>JAVLUX010000016.1:25969760-27304760 GCA_032164185.1 Moxostoma hubbsi | reverse complement strand
GCTGAGGCTTTAGCCTGTGGGTCGTCGACAGATATGTGGATGGACGACTACCGAAAAGTCAGCTACACATGCATTATATTGCATTTTATTGATAATGAGTAGGAGTTCCAAAGCAGATTTATATGCACATGTGCTTTCCCATATCAATCAAAAATTGCTGCTAATATCAAAGGTGAATTGCTTGCCAAATTATGTGATTTTGGCCTTTCCGCGGATGTGACAGACAAACTTGTGTTTGTTAGAGACCAAGCTGCTAATGTACAAGCAGCCCTGGCGCATTGGGCACACATACACAGTGCTGTAGCA
Source organism: Moxostoma hubbsi (assembly GCA_032164185.1). NCBI lineage: Eukaryota > Metazoa > Chordata > Actinopteri > Cypriniformes > Catostomidae > Moxostoma > Moxostoma hubbsi. Next base: position 27,304,454 of record JAVLUX010000016.1, on the reverse strand, counting down.
CACTTTCAAGAAGGGGGAGGATGAGGAGGAAGATTTGCAACCGTTAAAAGTGCGTCTTGAACAGTGCAAAACTCATGACAACTTATTTCAAACATTCGGGGTTGCAGCTGCAGCTCCCGCGATCCCTGAAAAAGGAGTGTGAAACAAGGTGGTACACTAAACTTGCCATGGTGGAGTCAGTATTGTACTCTTTCAAGGATGTCCAACAAATTATTTTGGCTAGGGGAGAAATTCAAAAGATAACCAGCATCACCAAATATCTGCTCCTTTTAAACAAGCAAGTGACGCGTTGAGTGGATCAAATTATCCTACCATAAATCTTTTGGCACTGTGGAAATCCACGCTCAATACACACTGTGAGATCACCCCCACTGACCCGAGACCATTTAAAATCCTTAAGTGCAGGTGCAAATGCCTACTGAATGACCGCATTGTCCTGGGCCTGCATACAAAACTGGGAGTGATGCTGTCACCAAAGTTTAAACAGCTCAGAATGTTCACCAGAAAGGAGAGAATGGAGATCTATCAATTAGATATATCTACTTTAACGGAGATCTACTTTTTGCCCGTTGCACATGGCGCCCCAGCCTGACTTGGAGGCATCTGTCATAATCACGACATGCCTGGACACTTGCTGTAGGGGGACTCCAGCCGGCAGAAATGCAAGGTCTGTCCAAGGGCTGAAGAGTTGGCGGCAGGCCGGCGTGATAGCCACGTGATGTGTGCTCCAGCGCCATGCGTACCTCGGGACTAGAGTCTGAAACCAGTGCTGTAGCAGTCTCATATGAATCAACCCGACCACCGTATTTATGCCATATGCCCCAGGAGCCTCTGAAATATTTCAGTGGGTCCGCCATTCTCCGTCTGGTTAAATCTGGTCCAGCACTGACTGGTAACATTGAGACTGAGTCTAACTCCATGCCAAGAGAAAAGAGATGCTCTGAACTGGGGAGAGCTTTCAAAAGTGCGCTATAATCAGCCAGTCATCATGGTAATTGAGTATCAATTAGCTCGTGATGAGGTGGCCAACTTTCTCTGAGAGTCATCCCAGGAGCTGAAGGCACAGCTCAAGGCAGAGAAGAAACAGGAAGAGACCCAGAGCCTTCTTTTAGCCAGTGGGAGGACATGGAGGACATGCGAGGGAGAGAGAGGATGAGGTTGAGGTTGAAGCATATTTGAAGCACAAGACAATTTATCATTCTGGAAGCACAATGGAAAGAACTTCCCAACGATGGCCAGGTTGGCACGGAAGATTCTGTGTGTTCCAGCTACAAGTGTAAGCTGTGAGTCGGCTTTTAGCATCTCTGGATGAGCGCTGGAAAACAGGCACACCTCTCTTGGGACAGCGACTGTCAATGCGTTGCTTTTCCTAAACAACAACCTCGAATAAGGTAAGGTATGTAAATCTAGTTTAGGCCTAAATAATTGTATTATCTATTAAAATATATGTTCTCTTTTTTGATCATAATTTGTAATGTGTTTTAACATTGAATAACATGGATTTTATATTGTGTCACCTCTCATTAGATGAGAATGAACAACACTTCGACCTCACAAGCATGGGTACACCTCATCCGTAGTCCACTCCGACTGTTTTAAGGGAAATAATTTTTTGTTAAAAATGTATGATAGCACAAGCCTAACATTATTTATAGGGCCAAAAAAAATTCAGTTTTTTCAAACTTGCAGTGCAGTTTTTCAAACTATTTAATTATAAATATGGAATAAAAATAATATTATTTAGTGTTTTGGGAGAAAATAAAATCAAAGGAGCATTTTACCCTGCCTTTGATTTCAGTTTGTTCCACACACAATGCTATCGTATGGTTTTAGTATAATTAAAATGCTGTATTGTATATAAAGTATACAGAAAATAATAGAATGATGTGGGCCTAGTGACAAAAAATATATTTATTATTATTATTTATTTATTTTTATTAAAAGTTAAACTTTTCATTATTCAGCAAAACAGTGAAAACTGAAAAGAAAATGTGCCTTTTCATTGTATTTATGCTAATAAGATTTTCTTGATAAGTATTTGTATTTTTTTAAACACATTTGATAAAACAACCTTTGTCTTTCATTAGTAAGTGTGTCATGAAGAAAATGACACTTTTATTAGTCTTTTTTTTTCTAGTTTCAAAGGTGGGCACAACCAGTTTTTGTTTTCAATATGGAAGTTTATTAATGACAAAAATTTAAAAAAGAAATCAAGCTAAATTGCACTAACTGAAATTAATAACATTTCAAATGTTTGTATATTTAAGGTTTGGATAAATCAATTGAAATAATTTCAAACTAAATTTCATAATTAAAAATGCACTAATAAATATGTGCCTAGCAAAGTTCAGTTTCAAAGTTGTCTTTTTTTATCTTTACTGTTGGCCAAGTAATATTTGGTCAATGAAACTTCACTTTGCAAATTCACTTCTAAAATTTCAGTGGTTCAAATTTGGTTGCAAATTCAACCTTGTACTTCCTGGTATTGCAGGCAAAGCAGTAGAGTGTAGATGCACAATCTTCACTTGCTGCTGCAATGCTGAGGTGAATTTGCTAAGTGAAATGTAATGGACCAAATGTTACCCATCCAGTAATATATGAAATAAAAAAAAAGAACTTGAAGAACTTTTGTGCAAAATGTTTTCAATTAAAATATTCACATCTTAAATATACAACAAAATGAACTTCCACCCCCCAAAAAATACAAGCACTGTTAATGCACTGCATTTACTTTTCCATTTGAACAATTCAGCATACTTTTTTGTTTAAAAACATTTGTCCAATGCATTAATCCAACATTTTCATAATAATAATAAAAAAAACTGACAAATAATTTGAAATGCATTTTCTGCTTTAGAAACATTCCCACAGTAAAGGATGTAAATAGGGATAAAAGTTAAGCAAAGGTTGTCTTTCACATGGCAAGTGCAGAATACTGTAAAAAGAAAAAGTCAAGACTGTGGAACAGAGCTTTAACAGATGTTTGTGGAGCAATCTCATTACATAATGAATTACTCGCATAGTTGTATGCGGATGGTAAAAACGCATTTGCATTTACAATCATTGAATGTGGTTACAATTCGTCCCGGACTACCTGAATGTGCTGTAAGTAAAATTCAAAATACAGCACAAAGACAAAGTGATTTGCAATCTGATCACAATTGAAATGAAATTGCCTGCGTATCTTCACCAGTATTACAGTATGTAGGATTTGATATGTAAATAATTCGTTTCTGTAACGAAGCAGGCAAAAAATTAAGATCTAAGTGCAGCTTTTATTAACAAAAAAAAAAAAACCAAACAAGAAAACTCGGAATAAAGAAAACCACAGGGAACTTAGCACAGAGCATCACAAAACATGCAATAACTGACAAATTGACTGGGGGAAACAAGGGCTTAAATACACTAGGGAAAACAAGGAACACCTGGGGAAACAATCAGGAAATGAGAAACAATCAGGGGAAAACCGATCAAAAAAATGAAACTACAAAAGGTCTACAAAAACCAAACAGGAAACAGGAACTAAGCAAGAACTTCAACATAAAAGCACAAAACAGGGAATATGTGAGAGTTTCATAATCTTGGACGTGTTCGACCACTGAAATAATGTAGATAAATATATGCATGCTAAATGACAAATGAGCAGACTGGAAATCTGATTAAAATTGTCCACCATTAAATATGTAATACAACAGGTTAGTCTCTGCTAATAAATTATATGCAAGGAATTTAGCTCAAGAAGGGAATTCTGCTTAATTCTGGGAATATTGAAAGAATTCATATTTACATATGATCAACCTGCAGCCAGTGTTGATGTGACATATCTGTTAACTCTTTAGAGTAATACTATTCTCATGGCCATTGAAAATAATATCACAAATATGTTGAAATATTGTTTGAGCAGGTAGCTTGATCTTAAATTTCAAGTGACAATTTTATTTAGGAAAATTTACCAGTCAACTTCTCTTTGAATACAAACTAACTTTATTAACTATACTACAACATAAAACAACATCAGACAAACATGAACAGATATGAATGAATGAATTAATTAGTTTTGACAGAGAACAAATGGAAATAATCTAGAACAGGAACATTTTCTTTATGGGGTCTATAAGCCTTGCCTTAAACCACCAATATTTAATTTAGTATGCTGTGATTTGAGATCGAATATATCAAATTATATATTAAAGAGACACCAGCACTTTCAATTAAAATTTGGAGACAATTGTACTTGTGTTACATTGATTGGCGTTGAAGTCTATTATGTCCTTTGGCTTAGGTTGTGGAAGTTTGTGTTTGGGTAGATCTTCTGGAAGTTCTGATGAAGCTGGAGGGTCGAGTTCGGCAAAAACTATGCATGCTGGACTGTTGTTGGAACAATGGAGCCTCGAAGGTATCTGCATTAAGAAGTTTACAACTTCTACATTCTGAATACATTGCTGGCTTAGCCTACGAGGACACTGCGTGGGGTCTCTTGGTCTCATGGTTGTTTCCTTTTTAAATTAATCTGATGTTGACAAACTCGTCTGCTGGAACTGGAGAATTCCTAGAGAGTGCTAAGATGGGGATATTTTTGAGTTGAAGTTGGCCGCACCCCAAATGTGTCTTGAGCCAGTCAGAAGTGTCTTTTGCTATGACACATGATAAACTCCTCCCCTCTTCCTCAGAGTTATTTACGAGTTCTTTGTGTGTAAAGATTTCTCAGTTTCCCACTTGAAAAGGTTAAGTCCTAAGTGAAGGTTGTTCCTTCAGCTGAGCATTCAAATCATCCTTTTGTTCTGTAAAACTGTTGACACTCAACAGAGCCGCTTTTATGGACTCTTTTCAGGCCTCTTTAGCTCATTTACGCCCAGTTTTTGGTAGACTTTTGGGCATCAGCAGAGCAGAGCCTTTCATTTATGATGTTGAGAAATTTCAGGGGCCTCCCTGTATAATTTCTGTTAATCTTCTTCTGTTTCCAAGCTCCTCAGATCCTACAGTGGTTTCAGTGATCTGATCAAATATGCGTCTTGGGTACATTTTAGCCAGATCTAATGAAAATGTGACTGTGGCTAAATATTTTGCTAAATTAACATATGTGGTTCGTGGCGCATATCATGATGAAAGGTCCACTTTGTGGTACTAAAAGAAAGTTAAAGGAATAGTTCACCCCAAAATTATTATTCTCTCATTATTTATGTACACTTCAAAGTTGGTCCAACACTTTCAAGATCCAAAAAGTACATAAATGCAGCATAAAGATAATCCATAAGATTCAGTTGGTTTACATCCTGGCTTCTGAACCAAAACAATTGGTTTTAGGTAAGAATAGAGCAAAATGTAAGTCCTTTTTCACTATAAATCTTTACAATTGTAGTCTCCAAGGTGCGATCATGATTTCAAGCTTGGCTACATTTCTTTGCATTTGATGCATGCATAGAGTGCTGTAAACATGCTGTTTGCTCGTACACATGCTATGACACACTGTGGATGCGTCAAGTGTGAGAAAGTCTAAAAGACCAGATTGATACATTTACACCTGGCTTTTGATGTCGTCAAATAATACAATTATCAAAGTGCATGTTAATGCAAGATGTACATGCTATGGGCCTAACAGTTTTGATTAGAGTTCAGGATCTTGCTCCATCAAGCTTGATCTTTCACTTAGGCAAGATCCATATAAGCAATGTTCTCTTATTTAGAGGAGGAGACAGAACATATGCACACTTATCACATTATGTCTATAAGCTTCCCTCCCTTTAGCACACACAATATTAGCTGCGCTTTGAGATGTAAAAGACAGAATAAATCTCTTTCACTTGATCCATCTCTCTCTTTCATTCACTGTCTCTAAAGCAAATGAAGGCTGCAATAAGTCAAGAACAAGTTTAATCAACTACTCTGCGCTCCAGGGGGTGCAAACATGGTTTGTTCTATTGTAGCAAAGCGCAGTCAAATGTCATGTTTCTAGAGTAGAGTGTGGCAAATGTGCAGTGTTGTGCGTGAATTTCCTCATACACGCCGCTGATGGGAGATGGCAGAAAAGACAGTAGCAGTCAGTGGGGATGAAAGTTGAACATGCTTCCAATTTAATAGAGTTGATGGCTCAATGATCTATTTATGCAAAGTCACAAGGGCACATAAATGTGTGCATGCATGGATCAAGATGTAGACACATGTAGGCATGATGGATGTAAGGGGGTATGCGCACACACACACACACACACACACTCATTTGTTTTTCTATCATGGTTGTAACCATTGGCATTTATTGTATTTGTACTGGTCTGGTCTAATACTGTTTTCTACCCCCTATCCCTACACCTCACAAAGCCTTTTTGCATTCTTATGAGGGATGCCATGGTGAGAGTTATTAATGCGATTACTGTCTGAGAAAGAAAAAAATTGCGGTGAGTTGGTTTTATGATAATCTGCAAATTTTCCTATTTTTCAACAGCAGCCTACTAAGGCAAAAATGCCATGTAATTATGCCAAAATCTGAACATGCTAGTAGATTTTATGTTAGGGATATATATAAGCACAGACATAAAATAGGAAAACTAAGAAATATACAACAAATAAATAGGCTAAATAATTATAGCATTTATCTGCACAAAAAAAAGTACTAATGCAATATAGGCTCTAATATAGAGCTGCACAACACTGCTTATGTGCATACCAGGTGCAGAATAACACGCTTCAATGTAAATGGAGCGCTTGGAGTCACAGGGCAAACCCCGGTACATATCAAAAGTGCATAGCTGTAAGATAAGAAATATTGGGTGCACAACATTCAGTTTATAACATCCAAGAATTTTTGAGTCTTGTTTCTATTACAATCATTTATTAAAAGAATCCTAAATCAGATTTCCCCATCTGTCACTCACTCGACATTGTGTCTTGAGGCCCCAAATACCTCTGATCTTTGAGAAAAGGTCAATGGGAATTGACGAGTCGAATTTGCTTGCCACTCCCCAGGACATATGGGTATAAAAGGAGCTGCCTCGCAACCACTCATTCAGATTTATTCTTCGGAGCCGAGCGGTGTTGAGCAGCAAGCAACTGTCATTCCATTCACCTCACAACGAGAACCGTTTGGTGTTGGATATGTGGCACATTTCAGCAGCTTTCTCCCCCTCTGCGCGATTGATGAAGAGTACACACCTGGGTGCTTTGACAGCTAGAAGAGTATATATTTTTGCAGATAAAACAGTATATTTCCTCTAAAAGAGCACGCACTGATGGACAGTGTCTTTTAAAAGATGCCTTTCCATTTGTGTGTAATTCCTGGATACAGTCGCTATCTCTCCACCTCTGATGACCACGAGCGCTGCCTCACATGTCTGGGCCGTAGTTACGTTGAGGCAGAGTTCGTGAATGGTTCGTGTTCTCACTGCGAGAACATGACCATGGCAACGTTGCGGTCGTGACTTTCCTTCATTCAGGGGAAAGCAACTCCAGCCACTCCCCGCACAGGGCCTTCTACCTATGGGTACAATACGGGGTCGGTTAGCGCTGGGGACGATTTGGGGACTCCAAGATGAGTTTAATGTCTCTTTCGGAGCTCGATCACAGGATCGGAGAGCAGGTTGGCACAGTTGGATACTAAGGACTCGACTGAGCTTCCACCTTTGGGTGTGCCCACCCAGTCTGAGGTCGACGCAGAACTGACTGCCATGCTTGCCTGGGCTGCCGCGAGAGTCGGGCTGGAGTGGAACCCTCCACCTTGCTCTGAGCCCTCATGGTTTGATGACTGGTTCCTGGGTACAGGGTGCCGCTCAAGGCCACGCCCTCCCCCAGTCCCATTCTTCCAGGAGGTGCACAAAGAACTCACAAAGTCATGGAGGGCACCTTTTACTGCCCGGACCTGACTTCTGGGTTTGTCCGCTCTCACTACCCTCGACGACGGGGGCGGCCAGGGGGTACACGGATATTCCTCAGGTGGATAAGGCGGTTGCAGTGCACTTGTGCCTGCAAAATACCGCTACCTGGCGTAATCACCCAGGATTCCCATCCAGGACCTTTAGGTCTATGTCATCTCTGGCGAAAAAAGACTACAGTGCCACTGGACCGGCCACCTCCGGAATGCAAAGTTCCGTGGAAGCTCTTCTCTGAGCCACTACTCACCAACGTGACGGGGAGTCATGAGTCTCCCTTGCAGGAGGCCTTGCTTCAAAGCCCCGCCTCATCATTCCAATCCACAATCTTCACAGAGGTCCCAAATCATCGACGGAGCAACCATAACTTTCTAAAAGTTGACCTTGTCTTAGCTGTCGAAGTGGTTTTGGTTTTGTAATGTAAAAATCTCATACTCCCCTTTATTTTTTTTCAATTTTACTTATTTTTTTGTAATACTTTTTTAGTGTGTTGTAGAGAATGTGATGGGAAAATGTCTTTGTTTGTAAATCTTTCAGGTATGACTGACTTTCTGTTGATTTTCATACAAAAAACTTGTAAACAGTGAACAATGATATTTGATTTTACAATCAAAAGAGCAAAACCCCCCCACAACTTCCAAAAATTAAAATGTTTGAGTGAGCAAAAGCAGCAGATGAGATTAGATAGAGTGGGAGACTTTGGGGAATTGTCTTGCACGTGCTGTCAGGTATGCTTTCGGGATCTCGGGGTGTAAAACACACGCACGAGTTATTCCTTTTCCCTTGCATGACATAATCTATTGCACGTGCGATATCAATATCGCACACGGATTAATGTCATTGAAATGCCTTCATAATTTTTCATCCTTTCATTCTCAACCACCCTTTTGCCTATGTATTTCAATCGCTTTCCACTCTTAATTAATCTACAAAAAATAGAGAAAAACAAAAAGTTTATCCAGTCAGAATTTGTTCCTTGATGCATACAAGCAAAGTGTGACAACTTTTACACAAATCGCATGCCCGAAGTAGCACGTGAGTTTGAGCTCCACCCCATCAGGCCTTCAGAATTTTTCAGAATCACTCAACAGTACAAATGAATCAACTAAAGTCATGTCAGATTGTCAGATTCATCAGATAATCAGATTGATTTATTTGTTCTTGGTGGGTGTGATCTTTAGGCTATGTACCGTTCGAGGCCTTCTAGCAGGCCTTGAGTGACGCTGTCTATCTTTAAGTGATGTATGTAATTCAAGAGCAAAAAGCGCAAGATCTGTCTGAAGAGTCGGCTGTCATAACTGCAGGTATTGCCGTTGAAAATGAGATCCTTATGGATTTAAAAACAGGTCATGTTCTGCATGACTGTGTGATTGCTTAATTTATTAAACAGGAAATGTGGGATGACTTTCACTTCAGGTAAATTGGTAAGTGATTTTTGCATTATTATAGCAACATCAGGAGTTTTCAAAGAGTAAATTAGGCTGCAGGAGCATTCAGTGTCAGATCAACTTTTGAAAAGTAGTGCTGCATTCCATTCAACTTGGAAAGTCGGATTTTACAACTTCCTACAAGGAAAAATGCAATGGAATGCATCCTTAAGTCAGAATTACAACTTGTTAGCTCATGCAAAAATTCTCAACTCCGATTTCACCGAGATGCAGGGGCATGATGTCACACAAACATGTCGACACTCAGGAAGATACAAAGTAATTGATAAACATTCACTTTATTAAGTAATATCGATAAACAAGTTAGTTTCCACATTACATGTTATTAAAGCGTGTTTAGCAAATTCCTGCAGAAACAGGTGTATAAAACTTTATAATCTCTTTTGTTAATCGTACACCTGTATCACAAATGCTAGTGCAGCAGCGTTGTTTATCAGTGGGGTTGCAGTTGCATGAATCACATTGAAGGCCTAGAATTTAAATGCACGGCCTGCCACTGGATTTTAGCAAGTACTTAAATTCATTAAATACTGTCAATGTTTAAGCATGTTTAAGCATGCATTTAGGGTATGTATGAAGCATATGGGTAGGCTAATGCCCTGTTTGTAATTTCATTTAACATTAGCCTCTACTGTATTTCATTTTCCAATTTAAATTTTTGTATTTCGTTGTATTCTATTTAATTTTTTGTATTTTTTGTATTTTCTTTATTCTTTGTTTTTATATATAGCCCCATGGACTGCTGTTTTTTTTTTTTATTTTTTCTTATTTTTTATAAACAGTCGTCAGAATAAAGCCCCAAAAGATATGTTTGTATCCTGTGTTGTTTCTTTCCAACCCAGAAACCAGCTACCAGGGCTGGGAGAGTTACTTCTGAAATATATTCCATTACAGATTACAGAATACATGCTGTAAAATGTAATTTGTAATGTAGATGGTATTCTGTTAGATTACTCAAGGTCAGTAGTGTATTCAAAATACTTTGGATTACTTCTTCAGCACTGGTAGATTTTTTTCACTTGTTTTGAATATAAAAATGTTTGACTATGACTAGTACAATAATACAAAATACACTAATTGATCTTGTTTTAAGGATTTTTTTATATTTTTAAAGGAAATCAATTCAAAAATGATTATCAAGAATATGATATTTGCCCTATTATCAAAGGTCTTACTAGAAAAATTTATGATCCAACATGATTTTTCTTGATAAAAAAATATGATTGGCCTGGTAACATGCTTTTAAAATGAATAGAAATAGCATTTGAGGTGACAACAAGGTTTATTTATATTTCTTCTGCTCCAAACTTTCTTCAAACTTAATACTCTGTCTGCTCGTTTGAATGTAACACATTTTAAGAAAGTGTTTCACCGCTGTTAAAATGCACTTTGGATCGCATCAAATATATGTATAAATGTTTTCCATCTGAAAGGATTAAATATTAAATGAAACAAATGACAATAAAATGCAAAGTAATCTCTTCAGTAATTAAAATTGTTATGAAGAGGGCAGACGAGGGAGTAAGGGTCCAAATGCAGCTTTATTGAAGTTCGCAAAGTAAAGGGAAGTATAAATGCAGGAACAAATGAAACGTCCACGAGGGGAAAAAATAAAGAGAAGAACACAAGAGAACAACACGGGGGTCTTGCAAGGAGGGCACAGGCAGGAACACGGACCAAGGCAGGAACTAAGAACAGAGCATCAAACATTAACATTAGGAACAACATTTACAACGACCAACCAAGGACAAGGTGAACATGAGGGCTTAAATACCAAACAAGGGGAAACATAGACCAATGGGAAAACAGAACTCAAAACAAGATAACAAGGCAATAAACTAAAACCAATGACCAAGCTAGAACAGGTAATAAGGTAATCAAACAATAAACCAATGAGGACCGGACACATAGACAAGGAAGGAAAACAGGACTTGACAAGACTTCAAAATAAGAGTTCATACAACAAAAGGGCAATACGGAACATAAAAGGTGCCAAAACTTAAATAAGAAGGTACACAAACCAAAGACGGTGTGGATCGTTACAAAAATACTTTTTGAATGTAACTGTGTTCTAATTACCAATGATTAAAATTGTGACTGTTGTGGAATACAGTTACTTACATGTTGTATTTAAAATACGTAATGTCGTTACATGTATTCCGTTACTCCCTAACACTGCCAGCTACACAATAATAATAAAACTTTCCCAAACTTTCTGGATGTAATCATGTATAGAGTTGTGTTGCAGGGCGGAGGGCCTGGCCGGGTCGTGATGATACACACCCATCCCGTATCAGGCTAATCAAGCCTCCGAGAAGGACAGACACGCACACACATGACGGACATGTCCATAAATGATCTCTCTCTCGTCGCACCACCATCTGCCATCGGCCTTTATCCCTCTTGGAGGCTTGATTAGCCTGATATGGGACCTGGTGTGTATCATCATGACCCGGCCCTGCCCTCCGCCCTGCCACAAGTTATTGCTGGCTCATGTGAAGTCTTCCGCTGGGGTGTTTGCATTTCTACGAATGACAGTATATTAGTTGTGTGATATTTCACTTGTTAAATTTCAACGATGATTATCATTATTATTTTTCCATGCATTATTATTTTTCCATGACTTTCGTTCCCTATCTGTCATTCACTCAAAGTTGTGTTGATGTAGTGGCACTAGGGGACACCCTTGGGGGCCCCAAACACCTCTGATCTTTGAGAAAAGGCAAATTGTAATTGGTGAGTGGAATTTTAATGCCGCTCCCCCAGACATAAAAGTAGCTGGCTCTTAACCACTCATTCCGATTTTTTCTTCAGAGCCGAACCGTGTTTATTCATTGAATTCATTCATTGAATTCCACTGCCGTTCCATTTGCCTCTGCGTATGCTGTTGGATATATGACACATTTCAACGGTTTCTCCCCCTCGTGCATGAATAAGTGCAGAGAATGCCACTGGGTGCTTCGACAGATAAAAGAGAGTACATGTTCTAATAATAAAAGCGTATATTTTCCTAAGTTTCTAAAAGAGTGTCACTGACAGAGAGTGTCTTTTTAAAGATGCCTTTACGTCTGTGTAGAGTTCCTGGTTGCGGTCATTACCTCTCTGCCTCTGACGAACACGATCGCTGCCTCACGTGTCTGGGCTACAGCCACGCTGAGATGGTATTCGTGGATGGCTCATGCTCTCACCGTGAGAGCATGACCATGGCAACGTTGTGGTTGCGGCATTCCTTCTTAAGGGGGAAAGCCACTTTAGCCGCTCGCCGCCCCGTTCCTTCTACCTATGGATATGAGGATGCTATGGTTAGTGCTGGGGACGAATTGTGGACCCCAATGGGAGTGCTTCTGCCGGGTAATGCCCCACGAACCTTCCATTGCCCAGTACGCTCGTTTGCCCCAGTCGAGCTCTGGGTTGAGACAGGCGGCTTGCCCCAGGGCGAGTTTGATTTCTCATTTGGGACTCGAGAGCAGGATGAGCTCTTGATCACAGCATTGGAGAGTGGGCCGATCCAGTCGGATGCGGAGGACTTGACTGGGCTCCCACCTTTGGGTGTGGTCGTCCAGTCTGAGGCTCACGTGGAGCTGGCGGCAATGCTTGCCCGGGCTGCAGTGAATGTCGGCCTTGAGTGGAACCCGCCACCCTGCCCTGAGCCCTCGCGACTTGATGATTGCATCCTGGGCTCAGAGCGTCGCTCATGGCCGCGCCCTGCCCCGGTTCCATTTTTCCCGGAGGTCACAAAGCCATGGTAGGCACATTTTACTGCCTGGACCTGACCTCTGAGCTTCTCCGCTCAATACCCTTGACGGTGAGGCGGCCAGGGTCACAGGGACGTGGTGACCAGATGGATTCTCCACACATTACCTCCCCTTCGGGCAGGGTGTGGTCTCTGTGGTGTCTTTCCCCTTGGGAATGGACAACCCCCGATGCAGACGTATATGGCCCCAGCTGATTGATTTTTGCATTTCTAGTTCAGTTCAGCTGGTTGTGGCATTTCGTATAGGGACCCCTAGTATCACTACATCGACACAACATCGAGTGAGAAACAGATAGGGAACGTCTTGGTTACTGTTGTAACTTCCGTTCCCTGATGGAGGGAATGAGATGTTGTGTCCCTCTTGCCACAATGCTAAGCAACCCGCTGAAATGGCCGAGACCTTTTCTCGGCTCCTCATCGCAAAACCTGAATGAGTGGTTGCGAGCCAGCTCCTTTTATACCCGTATGTCCAGGGGAATGGAATGCAAATTCCACTCGCCAATTCCTACTGGCTTTTTCTCAAATATCTGAGGTGTTTGGGGCTCCAAAGAGTGACCCCTAGTGTCACTACATTGACACATTGATACTTGTTCCCTCCATCGGGGAATGGAGGTTACAACAGTAACCAAGACGTTTTCTTTATGAGGCTGGTAAAGACAATGTAGGTGATTTCAAGTTGTTCTATCCTTTTGGTCCCCACAATGTAGGCAAAACCTGAATCACACACACTATACACATTATTAAAAATAGCTGACCCTTTTTCTAATATCCATTAAGAGATGTTGGTGATAGTCTCGAGTTAGTTACATTTTTCCCTCGGCTATGTTCATATCAGCTCCAGGCCACAGGTTATTCTCAAAATTCTGAACTAAATCAGGGAACTCTTCCCACAGCCCTGAAAAAGAAAATGTCACAGAGAAAGCCAATATTAGTTTATCAGCCCTATCAGCAGAAAATGAATTTAAACTCAGGGTGCCAGTGATGGCACTGAGATAATACATGATGTGTAAGAACATTGTTGCTGGGGAAATGTGTCCTATTATATATAGTTTTGTGTGTCTCTATGTGCTTACCTACACATGCCATAAACACAAGAAGTTTGAGAGCATCAACCAAAGTTATTTTATTTGCAATATTATACAGATATACTGAACAGGGCTACCCAACATATCAGCTTCATCTGGAATAATTTTTGTTAATGGAGCAAAATGGACAAAATAACTGATCATATTTTGTGTAAGTTACTAAAAATTTAGGTAACACTTTACAACAACTGCCATTTGTTAACATGAACTTACAATGAACAATACGTTACAGCATTTGATAATGTTTGTTAATATTAATTACGACATGAACTAATACATTTTTAAAATCTAAAGTTGTATTTGTTAACATTAGTTAGTTAACGATTGTAATTTGATTAGCTATCAGTAACAAAGCTTAATAAATGCTGCAATAAACATATTGTTCTTTGTTAGTTAATGATACTTAATGCATTAACTAATGTTAACAAATGGCAATTTATTGTAAAGTGTTACCAACATTTACAACATTTAGATTGTTCTCAAATCTAATTGGAAAGGTTGTGTTCCAAGTGGGGTTACAGGAATAGTTCACCCAAAAATGATAATTCTCTCGTCATTTACTCATTATCATGCCAATCCAAACCCATATGACTTTCTTTCGATTTTGACAATCGAATAACAGCCATGCTATACAGTGAGGGGAAAAAAGTATTTGATCCCCTGCTGATATTGTACGTTTGCGCACTAACAAACCAATGATCAGTCTATAATTTTAATGGTAGGTTAATTTGAACAGTGAGAGACAGAATAACAACAAAATAATCCAGAAAAACGCATGCCAAAAATGTTATAAATTGAATTGCATTTTAATGAGGGAAATAAGTATTGGACCCCTCTGCAAAACATGATTTAGTACTTGGCAGCAAAACCCTTGTTGGCAATCACAGAGGTCAGACGTTTCTTGTAGTTGGCCACCAGGTTTACACACATAGGAGGGATTTTCAGGAGGGATTTTGTCCCACTCCCTTTGCAGATCTTCTCCAAGTCATTAAGGTTTCGAGGCTGATGTTTGGCAATTTAAACCTTCAGCTCCCTCCACAGATTTTCTATGAGATTAAGGTCTGGAGACTGGCTAGGCCACTCCAGGACCTTAATGTGCTTCTTCTTGAGCCACTCCTTTGTTGCCTTGGCCGTGTGTTTTGGGTCATTGTCAAGCTGGAATACCCATCCATGACCCATTTTCAATGCCCTGGCTGAGGGAAGGAGGTTCTCACCCAAGATTTTTGACGGTACATGGCCCAGTCCATCGTCCCTTTGATGTGGTGAAGTTGTCCTGTCCCCTTAGCAGAAAAACACCCTCAAAGCATAATGTTTCCACCTCCATGTTTGACGGTGGGGATGGTGTTCTTGGGGTCATAGGCAGCATTCCTCCTTCTCCAAACACGGCGAGTTGAGTTGATGCCATAGAGCTCGATTTTGGTCTCATCTGACCACAACACTTTCACCCAGTTCTCCACTGAATCATTCAGATGTTCATTGGCAAATTGGGGACCTTGCGGGTGCTGCAAGATTATAGTCCTTCACGGCGTAGTGTGTTACCAATTGTTTTCTTGGTGACTATGGTCCCAGCTGCCTTGAGATCATTGACAAGATCCTCCCATGTAGTTCTGGGCTGATTCCTCACCTTTCTCATTATCATTACAACTCCACATGGTTAGATCTTGTATGGTGCCCCAGACTGCGGGAGATTGAATGTTCTTTTGTGTTTCTTCCATTTGCGAATATTCGCACTAACTGTTGTCACCTTCTCACCAAGCTACTTGGCGATGGTCTTGTAGCCAATTCCAGCCTTGTGTAGATCTGCCATCTTGTCCCTGACATCCTTGGACAGCTCTATGGTCTTGGCCATGGTGGAGAGTTTGGAATCTGATTGATTGACTGATTGCTTCTGTGAACAGGTGTCTTTAATACAGGTAACAAACTGAGATTAGGAGCTCTCCCTTTAAGAGTGTGCTCCTAATCTCAGCTCGTTACCTGTATAAAAGACACCTGGGAGCCAGAAATCTCTGATTGGGAGAGGGTTGAATACTTATTTTCCTCATTAAAATGCAATTAAATTTATAACATTTTTGACATGCGTTTTTCTGGATTTTTTGTTGTTGTTGTTGTTGTTGTTATTCTGTCTCTCACTGTTCAAACTAACCTACCATTAAAATTATAGGCTGATAATTTCTTTGTGAGTGGGCAAACGTACAAAATCAGCAGGGGATCAAATTATTTTTTCCCTCACTGTACATAAACTAAGTATGGTAACTGCTTGTTTATAGAACTGTTGTATAAAAGCACTGTGGCATTTACAGTTGTGCTGTTATACTGAATATCAGCTGAAAAACATTATGCTTTTTGTTATATTACCCTGGATTTAGTAAAAAAAAAAAAAAAAACGAATTACCACAACTGCAAGGGGATTTCTATTACAGCTGCAGAGAGTGACAGTAAATTTGGCATCTTCTTCCATCTGACTGTCTTAATCCACCCCTCTCTATTTTTCCCTCTTCTGGAAAGTCATTCAAATGTAAAACATTTTTCTTTTGCTCTTGGAGAAAATGGTTAAGTGAAAGTAATATTCATTATATAATTATTTCAATCTGTTAAAAATTTTGAATCAATACCAAGAACAAAGCTCATTCTGACAAGATAGTTGTATAATGGAGCACTTGCGTAAAGGTGACATGCAATTCTTTCAATGGAAAGAGAGGCGAGGGTGCAGAGGTGTTACCACTTGCCGAGAAATTTTGGGTTAGTGAATTGTTTGTGTTTTGGTTTGGTTTGTCTGTGATTAATAGCTATTTGAGGTAGCTAGCTATTAAAGTTTGATCATTTTAAGTGTGAATTGATATTTTGGCTTATGAAAAAAAAATATTTCTATGCCACTACATGAATATAGGGGAGACCAGGGCAATTTGTCACACTGTTGTCACAACAGTATTTTATTCAGTTATTTTTTTTTGCATCAAAACAAATATATAGTTCATTTAACAATCAATGAACTTTTGTAACATCATGCCCCACAGACTGATGTGTGTATGCAGTGGGCATGTTGCATATGAGGTTACTTGTCAAGAAGAGCACCTGCAGTTTATTGCCACTGATTTAAAAAAATAATAAATTTTCAGGAAATAGAGAACTTTCTAAAGTATGTTGTAAAACAGTTCAGGCTCACGGGCAAGATAGAGGCGAGAAACCGGCTTAACATATACATGATAGTTTTAATGGAAAACTCAAAAGACCAACACATAAGACGACGGAGATATCCGTGAACAATCTCTCTCTCACGCACGTCCTCCGCAGTCGGCCTTTAACCCTCTCGGAGGCTTGATTAGCCTAATACGGGACCGGGCGTGTTGAGTCACGACCCGGCCCCGCCCTCCACCGTGCCACATATGTATATTACATAAAGATGATTATGCTATTTGAATTTTAACCACTGCTAGAGGGCAGGACAGGGGCTTGGGTGGCTGTGGTGCAATCGCTGCAGGGCCTAGGGATGCCCTGAGTAATGTGTAGTTAATACAAGCCAAGCTTATCTCTTTTCCTATCGTAACTGCTATTGAATATGTGAAGTTCAGAATGTGCCCTTCAAGTTGAGTGTAAAATATTGTAATTATGAGTTTGGAGTACAGAAATGACCAAGTAAAGTTTTATTTTCAAGTGGGAAATTTTAGATGATACCCAAGTTTCCAAATTGGGACATTGAAATTGGGACATATTAAAAATAATATTTTTAATAAAGAACTAAAACCAAAAGACACAAACACACACACATAGAACAGACAGCTGCCCGTAAACACTCTCTCTCTGTCACACCACAATCCGTAGTTGGCCTTTATTCCTCTTGGAGGCATGATTAGCCTGATAAGGGGCCGGGTGTGTAAAATCATGACCCAGCCCCGCCCTCCACCCAGTCACATTCCTCCCTTGTTCTCTCAGGCCAGGGAGCCCCCGGCATGATGTACATCCCCCTCTTTCTCTGGGGGAGGGTGTGCCTTTATGCCCCATCTGCCGGCAGGTCATCCCCACCTTCCTGAATCTTGGAGGGAACAGGGGGAGGGAAACAATAAAGAAAAATATAAAAAAAACATAAAAAACTGTAAAATTTAAAAGAGAGGGAAAAGGCCAACGCAGTGGGAGAGAGAGAGAGAGAGAAAGAAAAAAAAAAACACTAAAACCGTAGCTTGGTCCTCGGCTACTCCTCCACCCTCTAACGGACGACAGCCGCGACTCCTCGGGCAGATCAGAGGCAGTCCTCCAGCCCCTGCCGCATTCTCGGGGAACAGAAGGGGTCTCCCCCGCCCTTGGCAGTGGTTCTCCCACTCCAGGCGGTCGGCAGTGAGCCCCTTCCCACTCGAGGTCAACGGTCTCAGACACCACCGCGGCCCTGACCACACCAGGCAGTCGGTTAGAAGCCCCTTCTCCCCTCGTGGTCGGTGGCCATTCCTCCAATTCCAGGCGGCCGGGCTCCTGCGTCCCCCGGAAGATGGCCACAGCTCCGTTGGGGTGGATGGTAGTGGCGAGAACTCCACTACAGTGTATCCCTGAAAGGGGTTCAATGGAAAGGAGGAGGCGAGAACTGGCTTGGCAATATAAATAATATTTTTAATAAAAACTAAAACGAAAAGACACAAACACACACACATAGAACGGACAACTGCCCGTAAACGCTCTCTCCCTCTGTTGCATAGGGCCTATATCCCTCTCGGAGGCATGATTAGTCTGATAAGGGGCTGGGTGTGTAAAATCATGACCCGGTCTCGCCCTCCGCCCTAACACACAGTGATTTTGCAAAAGTGTTTCAACTTCTGTACTTTATTTACATAATATGAATTTGTTATATATGTCAGTCAATTAATGAACTCACGATTTGTTTTAAGCAAAGTAATTAAAGAAATGTCAGGTGACATGCATTAATAAGCGATGTAAGCCATGTATACATGATTCAGGTTTATTCACTTATGTTTATTCACTTGTACAAAACAAAAGTGTGAAGTCACGCACCTGCATCTCGGCTAATATCTGAGTTTAAAATTTTTGAACGATTTTCCAAGTTGTAATTCCGCATGCATTTGAGTCTAGTGTGGCTTTTAGGTGGTTGCCATGGTAGAAAGCAAGAAGCATGAGTATTTTTTTGAAGTTTGCTGTTCTTGAGTTGTGGTCATAACATTATTCAAGCTACAATCATTTGTGAAATTGACAGTGCTGAACTGTTCTTTGTAGGCACACAGATGCACTCAGTGTTGCCATTTTGGACAAAGCAAGCATTCGTTCCTCCCACACATCATACATCAACATACTGTATACACATTAGCTAAATAAAGACATATGTTTGCATGTGCGATTTCATGTGTGCGTGTGTGTGTGTGTGTGTATGTGTGTGTGTGTGTGCGTGTGTGTGGGAGAAAGTGAGAAAGTTTGCGTGTGTGTTCCCAGACCAACATAGCAGTCCATAACCAAAGATAAGTGTAGCCATGAGAGATCCTTCAAGGAGAGAAAGCCACTTTAAAAGAGAGAGTAAAAGGGCTGGGAAAAAAGGGTAGAAAGGGAGAGGGAAAAAATATAGAGACGCGATAAGCAGCACTTCACCAAGCCCCCTCGTACAACCCCATCCCACTAAAGATGAGCATGGGTCAGGATAGAACTCAAAGGAGGCGAGAAAAAGCTGGCCCAGTGCCACATTAAAAACAGTGCCTCTCACTACCCTTCCCCCCGCTTCCATTTGTATCCATTTCTTTGTTCACTGTCAGGTCAGCTTTGAAGCCTTTACTTTGAGAAAAAAATAAATAAAATAAAATACAGCCCCTTTGACCACAGAACATTTCCATTATTATTGGTTATCACACTTCTCTATCATCAAACATCACATAGAATGCTTTAATATGTAAAATATTTCTTCAAAATTATTTATTTTTATGGCTATGTCTTCATTAGTTTGAATGCTACAGTTTTGTGTGTGCAGGAGTACTGCAAAATTTTGTATTAAGGCCATTTTTATTTATTTTGGATATTTAAAAAAAGCAGTCACTGTATAGCAATGCATTTTGACATTTTCACTTTTTACATAATTTGAATGGCTAACCAAGACAAATTGTCATTGTGTGAGACATTTAAGTGAATCTGCAATTCACCCCCTTTGTTCATGCTGTTGCATTGGCAAACATTTGCAAGGTAAAAAGGGTACCTGCAAGCGGAAAGATAAACGCCAGTTTCAGTGTAAGTCTTAGAAAAGAATGTGTGGGGAAACTCTAATATTATGTTAAAGGGTTAGTTCACCCCAAAAAAAACACAGATATGACTGTCTTTCTTTTTTCTTTTTTTTTTGTCATTAACAATTTTTTTATTGATTCCATACGCAAATTTAAACAAAGGCATAAGAATACACAGAATCAACTTTCATCAGTTATGTACCCACACTAAATGCATGTGTGAGATAACGGGATGTGTCTTTACTTCTCCAGGCAGCTTGGTAGAAAGACTTTGCAATGGCAAGACAGGGGCAAAGACTTCATGTTCAATAAAGAGCCAGGGAGGGGCTCTTAGGTGGAAGTGACCAATGTGCCAAATGTCTGATACCAAAAGCATAATAGTAAAACAAAATCTTGGGGAGATCTAACCCACCTTTGCCAGTTGGCCTATGTAAATTACTGGAATGCAACCGAGGGCGTTTACCATTCCAAATAAAAGATTTAGCTATACTATCAAATTGTTTAAAATAAAAGAGGAGAACTCCAGTGGGGAGAGACTGTAGTAGGTAGTTGAATTTTGGAATACAATTCATTTTTATAACATTAACCTTCCCATTCATAGATAAATGTAATGAAGCTCACCTGTCCACATCGCTCGAAAAACTTTTGGTTAACAGGTCAAAATTAACTCTAAATAAATCACTCAAATTTGCTGGAAATAAAAAGCCCAAATACTTAATGCTCTTCTTGGGCCACTGGAAGAAATTCTTTTCACCCGATTGAAAAGCCATTAGAGGGCAGTATGCTCTCAGAGCCAAAGCTTCAGATTTAGACTGGTTAACTCTGTATCCTGAGAACTTAGAAAAGGAATTCTTAATTCCCAAGCATAGATCTAGTGGGGTCAAAAATGAATCAATATAATCTGCATAAAGCAAAAGCTTATGTGCCATACCTCCTGCCACAAACCCTGGGAAATCATCCTCCTTTCTTATCGCAGCTGCTAATAGTTCCAGGGCAAGACAGAACAATATTGGAGAAAGAGGGCAACCCTGCCGGGTGCCCCTATCCAGAGTAAAATTATCTGAAATGAATCCATTTGTTTGTACCACCACTACTAGGTGTCTTAATCCATCAAATTAAAGTATTCCTAAACCTGTATATTTCCAAAATCTTACAAATATAACCCCATTCTACCATATCAAATACCTTTTCGGCGTCAAGTGAGATGGCAGAGACCGGAGTCTGATCATTCGCAACTGAACCCATAATATTGATGAAACACCTAATATTATCAGAAGAGCTGTGGCCCTGTATAAACCCCACCTGATCTGTATGTATAAGAGATGTCATAACTTTACTTAACGTCTAGCCGGAAATTGGATTATAACTCTTACACTCGCTTGGATCTTTGTCCTTTTCAAGATCCATCAAAAGATTAAAGTCTCTTCCCAATATTATATCATGAGGGGTGCCAGCAACTAGCAATATTCCTTCAAGACCTTTAAAAAACCCTCATCAGCATTAGGTGTGTAAATATTATCCAAAATCAACCTTTGGCCCTGAATATCTGCTAAAACAATAATAATTTATCTTTAATCTGTTTGAGAAATTTGAATTGTATATGCTTACTTATCAATGTAATGACTCCCCTGCTCATACTTGAGCCTGCACTAAAGAAAACATGTCCACCCCATATCTTCCCAAATTTTTCAGCTTCCTGTGGGGAAAGATGCATTTCTTGAAGAAACACTATATAATTTTTCTTAAGTTTAAGAAAAGAAATAACCTTCCTTTTTTATGGGGTCCCCCAAACCATTCACATTCCAAGTGGAGAGAGACAATCCACTCATATTAACATTTGACATATTAGAAAAAAATAGATTGTGTATCAAAAATAAAATTAGAACGAACACGTTCCAACCTTAGTGCAACAATCAAACCGAAAAAAGAAAAACATGCGCATTAACCCCGCGCACGACAGTGCCAACTGGCGTCCATCTCTCTAAACTCTAACAGTCCCCCCGTGACAAATTTGCCATCGGATTGCTCAAATCTGGTGCTTCTATGCAAATTTTGTGAGACAGAATTACACAAAGACAGAAAATTATCTATAAAACAAACTCCAGCCAATAGGAGGCATAAGCACAAAGAGTGTGTAGATTTGTTGCACACACACACACACACACACACAAAATGCTGTTCAGTTTCCTCGGGCAGTCAAACAAATGTTCAGTGAGCCTGCTCATTCAGCTGTTACATGAGTGCAACAATGACCTAGTCACTCCAATGTCCTGCAAGAAATATTTCACAAAACAAACTCCAGCCAATAGGAGGCATAAGCACAAATAATGTGCATATTCATCTACAACACTGTCCCGAAGAAGTGTTATTCCACAAAACAAACTCCAGCTGCTAGGTGGAACCAGCACAAAAAGAAACAAAAAAGGCTCTCAGTTACTCAGACAGTCAAGTGATTGTTCAGTGAGTCAGGCCCACTCGGCTGCAACATATCACACAATGATTTACTCACTCCATTGACTTTATGAAGGACAATGTTTGTTGGGGACATGTAAATAATTTGTGCGGTCATGCTTAGAATCAGTTCTCAATTTTGCCAGGAACATCAGTGCAAAAGCGACCTTCTGTTGATGCAAGAGTTTCTTGCAATCCTTGAATCGATTATGTTTCTCTCTTGTCAAATTTGCAAAGTTTGGGAACATGAAAATGCTGTGATTCTTCCAAGAAATCCTTCCTTTACTCCTCGCCTTGCGTAACACAAGATCTTTATCAGATGATCTCAGAAATTTTGCAAGAATTTATTGGAGCCTGTCTCCCTCCACGGATCTCTAAGCCAGAACTCTGTAAGCTTGCTTGATTTCCAGCTTATTGCCTTTTATGTTGAGCAGAATCGTGAAGAGCCCGTCTAGGAATTTCACCATATCTAGGCCTTCTTCATCCTCAGGAATTCCAACAATTCAGAAGTTGTTTTGCTGGTCATGATTCTCCAAGTCTTCCAACTTTTCCCAGATGCAATCCAGATCTGCCATGTTCACTAGCAGGTTAGCAGCTAATTTCCTCTCCGATGACTCCACATAATCGATCCAGTTCTCAACATCCGCTACTCTTGTAACTATCTCAGTGAATTTCGTCTCCATGGCAGTGATCGATTGATGTATTACAGCAAGATCCTCCAAGTCAGCAACAAGCTTCATCAGCATTGCCAACATGTTTATCAACTGACGCCAATTTCCTTCACTTCACCATCCAAATTGACTCCTGGGCTTTCAGCTTGCTGCTCAGGGGCTTCAGCTTGAGCACGTAAGTGTCTTTTAATATCTCCAGAGCCAGAGGATTTTGAATTCTTTGACATATTGTCTTCCTAGAACAATTAAGATTCAGGATGTATCGAATCTCACTGGTTTATGACACAAAAAGTATTAAAACTAGCAAAGTGCACAGAGCTTGCCTTTCATACGTGACTCAACCATGACGCCACGTGACTCAACCATGACTTTCTTTCTTTTTCTTAACAGAAAGGGACAAACTGTGAAACAATGTTGTGCTCAGTGAATTCCAGTTTATGGTGATCACCTCTTCAAACTTCAAAAGCATGCAAAAGTATAATTCAGAAGTCTAATAATTTATTTAATGAGTCTCGTGATTGTTATGAAAGTATACAATGAGCTTTGGTGAGAAACAAACTGAAATATAATTTATTACTTAGTGAAAATTTTGACTGACTGCTACTCTCCTTTGCACGTTCCTGAGACTGCACAAGAGCTGCAGTACATGCAGCCCCCATTCGTGACATGGGGCATTCAAGCGAAATCTCATTTTGTTTATCTAAAGACTGGTCCACCATCCACCTTAGTGATAAAAACTGCAGAACACAACACAGTTGCACACAAACCAGAGAACCAAACTTACTATGTGTCTGATGAGATGAGTTTGTAGTTGGAGAATAGATGCATTTCTATGCCCAGAACATTAGTTTGAAACAGAGTACTAAATCAAACAGAGACATAAAGGAAGCAAGAATATCTGTCAAGCCTTCTCCATTCTGAACTGATGAGCATTTGTGACTTACCATCGACTGAACTGATTGATAATGCAGTGAAAACAAGGTGTAACATTCTCAGCCAAAATCAAATAGTTTTTAACTGGCTACGAAAACGTTTTTGGACTGGTGCCAGTTCATAGCAGGCAGAGTATCCCGCCACGATACCAAAAAAATAAACCAAATAATCGCTTGTCACAGCTGAATAGGACCAGAACTCTGTTTAACAGAGGAAATTGCCATTTTGAAACCGTAATCGGTCACATTTTTGATTGTGAAGAGCAATGATTAATGTGCAAAAGTGACTGATATTTATACGTTAAGAGTCTTTCACAAGACTCGCGTCAGTGCTGCAGAATACATTGAAGTCTATGAAGTGATGCCACTTTACACCAAAGTGTTTCACCAACAATGTCTTTGAGAGTACTAAGCATCAAGAAATATTTAAAAACTGTCCATATTTGTGATGAGACATTGAATGCCTCATAATTTCTTTAGATTAAATATTACTTTATCGTTTAAGAATATCAGAGACTCCAGTAATTGAACTAATTTAAATTCACCGAGAAAATGTATAGACCTAAACATAAACAAGTCCTTTTATTACTTCTATCAAAACAACTGAAAGCATTTTTTCTCTCTTCCAGATACATGTTTTCAATGTTTTTTGTAAACAACTCTCGCTCTTTTACGTGGGAGACTCATAAAATAGCAGTCTGTGACGCTTTCTGCAACTCTTGTCATGTGGGAGGCAATGCGACACTTGATGTTGGGTTCAGCCTCCAGACACAAAATCTAATGACAATTGCCTCAGCATCAGTCTCCCTTGTTACGTTTGATTTCGCACAGGCGAGCACCCAGTTTAAGTCAATGCGGACCAAGAGGAAGGTTTGAGTTGTCAACTGAGTTCTGTTCAGTACATTTTTTACGTGTTTTTTTCATGTTTTAATCATAGTTTTTTTTTGTAATATTGCGTTGTTCATATGTCGTGTTTTTGTTGCCTCCGCTGTCACTGCGGGGGGAAAAAAAAAATCTGCTTCATGTTGTGTCTCTGTTGTTCATCTGTTCTCTTCATAAATAAATGAATGCATAATCTGCTATATGCTTGTCCAGTAAATTCATGATTAAAAATTAAAATGTGAATGAAAATAAAAGCTATTAAATGTCTTATTATAATTAAAATATGAAAATTTAAATGATGGGTAATAATATAAATGACAGAATTTTTACGACCCTGTCCATCAAAATGATGGACGATGAGAAAGTCTAGCACAAGCACTGTATGTGAATTGTTTTTTGCATTGCCAAATTTCAAACATGACAAATAAACATGCTCCGAAG
Source organism: Moxostoma hubbsi (assembly GCA_032164185.1). Lineage (NCBI taxonomy): Eukaryota > Metazoa > Chordata > Actinopteri > Cypriniformes > Catostomidae > Moxostoma > Moxostoma hubbsi. The sequence continues at coordinate 27,278,731 of JAVLUX010000016.1, read as the reverse complement.
ACGGACAGAAAACATGGACAAGTTCTTGAAAAGGAAAAATATTGACGATGGTTAGCCAAATGGCATAGTGTCCCTATATGGTGTGCTGTAGAATTTTTTAGAGGTTAAAAGTGTACCATGGCAGAAAAATGTTGGGAAGCGTAGAATAATACATTAGATTTCTGTTTGTTTCTCACCAAAGCTCATTGTATGCTTTCATACCAATCATGAGTCTAATGGAGTAATTTATTAGACATCTGAATTATACTTTTGCATCCTTTTGAAGCTTGAAGAGGTGTTCACCATCAACTGCCATTGTACGACATTACTGAGCACAACATTTTTTCCATAATTTCTCCCTTTGGGTTAAGAAAAAAAGTCAAATGGTGTTATAACAAATCAGGGGTGAGTAAACAATGACTGAATATTCATATTAGGGTGAACTATCCCTTTTATCTCCATGATAAAGACTTACACTTTGTAAGTCACCTACTGGTTTTGGAGTTTGAGACTTAGCTACCTCTTCAGCCATGGAAACTGTTAAAAGTAAAATGCAAGAGAGTAACAACCTTTTTCAAGTCTGTACATTTGTCTCTATCTCTTCTTCTCTCATCTCCTCACACCTCTGCTCTGCAACTCTCTGATTTGTAGATGTTCTGTAGATAGGTCAAAGGAATTACAGCACACTCTGGCATATGGACCCAAGCCAGCCAGATGGATTTGTAACAGCTTGGACAGAGATGAGACACAGAACAGGTGATAGTGTTTGTACAAACACACATGTAGTTCACTTTAAAGAGCTTATGATGAACATGTACTTTTGCAAGACTAAATGGTATGTGCTTTTTAAATTTCAAATAATGTCCTCTTTCTCTCTATATTCAAAAATTCCCACTTTTAAGAGCTGAAGCTAGTCTAAAGTCTGGAGTGAGTCTGACATTACTGCGGGTTATAGAGTCCACCTGCCCCTTAGCTAAAGGTTGGCTTCAAAGGGCTTGTGCCCAGCTGGCAGAGATGGTGGCCATGCCAAAACACTATGCTAGGAAGGGGGAGCCCCTAACTGGGAAAGACAGGATGGGACCTCGCCTGTCACAATATGCATTAGATCAGAATCCTGCTCTTTTGAAGTGAAACTCAAACTGTGAACTGGGACTCCCAAAATAGATGTGCCAGAATCTGTCACAGACGATTGTGTATGCAGGGACACAGGAAATAGATTAGCCAGTGTCTTTATATCTTCATAATTCAGAATGAAATCTTGGCATCAGAACAGTTGACAGAGAATTGTCAAACAGAAATGTTTTAGCATTTCTTTTTTCCAGCAATTGTTTCCACTTGCCTCGGACTGCACGTAGCCTCCCCCAATGCACCCAACATCTCGACGTATCTAGCATGGGAGCAGGCTGTGCCAGCCATGGCCTTTTCACTCTATGTTTTCTCTCCACAGAGCATTTAGTTATAGGAGTGTGGCCTTTTAACACTGATTATATGCTCTGGGGAAGGTTTTCTTTTCCTATTCTATTCTTTCAGGGGTGAAAGACCCCTCGGAGACCACATCCTGCACTGATGGGGAGGTTAACATCTGGCAAATACATCACATGGGCTCACAGCCACACATGGAAGAGGCGTGGCCGTATGTCCAGGCCCGGAGGGGGGAGCTCATCACAGGGGGCTATCGGTGTACCCGGCACCTGTGGAGCATATGATCCAGTACAGGGAATGTTAGCACACATACTGGGTCTGACTACGAATTTGCGAGCCAGAGGGCTAGGGAGGATGGACTTCCAGGGTTAACAGTTCATGAACTCGCATGGCAGAGAGTGCACACATCTTCGCCTCATGGAGGGGAAAGGTGCTATTTGCAAGCGATTCACCCGGACAGCTGTCCTGCATTAACAAACATACCTGTTCGTACCTGACAAAACATGGGATGAGACTGGCTCAACCCGGAGATTGTAAAATCTCGCAAAGGTATTGGGTGTTGCCCAGCCCGCTCCTCTGCAGATGTCTGCTAGAGAGGTGCCATTGGCCAGTGCCCACGAGGATGCCAGACCATGTCCACCAAACAGAAAAAGAGCTGTTCAGACGGCTAAAGCTCTGTGTGGGATCCATGCAGATGCTAAAAGAAAGCACTGGACACAGCAACGAAAAGGCTGGGTCTGCCTCCTCCTGGGGCAGTGCTTGCAGGCTCACCACCTGATCCCTAAAAGGGGTCGTGGGAACCTCAGCCACTGCTGACTACAGAAGAGGAGATGGCGGGCGACCTGCAACATGTGATGAGAACGTAAGCCACCAAGGTGGTTTATATCGCTACCGTCATTGTGTTGTCCATCTTGGGGGTCTTAGCACCAGGCCGTGAGGTGGGGGACATCAGCTTCCTGCGGGGGGGGTCTACGCCAGGGCCGAGGACTGGGCTCGGGCAGGGGCGGAGCCGCATGGGCTTTCGCCACCGCAGGGGGATGCCCTTAGCGAGCAGACGGGTTACATGTGAATGAATGGATGCATTCCAGCTCCTTTTATACCTGTATGTCCCTGGGAGTGGCATTATATTCTCATTGACTTTTATCAAAGATCTGAGGTGTTTTGGGGCTCCCAAGAGCAACCCCTAGTGTCACTACATCGACACAACGCCAAGTGAGAGACAGAAGGTGAACAAGTGTTTCACCACATTACCGATCTTTACAAACACTTGAGATCTTGTTTGAACAATTCAATTGCCATTCCAAATCATTCATAATATTTAGATAAATGAAAGTATTTAAATGTACTGTTCCCTTTACAAAAAGCTACACTATGATGCTGCGCTGCTAAGCGCTTTGGGAACAATCTTGCATTGTGACCAGCTGTGAATATGTGTGTGACACGTCAATGTAACATTGACTGGAAATTTATAGCCTTGGCTCGTCAGATCTCTTTTCTTCAGATCATACTGTGCTGTGTGTTTCACAAGACTGCTGATAAAAAAAACTTTTCTTCCCTTTGTTAGGAGTTAGAAACTGTTTGGCAGTGCACAGAAATTTCCTTCTTCCTTCTTTCTCTATTCTTTAAAAAAAAAAGAGAAGATATATATACCGTATATATATATATATATATATATATATATATATATATATATAAGGAGAGTGAAAAATATGTCAGAGAAACAAGGCAAACGCTGTGTGTTTCCTTGCCAGCGGTCTATGACCGACAAGGACACGCATGAGTTCTGCTTTGTTTGTTTGGGGGAAGAGCACGCTGCTCTCGCATTGGGGCAGGGCGGGTGCGTGCATTGTGACCTACTTTCAGTCGGAATGCTTCGCGCTCGCCTCGCTTACTTTCGCGAGCCAGCACCCACACTTCACTCGTGGGGCTCTCGCATGGATCTGGCTGAGGAGCGAGAGACGGGTTCGTCCCTTTCGCTCGGTCTCTCCCCAGACCCAGCTGGTCCTTCACGCGATCTCGAAGCGCGCTCCGGCGCTTCTTCGGTTCACGGGGAGGACCTTATATCTCTTGGTTCGGAGTGTGAGTTATCCGCGTCAGAGCACGATTTTAAATCTTCTGAGGAGTTGCTCGACGTGATCACTCGTGCAGTGGCCAGGCTTCAGTTAGACTGGTCACGCGACCAAGAAACCCCCAAACACTCCAAATTAGGGGACAGATTTCTGTCTGGTGGCCAAGGGAAGGGAACGCCTCATCAGTCCCTTCCTTTCTTTGATGATCTCCACGACGAGCTCACTTGTTCGTGGAGAAAACCTTATACCTCGTGCGTTCACGTGCCCTCAACATCGTTATACTCGACTATCATGGGTGCTGACGCAAAAGGATATTCAATGTTGCCGCCGGTTGAAGAGACGCTTGCGGGCTATCTCTCGCCGGGTTCAGCGTCATCACTAAAAAGCCCCGCCCTCCCCTCTAAGCCATGCAGAACTACCTCCATGCTAGTGGAAAGGGCTTATCAAGCAGCAGGTGTTACAGGCTCGTTGTCCTCAGCAGCCCCCTAAGCAAGACCTCAGGGCTATAATTTCCAAAAGGAAAAAGAGGTTTTTGGGGGTAGTTCCCTTCGGGAAGGGGCGCGTGTTTTATTCACTTCGGCCCTCCCGATACCCTCAAGAAAACCCTTCACTCCCGCCACCCTTGGTGTTTCGGGTGACAGAGTTTTCCGACAAAAAGTTGGGTGTACCGTTGCTTCCTGCCTTAGTCCAGGACATGGAACACTCAACACCCCCTCAACAGGAAGTGCTGAAATTAGTTCCCATTTCAGAGAACCTGGCAGCGTGGAAACTTCTGCCCGGTGTTTCTATGTGGGTCCTAAAAACAGTAGAAAAGGGCTACAAAATTAAATTTTCCCGCCGCCCTCCACGTTTCAACAGCGTGGTTCCCACTACCGTGAAACCGGGGCAGGCATGTCTACTGTGGAGAGAATTACAAAATCTCTTGGTCAAAGGGGCCATAGAACATGTTCCCCTTCCAGAGAAAAATTCAGGCTATTACAGCAGATACTTCCTGGTTCCCAAGAAGGGTGGGGGGTTGCGTCCCATTCTAGATCTTCAAGGCTTGAACTGCTCGATCAGGGCGTTCAAGTTCAAGATGCTAACGGTCAGCGCGATCGTGTCTCAGATCCAACATGGCGATTGGCTGATCACGATCGACCTTATGGACGCATACTTCCATATTGGAATTCTGTCACAGCACAGGAAGTTCCTAAGGTTCGCTTTCGGGGACGAAGCCTTCCAATATCGGGTTCTTCCATTCGGCCTAGCCTTATCACCCCACACATTCACGAAATGCATGGATGCAGCACTGGCTCCTTTGCGACTCCAGGGCATCCGCATTCTGAATTATCTAGACGACTGGCTGATACTAGCTCAGTCCCAGGAACTAGCAGTTCAGCACAGGGATATCATCTTGGCTCATCTGGTTTCTCTGGGTCTGAGACTCAATGCCAAAAAGAGCGTTCTCTCTCCGACCCAAGAGATTACCTATCTAGGGATTATATGGAACTCGATCACGATGCGAGCACTCTCAGGCTAGGTCAAGGTTGCACTGTTTACCAGTACCAAAAAATACTAGGTCTCATGGCGTCTGCATCCACGGTGATTCCTTTGGGCCTGCTCCATATGAGACCGTTTCAGCTGTGGCTTCAAGCCAATGGGGTTTCATCCACGGGCCAATCCCCTAAGGCTATTAATTGTTACGCGCCGAGCACTTCGTTCCCTTTCTATGTGGTTCAGACCCCGGTTTCTTACCTTGGGTCCCACTCTTGGTGCGTCATGCCGTCGCAAAATGCTAACTACAGACACCTCTCTGACAGGCTGGTGTGCGGTCTTAAGTGGTCATCCAGCCCAAGGAGAATGGGAGGGTCACCAACTCGATTGGCACATCAATTGCCTCGAGTTGATGGCGGTATTTCTGGCCCTGAAATACTTCCGCCAGCATCTCGAAGGCTGACATGTCCTTGTGTGGGTGGACAACACATCAGCAGTCTCCTACATAAATCACCAAGGTCACCAATCACCAATCATCGAGGTCTACGCTCTCGCCACCTGAATTTGCTGGCATGTCGGATTCTCCTTTGGGCCCAGGGCAAGCTCCTGTCACTCAGGGCTATCTATATCCCTGGACGCCTAAACGTGGGAGAAGATTTTCTGTCCAGACACAACCTACCAATGGGCGAGTGGAAACTCCACCCCGAGGTAGTGAAACGAATTTGGGAGAAATTTTACAGTGCAGAAGTGGACCTCTTCGCCTCTCAAGAGACTGCGCAATGTCCCCTCTTCTTCTCTCTGAGTCCCCCTGGGTCTGGACGATATGGCACATACATGGCCCAGAATGCGCCTGTATGCGTTTCCCCCGGTTTCTCTGCTCCCGGGGTCTTAGCCAGAGTTCGCCAACAAGGGTCTTGCCTCTTGCTGATAGCGCCTTATTGGCCGAACAGGGCTTGGTTCTCAGAACTGATGCTCCTCCTCGACGGCTCGCCTTGGGCGATTCCGATCAGCAAGGACCTTCTGTCTCAGGCACAGGGGATGATACTTCATTCCCGTCCCGAACTGTGGAATCTTCATGTTTGGCCCCTGAAGGGTACCAACTGAGGAACACAGGGCTGTCGCCTGAGGTTATCGAGACCATTCTTAGTGCTAGGGCCCCTTCCACTAGAAGAATTTACGCCAATAAGTGGGGTGTCTTTGAAAAGTGGTGCAGTTCACATGATGCAGATCCAGTTAACTGCCAAATTGTTTCAGTTCTGGATTTTCTGCAAGAAAAACTGTCAGCAGGCATATGCCCCGCCACTCTCAGGGTCTATATGGCTGCCATTTTGGCTTGCCACGCCTTGATCGATGGGGCGCCTGTAGGGAGACATCCTCTGCTCGCTCGCTTCATTCGTGGAGCCATGCGGTTGAGGCCCCCTGTCAGGACTAGAACTCCTTCCTGGGACTTGGCAATAGTCCTGGAAGGTCTAGTTGAGACCCCCTTTGAACCTCTAGAGTCAGCGTCTGACAGACTTCTGACTCTAAAGATGGTCTTTCTTATGGCGATTACCTCTCTCAAGAGGATTGGGGACCTACAGGCTCTGTCTGTTTTGCCGGCCTGTTTAGAGTTTGCCCCAGGTACGGCTAAAGCTATTCTATATCCGCATCCAGACTATCTCCCCAAGGTGCCTTTTTCGACAGTACATCCTGTCACTCTGGAAGCCTTCTGCTCCCCGCCGTTTTTAACGCCAGAGCAAGAAAGACTTCACCGACTCTGTCCTGTCCGTGCCCTTCAGACTTATGTCCACCGCACTAGCCAGTGGCGTAAGTCAGGGCAGTTGTTTGTCTGTTTTGGGGGCCGCAACAAAGGGGCGGCCACTACCAAACCGACTATGTCACATTGGGTGAGGGATGCTATTGCCCTGTCCTACAAGGCACGCAGTCAAGCTTCGCCAGTAGGTGTCAGGGCTCACTCCACCAGAGGTGTTGCTTCCTCTAAGGCCTTGGCTAGAGGTGTCCCTCTGCAGCAAGTTTGTGATGCAGCAGGCTGGTCCTCTCCGCACACATTCATCAAGTTCTATAGTTTAGATGTTCATGCTACTCCAGGCTCTTACGTCCTCGAGTCGACATCTCAACCCCATGCCTCTACAAGTTTGTGATGCGGCAGGCTGGCCCTCTCCGCACACATTCCTGTGTTCTCATGGTCTAGATGTTCAAGCTACCCCGGGCCCTTAGGTAGGAGTTTTAATTGGGTTTGTGATGCGGCAGGCTGGTCCTTTCCGCACACATTCTTCAGGCCCTATGTCTGGGCTCCCATGCCCCTGAGTTCATTTCTGATCTCAAGTTTAAGATGGTCTGTGTACGGCAGGCTGGTCCTTTTTGTACACATTCCTAAATCTTACGATTTAGATCCTTATGCCTGAACAAGTTTGTGATTCGGCAGGTTACTCCTTTCCGCACGCATTCTTCAGGATCTATGGTTTGGATGTTTATGGTACTCCGGGCCTACGCCCTTGAGTCGACATCTGAAGCCAAGTCTCAAGTAAGTCTGTGATGCGGCAGGCTAGTCCTTTCCGCTCACATTCTACGATTCTTATGAGTAGGATTTTTGCTACTCCGGGTCTTTCGCCCTTGAGTCCACATCTCGAGCTCATGTCTGAGACCTCTCGCGTCCTTGTGAACACACCTCACAACCACGAGGGTCTGGACAGCCCCAGTGCAGATGCGTAGGTATTTAGTTCCCAAAGTAGCATCATAGTGTAGCTTTTTGTAAAGGGAACATCTCGGGTTACGTATGTAACCCTTGTTCCCTGAAAAAAGCCGGAACGAGATGCTGCGCTTGTTTTCCGCACTGGGTCGTCCCAGGACTGCTCTTCAGAAAAGACAAGTAGTATCTGACGAACACGCTGGTGACGCCTCTATTTATAGCCTGGTCACAGGTGTGTCCAATGATCTCACCAACTGAGGCTATAAATTTCCGGTCAATGTTACATTGACGTGTTACACACATATTCACAGCTGGTCACAATGCAAGATTGTTCCCAAAGTGCTTAGCACGCAGCATCTCGTTCTGCTTTTTTCAGGGAACAAGGGTTACATACGTAACCCGAGACGTTTCAGGTGCTTTTCTGCTTTTCATTGAAAATCATGCACACTTTTGATTAAATAATGTTCAATAGAGTATAAACTTAATAGATGCAAAATGAGCTCTGGAATGGAGCAAATACTGTATATCTATCTCTCTTCCTGACTGGCAAGTCTATGTTTGAACTCATTTAGTAAATGCAAACATAAGGAAGACAAATATTCAATAAAAAACAAACAGTAAGTGACAGAAAGGCATTTGAGATTTTGAATAACTACCTGGAAATTAAATTAAAATTTGTTCAGTGTGGCATTGAACTTATAACACATGTTGTAGAAGGTGACTTGTGCTTTTCCAATCAAAAGACTTATCAGAATGAATGAATGAAATAATTCATTGACTTTTTAGGCTGCATACATAAGCTATATTATATAAGCATTACTTATTATTATTATTACTTATTTACCTAGAAAAACAATTGGTAACCATGCTGACAGACAAAACAACAAGTTTGTTGTGAACGGCCACTAACTCTGCATCATTCAGCATTCTTTGAAATGGAAATCAATCTTTGATATAATCAGTGCATAAACTATATGATTAACTGAAGATCTGAAGCCTTCTAACCCTTATGCATGCCTGGATGACTCTCAATGATCTTGGTGACATTGTGGTCAGATGAAACATTGCCATTATTATAGACTCACAATACTTGATGCTCTTGACAAAGGGGTTAATGTTAAAGCCAAAGCATCAGCCTTCAGATCACTGCATCAGACTCCCAGCAAAACTGCAGTTTATAGGGGTAAACTCACAGCCCTGGAATGCATCACAGAAAACAAAAAGAGGAAGAAGGATCAGCGTGAGCTTGAAGGAAGAGAGGCGGGAGCCTCTATATAAACACACTAACCATTAGAGTATAAAATACAAGTAATCATCGCAGCCATTTTTGTGTGAATAAATATTCTGGATGAATGGCTTTCTGCAGTGCAATACACAGGCATTTCCTCTCTGAGCAAGTGCCACTGTGGGCTTATGGCAAATAACAGAATTATGCAAAAAAGTGTCAGCACTCTGTATAAAAAGGCTTAAGGCAGTATATATCACTGTGTACCAGAATTCCATATGTGCAAGTTGCCATCGCTTAGCACAAAATTCTCTCGCTTGTGTTATCAATAAGCTAAGCATTAGAGTTGAAAATGAGGTGCACTAGCACCAAAAGACAGATTTTAATTGTGTAATTCTCTTATTGCTGCTATTGTATTTGTTTTATTGCACCATGAGTCCTTTGGGTCTGTGCTGACATAGTCTCCTGGGTTTTGTTTCCATTACTTCACTGCTCCAATCCTGTTGAAGTGCTGTGCGGAGGGGAACGTGGCCCCCTGTTTAGCTGGCTGGCGTTTAGGGAAAGTCCCCGGGGACCCCGTGCACCTGCAGTGTTGCTGCCACCAATTCTTCTGTCCTTGGAACATAAAACAACAAAGTGAAAAAAGGAGGGGAAGGGAGGAAAATAGAAAGGAAGTGTTGCTTATGCAGTACAAAACTTCTTTCTGGATTTTGTTTCTTTGTGTTTTGGAGTTTTTTTCAAAGAGAAAGCATCTGGGAAGAAAAGGGGTGGTCGGTGGTGTTTTCTTTTGGGGCGTTTTCTCTCTCTCTTGGCCATAGAGTGTTGGAGGCAGAAGTTTACCTGGAAAGTGCTGAGGCGAGCAGAGAGACTTCCCACGCTTCCAAATGTCCTTCCTTTTCACTCCTGCACTCACGCACACACTGCGCATCCACCAACAAGCACCATTTGATCTCAATGCAACGTTTGTTGGCCAACAGGGGTCACCACCTCCAAGTAAATAAGATGCAACTTTGGCAAACAGGACTCTCAACTCAATCTCTGACAGCAAACAATAGTGAAGGATAAAAAAGCAAACTACCTAGTAATAAAGTCAGAGAAAAATTTTAAGCGGGGTGAGAAGAACAGTTCATGAGGTCCTAAATGTCTGTATAGGTCAATCATCCAATTAGTCCCAACACACTCCACAGAGTCAATAGAATTTTACAACTGTTTGGTTTTATTAGCAAAAATACCACTCTCCACTTTCAGAGAACGAGTCTGTTCCAAAACATGGTGAGCTGCTTTCTGCCTTCTATGGCAGAATCCTAACTGACATGGAACCTCATAATGAATGGTTTGAAATGCTCTACATACAGTTTTGTAGGCAGCAGCTCCATGTGCCACACAAAGAGCAGACAAAACACATGGGCGACTGAAATCTCTATTGAGTATACTATATTTAAATATAGTTGATGCGAGAAAAACAATGTGATTCCACAGGTGCATGTTCATTAATCGCTTATGGTTCATTGAACAAGCATGGAAAACATTGTAGAACAGTCGTTAAGACACTAACAGCTTACAGATGGTTGGCAATTAAGGTCACAGTTATAAAAACTTAGTACACTAAAGAGACCTTAGAACTGATTCTGAAAAACACCAAAAGAAAGCTGCCCTGCTCATCTGCTTGAAGGTGCTGCATGGAGGCATGCTGCCTTATCAGACATCATTGGCAACAATGTCACCTATGGGCACAAACCCACATTCGCTGGACCAGACAGGACTGGCAAAAAGTGTTTTTCTCTGATGAGTCGCAGTTTTGTCTCACCAGGAGTGATGGTCGGATGTTATAAATGAAAATTTGCGTATTGTATCTCAAATCCCTTGGTATAATATATAATTTACAGCAATAAACACACATTACCTATTTTTGTCATTTTTATGGCTATGACTACTTTGACGCTCTTAATCTCATAATTAGATTATGCGACTTTAGCCGGGGTTTCACAGACGGGTCACATATACTAACATTTCAACATACAATATTAGTTTTCTTTGAATATAAGGTTGGACTGTTATAGTGTTAGTCTGAAGATGTACAGTAGGTGATTATACTGTGCAAAAGATTTGCCCAGTATATTTTTTGTTTTTCTTCAGCACTCACAGAAATTTAAGCGCAGCGTAGTTCTAGCGGGTAGACTAGCAGCTGTGCAGCACCAACCCACATCAGAATAGCATCCTGAGATGCTATTCTTCTCACCAAAATTGTACAGAGCAGTTATCTGAGTTACCCTAGACTTTGTCAGTTCGAACAATTCTGGCCATTCTCTGTTGACCTCTCTCATCAACATGGCATTTCCATTCACAGAGTACATTCTAGAGACTGTTGTGTGTGAAAATCCCAGGAGATCAACAGTTACAATCCAGCCCATCTGGCACCAATAACCATGCCAAGCAATTTTTTTCACATTTTTTTCCCCATTCTGATGGTTGATGTGAACATTAACTGAAACTCCGTATCTGCATGAGTTTATGTGCTGCACTGCTGCCACATGATTGACTGATTAAATAATCGCATGGATGTTTTTTGGTGCCAGATGGGCTGGTTTGAGTATTTCTGTAACTGTTGATCTCTTGGGATTTTCACACACAACAGTCTATACAATTTACTCCAAATGGTGCCAAAATTTAAACATAAAACATAGAGTGAGGGGCAGTTCTGCAGATGGAAATGCCTTCAGACTGGTTCTAGTAACTGATAGAGATCCTGACAGATCTAGAACAGATCTGGTAACTCAGATAACCGCTCTGTACAATTGTGGTGAGAAGATTAGCATCTCAAAATGTGGTGGCTGATCGGTATATATATCACCGAAATCAAAAGAAAAGGGAAATAAGGATTCTCCACCCAGCCCCCCACGGGGGGAAGGAGTGGTCTTCTTACCAGCTCCTGAAGTGTATGTTCCAGACTTCCTGGGCTGCCTGTCTCAGGGGCGCTTTGAAGCCTTTCTTGGGTTCTTGGCAGCCAGCCATGAGACAGGTGGCATCTGCTTCCTGCGGGTGGCTCCACAGTGAGTCCGTTCCACTGGCGCGGTCTGTGGTGGAGCCAGTGTTACCTCTGCAGGAGGACGTCCTTGGTGACGAGCAGACGGGGTGTGGGGTCTTAAGCCGCACCGAGGCAGGATGTGTTGAATAGCCTCTGTCTGCATGCTCACTGTCGGAAACTGCTGGGCAAAGTCTCTGACGGTGTCAACAAACAGGCTAAACTGGGAGATGGGGATGTCAAGAATCTTTTCAGTCTCTCTCGATTTTGTCAGGTTGAGCCAACTGTGACCTTCATTGCCTGCATGGCGAGAACGGTCGCAGAGTGCAGCTCCTGCATTAATCCAGGGTCAGGACTACCCACATGCAGTTCTTTGAGGCTTGGTGCACCTACAGGAGTGCCACTGCATGCAGGGCGGAGGTGGCGCATCCAGCAGTGCCATAGGCCTTATCCGCCAGTGATGACTTAAACCTACATGCCCTAGATGGGAACCTCGGACGACTCTACCAGGTGGCTGCACTCTGCTGGCACAAGTGCAATCGGGGAATCGGGGAATCCAATTTATGACAAGAGTCAAATTACATACAATTTCTCCACTTGGCTACATAGATATTCTTTTGGTGTTGAATGAATTGCAAGTAGGCCATTATTTATCATAAAACATTCTAATTATGGGAATATTGTTATTATGAGTTCCAAGTACAAGAATCGTCAGGCGAAGTTGTATTTGTTCTATAAACGGCTACTGGAAGTTCAATTCAGCTTAAAGTTTATATAAGACTACAATCACTGCAGTGTTTGGCTCCTGGGCTAAAGGTGACAAAGGTAGGCATAGTTGCCTCCAAAGCACTTTAAATAAAAATCTAACTCCTTCAACAACTGTTAAACTGCATTTTAGTTTTCAGCAGCAAACTGAAAGTTGGTTCAACAAACTATTGTACCATTCTGTTTATTATTTATGCATATTAATTCTATTAAAATCTGTAATTTTAGTGTCTGGCATGAGTCACTCCCTAGACAGGTGGGTAGGGAAGAACTTTTGATAGCAATTCCAGCAGATTTGCTTTTGGAAACAATAGAAATTCTCCACATTGCAACTGTTACCCAGAGTTGTTTTATCAAGACTTGTAAGTCATTTGCAAAGGCATAAAAAGTCTCAAGTACTAATTAACATGCCTCATCCCAACCCCTGTATTTACTCACTAAACCTAGATATCCCCTACTGATATGGATTGTAAACAAACATCCATATTTTTGGCAGAGTCTGTGTAGTAATTTCAAGCTTGACATATTCAAAATTAGTTTTTCTGCCACAGATCAGTGTCTGCATTACACAGTGTCACTTCCTCTCCACTTTTATTTACACATTTGTCATTTATTTGTTGTAAACAAGATTGTTTTTATCAAGTAAAGTAACCCAAGGAGTGACCTCTATCGTCTATAATGTAATTCTCTTTCCAACATGTTGTGAAGTGGTATTTGTTAGTTTAGGCATTTATAATGAAGAAATTAAACTGAGAATGCTAATTGGTATCCAGTTAGCCTTAATCAATGCAAGTGTAATTAAGGAAGAATATAAGCAGTGAGAATAATGATCATTATCCACACAGTCTTGCCCTTTCAATGTCATCAAAATCAATAAAGCTTTGAAAATCATAATGACTATACATTTGTTCATAATAATAGCATGTATCTAGAATGGCCAGATGTCCTATTTTTCCCAGGAGAGTCCCATATTTAAGCACTTTTTCTAGTGTCCTGACTTATTCAGAAGTTTTGTCCCATATTTCCCCTCTCCTAAAATTTCTCTATCACCTATGCAGCTTTCTCATTCACATGAGTATTCAAAGGTAGGATACGGCTTGTAAAACCAATAAAATCACACTGAATTTTTAAGTAAATTATTGGATCAAACTATCCAATCAAAATTCCCAATCGACAGACATCCAGTTAGTAAACTGATTGAAGAGTCAATTTGAAGGAGCACACAGATGAAATTGTGGCTTGAAAAATGTTAAGGAAGTGTGCGTGTACATTTAAGGAAGATCTTCTAGTAAAGTGAGGTGTCAGATTTGTGGAGCATTCTTTTCCATCACCATGGAGGCTGCACTGACATTTTGCAGCATGTTCTTACAAAAAAACAATGTGGATGCTGCTAAAAGTATGTGTGCCACACTAAGTGTTAGCGTGAAGCAATTTGTGAAGCAAAGTTTGTAATCTGATAACTTGCATGTAAGTGAAGGACATTTTGCTTAATTTATTCTGTTGTACCCGGCCATTGCTTTGCACATTCAAGACCTGAGAAAAGTCTTGCAGGCCAGGCTGGAGGAATCATTCATACCCTCTGACATTAAAACGCAGTTAGACCCACTGGTTGAATCTGGTGATATTCGAGCAGATGATTTCTTTTGTGCAATAAGAAACTTTTATTTAGCATTAGTGAATTACCTCCAAAATTGGAGCTGCTCATTGGAGAACACAGCAAAACTTGAGTGGGCTCTACCGAGAGACATCCCAGAGTGGAAAGACATTCAGAGCAGCCTTGAACACTTCTACTCCAGAATTCCTGCTCCCAGTTTGATTGATGAAACCACGCTCTTTGATATGTGGGCTTGCATGAAAATCATTGTCACTCGTCACATCATTGAGTGGAACAAGAACAAGACAGCCATGTCTGAGAGATGGACAGATGTTTTTTCGGAGCTGGAGAGCAAGACCATCAACTTCGTAGTATTAGCCAAGGTCATGGAGTTTGTTTTATGCCTGCCTGGGACATCTGCAACTGTGGATCATGTGTTAACAATAATGAATGCAGTATGGATACCGGATAAATCTGTACTCAGTGTAACATTCATGAAGTCATCTTCATTTTGGACTGAACTACTCTGAATTTTATAATAAACTCTTGAAAGACAAGCGCACACTGAGAAAAATTGCTGCCAGCGAAAAGTACAAGGTGATGACAGTTACAGATGCGGATGAACCCTCTAATTTGCATTGATCTGTGCCTTGGTAAGGATACATCAATTTAATTTTTGCTGGGAGGGGGCTGTCCCATTTTCCACAAGAAGGAATTTTGTCACCCTACATGTATCTGATTCCATCAAACAATCTGATTCCTCAAAAAGGAGGAAAAACACTTTTGGTATCTAGACTCTATAGCTGGATTAAGTTTATACATGTTATTAAATTAATATTACGGATTCGATACAAATTGAGCTCAATCAACAGGATTGTGGCATAATGTTGATTACCACAAAAATGTATTTCAACCCAGCCTTCCTTTTATAAAAAAAATTTAGTTTATAGTAAGGCACATACAACAGAAGTGAATGTGGCCATTTTTAGGCTTTAAAGCAGGAATGTGAAGCTTATAATTTTATAAAAGCACATTCATTCTTCTTGAATGAGCTGTAAAGTTATTTAAATTGTCATTTTTGTCGTGGGCTACTGTTCTAGGCTAATGAACTTCTAGTTATTTGTCAACAACATTATGTCATCATAGAAACATCTAGTTGTAAAACTGGATATAACTTTACCAAGAAATGCTTAGAAAGCAAATCATCACACAAAAATGATTTTATCAGGCATATTGTTTACATCTTGTGGCTAAACATTTGAAACAGGGGGATTTTAACATTTACTGATTGGCCCTGTCCACTTCCATTGTAAGTACCTGACTGAAACCCAGAAGGAGGGACAAGTCAAAACTAACCTTCGTGGTAATCAATAATATGCCACAAATGCTGTCAATTGAGGTTAACTTGTATTGTACAAGGAATCTTGCTTAATGCAAAAAAGTTTTATGCTTTGAAGCATTTCATCTTTTAAGTCAAAGCTGCTGTTTCTAATTTGTGCACCATTAGAAGTATAAAAAGGACCTACAGTTGTCCCTGCACATTAAGCTGGGTAAACATCAGCTTTAAGTTCATTAGACTGAAAAGGATAACAAAAGGCTTTCTAACTTCTGAAAAAAAAGTAAGGGCAAGCATTTCCTCTTGTTTGCACTCGTGATGCAATTATACTTCAATGGCATGTTTATAACCCACACAATTATATGTAACCAAAAGCAATTATAAGTAGTCTTATATAAGCCTGTACGATTTATCTTGTTAATGGTTTCTCATGGTTCAGGGGTGAGTGTTTGTGGAGTTGCCCTGGCTGCCTCCATCACCTCACTATGTGTTTTTGGATAGACAAGGCAGGAAGGTGAGGAGGTGCAGAGTTGCACAGATGGAATGCCAGGATTGGGTTACATACCTGATATAGGAGGGGTTGATGACTGGGTTGTGGTTAGTAACAGACTCATGTCTGGTGGCTCTGGACACAAGGCCTGAAAACTTTTAGCAGTTGATCTAGATGGTCTCACAGGCAGAAAGACGACAAATGAAAACAATAAACAATAATCCAGACTTGATAGAGCTAAAGCAGAAAGCACAAATACAGAACCTTAAAACAATGCCCAGGCAAGGAATATAAAATGCAAGAATGGCATTTTCCAAGTTCCATTTCTTCCTGCTATTGTGGGACAGGGAAAAACTGAGTGTGTATGAAGGATCACAGAATAAAGGCTGTCTAAGAATGGAAAATTAGTTTATAGTTTATGTTCCTGTAGCTCAACTGGTAGAGGATGTCCCTAGCAGTGGCAGGATCATATTGATTCAACACTGATTTCACTGTGAATTTGTCAACATTAGGTTGAAAGTTCTTTAGTTGAATTTTGCTCTGAAAAGGTAAATGTAACTGCGCCTTTACCAAAACCCCAACCCCAAACCTTACCATCAGCGGAGTAAAAATGGAATCTTATAATGAAAATACAACCTCTGAATCTCACTGATCATCGATTATGTAAACCTGGTTACTTTCTGGTTTCCACTGAATCAGAACCTTGTCTCAGAGGCTGCTCGTATAACGTGCTATCAGTAACAACACAGGAAAAAGTGAATACGTTTAAATTGAGGTACTGATGAAATCGGTATAAATACATGTTTAATACTACAAAATTCACTCAATGTTAGAGTCAATGCCCTTGCCGTCCAGAATAGCAGAGAACATCCCAATCGAGTGAAGGGATATGTGGAAACTGTGGTTCCTAATAATGTTGATCCAACATTTGCCTCTCATTTCAGGATGACAAGGCAAACATATCTTCTAATGTCTTCAATTGTTGCATACACCAAGCTGCAGTGGAGACATTTGTAAAGGACTTTAGAATGGGAGAAAAGGTACCTCAAAACCCGTAGCAAAAGAGTGGACACCGTTTTGAGATTGTACATGCTTTGATTTGATCTTTGTATTCATTACCCTTGTCTTTTCATTGGTTCATTGTTTCATGTGTTTATTGTCTTGTTATCTTTTTTATTAGTTTTGTTCTGTCATTGGTTATCTTATCAGTTCCCCATCTGTCACTCACTTCGACGTTGTGTCGAAGAAGCAACACTAGGGGTCTCTCTTGAGAGCCTCGTGTATCGTTGAACTTGGGAAAAGGCCAATGAGAAATTGGCACACAGAATTTACATGTCCCTCCCCCGGACATACGGGTATAAAGGAAGGGACTCATGCGTCTGTCCATTCAGATTTTTTCTTCGGAGCCGAGTGGTTTTGTGATCAGCGAGTTGCAGTCACTTACTGTTCCACTCCTCTCTGTAGAGCATATGCTGTTGTATCTATGGCGCATATCAGCAGCTTTCTCCTTCTCTGCACGGCAGTGCAGCTTTGCCCCTAGTGCTTATAAAAGAGAACATTTCCTAAAAGACGCTTTTGATCGGACAGCGTTGATCATCCTTTTCAGGATGCATCTTTATAAAGATGCTCATCTGCCCCTGTGTAGTTCCTGGATGCGGTCGATTTCCCTCTGCTCCTGATGGTCACAGACGCTGCCTCGTGTGTCTGGGCAGCGATCACACCGAGGCAGCATTTGTGGATGGTTCGTGTTCTCATTGCGAGAACCTCACCATGGCAATTTTGCGGTCGCGGCTTTCCTTCATAAAGAGGAATGCCACTCCACCTGTGTTTAGAGAACGCCACCATCTGGTGGGATCGCCCGGTGCCTCTCTCCAAGTCCTGTAGGATGACATCATCACTGACCCCCAAATCCCACAGCGCCACTGGACAGGCCGCCTCTGCCCTGCATGCCATGGCCCTCCTGCAAGTTCACCATGCCAAGGCACTCAAAGCTCTGCACTTGGGTAGTCCTGACTCCGACGTGTTGCAGGAAATGTGCCAGCGACCGACATCACCCTCAGGGCCACAAAGGTCTCAGCGCGGACACTTGGGCATGCGATGGCCACCCTCGTGGTCCAGGAACGTTATCTTTTGCTGAACCTGGTCGAGATGCGGGACATGGACAAAGCATTCTTCCTCAACGCCCTATTTTCCCAGTTCGGTCTATTCTGCGACATCGTGGAGGACTTCACCCAGCAGTTCTCAGTGGTGAAGAAACAGATGGAGGCCATTTCTCACATCATGCCCCACCACTCCACCAGCATGGGCCATGCTCCGTCTGCTCGCGAGGGTGTCCTCCTGTGGCTTCCAGACAACAGGCAGCTCAGCCCCAACCTGGGCCCAGCTCTCAGCCCCAGATGTTCCTGTCTAATGTCCCTTATTTTAGAAAAATACAGCTGCATGTGCAATGTAATCCGTGACTGTGTGTAAGCAGTATGTGTATCTAACATTCCATATTTTCTTGCATAACATTTATTTATTCAGACTTAGTTTAAAGAATCATAAACTGAA
This sequence comes from Moxostoma hubbsi, assembly GCA_032164185.1. Lineage (NCBI taxonomy): Eukaryota > Metazoa > Chordata > Actinopteri > Cypriniformes > Catostomidae > Moxostoma > Moxostoma hubbsi. The sequence goes on along the minus strand of JAVLUX010000016.1, from coordinate 27,260,117 downwards.
TTGAATTGTGGGCTGTGTGAACCATTACACCCCTAATGATTGCTGGAACATTTGGTAGCAACATGTCGAGTTTGGTGCGATCATATTGTTGATTCAAAATGAGCACATAGAACTTGGTAAAAATACTGACATATCAATTATCTTCATTTGAATGCTCTCAATATAAATTTTTAAATCCCAAAATCGATCTTTTACTCAACCTTCTACAAGGCGAGTAAATTACTTGTGAACTTGACCAAATTTCACGATGATCATTCAGAATCATACAAAAATTTATGATTAGCCACTGGCTGGTAAAATATTTTAATCATCAGTGATGGTGTAGTACAGAGGCAAAGAAGATTAGTTGCAAGATCCCTTCACTGCCTGTTGAGAGAGAGTTTTGTTTGACTCATTCCATGTAATATGTGTCCAAAGACCAGATCCAGGCAGTTCATTTGTCATTGAATAATATATCATCCTTTCCTTTAGATTCAGCTGTTGATCAAACACATTTTATTTTAATCACACAGCATGAATGCAGTAATGAAGCCACGTGAATCGTTAATGTGCACTAAATCGAAACAGGCCACTTAAACCTTAACTACCACTGTTCTTAAAGAGCCATGAAAATGTTATCAAAATGATGTAAAACTAGTGGCAAAATCAAATTTGTAATATTAATATTTTCGTAAGATGCAAAGAAGGTCTCTTATACAATTAACTGCAATTTGATTTATTTTATTTTATTATTTTTTTTTAAGAAGAACTCACAACTCACATAGTCAAGTCAAGTCAATTTTATTTGTATAGCGCCTTTCACAACACACATCGTTTCAAAGCAGCTTTACAGAAGTTCAGCATTAACAGACGATAAAAATGTAATGTCTATAAAGTCGATAAATCATCATCCTTGTGCAGGGCTCCAAACTGCGACTAAAAATGGTCGCATTTATGACCAAATAAATTTATTTGCGAGTGAAATTTCTGTCAAGGTCGCCATTGGTGACAGTAAAAATTTACTCCCTTTGATTTTAAAATTTGCATTACATTTCCCGAAATACATTACAAAAGTTTATATCAAAAGAAATAGCGGGGAAAAGTTCATTGCAGGAACTAACCATTTAAAAAAAAAAGAGACTGTGAGAAAACACGGTGACAGTAACGAGCATAAAAAATGCACGTGATCACATAATTGCGAAGAATGCTCCACAGACTACACTGTTAGCACGTGCAGTTTTTCTTGCATGCGAGCTGCGGGACGAAAAGGAATGGAAGGAGTTAAAAATGAAAATATTTGGCGCCTGTTTTTCCCCCTATAGGAGCCAGTGGCTCCTTAATTGATTTTTTGTTTGGAGCCTTGTTGTGGAATTAGATAAGATATGATTCTTTATAGTGTTTAAAAATAATTAAATAATAATTGTATTAATAACCCCAGTGAGCAAGCCGAAGGCGACTGTGGCAAGGAACACAAAACTCCATAAGATGATGGTTAATGGAGAAAAATAACCTTGGGAGAAACCAGACTCACTGTGGGGGGCCAGTTCCCCTCTGGCTAACAACATGAATAATGTAAATAAGAATTATTTATAGTTAAAAAACATGATTTAAAAAATTATTAAACTTATTAAGTGCTAAGGGTCAGTATTTAGACAGTGATTGTGTTTGAACTGCAAGATTAGTGACCAGTGTCTTTGAAGTCCATCCTTGATTAAATTCCATAAGTTCACTTAGATGCAATTGTCCTTGTTTGGCTGATAAAGGATTTTGTTGGCAATAATTAGTCTATGTATCCCATTTCAAGATCGTAGTCCATGGTGATGGGGCATCTGAAGTCTCCGTGAGAGGCTGGATACAAACTGGAGCTGACGAACGCTATTTACCTCGGGACTGGCGTCCCGAGATAACAGCAGAAAAGCAGATGGGAAATAATTAGCATAGCTGATGTTCATAATATTAATGCATTATAACTGATTCAGCAGTATTATAAAAAGTAAGCATTATGTGAATGCTTGGTTAAAGAGATGTGTCTTTAATCTAGTTTTAAACTGGGACAGCGAGTCTGAGCCTCGAACAATATCAGGAAGGCTATTCCAGAGTTTAGGAGCTAAATGTGAGAACGCCCTCCCTCCATTAGTAGACTTAGATATCCTAGGTATGACCAGAAGCCTCGAATTTAGTGATCTTAAAGAGCGCGATGGATTGTATGGCGATAGAAGATCCGTCAAATACACCGGAGCTAAACCATTTAGGGCTTTATAGGTCAGTAGTAATACTTTGTAATTGATTCGGTACTTAATTGGTAGCCAGTGTAGAGATGTTAAAATCGGTGTTATATGATCATATTTTCTTGACCTAGTAAGAACTCTAGCGGCTGCATTTTGGACTAACTGTAGCTTGTTTGTTGAGGATGCAGGGCAACCAGCTAATAAATTTTTTTCAACATTTTCAACCTGTCCCTCTCCCTGTCTGTAGTCCCCACATGCTTCAAAACATCAACCATTGTGCCTGTACCGAAGCAAGTCAAAATCACCTGCTTAAATGACTGGCGTCCTGTTGCCCTCACCCCCATCATCAGCAAATGCTTTGAGAGGTTGATCAGAGATCACATCTGCTCTGTTCTGCCCACCTCTTTGGACCCATTGCAGTTTGCCTACCGCAACAACCGCTCCACTGATGATGCCATTGCATCTACAATACACACTGCTCTTTCCCACCTGGAAAAAAGGAACACATATGTGAGAATGCTGTTTGTAGACTACAGCTCAGCATTTAACACCATAGTGCCCTCCAAGCTTGATGAGAAACTCCGGGCTCTGGGCTTAAACAGCTCGCTGTGCAGCTGGATCCTGGATTTCCTGTCAGGCAGACGTCAGGTGGTTAGAATGGGCAGCAACATCTCCTCATCACTGACCCTCAACACTGGAGCCCCGCAGGGCTGTGTTCTCAGCCCACTCCTGTATTCCCTTTACACACATGACTGTGTGGCGACACATAGCTCCAATGTCATCATTAAGTTTGCTGACGATATGACGGTTGTAGGTCTGATCACTGACAATGATGAAACAGCCTACAGAGAGGAGGTGCACACTCTGACGCGCTGGTGTCAGGAGCACAACCTCTTCCTCAACGTCAGTAAAACCAAGGAGCTTGTGGTGGACTTCAGGAAGAAAGACAGAGAACACAGCCCCATCACCATTAATGGAGCACCGGTGGAGAGAGTCAGCAGCTTCAAGTTCCTCGGTGTCCACATTACTGAGGAACTCACATGGTCCGTCCACACTGAGGCCGTTGTGAAGAAGGCTCACCAGCGCCTCTTCTTCCTGAGACGGCTGAGGAAGTTTGGAATGAACCACCACATCCTCACACGGTTCTACACCAGCACCGTAGAGAGCATCCTGACTGGCTGCATCACCGCCTGGTACGGCAATAGCACCGCCCACAACCGCAAAGACCTGCAAAGGGTGGTGCGAACGGCCAGAAATATCATCGGAGGTGAGCTTCCCTCCCTCCAGGATATATATAACAGACGGTGTGTGAATAAAGCTCGGAGGATTATCAAAGACTCCAGCCACCCGAGTCATGGGCTGCTCTCACTGCTTCCATCAGGCAGGCGGTATCGCAGCATCAGGACCCGCACCACCCGACTACATGACAGCTTCTTCCCACAAGCAATAAGACTTTTGAACACATGATCTCTCACGATCAACAATCAGCACTGCACTTTATTAATCCTCATTCTGTCAATATATTCTCCCATTCAATTAGTGTTTATATATATTTATACCTGTATCTAGTGTATGTGTATTCTACATTGTGTGTATTGTGTACATTTGTTATGTAAATTGTTGTGTAGGTATGTGTACATTTGTTATGTAAATTGTTTTGTGTAAATATGTTGTTATTGTCACTGTCATTACTGCATTGTTGCACGGAACTGCACACAAGAATTTCACCTGCTGTTGCACTCGTGTACACAGTAGTGTGACAATAAAGTGATTTGATTTGATTTGATTTGATTTGATAAAGCATTACAGTAATCTAGTCTCGAGGTCATGAATGCATGAACTAACTTTTCTGCATCAGAAACAGATAGCATGTTACGTAGCTTAGCAATGTTTCTAAGGTGGAAAAAGGCTGTTCTCGTAACAGATGAAATATGTTAACTTACATAGTAAGTTGATACATGGAGAGGGGTGTAAAAGGCAAACTGACAAACCTGTCCGGAGCATTTTGTCCCTCTGGAGGTGTTGCATCAACCCTTAGCCAAGTCCCACAGATGCCACAGATGTTCATCGTGCCGGCACACACCATGTCCGGGATTTTGGCTATAGAGTTTAATGTAATAATCAACAAATGTTTAAGCCAATCAGACATGCTTGACCATTCTACAGTCTTGAGGGTCCCGAGATCACACCCTCACAAATGATGGTACCAGCTGTTTTTTTTAGAACGGTTTGGGTGCGAACCACATTTACCATCACAAAATGATCAAGTTAATTAGTGTAAGGTATGTAACTTTCAGACTTGCCAGCCAAAGATAAGTGTTTGCTTAAAAAAAAAATGGAAAAGAAGATGACAGCTTGCCACCAAACTACAATATTACGCTTGCTAAGACCACTGCTGTTCCACTCTTGACAAACAAGTGATGGCAGATATGAGAGTCTTATTGATTCAGCCTTGGTTTATTTACTCTGATATGAGAGTAATATTGATTAACCTCTAAAATTAAGCCACTCGAAAAGCTAGACTTTTCCACAGTGAATTGTCCTTCAATATGTCACATAAATATATATACCTTTTCCATTACAAATTATTGTAAATTCCTGTTCATGGTGTGATTGCACTTTTAATATGATGGAATGAGTTTATGAGTCATAAAACTGTCAGATTATTGGTAGGATATGAACAAACACTTGAGAGGTCATGCAAATCATTCACAAAGCATTTTCAACCAACAGAGATCACATTATTGTCTGATCATGCAGTCACTCAGTGGGAAGAATGAAGGGTTGGAGGTCAAGATGAGAAGACAAGGCTACACAAAAGGCCTTAAACAATCACATGTTCCTGCAAGCTGTACACTCTGCTAGTATGTGAAAGACCGAAGCCTTGAGGATTGGGCTTCCGGAAGGAAATTGATTTGAGGGTTTTCCTGGCATGGGCTTTGGCGGCACAGCCTTGCAGGTAAACAGTGGGAGAGATTGACAGCCTTTAGCCAGAGAAATATAATCGACGTGGCTTAAAGGCTCAGGCATCTCAGACATAACAATTTGCAGAGTGCAATGGTGTAAATCACAATTAAATCTGCGGGTGTGGAGGGCTTGTGACTCTCAATGGTTGGTAGTCTGGGGCTTTCACTACAAATATATTGATGATATTTCATGGTCAAGAGGGCAGACACCTGTCTGTTTCCCCTGGCAACCATTTCACTAACACAATGAAAGCTACCAAACTTTGGTGTGCTAAAAGTGGTTAATAGTGTTTTTCTGGGCTAACATGCAGATCTCAAGGGCTTTCTGGTATCAGAGAGCTGCTGCAGTTTAATCACAAATCAGAGGTGCTGATTGACAGTAGCTCCACACTGTCGGAAGTCGGAAATGGATTGGCACCACAAATGGAGCATCAAATGATGGTGATTAAGGTTTGCAGTATTGTGTATTCAGATGTTTTAAGATAACAAATGCACCTGGCTTGCCATTGGTCCAGATGTCCATGACAAATCTGGACCAATGACCACCCCCCAATCATCTCTCAGGCAGATTTAAATTCCATTCCATTATTTTCTTGCTGGGTAAAGGATGCGCTAGATTTGATTCAAAGTTGACCATGGGTCGAGGTATACTAATAGGATTTGAAGTCCGTAATTTTGTTTCCCGCCAAATAAACATGCTTTGTACACATAATTGAATCCAGCAACACTTTCAACTCTTTTCATATTTTATTATGAGATTTGAACAAAGTGCAGGGGAACAGAGAGGGTACTTCAGTCAGCTTCTGACTGACACCTTTCCTATTCATCTATTATACAACCTGTTCCGATTTTGGTTTCCATCTCGTTGCAGAATACCAAGTGAGACCCTTTCAGTTTTATAATCTTCATTTGGTAATCAGGGCTGATAAGACTGATATGAAGACCTATTGGGGGCTTTAAAAAAACATATTCAAGCTGCACCAACAGTTGTTTTTTATCTGCATTTTGAATGCGGGTGAGTAATAATTTCTGGCGACCTGATCTGTAAGGGAATTAGCTTTTTACCTTTTAAGTTAACTTTACTCGATGGGGATGCCATTTTAGAATGTCTACATTGAAAATGAGAGAAAGCGTTGAATTATGTATTTTTAACTGTATGCCCCATTTAACTCAAATGTTCTGTTTGGGGTCTGAGATTTTAATTGCTCAAAAAAGACACTTAACACTGAAGCATCAGGTTGATGACTTTTTCTAATCTTATGAAAGCTGATTATAAAAAAAAAAAATTATATATATATATATATATATATATATATATATATATATATATATTAATCTGTAGCATGCATCAAATGTTCCCAGTGAAAATGGTAACGTTATTCCTTTTTGGAGTCTGTGACCCCAGATAGAAAACCTGAATGAATACAGTAGATTTTCACATGCCAACACTGACATCCAACTGTACAAGCTGAAGCAGTTATTCCTACCAGTTTCTTTATTTTTCATTTTTATTTTTATTTCATTTATTATTGTTTTCTACAACATGTTTTTGCTATATAAAAAATAAGCCAGAAAAAAACATTATTAATATACTGGAAAAAGTCACCTTTCTGAAAAGAGCATGCTTGCTATGCAATACAATAGGGTTAAACAACAATAATATCTGCCCCAGTCTATTGTTATTTTATTTTAAGATTTACACATTTCAGTTGTATGACAAATATCCATCAATTGAAGTAGTCTTTAAATAGTATATACATATTATATATTCAAAAGTATCAACTTTATAATATATTTTGGTAAATGGCAAAGCAACAGAATTTTGGTATTAAATGAACTACATTTATACTTAGCATTAAAGCCAATTAAACATATTTAAATACATTTTATTTATATATTTTTTAATTAAATATGACCTTTTTCAGGAGTATTTCTTACTATAGTTCAGAGAGCAGTGTTTCCCATATGTGAGGCTGAAGTACCCCTTCATTGAAACAAATTAGAGATGCTAAAAGTATCTAGTAAAATAACTAAAAGAGATACTTAAATAAAGACTAAATATTGGTCATTGGTCATTTTCATCTGGATATTTCTTACCTTCGTGATGATATCATGAGGAGTTAAAAGGAACATGTCCTGAAGTGCCTGAATACTGTGATCTTCAAATTTAAGACCAAAATGATAAAAAGGTCTAGTGTGAATTCTCAGACAGTATCAGATCAAATTCATGCACAGATACACAGCTAGACAGACAGAAGCATGCTTGTAGACATGAAGATAAAAAGCAAGCACTCAGAGAATTTTAGACTCTGCGAATTCTCGTTTTGACACCTCTCCATTTGGCCGAGAGTCCCTCTCCTCCTCTTTATCCACCTCACAAAACAGTGTAAAGATGGCTGTTATTTTTGTATGTGAGAAGCATGGTGCTTTGATTTATCCATCTCTAGTCTCAGGGATAAAGAACTGACACCACCCCTCTGTCTGCTCTCCTCAGTAATGAGCCGGCACTCTTTGTTCAGAAAGAACATGAGAGAGAGTGGGAGAGGGGTCAAAAAATTGGAGAAGAGATCAGACCTGAATACAGAGAGAGAAAGGAAGGGATTCTGATGCCATTCTGATGCAATGTATATTTATGAAGCAAAAGAGAAAGATGTTGATAAAGACAGCTCGGTGGAGTGTTTGAAGTTATCCCCCGTGATTCGAGTAGGAGAGGCTTGATCAGCGATTGAATGAAATAATAACAACCAGGTTCACAGTTAGAGTCGTTTTTGCATCAGAAGTGTAATATGCCTCTAAGAAACAAGCTAAAATAATTTTCTCTCCACTGTGCTTTACAAACAAAGGTACCAATGTGAACAATCTATCGCTCTTTGTCAGTAGAAAATATAAAGAAGTTTTTGTATTACAAGACAGCGGTTATTTACTTGGTCATTTAGGTGTGATCTATTTTTAGCATCCATTTTTTAGCGTTTATTGCTGTTTACAAAGGCAGATTTACATTCTATTTAAATTAAACATGGCAGTATTCTTTTGCTTTGTTCTTTGACACTTTAAACGATTCTGCCTTCCAGAGTTACAGAAAAAAGAAAAGAAAAATGTTAATTCAAGGGACTCCTGAACACTACTTTATCCACATTAGATTATTATTTTTTTTAAATACACTTACCCCAGTTTAAAAAGACAATCTGACACTGTATAACGAGAAATGAAATTGGAAATTCTGTGTGATTTTCTGCTTGAGTGACTTCAATGACGATTAAGAGCTGATGTTTTTTCAAAGGGGGGTGATAATGTTCTGTGCAAGCTGTTGACATGTGATGTATTTTGGGGAAGATTATGTCCTCTGGCACCTGGATAATCTTATATTAGAGGTGATTAAACTCACAGGGTTCCTCTTTCTTCTCCTTGCAGGTGCCCCTGTCATGCCTGATGGCTTTCTGTATAAAATGCAGCAAACCAGCAGGTCTCGGATGTTGGTCCATTTCGGCAGCACAAAACCAGGGTTGGGGGATCTTTTCTCTTGGCATATAAGCGTAAATGACATTACCAGGATATGATGACAGCCCACAGAGTCGCTCCTCTCACAGGGGACTGAAATGCTTGCAAGTCTGTTTCTTTCTGGTTATTTTGTGCTGATAAATATGCTGTCATATTTACATTTCTCACTTCACACTCTGGTTCTTCAATTTATTTTCAGTGCCTTGATCAGTCATTCACAGATTCAAACAGCGGCAGCCCATCGTGAGATATTGTGACATACTGTGAGCCCTGCGGAGAGAAGTTCCAAATGATTGTGTCGACCAGAAACAAACATTTTATCAAGAATGAAAATGAAAGTGTGGTCTTGTCCTTGTGTCCTGCTAATTTTTACAACTTCCACAGGAGGAGAACTAGACAGAACACATGTCTCTCTCTCTCTCTCTCTCTCTCTCTCTCTCTCTCTCTCTCTCTCTCTCTCAAGGACCACAGGGTCACCATTTAAAGAAAATGCAAATTGGAGTCATTTTTAGCCTTCAATGAAACCATAAACACATGACCTCATCGAAAATTAGGTCTGACCTGTCAGAAAAATGCCTCTGAAATAAACAGTGAGTTCAGATATACACTTGAACTTTGTACTTTATTTGTATAAGCTCCATGTGTGCAGCTGGCATGTGTGACTATTTTATTTTGTGTCAGAATTCGTTCAGCATGCATGCTGTCCCTTGATTTGTCAGGCTTGCTATTGTCTAACAGATGTACACTGAATTCCATATTATCTGATTGCTTAACTAACCTTCCCTTAATAAAAACACTCTCACCATGACTTTAACAGGCTGCGTAGAACTTTCAAGGAGTGTCACCTTTTTGAGTTGTGAAAGGCACCTCTGCACCCCGTGACAAAACAAATTTAAATCAGGACAGATGGAATTTGTTTCTCTCTTTTTTTCTTCCTTGTTTATTCTGCTTTCTTCCACATAGATCCCCCTTAAGATCTATTTGTGATGCCTGTGGGAGGTTGAGTCTGTTGGCACAAAGACAAAAGTACCAGAAGTTTCCATTTTAATATGCCACAAATAAAGGGCATCACAATGAAAAGAATATAATTTTCGACTGTTTTATTATGTAAAGATACTTACTCTATGTTTATATGAAGAGACCTTTACAGTTGATGTCCTAATCAAGTGTCACTCATAAAAATATGTGATTTTTAAATAATAGTTTTCCATGTGTTGTTATGAGATTTTACATTAGATTTGAACTAACTGTCCATTCCAAAGAATAATGTCATGCTTTGGGAATGGTTTTTAGTCAGTTCCCTTCAACATTTCACACCAAAATACTTTCTGGAGAAAAATCTGTTGGTCACATACATAGGTGCTATATAAAACTGCTATTTAGTTTAGCCTTCAGTTATAATATTACTGAGAAAACACCATTTAATAGTGTGCAATTAAAATTTGTATAGAAGTTGTGTACTGTTCCATAGTATTACTCCCTTTGAAACTAATAGTGCAATGCCCTGAGGGGTATTGTAGCTTCTGATTAAAGGTCTTGACTTTTGAAACCACAACTGTGCCCTTTAGCAAGATGCTTAACCCCAACTTGCTCCAGGGGGGAAATCTCTTAAACTTAATTGGTAAGTTAACCAAAAAAAAACGATAATTGTTTCATCATTTAGGCCCTGTCCCAAATGACCAAACGTATTTCAATAAATATAATGGAGCTACTGCTATATGCAGGAATGTTCTCCTTCATGTGTTAATATCTTAAAGACTCACAATTATATTTAAACCCTCTTTGAAACAACTATAGCAAATGGTTCGTTTTAAGTTACTTTTATGAACGCAAAACTTTCCAAGAAAACAACATTCAATAGAAACTGAAAAGGAGTGATGCCATCTCTGGAAAAGTTAATAAATCACATTTAAAATATATTGTATACACAAGAAAAGCAAGAGATCTGTTGTTGACAATCAGAGAAAACAATGAATGAAAAAAAAATTATCTGCTTATGACATCGCCTCGTCAGCCATGATTATTCTTCCGGCATTAAACTCCAGTCTGCTGTGACTGGCCATGAGGATCAGCAGCGAGGACTGTTGGGAAGTTGTCTATTGAGGAGCTCACACTGATGAGGGCTCAGACGAAAGGTGTATTGAGGGTGCAAAGGTGGAGTTCTTGAGCACCCTTCTGAGCTCTAAAATGTCAAATGGGACACCCTACGGTCTTGTGACTTCAGGGATGTGCAAACTCTACATCAAGTGTGCCATTTGGTACAGGGCCTTACTGACCTTCATGCTTGTGGTGAGCAGAGCAGGTCCGAGCGTTGACTGGGCAAAACGAGACCGGGAAGATAAGTGGCAAATTAGTTCCACCTGTGTAGTAGTAGTAGTAGTAACCCTTTATTGTCACATAGTCACAAGTGAAAGTAACCAGTGAAATTGGCCATCATCCTGCCCATACAAACATACAATATGACAACGGGTAGACAGGGCAGGAAGACAGGGAATTGAGAAGATATACAGCATTACATGGGGAAAGGTGAGATAAAAAAAGCAACCCCAAGACTATGCTCCTGTTAGGATTACAGTATGGGAACAGGATAAAACATCTCAGCAACACTTAGCACATAATCAGTACATCTACAACATAACAAAAACTTGCAACAGGGGAGGGGAGTGGGGGATGGAGTTAACCCAGCACTGGCAAACAGCCATCCGGTCCTGCAGCCATTCTCGGCGCTGGTCACAGACCCGCCTGTCAGACTGGGGGGTACGAAGCGGCGAAGGCGTGGGATGGGGTGTGGGTCGGATGCATATCTGTATTTGTGTAAGTCTTGTGTGTGTGTGAGCCCAGAGATTCGCCAGAAGGTCACAATCCCAGGGTGTTTTGGTAGGGGGGAGGGAATGCGAGAGCGGCTCCTTGCAGTGCTCTAACCAGGGGAGTTGTTGATCCATCAGCGGCCTTGGCCAAGGCCAGTGCTGGTTGCTGGGTGCCGAAACAGATAAGATTGAGATGTTTTGTCTTGGGGCGAATAGCTGCAATTTCTCAGGCTATTCTTCATGTCCATTTTGGTCTCTTAAACGATCCATTTGCCTTTGCAAAGCTGTAAGCTCCTTCATGATGTTATCCGTATTGAGAGTCTGAGTGCTGACAACTCTGCCCACCGCCTCAATCATGACGGGCAGCCTTGTGAGGCTTTGGACAGCTGTCTCCGTCTTCTTAATTCTTCGATAACCCAGGGCAATGCCTAATCCAATCAGCAGAAGACCTGTTATCATGGTTCCGAATAGGTAGATATCTTCAACGTCCTCCACGGAAAGAACCGCCAGACACACGACCTGCCACCTCTCCCACGCGTCCATCGTGTAGCCAGCTGCAAACGTTCCGTCAGGGCAGTTAGGTTCCCCCGAACCCAAGCTTCTCCTCGAGAAGATGGTGTCAATTGCGTTGAGAGACCAGTTGATCAAATCCATAATAATTTCTTAGTTTGGAGAGCAGTGCTGAGAGAGTCTCTCAAAAGTACAAGACAGTTGACTATACGTGACGAGAGAGCAAAGCAGGGAGGTCAGGGGAGGGAGAGGGAGAGAAAATGCGACCGCCTTCACTGAGTGCCAAACGAGAAGACTGCCACACCAGTCTCGCATTTCAGTGAGGGACGATGGAAGTATTTGAAGAGACAGCAGCATATGGGGAGAGAGAGACGCAGGAGCAATATCTTTGTTTGATACTGTCTTAAACATGTCTGCTGAAAAGCAGCATGTACAATTAATGTTTCAACTTAAAAGCCCTATTGTGAGATTCTTAAAAGTGCAACAATAAATGTCTACATGATTTGTCAAGCCGGTCCCAGCATCCTCCTTTCATGAATTGTTACAATAGTGCTAAAACCCGGGAAGGAGGAAGGATGTGCCGTGAAGGAGTCCTCGCCACGGACTGAGGATCGACACAGAGGGAGTGCTCATCTGCTGGCACTGGAGCACTGCTTCAAATGCCAACCGAAAGGGAAGGCCGAGGGGTCCAGAATCATCGCCCGGCGTCACGAACAGAAACAGTACAGTATTGGTAAAAATTTTAATCCAGCATTTGACAAAATATAAGAAAATAAGACTGAATATTTATGGTGAAAAATGTATGGTGTTTAAACTCAAATTTGAAAGTGTCTTCATATATTTGTAGAGATGCAAATTCCATTTGTGTTCCTTTTAAAGACTGACTTTAGCGCAAACAAATAGCATTCGAGTGCAGTCTGCAAATGAGCACATAGTTGGTTTGAAGCACTTTACAAATACACTCCTTCACTGAACAAGTCGATCATGTTGTTTGTGAATGAACTGAATGTACTGGTAAACTCGTTCGAGAACGAGATGAATTAATCAGTCATCATGAATGTTTATCTGCTGACCGGCTGAATAAGAGGAGAAGCTCTATGTTGTTTGTTTAGTTTGTCAGTCATGTTCAACAAAGACGCCAGATGAATTATGAATAATAGTGACTGATGACAACATATTACAATGACATTCAGACATTATTGAAAATAATATATTTTTTTGTAGACAAGTTTTCTTCTCTTTTTATTTTATTTTTATATAGTTTGATTAAAAAAAAGTGCCCAGAAGTTCACAATATTAAATAAATGCTTTGTTGTTATTTGTGGGAAAAGGCTTATGATACATAAACATTATGCAGTTCTGAAGTCTCAGTAGAATTATTACACAACTTGTAATAATTGTAATAAAGGAAAGTTAGACATGTTCTGGTTATGAATTATTACTTTTGGTTCTATGCATTAACTTAAAATATGGTCATTTGGCACCATCCACAGGCACAAAGGTATAACTTGAATAAATAAGTGAACAAATCAGTGAACAAATCAATGAACAAATATGAAACTTAACAAAAAATAAATAAAAAATCAATAGAATCGAGTCACTGAAATGAATGAAAATCACAACCACTATCCCTTTGTGAGCCTGTCTGATGCATGGCCCTAAGAGGCGGGGAGATGATGACGAGAGGGAGGGGTGAGTTGTTTTGTCACAAAAGATATATGCTGCATTTGTCCATTACATCTAAGTAAATGAGGTCCAAAATGTTCAAGCTAAAAAAAGGACGTAGGCATCATTAAAGAAATGAATAAGACTCAAGTGGTTTAATTTACATTTTCCGAAGCGATATATCATTTTGGGTGAGAAACAGACCAAAATTTAATTTCTCATTCACTAATATTATTGACATCTGGCCTGATTTGAACAAACTGTGCCGTCTTTAAGACGGTGATGCTTTGATGCTGCACACTGTTGCCAGGTCCCCAATCCCGGTATCATAATACATCAGTAAGACTCAAAGCCGCAACTCATTTTACTCAACCTCCTCGTGGTCACTATAATGTGGTTTGTTCTCAGTGGGGCACGTGATGAGTTGTGCATGGATGCTGCAGTGGATGGCGTGAAGCTATGTCTACACGGTAACATGCTCAACAAGCCAAATGATAAGCTACGCAGGTTTACGGTCTCAGACGCGGAGGAAACTGAGATTTATCCTCCGCCACCCGGATTGAGTCACTATGCCACCATGAGGACTTAGAGTGCATTGGGAATATATCATACATCCTTCAAAATATCTTTGTTTGTAAATTATGAGAGAATTATCACTTTGGGTGAATTTTTACATGGTGATCTTGTATGAAGTAATATAAGCAAATTCCGCCAGCATTGGTTGTGTGCAATGAAGAAAGAATTCAAAGGTCCTATTCTATGTGTTCTATTCTGTGTCAATGAATTCCTCTGGATAAGCATCTTGCATATAAAACCATACAGATTGATGGTCAAGGGAAAAAGTACCTTTCCCAATCAAGGTCCAAGTGCACTATTTTGTGATATCTCTTTTTGTTATAAAAGACCACAATACTGTCCTTTTTTCAAGTAATAATACTAAGGAACATTCTTTTTAAATTCCTTTTAAGAACACCCCACAAAAATAAGCAATATCTCACAGGAACAGGATAATGACAAAGAAAAAGAAAAAGGAGAAGCTGTGGGTCATGCTCCAGGCTTGCTAAAGGAAATACTTATCTCAATCTCCTGGACCTTTTGTCATGGACACTGAATTATTAGTTGTAGTTCTGCTGTCATGAATCTGGAATGAAGTCTGGACACAAAGCAATATCACCCTGGGATAGAGTGCAGTAGAAGCTCTTCGGCAGTTGCTTAAAAAAAATAAATAAATAAATAAAATAAAAAAAATAAATAAAAATAAAAAATAATATATATATATATATATATATATTGTCCCTGGTCACACCTAGGGGTCGATTTTATCACAGATCTACCTCCTTCAGATGGCTTCATCTGCAGTTTGGTAACTGTGGACCGTTTCTCCAAAGCTTGCAAACTGATACACCTCAAGGGACTTCCTACTGCTCTGGAGACCAAAGAAGCCCTCTTTAACCACGTTTTTCAAAATGATGGGATCCTTGTAGACATTGTTTCCTACCGAGGGCTCCCAATTCATCTCCAGAGTCTGGAGGGCTTTCTTCTCTCTTTTGGGAGTGACCATCAGACTTTCTTCTGGTTACTACCCATAGAGTAATGGGCAGATGGAGAGGAAGATCCATGCCGATCCCTGGAGATCTTCACCTCCTACTTACCAGACCGGGCAGATGGTGTGGCTCTCCATGGGGGACATCAGACTGCACCTCCCATGCAAAAAGCTAAGTCCCCATTACATTGGTCCCTTCTCTATCACCAGGCAAATCAACACTGTCAATTTACCTGCTCCAACACCGCCCCAATATCGCATTCACCGAACCTTCCATGTCTCCCTTCTAAAACCTTACCAACTGTCTATCTTTCCTCACTCCTCAGAACCAGATTCAGCTGATGTCCCCCACTGCTTATCCTGGAAGATGGACCGATCTACGCTGTCCGAGACATCCTGGACTCCCAATGCCACAGGGGTCATCTAGAGTACCTCGTAGATTGGGAAGGTTACGGCCCCAAGAAAAGATATTTTATTCCTCGAGACTACATCATGGATCTGACCCTACTCTCCAACTTCCACTACACACCCTAATCGTCCAGCTCCACGTAGACGGGGTCAGCATTCTCTCTCCCCTGTATTCTGATCACCCACACCTGCTTCCAATCACCAGGTCAATCAGCTCCTCTATTTAAATCTCACTCCCCATTCATTCAGTGTCTGGTCTCATCCTGGAATACAGACTCACTTACCTGTTTCTCCATATGTCTGCTCCTCGATTCCTCTCTACATCTACTCAAGTGATCCCTATCCTCTCCTCACCATAAGCATCATGGCCTCAAGCCATCAAACAAAGCTGAGCTGCTTGAAATTTTGCACCAGGAGTGGCAAAAATTCACCCAACAGCAATGTGAAAGACTGGTGGAGAGCATGCCAAGACGAATAGAGCTGTAATTGGAATTCAGCGTTATTCCACCAAATATTGATTGCTGAACTCTTCCTAAATTATAACATTAGTATTGTGTTGTTTAAATATTAAAATGACCTCTGTGGTCATGAACACTGGCAGAGAGTTGGAAATGACCTCCATGGTTGTGAACATGGGCAGAGACTTGGAAACAACCTTTGTGGTCATGAACACTGGCAGAGACTTGGAAATAGAAGCCTTTCTCCTTCTCCTTCTCCTCCTCTGGGAGGCCAAAGTTGGCAGTGCAGGCTCTGGGACGGCGAGGCTGACAATGCAGGCTCTGGGATGGATGAAGCTTCCAGCTCATTGGCCGTGGCAGGCATGGACGTTGGCTTGTTGGCCGTGGCATGCATGGGCGTTGGCTGTTGGCAGACTCAGGAGTGGCTGCGACATGTCATTTAGCAGGTTGAGGCGTGGCTGTGACCTTGCATGGAGCAGACTCAGGCGTGGAAGACTCAGAAACTGGAACCAGGATAGATAGAGGAGGATCCGCTGAAGCGAATGTCTCTAATAGCAGCTCAACATATTCCTCCCATGTGTAATTTCTGGTCGCCGGCAACTCCCTCCACTGGTGTGTAATGAGTCTGATTGAGAACATGGACTTCAGGGATGAGTCAGAATAATCTGTGCATTTGGCCAAGACACAAAACAGATGGGAATATTTTGGGATGGGTCAGCCGAATGAAGGGAGCTGCTAGATCCATTTCAGTAGGTCAGTTGTTCTGTTACAAGGAGGGAGGTCACTGGAGCAGGATCTAAATCAAGGCTTAAAAGTATTTAATAAAATAAACAAAGTACAATTGAATGGGGTAAACTCATGAAAAAAAAGAAACATCCATGATGGGAAAAATACAGGAACAGAGAAAACATGAACAATGGGAAAGGGTCACGAACTGGAGGTCAGAACACATATAACAACTGACAAGGACTGAACAGAAATAAGGACATTATATACAAACTGACTAATGAGGGAATGGAACACAGGTGAGAACAATAGGGAACAGTGGGAAGGGAACAGAGAAGGGGATAATGGGAAGTGTATTCCGGGGGGAACAGACGACAGAGGAAAACCCCGGGCAGACAACAGTGAATCGTAACAAATACATAGTAAATCCATAGAAAGTCTAGTAAATCCATAGAAAATTATAATTCTGCTGTGGTCTCTTAATTGTTTTCCAGAGCTGTATACTGTGTGTGTGTGTGTGTGTGTGTGTGTGTGTGTGTGTATATATATATATATATACATATAGGGCTGGGATGGTTAATTTTGAACTGTACAGATTACAGAATACATGCTCAGTAACACAAGGTCAGTAATGTGTTCAAAATACTGTATTAGTCCTTCAGCACTGGTAGATTTTTTTCACTTGTTTTGACTATAAAAACTCTGCTTGTACAGTAAGACAAAATACACGTTAAAAATTAATTCTCTGAAAAACCTAAATATCTTATGCAGTGTTGTTTTAAGTATATATATATATATATTTGCCCTAATATCAAATGTCTTAATAGAAAAAAAAAATATGATCTAATGTGAATTTCTTTGAAAAAAAAAAAAAAAAAAAGATCCTGCCTGGTAATGTGAATTTAAAATGGCTAAAAAATACAGGGTTTATTTCTATTTGTTTTGCTCCAAACTTACTTCAGACATTCTAATCTGTCTGCTCGTATGAATGTAACACATGTAAAGTTTTCCATTTGAAAGGACTAAATATATATATAAAAATAAATAAAAACAAATGAAAATAAAATGCAAATATATATATATATATATCTTTATACATTTTAATATGTTTTACCCTTTGAGGCAAAGACTAGTATTTTGGAGAGAAATGGGCAATAAAAAAAGATGCATCTGTCTGTCCTTTTTGTAGAATGAGATTTGCATGAGGTTGCCTCAGTGATGGAGATTCAGCGGTGTGATTTCTTAGAATGAAATTAAAGACTTGTATATCTTCTCACCTTCAGGCAAGGGCTTGTCCCAGTTTGCTTGTGCTTTGATTCCAGGCAGATCATCTGGAAATTTAGGCTATTTAATTATTAGCTTATTGAAACCTGAGTCCAATACCAAATGGGAAATTCTCCACTTGTTTCTGCATGACAGACCTCTCTGTTTGGGCTAATAAAATATGCTCACATCAGTATGCATGATCATATTCTGATTGCACAATTAGCCTATTTCAATCAAGGGAAATGCCAAGTAATGATTTTGATTTGAGAAAGTGATTCTGAAACTGGAGCCAGCTTGTCCATTGAGATTATTGTCTTTCTTTTTGCGCAAAGAGCCAAGCTGCGCTGTCCATTTCAAACACTATTAAACTCAATAAGAGGAAATGTATTCATGAGAAACCAAATATATAAACCAAAATATTAAAAAAAAAAATGACAAGCACTATCACGTTCCCTGGGTAATGACCGGCAATGCACCTCATTACATAATCTTAGATATCTGTGATTCCCATTCCTCTGTCTAAGCTCTGCTCCTTCTTGTTTCATTTTCTGTCTTTTAATACTATCTCTCCATTTTCTGATAAAGGACCAGGCTAATAGACTTTTGAGGTCATAACTCTGTCTCACTCTTCAGTGACACTGATGATAATCTTGTTCTACATGGAATTTATTGCACATCTGGTTGCAAAAACACCCAATTAGAGCCCTTCTATTCTGCATGTAGTCAAATCAGAGAGCTCACTGAACCAAGACTCAACATATGGCGTGTATGAATGTGTTTGTGTGTGTGTGGGCAGGTTTAAGTGTGTTACGAGGACTTACAAACTGGTAATTACAAGGGTATTATGCCATATTGTGGGTTATGAGGACATTTCTAGTGTCCCCATAACTCAAAATGCTTAAAAACCATACTAAATTATGTTTTATTGAAAATGTAATAATGCAGAAAGTTTTTTTGTGAGGGTTAGGTTTAGGGGTAGGGTTAGGGGATAGAGTCTATAGTTTGTACAGTATAAAAGTCAATATGTCTATGGAGAGTCCTTGTAATGATAGCTGCACCAACATTTGTGTGTGTGTGCGCCCATGTGTTTGCACGTGTGTATGTGTGTGTGTGTGTGTGAGTGTGTGTATCTGTCCATCAATGACACCAGCTGCTTGCAGACATGTAGACATGTGATTTATTCTCAATGTTTAGCAGAGCTACAACATAAACATTCACAAACAAATTGAGACACACTTGGCGTAATTGTCTCCAACTTTATCATAATTTATTGCCAAAAATCTTACTTGACTTGTAAATAATTTTATTGACACCCTTTATGAGAGTAAACACTCTGATTACACAACTAGTTTTTTTTTTTTTTTTTTTTTTAGGGCTGTAAAGACAGGATACAAAAATATATTTTCGAGGTTTTATTCTGACAGCTGTAGAAGAAAGAGTAATAAACAGCAGTCGATGGTGCTGTATACAGTATGTGTAAAAAATAAAGAAAATACCCAAAATACAATAATGTAATACGAAAATGAAATATGATACAACGAAATACGGTAGAGGCTTATGTTAAAAGAAAATACAAACAGGGCATTAGACTACCCATATGCTTCAGCATACATCATCTTAATACATGCTTATATCATTCAAAACATTTTATGCATTTAACAGGTGTTTAAATCACTCAAAGCATTTTATACATTTTTAACCTGGCTTTAAGGACATGTAGAACAGTTTTAAACACTAGAATTCTCATAACACATTTTCACATATAACACATTTTACATTTATTCAGTAAACTGGAAATCACTCTGGGCTACAAATCATTAAATAAAATATGATTAATTTTAAATTTACATATCCAGTCCTTCCATGCGCACCAAAACATGGTCAAAGTCTAAACATGCTATCCATATGTATCCTTCAAAAATAGCCCATAACAAACATTACATTTTAATATATGACTTTTCTGAACACATATTTAATGCAATTTATAAGCATTTTGTATAAAAGTTTATATTGAACAAAACTGGGAGCTCTCTTGCGCAAAATATGTTCTTACGTCTATCGTAAGGGCCCAATCTTTTCTGTTAACAAATGCTATTGGCTGCTGACCAAATACTGTATTGATTGGCTGCATCTATTCAAATCTCTCGTGATTGGCTGTTGTTGGATGAGGACAGACAGAAAAGAGGTTATGGTTTCTTTCTAAATTCCTCCTTGATTTCTTGTAGCTGTAAGATGTTTTGTGCATCATCCAATTCCCAATCTTCCCAGTTCCTTCCTTTGGAAAAATAAAACCCATTATATTAGGAAATCATAGTTAGTTAAAGAGTATGATAAGGGTGGTAACAACGCCTTGGACTTTGAATCAATGTTTGGGGCATTTAAGAGTAAATGGTTGAAATCATACTTATCACAACCTTACTCTATGTGGTTTCACATACCTAGATTATTCTATTTAATAAAATAGTTGGGCTTGAATTTCTTTTAAAATGTGATTTTGAGGTAACTAAGATTCCTTTTAAATTATCAAACTTCCACAAACAGCTTCTCCAATACTGTATTATTATATTTACCCACAACTTTTCTCCCCATGGATCCACCCTATGGAATAACAGGGTCATTACAATTAATAGGAAATCATTGTTTAAAAGTGATTGATATGAGACGGACATTGTGTTTGTGAATGATATATTAGATGATAATGGTAACTTCTTGGAACATATTGCCTTTTTGCTCAAGTATAATCTTAACCGCACTTATAGAGAATATAATAAAATGTGTAAATCAATACCATTACCATTATTGCAGTTAATCCAAAACACATTGATGTATGTGAGAATAAGACTTTCACCAACCTTACCAAATCTAGTAATTAATTCATGTAATTTACATTACAGTAAATGTAATAACAAACGTATTAATGATTTTTTGAAATCTAGAATGTTTTTGGATTATAATAGAGGATTGTGTGTACAAGTTCCAAATATGAATGCCTTGTCCATAAATAACACACATTTCAAATTCATCAAATGGCCCATTTCCCCTAAAGTTAAAGAGACTCACTTTAAAATAATTTCTAATATATATCCGGTTGCTGAGTTTCTTAGAAAGAGGTTTAAATTTGAAGTAGATCCCTGTGAATTTTGGAACACTTGTTTTTTTATGTCTTATGGGTAAAAACTTTTTTGTCATTTAAGATTGATGACATCCCAACATTTGACTTATCACAAATTCTCTTTTACATGGATAATGTAGATTCATCCCTATCTGATTTGGTTAATATGATTGTTCTCATGGGTAAATATCATATTCATTGTAGTAAGTGGAGATATTCAAAGCCTTCTTTTTCATGGTTTATGAACAATTATAATTTGTATTTTCCTCACTGAAAAAGTAATGTCTAGTAAAATTGCAAGAAAGATGTATAGTGATATATCCAGACAACTGTTTTGATAAATATCCACTTGTATGCTACATCTAAAGGATGCTTTTTTTCTTTAATATTTTAATTTTTTCTCTAGCCTTTTGCTCTCGAGACTTTTTTTTAAAACTAATAACCCCTTGTTGTTTGCTTTTTGTTGTTCATTATTGTGTAGGGGATGCTTTTCTTTCATTTACACTGACAATAATTGTTCCTATTGATGTATATTTCTTATTTCTCCCCTAAGAGAGTTTTGTATGTTTTTTCTTGTCAAAAAAAAAAAAAAAAAAGTTCCCACTTTCTGACTGTCCTTGTCCAACAACAGCCAATCACGAGAGATTCGAAGAGATGCAGCCAATCAATACAGGATTTGGTCTGCAGCCAATAGCATTTGTTAACAGAAAGGATTGGGCCCCTCCCCTCAAAACTGACTTGTGCGTAAAGATTTCAGCTGCGTAAAGATTTCAGCTGCGTAAAGATTTGCATAAAGATTTCATCTGGGCTGACGCCCAGATGTGGACAGCTGGCTGGAAGATTGGTTCCTCGGTTCTTCGCACCGCTCACAGCCACGCCCCCCTCCCTGGTTCCTTTCTTCCTGGAAGTGCATGATGAGCTGATGAGTTCGTAGAGGACACCCTTCTCCACCCATCACAAAGCCTATCGCTCATCCGCTCACACTACCCTCGACGGCGGAGTGGCCCACGGGTACACGGCGGTCCCCCAGGTGGACAGAGCGATTGCGATCCACCTGTGCCCCGAGAACGCCGCCACCTGGTGGGGTCACCCTGTGCTCCCCTCCAAGGCCTGTAGGATGACGTCTTCATTGACCTCCAAAGCCTACAGCGCCAGCGGACAGGCCACTTCCGCCCTGCACGCCATGGACCTCCTGCAAGTCCACCAGGCCATGATCTGCACTTGGGTAGGCCTGATCCAGACGTGCTGAGCGACCTACAGAGGTGCACAGTTAGGTCAGTGCTATCATTCCTGCAGGAGAAGTTGGAGGGGAGGCTGTCCCCTCCACCTTGAAGGTGTATGTAGTTGCTATCGCGGCCCACCACGACACAGTAGACGGCAATTATTTGGGGAAGCACGACTTAATTATCAGGTTCCTAAGAGGTTCACGGATGTTAAATCCCTCCCGGCCAAGCTTGTTCCCCTCCTGGGATCTCTCAGTGGTCCTCTCGGGCCTTCAGAGACCCCCCTTCAAGCTGCTAGAATCAGTCAGACTCAGGGTCCTTTCCCTGAAGATGGCCCTCCTGATCGTACTTGCCTCCATCAAAAGGGTCGGGGACCTGCAAGCGTTCTCTGTCAGCGACACCTGCCTGTAGTTCGGTCCGGCAGACACTCATGTGATCCTAAGACCATGACCGGGCTACGTGCCCAAGGTTCCTACCACTCCCTTCAGGGACCAGGTAGTGAACCTGCAAGCTCTGACCAGCCCCTTCATTGCTGTGTCCGGTACGTGCTTTGCGCATCTACTTCGACCACACGCAGAGCTTTAGACGTTCTGAGCAGCTCTTTGTCTGCTTTGGTGGACAGCGGAAAGGGAATGCTGTCTCCAAACAGAGGCTTTCCCACTGGGTAGTGGACGCCATTACATTGGCCTATCACACCCAGGGCATGCCCCCACCTTGCGGGTCCGAGCACACTCAACAAG
Source organism: Moxostoma hubbsi (assembly GCA_032164185.1). Lineage (NCBI taxonomy): Eukaryota > Metazoa > Chordata > Actinopteri > Cypriniformes > Catostomidae > Moxostoma > Moxostoma hubbsi. Next base: position 27,236,988 of record JAVLUX010000016.1, on the reverse strand, counting down.
AAGTGTTGCGTCCTCGTGGGCACTGGCCAGGGGCACCTCCCTGGGCTAAAACCATGCATATATATAATTTTTTAATATTTAAAGATAACTATGTGTAATTATTTCATCATTATATATTGAAATATTGTTATATGAGGGGCTTTCTCTGCAAATATTTGTATATGCGAATAATCACGATTAATTAATCGGGACACCATGTAATTAATTCGATTAAAAATTGTAATCGATTGACAGCCCTAATATATTTAAAGTGAATGGTGAGCGAGCCTGTCAGTCCCTAACATTCTGTCTAACATATTTCGTGTTACACATAATACAAGGGTGATAACACCACAATAATGGTAGAGAAATTACTAGATATCACTTTAAAGAGATATTTTACCCAAAAATGAAAATTCTCTCATCATTTACTCATGCTATCCCAGATTTATATGACTTCCTTTCTTCTGCAGATCACAAATTCAGATTTTTAAAAGAATATTTTAGCTCTGTAAACAAAAAGTTAGATTTTTGATGCTCCAAAAAGCACATAATGGCAGTATAAAAGTAATCCATAAGACTCCAGTATTACTTCCATGTCTTCAGAAGTGATATGATAGGTGTGGGTGAGAAATAGGTCAATATATTTAATTTATTGCTAGACAGCAGGAGCAATATGCAAAGAAGAATGTGAATCACTAAAAACACAAGAATGTGAAAGTGATCAGTTTCTCTGTTTCTCGTCCACACCTAGAAATGCTGTCTGTTCGCGCTCCAGTTGTCGATCATACAAATGGCAGTAACTTGGATGTTTACATGTATTTATACAGTTAATCTGCCAGAAGTAGCTGCAAAAGTTTCCAGTACCCCCGCGAGGGCGCAGAGTAAATGCATAAATACTGCTTATGACATGCGGGATAAAATACAATTATATATTTCAGCACTGATTTATAAATGTACACTTAAAAACTGATGTCATAACAGTCTAGTTACAGAATCACCCTGAAAATGACCATCTCATTACACAGAAACGCCAGCATTAGAATTAGAGCCAAAATGACCTCAGCGTGCTGCCTGAAATTGGAGCTGTGACTTTAATCCTGAAATATCAGCTTGTCTTGGTGTTAAATGAAGGCATTGCATGATGAAACTATTATTTTTTTCACTGTGTGGAGTGAAGAAAGTGTTTCACTTTGAAGAGTTTGATGCTGCTGGACTGATGACTCGAGTGACTGTCTCATCACTCAAATGAGAGCGTCTCACCGGGCGCAGCTGTGAACTTCCGCTCTTGTAAAAGTCCCATTCAATAATCTCTCAATAAATTACACATTAATTCAAATTAAACCCAGTAATGTAACGACAGTAACGCCACACATTGTAAAGAAGTAAAAATAAGAAAAAAAAGTAGAAATTTACTTGAGTGAGAGTAAAAAGTATCCACATTTAAACCTACTCTAAAATTCAAATTTTCCCAAAATGTTACTCAAGTAAATGTAACGGAGTAAATGTAACGAGTTACTACCCACCTCCAATTAAGTGTATTATGATTACAGTAAAGGGATAGTTCACCCTGTAAAAACACGGGGCAAAGCTGAAACTGCTAAAAACATATATATTTGCCCCTTGAAGGTCTCTGCGTTGTTCTGTCTTTTCTGAGCACTGAAGTAAAGCAATTATTGTTAATAATTTGCACTTTACAAATTCATCCCGTTATTAATTTTATCTGACTCCAATTTTATATTAATCTGACTCCATTTTTATGTTGACCTCTAATTTAGAATTAAAGCTCTAAATACTTTCTGATCATTCTTTTATTTTAATCATTTAAGTTATTGATTACTCTGAATCCTCTTCTATTCATTTACCTTTTGATCAGTTTCTAATGAGATTCAAACTGATAGTCTTTAAGTGGCTTCCTCCTACATTAAAGCTTCAGTTATGATATAAATGATTCCTAAAATGGTATTCTCCTGCTCGGTTCCTCCAGAGCAGTTTCTCCTATTTTAAAGAACCAGTACTGATATAAATGATTTCAGAGGAATACAGAATAAATCAAAAAGTAACAATTTATTTGCCAGGTAAGATTTAAAACACAAGATAAAGAAACAAGTCAAAAGAACATACCTGACAATTGAGAACTACATGTAATTGCAAAGCATGGGAAATCTGAATGCAGATTTCTGTTATTAAAGTTACACACAGTGAGGTGTGCGGGATCGTCTGACTACAGAGAACCTTAAGCTCTGGGCCAGCCTTCCTTAAATATCCAGACCGAATACACATTGTGAGCCAAATGGTATTGTCCTTTGAGAATTTGGGGGTGAATGGGTTCTTGGCTTCCTGGTGTTAAACCTTCAAGGATGGGTGTAGACCTCTAGAGTTATTCAGTATTTGGCAAAGACCTTATAACTTTGTTATCATTGAGTTTTATAAACCTGGGGACAAAACACTATACCAGACGCACCAAGACATTTTAAATGATACCAAACATGTTACACTAGTTACATTATTTGTATACATCAGATATGGTCTCTTGTTACATACAGATATTAGGTGAGTTTGAGGTGATTCTGAGCTGAGGGGGAATGGATGAAGAGGAGAGGGGAGAGCAACAATGAGGTGTGAATTTTGCAGTCTTCGCTCAGTGGGGTGCGGTGCCTCAGGAAGAGATGCTAATTGTGAGAAAGTTCATTTGTTGATTTTCTCGAAGTTCATACATTTGCTCTTTGCCTTTGAATGTAAACACATTAGCACATTGGCACCCAGCCTTACAACCCCAAAATTAAAATTCAGTCAATGTTTACATATACCTGTGTGGTTATAACCACATATTACTTTCTTTCTTTTATTAACACAAAGGAAGCAATTGTAAAAAAAATTTGTGCTCGATGATGTCATACAATATCAGTTTATGATCACCACCTCTTCAAGCTTCAGAAGGACCCAAAGTATAAATTCAGAAATTGTATAAATTACACCATGAGAATCATGACTGTCATGAAAGCATACGATGTGCTGGTGGGAAACAAACCAAAATCAAATGTATTATTTAGTTAAACTGTTGACCGACCGTTGTTCTCATCTACGCATTCATGAGACTGCACGAGACCAACAGCTCAACGCAGCCCTGCTGGCGAAATGGGGCATTCAGGCAGAAACTTGTTTTGTATATCTAAAAACAGGTCCGCCACAGCGATAGAAACAACAGAACAAAACACAGCTGCACACAAACCAAAGAATCAAAATACGTCTCATGTGTTTGTAGTCGGAGAATAGATGCATTTCTTTGCCCAGTTTTATTTGTTTAAAGTTCTCAATCAAAATCAGATAGACAAAGGAGGCTGAAGGCAGTTACAGTCACACTGTGTCCTAACCTGATGGCAGACAACACATGATAAAAGGTTATTTTCAATGTTAATAAGAAATTTTGTCCCAAATAGCCATGACAAGCAATGGTACATTCTGTTGATCGCTTGGTTTCTATTTTCGTAATTTCACCGGTAACCCAGGCCACGGTGAACTGGCACCAGTCCAAAAACTTTCTCATAACAGTGTATTGAAGCCAGCATCTCACAAACCAGTTAAAAACTCCTTTGATTTTGAATGATAAACCTACGGAAAGTTTTCACCATTGAGGTCTGTCACAAATAATCAACACAGTTCAGAATGGAGAAGTAGTGACAGACATTCCTGTCTCCTCTGTTTAATTGAATACTCTGTTTGAAACAAATAAGGCTGGGCATAGAAATGCATCTATTCTCCGACTACAAACTTATCAGACATATTTATTAAGTTCGGTTCTCTAGTTTGAGTGCAGCTGTGTTGTGTTCTGTTGTTTTTATCACTGTGGCAGACCTATTTTTAGATTAAACAAGACAAGTTCCCCTTCTGTCACTCTCTCGACATAGTGTCGAAGGAAGTGACACACACGGGGTCTTCTCGGATGCCGAATCGTACCTCTGAACCTGAGAAAAGGCCAATGTCAAGTTGGCAGACAGAATTTGCATGCCCCGCCCTGGACATACGGGTATAAAGGGAAGTGGGGCAGCGAATGCAGTCAGAATTTTTCTTCGGAGCAGAATGGTTGTGCAGCAAGCAGCTGAATCTCACTCCTGTTCCACTTACCTCTACCAGCGAGAAGCGTGGCTGTTGGATCCGCACGGCGCATTTCCAGCTGGCGTTTCTCTCTCTGCACGCTGTGCAGTTCATGCCCCTGGGTGCTTCGACAGTGCTTCTTCCTGTTTAAAAGAGTGTTCTCCTCCTGAAACAACTATATTTTCTCTAAAAGAGTCAGAGTTTTCCCGCTCACAAAAAGAGCAATACACAGCAGCGTTGAACGTCCTTTTCAGGTCGCATCTTTTTCAAGATGCCTTTCCACCCCTGTGTTGTTCCTGGATGTGGGCGATTTCTCTCCAAGAACGACGGCCACAGATGCTGCCTTGTGTGCCTGGGTAGCGATCACACTGTGGTGGCGTTTGTGGATGGTTCATGTTCTCACTCGCCACATGGCCAGCCAGCATTCTCCCTCGAGCCCCCAGGCTTGGATGATGACATCACCGCTGCATCGGAGATCGTCCAGGCATCTGACGCCGAAGACTCAACTGGGCTGCCACCTTCGGGACCCCCCGGTACTCCCCTCCAAAGCCTGTAGGATGACGTCATCTCTGATCTCCAAAGCCTACAGCGCCACCGGACAGGCCACCTCCGCCCTGCAAGACATGGCTCTCCTGCAGGTCCATTAAGCTAAGGCACTTAAAGATCTGCACCTGGGTAGTCCCAATCCCGACATGCTGCAGGAACTGTGCTCTGTCACTGACCTTGCTCTCAGAGCCACGAAGGTCACAGCACAGGCACTCGGGCAGGCGATGGCCACACTTGTGATCCAGGAGCGCCATGGTTGAGATGCGTGACGTTGACAAGGGTAAATTTCTCAACGCCCCAGTCTCCCAGCTTGGCCTTCCGTCGACAACTTTGCCCAGCAGTTTTCAGCGGTGAAGAAGCAGACGGAGACAATGTCGCACATCATGCCATGGCGCCACCCATCCAGCGCGCCCCGCCTGCTTGCTGAGGGCTTCCCCCTGTGACCAAACAATGGCAGGCAGCTCCGCAACCTGGGCCCAGCTCTCAGCCCCAGCGTTGAGCACCTCGCAGGTGGCGTATGCACCCCCTCTACAGGACCCCTTGCCTGACCAGAAAAGCTCCAAAGCGCTCCTGAGACGGGCAACCCAGGATGTTCGGATGTTCACTCCGGAGATAGTACCAAGACCACTCCGTCCCCCGGTGGAGGGCCGGGAGGAGAATCCTTGTTCTCCTTATGTACATTTGCCACACCCTCTTCGGGTTGCGGTAACCAAATGTTCAATAAAAGAGCAATTTCCCCACTCGCTGGGTCATCCAGCCGGTGTGTGCCGTTCTCACGGCACCCCGGCCTTACAACTCTCCAGTCCCAGTTCCCCGGACGCAGCTCTCTCGCCTCTGACCCCGCGACTGCTCAGGCCCGGCAGGCCAGCGCTAACAAGTTCTGAAGACGCCTCCTTAGGATCTCTTCCTCAGTCTCTAATCCGCCCCCTGCCGGGTGCACGGAGGTAGGTAAGTGCTTTGAGTCTTTTCTCAGCAGCCGAGCCTCGGGACGCTCTTTTGCCTCCCGACGCATTATTACCTGCTCCCCTCCGCCGTGAAGCCCCACCCGGTACGTCAAATATGATCGTCGAGATGAAGAAGGGTTACTACAGCCCTTCATTGTACCCAAGAAAAGCAGCGGGTTGCAACCAATCTTGGACTTGCAAGTTCTCAACCAGGCTCTGCACAAACTCCTTTTCAAAATGCTCATGCAGAAACAGACTCTCACCTGCGTTCGACAGCTAGATTGGTTTACGCCGGTAGACCTGAAGGATGCGTACTTCCACATCTCCATTTTTCTGCAAAACCAACCCTTCTTAAGGTTTGCGTTCGATGGCCAGGTGTATCAGTACAAGGTCCTCCCCCTTCGGCCTGTCCCTGTCCCCTCGCGTCTTCACGAAGGTCGCAGAGGCTGCTTTTGCCCCCCTTAAGGGAAGTGGGCATCCGCATACTCAATTACCTCGATGACTACCCCATCCTCATCCTGGCCCACTCTCCAGAGTTACTATGTGCTCACAGGGATCAGGTGCTCAGGCACCTCAGCCGTCTAGGGCTTCAGGTCAACTGGGAAAAGAGCAAGCATGGAGTTAGACTCAGTCTCAATGACAGCACGGCTCACCAACAAGCGTGCGCAGTCAGTGCTTAGGTGCCTTGCTCACTTCGAGCCCGGCACAGCGGTCCCTCTAAAACAATTCCAGAGGCTCCTGGGGCATATGGCATGCTCAGCCAAGGTCGCGCCGCTTGGGTTGATGCATATGAGACCGCTACATCACTGGCTACAGACTCGAGTCCCGAGATGGGCATGGCGCCACGGCACGCATTGTGTGATAATCACCCCCTCCTGCCATCAGACTTTCAACCCTTGGACAGACCTCTTGTTTCTGCAGGCCAGAGTCCCCCTGGAGCAGGTGTCCAGACGTGTCGTGGTAACCACAGACGCCTCTCAACAGGGTTGGGGCGCCATGTGCAACAGGCACGCTGCCGCTGGCACCTGGAAAGGACCCCGGCAGGATTGGCACATCAATTGCCTAGAGTTGATGGCTGTAATTTTTGCCCTACGGAGGTTTCTTCCACTAATCCGAGGCAAGCACGTTCTGATCCATTCAGACAGCACCGCGACGGTAGCGTACATAATTTGCCAAGGTGGCGTGTGCTCTCGTCATATGTCACAACTCGCCCGCCATCTCCTCCTTTGGAGTCAGCCATGACTCAAGTCACTGCTCGCCACTTGCATCCCTGGCAACCACAACACGATGGCAGACACACTTTCACCCAGTGGAGACTGGAGGCTCCACCCCCAGGTGGTCCAGCTCATTTGGGACCGATTCGGCAAGACACAGGTAGACCTTTTTGCCTCCCAAGACAACTCCCACTGCCCGCTCTGGTATTCCCTGATGGGTGCCCCCCTCGGGACAGACGCGCTGGCACACAGCTGGCCCCGGGGGCTGCGCAAGTACGCATTTCCCCCAGTGAGCCTTCTTTCATTGGTGCTATGCAAGATCAGGGAGGATGAGGAACAGGTCATCTTGGTGGCCCCCTACTGGCCCACCCGCACCTAGTTCTCGGATCTCACGCTCCTCGCAACAGCCCCTCCCTGGAAAATTCCCCTGAGGAAGGACCTTCTTTCTCAGGGACAGGGCACCCTCTGGCATCTGTACCCAGACCTCTGGAACCTACATGTCTGGCCCCAGGACGGGATGCAGAAGATCTAGTGGATCTACCACCTGCTGTCGTAGACACGATCAATCAAGCTGAGCTCCCTCGACCAGGCAACTTTACGCCTTAAAGTGGCACTTCTTTGCGAACTGGTGTTCTTCCCGAGTTGAAGACCCACAGAGATGCGCAGTTCGGTCAGTGCGTCTATTCCTGCAGGAGAGGCTGGAGGGAAGGCTGTCCCCCTCCACCTTGAAGGTGTATGTAGCTGATATCGCAGCCCACCACGACGCAGTAGATGGCAAGTCCCTTGGTAAGCGCGACTTGATTATCAGGTTCCTGAATGGCGACCGGAGACTGAATCATCCCCGGCCTAGCCTGTTCACCCCTTAGGATCTCTCAGTGGTCCTCTCGGGCCTTCAGAGACCCCCATTTGAGCCACTTGATTCAGTCGAGCTCAAGGCCCTCTCCCTAAATACGGCCCTCCTGATCGCGTTAGCCTCAATCAAGAGGGTTGGAGACCTGCAAGCGTTCCCTGTCAGTTTGCCTGGAGTTCGGTCCTGCACTTTCTCACGTTATCCTGAGACCCGGACCAGGCTACGTGCCCAAGGTTCCTACGTCCCCTTTCAGGGACCAGGTCGTGAACCTGCAAGCACTGCCTCGGGAGGAGGCAGACCCAGGCCTTTCGTTGCTGTGTCCGGTGCATGCTATGCATACCTATGTGGACCGAGATGTTCTGAGCAGCTCTTTGTCTGCTTTGGCGGACAGCAAAAAGGGAACAACATCTCCAAACAGAGGCTAGCCCACTGGGTCGTTGATGCTATTACCTTAGCCTATCATACCCAGGGCGTGCCCACCCCCCTGCAGGTCCGAGCACGCTCTACTAGAAGTGTGGCATCCTCGTGGGCACTGAGCCATGGCATCGCCCTAGCAGATATCTGCAGAGCAGCGGGCTGGGCAACACTTAATACCTTTGCCAGATTTTACAATCTAAGGGTTGAGTTGGTCTCGTCCCGTGATTTGTCAGGTCCGAGACGGTAGAAATTGGTAACGTGGCACAACCGACCGGGTGTTCCGCTTGCACCTTGCACCAAAGTGATCCAGTGCGCCTTCTGTCCCAGGTCAGTCACTGAGCATCACTGCCTGGATGTTTTTCCTCCCTAGCCTTCTGGCACGCGAATTCAGCAGAGCAACTCGCGGCTAGACCAATACAAGTCTCAGGGCTCTGTACTGGGGTCGGGCTCCACGGGCATAGTTCCCTCTTCAGGCTAACTCCCTGTGATGTATTTTCCACGGTACGGTCCCCCTGTCGGCGGAACCGCTTTTCCTCAGGCAGCCCCACTGCCTCGGCCCCGTGCCTGTAGAGTCCCCCCTTCGTTATGCTGGACCTACCACCGCGCCGTATCCCACGTCCTGCTTCACAGCCCTCGTGGTGAATTTGCCACACATTACCTCCCCCTGGACAGGGCAGGGTGTGGCCTCTGCAGTGTCTTCCCCTCCTGAAAGAATAGGAAATTTGCGGGCTGGACAGCTACCTTACCTCCGGTCTTGCCTCAGCACCTAGCACACCGGCGCTGATGAATTCTGAAGATGCCTCCTTAGGCCTCTTCCTCAGTCTCTAAGCTGCCCCCTGACGGGTGCGCGGAGCAGGACAAGTGCTTTGAGTCTTCTCTCAGCACCCTAGCCTCGGGACACCTGCTGCTCCCGACAGGCTCTCCTGCTCCCCCCGGGGAAAGACTCCCTTCCCCGACTTAAGTTGGGCCCCAGCTGCTTTACATCATATGTGAGAGACATAGCGAGAGAGAAGGCTGCAGCTGCTGGGCTTGCTCCCATGCTAGCATGTAACACCATTTTCCCCCTCAGAGGTGCGGGAAAACCTAAGGTGGGTATGCAAAACTCTTTGAGGGGGCATTGGGGAGGGCTACATGCACTCAGTGCAGGTGCCTCTAACACGCAATAGCCTGCTTTACACCTGTTCCAACATTCACGTAACACGGTCAGTGCATGGCGTTTTTATATGGACCCCTTGTGTCACTCCCTTCGACACAACGTCGAGAAAGTGACAGAAGGGGAACGTCATGGTTACTATTGTAACCTCCGTTCCCAGAGGGAGGGAACGAGACTTTGTGTCCGACCGGGTGTTCCGCTTACACCTAGCGCCCTTCACCAAAGTGATCCAGTGCGCTCTCTCTCCCAGATTAGCCACTAATCTCTCACATCATTATTCCTCATTCTCGCTTCAATATTTCTATAAGGGTGCTGATTTGTGTACTGAAAAGCCTGTAATTACCGTTGTGAATGGAACAATGTTTTCCTGTTTACCTCGTTACTGTAGTTTAATATGATGTGCTGTATAATCTTGTTTCAAATAGCTTCAGCACAGAGCATTTAAGTGTCTCGTATCAGATGGGTTTATAACAGAGAATTCTGTGTCAGATTCAAATGGGTCACACGCGACTATTACTGTGTTAGCCTCGGGACAACACGGCGCATGCGCAGAGCAGGTTCTTCAGATTAGTGAGATCGGTCACGCTTTTACTCTGCTCTGCCCCACAAAATGCACTGTGCAGCTTCAGGTAGCGCCATTTGATCACACTCTTGTAGTATTTGTGGACACTAAAGAATCCATTCAACTGTCCAAACAAAATTATACATGTATGCAGACACTGAAAGGAGTTTACTGCTTACTTTTTTATTCAGTTGCGCATAGCTTCAAAATTTATTTTGGAATATGAAAAAATTACTGATGTCCAGACCTCGGTGACCTCATGGCTGGCTATGGCCATGCACACAGAACATAACATTGAGACAGAATATAAAACAAGATAAGAGTATAAAGAGACATACAAATAATAGGACATATAACATAGAATGCCATATTCACATGTGCAAGTGGTAATTTATGTGCAAGGTAGGGGAACGTACAGTTATGTAATTAAATATGTGAATTTACACGCAGGATATATTTATTTACATCATTGCACTCTGGGGGAGTCATGAAGGCAGTTTAATTGTTCATGTGGAAAATGGCCTGAGGGTAAAAACTGTTCTTGTGCCAGGATGTCCTGGCGCTCCGTGCTCTGTAGCACCGGCCAGAGGGGCAACAGTTCAAAGAGGAAGTGGTCAGGGTGTGTAAGGTCCAGAGTGATTCTACCTCCACATTTACTCACTTTGGAGACGTACATGTCTTGGAGGGTGGGCGGGGGGGCATCAATAATAATCTCAGCAGTCATGACTGTCTGTTGTATTCAGGGCTTGACTGGTAATCTGGCATACCTAGCATTTTCCCGGTGGGGTGACGCACTTTGGGGCCGGTCAGGGGCGGAATGGCCACCGGTAGAACCGAGAGGGCCGGTATGTCGGCCTTGAAATGTGCAGAATGGGCCGCAATAATAAGAACGGACCACAAAAAGGCACCGTGATATGCAGAAAAGGACAGCGAACACCCATCCATGCCAAGTACCAGGATAAATTCCTACAGGTCTGAAAACAGCACAAATTGAACTTTCACAGACATTTAAAGATTTTTAATCCGCAATTAATCTCTGTACGGCAGAAACTGAAACGTTTCAGAACACCTACAACACACTGTGTAGTCAATAAAGTCTATTTGTCTGTCCCAGTGTTATATACGGCCCCTACACACAAAAATGCACCTCCCGCTATAGCACCCCCAACTTAAATCATCTTCCCATGGCTCCAGGCAAATGTGTTTAAACTTGTCATATTAAACAGCCTTAGTTCCACTGATATTGACCTGTATGTCTTCAGAGAGAGAAAACATTTAGGCTTTAAATGCAAGTGGGGATCACACCTTTCATTATGTATGCATAGGTTTTAGGAGAGCCAAACAGAAACACTGAAAACAGCTGGAGTGGAAACATATGGAGTGAGAGATACTATTAGTCATTACATGAAGGTAAGAATGAGTTTGATTTGCTTTTGTTTTTATACAGTCTGAGTGTTAGATGCACATTCAAGGTGTGCAGCTGTTTCTGTCATATGGCCATTCCAAATTCTATTTGATCTGCTAGAATGTTGCACACTTTAACTTGACTGAATTGCTAAGATGTGATCAGATTTCACAGCTGAAAACATACACCTTTAATAGTTATTGATATACAGTAGTACTGGTATAAATGAGAAATATGGTGTATGTCTCGTTATTAAGAATTTTAACGACAGGATTTGTGTGCCCAGGTGGAAATAATAACAATAATAATAATAATAATAATAATAATAATAATAATAATAAAATATAACAATAAATAAAGCTCCAGATAAAAGTAAACACAATTAACAAACTTCATCTGTATAAAAATGTAAACTGTAATACAATTGCAATTGCACACTAAAATAAATAGTTAACCTAAAAATTATGTCACTACATACAGTGCTGATGCATCAAGGGTTTCTTTGTTGGGAAATGATATCCTATACTGAACAAAAGTGGTTCCTGTGATGAAATCTAAATTTACCAGTTTTATTAAAGGCAAAAAAATTATTTGGAACTTCACCAATTTATGAAACTTATTTAAGGTATATAAGGTAGAAATAGCTCCTTACCAAGTTTTAAAGTGGGTTACAGCCAATAATTGATCTAAAATTCTCCACATCCATTTCTTGCAGTTATTTTTTTCTTACAAATATTTCTACTTTATTCATGCAATATTGTCCCTTTAATCTCCTAAAACTGTATTATTGTAACATTACAACTTTATTCTTTATTCTCAAAATCTCTTTTATATGTTCATTTATTTATTTATTTGAACAAGGCATTAAACCATAATCATATGTTCTAAGCCTGAAGGCATTTTTCTTCTTCTTCAGTGGAAAACAAAAGGACAACTTTGAAGAATTACACAGAACTCTTTAACATACAATGACAATTCACATGGTCACACCTGTCAAACTACAAAGATGTAAAAAAAAAAAAAAAAAATAATAATAATAATAAAAGCTTAAAAGTATATTAGTAGCTAATATAACTTGTGCACTATAATAGTCTTAATTTGGCTTCATAAGACATAGTAAGTCTTCTGAAACTAAACAATGGCTTTTTGATTGAAGACAGAAATTTATACAGTTGATAATTCGGATTCTGTTGCTTTAATATTACTCAGGTAATGTTAATATATAATTGTATTTTCTCAGTGTGGTTTCTCAAGTTTGATTGGATTTCATTAAGCCTGTCATTTAAATATAATATGTGATGGACTTTTGTATATTTAACATAGGCACAAGATTTGAGACTCTGCTGTATTGTTATGAATGGCAGGCCATTCCCCGTGAGCATTTCACATGCAAGAAAGGGGATCTAACACAGACACCTCTCCATTCCCACAGTCCCCTGATCCCTCTCTCCCAGTCCTGTTTAGTGTTCAGACAGAGGCCTGCAGGGTATTATGTCTGGATTACGCATTTCTGCTGTTAATCAGAAGACTGCAGAGGGGACTCTCAATACACATATGTGCATAAGTACAAACAGTGCTGTCATAAAAAGTATGCACATTAAAATATAATATGCATTACCATATGCTAATAAGATACAGTATGTACAGTCCATATAGTATGAATTTCCCCCAAACATCTTAGCCCAAATACTCTCAATCACTCTTAACATGCATGATCCAATATTTAATTACACTGCAATTCAGTGATTTTGTTTATATTTACTAAGTATTTCACTTAAAAAATAATACTTTTAAGCAAACAGTCATAAAATTGCATGTGATTGATTGAAAGCTAAACATAAGAAGATGCAGTATTTGGTTCAGTATTTCACAAAGCAGGCATGTTTTGCAAATAATGTACATTGTATCTTCCAATATTAGTTTAAACTATATTCTTTTGAGTTTCATATGTTTGTTGTCTTAAAGGTTAAAGACTTTATGTAGTGCTGCATTTTAGTGAATTGTAATGATAACAATTACATTAAATTAACTGACAGGCATAATTTTTTTTATTTATTTACATTAACAAGATGTTCTGTATTTTTTATTTTTTCATTAATATTCTCAGTGTCAACAATGTTTTTTTTCTATATGCCGTGTATGTGAAAAACCATCTCAATTACACATTTCTAATAATTAAAAATACACCCTTAATGTTTTTTATATTTATTGTCTGTTAATATAAAGTGTGCAAATTTACAGTATTGTCAATTAATTCTCAACAAAAAAAAGAGGTTAGAGCAGCCACTTACACTGCATTTCTAATGCTAATGAGATGTTCTAAAGTTTACAATGTAACTAATGGTTGCTGAGATGAGACGCTGGATCTAAACGTCTAGGTTACGTATGTAACCTCCGTTCCCTGATGGAGGGAACGAGACATCGTGTCGAAGAAGCGACACTAGGGGTCTCTCTTGAGCGCCGAAATATACCTCTGATCTATGAAAAAAGGCCAATGAGAGTTGGCGAACAGTATTTGCATACTCCGCCTCCGGATACGGATATAAAGGCGAGAGAAATACGCTCGTTCATTCAGGATTTTTCTGAGGAGCCGGCTCAGCGACATGGCCGGGAAGACATGACGTCTCGTTCCCTCCATCAGGGAACGGAGGTTACATACGTGACCTAGACGTTCCCCGTCTGTCGCTCACTTCGACGTCGTGTCGAAGAAGCGACACTAGGGGTCCACTTCAAAACTCGCCATGCGCTGAGCCGTGTACGTGTACTGCTTACACAGAAGCGGGCAGGTATTTCTACGTGCACAGCGACCAACTGTGTTCAGACTGCACGTACTCTTCCCCAATGCCCCGAAAGAGTCGTCAGAATCCTTTTGGTCACCCTAGGGGGGAACAAGGTGACGCTCCCAACTAGGGAACGGGCCAAGCCTGGCTGGGCCTCTTTTCTCTCTATGTTTTTTCGGCATAGAGCAAGAGCAGCCGGGGCCCTTACCGCATCGAGGGAAGGGGGTCTTACCCGAATTCCTATTCTTTCAGGGGGAAAAGACCCTGCGGAGGCCACACCCGCCCAGCAGGGGAGGTAAATGTGGCAAAATACCTCACATGGCCACTTTGGGCATGTGGGAAGAAATGGCGTGGTGGTAGATCCAACCTCGAGGAGGGGGGAGTTGCTACAACACGCCGACCGGAGGGCAGCGAAGGACTGCCTAAGGGAGACGCGGGTCAGCTCTCAAGGTGACCGTACCGTGGAAATACACACAGGAGGAGTCTGTAGGAGGCCTGATCTGTGGAGCACCTATTCCAGTAGGGGTAGCCGGAGGTACCCGTAGTGGACTGGGCCGGCAAGTTCCTCCGCTGTTGCGGGCCAGAGAGGGCTAGGGAGGAATCAACCAGGGACCTAAGCCCTCTGGGAAAGAAGCGCACTGTTCTGCCTCGGAGAGGGAAACGGTGCTGGAAACAAGCGATTCACCCAGTCAGATCGTCGGCGTGTACCGAGTTCTACGGGCTTGGCCCTGAGAGAACACGGGACGAGACTGACTCAACCGTGAGATTATAAAACCTCGTAAAGGTGTTAGGTGTTGCCCAGCCCGCAGCTCTACAGATGTCTGCTAGCGAGGTGCCTCTAGCCAGTGCCCATGAGGATGCCACACTCCTGGTAGAGTGGGCTCGAACCCGCAATGTGGCACGGCCTGGGTGTGATAGGCCAACTAAATGGGCTCCACCACCCTCTGTTTGGAAACAGCATTCCCTTTCTGCTGTCCTCCAAAGCAGACAAAGAGCTGCTCAGAGCACCTAAAGCTCTGGGTGCGTTCCAGGTAGGCACGCAAGGCATGTACCGGACACAGCAGTGAGAGGGCTGGGTCTGCCTCCTCCCGGGGCAGCGCTTGTAGGTTCACTACCTGATCTTAGAAGGGCGTGGTAGGAACCTTGGGCACATAGCCCAGTCGAGGTCTTAGGATCACATGAGTGTCTGCCGGACCGAACTCCAGGCAAGTGTCGTTGGTAGAGAACGCTTGCAGGTCCCCGACCCTCTTGATGGAGGCGAGCGCGATCAGCAGGGCCGTCTTTAAAGAGAGAGCCCTGAGTCCAGCTGATCCTAGCGGCTCGAAAGGGGATCTCTGAAGACCGGCGAGGACCACTGAGAGATCCCAGGAGGGGAACAGGTTTGGCTGGGAGGGATTTAACCTCCGGGCACCTCTTAGGAACCTGACGATTAAGTCGTGCTTACCCAGGGACTTTCCATCTACTGGGTCGTGGTGTGCTGCGATAGCGGCAACATACACCTTCAAGGTGGACGGGGACAGCCTCCCCTCCAACCTCTCCTGTAGGAACAGGAGCACAGACCTAACTGCGCACCTCTGTGGGTCTTCTGTCCGGGAAGAACACCAATTCACGAACAGACGCCATTTCAGGGCGTAGAGTTGCCTGGTAGAAGGGGCTCTGGCTTGGTTGATCGTGGCTACGACCGTGGGTGGTAGCCCAGCTAGATCTTACGCGTCCCGTCCAGGGGCCAGACGTGGAGGTTCCAGAGGTCTGGGTGCGGATGCCAGAGCATGCCCCATCCCTGAGAAAGAAGGTCATTCCTCAGGGGAATTCGCCAGGGAGGGGCTGTCGCGAGGAGTACGAGGTCCGAGAACCAGGCCCGGGTGGGCCAGTAAGGAGCCACGAGAGTGACTTGCTCCTTGTCCTCCCTGACCTTGCACAGCACCTGTGCAAGAAGGCTCACTGGGGGGAATGCGTACTTGCCCAGCCCCACCGGTCAGCTGTGTGCCAGTGCATCTGCCCCTAGGGGAGCCTCTGAGCGGGCGTACCAGAGCGGGCAGTGGGAGGTTTCTCGGGAGGAAAACAGGTCTACCTGGGCCTTGCCGAACCGTTCCCAAATCAGCTGAACCGAGTGGGGGTGAAGCCTCCACTCTCCTCCAGGCAAGCGTTGTCATGACAGCGCGTCCGCCATCACATTGAGGTTGCCGGGGATGTGAGTGGCACGCAGCGACCTGAGTCGGTGCTGGCTGCAAAGGAGGAGACAACGGGCGAGTTGCGACATGTGGCGGGAGCGTACGCCGCCTTGGCGATTTATGTACGCGACCGCAGTGGTGCTGTCTGATCTGACCAGGACATGTTCGTCCCGAATTAACGGGAGAAACTGCCGCAGGGCTAGAAGGATGGTCAACAACTCGAGGCAGTTGATGTGCCAACGCAGCTGGGCCCTTTTCCAATGGCCTGAGGCTGCGTGCCCGTTGCAGACGGCGTCCCAACCCGATCTGGAGGCGTCGGTCGTGACCAGGATGCGTCTGGACACCTGCTGTAGGGGTACTCCAGCCCGTAAGAAACAGAGGTCTGTCCAGGGGTTGAATGCTTTGCGGCAGGCGGGGGTGATCATTACCCGGTGCGTGCCGTGGCGCCATGCTCGTCTCGGGACTCGGGTCTGAAGCCAGTGTTGGAGCGGTCTCATATGCATCAACCCCAGCGGCGCGACCGCCGCGGAGGATGCCATATGCCCCAGGAGCCTCTGGAAAAGTTTTAAAGGGACCGCTGTGCCCGGCCTGAAGGCGGCGAGGCATTTCAGCACTGACCGGGCACACTCGTTGGTGAGACGCGCCGTCATTGAGACCGAGTCTAACTCCATCCCGAGAAAAGAGATGCTCTGAACTGGAGTGAGGTTGCTCTTTTCCCAGTTGACCTGAAGCCCCAAGCGGCTGAGGTGCCTGAGCACCTGGTCTCTGTGAGTGCATAGTGATTCTTGCGAGTGGGCCAGAATGAGCCAGTCGTCGAGGTAGTTGAGTATGCGGATGCCGGCTACTCGGAGTGGGGCAAGAGCTGCCTCTGCGACTTTCGTGAAGACGCGAGGAGACAGAGACAGGCCGAAGGGGAGGACTTTGTACTGATACGCCTGACCATCGAATGCAAACCGCAGGAAGGGGCGGTGTCGAGGCAGGATGGAGACGTGAAAGTACGCGTCCTTCAGGTCTACCGCTGCAAACCAATCTAGATGCCGGACGCAGGTTAGAATGTACTTCTGCATGAGCATTTTGAACGGGAGTTTGTGCAACGTTTGGTTGAGAACTCGCAGATCCAAGATTTATCGTAAGCCGCCGCCTTTCTTGGGCACGATGAAGTACGGGCTGTAGAAACCCTCCTTCATCTCGGTTGGAGGGACAGGCTCTATCGTGTCTTTGGCCAGAAGAGTCGCGATTTCCGCACGCAGGGACTGGGCGTGATCGCCGTGTACTGCGGAGAAGCGGACGCCCATGAAGGGGGGCGGGGGCCTGGCAAACTGAATTGCGTAACCGAGTCGGATGGTCCGGGCCAGCCAGCGAGACGGGTTGAGAAAAGAAAGCCATGCATCCAACCTCTGCGCTAGGGGCACCAAGGGGACGATTAATTTTGACGTACCCGGTGGGGCTTCGCAGCAGGGCGGAGCAGGTAGGGCAGCGTTGGGCGGCAACGGGGCGACCCGTGGCTGGGGTGCTGAGAAAAGGCTCAAAGCACTTACCTTGCTCCGCACACCCGGCAGGGGGCGGGTTAGCGACTGAGGAGGAGGTCCGTAGGCGTCCTCTGGACTCGTCGGAACCGGCTGGCCGGGGAACAGTCGTGGGGCTGGAGACGGGTGGTCCGTGTCCAGGGAGCCGGGACTGTTGAGATCTAGAGGCAAAGTGCCGTGAGAACGGCATTTGCGGGCCAGGTGACTCAGAGACATAGGAAATAGCTCATTAATTGAGAATGTGGGTACCGCACCCCCATCTAAGGGGGGGCGGCAAATTAAATTGTTTAACAACAAAAGATTCTCCTCCCGGCCCTCCACCGGGGGACGGAGCGGTCTTACCACCTCCGGAGCTAACGTCTGTGTCACTGGGTCGTCCGTCTCAGGACCGCCTGGGAGCCTTACGGGTCCTCGAGGGAGTCCGGGAGACGGGGGGCGTCTGCTTCCTGCGGTGTGCTCGACGCTGGGGATGAGAGCTGGGCCCGGGTTGAGGCGGAGCAGGTTTCTTAGCTGCAGGGGGACGCCCTCAGCAAGCAGACGGGGCAGTGGCCTTGGCGGCAGGTTTGCGGCGAGGCAGGATATGTGAGATGGCCTCCGTCTGCTTCTTCACCGCAGAGAACTGCTGGGCGAAGTCCTCGAGGAAGCGAACTTTGTCGGCCTCGCGCATCTCAACCAGGTTGAGCCAAAGATAACATTCCTGGACCACAAGGGTGGCCATCGCCTGTCCGAGTGCCTGCGCGGTGACCTTCGTGGCTCTGAGGGTGAGGTCGGTTGCTGAGCGCAGTTCTTGCAGCACATTGGGGTCAGGGCTACCCTCGTGCAGATCTCTGAGCGCCTTGGCCTGGTGGACTTGCAGGAGGGCCATGGCTTGCAAGGCGGAGGCGGCCTGTCCCGAGGCGCTGTAGGCTTTGTGGTTGAACGAGGACGCAGTCCTACAGGCCTTGGAAGGGGGTACAGGGCGCCCGCGCCAGGTGGTAGGGTCACCGGGACAGGGATGGAGTGCAACCGCCCTATCCACCTGGGGAATCGCCGTGTACCCGTGGGCCTCTCCGCCGTCGAGGGTAGCGAGAGCGGACGAGCAGGGCTTTTGACGGACGGAGAGCGGGGCTCTCCATGACGACGTCAGCTCGTCATGCACCTCCGGGAAAAACGGGACCGGGGGGGCGTGGCTGTGAGCGGCGCCCAGACCCCAGGAACCAGTCGTCCAACCGTGACAGGTGTGGGGAGGGTGGAGGTTTCCAGTCCAACCCCACCCCAACGGCGGCCCGGGCAAGCATGTCGGACATCTGTGCATCCGCCTCAACCTGGGCGTGCTGGCCCGAAGGCGGCAGCCCAGGGGAGGAGTCAGCGTCAGACACCGCGCTCTCCGATGGAACGGCGAGCTCATCGGCTTCAAGCTGTAGAGGATAGGCAAACCAGCCCGGAGGCAAGTCGCCGTTACCTCGAGACTGGACGGAGGTCAGCGAGCGTGTCGGGGGCGGGTGGTCCGAGGGGGCATACCCGGCGGAGCTGCACCCGCTGCCCTCCCCAAATCGTCTCCAGCGCCAACCGCATCGTCCTCAATCCCGTGGGAAGAAGGAACGATACAGGGGGCGGCAGAAGTGGCGTGCTTTCTGTTGAAAGCGAGCCACGACCGCAACGCTGCCACAGTCATATTCTCGCAATGAGAACAGGGGAATGAAGTCCAGGGGAAAACCTTCAAAATAAGAGTTCTATGAAGCACGAGGAGACTGTGACATAACACCCCCCCCCCCCCCCCCCCCCCCCCCCCTTAAGGGGCGGCTCCTGGTGCCCCAAAGATGGCTGAAGAGGGCAGGAAGATACAGGTGAGAAAGGGGACACGGAAGATGACCAAGGAGGAGATCCCAGAATAAGGATTGGGTCAGGAGGTCTGGGAGGTGGCCACAGGGCCAGGACTGGGTCAGGAGGCCTGGAAAGCAGCCACAGGGATGGGACGGGTCAGGTGGAACTGCTGAAGGAGGAGTCAAAGGAGGAGCGAGTGGAGGCAGGAGAGGCTCGATGAAGGTAGGCGGTGCCGTGGGATGCACGACGAGTGCTAGCAGCGATTGGGTAACAACCTCCGTTGTCGTGAACGCTGGCAGCGATTGGGGAACGACCTCTGTGGTCATGAGCGCTGGCAGCTATTGGGGAAGGACCTCCGTGGGTTGTGAGTGCTGGCAGTGATTGGGGAATGACCTCCATGCTCGTGAGCACTGGCAGCATTTGGGGAATGACCTCCGTGGTCATGAGCACTGGCGGCGACCTCCATGGTCGTGAGCACTGTTGGTGACCTCTGTGGCAGCCTCCATGGTTGAGTGCACTGGTGGTGACCTCCGTGGTCGTGAGAAATGGCAACGATTGAGGAGAAGGTGTACTTTTCCGGACAGCTGGGAGCATAGTCACGGGAGCAGGCAAGGCCACAGGCATTGGCTCTGGGACGGTTGAGGCTACAGGCATGGGCGCTGGCTCATTGGGCATGAAGGGCTTGGAGCAAGGAGCTGTGGAAGGATTGGAGCATGGAGCCGAAGATGCAAGTTTTGGCCCGGGGTTCCCGCCATAATCCATTGTGTAATGGGAACTGCAAAGTTCCAGATCCAAGTGTCCAGTGAGGTTCAGCCAGAGGCCTCAGTTCCTTCAGTGCACTATTTAGACCGGTCCAGAAGAAAACTACCCGATAGTGGTCTGGATAGTGCACTAAATACGCTAGTTCCAAAAACTCACGGACGTGATCCTCAACTGGATGGTCCTGACATCTGCTAGATCCATGTGGGTCAGTTCTTCTATAACGAATGGTTGCTGAGATGAGACGGGAGATGCTGGATCTAAATGCAGGCTTTTAATAAAGATGATAATAGTGAAAAAAACAAACACACATGAACTCATAAAGCAACAAACAAGAACTGGCAAAGAAATGCAGGGAATGGAAAACAGGTGAGAACAATGGGGAACAGATGGCAGTAATGAGGGCAGTGCATGATGGAAACGTAGTCTGGGGGAAAGCATTCAAAACAAGTGTCCTAGGAAACATGAGGGAGACAGACTGTGACATACACATTACTTTTCTCCATTTCTATCATGTTCTATATGTTGTTGCTGCATGTGATGCCCTCAGACGTTTAGGCATCATACAGAATGAGGACACAATTCTCGAAAACATAAGAGACTATGTCTCATATTGAATGCCAGATTTCAGTACAGCACTGTTAATGAATGCTCCCCCCCACACCCCAACCCTGCCAACCCCTTAATCACTTATTATTCAGAATGAGAAATCGGACTTATGTTTTATTCTGCCGGGATCATTAAAGGCAATAAATAATTCAATGAGTCTGCTGAAAAGACCTTTAATTCCCTTTAATTGAATCAAATTGATTTAAAATGAATTCAGATACTTTAAAGAAGATGTTTCGTGTTTCAGCGAGGCGATGTTTATTGCTATACTTAGCAAATATATTATCCGCAATGTGTGAAGATGATTTTCTTTTGCGAATTACTATCATTTTTACATGATCAGGTCTGTGTCATGCTCATTTAATTTAAAATAAGTTGAGGTGAGGTTTTTTCGTTCTCTTTTTGTCATGTATTTAACACTTCTGGCAAGTCAGAAACCTATAGATGAGTTAATGTGTAAAGTTAGATTAAAATGTGTATTGTGGTCAAGAGAGCATTTTCACCATCTCAAGAGAAATTTTTTATTATTTTAACATGTTGTAGGAAATTTGGTTGTCTAAATGTACACGGTATAGATTAAAGTACGCCATTATATGTAGGAACAGTATGTGTGAGCTAGGAATTAAATTAATTATACTAATTATAAATTAGATAAATGACAATAACTAGATTATTTGTTTGAATAAAATTCTCCACCATTAAAATCATAATACATCCTCTCGTTGTATTTGCTCACAATTTCTATTGTAAGGAATTATATTTAATAGGGGAATTATGATTAATTCACTTATTGGAGAAATATTATTCTCATGGCTTATTGCAAATAATATTACACATATTTAGGTACAGCTTTGAAGTGAAATCTTTTAAAGACAGTGATGATATTATTTATAAAAATATACCACAGCTAAATTATCTTTGAATACAGACAATATTTATTGCTATTCTAAACATAAAACTAATCTAACACATACAACATGAAACAGGTTGGTGAGTAGTGACAGAATGAAAAGTAAAGAGAAAATGAACTTTATGGAGTCTGTTGATAATGCTTTAAGAACAATTTATCCTTCTTTGAGTCTAAATCGATTTGCAATCGGATTACCCAAAGTATTTAACTAGCAAAAATCTTGGAGATGCACTTGCATGTCATTGCGTTTCCTTGCATTGCATTCTTTGTGTTGTTTGGTTCTTTGGCTCTTTGTCAAAAGTTTGTCACGTCAATGTTTTGGACTCTGTTATGATAGCAGATATTTATTGTCTGGTTGAAGCGAGGCCTTCTGCAAGGAGGACTCGCGACTCGTATGATGTTCTAGTCATGGTGTTTTGTATGGTTTATGATGCCTTTATTTGGTTTTTGGAGTGTCAAATTTTTGGCACCCATTCACTTGCATTGTATGGAGCTACAGAAATTAAATAATCTTATATAAATTGAATTTGTGTTCTGCAGAAGAAACAAAGTCATACATATCTGAGATGGCATGAGAATGAGTAAATGATGAGAGAACTTTTTGGGTGAAATATCCCTTTAAGCTTAAAGAAGAAACACATTCCAGTTTTTGCAAGTCACAGCCAGCAGGGGGCAGTTAAGCATCAGCTGTACAGTCAACCAACCACACTTGCATAAAGTTTTTAATGCAAGCGTCATGCACCTCTTTAACCTTCACATAAAAATTGTTCCCAATAGTGTCTCCCAGGGTGATTTTTCAAACTTGCTAGGCAAGAAAGGCATGCACAGTAAATATTGTAAACATTCATATAGTACAGTATATTTGACAGCCAGTGATTACCATGCAGCTTTGACATTTTGATAATAACTTGTTTTTTGTTCCACAGTAATACGGATTAGACAAATACTTTTATCCACAATAAGCATGCAACTTCAATTAGCCAAATTCAATATAAAAATGGCTTTACTTATTTTTTTATTATACATTCAAAATCCATGTCTCAAAAATCTGCAAAATCTGTCTCAAAATCTGTGTGAATGGGCATGATAGTTCTGATCAGTATAAAAACCATATACATTTCCTCTTTGCCAGAAGACTTTATGGTACATGAAAGAAGGCGTGGAATGGTTGAAAAGAACAGTTGAGGTCTGGATTTCCTTGCTAACATCTTGTATAACACCTTTGTACCTGAAAGTGTTCATGAATATGCATCCACATGAGCTAATTAAGATACTTACCCAAGATGCATTAGGGGAGGTTCAGAATTTGCAATGGCAGGTGTTGGCAATGACTTCCTGTTTGCGCTGCTGAGACTTCCCCACACTCACTTTGTGTTCAATGCTGATTGCAAAGCAAATCCCTGAGGAGTAGAGACTACAGATGAGACAAAGTGACTTTATTAACTTGAAATTTCTGCTACTGTTTCAGCTGCATTAGAGTACATATGGTGGAGGCCAAAGGCCAATCATCTAACTCCTTCTGCCTTCATTGCTATGTAGAGTACAGACATGGTATATTGCGCTGAGTAAATGAATTCTTGCAATTTAGATTGTAAACCCCTCACGGTGTAAAGAGGGGATAGATTTTTTATTATTTTTTGCTGTTGTTGTTGATCTGTTTTTAAACATTTGATTTACAGTGTGGATTGTATAGATGGCTTCTTTTTAGTGATCATTTGCCCAGTCAATTAAATGTCACTTTTTACTTCAAATTCAGCTGATTGGATCCTGTCTATAAGGTCAGATTCCTGTGATGTTATTTAAAGGTGAACAGTATTTTGACAATAAAAAGGATATGAGTCCACATGGCTGGTGATCCAATTAGCAGATACCTGGAATACAGCAGGTGTCCAATACCAGCATCTGACAACAGCATGCATTTAAACACCAGGCATCCTACATTCAATTTCTGAAGCTAAAATAAAGCTAAGCTTTCCATAAAAGCAATTTTTTTTAAGTGACAGTTAACCAGATTAATGAAAATTATGTCGTCATTACTCACCCTCATGTTCTTTCAAATCCATTTGACTGCCTTTTTACATTTTTAATTTATTATTATATATATTTTTCTAAAGTTCTGTATGCTAGTCTCATTCATTTACTTTTAAAAAGCTTGAGCTCATGACACCTTCTAATCATGTGTTGACCCGTGTGCACTTCGGGACTCATTCCTCGATCCTTTGCATTGTAAGTGCAATGCTCTATCAGTTTATTTCTATCGGGAAGACACGCAGGCTTGAGTCAGGTTTAAGATGCCATTTATTTGATGAATGTAGAACAGAAAAGTAATGTCTCTCTTTGGCGTAGGCCCCGTCTGGCGGTCCGAGGGAGTTGTACTCGGAACCATCATATCCTGCCGGAGATAGGAGGTAGGGGCGAGGAGCCTACCCCAGTGTGGGACGGGGCTCAACTGGTGGTGGTGGGGTGGTGGAGGTTGCCGTGTTAGCACACTGAAACAGCAATGTGATAGATTGTGAGCAGACTTATAAAGCAATGGCTTACCTGCGACTGGCTAGGAATTACCCAGCTAATGGTGTGATGATGTACAGCTGCTAGTCTTCCCGCTAGAACTACACTGCGCTCACATGTACTGCACAATCTAGTTGCAACTGAACAAGCTTTTAAATGTAGTTGGTTACCTTAAAATGTATCACCTTACAATTTATGAACTTTAGTAAAAATATCATAAAATAGCATTGTAAGAAAAAGAGCTAAAAATAAAAAAACAACTAATAATAATCTTCATAAAATTAAATCTGCTCCTGATTTGTGTGAAAGTGAAAACAATTTATTGTTGTTGTAGTGGCTTTAGTGTTAATTTAACCAGGAAACTGCTGCGATATGTTCAATGAGTCACATAGAAATAATTTAGCAAAAATTTAGGTATAGCAAAGTGTTTCTATGAGACCAGGTAGGTTTTATTGATTCATTTTTTTTCTCCATACAATCAATGTAAATGTTGTTTGAGGTTGTTATTCTGCTTTAAATCTCCTTTTTTATTCCACGGCAGAAAGACAGTCAGGTTTGGAATAACATGGCTATGACTAAATAATGACAGAATTTTCATTTTTTGGTGAACTATGCTTTTAGGATGCCAGAGCATGGAGAATCTCACACATACATGAAAACCAGTGTGGTTTTCATTGCCCTTTTATTAACTAACCGCATGAAGCTTCAGAGTTCAGTTAATGCTAATGAACGTGCCACTAGGGCAAGACTCTGCCTGGCTGTAATCACTGTACGTTTTAAAGCCTGACCTTTCGCTCTCTCCTTTTAACCAACAAATAAAGAATCAAATCTACGCCTTTGTTCACATTGATTGCATTAAAACCATTATCAGAATTAAGGAGCACACACATGCACACACAAGCCCAGTTCAGCGTGAGATTTCTCAACTAGAATGCAAGGCACGATTGAAGTGTTCATTTGAGTGCAAGCTCGGTCCTCGCATTCTGAAAACTCATTTCGCTTGATGGATGCCGGCAAAGTTAATTCTGCCCACTTATTCCTTTTGCGTTAGGAGGGATGGCGGAAGGGAGGGCGAAAGGTAGTGTATAACACAGTGGCTTGTTTCGCTAATAGCCTCCTGTCATTTAAACCCTGAACTTGACAACAGTTTTTGTTATGGATTGAAACTCAATCACTCTTGTGTACTCTCACTCCAAAGAGCTTTAGGTCCATTCATCTTATTGCTTTAAACAAGCTAGATAGGATTGTATTTTATCTTAGGGTAATTCACCAGGAGTGTGCTGTGTGTGTGTGTGTGTGTGTGTTAACCTGGATTGATTCCTCTCCCAAGACCCTCTGCAACAGCTCTACAATCAGAAAACAAGTGCTCTCCATCACTGGTCACACATAGCAAGATAAAAGATAAGTAACATCCCGTTATGATGAAATGCATCTGTTTATGCTAGTCCCTGCAATGTATGTAGTGCTTCGTCTCCAAAATAACAGAGCATCTTCTTAAAGGGATACTTAAAGGGAAAATTATTCGTTTACTCACCCTCATGCCTTCTCAGATGTGCATGACTTAATTTCTTTAGCAGAACACAAACAAAGGTTTTTAGTGGAATATCTCAGCTCTATGGGTCCATACAATGCAACTGAATGGTGACCAGACTTTGTAGCTCCAAAAATCACACGAAGGAAACATAAAAGTAATCAATAAGACTACAGAGCTGAAATACTCTTTTAAAATGTTTGTTTGTGTTCTGCAGTTGAAATAATGTCATACACATCTGGGATGGTATGAGGGTGAGTAAATGATGAGATAATTTCCATTTTGGGGAGAACTATCCCTTTAACCTTCCCGTTCATTCAGCTATAGACATACTTTGTATCAGGAGTTTACAAATGTAAACAAATCACTCAAACTTGAGGCCTGAAACATGAAGTCAGTTTCGGTGGGTAAGGTTTAGTTTAGTTTGCCTCAACCTCAGGTTTTAGATACCATGAAAGTTGGTCGACTTTTGGCGGTGTTCATCGCCATATCAATTTATGCTACACGGTAATCTGCTCCATAGCAGGTTTCATTTCAGGATTAAAGATCCCTATAGATGCTGAACCAATCAGCTGTGAGTAAAATGACATCTCTGACACAATCAAGTCATGACCCCATCTCTTAAAGCACACTTTAAAAATACAATTTTAGAAATCCACAAAATCGACCCTTCGTGATAAATTATTTATTTGAGAATGTAGAATTTCAGCAGATAGAGTACTGTATTTAATTAAATATGTTATTACTTTTCATTTACCCTCTTTATCCATAGCAAAAAATATAATTGAAAATATAAATATAAGATATGATTAGCCTATCTATAAAACCTAGATGGATTAATATGATACCTGCAAAAAAATATTGTTTTTAAAATATTAAAAGCTCAAGATTACTATGGAAAGGGGTGAATGCCACCCAAGCCCCTTCTTTCTTTCATGGACTCAAGATGAACATACAGTATTTTACTTGAAGTTATAATAATGTAAGCAATATAAGCACAACACAAAACACATATATACGTAACAAATACGTATTATTATTGCATACCAGTTTTTTGCATACAATATTCAAAGGGCTCACTTGTTAATTAACCAATAGCAGCCTTTTTTAATGCTTTTTCTTTTCAAGAGAGATAAATGGTAATAAAAAAACATCTAGGTTACTTTTGTAACCTCTGTTCCCTGATGGAGGGAATGAGACGTTGTGTCGAGTGAAGCAACACTAGGGGACTTCTTTGAAGGCCTCTGTTACCTCTGAACTTGAGAAAAGGCCAATGAGAAATTGGCAGACAAAAGGTAGGAATCATGCGTCTGTCCATTCATTTTCACACGCATCGGGGAAGGTGTTCTTTTCCAACTCCTATTTTTTCAGGGGGAAAATTCCTCACGGAGACCACCACCTGCCCAGGGTGGGGGGATGTAAGAGTGGCGAAATACATCACATGGGCTTTAAGGCCACATGTGGGAATGGCTCAGTGGTAGATCCTACCTGCTGAGAGGGAGGAGTTGCTACAAACATGTCTTCCGGGGGCAGTGGGGACTGTGCATCTATGCGGGTCTTCAGATTGGGAAGAACACCAATTTGTGAACAAGTGCCACTTTAGGGCGTAAATTTGCCTGGTAGAGGGAGCTCTGGCTTGGTTGATCATGTCTACGACAGCAAGTGGTAGGCCTCTTAGATCTTCCGCATCCTGTCCAGGTTCCAGAGGTCTGAGCGCAGATGCCATAGGGTGCCCCTTCCCTGAGAAAGAAGGTCCTTCCTCAGGGGAATTCGCCAGGGAGGGGCTGTCACGAGGAGCGTGAGATCCGAGAACCAAGTCCGTGTGGGCCAGTAGGGGGCCACCAGAGTGACTTGTTACTCATCCTCCATGACCTTGCACAGCACCTGTGCAAGTATGCTCACTGGGGGAAAAGCATATTTGCGCACCCCACGGGGACAGTTGTGTGCCAGCGCATCTGTTCCGAGGTTAGCTTCCACAAGGGAGTACCAGAGTGGAATGAGTTCTCTCGGGAAGCGAATAGGTCTATCTGTACTTTGCCGAACCGCTCCCAAATCAGCTGGACTGCCTGGGGGTGGAGCCTCCACTCTCCACTGAGCATACCTTGACGCGACAGCGTGTCCGCTGCCATGTTGAGGTTGCCCGGGATGTGAGTGGCACGCATCAGTCGCTGCTGGCTCCAAAGGAGGAGATGGTAAGTTGTGACATATAACGAGAGCGCACGCCACCTTGGCGATTTATGTACGCCATCGTAGCGGTGCTGTCTGATCGGATCAAGACGTGCTTGCCCCGTATTAGTGGGAGAAACCTCCACAGAGCAAAGATTACAGCCAGCAACTGTAGGCAGTTGATGTACCAACCCAGCCGGGGCCCCATCCAGAAGCCGGCGGCTGTGTGTGTTGCACATGACACCCCAATCCTGTTTGGAGGCTTCTGTGGTAACCAGAACGCATCAGGACACCTGCTGTATGGGGACTCCTGTCTGCAGAAAAAAACAGAGGTCTATCCATGGTCTGGGAGCAGGCGGAGGTGATGAACACATGGTACGTGCCCTGGCGCCATGCCCATATCGGGACTCGAATCTGAAACCAGTGCCGAAGTGAACTCATATGCATCAACCCCAGATGCGCGACTGCCGCGGAGGATGCCATATGCCCCAGAATCCTCTGGAATTGTTTTAGTGGGGCCGCTGTGCCTGGCTTGAATAAGGTGAGGCATTTCAGCACCGACTGAGCATGCTCATTGAGACTGAGTCTAACTCCATGCCGAGAAAAGAGATGCTCTGAACCGGGGTGAGCTTGCTCTTCCCAGTTGACAATGAAGCCCTAGATGGCTGAGGTGCCTGAGCACCTGGTAACTGTGAGCGAATAGTGACTCTCGAGAGTGGGCTAGGATGAGCCAGTTATCGAGGTAATTGAGTATTCAATGCCTACTTCCCTTAATGGGGCAAGGGCTGTCTCTGCGACCTTCGTGAAGACGCAAGGGGACAGGGACATGCCGAAGGGGAGGACTTTCTACTGATATGCCTGGCCGTTGAACACAAACCGTGAGCATTATGGACAGGAGTTTGTGTAAGGCACGGTTGAAAACTCGCAAGTTCAAAATCGGTCGTAAGCCGCTGCCTTTCTTAGGTATGATGAAGGCTGTAGAAACCCTTCTTCATCTCGGTTGGAGGGACAGGCTCTATCATGTCTTTGAGTAAGAGGGTCGCGATCTCCGCACACAAGGTGTTGGTGTCTTTGCCGTGCACCGAGGTAAAGCGGACGCTGCCAAAAAGGGGGGGGGCTGACTTACTAAATTGTGTAGCCGAGTCAGATGGTCTTGGCCAACCAGGTTGACGGGTTGGGAAGTGAGAGCCACACGTCCAAGATCCGTGCGAGGGGCACTAAGGGGACATTGGTTTTTGAAGTACCTGGCAAGGCTTTGCAGCGGGTCGGTACAGGTAGTGTGGCGTCGGGAGGCAAAAGTGTGTCCTGAGGCTTTGGTGCTGAGAGAAGACTCGAAGCACTTACCTACCTCTGCACACCTGGCAGGGGGTGGGTTAGTGACTGAGGAGAGGTCCCGTGTATGCGTCCTCTGGAATTGTCAGAACCGGCCAGCCAGGGGGCAGCAGTCGTGTGTTCGGAGACGAGAGGTCCGCGTCCGGGGTGCCGGAGGAACGGCATTTATGAGCCAGGTGAACCAGGGAAAGAGGAAATTGCTCTATAATTGAGAATGCAGGTACCGCAGTCTGAAGGGGGTGCAGCAAAGAAAATACCTTTAAATGAAGATTCTCCTCCCGGCCCTCCACCGGAGGATGGAATGATCTGCGTACCAGCTCCGGAGCAAACGTCTAATTCTCTGGGTCATCCATCTCAGGAACACTTGGGAGCCTTCCGGGTCCTTGAGGAAATTCGGGACAGGGGGGGCATGCGCTTCCTGCGGGGCGCTCGATGCTTGGTATGAGAGAACCCAGGTTGGTGTGAAGCTGTCTGAAGTTTGGAAGCAGGAGGTGGATGCCCTCGGTGAGCAGACAGAGAATGGCCCACACTGGTGCGGTGGCGGGGCATTATGTGTGAAAAGGCCTCCATCTGTTTCTTCACCACTAAGAATTGCTGGGCGAAGTCGTCAATGGTGTCGCCGAATATACTGAAATGGGAGACAGGGGTGTTGAGGAAGTGTGCTTTGTCTACATCCCGCATATCAACCAGATTCAGCCATAGATGATGCTCCTAGACCACGAGGGTGGCCCTGAGGGCGAGGTTGGTCGCAGAGCGCAGTACCTGCAACACGTCGGGGTCAGGACTACCCAAGTGTAGATCTTTGAGTGCCTTGGCCTGATGATCTTGCAGGAGGGCCATGGCATGCAGGGTGGAGGCGGCCTGTCCAGTGGCGATGTAGGCTTTGGCAGTCAGTGACAACGTCATCTGAGTACCCGTGGGCCGCCCCGCCATTGAGGGTAGTGAGAGCGGATGAGCTAGGAGGTTGATTGTGGGCAGTGAAAGGTGCCCTCCACAACCTCGTCAGCTCATCATTCACCTCTGGAAAGAAAGGAACCGTGGGGGAGGTCATGGCTGTGAGCAGCGCCTGGACCCAAGGAACCAATTGTCTAGCCATGAAGGCTGTGGGTAGGACGGAGGGTTCCAGTCCAGTCCCACGCTGACGGTGCCCCGGTCAAGCATGTTGGCCATCTGGGCGTCAGCCTCAGACTGAACGTGCAAACCCGAAGGCTGCAGTCCAGTCGAGTCATCCGCATCAGATGCCGGAACCCTCTCCAATGCAGCGGCGAACTGATCATCCAGCTCAGGGGGCTCGAGGAAGTAATCAGACTGGCCGTGAGGTGAGACGCTCTCACCTCGAGCCTGAACGGAAGTCAACGTGTGCTGTGGAGGCGGGTAGTTCATGGCGATCTACCTGGCGAAACCAAGACTGCTGCCATCCACAAATTGCCTCCATCGCCAGCTGGGTCATCCGTAATCCCGTGGGAAGAAGGAGCGACGCCGGGGGAGGCTGGAGTGCCGTTCCTCCTTAAGATGGAAAGCCGCAACCGCAACGTTGCCATAGTTATGTTCTCGCAGTGAGAACACAAACCATCCACAAACGCCGCCTCAGTGTGATCGCTGCCCAGACACACGAAAAGGACGTTCAATGCCAGCTGTGTATTTGCTCTTTTAGAAAAAATAAACTCTTTTATAAATATTCTCTTTTAGCAGCGCTGTCGAAGTGCCCAGGGGCAAAGCTGCACTGCCGTGCAGAGAAGGAGAAAGCCGCTGATATGTGCCATTGGATCCAACAGCGTAAGCTCTACAGAGGTGAGTGGAACAGTAAGTGATCTCAGCTTGCTGATCGCACAACCGCTCGGAAGAAATCTGAATGAACAGATGCATGATTCCCTCCTTTTATACCTGTATGTCTGGGGGAGGGACATGCATATTCTGTCTGCCAATTTCTCATTGGCCTGTTCTCAAGTTCAGAGGTAACGAGGCCTTCAAAGAAGTCCCCTAGTGACACATCACTCGACACAACAAAGTGAGCGACAGGCGGGGAACCAATGTCATTTTGAACCATTTCAAATAACCATTCACAACATATTCTACAAATAACATGTGTAATTAATTAATTTACATGCTATATATTATTTAAATAAAGTGGAAAGTTAAATCTAACTTCTTTTTTTTATATTAAATGAGACAGGACTCATACCCCATGTTTTAACAAATTTTGTTCAAACATCAAGAATCTTGAGTAAACAATCTAAATTAATTTATAATATATGTAAGCAAATCCCATTTATGCTCACATTCCAGACTTGTATTATTAATTTTAAATGTTACTTTCTCCATGTGGTATATTTCCGAAATCATTTCTCTCCATCTTTGAAATTATGGGGGTTCTGGTTTAAGCCAATGTTTTTGTAATCTGTTTCAAAGCTGCTATTCCGATTACTCTAAATATATTTTGTTCAGTTTTATTTCTTAAGGACAATGGCATTTTACTCAAAACAAGGTTTTTTGGATGTATTTTCTATTGTGCAGTTAAATATTAAATTAAACTTACTAATTATTTCATTCCAATAAGTAGTCAATTTAGAGCACTTGTATAGAATTTTACTGTAACAAGCCTTTTTTCTCTCCACAATTTCTCCAACATTCCCCTTTTACTATGCTTTTGTATTTACTTTGAATAACAGGTGATATAAAAAAATCTAATTTGTATCTTCCAAGCTTATTCCCTCAAAACACTGGACTGAGTAGTATGAAATGTATTATATATATTACTATATGTATCTCTTTCAAGTGCTCTCTTTAAAATTCCTAAAAAAAAAAAAAAAGTGCATTAGTTTTTATTGTATCAGTTCTATAATATATTAATTGATGTATTTCCTTCTTTATTTACTTTACTTAAACTTCTGTTAATACATATCTCTTACCTGTAAAGAATTTTAAACATTTTGAATTTGGAAGCTTATACATTTTTGTTAGATTCATTCCTTTAACAGTTGGTGATATATTTTCTGTCCTCTATCTGCCCAAAACTTAAATTTATTATCTAATCTATTTGGCATGAAACCAGGATCTTTAGAAATTTCTTGTAAATTAACTATATCTGTCTTAATTTCAAAATGTGTCTTTTTTTCTAATCAAATTCTAAAAATACTATTTATACAAATATTATTTATTGATTTAAATGTGTTACTTTGTTTGGATAGGAATAGGGATATACTAATAGGTTCCCCATTTTATAAATTTCAATCTTTCTCCATTTCACTTTAGATTCTCAGTTCATCCAAATTAATGTATGTTGAATTTGGGGAGCTTTACAATAATTTATTAAATATGGGAATTCTAGTCCTCCAAGCCTTTTTGACAACATCATTTTAAGACTAATTATATATATATATATATATATATATATATATATATATATATATATATATATATATATATATATATATATATATATATATAACATTTTTATTTTCATATATCAGCTTTCAGCAGAGAGGGAAATCCCTCTGTGTCTCTCGCAAGAAGTGAATCTCGTTCTCTCACACGATTGGTTGTGCACTGCAAATGTCACTCCTTCATGTGCACGAGTGGGTAATCTAATCTTAAAATTAGGATCGAAGCCTGAGTTGACAGAGAAAGTTGATGAACTGTATCATGGTACCAGTTAAGCCTGATTGGATTGATTTGAATATATCAACCTGAAACCAATCCTAAAACACTGAGTTCTTCAGCGACCTTCAAGGTACAGGCCTAAAATGGGCGAAAGGACAAGAAAAGACTAGTTCATTTATAAATAAATGAAGAATGAATGAAAAATAAATAAATAATAGCCTGCACAGTTCACTTAATTCAGACTATATTAATGAAAAAAAAAACTGAAATTAAAATGTTATCAAAGAGTTTAATGAAGCAGTAAAGAGAAAAAAGTGAGTTTCTGCTATTATGTTATATCATACCTATGACAGTTAAAAGTTATCATACCATAATTTTTAAACAGTATTAGTATTACATTTGAGAGGTTACAAAACTGGTAGTGTGCCATTTGGAGAGGAGGGGTAATTTAGAATGTAATAAGAGAGAATACAACTTTTGGACACAAGGTCTGTGTAGCATGAACTTTAGAGGAAGCTGATCTCCCAATCCAATACACCAGGGGATAAATTAAAGTCTTCACTACCAGCCCATACTAACTGGGCTCTCTGTCTGGTGAAGGTCCTAGTCTCATAATTAACACTCTGATTCATAAAGCTCCAGACACACACTCATGCTTCACGTATCAATTCTGAATAAATCAGCATGCATCAAATCAATTCATTTAAAAACAACAGCCTGGTGATGTTCAGGCAATAAGTGCAACATTTAGGAAAGCGACTTGGTAAATGATTATTAAATATGATTAAAGGAGATTTGAAATTTCTGAGATTATTTGACATTTCAGGAATGTGCGTTTACAGAGACAGTCTATCTGATGAAATTATATGAGCTGTAGACTGTAATATGGTTTGTAAATTTGTTTAAAAGCTAAATAAGAGATCCCTTTGAGATTAAAAGATTAGTGTAAACAGTTCGGGGTCACAGGACTGGAAGGAGGACATGGGAACAGGGTTCGACTTATGGTTAAGGCTCTTTTAATTCCAGACAAATTAACACATATACGTAGACTGGGGTAGAACATATACGTGGACTGGTTAACCAAAAAACTCTTTCACATAGAATAGAAATAAAAGTGTCTCTCTATGATGCCAACACTGGACTGGCGACTCTCTCTCTCTAACTGGAGGCACTGAAGCTCTTTTATGCCGCTCTCCCCGTATTCACTGAAATTAGAGACAGGTGTTAGACATAATTTAGCTCAGGTGCAAGTGCCTTTACCGCTTTCCCTCTCTGGACGGGTGCTTGACCACGCCCCCGCTGCCACATACCCCCACCGCCCGACTCAGGCCGGGGCGTCATCCGGCCTGCCTACCACTCCCCCCCCATTTCTGGAGAGGAAGTCAGCGACAGCCATCTGCACCCCACGTCTGTGGACCACCTCGAACTTAAAAGGCTGGAGAGCCAGATACCAACGGATGATCCGTGCGTTAGTATCCTTCATGCGGTGGAGCCACTGCAGTGGGGCGTGATCCGAGCAGAGAGTGAAGGCCCGCCCCAGCAGGTAGTATCAGAGTGTGAGGACCGCCCACTTGATGGCCAGACACTCCTTCTCTACGGTTCTGTACTTTGTTTCCCTTAAGGAGAGCTTCCGACTGATGTACAGCACCGGGCGCTCCCCCCCCTCCACCACCTGCGAGAGTACGGCCCCCAGCCCTCTGTCTGAAGCGTCCGTCTGTAATAAGAAAGGGAGAGAGAAGTTAGGTGAATACAAGAGCGGCCCTGCACAGAGTGCGGCTTTAACTTGTGTAAACGCCTGTTGGCTCCGACCATTGGACCGGATCTGGAGCCCCCTTTTTAGTGAGGTCAGTCAGCGGGCTGGTGACGTCCGAATAATTAGGCACAAATAGCCAGCCAGCCCAGGAACTGCCTCACCCCCTTTTTGGTCTTAGGTCTAGGGCAGGTTGCAATCGCTGCGATCTTATCAATTTGGGGATGCACCTGGGCATGACCCAAGTGGAACCCCAGATACCGTACCTCCACAAGCCAAATCGCGCACTTCTTGGGGTTTGCCGTGAGCCCCGCCCGCCGCAGCGACTTCAGGACCGCCCTCAAATGTTGTATATGCAGCTGCCAGTCATTACTATAGATAATAATATCATCTAAATAGGCAGCGGCGTAAGCAGAGTGCGGGCGGAGGACACGGTCCATTAGACGCTGGAACGTGGCTTGGGTCCCGAACAAACCGAACGGAAGTGTCACAAATTGGTGTAAACCAAACGGCGTGGTGAAGGTTATTTCTCTGGAAATTGGTGTCAAGGGGATCTGCCAATAACCCTTTGTTAAGTCCAGGGTCGAATAAAAGCGAGCAGTACCTAACCGATCGAGCAGTTCATCAACCCGAGGCATTGGGTACGCGTCAAATTTAGACACCGCATTAACTTTTCGATAGTCCACACAGAACCGGACAGACCCGTCACTCTTGGGAACAAGAACGACCGAGCTGGACCAGTCGCTGTGGGACTCTTCTATTACCCCCATATCGAGCATCGCATCCAATTCGTCCCGAACAATTTTCTTCTTATGCTCGGGGAGGTGATAAGGGCGGCTACGAACCACCACCCCCGGCTCGGTCTCGATGTGGTGTTCGATGACGTTCGTACGACCCGGTAGAGGAGAAAACATGTCTGCAAACTCTTTTTGCAACTTGGCAACCTCTGATCGTTGGCACGGGGAGAGGTGGTCTCCACAAATGACCGGGGCATTGTGATCGGGCTTTGGATTCACCTCCGGTCCGAGCTCCGCCCTCTCTGGAACCACCGTGGCCAATGACACAGGGACCGCCTCCCTCCATAATTTAAGGAGATTGAGGTGGTATATTTGACGCGCGTCCCCCCTATTGGTTTAACCTCATAATCGAGATCCCCCACTCGTCGTGTGACCTCAAAGGGCCCTTGCCACTTGGCGAGTAATTTGGAGCTCGAGGTGGGGAGCAATACAAGAACTTTATCTCCCAGTGCAAATTCCCTTAGCTGAGTACCCCTGTCATACAGCCGGCGTTGGTGTTCTTGAGCCTGGAGCAAATTCTCCTGTGTTAGTTTCCCCAGTGTGTGGAGTTTTGCTCGAAGATCAAGAAAATACTGAATTTAATTTTTACTACTCGAAGATCCCTCCTCCCAGGCTTCGCGGATGACGTCCAGCACTCCACGCAGACGGCGCCCATACAGCAGCTCAAACTGGGAAAATCCCATGGAGGCTTGCGGGACCTCTCGTACTGTGAATAACAGGGGGTCAAGCCATTTATCCCAATTCCTAGCATCTTCGTGTATGAACTTACAAATCATATTCTTGAGCGTTTTATTAAATTGTTCCACTAGGCCATCTGTCTGCGGATGGTACACACTAGTGCGAATCGACTTAATGCCCAATAGTTCATAAAGTCCGCGGAGTGTTCGTGACATAAAAGTCGTGCCTTGATCGGTGAGGATTTCTTTCGGAATCCCCACCCGGGAGATTATTTTGAAGAGCACCCCTGCAACACTACGTGCGGAGATATTGCTTAGAAGCACTGCTTCCGGATATCGTGTTGCGTAATCCACCAAGACTAACACAAAACGATGTCCGTGTGCTGTCCGATCTAATGGCCCAACGAGGTCCATTCCAATTCTTTCGAAGGGAACCTCGATTAATGGAAGGGGCGCAATGGCGCTTTTGGGGTGGCCGGCGGATTTACCAGCTGACATTCGCGGCATGCCGTACACCACCTGTGGACGTCGCCACTAATGCCCGGCCAATAAAAACGGGCTATTAGACGGAGCAGTGTTTTCCTTTCACCTAGGTGACCCGCCGTGGGATTATAATGAGCCGCCTGGAACAACATTTCCCGGCGGCTCCGTGGAATTAACAACTGGATTATATTCTCTTTCGTTTGAGTGTCCTGCGTCACTCTATACAGCCGACCGTTTATAATCGCAAAACAGGGGTATGCGAGAGCGATGTCTGGCCGAAGACGCTGTCCATCGATCGTTTTTACCTGATTGAAGGCATGCTTAAGGGTTTCGTCCCGCGACTGCTCCAAAGGGAAATCCTCGTCAGGGAATTCCCTGTGAAGAGGAGGGGCGGAAGCCTTGCCCCTTCCCTCGTCATCCCGATTTGGAACACTCAAGGATGGCCCGGGCTCCGCCTCCCCTGCCAAAGCATCGCACATCGCACATCTCCCTATTTTAGAGCAGGACCCACCCTTACAAATTCCCACTAGCACATCTTTAAATGCAGGCCAATCTGTCCCCAAAATCAGAGGATGGGTGAGGTGGGGACTAACCGCTGCCTCCACTCTATGAACATCCCCATGCACACACCTCACCCTTACCCGCTTAGCCGTGCCCAAAGCCCCAGGTTGAACCATGCGTTGATGGATGGTGGTCTGATTACAACCGGTATCCAGCAAAGCTTGGTGTGTACCCCCCTTGATTTTTACCGGAACCCGGTACGCTCCGCGGGCAGCATGTGGGAGATCGGAGACTCGAACCACCATCCCCACCTTCACCAACGGATACCGATCGCGGAAGTGGCTTGGGTCCCCGAATCTCCAACAGGCCGGCCCAGGTGCCCCACCCGTACCTGTTTCGGCGGACGCCCCCACCTGAGGGGGAGAGCGGCTGTAGGTTGTGGGGGAAGAACGAGTTGAGGCTGATGTCTGGGGTGTTGGTCTCAGCCAGGCTCCTCGCCTGCGGGGGGCAGGAACAGGCCCTGGAGAGAGGACAGAATGAGAGGGTTGAGGGGATTGGGAGAGAGCGGAAGAAAACACAGGGGGAGGGGGAAGAGAGGGGGAGAGAGAGAGAGAGAGGGTTCATCCGCCCTTGGGTTCACCGCCATGTGGTCCTCCGCTAGCTGGATGGCTGCCTCCCGCCGTTCTCCTGGGGAAGCATTGGACAAACTGCTCCAGCACCACCTGGTCGATGATTCCCTCGACGTCGCGGTCCCCCACTAGCAGCCATCTCCGGCAGGCATTATGGAGCCACTGGGCAAAGGCAAACGGGCGGTCGGACTTTTCCAGCTTCATATCCCAGAAGAGTTGTCGGCTTTCCTCAGGGCTCCGACCAACCCATTGCAAAATGGCTTTCCTCATATCAGCATAGGCCAGGAGGTTTGTCGCCGGCAGTTGTTGAGCCGCGAGTTGGGCTTCCCCGGACAGAAGTAGATCAAGACGGGCTGCCCACTGACTCTGCGGCCAGCCCCAAATTTCAGCGGTTTGCTTGAACAAGTCCAAAAATGCTTCCGCATCGTCAGCCGCCCCATCTTCTGTAACGTGGGTGGGGGCAACGTGGCACGGGTGTCCGGGGTTGCGGCTGTGGCTGGTGCGGCCTCCTGGCTGAGGAGGCTCCGGATGGCGTGACGATCCTCTGCTTGAGCCCGCATGATCTCGCAGAACTGCCAATCCTGGTCTTGCCTGAGCTCAAGCAAGGACTGTTGGTGGCTCTGATGTAACATAGCGAGGGACTGGAGGACTTCGGCCAGCTGGGAGGACTCTATGGGATGACTTTTCTCCATGTTTGGATGTACAGTATACAGTTTCTTTTCCCGGGTTTCGGCACCAGTGTAAACAGTTCGGGGTCACAGGACAGGAAGGAGGACACGGGAACAGGGTTCGACTCACGGGTAAGGCTCTTTTAATTCCAGACAAATTAACACACAGGGGTAGAACATATACGTGGACTTGTTAACCAAAAAACTCTTTCACATAGAATAGAAATAAAAGTGTCTCTCTATGATGCCAA
This sequence comes from Moxostoma hubbsi, assembly GCA_032164185.1. NCBI lineage: Eukaryota > Metazoa > Chordata > Actinopteri > Cypriniformes > Catostomidae > Moxostoma > Moxostoma hubbsi. Next base: position 27,198,372 of record JAVLUX010000016.1, on the reverse strand, counting down.
CACTGGACTGGCAACTCTCTCTCTCTAACTGGAGGCACTGAAGCTCTTTTATGCCGCTCTCCCCATACTCACTGAAATTAGAGACAGGTGTTAGACATAATTTAGCTCAGGTGCAAGCGCCCTTACCGCTTTCCCTCTCTGGACGGGCGCTTGACCACGCCCCCGCTGCCACAATTAGGTAACTCAAAAATAAAAATTATGTCATCTTCATGTCATTACAAATCCAGACTTGCTTTCATGGGAAACAAAAGGTGAAATTTAGAAGAATATACTTGCCAATCCTTCCTATATAATGAAAGTGAATGAGGACTAGGGGTATTCATGCATCAACATTATATAAAAAAAAGCACCATAAAAGTAGTCCCACTCCATTTTCTTTGTCAGGCAACTTAGAAGACTTTTAGAGTAACTAAATAATATAATATAACATTATTTTATATATATATATATATATATATATATATATATATATATATATATATATATATATATATATAAACAATGCATTTATCTCTTTATGTTTCATCAGGCCAATATTTTTTTAATTATTATTATTAAAACTAACATTTCAATTTTCCTCGTTTCCTTGCCAACCCCCTGCCTCTCTTATTTATTCCATAACTGGTGAGTGCCAACTTTTTTCCCCCTTTCTTCCTCACTGCTTTTTTCTTGGTATAATTTGATTGTGTGAAATGGCCATGAAAAAACTATTACAACTGGTACTTAGCTGTGACGAACACAAACAGGTGGCGGGGCTTGTTTACAGAGGGCCTGATGGTAATGGCTTTTTCCTGAGCTGTTAAAAAGAAAGCGCACACAGCTAGTGGTCGAAGGGACATTTCAAAGAGCACCAAGTAGGCATTCAGAGCACTCCACTGCATGCTTACCAGACAAACACACACACACAAACAAATACACACAAGTGGCAGGAACAGATAAGGTTGCAAATGTCTATATAAAGATTATCTCTCCATTAGATTTTGTGTTGGCGACTAGTCTTCTGATGATGCAAGTTATACATAGAGGATTTTGTACATATCAGTTCTGTCCCAACATTGTAAATATATAAATATGTCACGAAAAAACAGAATGTTATTTTTTAAAAGAGACTCCCTCCCCCATTCATTTGAAGAATGAATTATACATTAAATCAGTTGATCAGAAAAAAAAAGTATTTTATTTGATCAAATACTAATCTGTCAATTTTTTCAACTTAATTTTAAACTAATTTAAATAAATTGAATGTATGGCTGTAAAAGCAAGACTTAATGGTGGCATGAAAAGCACAATGCCCCCTATCCTGATCTATGCCTTGAACTTTATTTTTCTCCATATCCTTGTCCAAGTCAAGTCAAGTCAAGTGGTTTTTATTGTCGTTTCAACCATATACAGTTAGTACAGTACACAGCGAAATGAGACAACGTTCCTCCAAGACCATGGCGCTACATAAAACAACATAGGTCAAACACAGAACCACATGAGACTACACAGACTAAAGAAAATACCTATATAAAATGCACGTGCAAACGTGTGCAAAAAGTATGGGACAGTATATAAATTACTAACAATGAACAGGACAATAGACACAGGAAGAGACAGTGCAGCGCTGACCAGTACACAGTAGTGCAAAAAGATAACAGTTTCTAAAAATGCCAAATGTAAACATAACATACTATGAGATAGTGTTCTATGGACATAGCAGTTATTGAGGTAGCAGACAGTTATAAAGTGACAGTAATTAAAGTGCAACTCAGCACATGTGTGTGTGTGTGTCAAACCAAACTCTGAGTATTGAAGAGTCTGATGGCTTGGGGAAGAAGCTGTTACACAGTCTGGCCGTGAGGGCCCGATGCTTCAGTACCTCTTGCCAGACAGCAGGAGGGTGAAGAGTTTGTGGGGTCATCCACAATGCTGGTGTCTTTGCGGATGAAGTGTTTTTTGTAAATGTCTTTGATGGAGGGAAGAGAGACCCCGATGATCTTCTCAGCTGTCCTCACTATCCTCTGCAGGGCTTTGCGGTCCGAAACGGTGCAAGTGCCAAACCAGGCAGTGATGCAGCTGCTCAGGATGCTCTCAATAGTCCCTCTTAGAATGTAGTGAGGATGGGGGGTGGGAGTTGTGCTTTCCTCAGCCTTCGAAGAAAGCAGAGACGCTGCTGGGCTTTCTTGGTTATAGAGCTGGTGTTGAGGGACCAGGTGAGGCTTCTGGTTGGAGCGTGTGGTGATGGTCTTGGAGAAAGTGACATCATCAATGCACTTGCTGATGTAGCTGGTCAATGATGCTGTGTATTCTTCCAATTTGGTAGAATCGCCATATGTGGCAGCCTCCCTGAACATGTGCCAGTCAGTACACTCAAAACAGTCCTGAAAAGCAGAGATGGCACCTGCCGGCTAGGTTTTCACCTGCTTCTGAAGTGGTTTTGTGCGTCTGACGAGCGGTCTGTATGCTGGAATTAGCATAACAGAGATGTGGTCTCGGTAGCTGAGGTGGGGGCGGGGCTCCACCCGGTACGCGCCTGGGATGTTTTTATAAACAAGATCAAGCGTGTTTGCCCCTCTCGTTGCAAAGTCCACATACTGATGGAATTTAGGGAGCACTGTCTTGAGATTCGCATGGTTGAAATCTCCAGTGACAATAAACAGTCCGTCGGGGTGAGCGTTCTGCAGTTCGCATAGCTCCATACAGTTCACAGAGCACTTCCTTAGTGTTAACGCTGGGGGAAATGTAAATTCCGGTTATGATAATGGTGGTGAATTCCCGTGGTAAATAAAAAGGTCTGCATCTAACAGTCGCAAGCTACACCAGTGATGAGCAGTAGCTAGAGAATAGCATAGAGTTCTTGCACCATTCCGAGTTGATGTAAACACACAAGCCAACACCACGAGTCTTACCGCAGAGAGCTGCATTTCTGTCGGCACGAAACGAGGCGAGCCCGTCTAGCTGAATGGCGGCGTCCGGAACTCTGTCGCTGAGCCACGTCTCGGTGAAAACAAAGACGCAACAGTCTCTAAACTCATGCTGCATAGCCTGCTGGAGTCGGATGTAGTCCAGTTTATTGTCCAGGGAGCAAACATTTGAGAGCAGGATAGACGGGAGTGCTGGCCGGATAGGGTTTTTTTTTAGCCTTCTTGCCTGGATTTAGCTTTCTCGCACACCTCTTACGACGTCCTCTCCCCCGGCCACTGGTATCAGGCGATGCCGAGGACTGGAGGCCTGGTCTATCATGCAGCTTGGTTATTGCATGAATCCTATATTTGAGCAGTGTCTGGCAATGGTAGACACAAACATCGGCTGCTCCGATGTCCGTGTGCTGCAAAAGTCTTTTTTTTTTAACAAAAATAGCACCATTTTGGATCCGGAGTGGCGCTGCGTGCAACCGCGCTGCCATCTTGGATCACCATTTGTACTACTGGGGTCAAGACTTTCCTTACCTTAAACATTTCTCTCCACATTTCGCTGTTTAGAACTATATCCAGCACCATGCAATACAACTTCATCAAAGTGGTGTGGGGCCTAATGTGTCATCCTGCTGATCAAAAACATACAGTTCCATTTTCACCCCTAGCTACTGAAGATGGAGAAAAAAATCTTCAAAGGATAGTCAGCTTTTTTCTAATGCACACATAAGATGGATTGTGATGCTGCCAATTTATCTAATAAATCTACTGTGGGAATGGAAAGAAGAGATAGGATGAGAAGAAAGGAAGTGAGGAGGTGAATAAAACAGAGAAATATGCAGATGAATGCATGTTTTGGTGTGAAAAAAGGTAATATTCATTAGGTCACTCATTAAGATAAACAGTGCTTAACAACACCTGCTTTAGTTGGCCTTGGCGCTTAATAACATACCTGTAACATTGATTTGGGTTGAATGGGATCCATGTGTGGTTTGTTTAACACAGCAAGTTCAGAGTACAGAAAAGCATGGGTCGAATAACCAGGGCAATCAACAATATTAGAGGCAGAGCAGTAATATTGTGAAACAGGCAGAGGATTGTGGCACACATCAAACAGCAATAAATATAGTCCAGGCAAACACAAAGGTAGGCTGGCAGCAAACATTCGTAAAGAGGTAATCCAAGGCAGAGTCACACACAGGTAGAACAACACAGGAAATAATAATGCTCAGAAATGTAGCTGGGGCAAACAATAAGTGAACAAACACACAGGGCTTAAATAGTCTGAGTGATGTGGAACAGGTGCACAGTAATAAGTCGAGGTATGCGGTCACTTGGGAAATGTAGTCCAATGTTAATACTCAGGCGAGGGAGACCTCCGGTGGCTGATTGAGGAATCTTCACAGGTGTTCGTGACAAAGTTACCTTTTCTCATAGATTTGGTTGGCATTCTGGAGGAGGCGGGTATTGTGCGTGGGCCTGGGAAATTCCAGACATGATGTCGCACTGGACTGGAGCTAGAATCAGCGTGGCTAAAATGATATAACCTAGGAAGGAGTTTGACGCTTGGTGGAATTCACATTTTTCCACTTTGGCATATAGTTAGTGTTCCATGAGATGCTTCATATCTGCCCGTACCTGCTTGATATGTTCCTCCAGGGTGTCTGAAGAAATCAATATATCATCAATATATACAATTAAGCACTGGTCTTAACATGTCTCTGAATACATCATTTATGAAGGATTGTAACACAGATGGACTATTTGACAGGCCGAAGCAAAATTAGATATTCGTAGTGCCTGCTGCTGGTAGAAAATGCTGTTTTCCATTCATCCCCCTCTCGAATGCAAATGAGGTTATAAGTGCATCATAGATCGAGCTTGGTGTAAAACTTAGCAGATCTCAGTTGTTCCAATGCTGCGGGGACCAGGGGTAATGGATATCTGAATTTGATTGTTATGTCATTTAGACCATGATGATCAATACATGGACAAAGGCCCCTATCCTTCTTAACCACAAAGAAGCAGCCTGCTGCTGCCGGTAAATTGGATGGATGAATGAAACCCTTGGCCAGTTCTTGTTCAATGTACAATTTCATTGCTTTAGCCTCAGGTTATTAATTAGGTTATTACTAGATTGATGCAGCTGTATTTGTGAGACTTTGGTTTTACTAAAGGCTTCAATCAGATCAGCATACTCAGAAGGCACATGTGGTGCTATGTTGGACTCATTTGGATAGGGGCATAGGGGTGATAGGTTTTAGACAATTGGACGAGCAGCTGGGGTCCTGTCACATGATCTGCTTCTTGCACCATGACATTTGTGGGTTATGGTCCTGCAGCCAGGGTAAACCAAGAATGACAGATAGTGTTGTGTGGAGAGTGGATGATGAAAAGGCGAGTAGTTTCCATGTGTAAAACTCCAACTTGCAGAATGAGATCAGTAGTGGTGTATAGTACCTGACCGGTCGCCAGGGGGAACCCATCTAGTGCTGCCACTGCTAAAGGAAAGTTGCAAGGAATTAGTGATATCTTATGTTGTCAGGTTAAGTCTTCATCAATAAAGTTACCCGCTGCCCCTGAATCTAACAAGGCTTTGGTGGCTATGGCATCATTTAGAAATGTTAATTTTACTGGCACTTCAAAACAAGCAGTAGTTTGGATGGAGGAAATCAACAAACTCACACTGTGACTGTGTTTGAGAGGGCCGTGTAAGCCAGTCAGCTCTCAAATGTCCCGCTTGGCCACAATATAGACAGAGGTGATTACTGATGTGGCGTTCATGCTCCTCTGTGGAGAGATGAGTTCAACTGACTTGCATGGGTTCAGCGTCATCACTGGGTTGATACATTTGACTGAGAGGGCTGGTAAATCGGTTAGGTCTCCTGGAGCGAATGAGATTGTCAATGCGAATAGCGAGGTCAATGAATTGGTCCAGGGTTCTGCCTTCATCAAGGCAGGCCATCTTTGATTGGACATCTGTGTTTAATCCTTGACGAAACAGCAGTTTAAATGTGTCTTCTACCCAATCAGTTCAAGCAGATGTTCCCCAGCACTTCCTCCTCCCTCAGAAAGTTTGAAAACCTCTCTTAGTCGCTGAATAAAATCATTGAAAGTGGTGCGGTTTAACCCTCGATTGGCCCAGACAGCTGTTGCCCACTCTAGCACCATTCCGTGAGCAGTGAACACACAAGAGAGATCTTACTATCAACAGTCGGGTATAACAAATGTTGTTGAGCAAGGAACATAGAGCATTGCACGAGAAAGCCCTTACAGTTGGTTGGGGTGCCATCAAATTTTCCTGGAAAGGCTAAACGTGGATTAGCAGTCACTGTGTTGTGAGGCATTATGATAGTTACCTGACTCGCTTGAGGCACTGGTGAAACAGATTTGGGTGCTGGCCAATGGAGACTCGAATTACGGATTTCACCAACTCCTCTGTTAACTCCTCCGTTAACGTGGTGAGTTGACCTAGTTGTTATTGGTGAGACGGCAGTAGGTTTTCTTGGGCAGAGAGTTCGTTAGACAGATGCATGAGGACCGCTGGATTGGTAGTTGTCGAAGTCTTCTGTAACAATGACTCAGTTGAGTGGGATCCATGTGCAGTTTATTTAACACAGCAAGTTCAGAGTACAGACAAGCATGGGTCTAATAGCCAAGACAATCAACAATATCAGAGTCAGAGCAGTAATGTGGTGAAACTTTACTTAACAAAATGCTGTGCTGACTTAGTGCTTTGGGAACAACTTTAGGTGTGACCAGCTGTGAATATGTGTGCAACACGTCAATGAAATTGACCAGAATTTATAGCCTCTGCTGGTGACATCATTGGATGCACTTGTAGCAGGGCTATAAATAGATCCGTATTTTATCTGAAGAGCAGACCTGGGGCATCTCAGTGCGGCAATGAAACACAGCATCTCGTTCCGCTTTTATCAGGGAACAGGGGTTACATTTAAGTAACCCGAGACGTTCCCTGTCAAAAAGCTACACTTTGATGCTGCGCTGACTTTGGGAACGAGAATACCCACGCCGCCGCACTGTGGATGTCCGGACACCTTACGGTTGTGTAGTGTGCTCAAAAGAGCGTGAGAGGTCTCAGACATGAGCTTGTGATGTTGACTCAAGGACATAAGAGCCCGGAGTGGCATGAACATTCAAACTATAAAATATTATGAATGTATGCGGAAAGGACCAGCCTGCCGCATCACAAACATGCTGCAGAGGGACACCTCTAGCCACGGCTTTAGAGGAGGCAACCCCTCTGGTAGAGTGAGCCCTGATACCTACTGGTGAAGCTTGACCGCGTGCCTCGTAGGCCAGGGCAATAGCGTCCTTCACCCAATGCGACATAGTCTGCTCGGTGGCTAAGTCCCATGAAGGGATCCTGGTCCTAGCAGGAGGTCTCAGTCGCATTGCTCCATGAACAAAGCGAGTGAGCAGAGGATGTCTCCCCAACGGCACCACGTCAATCAAGGCGTGGCAAGTCGATAGAGCGGCCATGTAAACCCTGAGAATGGTGGGACATGTGCCTGCTGATAAGTCCATAACTGAAGCAATCTGCCAGTTAACTGGATATGCATTATGTGCACTGCACCATCTTTCAAAGACACACCATTTATTGGCGTAACTTCTAGTAGAGGGAGCCCTAGCACTTAGAATGGCCTCAGTTGGTACTCTTCAGGGGCCAAACATTAAGGTTCCACAGCTCGGGCCGGGGATGAAATATTGTCCCCTGCGCTTGAGACAGAAGGTCCCTCCTGTCCGGAATCACCCAAGGCGAGCCGTCGAGGAGAGACATTATCTCCGAGAACCATACCCTGTTCGGCCAGCGTGGCACTATCAGCAAGAGGCAGGACCCTTGCTGGCGATCTCTGGCCAAGACTCCCGGGAGCAGAGAAACTGGGGAAAGCATAGAGGCACATTCTGGGCCATGTATGTGTCATTGCGTCAAGACCCAAGGGGGCTGGGTGACTCAGAGAGAAGTAGAGGGGACATTACGCTGTCTGTTGGGAGGCGAAGAGGTCTAATTCTGCTCTTGTAAAATCTCAACCAGATGTCTGGACAGTAAATCTGTTCCCATTCTGGTATCCAGGGATATAAGCTGCTCTAATCAACAGGAGCTTGCCCTGGCCCCAAAGGAGAATCTGCCATGCCTGTCTGTTCAGCTGGCTGAACGTAGACCTCCTTGATGGTTTATGTAAGAGACTACCACTGTGTTGTCCACCCGCACCAAGACATGGTAGCCTCTGGAGATCAACTCGAGACAGTTAATGTGACAATCGAGCTGACGACCCTCCCATTCCCCTTGAGCTGGACGACCACTTAAGACCGCTACCCAGCCCGTCAGAGAGGTGTCTGTCATTAGCAACCTGCGATGGCAAGACGCACCTAGAGTGGGACCCAAAGTGAGGAACCGGGGTCTGAACCACATAGAAAGGGTACATAGCATGCAGCACGTAACCCTTATCAGCCTAGTGGATTGGCCCTTGGATGAAATCCCCTGGCTTTGAGCCACAACTGAAACTGTTTCATGTGCAGAAGGCCCAAAGGGATCACCGAGGATGCAGATGCCATGAGACCTAGTATTCGTTTGTACTGACGAACAGTGCAACCTTAGCCTAGCCTGACGTTGCTCATGGTGTTCTGAATGGACATGATTCGAGCGGGAGACAATTGTGCCCGCATCGTGATCGAATTCCATACAACACCCAGATAGGTAATTCCCTGAGTGGGAGAGAGATCGCTCTTTTGACGTTGAGTCTCAGACCCAGAGAAACCAGATGAGCTAAGACGATATCCCTGTGCTGTAACGCCAGTTCTTGTGACTGTGCTAGAATCAGCCAGTTGTCTATGTAATTTAGAATGCGGATGCCCCAGAGTCGCAAAGGAGCCAGTGCTGCATCCATGCATTCCATGAATGTGTGGGGTGATAAGGCTAGACTGAATGGAAGAACCCGATATTGGAAAGCTTCGCCCCTGAAAGCGAACTTCAGGACGTGTCCATGAGATTGATTGTAACCAACCAATTGCGATGATTGGATTTGAGACACGACTGTCTTGATGGTTAGCATCTTGAATTGATCGCCCTCGGAGCAATTCAAGCCTCGAAGGTCTAAACTCGGACGCAACCCCCCATCCTTCTTGGGAACTAGGAAATATCTGTTGTAGTAACCTGACTCTCTCTCTGGAAGGGGAACATGTTCTATGGCCCCTTTGACCAAGAGATTTTGCAGTTCTTTCCACAGTAGACATGCTTGCTCCAGTTTCACGGTAGTGAGAACCACACCACTGAACCACGGAGGATGGCGAACAAATTCAATTCTGTAGACTTTTCCACCAACTGTTCTTAGGACACAAAGAGAAACACCTGGCAGTAGTTTCCACAGGAAGTATAAGGTTTCCTCCATGAACGAGAAAGCTCATCATGGAGGTCATCAAAGAAAGGAAGGGACTGATATAGCATTTCCCTTTTTCTTTTCTTTTTTTTTTTGGCCAAAAGACAGAAATCTGTCTTCTAATTGGGACATTTGGGGGTCTCTTATTCACGTGGCCAGTCTAACTGTAGCCTGGTCAAGGATCAGCTGGATCTGGGTAGAGAGCGAGCGATAGGGACGGACCCGTCTCTCGCTCCTCAGCCAGATCAATGCGAGAGCCCTACGATGAAAGAGTGGGCACTGGCTCTTGGAAGTAAGAGCACCATGCTCTTCTCCCAAACATACAAAACAAAACAAAACTGATGTGTGTCCCTCTCAGCCATAGAGCGTAAACAAGGGAACACACACTGCTTGCTCTATCCTTCAGTCATTTTCTTTTTCTTTTTTAGAGAAAAGAGGAAGGTTTCTATGCACTGCCTAACAAAATCTAATTCCAGAGGAAAGTAGAAAGTTTATGACAGGCTCATGAAGCACACACACACACACAGAGTGATCTGAAGAGAAAAGATCTGATGATGCACCTGTGACGCATCTATTTATAGCCCTGCTACAGGTGCATCCAATGATGTCACCAGCAGAGGCTATAAATTCTGGTCAATTTCATTGACGTGTTGCACACATATTCACAGCTGGTCACACCTAAAGTTGTTCCAAAGCACTAAGCGCTAGCTTTTTGACAGGGAACAAGCAGAGGATCAGGGCAGGCAGCAAACAGCAATATAAATAGTCCAGGCAAACACAATGGTAGGCAGGCAACAAACATTCATAAAGAGGTAATCCAAGGCAGAGTCAAACACATGTAGAACAACACAGGCAATTATAATGCTTAGAAATGTAGCTGGACAAACAAGACTTCTCAATGAGTGAACAAACTCTCAAGGCTTAAATAGTCTGAGTATTGTGGAACAGGTGCGCAGTAATTAGTCCAGGTATGCGGGCACTTGGGAAATGTTCCCAGGCGAGCGAGACCTCCGATGGCCGATTGAGGAATCTTCACCGGTGTTTGTGACAGAACCATTTAATTTATTACATCGCTGTCTGCTCATCTTCCCTCGGGGTGCACTAACCTCAGAATGAGAGATTGAAAGAGACAGAAAGAGTGGAAGTTCTGTATTTCATTGAGTAATTAAAAGATACCCTAAGAAGAAGCATCAGTCAGTTCAATTTAAGAACATTAATTGCATGGTATCAAAGACATTCTTTCTTCCTTTTTTCCCCTCTCAGTTTCCATTCTTCCCATTCACTCATTTCTAAATCTTAGTCTATCAGGGAATGCTAATCAGACTCATGAGCATAAAGAAAGGAGTTGATCACTATGTGCAGACTGTATTTTAGATTCTCATTACAGGAATATGCACGGTAGAATTGGCCTGATATTTCCTTCAACCTAGCTCAGAAAGACCAAGAAAAGAAGCACAATTCTGACAACCAGGACTGTCAAAAATTTTCAGACAGATGAATCCTATCCTTAAAATATAGCTGCAAGCAGCAATGACAAGGCCAAGCACTATCATGGTAACCATTGCACAACACTAAGCACATGACATTCAGAGCAAGCACACTCCACATTACAAGTGACCCCAGGACAGATTTGGACCTACAAATTTCCGTTTCCAACAGTTCAGTAAAAGATCCACTGGACCACAGATTCACAACTTAGAGCAACACAGCCAACCGTAGCAGTCATCATAATCAACATGGTTTTCATTTAACTTTTCAACAAATATGAAAACCATTCAGTAAGCACAATACTAGAAAATTCTTCAGATTTACAGAAATGTCTAATGCATGACTTGCAGAGGTGGGGATCAAACCCACAACCCTTGGAACTCTAGTAAAGAACCTTACATACTGTACCACTCAGTCAACATAGCTTAACCATGACAAAGAGACAATTTTAGCATCAACAATCCTCAGGACATGATGTTGACATAATTTTTTGACCCATACGTGGCACTGTCACCAAACTTGTCATGGACATCATTGTCTTGATGATGCAAAACAATTTTGGTTTCCATAGGACAAAGTGTTGCTGAGATACAGCCTTACATCCTGTTTTACATCAATGTTAAATTTGAGATGTCATTACTTTTAAACAAATGCAAAATTAAAACTTTATTCTATTTTTTTTGTGCGGCTCAGTCTGGAGATTATTTTGAGCCTTTTCTTTTATAAAAAAAGGTTTAAAGGATGTGCAAAGTTTAAACTGCAAATCACATTATCTAAGATGGCGACCACTGTAATAATTGTAGTTTAAATGTAAGGGGTCCATTTTAATCATCAGGAGGGGAGTAATCAGAGAAAATTATAATTTTGTTTCTGGGACAAACAGATAAGCAAAAAGAAAAGAGAATATTGGAACTGGTGGTGGCTCTTAAGAGTGTGTCCTAGATAATCCAAATTTTGTCTGGGTGCTATTTATGCCCACCCCTATTAGTGTGCCAAATGTAATAATTTTCCTATAAAGTATTAATAGGGCTGCCATAGATGCCTATTGGGAAAGAAGAAGAATAAATATAGCTGCAAGCAGGAATAATCAGGGCCATGCCCTAATGCCAATCACCAAGCACAATGCAAAGAGCTCCGGCGCAACAGAGGCACAACTTTAAAGCAGCTGAGACAGGGTCAGGGTTCACAGAGTATTTTGCACTGAAGCCCAGAGCTGTAACCAGTGCGCCACACAATGGACAATTCAGACTGATATCAAAGAAACATTCTAGGTAGAGAGTACATAACTTTTGCTGAGAAAATGTTGTTACAACTTATCTAGTTTTTTAAGTTGAATCAGGATTTACGCAATAAGTATGCTGTGCATTGCAGTAAGCACAACATGAAGACTTTTTAAAACGGCTCTTTCTTGGACTCAAACTCACAATATTTTGAGACAGATTCCAATGCGCTAGCCTCAAGGCTATTCAGTTGACATAGCTCAAAAGTGCCAAAGAGACATTCCAAGCTAAGAGAAGAAGTTTTTGAATGGGAAAACAATCTCTCTGGCATTTTCTGAAGACTTAGAATAAGGATGCAATGATACATACCATTTTTGTTTAAATTGACAAAGATTTGGACCACTATTGCTGTCTACAAATGGTTCAGGTACCCTTAGGACATGATTTTGAAGACGCATACCAATTATTTAAAAAAAAGCGTTCATAAGGTACATTATAAAAAAAATCTAAATGGCGGAAAGCCGAAATGGCTGGTGCTAAAGAGACATACCAAGGTGAGAGTCAGCAGGTTTTAAATAAAGATAATAATAATAATAAAATAAGTACATTTTGAAATTTCTCTCTGCCATTTTCAGAAGACTTAGAATAAGAAAGCAATCATATGGTACTGGCCAAAAATACTAACAGCCTTTGTAAATATGAGCAAAGAAGGCTGTGAAAACAAATCTGCATTGTTTATTCTTTTGATCTATCATTAAAAAATTCACAAAAATTGAAACTTTAATTGAAGTAAAACAAGTGAAAGATGGGAAATATCTCATAATTAAATAAATATTTTTCTGCAAAACACGTTGGCCAAAATTATTGGCATCCCAAGAAATTCTTATGAGTAAAATATATCTGAAGTATACTACCATTCATATTTAAAAAAAAATTGTGCACCTGCGTGATTAAGAACATGAAATTGTTCAGCCATGACTTCCTGTTACACAGAGGTATAAATATGAGTGTGGCAGCAGGGGCGTGGTCAAGCGTCCGTCCGAAGGGAGAAAGCGGTAAGGGCGCTTGCACCTGAGCTAAATTATGTCTAACACCTGTCTCTAATTTCAGTGAGTATGGGGAGAGCGGCATAAAAGAGCACCAGTGCCTCCGGTCGAGAGAGAGAGCTGCCAGTCCAGTGTTGGCAATAGAGAGACAAGAACCAAATTATTAGTTTAGTTCAAAGAGTTTATGTATAGCACATGCACGTTTTTGCACTACCCCTGTCTGTCTGCAGCCCGTAATTAAAGAGCCTTACCTTTGTGTTGAACCCTGTTCCCGTGTCCTCCTTCTTGTGAAGTCATTACAATGAGGTAACACACAGGCCAAATTCCCTTAACCATCAATCTCAGTGGGGTAGACTAAAGAATATAGTTCTGATGTGCGGCAAAAGGTTGTTGAGCTTCACAAAATGGGAAGTGGCTATAAGAAAATAGCAAAAAATATCAAAGAAAAAAGCTAATAAAATTCCCATTTCCACCATCAGGGCTATAATTAAGAAGTTCCAATCAACTAGAGATGTTAAGAATTGGCCTGGAAATAGACGTGTCTATATTGTCTCCATGCACAATGAGGAGGATGGTTCAAGTGGCCAAAGAATTTTCAAGGATCAGAGCTGGAGAATTGCAAATATTCTCATCCAACAAAAAATTCAAGTGTCTTCAGTTTGCCAGACACTGCTGGATCTTCAAATGCAAGTGGGTTCTATAGTCAGATGAAACAAAAAAATTGCTTTTTGGCAGTAAACACCAGAGATGGGTTTGGCGTACACAGAAATGAAGTACCCAATGCCCAGTGGGCATTTGATGTCAATTTAACATCAATATGACGTCAAACATTGATGTGAAAATTACGTCACGAAATAGGTCAAAAATGAAAGTCAAATTGACGTCAAAGTGTCGATGTCAATTTGATGTCAAAAATTTGACCTCTGCTGATGTCATTTTGATGTTATTTTAATGTCATGCTTGGTTGGCATTTGATGTCAATTCAACATTTATTTGACGTCAACATGTGATGATGTTGATGCTATTTTGATATCATTCAATATTAAGCTTCGATATCAATTCAACATAAATGTGACATCAAACATTGATGGCAAAATTACATAAAAATTTATTGACATATTTTGATATATTTTCAATGTCAAGCATCACTCAATTTCAACCTAAATGTACAATGACTGACAACATACACATACTTTGAGATCTGATGTTTTTATTTTATTTTTTTGAGCAGTGTAATACTGTGGGGGCTCTATGGATTCACACTTCCAGAGCTCTCAAGTGCCTGTAAAAGGGAACAAGAGAACAAGAAAGCAAACATTCTAATGGGCCCTGTCCATTAACATAACTAACGCTTAGTACCCATCAGTAGTAGGCTACTCTACAGTATATAGACAACTAAAAGATAGCCCACATTATAGCCTAATCACATGCAGTAGTCAGAGGCGCAGATGTGTACTAATATACAGTATGATAATGGATCGAGTCAAACCTTGTTAATATCTGTTAATAGTGTCATATGTCAGGACCTCATTTCACTGCTAGTAATCAGTACAATCAGAATTGTAGAATGTGAACATTCATTCAAAGCCAGAGAGCAATGATTTCAAAACATCACATTCGTCCGGGCTCTTCCCTATGTAGACTAGTGGCGTCTCATATTTTCACATGGTGTAGGGGTAAAACAAAGGGGAAGGGTAAAAACAGAGAAATGGGATTGGGCCTAAATATACATTGTTGTTTGTAGCAGCTCCTACCTTCCGGCGCCCACTGCCCCCTCTTCTATCTGGCGCTGTGCGCAAATGGTTGGCCATCAGGCTACCAATGGAGGCTTCACTGATGCCGGGTTGTGACTTCTGGATGGCAACTGAAAAATTGAACAGCAATTGCCATTTATCTTGCACATACTGATCAAAATAAAAATCATGTAGAGAATAGAGCTATAGGTGATGTAGGTGGACAAATAGAAAATATAATTACCTATCATGACCTTATACAGTTCCATTCTTCTGAATGGCAGCTTGTAACCAGTCCCATCATGTTCAATATAGACATGATGCTATTTGTGAGCACTCTGTCAATAAAAATGGGAATAAACAAAGTTATACATGCTGTACAGTAGGGCTGGGCGATATGACGATATTATCGCGATGTCGATTTAACAGTCTTGTTTCCAGACGATAATCGTCATCAAAAAATGACATAGGCTATTTTTCACATAGCCCTATAGTTAAACACATATTTATTCACATGCAATAACATGAATTAAATATTTTTTTATAGGCTAGTAGGATTAGGATTAGAAAGTCGATTATTGATAGCATGAAAGAGAACACGTCTGCTCAGGTAATTTAAAGGCATGCATGGCTGTGAAATTATTCGACATAATTCGGAAAATTACACCCATTAAAATTAAGTAGCCTGTGTATAAGATGGTGTATTAACATAATAACAACAATAGCATGCTAGCTTTACTTACCAGGATTTGGAAGTGAAGAATTTTGATTTGCGAAATTGAAATTGAAGCTCTCTGGCAGTTGAGCAGCAGACAGTAGTGTGACATGAGTGACTGAGAGCCGTTATGCAGATCTGCTACTTTTCCTGGCGATATGGCCAGGATGTGACATCGATCTTTTTGTAGTCAATTTGTAGTCCATGATGATTCTTTTAAAAATCAGCTTCAATATCAGATTAAATTGACCTTTTATATGCAATTATATTGTCTGCTGTCATTTTAGACGTGAACTAAATGTAAACATGCTAGGATTTAAATAAATAAAAACACACATGCAAAATACATAGACCTAGGCCTACAATTTTCAAGATCATTCAGGCTAGGTATTTTAGATGTTGAAAATTAGACTCATTGATTTACAATGAGTAATAAATATACTTTTTCAGACATTTCAGACATTGTTTTGACATAAATTTCACATCAATTTGACGTCTTATTTCCTGACATCAAATCAACATTGATTTAATGTCAATGATATTGACCTGAGATGTAGGGACAGAAAAAACATGTCAGATTGATACCTTTGTTGGGCCTCTTTACAACCAAAAGGAAATAATTACAAAATATAATGAAAATATGCATATTCATGCATGCCATACATGGTGGTCAAAATCTTGACTATTTGTTGATGTCAAATTGACGTCAAGGTGCCCACTGGGTACCCATGGTTAAATGTGGTGCACCATCTTGAATGTTGTGGGGCTGTTTTTCTGCTAGAGCTCCTGGACATCTTGTTCGGATAGATGGCATTATGGACTCTATCAAAAACCAACAAATAGAAAATCAAAACCTGATTGCCTCTGCCAGAAAGCTTACAATGGGCCCGGGTTGGATCTTTCAGCAGGACAATAATCCAAAACAAGCATAAAAATCAACACAAAAATGTTCACTGACCACAAAATCAAGGTTCTGCCATGGCCATCCCAGTCCCCTGACCTGAACCCCATAGAAAATGTATGGGGTGAACTGAAGAGGAGAGTCCACCTACATAGACATCTGAATATGAAGGATCTGTAGAGATTCTGTATGGGCAAATGGTCTCAGATCCCTTGTCATGTGTTCTCTAACCTCATTAGGCATTATAAGAGAAGACTCAGAGCTGTTATTTTTGCAAAGGGAGGTTGCCAAAATAATTGAATAAAAGGGTGCCAATAATAATGGCCAGTGCATTTTGGAGAAAATATATATTTAATAATGAGATATTTCCCGTTTCAATTGTTTTCAATTAAAGGTTCGATTTTTGTGAATTTTTTGAATGAAGAAATCAAAAGGCTAAACAATGAAGATTTTTTTTTTAGCTTATTTGAGCAGTTTTACCAAGGGTGCCAATAATTTTGGCCACAACTGTACATTAAAGAAAATCATTTAATTGACCACTATGTGTGTGTGTATATATATATATATATATATATATATATATATATATATATAGCAAATAACTCTATACATTTGGTGAATAAGCTTATTAACTTATTTTAAAATGTATTTTGTTGATGTCAAATGTGGTACTCAACAAACTGCAGTATATTGTTGCAAATTCAATAATATAAAACTATAATAATAAACTCTCATCCTCAAAAACTTTGAAAGCAAAACTGCGCAAGGTAAAGGAAAAAATTACTCTGAGAACATTAAATAGATGTTCACCCGCAATCAGGAAAAACTCAAGGATTACCATGAAACCATCAAAATTC
Organism: Moxostoma hubbsi; assembly: GCA_032164185.1. Lineage (NCBI taxonomy): Eukaryota > Metazoa > Chordata > Actinopteri > Cypriniformes > Catostomidae > Moxostoma > Moxostoma hubbsi. Next base: position 27,181,117 of record JAVLUX010000016.1, on the reverse strand, counting down.
TAGAGACCAATAATAAACCATTAAATACATTTATTTCTTGTTTCGAAACCAAAACTGCTCACACAGAATTATGAACAACATCCTTTTTTTCTGTTTGGAGCTACAATACCATATGCTGCTGCAATTTGTAGTAATTCTTCATTTAGACATGTAGTACAAATTCCCAATAATGTTTCTTAAGGAATTCCACTACATCAAACTTAGTAGCCATTCAGTTAAATAAAAGGACAGACCCAGGATACTGATGCAATTCCCAGTAAATCTGCCTTTCAACAACATAGTAAGAATTCCCAAGAAGGTTTCTTAAGGAATTCCACTACATCAAAATTAATAGCCATCTAAGTAAAATAACGAAGGACAGACTCAGGAGAAAAACAATAAGAAAAACTTTATTTCAAAATGTCCTCAAAACAATTGCTTGGGGTAGCGATCCACAGGCCATCTCAATTTAATCCTACCTGATACTCACACCCAAGCAATGATAGAACTAACTAGACGGAAACACCATTGTTTTGGGGTGGAGGTGTCATGGTGCGAGGAACGGCAGCCGGTGGAGTTTTTGGTGCCCCCTAGCTGGTGGAGTATTTGGTGCCCCCCTAGGGTAAGATGATGCCTTCGTAAGGAGTAGGTAAACCATACTGTGGTAGCGGGGGCGTGGTCAAGCGCCCGTCCAGAGAGGGGGAGCGGTAAGGGCGCTTACACCTGAGCTAAAATATGTCTAACACCTGTGTCTAATTTCAGTGAGCACGGGGAGAGCGGCATAAAAGAGCCACAACACCGCCAGTTGGGGCGCGATGCCAGTGCAGTGTTGGCAGCCTTATAAGAAGACTATTTAAAAAAAATATATATATTTCTGTGTTCACGTTTATGTTACCCCGTTCCCTGTCTAATTAAAGAGACCCGTATATTTGAGTTCACCAACCTGTCACCGTGTCCTTCTTCCCCTGTCCAGTCAAGACCCTCTTTACACTGGTGCCGAAACCCAGGACAAATAGACATGGAAGGTCGTCCCGTAGAGTCCTCCCAGCTGACCGAAGTCCTCCAGTCCCTCGCTACTCTACACCAAAGCCACCAGCACTCCCTGCTTGAGCTACGAGAGGACCAGGATCGATGGTTCTTCGAGATCATGTGGGCTCAAGCAGAGGATCGACTTGCTATCCGGAGCCTCCTCAGCCGGGAGGTCGCTCCCGCCACAGCCGCGACCCCGGACAATCCTTCTCCGTTGCCCCCTCACATGTTACAGAAGATGGGGGTGACGGATGACCCAGAAGCCTTTCTGGATTTATTCGAGCGGACCGCTGAGATCTGGGCCTGGCCGCGCGAACAATGGGCAGCCCGCCTCGTACCTCTATTGTCCGGGGAAGCCCAACTCGCGGCTCAACAACTGCCGGCAACAAACCTCCTGGCCTACCCCGACCTGAGGAGAGCCATTATACAACGGGTTGGTCGGAGCCCCGAAGAGAATCGTCAGCTCTTCCGGGCCATGAAGCTGGACAAAGCCGACCGCCCGTTCGCGTTTGCTCAGCGGCTCCGTGATGCCTGTCGGAAGTGGCTGCTAGTGGGGGACCGCGACGTCGAGGGTCTCATCGATCAGATGGTGCTGGAGCAATTCATCCAGCGTTTGCCCAAGAGAACGGCGGAGTGGGTCCAGTGCCACCGCCCGGCGTCGCTGGAGGCAGCCGTGCAGCTCGCGGAGGACCACATGGCGGCGATCCCGAGGGCGGATGAGCCCTCTCTCTCTCTCTCCCTCCCCTCCCCTTGTGTTTTTTTCCGCTCTTCCCCATCCCCCTCCCCCCTCTCGCTCTGTCTTCCTTCCAGGGTCCCCGCTCTCCCCCTCAGGTGGGGGCATCCGCCGACGCAGGTACGGGTATGGCGCCTGGGCCAGCCTGTTGGAGGCGCGGGGACCCGGGCCACTTCCGAGATCAGTGTCCGATGATGGAAGTGGGGATGGTGGTTTGGGTCTCCGATCCCCCAAAAGCTGCCCCCGATCGGGCTGGAGCGTACCGGATTCCGGTAAGAATCCAGGGGGGTACACACCAAGCATTGCTGGATACCGGTTGCAATCAGACCACCATCCATCAACGCTTGGTTCAACCCGGGGCTTTGGGCACAGCTAGACGGGTGAGGGTGAGGTGTGTGCATGGGGATATTCACAAGTACCCGATGGTGACCTTGTTAGTGAAATTCCGGGGAAAAAAGCATAGAATGGAGGCAGCGGTTAATCCCCGCCTCACCCATCCTCTGATTTTGGGGACCGATTGGCCAGCGTTTAAAGATGTGCTAGGGGGAGTTTGTGCGGATGGGTCCTGCACTAAAGTGGGGAGATGTGCGATGTGCGATGTTTTGGCAGGGGAGGCGGAGCCGGGGCCGTCCTCGGCTGCTCCAAATCGGGATGACGAGGAGAGGGGCGAGGCTTCCCTCAACCGGCTTCTCTCCATTTGAGCTGTTGTATGGGCGACGCCTGCGCAGCATCTTAGATGTCTTATGAGAAGGCTGGGAGGAAGGACCTACGAATAGCAAAAATGAAATTCAATACGTTCTTGACCTCAGAGCAAAGCTCCACACTTTGGGAAAACTAACACAGGAGAATTTGCTCCGGGCCCAAGAGCGTCAATGCCGGCTGTACGACAGGGGAACGCAGCTGAGGGAATTTGCACCGGGAGATAAAGTTCTTGTATTGCTTCCCACATCGAGCTCCAAATTACTCGCCAAGTGGCAAGGGCCCTTTGAGGTCACACGACGAGTGGGTGATCTCGATTATGAGGTTAAGCGAACCGATAGGGGGAATGCGCGTCAAATTTACCACCTCAACCTCCTTAAATTATGGAGGGAGGCGGTCCCTGTATCGTTGGCTATGGTGGTCCCAGAGAGGGCGGAGCTCGGACCAGAGGTAAATCCAAAACCTGATCTCAATGCCCCGGTCATTTGTGGAGACCACCTCTCCCCGTGCCAGCGAGCAGAGGTTGCCAGGTTGCAGAAGGAGTTTGCGGATGTGTTTTCTCCCCTGCCGTGTCGCACGAACCTCATCCAGCACCATATCGAGACCGAGCCGGGGGCGGTCGTTCGTTGCCGCCCTTATCGCCTCCCCGAGCATAGAAAGAAAATTGTCCGGGACGAATTGGATGCCATGCTTGATATGGGGGTAATAGAAGAATCCCACAGCGACTGGTCCAGCCCGGTCGTTCTTGTTCCCAAGAGTGACGGGTCGGTGCGGTTCTGTGTGGATTATAGAAAAGTCATGATGAACTGCTCGATCGGTTAGGTTCTGCTCGCTTTTATTCGACATTGGATTTGACAAAGGATTACTGGCAGATCCCCTTGACACCAATCTCCCGAGAAAAAACAGCATTCACCACGCCGTTCGGATTACACCAGTTCGTGACACTTCCGTTCGGTTTGTTCGGGGCCCCAGCCACGTTCCAGCGTTTAATGGACCGTGTCCTCCGGCCGCACTCTGCTTACGCCGCTGCCTACATAGACGATATTATTATTTATAGTAATGACTGGCAGCGGCACATACAACATCTGAGGGCGGTCCTGAAGTCGCTGAGGCGGGCGAGGCTCACTGCAAACCCTAAAAAGTGCGCGATTGGGCGTGTGGAGGTACGGTATCTGGGGTTCCACTTGGGCCATGGCCAGGTGCGTCCCCAAATTGATAAAACCGCGGCGATTGCGACTTGCCCTAGACCCAAGACCAAAAAGGGGGTGAGGCAGTTCCTGGGGCTGGCTGGCTACTACAGAAGGTTTGTGCCTAATTATTCGGACGTCACCAGCCCGCTGACTGACCTCACTAAAAAGGGGGCTCCAGATCCGGTCCAATGGTCGGAGCAGTGCCAACAGGCGTTCACACAAATTAAAGCCGCACTCTGTGGGGGGCCGCTCTTGTATTCACCTAACTTCTCTCTCCCTTTCTTATTACAGACGGACGCTTCAGACAGGGGGCTGGGGGCCGTACTCTCGCAGGTGGTGGAGGGGGAGGAGCGCCCGGTGCTATACATCAGTAGGAAACTCTCCTTGAGGGAAACGAAGTATAGCACCGTGGAGAAGGAGTGTCTGGCCATCAAGTGGGCGGTCCTCACACTCCGCTACTACCTGCTGGGGCGGGCCTTCACCCTCTGCTCGGATCATGCCCCACTGCAGTGGCTCCACCGCATGAAGGATGCTAACGCCCGGATCACCCGTTGGTATCTGGCTCTCCAGCCTTTTAAGTTCGAGGTGATCCACAGACCGGGGGTGCAGATGGCTGTCGCCGACTTCCTTTCCAGAAATGGGGGGGAGTGGTAGGCAGGCCAGATGGCGCCCCGGCCTGAGTCGGGCGGTGGGGGTATGTGGCAGCGGGGGCGTGGTCAAGCGCCCGTCCGGAGAGGGGGAGCGGTAAGGGCGCTTACACCTGAGCTAAAATATGTCTAACACCTGTCTCTAATTTCAGTGAGCACGGGGAGAGCGGCATAAAAGAGCCACAACACCGCCAGTCGGGGCGCGATGCCAGTCCAGTGTTGGCAGCCTTATAAGAAGACTATTTAAAAAAAAATATATATTTCTGTGTTCACGTTTATGTTACCCCGTTCCCTGTCTAATTAAAGAGACCCGTATATTTGAGTTCACCAACCTGTCACCGTGTCCTTCTTCCCCTGTCCAGTCAAGACCCTCTTTACACATACAGACTGAAATATACGTATGGGAGCGACAGTACCAGTTAGTAATACTACATTGAATACAAATAATACCAAGAAATTGACCCTGTATTCAGATGGTCCCTTACCACATCCTTCATAGTTTTAGCAATAAATGCTTTTTTTTGCTTGGAGCTACAGCAACACCATACGCTGCTGCAATTTGCAGTAAATCTTCCTTCAGACATGTAGAAAGAATTCCCAATAAGGTTTCTTAAGGAATTCCACTACATCAAACACAGTAGCCATCTAGGTAAAATTAGGGATGCACCGAATGTTCGGAATAAGTAAAAAGACCGAATAATTTTTTACGAACAATGACGTTTTTGATGACGCGATCAAATAGTAACGTGAGTGAGAGGCGCTCGCTTTATAAATGCAGCAAAAATGTCGGCGGTGTGGAAGCACTTTAAAGTGTCCGAGAAAGAGGCAAAAACGGCCGCAACAGCAGCGAAAAGGAAAGTAGCTCCTCCCAGTCCCAGGACACCCACTCCATCTTTGGCTGACTTCTTAGAAAAGGCCAAAAAGTTTGCCAGTGACAGTGCCAAAGCTAAAGGCATTACGAAAAGGATAATGGAATTCATCGCATTGGATGATCAACCATTCTCGGTTGTAGAGGATGTTGGATTTCGCAGGCTTATAGACCATATTGAGCCCCGTTACACCATACCTACTAGACGGCATTTCTCAGACGTGTGCTTACCTGAGATGTATAACGTCGTTTCAACTCACGTCCATGAGCTCTTGGCTACAGATATTGCAGCCCTCAGCTTCACGACTGATATATGGAGCTCGGATGTAAGCCCCACCAGTATGCTGAGTTTAACTGCGCAGTGGATCGACACAGATTTCAAGCTACAAAAGATTGTGCTGCACTCACAAGAGTTTAGAGGGTCCCATACAGCTGCAGCCATTTCAGAGGCGTTCGCCAACATGTTTGACACTTGGCGTATCGACCGATCTAAAGTGCATGCGGTAGTCAGTGACAACGCAAGAAATATGGCTAAAGCCATGGAAGATAGCAATCTGAAAGGCATACGGTGTATGGCACACACAATTCAACTGGCAGTCAACGAGGGATTGTTGAGTCAGCGCAGTATAGCGGATGTGATATCGTTAGGCAGGAAAATTGTTGGCCACTTCAAACATTCCCCGCTTGCCTATGCGTGTCTACGATCTATCCAAGAACAGCTCAGAACGCCACAAAAACGTTTCCAACAAGATGTGAGCACAAGGTGGAACAGTACATATTATATGCTGGAAAGCCTTTTTGCGCAAAAGCGAGTCCTGGCTACATACATAGCAGATCATGATCTGCCCGCGACATTCACCGCATACCAGTGGGTGTTAATCGAGAACGTTCTCTCTCTTCTCGCCCCCTTTGAGCAGATAACAAAAGAAATAAGCTCATCTGATGCATCTGTGGCAGACGTTATACCATTACTTGCAGCACTAAAGTGACTTTTAAACAAAGAGGCTGAAACAGACCACGGAGTGAAAACAACTAAAAGTGCGCTCTTAGAGGCTGTCAGCACACGATTTAGTCAGGCGGACTCAGAACCCCTGTACTGTATCGCGACTGTACTTGATCCACGATATAAAGATCATTACTTGGATGTGGGGAAAAAGTTGCGCACACGAGAAATGATCCAGGCCGAGTTGGATTTGGGAAAGCCGCTAGGTGAAGGAGACGGTCAGGTGATGCACAGCGCAGGAGATGAAAACAGCGCAGAGAGAAAACGGGCTCGTACTACAGATGAGCCATGCACCGTCTCGCTGTCTGACATGTTCGATGAGATCCTCCAAGAGAATAACCCATTTGCAAGACAGAGGACAAGCTCAACCGCTCAACAGTTAGATGCTTATCTCTCAGAAGTCCCCACTCCCAGGAGCAATAACCCTCTCGAGTTTTGGAGGACCAATCAAGGTCGCTTTCCCGACCTGGCACAGATGGCACGCAGGTAGGCTACTTGTATGGGAAATTAATTTAAGATTTTATTTATATTTTGGTAAAACTTAAGTAGTTTCTATTTCTACATTAATAGGCTATTAGTTAACATGAACTAACAATAAAAACACTTATTAAAAGCATTTATTAATCTTAAATGTTAACATTTACTAAATACAATGTTAAAATCAAAAGTGGTATTTGTTAGCATTAGTTAATGCACTTATACTAACATGAACTAACAATGAACAATTGAATTTTTATTAACTTACATTAACAAAGATTAATAAATACTGTAACAAATGTATTGCTCATTGTTAGTTAATGCTTGTTAATGCAATAATGTTAACAAATGGAACCTTATTGTAAAGTGTTACTGTATTTTATATTATGTATTTGGTACTATTTTCAGTGTAGTAAAATAATAGGCCTACACCGGTTTTCAACCATTTCATTATCTCTGAGACATTGTTTGTTTTGAAATGAGCAACTTTTAGAAAACTGCAATATTTAAAATTAACTATTCTGATCCCAGGTACTTGTCTGCTCCATGCACAAGCACAGACAGCGAGAGACTGTTTAGTGCTGCATCTCATGTCATCGATGAGAAGAGGAACCGACTTTCATGTGAGAAAGCAGAGAAGCTACTTTTCATAAAGAAGAACCTGCCACTTTTTCTGAAGAAGTAGGCTAAGTAGGCTTATGTCTAGGACAGTTATTCATTTGTTGTGGGTTCATCCAGATTTTTTGCACATTTCAATGCACTTTTTGTTGAGTTACAACTACTTTCAGCAGTTAGTTATAGGCCTAACATAGGCTATTCAAGAAGGGGGGCTTCAAAGATGGCCAAATACATTTTTTTTTTTTTTTTTACTAATTTATTTAGTAAATTTAGAGAAGTTATATTGTGCTTTGTTTGTATAATATCTGCTGGAATCTTTAAAAATTGTTCAGTGTTAAATAAATATTTTTAAATTTGATTTTTGTAATTTGTTTATTTTTTCTCTGAAAAGCAAGACAAAATAGTAAAAAACAAATTTTTACTATTTAATTAATGCAATGGTGAAAAAATTGTCAAAAATGGAAAAAAATGTGAAACACCATGTTCGGTATTCGGCCTTCGGCCCTCGGCCAAGCGTTTCATTATTATTCGGCTTCGGCCAAGAATTTTCATTTCGGTGCATCCCTAGGTAAAATAAAAGAATAGACCCAGGACACTGCTGCATTTCCCAGTAAATCTTCCTTCCAGCAACATAGTTTACATTAAGGTACAGTTTTAGAGCTTACTAACATTCATAACTCATTAATAAATGGTTCACAGGTGTTCACTTTAATTACATTTTCATAGGTTGATAATGTGGACAATAAATGGTTCATGGTTAAATCATGATTAAACAACATGGGTGTACATTTTGCAATAATGTAAAATTATCAATAAATTACACATGCACATTTTATATTAAATACATTAAAGTGTAAGGATTATTATGTAAATATGCTTATGTTTAATTAAGTAAATTTTTATTTACTGTAAATACACTGGCAGCCAAATGTTTGGAATAATGTGCAGATTTTGCTCATATGGAAAGAAATTGGTACTTTTATTCATCTAAGTGGCATTCAACTGATTACAATGTATAGTAAGGACATTACTAATGTGAAAAATTACTATTACAATTTGAAAAAACTACTTCAAAGGGTTCTCATCAAATAAATCCTCCATGTGGAGCAATGACAACTTTGCAGATCCTTGGCATTCTAGCTGTCAGATTGTCCAGATACTCAGGTGACATTTCTCCCCAAACTTCCTGTAGCACTTGCCATAGATGTGGCTGTCTTGTCGGGGACGTCTCACTCACCTTACAGTCTAGCTGATCCCACAAAAGCTCAATGTGTTTAAGATCCACAACACTCTTTTCCAATTATCTGTTGTCCAATATCTGTTTCTTTACACACTCTAAACTTTTCTTTTTGTTTTTCTGTTTCAATTGTTCCCCATAAGGCCTGCACCACTGAGTCTTCTCTTTACTGCTGTAAATGAAACTGGCATTGAGCGGGTAGAATTCAATGAAGCTGACAGCTGAGGACATGTGAGATGCCTATTATTCAAACTAGAGTCTCTGATGTACTTATCCTCTTGTTTAGTTGTACATCTGGGCCTTCCACATCTCTTTCTGTCTATGTTAGAGCGAGTTGTCCTTTGTCTTTGAAGACTGTAGTGTAAACCTTTGTATGAAATATTCAGTTTATTAGCAATTGCAAGCATTGAATAGACTTCATTCCTCAAAACAATGATTGACTGACGAATTTCTGAAGAAAGCGTTTTCTTTTTTTGCCATTTTGACCCAAAATTTAACTTAAGACATGTCATTATATTTCATACTGTGGCAACTCAAAAACAAACACAAAGACAACGATAAGCTTCATTTAACGAACTACGTGATTTTCTAGTACCAAATTAGCAATTTAGCATGATTACTCAAATATAATGTGTTGGAGTGATGGCTTCTGGAAATTAAGCCTGTCTAGATTTGATCAAAAATTACTTTTTTCAAATAGTGATGGTGCTCTTTTTGACATCAGTAATGTCATGACTATACTTTTTGATTGCCACTGTGGTAAATTAAAGTACAAATTTCCTTCCAAAAGAGCAAAATCTGTACATTATTCCAAACGTTTGGCAGCCAGTGTAAAGTTCAGTAAATGGTCAGCAGACTATATTGTATGATGTTCATTTATGTACATGAAATAGTGTGTAATACTGAAGTATTAGGCGCGCATTAATAAATTACCTGCAGAAGTTGGAAACTTTTTAATAAATGTTTCACAATTGTCTACTTTAAGGTACACTTTATAGGTTACTAATGTTGGTAACACATTACAAAATTGTTCAGAGTTGTCCACTTTACATTAATGGTTCACAGGTGTTCACTTTACATTAAGGCACAATTACATAGCTTATTAATGTTAGCTAGTAATTAATAAATGGTTTTCAGGTGTTCACTTTACATTAAGGCACACTTTTATAGCTTAATAATGTCGGAAAGCGACATTTGTGTAAAGACACAAATTTCAAATACTCACATTACTGTAAGTATTTTTTTCCAGGAATTGTACGTTTTTAAGTAGTTAAATTTAAGTTTTTTTTACTTTAACTTGAGTACATTTTAAGTGCTGTAACTGTACTTTTAATGCACTATTTTCCCACTGTCTGTGTTCGCTTCTTCCCTGTCCTGATTTTATTTTTATCTATCAACGTGATTGGCCAGGGAGAGTCCCGTCAAATCACACATAAAAAACATGAACATCAGCTGTAGATTTAGCGCCAACTATTATGGATGTGGACTATGCCTCAAACACATTTCAACACCTGAACAGCATGGCCCCACCTGAAAGGACTTTTCGCAGTGAAAAAGGTAAATTGGTTGATCGTGCCATGTGAGTTTATCTTGCTCAAGCCAGATATCAACATTAATCCTGCCTCAAATTTTAAGAAACATATCGAGGTAAATGTAATATTTCTGCTTACTAGATTGTGTCTATATTGTAGCCTGTAAATTAGCTATCTATCACTGAGATTATTGGGTTGATGTGACAGATTAAGGCAATGTTATCAATAGGGCTGGGTGATAAAACAATCTTGATGTTTATATAAATAAAAGAGAGAGAGAGAGAGCGATGTCCTCGATATCGATGATAAACTTTTGAGTCATTTTCTATAAAAAATTTGTGTTCCACATCTAGACTAGGGGTGTTAATTACACAACCACTGATTGGTTGATCTAGATAAAATGTAAAAGATTTGCTTTTAATTTCCAGACGTCTGTAGCTGTGTGCTGTTTGATTGACAGACTGCTAATGTTTGAATGCTTATGCAGGAACACGCCTAAATGATCAAATAGACTTTATAATTCCACCAATGTGCCAATGAGGAATTAATGTAACGCAGTCGGTTTGGTCTAAAGTGAATGTAAACAGTGGGACAAAAAGTGTATTTGCATCAAAATGTTGGACTTGAATTGTGCACATTACCGAATTGAGCACTGTCTAGTAGTCTTTGTCATATAAAGGCTATATTAAGGAAACAAGAAAACCACTCACTGCTTTTGGCTGAATAACTTAAGTAGCTTTATAAGTATTCATGTAATAGAATAAATCAGTGACATTTTTAATAAAAAAAGACTTTTTAATTATATTGTTAGTTTTAATTTTTTTGTAATACCGACCCCTAATGTAGAGAGCGTGTTAATTTGTATAACAAATTACCAGTAAATTAGAGATGATCAAATAATTTATAATTATGCTTAGCCTTTATCATTTATCTTTTATTTTCTTATGCCTGATAGAAAAGTATAAACCTTTTTAGAACAATACTTCAGGCAGAACGTTCCACCAGTCACACACTTCAGAAAACTGTGCATCATGCATTAGAATGAGAACACAACTATTGCTGGGCTTAAAAAATACAAGAACTAAATCAATGTGTAACATTGTATCTCAAAAAGAGGACAATATAGCCCCACATGTGCTATTAAGGAAATTGTTCACTCAAAAATGAAAATTGTCTTATCATTTACTCACATTCATGCCATACCAGATGACTTTCTTTCTTCAGTAGAGCACAAATTAAGTTTTTTAGGAGAATATTTCAGCTCTGTAGGTCCACACAATGCAAGTGAATGGATGCCAAAATGTTGACGCTCCAAACATCACACTAGTCAGCACAAAAGTAATCCATATGACGCTAGTGTTTAAATCCATGTCTTCTGAAGAGATATGATAAGTGTTGGTGAGAAAAAGATAAAAAATATTTTTTTTGCTAGAAATTATTCTACCCGCCCAGTAGATTGCGATATGCATGAATAATGTGAATCACCAAAAACTAAAGAAGAATAAAATGAAAGTTAATTTGGAGAAAAAAATATTTAAATATTAATGCTTTATTTATTAATTACTTTTATGCTGACTTGTGTGATTTTTGGAGCTTCAAAGTTCTGGCACCCATTCACTTGCAGACTCTTAAAATCTGAATTTGTGTTCTAATGAAGAAAGTGATACACATCCGCAATGGCTTAAGGGTGAATAAATGATGACAGAATTAAAAATATTGTGAATTATTCCTTTGAAGCCCGATGTGGCCCATGTACCAAACAAATGTTCTACCCCCTTTATTCTGTGGGACATGACACGCCAAGTGACCCTGCTTTTTTCTTGTATTTTTGCTTGTTTTTTTTTTTGCATTCCTTGCATTGTTATGAACATGTTTTATGCACAACAGTGACTCTCTATCAACATTAAGGGGAATTTAGAAATAGCACATGAACTGGTTTTAATGTAATTTCTTTATACATTATGATATACCGTAAAATGGGATCATTGTATTGAAAATAACTTTTTCATGTTTTAATTTCTTTAATCATGTGGCCCTTTTATTGTTTTTTTTTTCCACCAGATTCATTTAGTGTTTACAGGATCATAGATAAGTGATGTATTTTAAAAGTTGTCAGTCACAAACACCTATAAAATATGTATATTTTCAATCCTTTCTGGCAAACAGCCATAATGTAAATTACGGTATGTGTGCTACATTTTTAAATTGCAGCACAGAGTTTTTATTATAAAGGGGCATAGCTCTCACAACTCAGTACTCAATACACTACTAGGAGTGGTGGTGGCGTAGTGGGCTAAAGCACATAACTGGTAATCAGAAGGTTGCTGATTTGATCCTCAGAGCCACCACCATTGTGTCCTGGAGCAAGGCACTTAACTCCAGGTTGCTCCGGGGGGATTGTCCCTGTAATAAGTGCACTGTAAGTCGCTTTGGTAAATAAATTGTTCACATGTGTCTACTTTACATTAAGGTATACTTTCCTAACTTATTAATATTAACATGTAATTAACAAATGGTTTGTGGTTGTCCACTTTACATTAAAGTACACATTCCCTGGCTTACAAATGTTGGTAAGTCATTAATACAGTGAATGGTTCATGGATATCTCAGTAAATAAGCCATGGATGTTCAGCTTGCGTACCTTTTTTGAGGTTGCTAAATAAGTTTAAAAATCCACCTTACATTTAGACTTGTACTAGAAAGAGCAGATATTGTTACTTTATTAATATATTATATTTAAAATGAAGATAAATAATGTAGATATACTTTTGATAAATGAGAGAAATCAAAGTTACAGGTATTGCTGTGGATGAGCAAGAAGTCCTGAAAGGTTTTAGTTGAGACATTCCAACTTTGATACGTAGTTTACCACTCTTGAGTAGCGGCATTCTTTGTCACCAACTTGAAAAGTAATGAGTCAAGACATCAGAATGACTTACAGAATATATTAACAACACCTTTTATTCTCTCTTATATAGTCTATTTTTGCTTTATCATGGCATAAATAATCAATTATGGCATTTCATGATTTTGATTAAAATAAGCATGAATATTTACCTTTATTAAGCATGTATTACATGTGAGTAAAAACTGGCTCACTATTTGGCAGGTATTGCACAAACGTAATCCTTTTTGTTTATGTTGTTATAACTACACATACATTATTTATAATGCATTTGTATGTTAGTTATTATACATTAATAAAGCCCTTTGCAAAGGAATCCTTAATGTAAAGTGTTACTGAGTTTCATGTAACAGCAACCTGTATGTAAAATATTTATCATATATTTTCTTATTAACTCTTTTCACCGATTTAACCACAACATAATCAGATAAGCATGTTAAAAAATACACTACAGGGCAATTACTTCTTACAATTTTATTTTTGGGCCCATTTTATTTCTGTTTTCAACCAAGTAAAGATTTAGCTCATTTATGTTTCAATAAATTGTTAATTTTATATTTGCTCTGAGTTGTATTCTTGATTATATCACATCCTCTTAAAGCCTAGGTTTTTGATGTGAGTGAAGTCTATTCTACATTTGAGTAGAAGCATGACACAATTGGTGGTAAGCCAGCCAGGAGGCTGTATGTGTATCCTCAACAACAAGACAAAAGGTGTTATTTACTAGCTATACATTTATCCTTGACTGAATATAGATGTTGTTAAGTCTGGAAACATCAAGATGCCAAATTCTTTCACAGTCAAAGGTTTATCTGATACTGATTCAGATGAAGAAATAACTGAATTTCTAAAACAGTATGAGTCAATAGCAGTAATAATTCTGTTCACTAGCTCTGACCCTGAATTTCAAAATAATGCTATAGTTAAATTTCAGAGTGGGTCAGCCATTCAGGGCTTTATCAGTGAATTATCAATCAGCAGGCTAACCTCTGCTGATCAAAGAACCATCCACCACATACAACATCTGTCTAGTGTTTATGCCCGTAATCTGGGTATTGGTCTGACCACTAACCTTGCTGAACTCAAGGGAGTAGCTAAGCAGAGTGGCACTGATTTTTAAATACTGCTTCTTGATGAGTTTGAAAGAATAAAATATTCCACAAACGATGAAACCCCAGTTGATGCTGCAGATGCAGACATTGAACATGCTCCCTTGCACACTCCTAGCATACAAGCCATTGCACCACAAGTGATTGACAGTTCATTTGCCAGAGTTGAAATTACCCAAATTATCAAAAATGTTCAGTCTCACATTCAGCTACCAATTGTTGTTTCTCCTACAAGAAAGAAAACATCCTACTCGTTACATCCTGATCTGCTCAGTTCTCCATAAGTCCACAGAGTGAAAAACGTTTCCCCTGTTAACAGTCCAGATGGCTCAGTGTTCCAAAGTTCCCTGCAGGCAGACAAACCAAATCTACAGTACCCTACTGACATTCAACTTTTGTAACTCACCTCTGTCAGAGTACTTGAAAAGCAGAATTACTGAGAAACTCAGTGCTTTCAGTTACAGTATGTTTTTGCACATCTTGATTTAGATTTTGGTCACGCCAACGTCAAATTAAGCCAAAGGATGACACACCTTTAAAGCAAAGATAATGACCATCATCAGTGTGGCATCATCACAGTGAAAAAAACATCTTCAAACATTACTTGAAGCCGGTATAATTAGGGAGTCACCATTCTCTTCCCCAAGTGTAGTTGTCAAGAAAAAGAATAGTGATGTTCACCATTGCGTCAACTTCCGTATGCTCAACTCCCAAACAGTCAGAGATGCTTGTGCTTTGCCCTACCTTGAGGAACCTTTTTGCCCTTACCGGTTCAGAATGGTTTTCCATCATGGATTTTAAATCAAGATTAAATCAAATTGAGATGGAGAATATCAATCCAAAAAATGCCTTTGTGTTTTTGGGAATTTAATCAGATGTCACAGGGCATCACAAATGCTCCAACAAGTACCTTCCAAAGGTTAATGGAGAAGTGTATGGTTGACATGAACCTGAAGGAGCTGGTAGTGTTCTTAGATAATCTAATAGTATTCTCAAATTATTTAGAAGACCATGACTCAATGCTGTTGCTTGTACTCCAGTGTTTATGTGAGAATTATTTCAAATTGTCCCTTGATGAATGTAAATTCTTTCAGACACGTGTGCACTATTTATCCTGAAAATGTTTGTGCCCTCAAAACATGGTCCAGACCTCAATATCTAAGGAAACTTCACTCCTTTCTAGGATCTTCTGGCTATGATGGTTGTTTAGTAAAGGACTTCTCCAAGATAGTAAAACCTTTAAATGACCTCACTGGTGAATATCCACATTCCAGGAAATTGTAGAAACCTACAAATCAGATTGTGGCTAAACTAAGTCCGAGAGCATTTTGCTGAACAATGGTCTCACGCCTGCCAAAAAGAATTTGACAGTATAATTGAGAAACTGACCTCTTCATCAGTGCTTGGCTTTGCTGACACTAAGTCACCATATGAGTTTCTTACTGATGCCAGTATCACTAGTCTTGGAGCAGCATTATATAAGGACAAAATAGCCAGAGTTATTGCTTATACAAGTAGGGGGATTACCAAGGAGTGAAGCATGATACCCAGCTCATAAACTACAGTTTTTAGCTAAAGTGGGCCATTGTAGATAATTTTAAAGATTATTTGTACAGGAACACTTTCATTGTTGTGATGGATAACAATCATTTTACATATATACTTACATCAGCCAAGCTTGAAGCAACCAGTTACTATTGGTTAGCAGCGCTTTCCACTTTTAAATTCAACATCATTTACTGGGCTGAAAAGAACAACCAAGTGACTCAGGATCATCTGTCAGCTAACCGTAATCCTTGTAATGTATTGACTGACAGCACGTCACACCCAATTCATCAACTGGAAAAAGTCCTGCTGAGATGCTCATGAATCGGCGACTCACCACTGCCCTGGATCGTCTGCACCCTGACCATGATGGTGATATGCTTCGCAGACAGGAGCTTAATGTTGAACAATGCCCTGGCACAGTCAGAGAGTTTAGACCTAAGGACTTGGTGTACATGAGAAGCTACACCAGAGATTCTAAGTGGATGCCTGGAATCATTGTAGACATCACTGGTCCCCTGTCATACAAGGTCAGAGCTAGTGATGGGCAAATGCACAGGCGACATGTTGACCAGCTGCTGGACAGGACGGCACCCTTGTCCGACCAATCAAGGCCTGAGCCAGGTGGCTACACTGTCCATCCGCCTGAGTCCCCAGAGGCTGATATGCTTGAGTTACAGCCGCCGGTATTAGATGTAGGAAACCCTGATGTTGACCCTACTGGAGCTGGAGCTGAGGGCATGTCTGAGTCCCCTCATTCTCCGAGGTACCCTGTAAGAGAGCATCGCCCTCCAAGAAGGTTTTCAGACTTTGTGGACTGGGGAAAAGGGGTGTAATGTATTGACTGACTATTGTAAGAATGAGGTTCCTTTAAGAGGCTAAAAGCCTGGGGAGGGCGTGGCTGTTCTGAGGGATATATGTGTTTTTGGCCAGTGTGTTTCCTGGTGTTGGCCAAGCTAGATGTAGCCCTTGTTATGTGCTGCCTTGAGTTCAGTAAAGATTTACAAGTTTACGAACGTCTCCTCATGTTCTTCAAAGATATTACAATCCTGAGTCGCTTGAGTAAAACGAAAGGGTGAGAGATTCACTTCACAACACTTTGTCATCATTCCCAAAAGGTGTGGACTGATGTTAAGGCTGCATATTATAAATCTATTTTAGAGTATGATAAAATACATTCATTAACCATAGTTGAATCACTTGCTCTTTTTGCTGATGCAATTTCAAATGCCTATGATGAAGAAGGGTTTTTAGAAGGACAAGTACTTGTACTAACCTGTAGCAATAAAGAGTTGATTGAGAAACAGCAGATTGAACCAATTATCAGTCAAGTAATCAAGTTGTTATAGCAATCTGATTCCTTGCCCCATGAATTACACACAGACTCTCCCAGTCTGAAACTGATACTAAGAGAGTGGAATCATCTTCGTCTGAAAAATTAAGTTCTTTACAGGAAGAGGAGCAGTGAAAACCAAGCTGTGTATCAGTTTGTGCTACCATAGTCACTAAGGTCCACTGTGCTGAAATACCTACATGATGATATGGGTCATATGGGAATTGAGCGCACTCTTTTGTCAGTTGAAATCTTGTCAGTTTCATATTTTATTGGCCTAAAATATCTCATGATGTTGAAGCTAAAGTCAAAATCTGTGGTTGTTGTGTCTACGAAAAAAGTTCCTGAGAAGTTTGTTCCTCTTGTGAACATCCACACAGCATGACCAATGTAAGTTTGCATTGACTTTCTATCTTTGGATCCTGATAGCTGAAACACCAAAGACATTTTAGTGATCACTGACTACTTTTTCCGGTATGCTGTTTTAATTTCAACCAAAGGCCAGAAGGCCAGCACTGTTGCTAAATGTCTCTGGGAACAATTGTGGATTTCCTGAATGCCTGCATTGCAATCAAGGCAGGGATTTTGAATCGGATGCCATCAAGGAGTTCTGATCCATTGCATGGATCAAGAAAATGTTAACTAGTCCCTACCATCCAAGAGGCAACCCTGTTGAATGCCTTAATTGCACGCTGTTAGGTATGTAAGCAACACTTAAGAAGGACAAGAGTCACTAGCAGGATTTCATGAAGCCTCACGCATGCTTATAATTGTACCAGGAATGAAACATCTGGGTATAGCCCATTCAAGTTCATTTTCGGACAGCAGCTGAGGATGCCAGTGGATACTGTATAGCTTTCAACTCACCAGTTCAAAAGAGTAATCTCTACTCTCTCTAGCAAGTCAATGGATCTTTCGGAAGGAGAAAAAGGGACTCGGCGTATTCTTTTCTAAATGAAGCGGTTTATTTACAATAAACAACATGGCTTTTTAACCCTCTGGGGTCTGAGGGTGTTTTGGGCCCTGGAGAAGTTTTGACATGCCTTGACATTTGTGCTTTTCTCAGTTGCTTAAAAACATATTAATGGCTAAAGTCTGATAACACTTTATTCACCACAAACTGGGCTACAATAATATGTGAGCAACTTGTATGTACAGGTTTGTATTTTTGAGAAAATAACGTTTATGCGTGGTTTTTGAAAAAACAAAAAAATTAAGTAATTGAAATAAGGCCATATAACATACTAAACATTTGTCCACAAGACTTTTGAGAACTGGATCTTGTAGCCTATAGTTTTTGCTACAAAATGATGTGAAAACCATCCAGATCACTCATTCAAACAAAACAATATAGTAATTTAACTTTTGTAAGACAATTTTAGTGTTTTAAGGCGATATGCAAGGAGGCATGAACGATCATGAATATTAAGGTGATTTACACCTGAGTACACAAAAGACACCTCCCCTGGGCCTATCAATGAGGAATGTGACAGAAAGAGAATGAATGTGAGGAGACTTAATGATCCAAATCAAGTTTTAAATTAAAATAAATAATCTGAATGTACATTTTCTTTAAGTAAGACTTAATTTTAGACCTACACTACAGTTTAAAAGAAGTCTCGTCTGCTCACCAAGACTGCATTTATTTGATCCAAAATACAGTAAAAACAGTGATATTTTTACAATTTAAAAGAACAGTTTTCTATTTGAATATATTGTAAAATGCAATTTGTGATCAACTGCAGTCTTCAGTGTCACATGATCCTTCAGAAATCATTATAATATGCAGATGTTCTAATATGGGCATATTTAAAGTGCATTTTACTCATTTACACCTGAACAGATATTTGCAAAGCACAAGCTTTGTTGATGATAATGAGGCAGCATAAACACTAGATAAAATATAATCTAAACATTCATATTATTTTTATATCATATTACAAATCATATTTATATTATAGCCTACAGCATACAATTTAAATACCTGCTTTAGCCGAAACAACATTTACATGCAACTAAAACTTATTTGCTTATTAGGACACATTTCAAATGTCAATACTCTGAATCCTGGCTGGTAAGTCTGGAAACAGTCACACTAGTAAAATATGTTCAAGTTTCTATAAAATAACATGTCAGCTAATTAAAACAAATTGACTTCCTCATCTGAAATTGTATCCTCGGCTGGATCAAATCTCTCTTCAAAATACAAATGTCTCGGAGTCCCGATCTTCTTCTGAGGAAAGTGTTAAATCTTCCTTAATATCCAGAAGTTTCATCGCCTGTGTATCATTACAAACGCGCAGTAAAATGAATAAATTGTTTACATTAAACCTCTGAACACATTCGGGGGTGTGTACATTTGCGTTGATCGTCTCAACACATTAGCGTATGAATGGCGCGCTCTGCTGGTGGGTGTGATCACATTACAAATAATGAGATGAACCGGTAAAAACGGAACATCGCTTTGTTTCAAAAAGATTGCATTGCAGGAGAATATTTGTTTTAAATCTGAATAGTTTTATTTAAAAGTAGACATTTTAAGATTTCTTTAGACATGTTTCATGTTTGTGTGATAAGTATTCGCGAAGTTTCAGTTCATTTTTGTGACGTGTTTGTGAAATATGTTCGTGAACACAGAGACTGCTGAAAGCTCACCCTTTTTTTCTTCTTTATTTTTTACTTTATTATAAAGCACAATGTTTCATTGTTATTATGAGTGTACAAAAATAAAAGTAGACCCTTTATAGTCTCTAATGATGTCTTGCACTTATCTGTATACCCAAAAATGAGTTGTTTTTAAGTTGTTTCTGCTGTAATGATGAAAAAATCCAGCAGGACGCGCCAGCGCGTCCGTCGACCCCAGAGGGTTAACACAGACACATAAACGTGCACACACACACTCAGGCATTTGAAGCGTAGCTCTCTCTCCCATCCGGCAGCCTGGACTGCCCCTTTTATCCCTCTCAGCTTTCACTGGAAACAAAAACAGCTGTTAGAGATGAATTCCCACAGGTGTCAATCCTTACTGTTCTCACTCTCCCGTGCGGTCTGAGTATTTGGTCCATGAGCCGCTGAAACAGCCGGATCCCTAAACAAACCAAATGGAAGAATCACGAATTGGTGTAATCCGAATGGTGTGGAAAATGCAATCTTTTCACTGGACATGGGAGTAAAGGGGATCCGCCAATATCCCTATATTATATCCAGTGTTCAATAAAAGTGAGCAGAGGCATTGGGTATGCATCAAATTTAGACACCGCATTGACTTTTCTGTAATCCATACAGAACCAGATCAAGCCGTCACTCTTTGAAACCCACACTACTGGGTTGGCCCAGTCACTGTGGGATTCTTCTATTACCCACTTCCCATCTAGCATGGCCTTTAATTCTCCTAAAACCATGGTAGGGATGACTCCGTACCACTACCCCTGAGGTCGTTTCGATATGGTGCTCTATGAGATTCATATGACCGGGAAGAGACGAGAACACATCGGAAAATTTTCCATGCAATCTCACAACCTCCGTGACTTGCAATGGTGAGAGGTGGTCTCCACAAGTGACTGGGGTGACTTGATGAGTGGTTTTTAAGTTCACCTCTGGTCTGAGCCCCACCTCTCCGAAACCACCATCACGAAAGTCACGGGGACTGCCTCTTTCCATGGTTTTAGGAGATCGAGGTGTTAAATCTGACATGCTCCACCTCTATTCGTTCGTATAACCTCATAATCAATTTCCCCAACTCGCAGAGTGACCTCAAAGAGCCCCTGCCACTTGCCGAGTAATTTAGAGTTCAATGTGGGGAGTAATACAAGCACTTTATCTCCCTGTGAAAATTCCCACTGCCAAGTACCCCTATGATACAGCCAACTTTGACGTTCTTGAGTGAGGAGCAAATTATCCTATGTTAATTGTCCCAGTGTGTGGAGTTTTGCTCTCAGGTCAAGACCGTATTGAATTTCGTTTTTGCTTTTTAAAGGTCCCTCCTTCCAATTTTCCCTTAAGCCATTGAGCACGTCGCACTGTCGATGCCCGTACAATAATTCAAATGGGGAGATCCCTGTGGAGGCTTACTGGACCTCTCGTACTGCAAATAATAGGGGCTCAAGCCACTTGCCCACTTTTGAGCATCTTCATGCACAAAATTACGCATCATGTTCTTTAGAGTCTGATTAAATCATTCGACCAAGCCATCCGTTTATACCTGTAGGTGGTAAAAGCTGTTACGAATTGATTTAATCCCCAATAATTTGTACTGTTCACATAGTGTACATAATCAGTAATTCGTAATTAATTAAATCGTAATTCTAAAGAGTGCCTCTCCAACACTACATGCTGAGATGTTGCACAGAAACACTGCTTCTGGATATCTTGTTGCGTAGACCAACAGAAACAACACAATGCCCATGTGCCATCCACTCTAATGTTCCCATGCCAATTTTTTTCATGCAGTGGAAGGGGGCACAATGGTGCTTTTGGGGTGGCCGGCGGATTCACCAGCTGACATTCACGGCATGTCGCACACCACCTGCGAACATCCCCATGAATTCTCGGCCAATAGAAATGGGCCATTAGACGGTTTAGTGTTTTTTCTTGCCCTAAGTGACCTGCCATTGGATTATGATGAGCCTTCTGGAGTAGCATTTCCTGATGGCTCTTCGGTATTAACAATTGGGCAGTATCCTCCTTTTTCTGAGCATTCTGCATCACTTGATACAATCGATCCCTAAAATTCGAAAAATATGGATAAAAGAGAGCAATATCTGGCTGGAGACACTGACCATTTATCACTTTCACTTGGTCAAAGGCATTCCTAAGTGTCTCGTCTTGCATCTGCTCCAGAGGAAAATCCCCTGAGGGAATCCTCTAAGGGCTGGGGAAGCCATGGCTTCCCCCTCCCTTACGTCATCCTGACGTGGAGCCGACATAGATGGCCCGGCCTGGCACTGCCTCCCCAGCCAGCAAATCGCACCTCACACACCGATCCACTCCGTTACAGGACCCATCCACACAAATTCCCCTCACCAAAGTTGTAAATTCCAGTGTATGGGTGCAGAGCAATGGGAAGATGAGTTTTACATGAGGAGGCCCACATTTACATCAAAATTATATGTTGATACTCAGACTACTTATTTTTATTGTCTTTAATTTTCATTACATAGCTTAATTGTTTAGATCATAAGGCCCACTACACCTATATTTTGCACTTATTTCCCATTTTAAAAATATATTGAAATAAATAAATAAATTGCCTAAAAGCAAACTATAAGGACAAATCACAGTCCACACAAATGCAAGGATGGAGAGTAGATAAATAATATATCAAGGATGAATATGAGGATGGAGTGGAAAGAAATATATTAGATGGGGAGATCAAAAAGATAAATAACCTAAAATATGAATAAAGATGGGAACTAAGAAGTAATAATTAATAAATGATGATGATTATTTCTCTTTGACTATTTTGGTTAATTGGTTAAATTGAAATGTTTAGCAATTATACAGCTCTACAAATTCAGATGTAAATTATGACTGAAATCAGGTCTCTTACACTATGTACTGTCTTGTGATAGAAGGGTTTGTCTCTTATGGTAAGATTCAGAGAAAAGTTTATGTGAAAAATACATTAACTACAAATTATAAATAATTCAAGCCATTTTTTTAGAGTTTCAAATGTTCAAGCCAAATCTATGCCCTTGCTGTAGTCACTAAGTTTGGCCTTTGTAGGGTAGTAAAGGTTATTGTAACTCAGAAAATAGTCTTCAGTGGTGGCCGATGGACACGTTCATCACGATACGGTTTTGTTTTTATATAATTGCAATTAATATTTAAGATATATTATTGCAGAAACTGCGACTTGATTGTGAAAGGTAAGTCATATAATTTTTAGCATTAATATAATGCTTGAAAAGTTATTTTTGTGAATAAATTCATTATACTGACCTGTTTCATACGATGTCACTATGACTGTGCCACCATGTTTGTGAACAATATTCCATATACCTTCATTGTGATGTGCTGTGAGATGAGAAAAAACCTTCTTCAGGAGTTAATAGCAACTCCTACATTCATACAAGACGTTTTAGAATACTGTGACTAAATCAGACCAGAAATCAACACAAAAAACATTTGTAACTTCTGAATGAGAGATGTTTACGGTGCTGCATAGTCAGGTGGGTGTACTTGCTGATCACACATCAGACTCACTGCCATACAGAGAGTAGTCATGGATCAAATATCTTTAAATGTCTGCAAAAGTTCAATTTGGCAATATATGCGCTGTCTTCAGACCTGTATGAACTTCTCCTGGTGCTTGGCATGGATGAAAAGGAATGTTTTATGTTTTTCTTGATATAATTTCTTGGGTGTTTTTTTTTTCCATTCACTGCCATTGTTTTATTCCACTGTTGGTCACAAATATGGTGGCTGCTAAAAGGGAGCATAACAAGAGGCCACTCCAAAAAAAAAAAATCTCTGAATTTACCATTTATTGGTACATATTTGAGTAAAATGAAATGTTTGTTTTATTCTATATAGTACTGACAACATTCCTCCCAAATTCCAAATAAAAATATTGCAGTTTAGAACATTTAATTTAGACCATCCTGAACAGCACAGTGGCAGCAGTGGAGTCATACAGGTTCCTGGGCTCTACCCTCTCCCATGACCTGAAGTAGGACACCCACATAGACTTCATTGTGATGAAGGCTCAGCAGAGGTTGTACTTCCTTCCAAAGCTGAGGATGTTCAACCTGCTACAGGAGCTGCTGACAAAGTTCTACTTGGCCATCATTGAATCGGTCTGTCTGGTACAGTCAGGACTACTGAGAGGATTACTGGTGCCCCCCTTCCCACCTTCCAAGACCTGTACATCTCCAGAGTTAGGAAATGTGCAGGTACAATCACTCTGGACCCCACACACCCTGTCCAATCCTTCTTTGAACTACTGCCCTCAGGCTGGTGCTACAGAGCACTGAGCACCAGGATATCCTGGCACAAGAACAGTTTTTACCCTCAAGACATGAACAATTAAACTGCATTCAAGACTCACCCATAGTGCAATAATGTAACTAAATATCTCATGTACATATGTAAATTAATATATTTAATTCAATAAATGTACGTTCCCCTACCTTGCACATACATTACCATTTGCCCATGTGCATACAGTATGGCATTCTATGTTATGATATATATCCTATTAATTGCATGTCGATTTATACTCTTATCTTGTTTTATATTCTGTCTCACATTTATGTTCTGTGTGCACTTGTTTCTCCTATCACCAAAACAAATTATTTGTGTACATGAGAATACTTGGCAATAAAGCTCATTCTGATTATTTGCAGAAAATGACAACTGGTCAAAATAACAAAAAAGATGCCTTGAATAATGCAAAGAAAACAAGTTCATATTAATTTTTAAACAACACAATACTAATGTCAGTCAAGTCAAGTCAAGTGGATTTATTATCGTTCAACCATATACAGTTAGTACAGTACACAGCAAAATGAGACAACGTTCCTCCAGGACCATGGTGCTACATAAAACAACATAGGACAAACACAGAACCACATGAGACTACACAGACTAAATAACATTTCTACATAAAGTACACGTGCAAATGTTTGCAAAAAAGTATGGGACAGTGCATATCGGTGAAAATTATTGATCTTCACTCACCCTTGTGTTTGTTTAATGAAACACTAATTATTAGATTTGTATTTAATATCTTAAAAATATGTAATCTACTTGGCTGTTTGGATGAAATTTTGGTTCCTCTTATTTAAAAAACAAAACAACAACACATTTAAGCCACTTTAGAGCAAATCATAATTATCAAGATATATATTGAATATCGTCAATAGACACACCAGGTTGGTAGCGCGATAGTGGTGCACCTGTGCCCACAGAGTGCCGGCACCTGGCGGAGCCGTCCAAGTCTCCCGTCCAGGGCCTGTGTGTTTACGTTGTCACTCACAACTGAGCCTAGAGTGCCTCTGGACATGCCGCCTCCGTCCTTGCATGCCACATCTCTCCTGCAAGTTCACCAAGCCGAGGCGCTCAAAGAACTGCACAAGGGTATTTCTGACCCGAGATTGATGAAGGAGCTGCGCTCGGTGACCGATCTCGCCCTCCGAGCGATGAAGGTCACATTGTGGTTTCTCGGGCAGGCGATGTCCACCTTAGTTGTCCAGGAGTGCCAAGTTTTGCCCAACTTGGTCAAACCAGGTTGGCAAATTTGGTGACACCGTAGAGGATTCCTCAGCTCTTAAAAGGCAGATGGGACCATACAACACATCCTGCCCTGGCACGACGCAATGTCTCACACCCCCATCTGTTTGTCACCAAGGGTGTTCCCATGCGGCAGCAACAATGGCTCTGCCACAGCCCGCCCCAGTAGGCTGGCCCTGGCGTGGAGCCACCCACAGAAAGCAGATGCCACCCATCTCATGGCCAGTCACCAAGAACCCAAAAAAGGCTTCAAAGCGTTCCCCGAGAAGCGCAGTCCAGGAAGTAGGAGATCCGCTGCACAGGAGCTGGTAAGAGCACCACTCCTTCCCCTGGTGGAGGGTCAAGCGGAGGTTCTTTATTTTCCTTTTCTTATTTCACCGCATGCCCCAAGGGCTGTGGTACCCACATTTTAAGAAAAGAGCAGTTTCCTCATTTCCTGGGCCTCACAGTCAGTGTCCCCGGCAATCGTTATCATGACCACTGAGCACCGTTTCTCTCTCTAGCAGGAATACCACCCCCCATGTGCACAGCTGTGGCAAAAGCACAGGCTTAAGTGGCATCTCAGGCTCTGCCCCGTCATGAGGCCCCTCCCGCTGGTATGTCCGACATGATTGTTCCCCCTTGCATGGAGCAAACCCGTCGCGATGGCCGGTCAGGACTGTCCGACTCGGCTACGTGATTCAGTCCCCCCTTCCCAGTTCCAGCAGTGTCCACTTCACTACGATGAGAGGCAAGAACGCCATTGCTCTGTGTGTGGAGATCGCCTCCCTCCTACAGAAAGATGCGATGGAGCCCATCCCTCTAGCCGAGATGAAGAAGGGGTTTTATAGCCCCTAATTAATCGTCCCCAAAAAAGGCGGCATGTTGCGGCCAATCTTGTACCTACGAGTCTGACTCCCGTCCAAGATGCTGATGTGAAAACGCATCTTAGCGAGCGTCCGCCATCAAGGTTGGTTTGCGGTGGTAGACCTGAAGGACGCCTACTTCCACACCAGTATGAGGTCCTCCCCCTTGGTTTGTCCATGTCTCCTCGCGCCTTCACGAATGTTGCAGAGATAGCCCTTGCCCCATTAAGGGAAGTTCTCAACTATCTCGAAGACTGGCTAATTCTCTCGCGGGACACGTTGTGTGGGCACAGGGACCTGGTGCTTGGGCACCTCAGCTGGCTGGGCCTTCGGGTCAACTGTGAAAAGAGCATGTTCTCCCTTGTTCAGAGCATCTCTTTTCTCAGTATGTAGTTAGATTCGGTCTCAATGACAGCGCGTCTTACCAACGAGCATGCGCAGCCAGTGCTGAACTGTCTGTATACACTCAGACAGAAAACAATGGTCCCACTGAAATCCTTTCAGAGTCTCCTGGGTCATATGGCATCCTCAGCAACGGTCACGCCGCTCAAGTTGATGCATATGAGACCACTTCAGCACTGGCCTTAGACCAGAGTCGAGAGACGATCATGGCGCCAAGGCACACACTGCATTCTCTTCACGCAGGCTTGTTGCCATCTGTTAAGCCCCTGATCAGACCTAGCATTCCTACGGGCAGGAGTCCCCCTAGGCCAGGTCTCAAGGCACGTCGTAGTTATGAAGGATGCCTCCTAGCATGGCTGGGGTACCATGTGCAATGGGCACACAGCCGCTGGCCCTTGGACCAGGCCGCGACTGCGTTGGCACATCAACTGCCTCGAGTTGTTGCCGAGGAGGCTATTGCCATTGATCCGCGGCAATCATGTGTTGGTCCATACGGACAACACAGCGACGATTGCATACTACACTCTTGTCAGATGTCACAACTCACCTTCGGTCTCCTCCTTTGGAGTCAGCAGTTGCTGCAAGCCACTCGTATCCCGGGCCGCCTCAACAGCGGACGCACTGTTGCGACAGGTTATGCTCAGGGGAGAGTGGAGACTCCATCCTCAGGTGGTCCAGCTGATTTGGAGTCGATTTGGCCAAGCACAGGTGGATCTGTTTGCTTCCCAAGAATCCTCCCACTGCCCATTCTGGTCCTCTCTGACCGAGGCTCCCCTCGGCACAGATGCCCTGGCGCACAGCTAGCCCATGGGGCTACACAAGTATGTGTCTTCCCCCAGTGAGCCTATTTGCACAGATGTTGTGCAAAGTCAGGGAGGATGAGGAGCAGATCCTCCTAATGGCCCCTTATCAGCCCTCCTGGACTTGGTTCTTGGATCTCATGCTCCTCACCTTCGTCACTGTGTTTGTAGTAACTCCTCCCCACCTTGAGTAGGACCTACCATGACGCCGCTCCGCACGACGTGCTTCCGCTCCAACCTGTTAAGACCATGTGTTGTATTCCACATAAATGTCCCCACCCCTTCTCGGGGCCAGTTGTGGTCTCCGCGGTGTCCTCCTCTTTGGAGGGACACCCCCCAACATGGACCTTATATGGTCCCCAGCTGAACGATTTCACTACCTTTTTGGGGAGAACAATAGAGAGAAGGCTATGACTGGGCCAACCAGTCCTTAAACTTCTGAGCAGTTAGCAACTCCCCAAGGTGTAGGGGACCGCTTCATGCCTGTCAGTGTGTTGGGGGTAGTTATGCGACGGCTTGCTGTGCTGGCTATGAGGGAATTAGAGTTCTGCACCACCAGTCTGCGTAACTCAGTTCAGCTCTTGTGGCGTTTTCCATTGGGACCCCTAGTGTCAACTCATCGACACAACGTCCAGTGAGTGACAGATAGGGAACGTCATGGTTACTGATGTAACTTCCGTTCCCTGATGGAGGGAACAAGACGTTGTGTCCCTCTTTTGCCACAACACTGAACTAAACGCTGAAATGGCCGGACCTCCGAAACCTGAGTGTGTGTTTGCATGTGGAACTCCTTTTATACCCATATGTCCGGCGACAGAGTAGCCACAACTGTACTCAAGTAAAAGTACAATTACTTCAAAAACATAATTACTCAAGTAGAAGTAAAAGTACAAACATAAATAATTACTTGAATATGAAAGTATCCAATTAAAAAAGTAATCAAGTTGTGAGTAACTTGTTACTTTCACAAATGACATAATAGAAATATACTCACCTATATTCCATTACATTTACACACTGAACACGTACAACAGAATTATGATTATTGGATATTCTGTCATCATTCACAATCATGTTGTTCCAAACCTGTATGACTTTCTTTCTTCCATGCAACACAATAAGGAGATATTAGACAGAATGTTTGCCTGAGTCACCATTTACGTTCAGTGAATGTTTATATATATATATATATATATATATATATATATATATATATATATGTTGAAAGTTAATGGTGACCGAGACTGTCAGTCCCTAACATTCTGTCCAACTTATTTTGTGTTCCACAGAATACAAAGCCTCACATTGATTTGGAACAACATAAGGGTAGAGAAATGATGACATAATATTAAATTCTGGCTGAGCTATCACTTTAAAGAGATAATTTACCCAAAAATGAAAATTCCTTTGTTCCTTTGTAATTCATTTACTCACCCTCATGCCATCCCAGATTTGTATGACTTCCTTTTTCTGCAGAACACAAATTCAGATTGTTAAAAGAATATTTTAGATCTGTAGGCCAAAATGTTGATGCTC
Organism: Moxostoma hubbsi; assembly: GCA_032164185.1. Lineage (NCBI taxonomy): Eukaryota > Metazoa > Chordata > Actinopteri > Cypriniformes > Catostomidae > Moxostoma > Moxostoma hubbsi. The sequence continues at coordinate 27,152,398 of JAVLUX010000016.1, read as the reverse complement.
CAAAAAGCACATAAAGGCAGTATAAAATTAATCCACAAGACTTCAGAGGTGATATGATAGGTAGAGATAGGCAGAGAAGAATGTGAATCACCAAAAACTAAGAAGAATGTGAAAGTGATCTGTTTCTCTGTTTCTCATCCACACATATCACATCTTATAGTCTTATGGATTATTTTTATGCTGATTTACTGTATGTGTGTTTGTTTAGCTTTAAAACGTTGCCACCCATTAACTTGCATTGTATGGACCTACAGAGCTGAGCTGAAATTCTTCTAAAAAATCTTCATTTGAGCTCAACAGATGAAAGAAAGTCATACACATCTAGGGTTGCATGAGGGTGAGTAAATAATGAGAATTTGTCAATAAAAAGAGAGGTTTGGAAACATTTCTAGTAATTATTATGGTGAAAACATGAAAATGTCAAACAAGGACATTATATATAATGCTGAAATATAATGCCTTCTTTTGCTATTTCATAGATTTTAAAGTCCTGTGTGGATTCATATTTAAGTGTATTTACATTTTTCAATGTCATAAGTATTTAGATCGTTAGTTCTGTACAGCAGTACCGCCACTCTCTAAATGCAGATTACACAACCAACACAGGGCACCAACCCTGATCGTGGAACACTCGCTATGTCTGAAACCGCCCCTTATCCACTATATAATGCACAATTTTGAGTTTTCACTATTTTGTAGGAGTGTCTGAATTCTGAGTGAGCCACTCGTTCTCTACTTTTGTTCACTCATTCTTACCCACAATGCACTCTAATTTCAAGTGTACATTTCAAGTACACTCGATGACAGTTCATTTCCCACAATCCACCACGGGGAAGACGTATGAGCTAGGAGTTTACTGCTTCCTTCAAATACAGAGAGACAAAATATACAGGTATATTTTAAAATGTACTCTTTATTTGATTAAATGTGTTTACTCTTTATATTAACACACAGTATATTTAAAAAATGACAAAGAGAATGAAGATTTATTGTATTAATATATTATTTAATAAGAATAACTAATAAGGCCCAAGTATTTAAAAATTTCATATGACGTTTCTGCACCAGCCCCAGAGCTCCAACACTGTCATCAGAATTCACTAATTTCATTCACTTACTGCTGAGATATAGGAAATGAGTGAATGATTGCAGCCACAGCCTCTCTCTTCACCACGATCGCCTCGAGCCCGCACATCTCACATGCACGTGCCCCGTGCACCTCGATGTGCACACACAGAAATGCTGTCTGTTCGCGCACCAGTTGTCGATCACGCAAATTACAGTAACTTACACTTAATATTGATGTTTGCATGAATTTATACAGTTAATCAACCTGATGTAGCTGCAATAGTTTCCAGTACCCCTGCGAGGGCGCGGAGTAAATGCATAAAAACTGCTTATGACATGTGGGATAAAACACACTGATCTATTGCTGCACTAATTAAAAAATGTACATGTAAAAACTGATGTTATAACAGCCCAGTTACAGAATAAACCTGAAAATGACAATCTCATTACACAGAAAAGCCAGCGTTAGAATTAGAGCCAAAACTTACCTCAGCATGCTGCCTGAAGTTGGAGCTGTGACTTTAATCTTGAAATATCCACTTGTCCTGGTGTTAAATGAAGGCATTGCATGATGAAACTATTATTTTTTTTCACTGTGTGGAACGAAGAAAGTGTTTCACTTTGAAGAGTTTGATGCTGCTGCACTGATGACTTGAGTGAAAGTCTCACCACTCAAATGGGAGCGTCTCATCGAGCGCAGCTGTGAACTTCCGCTCTCATAAAAGTCCCATTCAATAATCTCTCAATAAATTACACATTCAAATTAAACCCAGTAATGTAACAACAGTAATGCCACACATTGCAAAGAAGGTCCCTCCTTAGTGAAACCATTGACTGACTGTTGCTCCCCTTTACGATTTCATGAGACTGCACAAGACAACAGTTCAGCGCAGCCCCTCTGTCGAAATGGGGCATTCAATTGAAAACTTGATTCAAGTCTAATAGCTAATAGCAGGTCCACCACAGCGATGTAAACAATAGAACACAACACAGCTGCAAACAAACCAGAGAACTTACTAAATTTATATGAGGAGTTTGTAGTCAGAGAATAGATGCTTTTCTATGTCAAATACTGCGGTGATTATTTGTGACAGTCCTCGACACGAAAACATTCAGTAGGTGTAACATTCTTTGCCAAAACCAAGTAGTTTTTAACTGGCTAGTGAGATGCAGGCTGCAATATACTGCTAAGAGAAAGTTTTTGGACAGGTGCCAGTTCAGCGCAGACTGGGTTACTAGTGAGATGACGAATATAGAAACCAACCGATCAACAAAATGTACCATCTGTACTGGCCATATTGGAATTCTCTGGCATCTATCTATCCAGTAAGTTAAACAGTTACTCAAAAAACATTGCTGGAGACATCAAGTAGTTTCTGAAGTATATGATTAAACTGTGAAACTGTAAAAATATATAAAAGACACAATCACTAAATATGAAATTAGAAAATTATTGATTGACAACAAAATAAGGAAAACCAAACTAAGAAAATATGCATCATAACATTCTCACATGTATCACACAATAAATGTAACATTGTATACTCACAAACATTGTGTCTAACAGATGCAAAGAAAGATTAAGGATGAGTCACATATAGAGAGCTACCACATTTTGCTGACTCACTGCAGTACTACTGAAACTTCCTGTTTCCTGAACTAACAGGTTGTCTGCGACTACTTTTCAAAATTAAAATCCTCAATAGAGTAGGCATATACAAAAACAATAAATCCTATGAGAAATGAGAAGTCCTGCACACCGTCACTCATCATGGCTGGCTGGGACAAAGATAGACTCTTTTGTCTATTTCTCTCAGTTTGTTGAGAACTTCAAACAAATAGCTGGGCAAAAAATGTATCTATTCTCCAACTACAAACTCATGAGATATATTTAGTTTGGTTCGGATCTTTGTTTTGTGTGTAGCTGTGTTTTGTTCTGTTGTTTCTATCGCTGTGGTGGACCTGTTTTTAGATGAACAAAACACATTTGCTTGAACGCCCCATTTCGCCAGCGGGCTGTGTTGAACTGTTGGTCTCATGAGGTCCCGTGAATGCGTAGGACATTTTCACCAAATAATACAGTAAATGTTGGTTTGTTTCTCACCAGCTTATTGTATGCTTGCAGAAAATTCACGAGTTTCATGGAGTAATTTTTAAAACATCCGAATTATACTTTTGCGTCCTTTTGAATCTTAAATAGGTGGTCACCGTAAACTGCCATTGTATGACATCACTAAGCACAATATTGTTTCACAATACCCCCCTTTGTGTTAAGAAAAAGAAAGAATGTCATATGTGGTTATAACAACACAGGAATGAGTAAACAATGACTGAATTTTCATTTTGGGGTGAACTATCCCTTTAAAGTATTCATAAATGTGTTGTCATAAATTAATCAAAATTAATTTTCATGTGCTATATTCCAAGTCTTCCGAAGCCATATGATAGTTTAGTGTGAGGAACAGACACAAGTTATTCTTTATTCAATGATCATTGTCCCCATCTACCATAACATTCAAGAGTTAAACTTAAATAAACATAAATATATTGCTGCCTCAAGATGTGTCTTGATTAACAGCTTTGATATCAGTGATGTCAAATGTCATTGGGTCTTGCATCTTTTTGACCGATTGCAACATTTTAAAGTTAGAATGTATCCTTTTGTGACTGCCTTCATGGACCTTAAGTTTCACTCTATTCCTCACACAAACCATATGTCTTCAGATGACTTGGAATGTAGCACATTGTCATTAGAAATAATAATGGTGCTTTTTTTTAAATAATAAAAAATAAAAAAATAGAATAAATTATTGTGACTTACGTGCTCAAAAATGTCTGTATAATAGTGTAATGAAACTACAATTATCCTGACTGCATTAATCTGACTGTTATAAGTTTAATATTGTTGAGAGTGGTTAGGTTTAGAGATCTAAAATATAGATATTATAGTATAATTCAACTATACTAATATATTTATAATACAAGTTTAATACAAAACAATATCATTAGATTGCCAAACACGTGATGGTATCCTCTGAACTGATGTGAGAATGTTATAACTGTGCCTACACCACGAAAAGTTCATTAAGTCACTACAATGACATATTCCTTATGAGAGTGCCCTGCCATTATCCATAATGACATGCAAAAAATGTTCCCACTGTATAGGAGGCAAGACATACCCCTGGATACTACCATTACTCTGTGAGTGTCACTGATATTCAGTAGGTGAATTAGCTGTAATTAGCTGTAAGCTGTAAATAGCTCCAGACACGCGGGCAAAGACGAGGTACCCTGTGTGGAAACCCAGCTGACACACAGCAAACAGGAAGGCAGCCACACACCCGACACATGGGCAATCAACAGATACATGACACAGGCCTGGGACGAGGCTTCAGGGCAGAGGCAGGGTCTGGTGACCTGGGAGGCGGCTTAAGGGCAGAGGAGACAGTGAGCTGGGCAGCAGCTGCTGGACAGGGTTCAGGAGGGGAGAGGATCAGGGGGTGGAGCCGTGGACGGCTCAGGTTTGGGCACTGGTCACGGTTGGGGAACAGCCTCCGTGGAAGCTGGCTGCAACAGGGGAACGGCCTCTGCAGCTGTGAACACTGGCAGCTGCAATTGGGGAGTAGCCTCCGTGGCCATGGGTACCAACATGGACTGGGGAACAGCCTCCGTGGCTGTGAGCACAGGCAGTGGCTGGGGATTGATCTCTGTGGCTGTGAGCACAGGCAGTGACAGGGGACCAGCCTCCATGGCTGTGAATTCCGACATGGACTTTAGGAACAGCTTCCATGGCTGTGAAAACCAACATTGAATGGGGAAGAGCTTCCTAGGCTGTGAAAACGCAGCCTCCGGGGCAGGGGCAAGTTAACAGATTCTGTGGCTGTGAGCACAGCCAGAGACAAGGGAACAACCTCCATGGTGGTGAGCACAGGCAGTGACAAGGAAATTATGTCCGTGGTCATGAATGCTGGCAGCAGCAGGGGAATGGCATCCGTGGCCATGGATTCTGGCAGCAGCAGGGGAACTGCTCCAGTTACCGTGGGTGCTGGCAGTGGCAGGGGATCGTCCTCAGTGACCATGGGCACTGGCAGCAGCAGGGGATCGGCCTTCGTGGCGTTTGCGCTGGCAATGGCAAGGGAATGGTTGTTGTGGCCATGGGCACTGGCAGCAGCAGTGAAATGGCCTCTGTGGCTGTGGGCACTGGCAGAGGCAGGGGAACACCTCAGTGACCATGGATGCTGTTAGCGACTGAAGAGCAGGCACCTGGCTACTCCACCTCCTCCGGGCAGTGAAAGGTTTATCACACTGCAGCAGGGACAGATCAAACACTTGGCAGAGCTCCGTGGCAAATGTTAAGAACGACACGTTGTCCCACATGGCGGTTCCCCAATAAGTGGCCTTACCGTTGAGGAGCAGGATGACGTAAGCCATCTTCATTCTCTCAGACAGGAAAGCAGAGGGCTGTGATGTGAAGAACAAGGAACATTGTGAAATAAATGCACTACATGATTCAGCCTCACCTGAACAGGGGGCTGGAAGGGAAATTTGGGCTCCTGAACGTCCAGAAACATTGGGAACTGAAGGTGGAGGTAGGTGGAGCTGCTCCACGACAGAGGTGACCACGGCGAGCTGTGAAGCCATCATGTCCAGAGCCCAGTTAGATACAGAAATTGTATCCTGCTGACATCACAGCAAAGCTCCCTGCTGAGAAAGGGTGGAGCGAGAGTGGATTCCTCTGCTGGGTCCATGCTTGGCTGGATTGTTCTGTTGCAAGAGACATCGAGACAAACAGACCCAAGAGCAGAGGAACAGTTCAAAGGATTTATTTACCATACATATGAGCAGTCACTGTGAATGTCGAGGATCCTGGCACTGGCTGCAACAGCGGGAGGGGATCTCTGAGAAGCATGCTTGAGACAGACAGGGGACGATGTTGCAACAGTCTCTTCAGACAGAATCCCAACCTGATAGATGACAGGACCATGACAGTAGCAAGAGCATAGATTTGTGGGGTGGTGGAGGTTGCCGCGTAAGCACACTGAAACAGCAATGTGATAGATTGTGAGCAGACTTATAAAGCAATGACTTACGTGTGATTGGCTGGGAATTACCCAGCTAATGGTGCAATGATGCACTTACATTTCAGTGCCTTTCCAATAAATATTCAAATAAACATTTGGTATTTTGTATTTTAAAACAGAGCATAATTTTAAACCCTATATAAATAATTATGTCAATTATAATGGTGGTAGTAGTAATAACAATAATAGGAAGAGTATGATTAAAAGCAACATTTTTGGAAAAATAAACCAACAAATTAGTTATTTTATAACCCAATTTATCCCTTTGCACATGTGAAGCATATTTAGCTCTTATAAAGTGCAGAAAACAAGATTAATATCATAGAATTTGCATCTGCGGCAAGACATTTGGATGGATGGATGGATGGATGGATAGGTGGTCAGTCAAACAAAATCAGGCACACTGGATCTCCTTGATACATTTGATATTTAGTTTAAGCACAAACGCAACATTTTGAGCAGAAATATCAGTTATTTTAGTGTAGTACCTGTTTAACTGTGTATCAGATGTGTGCTTCTCTGCTGTGTCACTGCATGTTGATACTTTTGCGTGCGGCGAGATACACATGGAACACAGGGGTCTTGAGACATATAACGTCCTTTAACGTAACCCTCCTGGTGCGAGATCTACTGTAATTCACACCAATACAAATAGTATACTGTACCTGCAGACATGATGTTGCTTGGACATTCAGGCTTCACACAAGTGACACAAGTATGGAAATTAGCATTTTTTTTCCAGGACAGGGGCACTGAAGGGGCAAATAAGATTTCAGCTGGGGCTGGTGCCCTCGTGGCCCCTCCCTTAGATCTGCCCCTTGTCCAAACGGGGCTTGCCATTCAGGGGTTGTTGAGCTGAAGACTCTCGTGATTTATAAATAATTATGACACTATAAAGTGTTGTAAATAATTTTTTCAGGAGTCAAGACTTCCTCAAGCATAAAGTTTTTAGGAAAACATATAAAAAATGTTTTAATGCATTTATAAAAAATTAATTAACAAATAAAAGAATAAAAAAAGAAAAGAAAACCATCATCTCAACACCAGGGGGTGCTGCAGCAATTGCACCCCTACTTCCCATGGCCCTTAATGGGTGAGGTGGGGATTAACCACCTCTATGCTCTATGCCACCTCTATGCTCCATTCTATGCTTTTGCCCTTTGAATGGAATAGTGATGGGACTAAGGGGTAATCATGAATATCCCTGTGCACACACCTTATCTTCACCCACTGGTTTGTATCCAAATCTTGGATTGAACCAAGCTTTGGTGAATGGAGGATTGATTACAACCTGAATCTACCAAGACATGTTATGTACCCCCCTTTATACTCACAAGTATCAGGTATGCTCCTGCTTGCTCGGAGGTGGCCTGTGGCACGTTGGAGATCCAGACCAGTGTCTACAATTCCATCGTGGGGCACCGGTCCTGGAAGTGCCCAGGTTCCCTGCAGCTCCAGCACACCAGCCCAGACTTCACGCCCACAAACACGGCAGCAGATTCACCAGCCTCAGCCCAAACTTCATGTCCACACCCGCGGCAGACCAGCCTATGGGCGAGAGGATTATGGCAACTCGGCGTGTTGAGTGGTCCATGGGACACTCAACATGGGGATATGATTCCCCATTTCTAGGGAACCGAAACTGGATAGGGGGAAAGGAGAGGAGGATGGAGGAGAGAGCGAGAGGGGGGAGATGAAATGCTCCAGCACCACTAGATCGAGCGCTCCCTCGGCATTGCATCAGCAAGCAGCCACCTTCGGCAGGTGTCACGGAGCTGTTTTACAAATGCGAATGTTTGGATGTGCTCATCAAGCGCCCGGGAGCGGAAGGACTGCTGATGTTGTTCTGAGCTGCAGCCAACCCATTGCAGGAAGGCCTTCTTCAAGTCTGTGTACACCAGGATGTTGGCTTCAGGAAGTTGTTGGGCAGTAAATTGGGCTTCCACAGACAACAGTCAAAGTAGGTGGGCAACCCACTTGGACCTCAGCTACTTCCATGAGTCAGCCTTCCACTCTGGGTCGTCTTGAGTTCCCATCTTGGAAAGTGTGATGTGTGTCATTGTATGAGAGGGTCCGGGGTTGCGGCTGAAGACCCTCCTGGTGTACCAAGCTCCGTAGCACCTGCTGGTACTCCGCTTGAGCCTGGAATAACACATGGTTCACTGCTCCTGTTCCAGACACAGCTCAAGCAGAAACTAACGTTGCGCTTGGTGAATGTTGGCGAGGGTCTTGAAAATTTCGGCCAGCTGCAAGGACTCAATGATTCCGTATTCTTCCCACAAATCCCAGGTTTCAGCAGAACTGTAACAAGTCACTGGATTTGTCAGAAGGAGGAAGCGAGACTTGTCATATTCTTTTCTCAATTAAGCTGTTTGTTTAAAATAAAAAACATACCTTTTCGGCACACACACTTACATGTTCACACACACACACACTCATGCATTTGAAGCATAGCACTCTCTCCCCTCCAGCAGTCTGGAATACCTCTTTTATCCCTCTCAGCTCTCACTGCAAACACAAACAGCTGTTAGAGATAATTTCCCACAGGTGTCAATCCTTAACATTCTCAATCTCCTGGCCTCATTCTTTAGAGACATTGCTTGGCCATGCCCCATCACCACACATTCTTAATATGTGACAGCTCTGAATTCTCATCTTGAAGAGAGCTATAGGATTGCAGTTGAAAATGCAAATAAAGTAGCTCACCGTAATAAGTGTAATTTCGAAAAGAAGGTCCGGGAGTCAACATTGAAAGATGGTGAAAGTGACCTTGTAAGGAATCTTTGCCTGAGGAATAAACACCAACTTGCAGATAGGTGAGAATTTAAATGACTATCTATCAGGGACTCAAACAAATGGATGACTCAACTTTGTACATGGTCAAGCTGACCAATGATGATGGTCCAACTAGAACTTTGCAGCAAGATCATCTTCTTCCTTGTGGTTATCTTTCTGAAGAGGAGAATGTAGCTACAGAGCCAATGCCCCGTCATCGTCCTAGAACACATACAAATCCCCAGATTGATCAAGAGGAAGATTCTGATTCTATTACATCTTTGTTTCCTTTCTAGTCACGTTTTCCCTGAGCAGAGGTTCACAATGGTGTATGAAATTCCAGTCTCAACTGATTCACCTGTTATCCTTCCAGTTGAAAAATAAAATTCCCTAATTAAGTCACACTTTCCTGTTCCATATGCTTTAACATCATTAACATCAACATATACAAACTTTGCATGATTAAGTTATGGAAAAACTATATGAGGGTGTTTCTGATGAATTCCTTGAAAAGAATTCTGGAATAGTCACTTTTACTTATATTTTATTCTCTATTATGCCCTCGTACTCTCTCATTGCTCTCTAAATTTCTTTGCATTTTCCAATCCCTAGAATGACCTAGCGTGAGGCTGCCTCCACTAGCAGCAACTGCATTGAGTCTCGAGCCCTCCACTATGAACAGCGAGCCAAATCTGTTTACATTTGCTTCTATTCAAAGATTATATTACATGTAAACTTCTTAAATTATTTTGGTAAAATGTTGGGTCGCCACATGATGTTTAACCTCCTGCATCCTTTATTCTAGGCATAATTTAATTTAAATTAAAATTATTATAAAAATTATTAATTGATTTAATTTAAACCAACAGGACAATCTGGGCTGTCAGTTAAGAGGTAAACTTTTAATGAGTCACATCAAAATGTGAAAAAACAACATGGTGCTGATCTCAGCAGAGTTTGTCTTTGGGCGAAACACCAACAAAACTACATCTGGTAAGAAACCTGATTATGCTTTTTAATTGAAACCAGTTTGAGTCAAAAGATTAGATTCTCTTGTTTCATCCAATATTAATTTCAGAATGAGGCTGTGCCTTGTTAGCTGTTTACTGTTACTATACTGTTAAGAATGTTACCTATGATGCTTACATGAAATACAGCCTTTTGCAACAAATGTACTTGCTTGGAGAAGAAATTTTTAAAGCGAGTGATCGAATTTGAGATACAGATTTTATTAACCATTTAGGAACAGTTTAAGAACAATTCAAAGAGTAATACATTTGATGTAATAGGGTTTATTTGAAATAATTAAAATATTAATTTGATGTCTATATTTTAATTGTACATCTGATCAAAGTTGATATGGGTTTTAGAAAAATAATGTAGAAGATACAATTAGTAAAAAGTTTAGAAATTACAATGTAGAAGATGCAATTAGTAATTAGTAATTAATTACTTATTTGGAGTAACTTACCCAAGACTGATAATCACTCTGAGAATCAATTGGTTCATCCAAAAGCTGACATGTTTCTTTCAGAAGCTTTATATTGGAGTTAGGAAGAACGTAAGTTGCATTTTGAACTGTTCTGAGCAGACAGACAGCACACTGGAGGTGTTAGGTCATTCACTAAATAGGGAGCAAGTTAGCATCCTATATCTTTCCTATGCTGCCAAGTGAATTTACTCCTAACATCCAACCACAAGTTCAGTTAAAGGCTGCATGTGGTATTTGGACTACTCAACATGGTTGGCAGACATAGGACAATGGCAATCATTACTGAGATTCAGAATTTACAATGCCTAATTTTATTTTAAACATGGTTGGCGGTGACTGGATGATACTGACCATTACTTTGAATCAGAATTAATTATGCTAATTTATGTTTTGTAAAATGTTTCACTGGCTATCACTTGTTTGTTTGACGGTGCAAAGACAGAATATTGCGATTTTGTTGCCACAGCAAAAAACTAATAATAATAAATAAAAAAGCACATAACAAAAATGTCCAATCAAGTCAAATAATTTTTATTTGTATAGTTTTTTTATTTGTGCTTTGTCCAGTCCACACTGTTCCAAAGCTGCTTTATCGAAAATCAGCTTTAATATATTAGACCTGTAGTGTATGTAACATCTCAAAAATATAAATAACCAACACAATAACCAATTCTGGGCCGAAACGGAAACCGAAAATTCAGGATGCTGTAACGATTTGGGAGGCAGTCAAGGCAAGGATGAAGGCGAGGAGTAGGACCCAAGTGCAGCTTTATTGAAGATAGTGGTAAAACAGGAACAAGACAGGAACTTGGAACAAAGACAGGCTATGGCTTGGACTAGAGAACATCAGGGTAACATCAGGCAGGGGTAAGGGTTACAACAATACAATACTTGACAAAGTACAAGGGAAACATGAGGACTTAAATACATGAACAGGGGAAACAACAGCCAATAGACAAACAGGACTTAATAAGGTGATTAACTAAAGCCAATGACAAAACTAGAACTGATAAACAAGCAATCAAACAATGAACCAATGAAAAACAGACACATGAACAAGGAGGGGAAACAGGACATGACAAGACTGGTTAACAGGAACATAAGAATGGTTTCAAAATAAGAGTGCAATATAGAATTAAACAAGTGCCAAAAACCTAGACAATATGGAGTGAGACAAGTGCCAGAAACTTAAGAGTGAAAATACATAAACAAGAGACAACATGGAACGTTACAGATGCACTTGGCCGAAAACCGAACATTTTAAAATAGGTTTTTTTTGTAATATAATTGGATTAATATTATACTTTTTAATTAATTTCATGAATTTAATTAATCTGAATTGAAAAACTAAAAACCAGTAAAATTATCACTTTTTTATTGAAAGTAGCGCACCAAAATTGGACAGTTCTTTAATATTCACATTTTTTTTTACCAATTATCCAAATAATGTATTGTTCTAGAAAACTTTAATAGTATGCAAAACAGCAGTCAAGTAATGAACTTAGCAGCTCTAGTATAGCATCGTCATTTTAATGAAAACAACAGGCAAAACACAAAACGGCAGAGGGCCTCTATTCTGTTTAAGTAAATGTATTTTCACTTTAATATACAATTATTGTGCAAAACAACAGTGCAAAACAGCAGTAATAGAACTAAAACCAACCTCAAACTGATGTAGCCTCAAGTGAAGAATAAAGTTTTGCAGGGCTAAACCTATTTTAAAGAAATTGCTTTTACACATAGCAAATTGGACTGCTTTCTATTTAAGTAAAAATGACAGGTTTCTCTTCAAGAACAAAAGTTGCTCAGCTTTCTGGCAGGAGAGACGGTTCCTCCTCTCATCAAGAACATGAGATGCTGCACTGAATAGTCTCTCTCTCTCTCTCTCTCTGTGCTGGTGCTTGGGGCAGATAAATACCTGTGTGCAGTCCGCAATCTTTGTTCATATACCAGTAGTCAAGAGGATTGTCGTGTTCTGCAACTGCTTTGGGGTCCTTGGATAACATATAACATGCGAGTAAGGGCAGCCGGTGGGCTTTCTGGTGCCCCCCTAGGAAGTTGGTCCATTGGTGCCCTATGCAGACTGCGTAGTATGTGTATAGGGAGCGGCGGTACTGCTTTGAAGTATTTCCACACCGTTGACATCAGCCTTTGCTTGTTATTGCTGATAATGGTTAAATCGACAGAGAGTGAAACCTGAGCATTGAGGGGCGGGGAGGCATATATCTTCGGCTCATATTTTCGACCTTTTTTCTCTTTCGGCCAAAACAAAAAATGTCATTTTTGTCTGAAAATGTTCGGTGGCTGAAATTTCAGTGCATCCCTACTAAAAACATAATAAACTTTTTGACTTTTTATTGCTTAATATTATTTCAAATTTCAATAATTACTCCCGTTGTCCCCATATGAGGACATTCATTTTTAGGAAAACTATTTGCTCTTCAAATTTGTAAAAAAAATTTTTGGCATGTTTATTAGGTACTTCTAGTTGCAAATCATAAAGAGAAATGGAAAATGCACACATCAGTCACACTCAGATCTCAGGAGGTTAATGGTCCTGAAGCAAAACCATTTCAGAACTACAGAACTTATACATCGTAACTGTTTTCCTAAAGATTTCTGAATATAAGTAACAATGATCAAAAGGACCAATCAGTGCAAATTATAAATAATTTCTGCTATGACATTTTAGGTGTAAACCGTACATCATGCATGGCTGCACCTTAGAAAATACTATTATGGGCACCCAGAGTTCAGAAACAAAAGAAAATGGCAGGCTCTGCAATATTCAATGTTATCCAAATTTTCCTTTACATAAAAGATGGATATTACCTACTGTGCTCTTGTGATTGGAAACAAGGGCATGCCAAGCCATCTGAGAACTAATGACTCAACCCAACAAACAATTTTCAGTACAGTCACTGAAGGGGGAAAAAAATTGTTTTGATAGTTTTGAATAACTGTGATTTATTTTCAAATTAGACCTGGCAGTTTTCATGCCTGTGAGGAAAATAAATGAACCACATGTTTTCCTGTGTCCTTGAACACAGAAAAAAAACTCAATCTTCTTCTGACAAGTGGTAGTTTTGAAAATGTCAGATGTTTGAGAACACTGGGGAGTTTAGAAGCTTTTCAGTGAAAGCAAAAATTACAAGCAAGCAAGGCAAGGCAAGTGTATTTATATAGCACATTTCATGCACAATGCCAATTCAAAGTGCTTTACATATACATTTTAAAGAAAATACAAGATACATAAAAAAATTAAAAACAAATAAGAACATGAAATAAAAAGTAATACACACATTGTGAAAAAGTTCTATAAAAATAAAATAAAAATAAATTAGCATACAAATTAGGAGAACGGGTATTAAGAGCACGACTTCAGCGAATTGAAAAAGCAGACAATGTGAAATTATCCAAATCATTATTGAATTTATTTTCCTTTAATTGAATCTCAATGGCAGATCTCAGTGTACCCATGATCAACCAATGCTTACACTGTGTATAAAAAACAAGAAAATTAAAGAAAAATGTATATCTAATCTGAACTAAAAGAATCTGCTTTCTATCTTTTCCGAAACTCAGGGTACGTTTACATGACAACGATGTACTAAAAACAGAATGTTTTTTCCTTTGCGTTTTTGTTTTGTGTGCAGATGACAACAATGTCAAAATGATCCCCGTTCACATGGAGCCACGAAAATGACTAAAAATGCTGTATTATGCATGCCAGGCAGTAGTTGGCGATGTCACTTTGTGAAGAAACATTAAGCGCCTGCGCACAGAAGCATTCTTCCACAAAGCAGTCAATACAAACAATGAAGGTGGCGAAAGCATTAAGCAATTTTGTCTGGACGGACGATGAGGTTGCTTTCTAATTACAAGTGACCCTGGACTATAAAGCAGGTCAGGTTCACTACCTGGTCTCTAAAGGGCGTTGTAGGAACCTTGGGCACGTAGCCCGATCGCGGTCTTAGGATCACATATGTGTCTGCCGGACCGAACTCCAGGCAGGTGTCGCTGACAGAGAACGCTTGCAGGTCCCCGAAACTCTTGATGGAGGCGAGCACGATCAGCAGGGCCGTCTTTAGAGAGAGGGTCCTGAGTCCAACTGATTCTAGCGGCTCAAAGGGAGGTCTCTGGAGGCCCACAAGGACCACTGAGAGATCCCAGGAGGGGAACAGGCTTGGCCAGGAGGGATTTGACCTCCAGGCACCTCTTAGGAAACTTGCAATTAAGTCGTGCTTACCCAAAGACTTGCCATCTACTGCGTCGTGGTGGGCTGCGATAGCAGCAATATACACATTAAAGGTAGAAGGGGACAGCCTCCCCTTCAGCCTCTCCTGTAGAAATAAGAGCACTGACCTAACTGCGCACCTGCGCAAAGTTGCCTGGTAGAACAGGCTTTGGCTTGGTTGATCGTGTCTACGACGGCAGGTGGTAGATCAGCTAGATCTTCTGTGTCCCGTCCAGGGGCCAGACGTGGAGGTTCCAAAGGTCTGGGTGCGGATGCCAGAGCGTGCCCCGTCCCTGAGAAAGAAGGTCTTTCCTCAGGGGAATTCGCTAGGGAGGGGCTGTCGTGAGGAGTACGAAATCCGAGAACAAGGCCCGGGTGAGCCAATAGGGAACCACTAGGGTGACTTGTTCCTCGTCCTCCCTGACCTTTCACAGCACCTGTGCAAGAAGGCTCACTGGGGGAAATGCATACTTGCGCAGCCCCGCAGGCCAGCTGTGTGCCAGTGCGTCTGCTCCGAGGGGAGCCTCTGTTCAGGCATACCAGAGCGGGCAGTGGGAGGTCTCTCGGGAGGCAAACAGGTCTACCTGGGCCTTGTCGAACCGTTCCCAAATCAGCTGGACCGACTGGGGGTATTGCCTCCAATCTCCACTGGGCAAGCGTTGTCGTGACAGCTCGTCTGCTACCACATTGAGTTTGCCGGGGATGTGAGTGGCGTTCAGCGACTTGAGTCACGACAACGTGCGAGTCGTGACATGTGGCGGGAGCGTACGATTGTGCCAATTTATGTACGCTACCACGGTGGTGCTGTCTGACCTGATTAAGACATGTTTGTCTCGAACTAACAGGAGAAACTTCCACAGGGCAAAGAAAACTGTCAGCAATTCCAGGCAGTTGATGTGCCAGCGCAGCGGGGCCCCTGACTGTGTGCCCATTGCACACGGTGCCCCAACACAGACGCGTCCGGACACCTGCTGCAAGGGTACTCCTGCCCGAAGAAAGCAGAGGTCTGTCCAGGGTTTAAATGTTTGGCGGCAGGCAGGGATGACCATCACACGGTGCATGCCGCGGCGCCATGCCCGTCTCGGGACTCGAGTCTGAAGCCAGTGCTGAAGTGGTATCATATGCATCAACCCCAGCGACACGATCGCCGTGAGGATGCCATATGCCCAAGGAGCCTCTGGAAAAGTTTTAAGGGGACAGCTGTGCCCGGCCTGAAGATGGCGAGGCATTTCAGCACCGACTGTGCACACTTATTGGTGAGACGTGCTGACATTAAGACCAAGTATAACTCCATGCCGAGAAAAGAGATGCTCTGAACCAGGGCGAGCTTGCTCTTTTCCCAGTTGACCTGAAGCCCCAAACGGCTGAGGTCTCTGAGCGCATAGTACCTGGTCTCTGTGAGCGCATAGTAACTCTCGGGAGTGGGCCAAGATGAGCCAGCCGTCGAGGTAATTGAGTATGCGAATGCTGGCTTCTCGGAGCAGGGCAAGGGCTGCCTCTGCGACATTCGTGAAGACACAAGGGGACAGAGACATGCCGAAGGGGAGGACCTTGTACTGATACGCCTGGCCGTCGAACGCGAACCGTAGGAAGCAACGGTGTCGAGGCAGAATGGAGATGTGGAATTACGCGTCATTCAGGTCTACCGCTGCGAACCAATCTAGATGCCGGACGCAAGTTAAGATGTGTTTTTGCGAGCATTTTGAACGGGAAAGCCCGGTTGAAAACTTGCAAGTCCAAGATCGGTCGTAAGCCACCGCCTTTCTTGGGTACGATGAAGTAAGGGCTGTAGAAACCCTTCTTCATCTTGGTCGGAGGGACAGGCTCTATCGCGTCTTTGAGTAAGAGAGTAGCGATTTCCGCGCAAGGATTTGGCATGCTTGCCATGTAATGCGTGACACCCGTGACGGGGGGGGACGGGGACGGGGGGGCTTTGGCCTGGCAAACTGAATTGCGTAAATGAGTCGGATGGTCCGGGCCAGCCAGCATGACGGGTTGGGAATTGAAATCCACGCATCCAAGCTCTGTGCTAGGCACACTAAGGGGACGATTATTTTTGACGTACCCGGAGGGGCGGCGGGGCATTTGCGGGCCATGTGACCCAGAGACAAAGGATATAGCTCTTTTACTGAGAATGTGGGTACCGCAGCCCCGACTAGTATTATATATATTGAAAAGCTGGTTACAAAAATATTTCCATAAGAATTTTATTAACAGAGATGGAAGGTATATCAAGATTAATTTACCCAGCATATTCATTAGTGGTACCAGACAGGAGTATTAAGGAAATAAACAGAATTCATTATAATTTTATTTGGAATAATAAGCAACATTTGATTCTAAAATGTGATATGGTAAAATTAACAGAAGAAGGAGGGATGAATGTAATTGATTTTGGGGTAATTAATTGAATTATTTATTATAGCATTTATAAAAGATGAACAGTCTCTATGGTTTAGTCTTCTGCATCATTTTTTCTGAAGGGTAGGAGGAATTGTGTTCCTTTTAAGATGTGATTTTTACCCATTAAAAATGTATTTTAAGTTATCTGATTTTCATATGCAGGTGTTACTATACTGGAAAATGCTGTACATAATAGGAAATCTTTATTTTATAAAGACAGAAAAAAGGAGTTTGGGCTGTAATGCATTTCATAGATGAAGATGGTAATATGTTAAGTTACAATAATTTTAAGATAAAATTTTATTTGGATTGTTCATAAACAATATTCTTTAGTTGTCAAAGCTATTTCTGTAGCTTTGATGAATCTAATTAAAGGTATATTACAATATTCTTCTGTAAACCTACATCTGTTGATTTGATTGACAGTTATAATTTATTGGATGATAAATGTAATAACAAGGTTTTGAGATCACTAATTACAAAATAAAATTTTCCTCTTCCTTTTAAAAGAAAGGTTTTATCTCAAAGGTTTTCAAAAGTGGACACTATCAAAGTTAGAACTAGATATTTATGATTTCCTTTGTTACCTAAAATAAAAGAAGTACAATTCAAGTAAGTTATCCATGTAACAAATTTCTAAGAGTTTAGTTTAATTTGGATAGTAATGTATGTACATTCTGTCAAAAAGATATTGAATATCAGGAACATCTTTTCTACAATTGTACTATTGTTAAGTCCTTTTTGGGACAGACTGTATGAGTGGCTGAAGACGAAACATTTTCATACCTGCCTTTGACTATCACATTGTTAAATTGTATTGTTTGTTTATGCACAACAAAGAGGTTGAATTTTTGTGTATAATATGTTGATTGTAGCCAAGTTTTATTTACACAGATGTAGATTTGTTAAAATTTCTCCATATTTTGAGGCATTTAAATATGATTTTAAAAATTTATTTCAATATATAAAGCAATTAAAAAAGAGTTGTACCTCAAAACTCTCTAAATTACTGGCAACATATATGGATTAACCCTCCTGAAATGCAGTTTAATCTATGTTATAATTTTCTTTACATGTTTTGGTATCATTTTTATTTTGTTTATTTTATTATAATTGTTCTTGTGTTTATGATATGCTGCTTGGACTTATTGTTGATGTGTTGAACAATGATAATGCCTGCTTGTTATTTAAAAGGTTTAATAAAGTTCATGCCTATAGACTGTACACATAATACGCGTGCGCATGACGTCACAAATTCAAGTTTTTGTATGCTTACACAGAGACGATAACGGAATTGTTTTCAAAAACTTGCACTTTGAAACCTGTTTTCAAAAGTTTGCGTTTTCAGGCCCCAAAACGCTGTAGTCATGTAAATTAACAGCAAAAATGCATAAAATGTTTTCTGTTTTTAGTTGAAAACATTGTTGTGTAGGCCTTAGGCCTCTTTTATTAAAAAAATACTATCAGCAGTGCCTCACTCAGTCTCTCCACCAGACAGTTCCTAACACAATAATAAAATCTACCTATCTTATTTTTGTTGGTTGATCAAGTTTACACCACTAAAATTGCCTGCATTCTTCCACTATTAACTGTAGGGGGTGACAGCTGGGTCCTCAATATGGATATTGAAGTCAGGTTTTGGAGTGTTTTCAGTCTGGATTTAAAAGTGGCTATCGTTGGGGCATATCTAACCTCTTCTGGAAGCTAAAGCTTATTTTGAAGGTTGACACTAGCACCCTTTCTTGCTGGTAAAAATAATGCATATTTTACAAGCTCACTGTAAATCCCTGAAACAAACTCACTGTAAATTCCTGAGATTAAAGGCAGAATCCAACCTGACAACTATTTGCATTGATATGTGCTTATTGTGTGCTGTAAAAATACCTAACCCATGCTGGAATCCATATCACCTGAGTCAATGTAAATCACTTTTACATGGACAAAGGACATATTGTCGCCTGGCTCATCTTGCTTACATAAGCATTCTTCTGTAAAGAAGGAACAATTTAAAGTAATACTAGAAAGTTTGTGTGAACATTTGTGTCTTCAGAGAGTACATTCTATCTTATGCCAGTTTTACTTAATTGTTTTGTGCATATGAGTTTGTTTCAGTTTGTGTGTGTCTAAGTTCTGATCATCATAATTACACTGTCAAATATTTGATGTAAAATCAACACTATAGCCGGCAACAAGTAACCAGCATGGTGCTGTATTCCATACCACAGCAAAATAAACTCTACAGTAGTTTACAGCATACTTTAAAATTATTTGCAGTATGTGCTATACTGTTAAATGAATTACGGTAGTTGTTTGGATGTATCTTAAAATACAGTATATTAGCTATGTAGTAAAATTATTATGGTTATTGTTTGTTTGTTGTTTATTAAATTGCAGCATCCATCCCGTAGAACTAACCACAGTAAGCACAGTAATAGCTTACAGAGTTAGAGTAACTAACTGAAATCTATTACAAGTTTAAAAATAATTAAACAGTTGAGGCCTTTTTGCAAACACATTATTTATTAAACAATGACAATTCAAATATCACATTAATTTTACTTATGAATGTAAATTATAACTAAACATACAAGTCCATTCAAACACTTCAATTTTAAGTTGATCAGGGGTCCAAATAACTGAAAGAACACTCACCAATCATTTACCTGTCCAGACCTAGAGAACAAAATACAAAAATCAATTCATATTATGCAACTTCTGCCTTGTTTTTAGATGAACATGGTATTGAATCTACAAAAAGAAAATGTACTCTTATTAGACAAGGTTGTGCGCAATTCAGAAAAGAGTTGACTGGCCTTCTGGTGCACCAGGCATTTTCCTGGTAGGCTGGTCGAGCATTGGTCTGGTCAGTTGCCCGACTCATATTTATTAAGCGCAGCCATTTACTGCTGTGGAAAACATCAAATACTCCAAAAGTATGACGAAACTCAGCTACCCAAATAAACTGCAAGCCCCGAGTGTAACCAGCACTCTTGCACAGCGCATTCACTGGCCACAGCGCTAGAGCCAAACTGGACCTGCCCTCCTGGACAGCGCCTCCTCTGGCCACAGTGTGAGAGCCAGGTGGGACAGGCCCTCCTGTGCAGCACTGATGAAACTGCTCAGTCCCAAGGTAAACACAGTGCAAGATATGAAAACCATTTAGGCTCTGTGCCAAGCTCTATGAAACGTATTGTTATGAACGTAACCTTGGTTCCCTGTGTGTGAACTAGAAGTTGCATAATGATGCAATTGGGTCTACATCAGTGAGTCATGTGGTCTGAAGCCTGTATACAATCACACCAATTCATTGGCTGATGCCGCTTAAGCGACGCCCATAGGGCACCACAGAACAGAACCCATATAGGCAGCTGCTTTGGTGCCATTTCGCCAGATTTTCTGCAACAGACACAAGCCTATGCAGCAAGTTGAGAGTATGGCCAGCTATGCCACAGGGAATGAATGTTAGGTTCATAACCATGCCATTCCCCTTCACGGAAACTTCGTTTTTGCATAATGACACAATTGGGACGAGATAACTTCACACCATGCGAACAGTAGCTGCCAACTCTCTAAGCCTGTGTGGCAAGCTTACAGTGGCGCACAAGTGATCTAAAGAAATTTAAATCTCAAAAACATACTCCTGAGAGAGAGAGAGCAAGAGAGCCACAGAGCCTGTACTGGGCATAACCTATGTAGCCTTCTATGCAAGCAAATGGACGTAGCAATAACTTTAGGCAAATAGCCCAAACAAGGTCTCAGTAGGCAAGGCAAGTTTATTTAAATAGCACATTTCATGCACAATGGCAATTCAAAGTGTATTACATATAGATGATAAAGAACATACAAGATAAAATACATTTTCAAACAATTAAGAAAAATAAATTCTAATAAAAAGTTATAAAATGAATTGAAAAATAAGTAAGACATTTTCTAATTAATAAAAAAAGAAAAATAATACAGAAATAAAATGATGCAGTGCAATCAGTAAATGCAGATTAGTGCTAAGTCAGTACATGTACAGTTAAACAGGGGTGTTTTCAGTCTGTATTTGAATGTGGCTACTTCCTGACTTGAACCTAATGATATGAGAGGTCAGTTAGGTTTATATTTTACAAGCATATCTGAAAAGTATTAAGGTCCTAGGCTGTTGAGCGATTTATAAACAAGTAATATTACTTTAAAATAAATTCTAAATGTAACCTGGTGCCTGAGACCTGAGGACTGGAGATATTTTTTTTTGGTTCAGGTGAGAATCCTAGCAGCGGCATTCTGATGCAGGTGTCTAATGGTCTTTTTGGGAAGGCCAGTGAGGACTCCACCCTTCTTTTAATGAATGCATGAACAAGTTTCTCAAAGTCATGACTGGATACAAAAAATCTAATTCTGACTATATTTTTGAAATGATAGTATGCTGATTTAGTCATTGCTTTGATGTGACTGACTCATGAATGACACCAAGATTCCTTACTTGATTTTTGTCTTTAGCTGTCATAAGTTAAGTGTTCACCTTGGGAATTTCATATTTGTTGCCAAATACAATGACCTCTTGTCATTGTTTAACTGAAATAAGTTTTGGCATATACAACTGTTAATTTCACCAGTGCACAGGCACAGAGTGTCTATGGGGCTGTAGTCATTTGGCGATAGGACTAGATAGATGTGGGTATCATCTGCATAGCTATGGTATGCAATTTGGTTCTTTTTCATAATTTGGCCAAGTGGGAGCATATACAGGGTGAACAAGAGTGGTGCAAGAATTTAGCCTCATGGGACTTCACACATCATTGATGTCCACTCAGATTCATAGTTGCCTATGTTCATTTCTAGATAAGACCAGCTGAGGACTGTCCAAGAGAGCCCTACCCAGTTTTACTATCTGTCTAGGAGAATGTTGTGGTCAACAGTGTCAAAAGCAGCACTGAGATCTAATAATACCAGCACTGATATTTTGCCTAAATTAGTATTTAGCCGAAAATCATTAAGTATATTTTAGTGTGCCGTCTCTGTGCAATGATGCGGTCAGAAACCAGATTGGAAATTATCCAAGGATCCATTCGACATTAAGAATTTGTTCAGATGATTTAAAACTAAATTTTCAATGATTTTGCCTATGAAAGGAATATTTGAAAATGCTCTGTAGTTGTTCAATATCTACTTTAAGAAGGGGCTTGACAACTGCAGTTTTTTGGGACTTCGGAAACATGCCTGAAAGGGATGACACATTTACTATTTCTAACAGATCTTTTTCCAGACAGTTAAACAAATTTTTTAAAAATGATGTGGTGAGTGTGTCAAGACAGCAGGTTGATGTTTTGAGATGCTGTACTATTTCTTCCAGGGTTTTGCCATCAATTGCATCAAAATCAGACATAGTGACTAATTTCTGAAGATTTTGTGTGGGCGCTGTCTGACAGTGTAACATGAGGACGAGCTGATCACCATTCTAATATTATTGATCTTCTTTATGAAAAAAGATGCAAACTCCTTGCATTTTCTGTCAGAGAGCATTTCACAGGGAATCTGTGTTTGTTAGTCTCTCTACAGCAGCAAAAAGAGTGCTGGTGTTGTTCATATTGCTGTTTATAATATTTGGGAAGAAAGTCTGTCTAGCTGTGCCTAGTTCCAAATCAAAAGCATGAAGGCTGTCTTTATAGATATAATAATGGACTTTAATTTGTGTTTTCTGCCACATTCATTCTACTTCTATATATATATATATATATTCTTATGTTTTCAGTACGACCTTAGATAACCATGGTGAAAATTCCATACACAAAAGGATTGATCAGCAGGGCGTACAAACCCTCTTAAACAATCCCAATAATAATCACAGGGCCATATTAAGAGTCAGAAATGTATCAGATACTGATGTTAAAGACTCAAACGGAGCAGCCGAGAGCGACTCAATCACCACAGATAAATCCCATAAAAATCAGACGAGACAATAAGTTCTAAGCCTGAGTGCTCCACGCATAAAACAAGAGACAATAGAAAGTCTTCCAACAGAAACTCCATTCAACAGCGCATGTTCAACTGCTATAGTGGCTGCGTACACTTTAAGCAATGCTGGGGTAACCCTGGTCCAAAATGCTCCTGCAAAAAATCCAGCACTGAACCAACCGGGCAGTGGACTGGATCCTCACTGCACACCAAGAGGCGAAAATATGCCATTTATAACTTTCAAATAACTTTCTTGTTGATGGAGCTCTACCATTTAAGATCGTATTAACCACTGCAGGGGATAAACCATCATTCAAAAGGGGTCCTCGTTGAGCCAAACCCAAAAAAGGGTGCCCCACACCTGAGACAACATGTCCATTCTGTCTGGAATCTCCCAAGGCATACTCCTCCGAAGAGAGACCAGAGTCGAAAACCATACTTGAGATGGCCAATATGGCAACACTAACAGAAGCCAAACACAATCCTACCGAACCCTCTGCAGTCGGCCACTGATGCACTGATGCACCAGTGCATTGATGCTTAGCGGTGTCGGGGGTGAGAGAGAAAACTAGAGGGGACAGAGTGACATCATGCTTGATGCAAACAGGTCCACTTCTGCTCCGCTGAACCTCATCCAGGTTTGTTCCACAATCTGTAGATGTAATGTCCATTCTCCAGGCATCAGAACCTGTCTGGACAGGAGATCCGCCTCAAAATTTAACCAGCCCAGAACATGTACTGTTTGTAGAGACAGCACATTTTCCCGTGCCAACAGAAAAATGCGACATGCCAAAGTTATCATGGCATGAGAGCACACCCCTCCCTGACAGTACATGTAAGCCACCACCATCCTGTTGTCTGACCAGATGAGGACACGACTGCCCCGAATTTCCAGAAAGAAGAAACCTCAAAGCCAACAGCACTGCGAGCATCTCCAGACAGTTTATGTGCCAATTCACCAGCTGACCCGTCCATACTCCTTGAGTAGGAAAGTTCTCGTACACAGCGCCCAAACCCACAGAGGAGGTATCTGTCATTATCAACCTGTCCCAACGTAACGCCCATCCGCAGAAAACGGTTTTGTTTCCATGATAACAGATCTTGGTATCACCCACGCATCACTCTGAATGGAAGAATTGCATGCGTCAGTGGTTGAAGTCCCTTCATGGAGCTTGCGTACTTGCGTGATGACAGAATGCAAGCCGGAGACAAGCATGCCGTATTTGTCCACAAGTCTAGCTCCATCTCTATAATCAGAGTCTGTTGCCTTGGCAACGAGATGCTCTTGTCTAGGTTAACTTGTAGCCCTAGATTGCTTAAGTAACTGAGAACGACATCTCGATGATGTGCAGCCAAACTCTAACTCTAACACCAACCAATCTTCGAGATCATTCAAAATGTGGATGCCATGATATCTTAAGGGCGTCAGTGTAGCATCCAAGCTGTCCATAAAGAAGGATGCAAAATTAGTACGCTTTGCCCTCAAAAGCGAATTTGGGAAAATTCCTGCCTTGGCGTAATAAGCATCCTTCAAATCTATTGTCACAAACCAGTCCCCCAGCTTCACTTGTGACATTATGCTGTAAAAAAAAAACAAAAAAAAAAACACATTGTTTCTCATCTTGTAGAATCCTGGAGCATCTTGTAACTGCTGCTGTGCGGTATTATGGGTAGACAGAGGAATTAATTCATCATTCTCATTTGCAGCGCAATGAGTTACCAATAGATGGCACACTTGGCTTACCATTTCCTGCGCCTCATGCTTCATTTCTGTGAACTCTCTATGGCGACAAAATAGAAGAAATTCGGTATTTTTAAGTGCCTACCTTTCCATCATTCCCGCCTGATAAAAGAGCATGTCCCGACGGCGAGAACTGTGCGTCTGTCCGAAGGGAAAGAGAAATTGGAAGAAAAGTCCAGTGCCTGTCCTCAATTCTTCTTTTTATGGCAAGAGCCGGTCCCTCAAGGCTCATATGGCATGAAAGAGCTTTGATGAAGCGCCATCGGGTCTGTTTAACGGTTGAATCTTCATGTGTTGTCACTCAAAAGGGAGAACATAGTCCTAGCTTTGGCATGAATCACTTGTAACCAATACGGGCTTAGATAAATTAGTGCACTGAAGTAAGAAAATCTGGCGAAATGGTGCCAAAGCATATTGTTTTTCATCATGTTAAATTCCATCTTTATTTTATTCTTTTTTTTTTTAAGAAAAAACTTAATGACATCTGTTAATAAGCAGCATGGTTTTACATGTGATCTCCATGCTCTTTAATACAACAGTTAAACTCTGGATACTATGCAAGAACTGTGGTAAATTATCATAAAGGCAAGTACAAATAATTATTTAAAAATAGCTTTAAAGCCTGGACTCCTGTGAATTAAGGATGAAGCTATGAGTTTTTCCTCTGTAAATATGTTCAGTTAATGGAAAAAAGTTAATTTAATAATTAAGATCCTGATGAAAGAGAAATATCAGTTAAGAAGTTCTTCTGTCATAGTGTTACATAGATTAATGTTTACAGATTTTATTGTTGTTTATTTCAGTACATTCATCTATCTATCAAGTTCATCTAGCAACATTGTACTCATAAGTAAGGCACCCCAAGTCACTCCATGGGGACTGTCCCGGACAATTGTAATAATTATAATGTTAATGTAAGTTTATATATTGGGTTCCGAGTAGTTTTTGAGTGTCTGTGAAAAGTCTATTTTTTCAAGGTGACTATGGACCATAATATTTAAATAAGTTTTTGTACCTGTTGCAGAGTATAACTATGTGCAAATGAAGGCAGTTATAACCAAATCATAGGAGGTATTTCCTGCTTTTTGTGTAATTGTATTGTGTCTTTCTGTTTTCAATTTATTTTCTCCTCATATGTTGTATGATCCTTGACTCCTGTATGCCTGCATGTCTGATCATCTTTGTTTTTTCATGAAATGAACAATTTTGAGGATATACCGGTAACATCTCTGTGTATGAAACAATCAGAGAGATGATAATAGCTTTAATAAGGGATTGAGAGAACAGGATATGCGTAGGACCGGCATGTTCAACCAGGCTCTGTGGTGTGAGATTGTTCTAGGTCCCTTTGGGATGGAGTCTAATTGTTTACGTACTACATTCTACACTCATATAATTTCATTTGGGATGTTTCTCATGACTGGAGAAATTAAAACATAATAGAGCCTTTAAGAATATCTGTATATTTTATTCATACATAATGAATTGCTTTGATTTGGTGTTTTCCGAGGAGGGAGTCTCTGATTATATTTTGCATTAATGAATAAAGGTTGCTGTTGACTGTGCCCGTCCCCAGGGCTTGAGACTAGAGTCGCAGCTGAAGTGTAATTGATTTCCTTTTTTTTTGTATTTATGTTTTATTCTCGTGTTCGGATTCTTTACCCTTCAATTCGTGATAACAAGGGATCTCTGATAATCTTTAATATTACCCCAACCCACTGTGCTGAGGAAAGCACAGACAAAGAAAGACAGAGAGAGAGAGAGAGAGAGAGAGAAAAAGCATAAAACCTACAAACACATGTGGGTTACAATAAATTGAAGGAACATTTCCTCTTTCAAAGTCTGTTCTCGTGCGAAGAAGAGGATGCCTCAGGTGTAATGTTATAAGTCCCATGCTTTCAAAAACATAATTTTTTCTGTCATACTGTCATGGGTATTGCAAGATGGTATGACCATCTTGCACCACACTAATGCTTCCTAAGACATCCAACTGCAAACTAAACAGTAACATGATTAGATAAGGTATCAAATGAGCCTATAATACATTTGAGGATGGTATGTGTGTGTATAAGGAGTGGAGTGCAGAAAATGGCGGACATGGAAAGCGAATGGCCAGAAAACGTGGCCGCGAATGTGGGTGGAGGACTGGTTAATGGCGTCTGCCTGTTTAGCACATCTCTGCTGGTACAATAAATTAGGGACAAAGCTGCACTCTATCACCAAGTTTTATTTTCAACAAATGTGTGCGTGGGGTCATGTGTATGTGTGGTTAGTACGAGAGAGAGAAAAGAGTGACAGCACTGAAGCCGGTTTTAGCGATCGTGGGAGAGAGGGCAACTGTTATTTTATCACCCAGAGATGTGGTGAACGGCTCATAATCTGTCCACCACGGTTTTTGGTTCTTTAATAGATAAACTCAGTGTGCTGGTCTCACCCGTGATGGCAGAAATTCACAAACAGTCCAAACATGTTGGACTACAACACAACAAATTTAATTTGTGGTAAGAGTAATTTACAATAATCTCTCGAGTATTATTAGCAGCATAGAGCGGACTTGGCGGTCCGTAAACTGTACAAGCAATAGAATGATACACAAGAATAACACACTTTAATAATCTATCTCTGCCCAGACATAAACCTCTTACTTGAATTGCGTGAGGACCCGGGTAGAATGTGTGTTCATCTGTCGTTTGACTCCGACTTGGTTCCAGGAAGCTCGGGTGATGATGGGAGGCCATATTCTCGCTCTGTCAGTGGGCAGTACGGCAGCTGATTCTCAGCAGGTTGGCGGAGAAATCAGCAAAGTCGACTCAGTTGATGAGGGAAGAGCAATATTTTTTCTTCAATTCTGCAGGCAAATGGGTGAGACGCAGATTGCTTGGCGGATTGTTAATATAGGCCACAGTCAGGCTTTATGACTGCTTGCCTAAAGTTTGTAGGTTCAATTTTAAGTAGGAGTGAGTTACAAACTGGAGAGTTACTGCCATTATAATACCTTCCAATCACCTCAAAATGTGCCATTTTGACAAGGTTCATAATCCCTGGTTGGTCCACTGGGACTGTCCCTGTCAATTCTGCAGTATACTTCACTTTGTATTTTCCAGCATATACCAACACAGCAATTAAAACACACTTACACCTCACTTAGCCAGTCCCTCCAGGATTTTGTGATCTTGCAATCGCAAGAATTCTTTCAAATTCAACCAATCTCTGCATTATTTACGATAGCTTGCAATATAATTTATTTATAATTTCTGCAAAAAAAAAAAACGTAAGTCTGAGAGAATCCCATCGCTTTCCTTCATGTTTTACTGTGGCAAATCAAATGCTTGAAAAGCTTGAAGCAGTTGCCGCCAGTGTATAATCTCCATAGTAACAGTGTGATTATCTCCTCCACGTTGTGCATTCACTATAAAAATCATTGTCTAAACTTTTGTGGGAATGAGGACTGCACACATGCCACATTCTTCACAACTTGCATTTAATCTTCAACCTGAGTGCTGCAAATGAGACACAAAAACCTGTGTTTATACAAAGAATCCCAGCATTTACTATAAATCCCGATTAGTTGTGTAGTAAAATGTGATTAGAATTTGAAATGCTTAATACAGTAGGCTATAAATATGAAAATGGCAATATATGCTGAACAGTTATGCTGAAAATAAATGTTCCGAAATTTTTGCTACCGATATAAAAAGGTAACTTATATACTGTGCATACAGTATATGCAACATATATTTCAAGATATGCCAAAAATTGCCATTTTCATATATGTAACATATTTTTTTAAAGACTTGTGGAATTAAAATTTGCACATACATGATCAAATATATGAACTCTAATTGTATTTTCTAATTTTCTGCCATATATCAGATTTCAATATCATACAAATAATAATTGCATAAAAATTTTAAAACAAAAATAATTAAGGCATTATTTTTCCAATACCTATAGGTTTCACCCAAATGTAAGGTATTTTTGTGTGTAATTCTTTATTTTATTTATTTATTTATTGTATTTTTTAGCTTGATAACATTATATTCAGTAATTGTGCACTAAAATGTTTACATGTAGTTGCATTTACAATGCAATTAACACAATTACAGATGTACAGTATATAATGATGATTTGTGAGTTTTCACTGCAAAATTACACAAAAAAATGCTCCAAACTGCATCACAAAAGTTGAGAAAAGCCGCAGAAAATTCAATAATTTTGGGTGCAAAAATCAGGAATGTATAGCAAAATCTTGGTGGGACTGTTTAGCTTCATGTTACATATTTACTGTAGATACTGTTTTAAAGTGGTAATGTTTAGGGGGTATATATAATATATATATTTTTTTTTTTACATTATAGGTGTTTGTGGGTTGTCAAATAGCGCACACAAAGCGTGAATGGTTTGGTTAAGTGTAATTTAATTCAGAGGTTTTCAGCGCCATCTGCATCCTATTATATATCCCACTCCCTGTCAAGCAACGTAGATATAATCAAAGATTGAGAATTTTATAATCTATTTTGCATTAAATATGTCCTTGTTTAATCTTGTGCATTTTTTTATGATAGTGACACGCTCATGGAAAATGTGGTGCTCAACAGGATGTTGGCTGTGTTAAATTATAAAGAATGTTTCTATAAATAATCATATCGATCTACTGACACAAATTATGGCTTGTATTAAAAGGGACAATTGCTCTTTTATATCAACAGCTGGTGTTATCTATAGTTTAGACTTTGTCTTGAGAATAGATGTGCTTCTCAGATTTCTCAGGAAAATAGCTAATTTGCGCCACTTCATTAACATTCAATACACCCAATGCACATACGGTCACAAATAGTGCAAGCACTACCACTAATGGCCACTTGCGTATTGCGCTCTTATGAAAATTGGATTAGACATAGTACACAGTTGTTCTGCATAGCACGGTCATGAAAACAGAGTCATTAAACGTACATATTGTATGCTTGGATAAATGCTGAGACATACAATAAGAACATTTTTCTTATTTTTATATGCATTTACAGCTTTAGAAAGTTACAAAATATGTATTAATCCATTATAATTATATAATGTATTTGTAATTAAAATACATACTATTTGTACATTTTTATTATTTTATACATATTTTAGACCCTTTAACCCTAACCATTTTTTAACAGTACAGAGAAAAAACATTTAACAGATACATAACAGGCAGATAAATTTAATAACAATAACTTATAAAAAAAATATATCAAAAGACTGCACAAAAGGAGAACCAAATGACTATGTGCTGCAATCGATGTGCTCCCTAATAGCTAATAATAGCTTTGAGCTAATGAGAGAGTGAGATTGAAGTGTTTAATTGCTGAAAATTTTTCTCCAGATCCACATGTTGTTGTCAAATCTTATTCAAACAAATAAATCACAGAATATGTTGCAATGAGTCACGAGACACGTGAGCACCAATGAGTATTCAACATCAGTGCCAAAAACCCATTTCATAACACTTCTTGAGGCGGCAATGTTTGAATTTTCAATCAGTGTGGGAGCTGACTATAGTTCATTGAATAAAAGGGATCAATTTGTGTATATTCCTCAAACAGAGCTATCTGGAGAATTGGATCAAGCACTTCAATAAAAAAAATTGTAGATGAAGGTCTCAGCTAACAAAACATGTAAAGGATCAGGTTTTTATAAAAACACTTGTTTTCTGAAAATGTACATTTCTTAACTACAGAACATACTGTACATCTTACTGTAATTTGTGTTAGACACATTTATCACACTATTTTGAAAATTTAAGCATTTTCCATCTTAACCATGTGTTGTACAATGTAGCCATTTTTTCCCTTCAGTTAAAGCTGTCTCCATAACCTCAACTAAAATGCCAAAATTATTTCACAATTCATAAAATAAATTATCACAATGGAATGACGGTATTGACATGTTGAAGCTGCGACTGCAGAGACTTAAACATTGCTGGTTTAAAACTTACCAGACCATGTGTACTGGTGTTGCATCTGTCATGAGCAGGAAGTGGGAGAAGGGTACTCAGAGTTATAGCTGACCCCAATATTGTCTGATTTATTCAGGATTATATACAGTATATAAAAAACTAAATAAGTAAATAAAAATAAAATATTGACACGAGTGAGGACTTTAACTTCTTTAATGAAAAATAAAAATAAATTAAATGGATAATTTAAAGTATACTTTATGTATTGTTTAAGATCTTATAGATCCCTACCTTTCATTTGAAATTCATATTTATTAATTTCTTGAATTTTTAAACACTTTTTTGGCAGTTTAAGATTGTGACCTCTTGCTGAGGACAGGTTATGTTACATGTGCTTAGAAGTACAGAGCATGCATTTTAGGAAACTTCTAATAAATAATTAAAAAATATAAGTAATAAAGTACTCAAATTTCCCTTAGATTTGACAATTTTCCAAATAATTATTTTTATGAATTTCTTGATTTTTAACATAGGACTTTTTAATGTGGGACATGTTTTGTCCCTTACCTCCCGAATCACTGGGGTTGTAACGAAGTGGGCAGACGAGGGAGTGAGGATCCAGGTACAGCTTTATTGAAAATAACAAAGTAAAGCGAAGTATGAACACAGGAACAAATAAAACATCCACAATGGGAAAACAAAGGTATAAACACAAGATAAACACTGGGAATCTTCCAAGGAGGGCTCAGGCAGAAACATGGACAAGGGCAGGATTGACATGCAACATTCACCAAACATCAAACAACGACCAACAAAGGACAAGGTGAACATGAGGGCCTAAATACAAAACCAAAGGGGAAACAAAAGCCAATGGGAAAACAGAACTCAAAACAAGATAATAAGGCAATTAACTAAAACCAATGACAAAACTAGAACTGATAATAAAGTAATCAAACAATGAACCAATGAAAACCAGACATATGAACATGGAGGGAAAACAGGACATGACAAGACAGGGAAACAGGAACATAAGAGTGATTTCAAAATAAGAGTGCATGAACACAAGACAGTATGGAATGTAAAGGGTGCCAGAACTTAAAAATAAGAGTGCATAAGCAAAAGAGAATATGGAATGTAAAGAACTTAACAAAGTTTTAAATGCTCCATAACGTGTATGGAGAATATCTATTCAGAATATTCCTGCTCATGTGATACAAAGAAACCGAAACATGCGTAATCTTTTTTCCCTCCCTTTAAACTGTATTAAATTTGAAAAAGTTTATATAACATTATTATAATAATTATTATTTTCCCACTATTTTGCTCATTCTATACATGACATATACATATACATTAACTAAATTATTATGCCGTCCACATTATGTTAAAATATTTGTGCACAAATCAGCCTCGATTGTGAAATATATCATGATATATTTATGGGACTGTGGAGGTGAGGGTGTGGTTAAGCGCCCATCTGGGGAGAGAGAAAGTGGTAAGGACATCCACCTGAGATGAAATGTGACTAATTACCATTTCTGTGTTCACAGTGAGAGTGGGAGTGGGAGGAAAGGGGGAGAGAGATACAGACCAGAGACGTTTGTGTGTACATCAGCCCCACGTCAGGGTGACTTAAGGGAGGGGGAAGCCTTGGCTTCAACATTAATATACAGGGAGAATTTCATGCAATGCCTGCCAAATAGTGAGCCAATTTTAACTCACATTATATAAATGCTTAATAAAGGCACTTATTCATACCCATTTTAATCAAAATCATGATCCAGCAAAAATTGACTTGTATGGAAATTAAAAGGTGTTGTGTCTATATTAATTACTGTAATGCCTTGACTTGTGTTACTTTCCTGGTAATTTGAATGTAAAAAAGAATGGTGCTACATGAAATTATATCTTACCCATTCCTCTGCGAGTCTTCATGCTCACCCAGTGCATTGTTTGACAGTTCTTATTTCTCTATTTTTTATTAATAGATTCTTCACAAAAACATTAATTTTATGGAAACTTTAATAGAACATTATGAAAATGATTTTTTCAACCTTTGTAACCTAAAAATGGATACCTTATTGCAAAATGGACACCTGTTTTTTAATCATGAGTTAACCATGAACAATTTATTATCCACATTATCAACCTATGAAAATGTACCTTAAAGTGGACCCCTATGAACCAATTATTGAGTTACCAACATTAGTAAGCTTGAAAGTGTACCTTAATGTAAACTGAACACCTGTGAACCATTTATTAATTAGTTATGAATGTTAGTAAGCTCTATAAGTGTACCTTAATGTAAAGTGAACACCTGTGAACAATTTATTAATGAGTTATGAACAAAGTGTACCTTAATGTAAAGTGGTCAGTTAAAAAAAAAAAAAACATTTATTAAAAGTTTCCAACTCCTGCACTTCATTTATTAATGAGTTACTTTTAATGCTTCAAGATTACATAATTTGTAAATAAAATACATTTTATTTAATTAATAAATGAACATATATCATGTTATATAGTCTGATGAACATTAAACCATTCTGAACATTACATAAATCAAATAAACAGTTTAAAAGACATTCATTAACATTAACACTCAACATAGAAAAATAGACATACTGTACATGTACTATCATCAAAAATCACATTGATATGTATATATACTAAGGCTTCATTTTTACATTAGCATAGCCTATATTTAATATAAATAGTAAACTAATATATGCAAAAATAAATTAAATAGATAAATAAATAATGTTCAGAACACATTTAAATTAGGGCATAATTTATCTTAAACATAATTAGCAAACACCATTTTATCTATATATCTATCTATCAATTCAATTCAATTCAAAGGGGCTTTATTGGCATGAATGTATACAATACAGTATTGCCAAAGCAGAGGCTGTGTAAAAAAAGAACTACACCTTAATCTATAATTAACAAAATTTAACAAATATAAAAATAAATAATACAAATAAATACAGAACAGGTTCAGAACTGCTGAAGACCACAGTGTTTAAATAACTGACATATACTTACACATAAATGAAAATACACACATGAACTGAGGGTCACTGTGGTGAACATTGGGGTGACACACGGGGGTAAAACACATAACACAGATTCACCCGCTGTCTCTCAGGCTGTGACACGTTAAAACGTATCTTGCTGCCAGTGCTGCTGTGTTTCCCTCTCCAAGTATTACATTCATTTGTTCTAGTTCTGTCATGGTTGTAAATTTGTCAATGCTGTTTGTTAATTTAGTTATATGAATGTCCCTTGTCTCTTGAAATTTTGGGCAGTAAAGGAGAAAGTGCACCTCTGTCTCAACCTCACCTGTCATACAGTGAGCACACACCCTTTCTTCTCTGGGTAACCATGTTTTCCTGTGTCTGCCTCTCTCGATGGCGAGACTGTGCTCACTGAGCCTATCTATCTATCTATCTATCTATCTATCTATCTTGTAAGATTATTAATAAATTACACATTTACATATTATATTAAGTACATAAAAGTTCAAGAAAAAAATACTTGTTTTATGAAGGTAATGTTTATTTTCTGTACATGAAGTTAAGTAAATAGTCATCAGACTATATTACATGATGTTCATGTATATGCATGATATATAGGGTAATACTGAATCATTAGGCACTCATTAATAAATGACTTGCAGAAGTTGTAAACTCTTTAATACATATTTAATAATTGTCTACTTTAAGGTACACATTATAGGTTGCTAATGTTGGTAGCTCATTGCAAAATGGTTCACACTTTACATTATCGTACACTTCCATAGCTTATTCATGTTATTAATAAATGGTTCACATGTGTTCACTTTACATTAAGGTACACTTTCCCTAGCTTACAGATGTTGGAAAGTCATTAATACAGTGGATGGTTCATCTAAATAAGTTTGTAAATCCCCCTTACATTAAGACTTGTACTAGTAAGTGCAGATATTGTTACTTAATTAATAAATGACCCCTAAAATGAAGAAAAGTATATAATATACTGTAGATAAAATTGTGATAACTGAGAGAAATTAAAGTTACAGGTATTGCTGTGGATGAGCATGAAGATCTGAAATGTGTTTTGCTGAGACGTTCCAACTTTGATACATAGGTTGCTGTGGCAGACAAGCCTCTCATTCGGTAGGGAAAGGAGGAAGCAAGAACCGGATTAACAATCACAATACTTTAATGAAACACTGACAAATAATTTCAACATGAACAATGACACACACACACAGCTTTGTGCGTCTCTCTCTCTCTCTCTCTCTCTCTCTCTCTCTCTGGTGTACCCGGCTTCTCCTTTTAAATCTCTCCCGCTGATTGGGCAACTCAGTGCCGGGCGTGCATCCTCTCGGTCCGGACATGCCCTCCTCCAGTTACCACTTTGTGTAGTGGCATTCTTTTGTCACCAACTTGACAAGCAAAGTGACATGAGTCAAGATATTAGAGTAATGCATTTAGTAACAACACATTTTAATCTCCCTATTATATGATCTATTTTTGCTGTATCATGACATAACTACTGAATTATGAAATTTAATGATTTTGAGTGAAATAAGTATAAATATGTACCTTTTATTAAGCATTTTTACATGTAAGAACTGCTCACTATTTTACAGGTATTGCATGAACTTCACCCTTTTTATTCATGCTGTTATAACTGCACAAAATATTTATAATATATTTGTAGATGAGTTATTAGTAATTAATAAACTCTTTTACAAAGGGAATCTGCACTACGAAATAGGAAATCACAAGGAGGCTTAGAAGCACCATATTTTCTTTAATACTACATGGCAAATCAATTACAATATTTATTCAAATGGACAAAAGCACAACTTCAATAACCCATGGCTAGAACTAGAACAAAATCAATGTACACCCACGTTACTTGCAGATCTTCCCTTCTTACCAGCATCAATCAAGAAATTAAATTACTGTAAGAATATTACAATCTCCTCAACTCTCACAGCCTGGTGGAAAGTTAATAAAATCACTAAGTAATCACTAGCACCATGTAAATACACCCCCAATCTGGCACAATCCGGATTTCAAACTGCATAACGTCCCTGTCTTTTTTCCAGCATGGCAGCACTGCGGTATCACTCACCTCCACCACCTATTCGAAAACAACCAACTCATATAATTTAATGCACTAATCCAGAGGTATGGGGTTGGGAAAGACCAGTTCCTCCACTCCAACAACTAAAATTCTTAATTAAATTCAAAATTAACATTACTAATAACACACTACAACCGGCAAAATTAAGTGATGAGATATCAAAATTAACAAATTCCCCAAAAATTATCTCCAAACCTCACAAACTCATATTTAACATAGATACTTCCATAACACTCCCAAATACAAAAAGGGAAAATGATGGCCGGTACAGGTATTTGTTCACAATGGACTTTAGGTAACACAGATAATTACCTCCATTACACTTGGACCTGCCAACCAGTTCATGCCCTCTGGACAGCAGTAACTAACAAACTCTCTCAGATCTTGGGCTGCAGAATCCCATTGTCCCCATCACTATGTCTACTGGGTGATACTACACAAATTACTCTAACAGATAAATATAAAAAACAGCTACTAATTTCTCTAACTGTCGCTAAGAAAGTAATCTTTCAAAACTGGAAATCCAAGAACACTCACTGGATTAATCTACTCACAGAATATATCTGAATAGAAAAAAATAACCGCTTACAAAACAAGCAATATATCAGCCTTTAATGAAACATGGGACATATTTTTAACCTCTTTCAAATCAAAACCACCCCAAGACCGAGGCCACGTACATATCCCCAGACCCCAGGTATAACATCCAATTCCCAAATAATATAATACATCATACCCAATAAGCACATTCACAGAAAATTTCCCCTTCATTCTCTATTACTCTCTTTATATATATCTCTTAGCTTATTATTTGTATTAGAAATAATTTTGTTTAATTTAGTTTTTCCCTTTATCCCCCCCCCCCCCCGCTTTTTTTCCTTTCTTTCTCTCTCTTTAAATTGTTAACATCCACACCCAGATCTTTGCACACATGCATGCATACATACGAACATATGTACTATTTTATTTTGTTTATTTGTTTGTTTGTTATTTTATTTTTCAACTTTTCCCTAAAGATTATCTGTTTTGAAACATGTTATTGTCCTGTATGTTCTAACATATACCCGTCTTTCCACTATATGTACCTCCAATCTGTTTGATTTAAAATTAAAAAAAGTAAAAAAGGGAACCTATGGAGTGGAGTGGAGGGAGGCGGGGGCAGGGCCGGGCTGGAGTGTTGCACGCCTGGTCCCCAATCGGCCTGATGGGGCGTGCGAGGGATAAAGGCGGCCAGTGACGACGGTTCGAGAGAGAGAGCTCAATCACGGACATGTCCGTTGTGTGTTTGTTTATGCTTTTGTTTTAAGTTCTTCATTAAAATATTATTTATATTGACAAGCTGGTTCTCGCCTCCTCCTTGCCCATCCTAACTCGTCTTACAGAACCATAATGTAAAGTGTTACCAGGATTACAAACCTTGGTGTTGCACTGAGAAGACTTAAAGTTAGATGTTTGTTACCTATTATGTATCCAAAAATCCAATTCAATAAATCAGTAGAATAAATTATTAACAAATGTGTGGCACGGTGGAGGGCCGGACCGGGGCGTGATTACGCACGCCCGGTCCCGTATTAGGCTGATCAAGCCGTCAAGAGGGATAAAGGCCACTCGTGGAGGCGATGCGGGAGAGAGAGATCGTTCACGGACATGTCCGTCGTCTTATGTGTTTGTGTTTTGAGTTCTCCATTAAACCTATTATTTCATATGTCAAGCAGCGGAGTTCTCGCCACTGCCCAGCAGAGCAGCTGCGGCCATCTGCCGGGGGACGGAGGAGCCCAGCCGTCCTGGACGTGGAGGAATGGCCGCCGACCGCGAGGGGAGGAGGGGCTCCTGGCCAACCACCTGGAGCGGTTAGGGCTGCTGCCAGGGGCGGGGGAGTCCCCTACTAGCCGTTGGAACGCGGCGGGGTTGGAGACTGCCGACCGTGTGCGGGGGGAGGGCTCGCCGCCGACCGCCTGGAGCGGGAGAACCTTCGACTCCCCGGGAACGCGGCTGGGCTCCTCCGTCCCCCGGAAAATGGCCGCGGCTGCTCCACTGGGCAGTGGTGAGAACTCTGCTATGGCGCATCCCTCTTCCTTCCCGGGCTTCGGCACCAATGTAGAACAGTTCACACTCACGGTTAAGGAAGAGGCGAGAAACCGGCTTAACATATAAATAATAGGTTTAATGGAGAACTCAAAAGACAAACACATAAGACGACGGACATGTCCGTGAACGATCTCTCTCTCCTGCATCGCCATCCGCGAGTGGCCTTTATCCCTCTTGACGGCTTGATCAGCCTAATACGGGACCGGGCGTGCGTAATCACACCCCGGTCCCGCCCTCCACCGTGCCACAAAATGCCAATAAAATCAGCAGCAAAAAAACAGAAATTAACAGGAATGAATGGTGATAAAATTAATATTTGTACAAACATAAGACGTAGAATAAACATTTTTCTCCCATCCTCAAGTGTAAACTTTCTCACAGTGGGAAAAATCAACTGTCTCAAACTCTCTCTCTCTGTATGTGTGTGTGTGTGTGTGTGTGTGTGTGTGTGTGTGTGTGTGGTCTGGTGTGTGTGTGTGTGTGCTTGTGTGTGAGAGAGAGAGTGTCTGTGTGTGTCTGCATGTGTGTCTGTGTGTGAGCATGCTTGGTGTGTGCTATGATTTATTGTCTCACCATTTCATTTATGTGTGCATGTGTGTGTGTGTGTGTGTTCTCCATTCTGGATGAGGTATGGTTTCATCCTTTCATTTATGTGTGTGTTCTGCATTGTGGCTGATTTTATTTGACAAAAAATGCTCTCTTTTATAGTTTCACATTTTCATTCCTGTGTGTGATTGTGCATTACTCATTGCAGATGTGTTGTAGTATCACCCCTTCATTTCTGTGTATGTGTTCTGCATTATGGCTGATTTATTGATTTTATTTGAAAAGAAAATAAATAAAAAAATATTGTGGTTATCTGTTGTTCCCAGAATAATAATGTAAAAAATACAGTAAAAATTTAAACAACTTTACAGAACAATATGTACATTTTACAATTTAAAACTGTTGGAATTTACAGACCATGATGGCACTGTAAAAAATATATAGATTTTTTTTAAATTAACAGATATTGAAAATAAGAAAAAAACATAACTATTCCCATAAAATATGAAAAATGAAATATGATGGTCACGCAGGGAATTGTGGGAATGTGCAATTATTGATTTTTACTTTAATTTTAACAATAATTACTGTAAAAAGTACATGTACTCTTTTGTTAAACATAATGTAAAGTTTTACCTTTAATTATACAGGAAAATCATAATTTTTACAACATTTTACTGTATAAACAAGTTTCAAATTTC
The DNA here is from genome assembly GCA_032164185.1 of Moxostoma hubbsi. Lineage (NCBI taxonomy): Eukaryota > Metazoa > Chordata > Actinopteri > Cypriniformes > Catostomidae > Moxostoma > Moxostoma hubbsi. Next base: position 27,113,246 of record JAVLUX010000016.1, on the reverse strand, counting down.
AAAATGGGTAATTTTTTTACCAAAGCTACATGAGGGTTAGTACAATTAAATAATAACATTTTGGAATTTTCCTAAAATATTCATAGCTTAAGCCAGGTTAGCCCATCCTTAGTGCCGCCCCTCATAACAGTTGGCATCTCTTAAAGCAGTAGTACACAGAAACAGAGTGTTTCAGACAGAGGGACAGAGACAGGGTGGAAAAGGGTCATACAATACTTTATTATGACTGTTTTATAGTGCAAAAGCTTTTCAAATATTATTAGTGAACCTCAAAGAAGAAAATATAATAAAACAAATATGCATGGCATGATCCCTTTTAAGCAAATGTATGTTTACTAGAACCACACGTCAGAATACATACTAATTCTATTGAGATCATGTTGGAAAACTTGAATTGCTGCCTTATATGCATATTATTTTAAAAGTTAAAGCAAAGTTACAACCTGCATATGAAGTGCAATTATTTAACCACTTTAAATTGAATTACTGATGAAGAAATTTGAGGTGAAACTCAGTAAATTATTGTGACAAGTTTTTTTTTTTGCAGTACAGGGCAGTTCATTTCTGCGGACAGTACCTGAGCTCATAAGATGATATTCACACTAATCTAATAAACAAACTTTATGATCAATCACACCCAGGTGTGCATCTACTGTAGTGTAAGAGCAGCCTCAATCTATGTCCTGCAGGACATTGTGTGTAGCAAGGGCCTTATGCTGCCACTGACTCTTGACAAAAGTCTTCATTCTCTTCCCTGTGCTAATAATTGATTTTGAGAAGTGGACAAGGCCTCCTTGTGTGTTTGCAGAAGGCAAACACAGTTAGCAGTTCGCAGCTCCAGCATCCCCACCCCTTCCTGCAGAAGAAATCCATGGCTGATTAACAGGAATCTGTTTACAAACAGAGAAAGCTCCAAAGATGGAGTCACCATTAAGCACCACAACTGTGGCCTGGCTTAATCTGAATTACAGAAAAGCTTCAAGGAGAAATATATCACACACACACACACACACACAAACACACACACACATGCACACACACACACATACACAAATGCAAAACCTCTGCGAGGTTCTAAACTCTTTCATACACAATAAATTATTCATGACTCTACGAAGTCAAAGTCAATGATAAATGTGTTGGAGTTGATCATCCACACTTCATTAAGTTCCCACCTTCTTTCTAAGCCTACCAGAATGAAAATATAGGGTGAGAAAGAGAAAGAGAGGGAGAAAGGTACATGTAGGTAGATTAAAAATGGAGTTTAATGTTATAGACAAATGTTTCGGATACGTTTTCAAAGAACTAGCAAATATATATATAAAAAATATGTAGATTATGTGGCCTTGCTGTGCAAATGTAGAAGAGGATAAAGACTGATGTCTGAAATATAAGTGGACATTGTATTGATGAAACACTAAATCCATAGAGACTTCAAAAGCTTTTTAAAATTGACTGATAATCAAAGTCCACTCAAATCAAACATGAGCTCTTTTTTTATATATTTTTTGTCTTTGTTGGTTTATTTCAGCTAGTGCTTTGAGGATAGGTTGTTTACCTTGTCTTGTCCACCTCACCTGGTTCATCCAGAGCAGATTAAAGGAAGAAAGAGGAATACTTTGATGTTTATTCTTACATTCATCTGAAACAGGCTGTATCGAACAACAGATACAGTACAATGCCAAAGTTACAAGCGTTAAATACAATAAGTGCTGGCTAACTGCTAACACCACTGTGTTCACTGAACTTAACCTGTTACAACTTCCAAAGAAGGTGAGGTGTGTTTCACTTTCAAGTGCCTTTTATAAACAAGTGGCACCAGAGATGAGACCCAGGCATTACTTATCTGTACTTAACATTTGATTGTGACTGTGTTGCCATTCATGGATGCTTAGCGATAACAAACCAAACTTTAGGTGTGGTGTCTCAAATAAATATACCTGGGTGTTTCAGGTAGTTGGGCTTAATGTAGATTGTTATGCTATTATTATATATATATTTTTTAATTGGAAGATTTTTGACCTGTTGCTCTGACTTCAGAGTTGACTAAAGTTGTGCAAAGTGCTGTGAGTAAATATATAATGTCATCAGTTTGTCAAGTTTTAGATCTATTACAGTTTAAAGAGTTTCAATGTCAGACAACCAGTCTTGGAAATGGTATACAATAGTCATGCGGATAGTATTTTAATGTTTAATATTACAGTCTTGTTTGGGAATGGCAGAAATAAATATTGGACACAGTGCTCAGAACAGCTATTCGATCTGATCCCCCACATCCATTGCATTCCAAATTTGTAATGCTGTTGTCCAAAAGGTGGTTTAGGGTTCCAAAATGTTTAAAAAAGGTTCACAAAATGTGTTTATACCCATGACAATCAGATTGTTTAATGGGGGAGTATAATGGTAGTTTTATAAATTTTTATTTGGTTATTTAACTGTGAGAATGAGATCACTGAATGAGATTTTGAGACCATGATGATGTACAATGCTTTTTCTTATTGGAGTTTATGCAGGTCTTGTGTGTGATTACTGTGTACTTTTATTTCTTCTGTGTCTATACACTCTTGTGAGAAGCCAAAGAAAAAAAGTAAAGTAAATAGAGAAATTTGTATCCTTTAGTCATTTTTGAAGCCAAATTTCTACTTGCAAGTTTAAATTGACATGAAATGTAAGTATACTCAATCCTTCAGCAACTGATATAAGGAACTGTATTGTAATATCCATACTTCATTAAATAACTGTTTTCAACAGTTCACACAAAATAAATGTTCCTTGAGTTCAAAACAAGCACATTATAATAATAATGTGCTTAAAATCATTCACGTTGACTTAGCCTATTGATCTTCTTTAGAATTGGTTCTTTCAATTAATTTCTCCAAATTACTTGCAAATTCACAAGTTATTGGTTTGAATCAGTTTGATGAATCCTTCGCTGAATGAACTCAATGAAACACAGCTGCTGAATTATGTCTGATTCACCGCAAGTCTTTGCTCTCTGTTATGCCAAAATGTAAAAAGAACAGTTTTGTTCAAAACTCAGTTTTTGAATAATTCTGTTGTTCAAATAATAACATTAAGTTAAGATATAGTTATGATAGATATTTTTTTTTTTATAAAAAATGGCTTTATAATGTTAATACATACACATATATATATATATATATATATATATATATATATATATATATATATATATATATATATATATATATATATACATACATATACATATATGTCAATCAAAGTGACATTCCTGAGTTGGAATTGCCGTCTCCCGCTTCCTCATTCCTTTGAACTTGTTACACTGGTGCCATAACCTGGGAAAACAAGGATGAGGATATGCTACCATGGAGTTGTCGCTGCTGGAGGGTGTCTTCAGGTCCCTGGTCAGCATCCACCAGACCCTCCTGGACTTATGCATGGAGCAGCAGCAGTGCTTTGAGGTGCTTCATTGGGCCCAGGAGGATGACCGGCGGGTGCTGCGGAGCCTAGTACCTCAGGAGCGGGCGGCCACCACCCTTTCTCTGACCACAGCGAGCCCTCAAGTGTTGCTCACGAAGATGGGTCCTCAAGATGTTCCGTAGGCCTACCTCAAGCTCTTTGAGCACATTGCCATAGCCCTGAGATGGCCGCTGGTGCAATGGGTGGTACATCTCCTGCCTCTGCTGAGAGGAGAAGCCCAGATTGTGGAACAACAACTTCCAGTCGGTGACCTCCTGGACTAAGAGTTGTTGAAGAAGTCAATCCTGAAATGGGTCAGCCAAAGCCCAGAAGAACACCGCCAGTGCTTCCAATCCTTGACGCTGAGTAAGGTCAGCCACTAGTTTGCCTTTGTTCAGAAGCTCTGTGATGCCTGCAGGTGGTGGGTGCTGGCTAGGGAGAATGCCGATGATGTGATCAACTTGGTGGTGCTGGAGCAATTTGTCTCCCGGCTGCTGAAGGGGATGGCCAATTGGCTCCAGTGCCACTGGTCGGCATCGCTGGACAAATTGGTCCAGCTGGCGGAAGACCATCTGGGGGGTATCCAGGGGACGGCATGCCCCATACCCTTACCCTCTGTTGTCTCATCCCCAGCTCTCTCTCCCCTTCCTTCCATCCTGGATCCTTTCCACCAGAAACAGGAGAAAACACTAAACCATCTCATGGCCCATTTCTTTCGACCAGGCATTCACAGGGATGTTCGCCAGTGGTGTCCAGCATGCCGTGAATCTCAGCCGGTGAATCCGCCACAACTATAAATAGTACCCCCAGCCATTTATTGAGGTCCCCTTTGAACTAATTGGCATGGAGCTCATCGGGCCATTAGAACAGTCCACACATGGGCACCGCTTTGCAATAGTCCTACTGGACTACGCAATGCAATATCCAGAAGCAGTACCTCTGCGCGACATCTAGTGTTGCGGAGGCACTTTTCAGAATTATCTCCTGAGTGGGGATTCTGAAAGATATCCTTACTGCTCAGGGCACTGCTTTTATGTCACATACACTACACAAGCTGTACGAATTATTGGGTATCATATCGATTCGGACAAGCATGTCCATCCACAAACAGACAGCTTGTTCAAAGAATTTAATAAGACCTTAAAGAATATGATTCAGAGGTTTGTGCAAGAAGATTCTCGGAACTGGGATATGTGGCTCGAACACCAGTTATTTGCAGTGTGAGAGGTCCCATAAACCTCCACAGAATTTGCTACAGGTGCAAGAGCATCAGTTCTGGCTGTAAAACAGTGGAGCTCGGCTATGGGAGTTTGCACAGGGAGAAAGAGTACTTGTATTAGTGCCCACTTCAAGCACAAAATTACTCTTAAAGTAACAAGGACCCTTTGAGTTGACTATGAGGTAGAATGTACGGATGGGGGTGGAACATGTCAGATTTACCACCTCAACTTACTTAAACCATGGAGAGAGGCAGTCCCTGTATACTTGGTGACGGTAATTTCGGAGAGCAAGGAGCTCAGACAGGAGATAAATCTAAAATCCAATCAGTTCACCCTGGTCCCTTGTGGAGACCACCTCTTGCTTTCACAATATACAGAGTTTGCCAGGTTGCAAAATATTTTTTCTGACATGTTCCTGCCTCTCCCTGGCCACACTAATCTCATAGAACACCACATCGAGACAAACCCTGGGGTAGTGATACGTAGTCATCCCTACCACCTACCCGAATACAAGAAACAGGTAGTATGGGATGCATTAAAGGTCATGCTCGATATGGGGTAATAGAATAATCCTACAGTGATTGAGCCAGCCTGGTGGTTCTGGGGCCTAAGAGCGATGGCTCAGTCTGGTTCTGTGTAGATTATAGAAAGGTCAATGTGGTGTCTATATTTGATGTGTATCCAGTGCTTTTTGTTGACAAACTGCTCAATCAGTTGGGCATGGCTCCCTTTTATTCAACACTGGATTTAAAAAGAATTATTAGCAGATCCCCTTAATGCAGATGTCCCATGGAAAAACATCCTTGTCCACACCATTTGGTTTACACCAATTTGTGACCCTTCCTTTTGGTTTGTTTGAGGAACCGGCTATGTTTCAGTGTCTTATTGACAGGGTCCTCAGACCGCACACTGCTTATGCACATGTAGCATCTGGGGGACATTCTGAGGTCACTGCAATGAGTGCGTCTCATGGCAAACCCGAAGAAGAGTGCAATTGGGTGGGTGGAGGTATGGTATCTGCGGCTCCACTTGGGTTATGGGCAGGTGCGGCCCTAAACTGATAAAACTGAGGCAATTGTGACCTGCCTGAGACCCAAAAGGAGGTGAGACAGTTCCTGGCTGTTGCGGACTTCCTCTCCAGAAAGGGGCATGGTTGAGCATTTATCTGGAAAGAGAGTGAGTGATAAGGGTTCTTATACTCCAATCCAGCACTCAATCAAAAATGAGATTGACACACATGTTGTAGAACAGGCTTTAAAGTTTTTTTTATATGAAACTAACATGGCCCGAAAGAATATATTTCTAAAAACATGTTGTGGCAAGGTGGAGGGTGGGGCCGGGTCGTGACTCAGCACGCCCGGTCCCGAATTAGGCTAATCAAGCCTCCGAGAGGGTTAAAGGCCAACCTCGGAAGACGGGCGTGAGAGAGAGATGTCTTATGTTTTTGTATTTTGAGTTCCTCATTAAACCTATTATTTTATATGTCAAGCCGGTTTCTCGCCTCTTCCTTGCCCGTGAAAATGAACTGTTCTACACATGTGTTTTAATCTATATTTTCTAAATATTTATCATTTTTATCATCTCAGATAACCTTACAGTATTTGTCATCGACTCTGAAAAATGGGAATGCTAACAAACAGCTTTTTATATGTATTATACATCTTCTTGACCTTGTTCAGTTTTGTTACTGTTTTTATCATAAGCAACAGGTAAAAAAAGAAGAGGCATGTGACTGACTTCATCGTTCATTTGGAGGAAAGAATACAAATAAATAAATAAGTGGAAAAATTATATGCAGGCATTATTTAATATGAATAAAAGAGTGTCATGTATAATTCATGTGTCTACTCACACACTTCACTATGTTGCGATAGTGAAGTTTATTTCCTTTCACACACACAGGTATGTTTTAATAACAGGCTCAATGTGAGCCCCGTTGCCTGGCAACCAATTGCTGTCAACATGCATGCAATGTGTGCACAAGACAATTGGTGGGAAGAGTGGGACCCACAGCTGTGATCTGCCAAACAGTGATCAGGTGATATTTTGGGTCAGCATCCTGGCTCTCTCTCAAAGAACTGACAGGTCTGAAATCTCTTCGACACAAAACAAAAACACACAAAGATGTCTGTTCACAATAATCACAATTTGACTATGTCAGTGCTGTCCAAAATGATGTGTGCATTTTGGATTAAGTGTGTGTGGTGACTGTGTGTGAGTTAACAAGTTTATGCATTTTTGTGGTTAACAAGGACATTATACACTAGTAATTAAAAACATTATACAAAGCTGAATTTTCAGCATCATTATTGCAGTCTTCAATGCAACATGATCCTTCAGAAATCATTATAAGATGCTGATTTTCTAATATGGGCATATTTAAAATGCATTTTACTCATTTAACCTGAAACTCCCGCTCTTCTCCTGAGGAAAATGTTAACTCTTCCTTACAATCCTGGAGCTTTGGGATTTGATTTGATTTGACTTGAGTATCGTTGCAAACGGCAGAAAAATGAATGAATTTTGTTTACATCTGACCTCGCAGTCGGGGGGCGTGAACATTTGCGTTGATCATCTCAGTACATTAGCGTATGAATGGCACGCTCTGCTGGTGGGTGGGATCACATTACAGATAATTAGATAGACCAGTAAAAACTGAACATCGCTTTGTTTCAAACAGATTGCATTGCAGGAGAATATTTGTTTTAAATTTGAATTGATTTATTACAAAGTAGACATTTCAAGCTTTCTTTAGACATGTTTCATGTTTGTGTGATAAGTATTCGCGGAGTTTCAGTTCATTTTTGTGATGTGTTTCTGAAATATGCTCCGTGAACACAGAGACTGCTGAAAGCTCACCCTTTTTATTTTCTTTATTTTACAAAAGCACAATGTTTCATTGTTATTATGAGTGTACACAAATAAAAGTAGACCCTTTATAGTCTCTAATGATGTCTTACACTTATCTGTATACCCAAAAATGACAGAGTATTTTAAGTTGTTTCACCTGTAATGACAAAAATATTCAGCAGGACGCGCCGGCGCGTCCGTCGACCCCAGAGGGTTAAGGACACTCTTGGCGCAACCGATTTTTAGCATTCCCCAGCCCAGCGTGGCAGCGACTACTGGATTGCAACACTGCGCCCTTCCCACTGCATGCTACCCGCATCACCAGAGGAAGACGTCAATACTGCCAGACTGATCACCCGACTGTGTGCAACATAAATATAAACTTACCAAACCTCTTTCTAGAGACCTTGGCATTAGTTTATACCTGAAACATATGTTTTTTTCTAAAGCTTGTTACAATAATAGGTTTATTATTTGTGTAATTATAAATAAGAATTATTTACCATTTTGTGAGCCATTAGCTGGTTTCCCATAAGGAGCATTCCCATACAATTCTCTCCCATTGCTACATTCAGTTCAACACCATTGCATTTATCCATTCTGTGTTCAATTCATTTATTTGTTTTATTGTTTAATTTAGTACTTGACTTTTGCTTATTAGTTCATTATCCTTTAGCAGTGCATATTCATTATGAGTATTTGTCACGATTTGTAGCAGTCAAGGCAAGGATGAAGACGATATGAAGGACCCAAGTGCAGATTTATTAACCAAACGATGGTGATACAGGAACTAGAGAGGATAACAAGACTAGGAACTAGGAACAGGAACTGGAATAGGAACAGGAACATACTATGGCTCAGATACACTAACTAACATTCAACTACTGACAGGCAAACATCGGGATAACATCAGGCAGACGTCTTACAACATTAAAACAATACTTGACCAGGGACAAGGTAAACACAAGGACTTAAATACAAAAACAAGGGGAAATGTATGCCAATGGAAAACTAAAACTCAAAACAAGATGACAAGGCAATAAACTGAAACCAATGACAAACTAGAACTGATAACAAGGTAATTAAACAATGAACCAATGAAAATCAGACACATAGACATGGAGGGAAAACAGGACGTAAGACAAAGACCAGGAAACAGGAACTTAATAATAATTTCAAAATAAAAGTACATAAACAAAAGACAATATGGAATGTAACAGGAGCCAGAAACTTAACAATAATTTCAAAATAAAAGTACATAAACAAAAGACAATATGGAATGTAACAGTATTCTTAATTGTTGTGGTATTTACTCTTGCATATCTATTATTAATAAATGTCCTTAATTATATTACAACTGTGTCTTCAGTGTGTTGATGATCAAAGACTCTACTAGTTGTCCAGACTCTCACTAAATCAGCTGACCATTTCCCTCTAGTTTACATTAATTCTAAATCATCAAACAGCTCTTTTGGGAGTGTTCTTAAATTGTTATGAAAGTATTCTTAACTGGTGCCCCGTATTGAAAAGGGGGAGGGGTCATCTGATACACTCATAACCACACCTTAATCACATGTGTGTTTGATCACACATGTCATCAAAAATCACTACGTCATCGGTGAATTGAGTAGAAACCACTACAGTTTGTTTTTTTAAATGTAAAAATGGCAAAAGGTTTCTGTGAGGGTTAGGGGATAGAAAATATAGTTTGTCCAGTATAAAAACCATTATGTCTATGGAGAGTCCTCGTAATGATAGGAGTACCAACAGAAGTGTGTGTTCAGGATTGCTCTTACCTTTCCTTTTCATACTCATATGCTTCCATTATCTGGGCCATGATTAGCTGGTGCTCCAGTGAAGTGTTTTAAATGCTGAAGTGAACTGAATGTGAGAGGTGATGGAAGCTGGGGTTAATTAGTTGTTGCATATTAATGGCCAGCAGTGGCCAGCTCTCTCTCCAAATGCCTGCTCTCCACATTTTTCACTTGCAAATTAATAACTTGTCTGATGAACAATCTGTTCCTGTTTAAAGACGTTTGGACTGCTGTTAGAAATATATCAAATTCTCATCTAATGGCTAATGGCTAATGCGTTGTTATTTTCTTCATTCACTAATGTAATTAAATTGTATAATAGACTTGTTTTTTCTTTTAGTAATAGTTTTACTCTTTTGGTAGTGAGATATTTGAATCTCAATTCAACAAACTCCTATAAAAATGAATTAATTTGGCACAAACATTGCTATTGTAACTAATTGCTTTGTTGTGTCTTTGCAGGAATGGTTAATTACAAAATGAAAATACTGTCATAATTTACTTACATTATGTAATTCCAAACTGAAATGAAATGTTTTTCCTATAGTAATTAAAAATAGATTTTTTTTAAAGAATCTGTACACAGCTCCAAAAAAAAAAAAACACAAAAAAAAACCAAACAAACGTGTCATGAGAACCAATGGTTGGACTTATTTTATGGTGCGTTCCATTCAACTCGAAAATTCAGAATTTACAACTTCCTCCAAGGAAAAGTGCAATGGAATGCCCCTTGAAGTCAGACTTGCAACTTGGATACTCATGCGGAAATCTTCAACTCTGGTTTCGAGAGATGCAGGTGTGTGATATCATGCATGTTGGCACGCAGGGACACGAATTTCATTTTTATTAAATAATCCATCAATGATTCAAGGATCCTACATTACATAATAACAAAACCTGTTTAACAAATGTTTGCAGAGACAGGTGATCAAAATATGATAAATGTCACTGTCTTTTGGTTACTGTACACCTGTACAATATGGATAGTTTAGCAATTTGGTTGCTAAGAGACAAGTAGGAATTATGGTTAATGTAGATGTACACGGTACGGATTAAAGTGCTGCATACCTCCATCATTATGTAGGGATATTTTTTATGGAATTTGCCACGTTCTTCAACCATTATAAGAAAGATAAATGACAAATAATCCGATTATTTGTATGAGTAAAATTCTCCAACATTAAAATCGTAATACCACATTTCATTGTATCCGCTCACAATTTATATTGTAAGGAATTAGCTTTAATAAGGCAATTATGATTAAGTCATAATTAAGTGGAGTGTTATTATTCTCATGACTTATTGAAAATAACATCACACATATTTTAGGTATAGCTTTTAGGGCCAGATCTTTAAAAAAGTGATTAGATTATATATCAAAATTTACAGAGTCAAATTATTGTCTTTCAGTCTAACTTGATTTGCAATCAGTTAACTCAAATTATATTAGTGAGACACCAGCACTTTCAACAAAGTCTGTAGATATACTTGGGTTTGTTGCATTGCTATGTATTGCTTGGTTCTTTGGCTCTTTGTCGAAAGTTCTGGTGTTTCCGTCTATGTTTTTACATCTTTTAAGATTGTGTATCGTTTGTTGCTAGAATGATGACTTTGAAGCGAGGCCTTCCGCATGGAAGACTGATCACCTCGACTCCTGTTACATGTGTGAGTCTTAGCACAGAGGGGAGACGTTCCTCTGACCTTGGCGTCCGAGCCCTCTTGGACTTCTACATGGTATGGAACTTGAGAGATGCCAGGGCGAGGCTGCAAGCCACGAGGGTAAGAGCGCAGAGGAAGTGAAGAGCGGAGAAGACAGATGAAGAAGAAAAGAGCTCCTCCTTGTATGAAAGTTTTGAGCTGAAATTGGCCGCACCCAAAAGGTGTCCTGAGCCAATTAGAAGTGACTTTTCAGAGTCACGTTGTCACTTTGTCTAACCTATTCAAAGCTGATGTACAATCATGTGTGTAAAGGATTCTTGACAATTCTCACAAAATAGTACATTTAATTATTAACTTTTAAATATTGAAAATGTTACAAGACACATGACATCTGTTAACATCACCATTGCCAGGCATAAACAGGCAAGCATTTCCATATTAAAAATGACATACTTTATTGTTAATTTACAATTATCATTTAGTTATAATGCATGATAAAAATTTCCTAATAATTAGTTCGTTTTAAACACAAATTATACGTTACACGTTATAACAAACATTATTGTTAGGATTATGATCAGGTTATGTCACGGATCCACAGGACTCCCTCTCTCACTCCACACTCCGCTCTCCCCTGAGTTGATCACATGCACCTGCACATCATCATTGTCTAATCAAGGAATCCATTTATATCCAGCTTTCACTCACACTCATTGTCTGTTCTTGTCAGTGTTTTCCCAGAGACTACAGACATTCTAGTTTTGTCCAGACGTTTCTGTTTTTATACTTACCCTGTTATTGTTCCCCTCGTCTGAGTTTTGTATTGGTTCATCCTGTGTTGTTTACATTTCATGCATATGTCAAAAGACTGTTGTGAGTTAACCTTTCATCTGCACATCGCTATATTTCCCTGTTTGGATTTTACTCACCAGCTGTCTGCAACATATCTGTTTCTGGATTGCCTCACCTGTTGTTTACATCACTGCTTCATGCACCTGTTCAATAAACCCCACAATTGAGTCCATATCCCTGCCTCCGTGAGTTTCTCCGTGACAGGTTAAACTTTGAATGTGCATTCTAGGCAAGTTGGTAGATTAGGTGCTGGATAAAATTAAATTACAGTAAGTTTTGTGTCTGTCTCAAAGTTCCTATATTAAGATGAGATGTCCTAAAATACACTTGTATACACATTTCATTTGTCCATTTCAAGTTATGAGCATTAGTTTGTCCTCCTAAAGAGAAGTTCAACAGACCCAAGTCTGCTCAATCTTTGTGTCTTGAACCAATGATGATAGTTATGTGACACAGAAAATCTCTCAATTTTAAGTGTTTGTGTGTGTTACATAATGAATGAAACAAGGGGTATTTTTCAGAATACTGATCAAAGAGAATGGCTGATGACTAATTTGGATCCTAGAAAATTGCTTATTGTCCAGAATAAAGAGTCATAGAATTGGTGTTGTTTTGTACATTGTTAATCTGGAGGGTCTTCACAAGGAAACCTGCTTTAGCTCTGTGTCGTTTATTGCCCTTAAAGCGGTGGGGGTTTTCCATGTGTGTGTTCGTACAGATCTGCCATTGTTTCTCAAGATGATTAAGTTACACATAGGGTCCTCCTTATCTCATTTAGCTGGATAATGCCAGACTTTAAGGATAAGTTTATGTGGCCCTCTTAGTTTATGGCTTTTGAGGAACTTCAAGGGGCCTCTGAGTGTGGAAATTAATAATTCTTCAGCCTATGAGATCCTACAGACATCTCTGGTGACAATTGAGCAATTTCTAAGCTAATGGAAGCGTAACAGATTTGTTTGTTCATACATCATCTTCTGAGCATCATGCAATGGAATGCCTTCATTGTTGCAGATCAGAGATAACAAGTTGGAATTTCCCACATCCAACTTTGAATGGAATGCAGCCGGGTCATTCCTAGCATTCGGTGCCATTTGAGTCCTCATGACATAATGTGGTATATTTTGTGTAGAAATGGGCTAAAACTTGTTTCTAAATGCTCATCTTTCATAGTTAATACCGCTCTACCATAGAACACAATAATATATACACAGGATTAATTAATTAAACATAATTTAATTAACTGATTTAAAAAATAAATAACTGATTTTAGTGCAAGTAGGCTAAACTGCCATGTCCCCAAGAAAGCTTGCATAACTTCAGTCACAAATATAAGTAATACAAACCAAACAAATTCAAATTTTTTCAATATTGTTGTCTATTCATATTTATAATATTCCACACCAAAATATATTTTTTGTTATTAATACATTTTTAATGCTTAAAATCTTTAAAATATGTGTGTCCCTGAATTGAATGTCCCCCCATTACTCTGATGGAAAGTTCCTCTGAACACGCCCCTTGACTGTACCTCTAATCACATGACTCTCAGGTAGTAGAATAATTTTTGGCAGCAAACTATCAACAATAAGCAGAGTAAGTATCACTCCTTAATTCACCCTTTATACAATGTTTTAGAATGAGTCACTGATGTGGTAAAGCATAACATGTCCACTCTGTTATGCTTATTTTTAGTGGAAACTGATAATTGTTTGTAATTTTGAAAATATGGTTAATAAACAGGTTAAAATTCTTCCTCAGTGATCATTGTGCACTAGCTTGTTGTTCATCACATGGGCAGACGTTAGCATAAAATGTCCCTCCTGTTACTGTTTTGCAGAGTAACAGGGTGGACATATTGTAACAGAGTGGATGTAAAAGCTTGATAAATAAGTGTTTACAGCATATATTGGTACTTATAATTAATCTATTATGCATTTATTTGTTATATTCCTTCAGGAAAGAGTAGCTTAAATGGTATGCATGTATTTGTCAGGAAATGGCGCCGTTGTCTACTGCAGAAAAGCAGCGGAGCTACAGGGCACGTTGTGATGCAAACCCTGAAAGAAGGCACATATACCTCAATAAAGAGTAGGAGAGGTGGAGAAAGGATAGAGAGGAAGAAAAAGAGAAAGTGTTAGAACCCAGTGAAAGAGAGAAGAGAGCACAGAGAAAAAAAAATTAGAGAAAAGAAGAGAAAGCACAGGGACTGTACCAGACCCAGGACAACATCAGGCACTTTTCCACTGCACGTTACGGTTCGACTCGACTCTACTCTCTTTACTTTTCTGATCTTGCTTTTCCACTGCAGTTTAGTGCTGCCTCAACGTGGGTGTGATTATAGGCTGATCGTCATAGTTGTGCCACCTCTACTGCCGTGACATCATCTTAAACTCGACACAAAAATTACTGACCATAAACAATAACATGACCACTAGCTGTTAGCTGCTAGCTCACTGTGCTGCATAAAGCAGTTGTTGCATGTGTGACGGGGCGTTAGGGGGAAAGCAGGACAAAATAGCTGAATACGCCACCCTGTTAAACAGGGAAATATTAATATTTAGTTAAATAACCCATAAAAGGGCACACAGGTTCACTTGTTTCACAAAAAGACCAAAGACGTGGATACCAAAAATACAAAAAGCTTTATTTGCTACAGTTATCAAGCAGTCACTTTAAAACAGGTAACCTTTAAAACAGTTATGACCAGAGCAGAAATTGCACACATGAACACACAAGCACACGCACACACACAACAAAACAAGAGACCGAGGCTTACCAGTGGCAGGCAGGCTAGCCGACAAGTACAAGGCTCCTATCATTAAATCTTACAACCCAGTGCACGAATCTCACCACGCACACAGCACATCAATGAAGTCAAGTGTGAACATACGTCAAAAAGTGACAGAAGTCCCTCCACCACACGTCCAGCTAGCTAGCTGCCTGCCCTGGGTCTTGGTTCCTGTAAACAGAAACAAAAACTAGTAAACTACCTAGGAGCAGATCAACACAAGAGATTAGCCTCGCACGCCCATAAATATAACACTTGAATGGTGGCGATTCACATACTCAATCACCCGGAATCAGCGAAGAAGTTAGATTAAACAAAACACTAATCAAAATAGCTTGAGGCTAAACATAATGCAACCGAATGTGACAGGGTCAAGTTTTAATGTTTGGCTCTGGGCTCAGCGGGAGTGGTTTTGTTAAATGGGATAGCTCCAATGAGGAGGCACACCCACTGGCATTTAGCTGCGGCTCTATATTGAACACCTGTGTGGCTCAATTAGGAAGGTGTGTTGGGTTCTGGTGGCTTTATAAAAAGGTTGGTTCCATGTGGCATTGTTGTTCTTCTCTGTGCTGCGAATAGAAGGCTGTTTGTTTACATTTCCTGTTGCTATTCCTTGGTGAGTCATTTGATTTATTGCTCTCTCATAGTGTAGATCACTGTCTAAATAGGTGTTTGTTAGTAGGAAGGCGTGTGTGAAGTGGCGAGTGCAGGTAGCATAAAGCTCACTGTAGTCCAAATATTCCAACTATGAGGTAAGAAATGTTATTGTGGGTTTTCTCTTTTTGGAAGGGGTGAAACCATTTTTTAATTAATGCACTATTTGTGCTTTTATTGCAGGTGTGGCCCAGAGCGCTAGCTGCTGTTTGTTCTTACCTTGTTTCTTTCTTTTGGTTTTCTTTCTTTGATATTATAAATGTCTTTACCAGTGTATATCCATATGTGATTATTTGAACTGTGATACCAAAGCTAAACAGAAGGGAAGGGTATTTTGTTGTTTTTCTGTATTGTTTCTTTATTTGATTTTTTTCTATCACTTGTTGCAAGTAGTAGAACTTTTTATTCACTTATTTGCTGTGGTTTGTCCCTTCTGTCAGAGTGGGGGAATTCTGGTCTCTTATTGACTGTGGGTAGGTAATTGGTAAATGTGGATGAGATCTATTTTGACTTTTTAAATGAATGATTCTCCTTGTGTAAAATAAATTGTATATTTTTCTGAAAGTCACGTTTCTGTCTTTGATGCAATCCGAACCAGCAGGGTCCTTCTTATTTTTGTAATTTCTTTTGGGGGTATTTTGATTACTTTTACTTTCCTGGGTGGAGAAGTAACCTAGGTGGCGTAGTCGGTTTTTTTTAATAGGTATCCAGAAAGGTTACAATTTTGGCGTAGTCGGCAGGACAGATTTTGCGTGTAAAGCGGAGACGTGACTTTGTTAGTTTGTCTTTAGTTTTATGATGTCAATCTGTGTTTGATTATTGAAACAGCAGCTAGCGCATTAGAATATTGTGGTGTTCTTTCCTCTCCCTTGTCTTTTTTTTTTTTTTGTTTGTCATTTAGACTGTCACTATGGAGGAGGAGATCCAGCAATTACGAGACTTGGTGGCTGAACTTAAGGCTGATAATGAACGCCTGCGACATGAACGTTTTGAGGTTCAGGCAAGTCCTAGTGTTGTGCCCTCTGAGTCTAATCCTAGGGGGGTGGGGTTTGATATGGGCCCAAGGTCTTCCTCTAATGGTAATTCAATGGTGACAGAAAGGTTGATTTATGTTCCTAGGGAGAGGAAATGTCCTGTTTTTAGGGGCCGCACCGGAATTTCTTTGGCTGATTGGCTAGAGGAAGTGAAGGCCAGTATGCGTAGTCGCCATTTATCCATTTTTGACAAAGCACACTTCCTGTATGACCATTTAGAGGGGGAAGCTAGGGAGGAAATCAAATTTAGGCCCAGTGAAGACCGGGAAGATCCAGATAGTTATTCAAATACTTACTGAGTTGTATGGCTGCCCGGATTCATATATTGTTTTGCAGGAGAATTTCTTCTCTCGACGGCAACTAGAGGGGGAGACGCTTCAGGAATTTTCACACGCCCTTCTTGGCTTGATGTCAAAAGTAGTTAAGAATGCTCCAAATGGTATGCCCAATTCTGATGTCCTTTTGCGTGACCAGTTTGTTGAGTACGTATTGGATTCTGCTCTTCGAAGGGAATTAAAACAGTTAGTACGCCAAAACCCTAGGGCTACCTTACTTGATGTTAGAGGGGAAGCCATTGGATGGGTACGGGAAGGCATGTTGAGGGGCACTAGGGATCGTAGTTTTTCAACCTCTTCTATTTATGGGCGGCAGTATGGGGTTTACGGGTCCGCGTCAACTTCTACGAGCTCTGAATTATCAGAGCTAAAAGAGATGCTCAAAAAGCAGCAAGAACAGCTTGATCAGCTAACCCGTAATGTGACTTCGCTTCAACATGCTCCAAGGAGTCTCCCTTTTACTGCAAGTACCTTTAATAGGAGTACAGTTATTTGTAGGAAGTGCCAACAGCCTGGCCATTTTGCCCGTGAATGTACTTCGCAAAGCTGGTCATCGAGGGTTAATCCCTCGCCCTTACATCATCCTCAGCCAGAAGTGTTAAGGCCCCAACCCTCTGTTGCCTTTCAGGAAAACTAGAACCTTCTGTGCTTCCGAGCCACAGTTCAGAAGGGTGTGTGTTTGGCTCAGATGCTGTTTTTCCCGAGGTAGACTATACGGCCCCCTTATTGTCACCATGCCCCCATATGACTGTTAGTGTTGGTGGGGTGTTAGTCCCCTGTTTGTTAGACACTGGCTCAATGGTGTCGACTGTGACTGAAAGCTTTTATTTGCAGAACTTTGAGCCATGGGGTTTGGAAAAACTTCACTCTTGTCATTGGTTGCAGCTTAAAGCTGCCAATGGCTTAGATATTCCTTATATAGGCTATTTAGAACTGGATGTGGAAGTCTTTGGTAAAGTGATTCCTAAACGTGGCGTGCTTATAGTTAAAGATTCCCCAGGTACTTCTACTCAGGTCTCCGGTATTTTGGGCATGAATGTTATTCGAGAATGCTATCACGAATTGTTTGGACTATATGGGCCGACTCTCTTTGAAACCGCTGTAGTGAAGCATGCCCCTAATATGTGGCAACAAGCCCTACAGAAGTGCCATCAAGCTCAAGCTCATGTCCCTTCAGATTCTTCAGCTTTAGTTCGGGTTCGAGGAGGCAGGTGTATTCGTGTGCCAGGCGGCACCATGACGTTTATTCCAGCTACTTGTTCTCAGCAACATACTGGACTGACTGTAGTGTTTGAGCCTGGTAGTGGTGGGTTAGCAGCTGGTCTTCTGACTTCCCCTGCCATTGTTAAGGTAGTTCATGGACAGGTTTATGTTCCAGTTATTAATGTAGGATTAGTGGATGCCAACCTCTATGCACGAACTGTTCTTGGTACCATTAGTCCAGTAACTGTGGTAAGTTTACCCCAAGGGGTAGAGGAGGTCCCATTGAGTGTACAGGTAACCATTTCTTCTCAGATGAATATAGGCACCATACAAGACAAGATAGATTCTGTTGATCTGTCCCCGATGACCCCTGAAGAACAGTGTGAAGTCAGGGCTTTACTATCCAAGTACTCTTCTGTGTTTTCCGCACATGACAGTGATTTGGGCTGTACTACTTTGATTATGCATGACATTCCTTTGATTGATGAGGTTCCAGTTAGGCAGCGTTATAGACGTATTCCTCCCTCAGAATATGAAGCCGTTAAGGCGCATATTAATCAGTTGCTGGAAACTCAAATTATAAGAGAAAGTAGTAGCCCCTATGCTTCTCCCATTGTCCTGGTGAAGAAAAAGGATGGTAGCCTGCGAATGTGTGTTGACTATCGTCAACTTAACAGTAAGACCAGAAAGGATTCGTTTCCATTACCAAGAATTGAGGAATCCTTGGATGCTCTTGCAGGTGCTAGGTGGTTCACTACAATGGATCTTGCTAGTGGTTACAATCAGGTCCCGGTGGCTGAGAAGGACAGGATGAAGACTGCCTTCTGCACACCCTTTGGGTTATATGAGTGGAATAGGATGGCCTTCGGCCTGTGCAATGCACCCAGTACATTTCAGAGACTGATGGAGCGCATGTTTGGCTCGCAACATTTTCAATCATTGTTGCTTTATTTGGATGATGTTATAGTGTTCTCTTCCACAGTGTCTGAGCATTTGCAACGGCTGGAGGTGGTCCTGAAGCGTCTACAGCAAGAAGGCTTAAAGGCCAAATTGGAGAAATGTTCGTTCTTTCAGTCTGAGGTGAACTACTTGGGGCACCTGATTACTGCCCAGGGGGTGGCAACCGATCCGAAGAAAATTGAGGCAGTTGTTAATTGGCAGCCTCCACAGCAGGTCTCAGAACTTCGCTCATTTCTGGGTTTTGCAAGCTATTACAGGCGGTTTGTGGAGTGTTTTGCTAAAATGGCCGCCCCGCTTCATCGTCTGGTGGCCGACCTGACTGGAGCTAAGAGGAAGGGTCCAGCCCGGTCTTGCAGTGAGGCCTGGACGGAGGAGTGTCAGCAGAGTTTCGATACTCTGAAACAACGGTTGGTGAGTGCTCCCTTGTTGGCTTATGCTGACTTCTCCTTGCCATTTATCCTAGAAGTGGATGCCAGTTATAGCGGATTGGGAGCCGTCCTGTCACAGGAGCAGGGGGGCAAAGTTCGACCAGTAGCCTATGCTAGTCGTGGTTTAAGGCCTTCGGAGAGGAACATGTCCAACTATAGTTCTATGAAACTTGAATTTCTTGCCCTTAAATGGGCAATGACTGAGAAATTCCGTGAGTATTTACTTGGACACAAGTGTGTGGTATACACTGATAATAATCCTTTGAGTTACCTCAATACCGCTAAACTTGGTGCTTTAGAACAAAGGTGGGCTGCTCAACTTGCCGCTTTTGACTTCAGCATCCGGTATCGTTCTGGACGGAGTAATCGGAATGCCGATGCACTCTCCCGACAGCACCCAGCGGGACCTGTGCTGGAAGATATGATTCCAGGAAGTTCCTTGCCAGAGCCCCTC
Source organism: Moxostoma hubbsi (assembly GCA_032164185.1). Classification (NCBI taxonomy): domain Eukaryota; kingdom Metazoa; phylum Chordata; class Actinopteri; order Cypriniformes; family Catostomidae; genus Moxostoma; species Moxostoma hubbsi. Next base: position 27,093,554 of record JAVLUX010000016.1, on the reverse strand, counting down.
AAACAAGTCTCTTCTATCAGACTGCAGGGAGGTGTACAAGCATCCATTACCGCTTTCCCTGGCTATTCTGCTGCAGATTTACATGGGTTACAGGAAGCAGATGGAGTATTGGGAGTATTCCTGAAGCTGTGGAGAAGAGGGAAATACCCTTCACGTGAAGAGCGGCAGGGGTTGTGTGCAGATGTAGGTACACTCCTGAAACAGTGGAAACGATTACAGGTGAAGGATGGTGTGTTGTACCGTCAGTGCCACCATCCCCAGGGCGGTGAGGCCTTTCTCCAGCTTTTGCTCCCGGCATCTTTAAAGACTATGGTGATGCAGCAGCTTCATGACGAGCATGGCCACCAGGGCGTGGAACGTACAACAGAGCTGGTGAGACAAAGGTGTTTTTGGCCAGGTATGTGCAAGGATGTGAAGCGTTGGTGCCACCAATGTGAACGTTGTACTGTTGCTAAGGATGTTTTTCCCCGAGTGCAGACCTATATGCGTCATTTATTGGCTTCAAAGCCTAATCAAATTCTGGCCATTGACTTTACCTTGATTGAGCCATCGCAGAATGGAATGGAGAATGTTCTTGTCTTGACTGACGTGTTCTCTAAATACACCCAGGCCGTGCCTACCCGTGACCAGAGAGCATCTACGGTGGCAAAGGTGTTGGTTAATGAGTGGTTTTACAAGTTTGGCGTTCCCAGTCGCATTCACTCGGACCAGGGGAGGAATTTTGAAAGCACTCTTATTCAACAGTTGTGCGCGTTGTATGGCATTGAACGGAGTCGGACCACTCCAGCTCATCCTACTGGAAATGGTCAATGTGAGCGATTTAATCGCACGCTGCACAATCTGTTGCGTACTCTGCCTTTTGGAAAGAAGAAGAATTGGGCAGTATATCTCCCTCAAGTAGTTTTTTCCTATAATACTACTCCCCACCAGTCTACAGGTGAATCTCCATATTTCTTAATGTTTGGGCAAGATCCACAATTGCCTGTTGACTTTCTTTTGGGTAGAATCGAGACCCCTACTCAGGGCAGTGTCCACGACTGGATTTATGACCATCAAAGTAGACTTCAAGTGGCCTTGGATGGAGCTGGAAGTCGCATGAAGGCTGCAGCGGAACGTAGAAAGGAGAGGCATGACCGGAGAGTACAGGATGATCCGTTGAGCCAAGGTCAGCTGGTGTATTTGCAGAACCTTGGTGTGCGAGGCCGGGCGAAGATCCAAGATCACCGGAGTTCTGTTCTTTATAAAGTGCTGCGAGCCCCGACATCAGGCGGGTCAGTGTACACCATTGCTCCTGTTGAAGATTTGGAGAAAGTTAGACATGTGCATCGTACTTTGTTAAGAGCTCAACCGGCTGGCCAGAATTGGGTAGAACCTCCTAACCCTCTCCTTTTAGAGTCTGATCAAGCATCGGTGGACTCTGGAGAGGACGATATACTGGATGAAACATGGTTAGTGGTGTCGTCAGAGCAAGAAGTCCCTCTTCCGGTGACTGTACCCATTGCTGTTCATTCACCTCCACGTTGTGTTCCACTTCTGCCCCGAAGTCCAGAGGGTGTCTCCATGTCATCTAGTAAAGTTCCTGAGCCGCCTCTTGCACCTGATTGTTTGCCTAGTGATCCCTCAGTGACATCAGAGGGTACCACCATTACTGTAGGAGCACCACTACGTCGGACCACCCGGACAACTGCAGGCTACCATTCCAATGTCCATCATTTGCCAGAGACAATGGGGGGTAGAGGGGGTATTGTGAATTTGCAGGTAACTGTTGCTTCTGGGGTTTCCACTCTTTTTAGGCCTTGGAGTTAATATCGTCGGGTCCACGATTTTAAAACTAGGGGGTAGAATGTGACCGGGTCAAGTTTTAATGTTTGGCTCTGGGCTCAGCGGGAGTGGTTTTGTTAAATGGGATAACTCCAATGAGGAGGCACACCCACTGGCATTTAGCTGCGGCTCTATATTGAACACCTGTGTGGCTCAATTAGGAAGGTGTGTTGGGTTCTGGTGGCTTTATAAAAAGGTTGGTTCCATGTGGCATTGTTGTTCTTCTCTGTGCTGCGAATAGAAGGCTGTTTGTTTACATTTCCTGTTGCTATTCCTTGGTGAGTCATTTGATTTATTGCTCTCTCATAGTGTAGATCACTGTCTAAATAGGTGTTTGTTAGTAGGAAGGCGTGTGTGAAGTGGCGAGTGCAGGTAGCATAAAGCTCACTGTAGTCCAAATATTCCAACTATGAGGTAAGAAATGTTATTGTGGGTTTTCTCTTTTTGGAAGGGGTGAAACCATTTTTAATTAATGCACTTTGTGCTTTTATTGCAGGTGTGGCCCAGAGCGCTAGCTGCTGTTTGTTCTTACCTTGTTTCTTTCTTTTGGTTTTCTTTCTTTGATATTATAAATGTCTTTACCAGTGTATATCCATATGTGATTATTTGAACTGTGATACCAAAGCTAAACAGAAGGGAAGGGTATTTTGTTGTTTTTCTGTATTGTTTCTTTATTTGATTTTTCTATCACTTGTTGCAAGTAGTAGAACTTTTTATTCACTTGTTTGCTGTGGTTTGTCCCTTCTGTCAGAGTGGGGGAATTCTGGTCTCTTATTGACTGTGGGTAGGTAATTGGTAAATGTGGATGAGATCTATTTTGACTTTTTAAATGAATGATTCTCCTTGTGTAAAATAAATTGTATATTTTTCTGAAAGTCACGTTTCTGTCTTTGATGCAATCCGAACCAGCAGGGTCCTTATTTTTGTAATTTCTTTTGGGGGTATTTTGATTACTTTTACTTTCCTGGGTGGAGAAGTAACCTAGGTGGCGTAGTCGGTTTTTTTTAATAGGTATCCAGAAAGGTTACACAAACAAATAAAACAAAAAGCAAACATCTACAAACACAGCAGACAAAGCAGAGTAACAAATATCTACAAACAAACAAATCATAACAAACAAAGCATAACAAAGCAGCAGCATCAGAGAATGTCGTGCCGCAGGTCAAATCAGCTGAGAGGTTTCCTAAAACCCCTGAATATTCTGCGGGGAATGTTGCCCCGTCGGATCAAGCAGCAAAAGGTTTCCTAAAAGCCCTGAATATTCTGCGGGGAATGTTGCCCCGCCGGATCAAGAAGCAAGAGGTTTCCTAACACCCCAACTGTTCTTCCTACAAATGTAAACAAAGAATTTGTCTACAACGTAACACAAAATTACGCCTAAATAGCGATAGTTCAACATACCTTCATGCTGTAGCTCCAGATGTAGGTACAAATCGCACACTCACGCGAATATCAGAAAAAGGCATCAATACACCAGCAAAACTCAGTAGCGGAAGATTAAGGTTGAAAGGAGAATGTTGAGGGGTGATCACTGAGGGAATGACAGCCGCCAGCAGCTACAAACGGTCCGTACCGAAGCTAAATCGACACGGTAAACAAACCGGTTACCTCAAAGCATATTAGAGTTAGCTAGTTAGCCAAACAAACATACCTCCAAAGCGGAAGGGATCAACACCAGAGTGGGAGGTCCTCAGGCAGTGACGAACCAGCAGTGCTCTGACACCCAAGCAGTGCCCTACAGTCCCATTTTATAGTATCCCTGTGGTACAATAATTACAAAAAAATAACCCGTGCAATGCTCACCGCTTGTCCTACTACACATGGTGATTTCACACAAGTGTAACAGTTAAATTGGCCTGGTTGTTTTAGAAGCATGCTTTCCAGTAGCTGGTCAACTAAATAAAATTAAGCTTTCAAGCAGAGTATAGAGTTAATGTAACAAAATGTTCCATCATCCATCGTGGACTCCAACAAGCCATGGCAGAGTCCAGGGCACTCTCCCTCACATTGCTCGCCGGTCTATTGCCATAGATAGCATCCATGTGGTCGAACCACTTCTGCTTTCTTCTGTTTGAAACACTCTGGCTGTTGGGGTCCTTGATGGTTCTGTAGTCAATTAAGTGTTTTTACTTTTCCCTACACTGTTGGTAGGTCTGGTGGTAGCCGTGTGTGGTCAACAGTTGCAACACTTGCAGAAGACTTCACGTTTCGCGTTGTTTCTTCGTTGCTAACGAGAGAAACATCTGCACCTCGTTTTTTGACCACGCCGTGGTTTTGCGCACAGCCGTTTCTTTTTACAAATTGAAATTCGTGTGAACAAATGACACTGCTATCACTGTTGCTAACTTTAAAACTAGCAGGTTGATGTCCCTTATCGCAAATCCAAGACGCTGGTAGTGACAATTCTCTCTGATCAGTCAGTGATCTGCAGGATTTTGATGTCACATTTAGTATCGGCTTGCTTGGAACCTCAACCGAGGTGGTACTAAAAACGTACCAGGTACTATCCACAGTGGAAAACCCCCCAAAGCCGAGCTGTACCGTGCAGTGGAAAAGCCCCAAATGACCACTCCTCCCCCAAATCCAGACAGTCCCCCAGAGCCAAGAAATGCCCCACAGCCAGGGCCCTCAAAGTTAATAGAAAATTTACGATTAATGTTTTGTTGATTTGGTAGAAACTGTAATTAAATTATCTTAGATGATTTTGCCATTACAATGTGTGTATGTCTGTGTGGTTTGTCTGTGTGGTGTCTGTGAGTGTGAGTGTCTGTGTGGTGTGAGTGTGTGTGCTTGTGTGTGTGTGAGCGAGAGAGAGAGAGATAGAGTTAGTGAAATAATATATGTTAACTAAAACTAGACACATAATATTGCAAAATACAATGATAAATATATGTTGTACCCTAAGAAAGGGATAGTATAACAAATGAGATTAGAATAATAGGTATAAGAACAACTTACTTTAATGCGATAATTGACCTTCTAGCCTATACATTATTGCATTTAGAACCATTTATCTGTTGTAGTGATTGTAAATTGTGACAATATGGTTCTTGTGAATGGAGAATGGATGTAGAAATGTAAGACAGGGAAGAAGGAGGCTCCAGAATGAGACTGAACAACCAAAGGCCTTGACGGAGAAGGAAAAGAGAAAAAAAGAAAAATACAAGTAGAGGTACCGCTGTTTAGAGGAGGGAAAAAATCACCACGTTCTACACTGGATGAGTTGATTTTCTTTCATGACATATATTGTTGTTCAGTGGTGTGATGTCCACCCTGTTATGTTCTGTCCACCCCGTTTCCCTTCTGTCCACCCTGTTACCTCTGTGTTTTTTTTATGTTAATAAAATAAGTTCAAGAAACATTATGCATATCTTTGTGGTTACGTGTAGGGAATGAAATGGCAAAATGAAAAAATTAAAAATGGGGCCAAAATTCCATTGAAATGTCTTTTTATTCTAAAAGAAATGTGTTGAAATTACACTGTGCCTTAAAATACAACAACGTTTTTCAAGATGATGCTTGTTTATGAACACTTTGTTAAAATACATTTGCAGGGTAAAGTGAGGGACATTTTTGCTATTGGAAAATGTAAATATAAAAATAACTGCTTTTTAATGCTTATTAATTGAGGTGGACATTTGGCCTTTGCATGTGTGAAGAATTTGGTATAAATTATTAAAGAATAATATAATGAGCTGGACCAATATATTTTTATTGTAGTGTAACAAGCCCTTCTTCAGATAAAATGATTAAATCATGGACTTTTTTGATAGAAAGTTACCGGGCTGAAATTAGAAGAATCCTTTATTTTTGTATATATACAATGCTCTTTTAAATTGTAAAAAGAGTTCACAATATCACAGTTTTTACTGTATTTTGGATCAAATAAATGCAGCTTTGGTGTTGGTGTGTGACTTCTTCTAAAACTTTTAAATGGCAGTGTAGGTCTAAAATGTTTTATTTAAAGAAAATGTATAGTCAAGATTACTTGATTTTGATCATTTAGTCTCCTCACATTCATTCTCTTTCTGTCACATTCCTCATCGATAGGCCCAGGGGAGGGTCTTTGTCTCCTCAGGTGTGAATCACATCAATATTCATAATAATTCCTGCCTCGCATATGACCTTTCTAACACTAAATGTGTCTTACAAAAGTTAAATGACTATATTGTTTTGAATGAATGAATGATCAGGATGGTTTTCACATCATTTTGTAGCAAAAACATGCATGCCTCGTGAATGTGCCATGCCAGCTTAAGCATGGCATGAGAACACACTCCTCCCTGGTGATTTATGTAGGATACCACTGTCCTGTTGTCCAGCATGATAAGGACATGGTTGCCCTCAATCTCTGTGAGGAAAAAAATGTAATGCCAGCAGCACCGTGAAAATCTCCAGACAGTTTATATGCCAATAATGCAGCTGGACCGTCCAAACCCATAGGCTGGATGACCGTTGTATATAGCACCCAAACCTGTGGAGGAGGCGTCTGTCATTATAACTTTGCTGAGACACACCTGTCAAGTCAAGTGTTTTTTATTGTCGTTCAACCATATACAGTTAGTACAGTACACAGAGAAACGAGACAAAGTTCCTCCTGGTCCATGGTGCTACATAAAACAACCAGAACAGAAGACAGAACCACATGAGACTACACAGACTAAATAACATACCTATATAAAGTGCACGTGCAAACATGTGCAAAAAGTACGGGACAGTACAATAAATTAATACAAATTAACAGGACAATGGGTACAGTGAGAGACGGTGCTGACCAGTACACAGAAAAAAGATGACAGTTTCTAAAAATGCCAAATGTAACATAATAACATACTGTGAGATAGTGTTCTATGCACATAGCAGATATTGAGGTAGCAGCCAGGTATAAAGTGACAATAATTAAAGTGCAACTCAGGACAAGTGTGTGTGTGTGTGTGTGTGTGTGTGTGTGTGTGTGTGTCAATCCAGTCTTTGAGTATTGAGGAGTCTGATGGCTTGGGGAAAGAAGCTGTTACACAGTCTGACCGTGAGGGCCCGAATGCTTTGGTACATTTTGCCAGATGGCAGGAGGGTGAAGTGTCTGTGTGAGGGGTGTGTGGGGTCATCCACAATGCTGGTTGCTTTGCGGATGCAGTGTTTTTTGTAAATGTCATTGATGGAGGGAAGAGAGACCCCGATGATCTTCTCAGCTGTCCTCACTATCCACTGCAGGGCTTTGCAGTCCGAACCGGTGCAAGTCCCAAAAACAGGCAGTGATGCAGCTGCTCAGTATGCTCTCAATAGACCCTCTATAGAATGTAGTGAGGATGGGGGGTGGTAGATGTACTTTCCTCAGCCTTCGAAGAAAGTAGAGATGCTGCTGTGCTTTTTTGGTAATAGAGCTGGTGTTGAGGGACCAGGTGAGGTTCTACGCCAGGTGAACACCAAGGAATTTGGTGCTCTAGACGATCTCCACAGAGGAGCCATCGATGTTCAGCAGAGAGCGGTCACTCTGTGCTCTCCTAAAGTCAACAACCATCTCTTTTGTTTTGTCCACATTCAGAGTTGTTGGCTCTACACCAGTCTGTTAGCTGCTGCACCTCCTCTCTGTATGCTGACTCGTCATTCTTGCTGATGAGACCCACCACGGTCGTGTCATCACCTAACTTAATGATGTGATTCGAGCTGTGCATTGCTGCACAGTCGTGAGTCAGCAGAGTGAACAGCAGTGGACTGAGCACACAGCCCTGGGGGCCAAGGCTCAGTGTGGTGGTGGAGATGCTGAGTGAGGTCTCCCAGTCAGGAAGTCCAGCTGCAGAGGGAGGTGTCCAGGCCCAGCAGATTCAGCTTTCCAATCAGGTGCTGAGGAATTATTGTGTTGAATGCTGAGCTTAAGTCTATGAACATCATTCGAACATAAAAGTCCTTTTTATCTAGGTGGGTGAGGGCCAGATGGAGGGTGGTGGCGATGGCGTCGTCTTTTGATCAGTTTGGACGATACGCGAACTGCAGTGGGTCTAGTGAGGGGGGCAGCTGGGTCTTAATGTGCCTCATGACAAGCCTCTCGAAGCACTTCATGATGAGTCATTGAGGCAGGACACTGAAGACTTCTTTGGCATGGGGACGATGGTGGTGAAGCATGTTGGAATGATGGCGCTGCTCAGAGAGATGTTGAAGATGTCGGTAAGAACATCCGCCAGCTGGTCTGCACATCCTCTGAGCACTCTGCCAGGAATGTTGTCTGGTCCAGCACCCTTCCGTGGGTTGCCTCACATCAGCCATGGTAAGACAGAGCACATGGTCATTGGGAGGAGTGGTGGTCTTCCTCGCCACCACGTCGTTCTGTGCTTCAAATCTAGCATAGAAGTCGTTCAGCACATCTGGAAGGGAGGCATCTTGTCACAGGCAACTGATGTTGGTCTGTAGTTGGTGATGGCCTGGATGCCCTGGCACATGTGCCGTGTGTCACAGCTGTCCTGGCAGTGACAGTGGATTCTCTAGGCGTGTGCACGCTTTGGCTCTCTGATGGCCCGGGACAGTTTGGCCCTTGCTGTTCTTAGGGCATCCTTGTTGCCAGCTACGAAGGCCTTCTAATGTCAGGAACACCTGACATTAGAAGGCAGGTCTGATTCCATGGTAACAGAGTTCGGTAGTACCCACGCGTCACTTTGAAGAGCAGCTTCAAGAGAAGCTTTTCACAGAAGCATGCTTCAGTGGTGGAAGTCCCTTTGTGGAGTTCGTCCAGCACAGAAAAGGTCACACATGCAACATGTCCAATGGAATGACAGCGAAAGCTGTGATCATGAGCCCCAAAAGCTTGTGAAATGCACTCACAGATAGAACACATCCCACCCTGAACATCACTAGACACCGGTGGAATGTCAGAATGCAAGCTGAGACAGACGCGCCTGCCTGCATCACCCACAAATCTAGCTACACCCCTAGAAATAGTCTGTTACCTTGGCAACAGGAAACTCTTGTCTAGGTTTGCACACAGCCCTAGATTAATCAGATGGCTGAGAATGTAATCTTGATGTTGGGCAGCCAAAGGCTCTCTGAGTGGGCTAGTACCCTACCAATCGTCGAGATAATTCAAAACGCGGACGTCGTGAAGCCTCAAGGGTATCAAAGCCAAATCCATCAATTTTATGAAAGTGCATAGTGCCAGTGCAAGTCCTAATGGAAGGACACAAAATGTATACACTTTGCCCCCCGAAAGCGAATCTGAGAAAGCTCCTACACTTGTAACATTATTTGCTTTTGTGTCAGCATTCTGATTGGACACTTCATTAGTTTGCAATTCAAACATCTCAAATCCAGAATTGGAAGCAAGCCTCTGTCTTTTTTTGGGACCAGAAAATAACAGCTATAAAATCCACACTCTCTCTGATTTTTGATTCTGGAAATCCATTCTCTCTTAGGAAAAGGGGCAATAGAGGAGATTCTCCCTTTTCCTAAGAGAGAATGAATTTCCAGATTCAAAAATGGGCTTTTCAAACAGAAACGTCTGTCGGAATAACCCTGTTGAACAGAGTTCGCCTGAACTGAATTATGTAACCATGCTTTATTGTTCAAAGTACCCATATTGAAATGCCCTTCAGCTACTGCCAAGCCAACAGACGGGTAGACAGAGGGATTAATGCATAGCTTTTGCCTGCAGTGTGACCAATATCTACTAGATTGCATGCTTGGCTTAGTTTTGGAGATTGCTCACGAACCAGTGGCAAATGGCTGGAAGTCTTCACTCCTCTACTACTCAGTCTGGTTGACAGGAATTTGAGAATGTTTTTGCCTTATTGTATTCAGGCATAAAAGATGAGTGCCCTGAGATGCCTTAGCAGCAGGGACGCATACAGAATAAACCTTTTCCCTGGTATTTGTAATGGGGCAAAATGTACGAACATTGGGGGAAATGTTTATTTGGGAAAACTGGTTCACCACAAAGGCCCCAGCATTCTTTATGGGGGGGCAACGTATGCCGCTTATGTTCACTGTGTGTTTTGTGTACACTTGTGTTTGATGAACATTGAATTCTGTTATGTATATCTCAAGAACCTTGGTCATGCAGACAAAGGCTGAATTCTGAATATGAGTTTTTAATGTTCACTCCCCAGTGCAAACTGCAGGGAGGAAACTGAACTATATTCTGGCAGTCAGGTGTTAAGAGCGTGAACAATGGCAAACTCAACCCGATACTGTCTGAAGGGCAAACAGGAACAACACAGATACATTTTTATGGTCTGGTTTCATTCACTGCAAGTCCGTCAGGCTTGCTTCTGGTGTCAAGCCAGTTATTTAAAAGGGGCCGGTCCAACATCCAAACGTCTATACTGACGTGCCCATGATGGTGGGAATGAACGAGGACCCCTATCCTTCTGAGAGGGTGCAAAACTTATGTGGCTCTCTGATGGGATGTTTTGAAGATACCGAGCCTGAACCCACCAGAGTTGTGGCAGGCTTTTCTCTCTCTCTACGAGGAAGCATCTGCTGGAATGTGGCAGAGTGCTTTTTCACACTGTTTTGCCTCAGGTACTCAGATAAGAGACAAAGGCAGGCCTACAAATAGTCATAAAGCCTGACTGCAGCCTATACAAACACTCACAACAACCATTCCAGAATCAAACAAAAGAAGTCCAAAACAGACTACAGATCCCATGAAGCCTTGCTCATTTTACACCTACGTGTGAAATTCTGAAGGATCGAACTCTCAACTCCTATTGGATGAAATGCACTACAGAACACGTCTCTCAACCATGATGTCATCTAGTTTAAAAAAAAACCGAAGAGATCTGGGTTTTGCTTCCAGCGACAGTATGTGCCTCGTCTAGATGCAGCCCTGCTGCTCCCAAGTGTAGCCTCTTTGCCACAGGAAGTAACGTATGTACCTGAAATTTGGCCATACGATCTCTATCTCACTGGATGAGTTGAGATTTCTCCTTGTTCAACCAAGCACACTAATGGATCTGAAGGAGACCACTGAGCAATCCGCATCTTCACCCTTTTGCCTGCAGAATTGAAGAAAGAAGATTTCTCTTTCTTATTCAACCAAGTCGACTTTGCTGTTTTCTCCGCTGAACCGCAGAGAATCAGCCGCCGTACCGCCCATTGACAGAGCGAGAAAACCCGTCATCACCTGAACTTCGAGGAACCGAGTCAGAGTCAAATGATGGATGAACACACATTCTACCCATTCAAGTAAGAGGTTTACATCTGGGCAGAGATAGATTATTATGGTGTGTTATTCTTGTGTATCAAGGCTATTGTTTGTACAGTTTTTCAGACCACCTAGTCCGCTCAATGTTGCTAATAATATTGGATTATTGTAATTTACTGTTACCACGAATGAGATTTGCTGTGTTGTAGTCCAAGCACGTTGGACTGTTTGTAAATTTGCGCCACTGCTGGTGAGACGGCACACTGAGTTTATCCATTAAAAAAAACAACGACCGTGATGGATGGATTACAAGCCGTTCACCGCGTCTTTGAGTGCTAAAATGTTTTTTTCTCCTAGTATTGAATTGTCAATGCTGCAGCTCACTGCATTTGTATTGCATTAAATAAATATTGCATAAAAAAAATCAATTTGAAATTGTGTTTGTTGATTGGTTGGTCTATATGTGGATACAAGTAATGCCTTTTCATTTAAGACAAGTAGTACAATCTCCTATGATTTTGCCATCTTGTGAAAATGATTATGAGTTGTCATGAGACTGTTGGATTAAACAGTGGTGTTGAAAATGATCTTGCTTTCTTCTTCCCACACTTTTCTCTTCCTCTAACTCTCAGCTGAATGTCGATTCCAAAGTGCCATGAATCAACTGTTCTATTTTTATCCATCTACCCTGATTTCTTTCTTCTCTGCATTCCCCCCTGATCTCCACGAGACAATTTTTCCTTTAAGAAACAGAGAGCTGGGTACAACAGTGCATGCAGGACACTCACAATCACTCTGCATGTGTAATTTTTCCCTCCCTAACTGAATCTTTGCATATGCCAAATCATGAATAAAAGATAAATGATTATGAGTCTTGTCTTGCTGGTTGACCCATCTAACCTTCTCTTGCTGTTCCACACTCTCAGTGAGAGAGCTTAGCCCATAAATCACGGCTGACATAAGCATGATTTTGCTTGTTTTATCATAAAAAAATGTGCACAAAAATCACAATCCCTTTAATGAGTTTGAGTTGGAATAGATTATTCTATTTAAACATCATACTTTCTTGTTATGTACAATTTTGAGCTGTAAATAATTTAAAAGAGGGGTTATTTTACAGTAAAAGTGACAGCAAATTATAAATTGTTACAAGTAGCTGTGAAATGAAGGGATAATCTGCCCCTTAATTTATTCTTACTTCAGTTGAGCTTGATCTGCCTTTATGAACTTAAATTCATGTGAAATTCATGAGCCGGTAAATATGAGTAGATGATGTGACATTCATGTGATGAATACAGAATGGTGATGATACGGGGGATGTGACATCTACTGTAAATACTTCACTGCTGTGCCAAATCAGAGATTATGTGAATCCTTATGGCTCACCTAAAACATAGATGTACCCTATAAAACAACCAGTTTACTGCAATAGCACAATCAAGTTTGTTCACTTGTGATTTTCCACTGTAGCAGATCACACGGCTTTGGCAGCTGGAACTCAATCAACTAATTTTATCCAATGTCATGCAGTGTTTAGTCAAGTGTTTATTGTAGCATTACCATTCAATTTGGTAAACATTTTTATCCAAAATCAATTTGCATCATTGGAGAAAGAGTGTCATTTGAATTCTCAGAATTGGCAAAAAAAAAAAAAAAAAAACAAAGCTTGGGGTTTGTGAACAATGCTGGTTTGAGGTGTTTGTTGTTATGCTCCCCTAAATCATCTGAACTTGCAATAATGATGGACTGTACTCTATTATTGGTATGTGAGGTAATTGTAAATTAAAAGACTATAAGAAATAAGCAATTTGCAATATAAAAAATTATATTTTGAATTTCTGCACTACTTGACTACATTTAAGATGACTTCACTCACATGTAGCTAGGCATGGATTATCAAGTTTAAATAGCAAAAAATATTTTAGATAATAATTAGGTTAATGACATTTGTCAAGACAAACTTAGATGTTGGCTTGACAAAGTCTTAAACTGTTAAAGCTTAAAACTGATGGATGGTTGGATGGATTGATTCTAGGAAAAAGTTACAATTAATAATGTTGGTTTTGGTTTAGGGATTTTCGAATCTGAGACATTATTCTTCTCACTGTATCTGCTCCAGCACAGAAAAAATAGCAGACTGTGTGTAGATCACTCAGGGGAGGATCTATGATAATAGGGTGGAGTCCATAACCAGTCGTGGATGAGGTCACATTAGAGCAGAAACGAAAACGTCTCAGGTTACATGTGTAACCCTTGTTCCCTGAAAAAGCGGAACGAGATGCTGCGCTTTGGGAACAATCCTAGTTGTGAACATAAGTTGTGAATATGTGTGTAGCACGTCAATGAACATTGACTGGAATTTATAGCCTCGGCTGATGTAGTCATTAGACGCACCTGTGGCCAGGCTATAAATGAATGCTTCACCAGGTGTCGTCAGATACTTCTTTTTGAAGAGCAGTCCTGGGACATCCCAGTGCGGCAAAGAAGCGCAGCATCTCGTTCCGCTTTTTTCAGGGAACAAGGGTTACACATGTAACCCGAGACGTTCCCTTTACAAAAAGCTTCACTATGATGCTGCGCTTTGCTAAGCGCTTTGGGAACACAATACCCACGCCGCCGCACTGGGGCTGTCCGGACCCCTACGGTTGTGAAGTGTGCTCACAAGAACGCGAGAGGCCTCAGACATGAGCTTGAGATGTCGACTCAAGGGCATAAGGGCCCGGGGTAGCAGGAACATCCAGTAACATGACCATAAAACCAGATGAATGTGTGCGGAGAGGACCAGCCTGCCGCATGACAAACTTGCTCCCGGAGTAGCATTAGACATGAGCGTAGATGTCGACTCAGGGGCGTAAGAGACCGGAGTAGCATGAACATCCAAACCATAGAGCCTGAAGAATGTGTGCGGAGAGGATCAGCCTGCCACGTCACAAAATTGTTCAGGCATGAAAGATTTAAGCCATAAGATCTGAGAATGTATGCGGAGAGGACCAGCCTGCTGCATCACAAACTTGCTTAGACATGAGCGTAGATGTCGACCCAAGGGCACAAGAGCAGAGGGTAGCATGAACATCTAGTAACATGACCATAAAACCAGATGAATGTGTGCGGAGAGGACCAGCCTGCCGCATCACAAACTTGCTGCAGAGGGAGACCTCTAGCCAAGGCTTTAGAGGAGGAGAGCCCTCTGGTAGAATGTGCCCTAAAACCTACTGGTGAAGCTTGGCCGTGCGCCTTGTAGGTCCGGGCAATAATGTCTCTCACCCAAAGTGACATAGTCTTCCAGGAGGTGACTGCTCCCCGGTCATGGCTTTCAAGTGAAGAATTGCTGCCCTGACTTTACGCCACTAGCAAAAGTGGTGGACATAAGTCTGAAGGGTACAGACTGGACAAAGTCTGAGAAGTCTTAGCTGCTCCGGTGTTACAAAGAGCAGGGAGCAGAAGGCTTAGAAAATAACAGGCCAAGGGCCACGAAAGGTATCTTGGGCAGGTAGTTAGGGTGAGGGTGCAAAGAATGCTTTTGGTCATAGCTGGGGCAAACTCTAAACAGGCCGGCAAAAGAGACAGAGCCTGTAGGTACCCAAGTCTCTTTAGAGACGTAATTGCCATAAGAAAAACCATCTTGAGAGTCAGAAGTCTACCAAACACTGACTCTAGAGGTCTAAAAATGGGGGTCTTACCCTATGAAGAGGTCCTAGCAAGGATGCATCTTATGGGGCACCCCGCCCTCCAAGGCGTGGCAAACCACATTGGAGGCTACATAGAACCTGGCAGTGGCGAGGCAAGTGCCCGCTGACAGTTCTTTCTACAAAAAATCCAGAACTGAAGCAAACTGGCAGTTAGCTGGTTCTGTAATATGAACTTGGGGGGGAAACTGGGCGACTCGGGGAGAAGTAGAGGAGACATTGCGCTATCAACAGAGGCGAAGAGGTCCAGCAGCATTAACCGAATACCCCCGAGCTTCAGCACCCACGATAGTTGAATACACCAACGTCGAGGGCACGAAGACACGGGAAGTATACATTTCTTTTATTTATTAAATTATTTTGTCCACCAGACAGAAATTTGTCTTCTAGTTTGGAGCGTTTCTGGGAGGGTCTCTTGTTCGCGTGGCCAGTCTAGCTGTAGTCTGACCACATCTTGCATAATCACCTCAAGTCATTTATCAGCTGCTTTATTATTGTGCGTGAAATGTACAAAGGTTCAGCGCTCCGCCGCCCTCGTGACCCGAAGAGGCGCGCTTCGAGATCACGGGAAGGACCAGCTGGGTCTGGGGAGAGAGCGAGGGAAAAGGATGAACTCGTCTCTCGCTCCTCAGCTAGATCCATGCGAAAGCCCCACGAATGAAATGTGGGCGTTGACTCCCAGAAGTAAGCGAGGCGAGCGCGAAGCATTTTGCCCGAAAGCAGATCGTAATGCTCGCATTTGTCTCTTAATTCCACAGCCGCTTTATTATTATTTGCGAGATTTACAGAGGTTCAGTGTCCTCGTGAACCGAAGAGGCGCCGAGGCACGCTTCAGGCTTACGAGGATCAGCTGAATCTGGGGAGAGAGCGAGCGAAAGGGATGAACCCGTCTCTCACTCCTCAGCCAGATCCATATGAGAGCCCCACCCAAACAGAGCAAAACTGATGCGTGTCCAGTGACGTCGTTAGGCCTATTTTAGGGGGGCTGAAGCTACCCCAAAATGTTCCTAAGCCCCCCTAAATGATAATAAGAACAATAACAATTCGATTTATCAATAACTGTATCCTCATTCATATTTAGAATTAGACGCAACAAATGATATATATCCAGCTACAAAAAATAGCCGAAAAGTCGGAAGTTGGACAGAAGTACAAAGAGTCGTTGTGCTATCAAGATGATGCACCGCACCGTCTCGTTGCATTGGTGTGAACTGTGGCAGCTTTCAGAGCGTTGCAGACCGGAGCGCTGCAAGTAATGAGGATTCATCTCGTCTCGTCGTTACTCTAGTCTGAAGTTGAACTCACTATGCATCCTCCCGCCCACACACACCGATACACACGCTAATGGTGAAAGTGTCGTGATACAGAGTGAAACTGTAAGTTGTTTTTAATCACCTGCTTACCTTTAGCTACGTGTTCTTGAGGTAAAGGAAAGGGGATATTTTGGTTTGCTATGGAAAACTGTAGTCTAGCTAGAGTGAAGAAGCAAAATACAAGAAATGGTTAACTTAGCAAGCTAATGACAACTCTTTATTCTTTTCCAATAATATAACCTATCTCTAAAATAGGCATATAAAACAATATCAATCCCCATAGAATGTTGTTGTCACTGAAAACTAAATGTCATAGTGTCCCTGTTAATGCTATTACCGTTATATCCTTCTTGTATACATCATTTGGCAGAATAAATCATCTTTAATTGAGAAACGCTCAAACCTGTGATGTCAAATTTCACTATGACCTTAAAATTCTGGTTCTTGGGTTAAACTGTATGCAACCCAAACTACACAGCTAAATTACACTCTGATTGAACCAATCCACAGCGCAGTTACAGTAATTTGAGTAATTAAATAGCATTCTGTGGACAACTTATCTTATATAGAGAGGAATTATTTATAATATGCTATTACTTTATCATACAGTTACATGAGCAGACAGATAGCATTTAAGTCATTGCTTATAGAATAACTCATCAGGAGCAAAGTCTGGCCTAAGTAAATTCCCCCATGCAGCTTTGATGTGTCTAAAAGCAACATTACAGTAACTTTTCTTTAATAGAGTAGAAATGGAAGAGGATATGTCTGTCACGTTTTACTTGTTAACATCTTGGTTTCTTGACTGGTTGTTGACATAAGTGTAGCTCTAGATGTGAGTACAAAGATTTTGTATACGCAAGTTACAAATACCCTGGGGGCTAAGCCCCCCCTGTCTTCCAATCCTAGTGACGTCCCTGTGCGTGTCCTCTTCAGCTTTAGAGTGAGAACAGAGGAACACGCATCATTTATGGCTTTCAGTCATTCTCTCTTTCTTTTAAAAAAAAAAAAATATATATATATATACACTACCGTTCAAAAGTTTGGGGTCACTTGTCTGAAATGTTTCTCATGATCTTAAAAATCTTTTGATCTGAAGGTGTATGCTTAAAAGTTTGAAATTAACTTTGTAGACAAAATATTATTCTGCCAAAACATATACATTTATTTAATTACAAATCTAAAATTTCCTAAAAAAAAAAAAAGTTTTTGAAATGGATGACGGATCAAAATATGAAGAAAAGAAGCCAATAAGTGCCCAACATAGATGGGAACTCCTTCAATACTGTTTAAAAAGCATCCCGGGGTGATTCCTCAAGAAGTTGGTTGAGAAAATGTCACGAGTACATGTCTGCAAAATCTAGGCAAAGGGTGACTACTTTGAAGATGCTAAAATATTACATAGTTTTGGATTTATTTTGGATTTTTTGGTCACAAAATAATTCCCATATTTCCATTTCTATTATTCCATAGTTTTGCTGACTACTATTATTCTAAAATGTGAAATAAATAAATAAATAAAGAATGAGTAAGTGACCCCAAACTTTTGAACGGTAGTGTATATATATATATATATATATATATATATATATATATATATTTTCTAGACAGAACAGAAAGGAGAAAATGTTCACTTCACACTGCCTCACAAATTCTAATTCCTAGCAGAGGAAAGAAAGTTTTGACAGTGTTTGTAAAACACACACACACACACACACACACACACACACAAATCGCTCTTCAAAAAGAAGTATCTGACGACACCTGGTGAAGCATCCATTTATAGCCAGGCCACAGGTACATCTAATGACTACATCAGCCGAGGCTATAAATTCCGGTCAATGTTCATTGACGTGTTACACACATATTCACAGCTCGTTCACAACTAGGATTGTTCCCAAAGCGCTTAGCAAAGCGCAGCATCATAGTGAAGCTTTTTGTAAAGGGAACCATTAATTTTAACACTGAAAGAACAAAGAACAAGATAAACAAACAAGCAATCAAACAAACACCTATAAAATCTGCAAATACACCTCTTCCTGTCACACCTGTGCTGACACACAGTACTCGCATACATGTGGCATGTTAATTGTGCTCTGCACGTGTTTGATGGCAGCATGTGCTGTGATTGATTCTTGATGGTAGGTACAGCATGGCTGCTGTTTTAAATCCTGATCAGATTTGCTTACACTGCCATTTTATAGCCCACAGCCAACAGCTGACACTGCAGGTAGCTCCCCTGCCTTGTGTGTGTGTGTGTGTGTGTGTGTATGTATGTGTGTGTGTGTTTGTGAGCTGCCGCAAGTGCTCCAAGTGCTCCCGTTTAATAACAGACGGTGATAATTTAAGATGCATTGGTGGAGAACGGAGCACAAATCACTGTGGTGATGGCTCCGTGGAGACAAAATGGAAGGAAGGGCAGTAGAGAGATAAATTGCACCGGGGGGGAGAAAAAAAGTGAAAGCGATAAAAAACAAGGCCTCTCTGCTATGGTGTGTTTGTGTGTGGGTATGTATGATCAGTGATGAACAGACTGTGATGTCTCTTGTGAACGCTAGGCACAGCACACATTCCCTCCTGTATGGTGTTTACAGTGATCATTACTGCTTCACTGCCATTATAATGATGACCACAGAGAATAGTCTGGTTTTCAGACAACATTGCGCCACCTCATTCAGACAACTCTCACTCTCTGTCTGTCAGTGACTCAATCACTTAAAACATAGCAGGCATGCTGTTGGTTCGGACACAGTTCGGGAAACATTATTGGAGGCGTCATTGGAAGCAATGCCACCAGCTTCAGTACAAGATGTGATTTCGCCTATTCACCCTCCCCTATTGAAAAGGCCAGTATATGCTGTACATTTTGATCACCAGCATATGTTGTATTTTGGATGCTGTTGTGTTATTTATTTATTGCTGGTGAATAGTATTGGGATCTGAGAGCCGGTTCTTGTTCTTCTTAAAGAAAGAAAAAAATACTGGGTTGCTTGATTCATGACTTTCGGTTCCCTTAACATTTCCCAAACTTGTAAATTTTTGCTGATACGGATGGAACAACACACTTAAATACTCTGACAGTGTTCCCTGCAGTAGTATGCAGAATCTGGAATTGTTAAGCAGAATTGTTAAGTACCTTTTTATTGTCCTAATAGTGAACATCATGGCTTTACTGGTCATCAGCTTGACCACAATAACTAGCTTGAACCAGCATGTAAATAAATTCTGGTCTAAGCTCGTCTTTTTAGCAGGAAATATAAGTTACTCTAAACACAACCATTTGCAGTGCCTTGAAGAGAACTAAGATAAATTGAATAATTTGGGGAGAATTTAAGACTGATACAATGGTCGATGAAGAAACTTCCCCATGGTTGCCATGGAAATTTCAGAACAAATACATTTAGTTGTTCTCAAATATAACCAACTCTCTACATCTACAAAATGATTATACTAAACATGTGGCATGCTTTTGGCTTACCATCTCACATGAAGCTTAATTCATGAACATTAGACATTTACTTTGAACTTTTCAAATATAAAGCAGTGTGTAGGATTTAACCAAAAAAAAAAAAAAAAAGACAAATGCATCTTATGCAGATGATAACCCTGACAAGTATGTTTCTCATAACATGTAATGTATTATCCATGCTTAAAACTAACAAACTAAATAGTAGGGGGTTTTATCATGCAAATGTCTGGTATGTAATTTATTGTCTCTTAAATTCAAGAATAAAGGTGTGAAGTATATTCAGGTTATTTTATAGTTATAGTTTTCTTATATAATTCATTATTAAAATGTTAAATGAAAACTGACAAGCCTTAGAACAAATCAATTATCTTGAGTGGAGGACACCTTGACCACAGGCTCTCTGAAAGCCACCTCTAAATGGCTTAGAACCTCTTTGGGGTGTGAACAAACCGAAGGAGTTAAAAGACCAGCCTCTCTCTCTTCTCTGCACTATGGCAAATGAAAACCATTAATTTTAACACTGTTTTTGATTAATAGAAATATAAGAAAGAGGAGTGGGTGGACTTTTAACATTGTAGGGTGGTTGTGTACACACACTGCTGACTCACACTTATGTACAAACAACATGTAAAAGTGAATTTTGCATAATAGGTCCCCTTTAATTAAAATAATGAGCACAAGTACCGCCCTCACGGTGGGGACAGGTTTGATATGGAACAACTTTAACCCAACCTTATTTTTCAAGAAGTGCGCTCGAGACATCAGGAGTATATGTTTTGAAGCCATTCCCACCCAAAAATTACTTTTCTTATGAAGTACAGGGGGAGGCTGCGAAAAGAAGAAATTTATATGTGAAGAAGTGTTGCAGGCAGGTAAAGATACCATGCATATCGGTGAGGCAGAGGGAGCTGATTTTAATGGAGGCACTCTCTCACTGCACCTTGGAGTTGGCTCTCTGTCACTTATAAATAATGCTGACCCACTCATCTGCTCCCTCGGTTTTCTCTCCTTGTCGTAATTTATGGCCCAATGTTCAAATTGCTACACAAAAAGTCTTTCAATTTATAACTTTTAACTCCTGGACTGAAAACGAGAATTGACAGTGTGGCAATTAAAGTGCAAGCAGTTTTTCAACACACAAATACACACGTCAGCCATCGTGAACAGTGCTTGTCTGAATGACATTATCATACTGATAGGTTTGATAATATTAGATTAAGTCCCATATTGTGGGTCACTACATTAATGGGTTAATAACAAGCATTTCCCATTTAAATTTGAATACAAATAAGGAACACTACTTACAGGGTTGTCATTACTAAATGTCACACGATGATTTGCAGTATTGACTAGCTGATACATAGGCTCAAATGCACCATTTTATTACAGTGTTTAAGTTAATATCCTGTACCTGTTCCTTTTCAAAAAGCTACACTTATGATACTGCACTGAGTTAACGCTTTAGGAACAGCTTTAGGTGTGACCAGCTGTGAATATGTGTGCAACATGTCAATGAATATTGACCAGAATTTATAGCCTCTGCCGGTGACATCATTGGATGCACCTGTAGCAGGGCTATAAATAGATGTGTCACAGGTGCATCATCAGATCTTTTGTCTTCAGATCACTCTGTGTGTGCGCTTCATGAGCCTGTCAGAAACCTTTCTACTTTCCTCTGTTAGGAGTTCGATTTTGTTAGGCAATGCGCAGATACCTTTCTCTTCTTTCTCTAAAAAAGAAAAGAAAAAAAAAAAGAATATGACTGAAAGACAGAGCAAGCGATGTGTGTTCCCTTGTCTACGCTCTATGGCTGAGAGGGACACACATCAGTTTTGCTTTGTATGTTTGGGGGAAGAGCATGCTGCTCTCGTGTTGGGGTGGGGCAGGTGCAAGCATTGCGATCTGCTCTCATTCAAAATGCATGCTTACTTCTGAAAGTTGGCACCAACACAATGATGTCACCGGCAGAGGCTTTAAATTCCAGTTAATGTTCATTGAAGTGTTGCACACATATTTACAACTGGTCACACCTAAAGCTGTTCCCAAAGCGCTAACTCAGCGCAGCATCTCGTTCCGCTTTTATCAGGGAACAAGGGTTACAGTTAAGTAACCCGAGACGTTTCCCTTGTCAATGTGACTGACAGAAAGCCAATAAAAATGAAGAACTATTAAGGCAGACTATAAAAACAGAAAACTACTCTTTTTAAATTCTCTGATCTGCTCAACCTCTGCCACCATGTTACTAACAGGACCGAATCTATCCTGTCAGACACCAGAAATATGAATGAGTGAGTATGCGATTGACTGACTGAAAGAGATTCCTTCACCCAGAGAAATAAGACCAGGGCGAAAAGTGAGGTTAAAGCAACCAATATGAGAGAAGGAAAGATCACAGATGAAGCAAGAGGAATGATCAAGATAGGAGAGCTGTTCAAAATATATTATGCTTCTGTACTTCTCTGACCCATCAAGCTCAGCATTCTCTGCAGCGTCTGACTGTGATACCTGAGTGCTCTCAATCAAGTTTGTCATGGTTTTAACAACTGGCTCAAAGGCCTGCCCATTTTAGAACTGGTCCAATAATCATATAGAGAAGCCGATTTTCCAGGCGGGACAAAAATTTATTGATGTAGAAATGTAGCCGATTGCATTACTTGAACAAACAGGTTGATGGTGATGTGTAATATTTGACACCTATGTGCAAAATATCTTGAAATGCACCATGAATGATCTTTGATATATATATATATATATATATATATATATATATATATATATATATATATATGGAAGACATGCTTGCTGTGTAGGCTTGGAGCACCACAGAATCAAATCCACAAACAGGTGATTTTAAGAATCTCAAATCCATAAATCCTTCATAAAAGTATTGCAAATTTACTTATAACTAGATATAGATGACAGACGTCTAGGTTAGGATATTAAAACTTGAAAACTTTATTTATTTGGAGATTGCGATTTTTATTTAAAGCTGATTTAACCAGCTGTCGTATCTTACATGCAGTATTATCTAAAGTGTGATATCAAAATTGTGAGATATCTTAATTACTACAATGTCTTTCATGCACATTAGAATATATGGGCCTAATTGCTGTTTGTTACATTATTCATGAGCATGTAAACACTTGTTTATATATCATATGTTTGCAAAATGTTTTCATGTGCTAGATTTAATTATGTCATATAGTTGATGATACTATATAATTCTACTGCAGAGCGATGGCATCTCAGAACATTACCTCATCTCTTGTTTGCTGCGATTTCTAATGTCACTCAATCTACACCATGCTATCATTCATGTAGAACTATTCTTTCAACCACTAAAAATAGCTTCACTGATAATCTTCCAGAATTGTCTCACATACTCAGTTGGCCAAAAAGTCTAGTGTTGCCCCCCCCCCCCCCCCCCCCTTCGATTAAAGAAAAAGCCTGCACCGTAGTACAATGATCACACTCATGCTCGGAAAATGGAGCACAAGTAGAAGAATACGTAATTAGAGGTATTTTGTGGTTCATGGAAGGATTGTGTCTGTAGCTACAGACAGGCACTAAAAGCTGCCAGGTCAGCATATTTTAGCAAACTCATAGAAAATAACCACAACAATCCATGATGTTTGTTCATTAATGTGTCTAAATTGGTTAGGAATAAAGCATTGACTGAACCAGAAATTCCATTACAGCAAAATAGTAATTACTTCATAAATATCTTTATTGATAAAATTGAAATAATCAGAAATAAAATTTAACTATGCAATCAACTGTCACAGCACCTCAGAAAACAGTGTCTCATAATTTTCCTTATGAGCAACTTCAATCCTTCGCTGTCATAGGTCATGAAGTGCTAAAAAGACGTATCAACAAATAATATACCAACAAAGCATTTTGTAACGTATTTCAAGGGCGAGAACCGGCTTGTCAATATAAATAATATTTGAATTATACATTTACACACACACACTCACTCACTCACTCACACTCGCACGCACGCACGCACGCACGCACGCACGCACGCACGCACGACGGTCATGTCTGTAAATGATCTCTCTCTCCTCGTACCACCATCTGCCACTGGCCTTTATCCCTCTCGGAGGCTTGATTAGCCTGATACGGGACCGGGTGTGTATCGTCACAACCCCGCCCCGCCCTCCGCACTGCCACACACTTAAAATAGGTTTTCCCTGTAATCTCAGAACCTCATCTTAATATTATAACTCCTCGCTATCCTTAGGACTTACCCCAAGAAAATTTAAAATGGCAGTTATCAAACTGCTTATTAAGAAGCCACAGCTTGATCCTGGAGAATTGGCTAATTACAGACCAGTTTCAAATCTACCATGTCAAAAAGGTGGTGTCTTTGTATTAATTTTAATATTCTGTTAACTACATACAAAGTTTTAAATGGTCTAGCTCCACAGTACCAAAGGGACCTTCTGGCTTGTTAATAATTCCAAGAATATCAAAATCCACAAAAGGAAGTAAATCCTTTTCATATTTGGCTCCTAAACTATGAAATAGACTGCCTAACATTGTTCGGTATGCAGACACATTCACTCAGTTTAAGTCTATTCTAAAGACTCATCTATTTAGCCAGGCATACACCTAATTTATCCACCAACTCACAATTAGGCTGCTTTAGTTAGTTAGCTATCATGATCTATAACTCTACATAAAATTGAATGGCATCTACGCTAATATTATTCTATTTGTTTCCATATGTCAACCTTGGGATTCATATCCCGTTACCAGATCCAGCTCCGTTCTTGCTTCGTGTTGGACTCCACTGCTGCGTATCGCTGAGTGATGATGACAAACAACAGCTGGTGCTAGCCAGGCATCACTTCAGTCTTTTGACTTAAGAGGATGAACTGATGCCAACTCCAAATGTAAGACATTGGATTCTTCATATGCCCAAGTGAACTTTAATGCACCTCATTGATCTCTACCTGCATCACATTTGTCTATTGATGGACTACACTCTTGAAATGGAATACATAGACTATCATTTAATTGCCAACAAAAGCCTTTATCAGCCAACTAATAAAGGACAATGCATCTATGTGAACATCTGCAGTTAAACCAGGTTGGACTTCAAAGACTATAGTAATTAAATTAACTAATTAAATTAATAAAAAAAATAAACACTGCACTTAACGTTTAGTTAATTTCCACATTTTAAACCATGACCTGCACTGCACACAAATAACTAATATTCGCATTGTACTAATGTTGTTTAGCCAGAGGGGAACTGGCCCCTACAGTGAGCCTGGTTTCTCCCAAGGTTATTTTCTCTATTAACCAACATCAGAAAAAAAAACAGAATCAAGGCTGACCAAAGTGCTGTACAATACAAAATTATAAAACGCACAACAATTTAAGACCAGGACATTATATTAAAAGCCAGTGAAAAAAGATTTATAAACAGATAATGAATGTGACAATCTGATAGTGATAGGCAAACTATTCCATAAAATAGGACCCAAAACAAAAAGGCTCTCCCGCCTCAGGAAACTGAGATTCCCGCAATCAGCATTACTGACAGCAAAATTATTTCGAGGACCAAAGACAATCACTTCTGTCTTATCTTTATACAATAACAAAAAGTTTTTGGCAAGCCAACCTTTTATTTCCTCCAAAAGAGATTGTAATGCAATGTGATCATTTAGTTTAACCGGTAAGCCTTCAGCTTGCTCACATGGGTTCTAAATACAATTACTATTTAATAATTTAATTTTATACACAATTTACAATCATGTTTAATCAAACTACACAATGATCACTCTAAGACTTTATAGATATTAGTTTAATTTTTTTGTTAATGCATGATTTCCTGTAAAGCTGCTTTGAAACGATGTGTTGTGCACTATACAAATAAAAATGACTTGACTTGACAAAGGAAACTTCTATTTGCCAAGAAAACATTTTATTTTTTTTTATTTCATTTTAAAAGTTAAGCCCCATAACACATGGGGTGATAGCAAAAATGGCAACATCTGCTCAAAACAAAAAAGTGCATTAATCAACCCCCAAGGTGTATACCTAATTGTGATTTGTGACAAAACAAACATTTTTAATTAATCTGGGTCTTTAAACTGGGACTCAAAGGCTTTTTACAAAAACTGTTTTTTCTTTTTTTTAAGAGCATACCACAGTCTATCCTATCTATTATGGAAACACTAGTCTACTAGTTTACACCAGTTTATATTCTAAAGCCAAAGTGTGTTTGCCCAAGATTGAAAGGTGTTGCACCATGTTGCTGACTTGCCTGTCACTGACACGTTTCTTGATAACTGATCCCGATGGCCTTATTACAACAAGATCCTTGGATGCACACACACACTTAGTATCAGAGACAACTCAAATTACCAAATGTTTATACATGCGACATCAGATTTGTTAATTCCTGGTTGTTCCTTCAGAGAGGAAGTGTTTAATGACAGAGAGCAAGCTGGAACGCCACAGGGGCCGTTCGAGTCGCTGTCAATCCCGTGGATGCAGGATTCATAAAATGTCCTTGTGGCACCACATGATGTAAGTCTTCAGAGAGACCTGAAAGCTAGCAGGGTGCTCATAGTGTAAATGATTTATTTAGCACACACATGCACTCACATGCAACACACAGGCACACTCACACTGGCACCCTGATCAAAGCAGATGTGAGAACCCCCTTAGACACCCGCTCTCCCTCTCTGGAACACAGGGGAAGAGGAATTAAGCAAGGGATGAGGAAGGAAGAAGAGGCTGAGAAGGAAGAAGAAAGAACCACAGTGGCATGGGGAGGGGAAGCAATTGTAATTAAGGACAGCCCTCCTCCATTTAAAGCCTCAAAGTCTTTTTCTTTTATTTCTGATTCTTTATTTTCCTTATTAACTCAAAAAGAGCAAATCCTTTATCATGTGACCCCTGTTGTAGGTGTCTTTGAACTTCACAATGCATCTTACATTGCATGTGTGTATGCATGTGTGTGCTGCCAAGATTAAGATATGTAAGTAGGACTACGCTAAAAGCTTTGAACATCAGCACACATCTACTCAACGAACATCAGCAAGCAAATATGATGGAAGCTGTCTAAACTTGTAAAGTTTGTCATTTTTAATATACTCCCAGTAGACCTTTTTCACGGAATGTGATGACACGTTTCTACCTTATTTAGCAGTGTAAATTTAGCAAACTTTTTTATATTAGCAATTTTTAATAAATAAATATTGAGTGTAAATTTTTTACATTATACTTTGTGTTATATTGGCCTGGAATTAGTTTTTAAAAATGAATTACCACATATGCAAGGCGGTTTCTTATACAGCTGCTGAGAGAGTGACGGCATTTGGCATTTTCTCTCATCTGACAGTCCAAGTGTTGGAGCAAATGGGTAAGTGAAAATAATGTTGGCTGTGGTCTCCCATTCACTGCTGTCAAAGTTTTCCTTGCAAAGAATGTGTGAGCAAATTAGTGGATGCATGGTTCTTTTGGGTTTGCTGTATGGCCTGATATACACATTCTGTGCAAACAAATGGGCACACCTAAACATTCCTTAAGAATTGTTTTGCATTTGATTTTGGCTAGAACTGACAGATGGATTAGCTGGATGGATAAATTAGTTATTCAATAAAAAATTACATTCAGGTTCTACATGTACATTACTTTAAACAATGAAACTTACAGTGAGCATAAATCTGTGCCAATGACCATTTACTAGCTATAACAAACAGTACAGATTAAAGTAGGATAACAAGCCTCAATGCAACAAGTACTGGTAATAAACCAAGACCAACCAAATTTTTTTATTTTTTTTTTACCAACAAATTACAAATATCCATGCATTTGAATTTACAGTTGAATTTCCTTATCGTTTGCTTATTTAAAAAATAAATAAGTCATATTAATATTTACTTGAATGAAATATAAAATAAAAGTTGCAATGCATTTAGTTTAAGAGCAAAAAAACAAATCACAAATGTCCATGATTTTGCCAACATTAGAAAGATATTTGAAATATAAATCTCTATTGCACAATGAAAAAATTATCAATGTCCATGAGATTGGTGTGGATGAGTAGAACTATAATTTCTACCTTGTGAGAACCAGTTATTAGAAGTTTATTAAAAAAAAATAATCTCATTATTTATAGTTGTTGACAAAGTATAACAGAACTACTCCTACAAACCATGCTCAGGGACATGAACAATTTGTTGATGTGTTTAACAGACAATTTCTTTGTGACCTGGAGTATTAGGTCAAGAATTTCAGCTGATGTTTTGATGTACTTCTGATTTTCATTTCCTTTATCTTTTAATGCTTACAGTGAGGTATATTTGTCTAAATCTTTTTTGTGCTCTGCCCAAAAATCATTCATTACATTAAAATAATATAATATGAAGCTAATATTCATCACCTTACAGTTGGATTACAGCTACCTTACCTGTCTAAACACAAGTTGACACATTTCACCAATTTCCTATAACAAAAGTACTTGCATTTAGGTATGGTCCTTTAAATAATAATTAATTTGAGGCATTTGCCTATTTTATTTTAATGTATAAAAAATTAAAATAACTGATAGGTGCAATGATCATAACATACCGTGGGCACCTGACATACTAGGTGTGGTGATTCAAGCTCTCTCTCCACTCTTTCAATGTCTAAGCTCTCTTCCTGTTTAAGCCCTCTGTCTTCTACCTCATTGCTCACTTTATGCTTTGTGCACTTTATGGATTTCTCCTGTTTCTTCACTTCTTTCTAGCTCTTTGTCCATTTCTATATTTCTTCCACCTCTCCACCTCATCCTCTGCCTTCCACACCCTCAACTGCTTTTGTAGTAGTGTTGTGCAAGATGCAATGATTTTGCGCTTAAGACTACCTATAGCTCCACTTGTTTTGTTTCCTAAATTAATACAAATGACACATTACAACATGACTGAGGGATTTCAAATGCATTTACACAATATTTTTATATGGATTGCTATTCTAACTACTAAAGTGTTTGTTAATTTAGTTCTAGCTAATGTTAGCCCACAGTTTGCACAAACCCACAGTTTGTGGGGCAGTGGTGGCTCAGTGGTTGAGGCTCAGGGTTACTGACCCTGACAACATGTTACCAGGACCAGGACCAGAAGTTCGGGGGTTCAAGCCCCAGCACCACCAAGATGCCACTGTTGGGCTCTTGAGCAAGGCCCTTAACCCTATCTGCTCCAGGGGGCCGTATCATGGCTGACCCTGCACTCTGACCCCAGCTTAGCTGGGATATGTGGAAACTAATAAATTTCACTTTATATAGGCAAAAAACTGTGTGTATAATGTGTGACCAAAATAAAGGATTCTATTCTATTCTATTAGTTGTTAACAAGCTAGAAAGTACCTCAGACAATACCAAGAACACATTATGAATACATAGTTCATTGTATTATATAGCCTACTATACCAATAATCTGTAAAATATGTCAGTAAATTAGTACCTGGTTATGTTGCTATGATCTTCGACTGAATACACACTGCTCCGTCGTGTAACGCCACTTGTCAAAACTTCTGACAACACTTAAAGGCACAAGCTGATGGACTGAACCAATTTTTAGCCGTGCATTATATCCCACTTGCAAAAATAGTTTAAAGTTTACACTGTTTGACGTGAAAAATCACGTAGATAACATCAGCATCCACTATAATATATTTACAACAAATGCTGGGGTGGCAGATGGGGTTCTCTGAGAGTGGCAGTTGCCACCCTGGTAGATCTGCCTCTGATCATAATAACAAGTTATTTTTTCAAGATTTCTGGTATTGCCTGAATTTCCACACTCATAGACACTTACGCACACAGTCAATTACATACCATAGACGATGTGTGTGAAAATGTTCAATTAAGATCTTTAATGAAGGCATCTATATTTGTTAAATTGGAGCATTGTTTCACAACATTGTAAAGGTCATGGGAAGTAATGTGCAATGTTCTACAACATATAATGTATTTTATCCATTATATTCCTGTCTGGCCTCTGTGACTGAGAGGGGGAGTGCCACTGATTAGTATACTAAACGCCCTCAGAATTGATATGCTGATTAACTCTGAAGACCTTGATCGTAATCTCATTCACAGATAATTCAATATTACGCTTTTCTGGGGAAGGCATCCACCTTCAACAACTTTGTGTAAGGTCCTGATGTAGATATCCTGGTAAAATGGTTTGGCAAAGTGAAGACATTAATTACCCACAAATAGAGGACAAACTGATCTCTTTATCTCTCACAATCGCTCCCTCACTCTCTCAGTCTGAAAAAGAGGGGTGTGATAAGTTAATATAATCAAAGTATTTACAGATGCAAATGATTGCAAAAATATTTAGGATTCACTGATATTTATGTTGGAGTGTCTATTAACACTATGTGCAAATAGCCCATCTTGTTGGCAGAGGTTATTAACTATAAACTCCACCCACCAATGCAGACCAAACTCAAGACAGCCACAACAGATTTATTTGGTGTCAACTACTGATCAAAGGAAGGTGGGCATATTTGAATTTTTCGTGATGGTGCAGATACATTAAACTGGTTAACAGGTTAGACATTTAGTGGATTAAGAGATTGGACAACTATGTGACTATTTGCGCTCCAATAGTCTGGTGGAAACAGGATTTTACAACAAACTGCGCCCCCATAAGCAGCTGTAGTAGCTCTGGTTGTAATAAGAGTGTGTATGTGTTGTCATGCTGGAGATCCAGGTTTGAATCCCACCCCTTGACATACTTTTTCCCATGTCTCTACTCTTAATATTTCCTATAATACTACTTATAGTTATAAATAAAAGAGATTCCTCCCATTTATTTGCTCAGAGTGAAGATTGAGGGTTGAGAGAAGGATTTGATTCAGATAACAAAAACATGGTTTTACTGTAGTAATATTGTAGAAACCATGTGTTTTGGATGAAACTATATAGTTCTGATATACAAACCATGGTGTTACAACAGTAACATGTTGTTAAAAGTAGTTAATTGTAACGTAATTGGATGGAAGTCACGAGAGCTGGATCAAGGTGCGCTAAGGAGTTTAATAAACAAATAAACAAATACAAATAACGGGTAAACACAGGAACAAATAAAACATCCACAATGGGAAACAAGAACATAATCAGGAATAAAACATCTACGAAGGGCACTGGTCATACACGGAAGGTCAAAACACATATAACAACTGACCAGGAACAAGCAAACAACGGGGCATATATACACAAATACTACAGAGTAAATTAAACTCAGTTGAGGGCAATGGAAGACAGCTGGCAGTGATGAGGGCAGGGATTTATGGAAGTGTAGTCAATGGGAAACAGATGACAGAGGTAAAACACAGGGCAGACAACAGTGAATTGTGACATAGCCCCCACTCTAAGGAGCGGATTCTAGATGCTCCAGAAAAAAAGCCATTGGGGTGTGGGGGAAAAAGGGGAAACAGGAAGTTCAAGGGGGCACAAAAGGCAAGAGGATGAGAGGAACAGGACAAAGCAGGGAGGCAGGTCTAAGAAGGAGCCGGAGAACAGAGCAGATCAGGCGGAAAACCATGAGACCTAGGAGACCTGAGCAGATCAAGCAGACGGCCAAGAGACCAAGGAGACCAGAGCAGATCAAGTGGGCAGCCAGGAGACTCAGAAGGCCAGAGCAGACCAGGTGGACGGCCAGGAGACCAAGGAGACCAGAGTAGATCAGGCCGATGGTCTGGAGAACCAGGAGACCAGAGCAGATCAGGCAGACAGGAGACCAAGGAGACCAGAGCAGATCAGGCGGATGGTCAGGAGACCCAGAAGACCAGAGCAGATCAGGCTGATGGCCAGGAAACCAAGGATAACATAGTGGATCAGGTGGACGACCAGGTGACCCAGAAGACCACCTCAGGGTAGGGACTGGAACAGGAGGTCTGGTTGGCGGCCACAGGGCTGAAACAGGATCAGGAGGCCTGGGAGGTGGCCGCAGGGCTGAGACAGAGTCAGGAGACATGGGAGATGGCCACAGGGCTGAGACAGGGTCAGGAGGCCTGGGAGGCGGCCACAGGGCAAGGACTGGGCAGGAGGCCTGGGAGGTGCTGGAGGAGGAGTAGGCAGAACTGCTGGAGGAGTGATCTCTGGAGGAGCATGCTGAGTCACTTCAGGATTCATCTTTGGAGGACTGTGTGGCACTGCTGGAGGAGGAGCCTCTGGAGGAGAGGGTGTCGCTGCTAGAGGAGTGGGCGGAGCCATGGAAGACTCTGTGGGCGGAGCCATTGAAGACTCTTCGGGCAGAGCTGTGGAAGGCGGAGCCATTTGAGGCTTGAGGGTCAAATTCGTAGAAGGTGGAGCTGTGGCAGGCTTGAAGGATGAAACCGTAGAAGTCAGAGCTGTGGGAGGCTCGAGGGGCAGAGCCGTGGAAGGCGGAGCCATGGCAGGCTCGTGGGGTGGAGCCATGGCATGCTTGAGTCTGAGTCCAGGATGACTGGGAAATGACCTCAGTGTTCATGAATATATGCAGTCTCAGGAGTGACCTCTGTTTTCATGAGCATAGTCTGAGACTCAAGAATGACCTCCTGAGATCGTGGGCTTAAGCAGAGACTCAGGTACAACCTCTTTGGTAGTTGGCATTGGCGGAGACTCGGAGATGACCTCTGTGGTCATGAACATGGGCATTGTCTCAGGAAAGACTTCTGTGGTCGCAAACACTGGCAGAGACTTGGAAATTACATCTTTGGTCGTGAACACTGTTAGAGATTTGGAGATGACCTCTCTTGTCGTGAACATGGGCAGAAACATGGAAACGGAAACCTTTCCTCTTCCTCTGAGCACCCGACGTAGGCAACGCTGGCTCTGGGACAGACGAGGCTTCCAGCTCGTTGGCCATGGCAGGCATGGGTGTTGGCTCGTTTGCCATGGCAGGCATAGGCATTGGCTCGTTGGCCATGGCAGGCGCAGGCATTGGCTCGTTGGCCGTGACAGGCAAGAGCACTGACAATTTGTGGTGAAGGGTCTTCATGGCCCTACGCACCGATATCAGTGGCGGATCCTCTGCAGCAAGTGTCTCCAAGACTAGTCTCACATAAGGGGCACCGGTCATACACGGAAGGTCAAAACACATATAACAACTGACCAGGAACAAGCAAACGACAGGGCATATATACACAAAGACTAAAGAGTAAATGAAACACAGGTGAGGACAATGGAAGACAGTTGGCAGTGATGAGGGCAGGGGATTTTGGGGAGTGTAGTCCATGGGGAACAGATGACAGAGGCAAAACACAGGACAGACAACAGTGAATTGTGACATTAATAGCAACTATGTTTAATTTTGTGGTTACTATAGTATTAACAGAAAAATGCCATGGCATTACTATGGTTACCAAACCATGGTTAATTTTTGTAAGGTAGGGTTAGGGGTAGGAGTTGGTGTAGATTGTCTGTGGGACTCCAAATAAACACAATAAAAATGCTGCCTTGAGACCACAAATACTGTATGCTTGTATTTAAACTGGGTTGTAAAAGTATCTGCCACTATTTGCACTAGAATCTCTCCATATATATATGTTTTCTTTATTTTTCAATAAGTCAGCAAGCCGGAGTCAGTTATTCAACTTAGACTGTGGTTACCACACCTTAAGACATCGTTCAGGGTATTACCTCAGGATGTTTTCTAGTTTTCGTCCCTAAAACGCTCTAGTGAGTGGAACTACTTTCTTCCACCACAGAAACGTCACTTTAGAACTAGCAACGAATGATAGGGAGGCTTGCGCTGCTTAAATGAAGCACTTACTGGAGCAATGAGGTACTGTTTTTTTTTGAGTGCTCAAAAGAGAGATCACATCTGGGATTACCTTTTTTGTTGCAGATCTCATCAGAAGTAAAATTGCCTTAACATTTCCAAGATGTAAGTTTAAGCACTTCTCAGCAGCAGTGAGTGTCGTCATTTTTGTATATAGCTTCTCCGTATATAGCTTAAACCTTAACAACTGTTTTCAACTGTTTTCAACCCTACTGAGATTCAGATGTGCACTGTTATTCGAACACCAGTATGTGTGTCCACGTGTGTGTGAGAGAGGGGGATGGGGAGCACAAGGGTGTTTCCAACAGATATTTCAGATAATATAGAAACTGTTGTATTGATCAAGTGTTTCTAGCTCTGATACAGCTCAAGCCTTCATTGCTAGTTCAAAAACGTCACTTTAGCACTAGCAACAGAGGATGTGCTGCATTTTCGGCATTGGAGTATCAAGGTTGTGTGTGTGTGTGTGTGTAATTGTGAGGAGCGCGAGAGCGCTTCTTAACCAAAATTTAAAGAAATGTAGGATATTGTAAATGTTCTTAATTGATTTACTTCAACCAATGTCTTTGTATTAATTAGTTATTTTGCTGTGGTAGCCTGTGGTGCTTTTTGAAATAACTGAAATTGTTCTGTATAGGGCTTAATCGTATGTTATTTTGTTGGACTGTCCTTGATTTGAGTATGCGGTTCATCTAGTGGTGAAAGATGTTACTGCACTTGTTTTTAGAACTGAAACAGGAAGTCTGTCAAAAAGTTCTCTGTCTGTGTTCTGGTGCACATCGTCATTTTCAACGATCCAATCCTTGAAGTAGATACCACCATAAGTTATAATTGTTGTGCTTAAACAAGTGTATCGCTCTTATGTACGAGTTTACTTGAAAGCAGAATATTTTGTAAAATGTTAATTGATCGATTGTCTGTTAAGAAAGTTTAGACTAGCTAATGTGTAGCATTTCTGAGAAGGTTATGTAATCTTTTCTTCATGCATATGCATATTGTTAAATGCAAATCAATGTAATTAAGGACAGGTTGTTTGTTCAGTTATTCAAATGTGTACATGAATGTACGTGAAGGTGAAAATATCTAAGTTTGTGAATTACTCTGTAATTTGTGTTTTTTTTTTTTTGTTTCTTTCAGTTTTACAAGAAAAGATATAGTGAAGTGGAGTGCATTAAAGTGTGCATTGCATCAACACAAAGAAAGACGTGTCACAAAGCTTCATTCTTGTTAACTATCCGTCAGAGCTTTGTAAAGAACACAACTGCCAGGACAGAATATAAATAATTTGGAAAAGTGATATGTCTTTGTATATATGTTATTTTGCAGTAGTAGCATGCACAGTTTGTGTGGGGTTGAGACGAGAGAGAGAGAAAGAGTGAGTAGGAGCCTAAGGATGCTTTTCAATCGAAATAAAAGTAGGATATTATAGACATTGTTTGACATTCTTATCCAATGTACTTAACCAGTGTATTTGTTTTAATTTATTATTTGGTTGTGGTAGCCAGTACTGCTCTTTAAAATAACTGAAATAATTTGGCAAAGTGATAAGTAACCGTTAAGACCAGGAACTACTTCATAGCCATGCGTTTACTTGAAAAATAATTGCACATTTTAGAACGTCCATCAACCAATCAGAATCAAGCATTCAACAGACCCGTAGTGTGTGTGTGTGTGTGTGTGTATGTGTGTGTGTGTGTGTGTGTGTGTATATATATATATATATTATATATATATATATATATATATATATATATATATATATATATATATATACATACTGATCAGCCACAACATTAAAATCACCTGCCAGTATTTTTTAGGTCCCCCTCATGCTGCCAAAACAGCGCCAACCTGCATCTCAGAATTGCATTTTGAGATGCTATTGTTCTCACCATATTTATCTGAGTTACCATAGATTTTTTCAGTTGAACCAGTATGGCCATCATCTATCATCAACAAGGCATTTCCGTCCACAGAACTTTTTTTTTTTGCACCATTCAGAGTAAATTCTAGAGACTGTTATGTGTAAAAAAATTCCAGGAGATCAGCTGTTCCAGAAATACTCAAACCAGCCCATCTGGCACCAGCAATCATGCCATGGTCCAAATCACTGAGATCACATTTTATCCCCATTCTGATGGTTGTTGTGAACATTAACTGAATCTGCTGACATGTATCTGAATGATTTTATGCACTGCACGGCTGCCACACGATTGGCTAATTAGATAATCGCATTGATGTTTGTTGGTGCCAGATGGGCTGGTTTGAGTATGAGATTTTCAGACACAACAGTCTCTAGAATCTACTCCGAATGGTGCCAAAAACAAAAAAATCCATTGGAAATGCCTTGTTGATGAGAGAGGTCAACAGAATGGCCAGACTGGTTAGAACTGACAAAGTCTATGTTAACTCAGATAACCGCTCTGTACAACTGTGGTGAGAAGAATAACATCTCAGAATGCTAATGCGGGTTGGCGTGGTTTTGACAGCACGAGGGGGACCTACACAATATTAGGGAGGTGGTTTTAATGTTGTGGCTGATTGGTGTATATAACATGGTCTGTTCAAATACTCTATACTGATTGACAGGAATGCATGCGGTTCAAACCATTGAATGCAAAGGTAGTTCCAGTCAGTTTTAAGAACTGTTCGATATTAATTTAGTTTGTATCCCTTGCAACATAACATTGAAGAGCAAACACAGTGAGCTATAGCAATTGAATACATTTCCTAACCACTAGGTTGGGTGAGAGAAGGAAATCAGGACATATTAAATGCTTCTTTCGCTGTCTGGCAAGGCAAGACGATTTAAACGGTAATGTGTTGTGTATGTTATGTGTTGAAGTGCTGCCTGTAGCCACTAGAGACCCTTAATTATCACTGGGAAGACCTCTTTCTCCTTGGTCTTTCCAACATTCGATTAAAAAAAAATTGCATCACACCAGCTGACAAATAATTCAACCTCTCTTTTGTATGCCAGGTCATTGCCTTGATTAAGTAGACCCACTAGGGCAGTATCGTCCAAAAACCTTTGGATTTGACAAGACACCTGTCTATGCCTATAATCAGTGGTGTAAATTGTAAATAAAAAAGGGGATAAAACTGTTCCCTGCGGGGGCTCCTGTTTTAGTTAATATCATGTCAAACAGTTTATTATCAAGTCTGACAAACAGTTTAAAATTCAGTAATTTATTTGCTAAAATATGTGTTTGAATTGTATTAAAAGCACTCTTGTATATAGTGGCAGATACTCTTACACCCCAGTTTAAATACAAACAAACAGTATAGTGGTCTCACTACAGTTTATGTATTGTGTTTATTTGGAGTCCCACAGACAACCTACACCAACCCCAACACCTAACCCTACCTTACAAAAACATACTCCTAACAGAGCTGGCTGTTGTTTCCAGGGGGCTGCAAATGCTGTTAAGCATAAAAAGTGGTGCATCATCTACTCCCACACCCTTCCTGTATGTGAATTGCAAAGACTGATACATGTCTAGTCAGATGACCAAGGATAATCTTTTCAAAACTTTTCATTATGTGTGACGTCAGGGCTATGGGTCTAAGATTATTAAGTTTTCTACTTTCATTAGTTTAGGAATTGGAACAAGACGAGATGTTTTCCACATTTCTGGAATATTAAGATGATAAAAAAATTAAATGAAAGACTGATCACAACTAATCAGCATCAGGGCCTACTGCCTTTTTAGCCTTAATGCATTTTAACTGCTGTCGAACCTCATCAACTTTAATAGCAATAGCTGGCCTAAGGCCTATGAGATGCAGAAAAATAAAATTAATCAAACCTTGCAAAGAGCTGGTTTGCCTAATTTACATTTATCCCAGAAACCAAGGAAACTGAGATTTCTACTAGTAATAGATTTCATGCCGTTCCCAAGATCCGATATGTTACAATTGGACATCTGTCCTTCAACCCTTTGCTTATATTTATTCTTACCCTGTTTGATTATTGCTTTCAGCTCCTTTTGAGCAATATTTAATCTTATCTTTATCGCCACTAAATAATGCAGTTTTTCCCCCCTATTAATAGCAGATTTGAGCTCCTTTGTTATTTTGTTATTATTTGTTTACAGGGAATGACAGACTCGACACAGTAATTAATATAACAGGTAACTTTGTCAGAGATACTTTTCAGATCATTACCATCATCTAATAACACAACAACCTCTTAACTTTTCACAAGCATCCTCTGACCACACACGCACAGTCTTGGATAAAATCGCCTGCATCTGAGCCACAGGAAAATATCTGGATGTAGTCCATGGGCCAAGCCAGAATTTGGTACCACCTAAGGTGGCAAAATCTCTTTGGTACCAGTTTGTTTGTAGAGTCCATATAAGTACTTTGTAACATGATAACCTTTTCAAATGAGTAGCTTTACTAATATTTTGGGACAATCATTATTATTGCCATTATCGTCCTACAGTATCTGCCCTGCAGGTTTGTATGAAGTCTATTATAAAAGGTAGCCATACATGCTATATGTTTATTTTTTCAGGACAGTCAGGGCTATCTAGATCTGCCATAATTTGACATGATATATGTGGTACACGTTTTATATTAGCCTTCATATTAAAGAAAACTATTTTTTGCATCTACTAAATTTTTATATTTATAAATCTAACTCAAAAGATATTGATGTTAAGGGGGG
This sequence comes from Moxostoma hubbsi, assembly GCA_032164185.1. Taxonomy (NCBI): domain Eukaryota; kingdom Metazoa; phylum Chordata; class Actinopteri; order Cypriniformes; family Catostomidae; genus Moxostoma; species Moxostoma hubbsi. The sequence continues at coordinate 27,055,676 of JAVLUX010000016.1, read as the reverse complement.
TATCTTTTCAGATATGGATAGACAAGACTGTCTGTAATCTGGTGATATCAGAACCATGATGGTGAGACAATCCATGACCTAGCAATTTTAAATAATATGTATGTACTGTATATGAAATAATATTATGCAACAACAACGACTGGTGCTAGTTTCAAAAGTTTCAGATTACTCCTCCATACCTCGTTGTACAGATAAGCCACTATGTTCACCTGAAAAGGTGAGTCCTGCTGTTTATTTTGATATGTGTTACCCTTGGAGGCTACAGGCACTTCTCGACTTATTCAGCTATGACTCAGCTGTCTGAAAATGAGTGAAGAAATGACCGATGATTGCAACTTTGTTTTATTTTAATTAGATTTTTCAAATCAAGATTACTCAGACCATCTTTGTTATACAAGCAATCTACTAGCGTCACTGTGAAGCAGAAGGTCCACTCCTTCATTTGATACCTATTTTATACAATAACAACTTTGTGAGTAATTAGAAGTAGTTTAAGACGGCTGAAATTTCATGTGATTTCAAAACCAGATTACTTCACAATACTTTGTTGCACAGACTAGCACATAGCATCATTGGAAACGGCTAGTCCTGATGCTATTTTTAGCACCACAAATTTAAATGTTCATTGTTCTTGATATACTGGTATTTCTGTTATTTTCAGAGCAAGGTACATCACAAAATAGAGAAGTATGGCAGAACAAAGTGCAAGTGGTACACAGCCAGAGTGTTTAATACACTGTTCGGATGATGACTCTAACCTTGTGGCACCTACGAATATCGATTCATGGAACACACTACTCAGAGCAGCTAAAATAAGAGGCTACAGCCCCATCCTTGATCTTGCTAAAGACCTACCTGAATCAGTATTGTATCACAGGAAATGTCGTAGCATCTTCACTATGAAGAAACTGCTTGACAGCATCCTTGCAAAAGAAAGTTCTGCAGAAATATCTGCAGAAGACATAAGAAAATCCACTAGACAAGGTTCACAGGCATCAAGGGTGTATGAGGCCAAATGTATATTTTGTGACAAATGTAGCAAGTATTTGAAAGGTCAAAGGACAAAAGAGAGCCTGACAAAATGCACAGAGTTGAGATCTGATGATACAATCAGGAGAGCGGCTGTCAGGAAAGGTGACAACAGAATGCTAGCCATAGTCAGTCGTGAACTAGTAGCAGCTGAAGGTCATTATCACAGATCCTACTACAGGGTGTACACAAAGGATCCAAATACAGACATAGACAAAGGTGAAATTAACTTGGACCAAGCAGAATGTCATTATGAAGCTGCAGAGAGAATGGCGCTCTACAAAGTTTTTGCATACATTAGGGAAGGACTGATTGGACATCCTACAGTGGTACCATTCACAGATCTGACCTCTAAACTGGTGACAGAAATGGCTGAATGTGGTGTAACACAAGTGGCACCTTCTACAAAGAAACACCTACGTCGCAAGGTTGAATCTGAATTTGGTGAATCTTTACACATCATACCAAATGACAAAGGAAAGCTGTTGATATACCCTGACAATTTGACAATGGATGAACTTGTCAGAAGGTTTGCCAGAAACTAAAAGATGAACTGAAGGAGCACAAATCAAGCATTAGCGAAGACATCATATCGCAAGTGGCACTGAAGATCAGAGGTGATATTCGGAACCAAGATATTACTCAAGCATGGCCACCACATGCGTCAGATCTTGAGATGATGAACAGCACTCCTACATCTCTAGTGGAGTTTCTCCAGACACTCCTAACAGGTTCATCCAAAGTAGGTAATAACCCATCCCAGAGGGTGAAAAGGCTCACAGCTTCATTCAGCCAAGACCTACTTTATGCTGTTACTTACGGCAAAATCAAGCCTGCAAAACATATTGTGTTGCCCTTTGCTGTCAAGTCACTCACCGGAAATGTGGAACTGATAAAGATACTGAATAGACTCGGCCATGGTGTTTCATATTCTCAGGTAGAAGAAATTGACAGCCCTTTGCCTTCAGAAGCAAGCAGCAAGTGGAGGTGCCATCCCACTACCACAAAACATCAAGCCTGGTCTCTTCACAACATTGGCATGGGACAATATAGACAGACTATAGGAAACAATCAGTGGTGAAGGGACATCACATAGAGTGAATGGAATTGCTGTGCAAACATCATCCTGCTGAGACCAGAGCTTTGCCTTGCATCCCCAAAACCAAGAAGAGAAGCATTGAAGCAGTAGAGATGGTACTTCCCATTTACAATGCAGGAGAACGTGCCAATCCTCCTGTTATACAGACAGTTGACACTAATCATGCCTCCTTTCTACAGGATGCAGCAGACAGAAACCACGTGTGGCTAATGGCTCGTCTCTCCAACAAAGATGTTTGCAGCTGGCCTGGGTTCAACATCCTCACCCACAATGATACAAGTGTACAAGAAGATAGTATAGGCTATTTGCCCACAATCAATGCTCCTGCTACACAGTTATCAACAGTGCATGAGGTACTTAACCAGTCGATAAGCATCATGAAGTCTCTGCAGCTCAACAACATTGTTGTTGTTTTTGACCAGGCAATATATGCCAAAGCTGCAGAAATTAAATGGAAACACCAGGAGGTATTCAAGAACATCATTCTTAGAATGGGGGTCTTCCATACCACCTGTACGTTTATGGCAACAATTGGAAAATGGTTTGAAGATGCTGGTCTAAGAGACCTTTGTGTATAGAGGCAGGAGTGATAGCTGATGGCTCAATCTCAGGGGTTATTGATGGTCACAGGTATAATCGAGGAGTAAGGCTCCACAAGCTGCTCTATGAGGCTTTCCTGAGACTAGCATGGAAATGTTTTCATCCATGGTTAGAACAGAATCATTAGGAAGATCTTATTCATTTGGAAGCAACTCTGCAAGCAGTCGATAACCTGTGTGAAGAAATATCTCAGACAAGATTTGAGGGAACCCTCGAGCAAGATTCATGTCAACGCATTCTGACACGATTCAATGAGTTCCTCAGCTACCTTAGAGATAACAATGGTCCCCTGTCTGCCTTCTGGATGTCTTATGTGGACATGGTTGAGATTTAGCTTAGTCTTATTCGAGCATCAAGAGAGGGAAAGTGGATGATGCATCTTGTAGCAATTAGAGCAACCATTCCATGGTGTTTTGCTTATGATAAGCTAAACTATGCCAGATATTTGACATACTACTATGCTCAAATGTCTCGCCTGGAGGTGGATCATCCTGGTGTTCATGCGCACTTTATAGAGGGTGGTTTTTCTATCCAGCTGGGCAGGAACAATCCCTTTGGAAAGATTCCTGTAGACCAGACAATTGAGGAGACTGTAAACAAGGACACCCAGACTGCCGGTGGAACCAAGGGTTTTAGCCTAAAAACTGGAGCAGTCACCAGATATTATCTCACTTCAGAAAACAGAAGTCAGTATCTGAGGCAACTCAGGAACATGACAGGGAATGAGTCGACAGAGTGTTTCAGTCATCTCCCACTTATTTGTACAGGTATGCTGATGTTAGACTGGATGCGGGGACCCCCAGCACCAATGGCTGTTCTGGAGCTTATGGCCTGCAAGTGTTCACGGACCTGCAAGCTTCCCGACTGTTCCTGTCTTGCCAATAAATTAAAGTGCACAGAAATGTGCAAGCTACAAACCTGCAGCAATCAGAGGGAGGAGGAGGAGGAGAATACTGATGTCATGAAACTGGTTGAATATGATGATGATGATGATGAATAAACAGAAACATTTTGCAATGGCCAAATAAGTTCATGAATAAGGTATAATTATTTTGTTTTTCTTTGTATGACATGTTCTGTTCAAATAAAGTTACAAGATTTTTTTCATTCTTTGGCTCAACGGTTAGTGTCATTGAAGGCTAATTTCTGTGACAAAGCTACCACTTACAAAAGGTTATCATGTTGAAATATCATCTTGAGATATGGACTAAAAAAAAAATCAAACTAGAATTTGCCACCTTGGGTGGTACCAATTAGTGAAAATTGTGGCCTGGGCCCATGAACTAATGTCAGAGATATCGATTTATGGTCCGATTGCCCAAGAGGAAGCACCTTTGCAACAAAACTCCCCTTAATGTTCATATAGAACAGATTAATAGTTTTATCACCCCTTGTAGGACAAAACAACATTTGTTTAAATGAGGGCAGGGTAGCAGAGAGAGAGCAATGGTTAAAATCCCCGTTAATAAGAACCAAAGTGTCTGGAGAGAAGCGTTGTAAGTCATGGGTGACACAAAACTGTCTCTGTGGCCAGCTTCCCATTAACCGATGAAGGAATATAGACCACTTGTACAATCATATGAGAGAACTCTCTTGGCAAATAGTAAGGTCAGCAACTTACCGCAAGCATCTCAATGTTTGGGTCACAAGCCATCTTCTTCAATGTGACATGACCAGGATGAAAACACTGATCATTCACGTAAAGATATACATCTCCACCCTTTTTTTTGCCAGTTCTCACCAGATCTGTATCCATCATGTGTAGTGAAAAACCTTCCATATTCAAATGGGACTCTGGTATCCTGTACATATCCCATGATAACTGAGGGTAGCACAGACTTGTACCTCTGCCGACTGTTCTTGACCATCACTTCCTCTGCGGCCTCTCTTTCTAGTCTTGAGCTTTATTTCTGACAAGTCAACATCAAGATCCAGTCCGCCTAATTCAGAAAGCCCTAGCTTCAGAAGCTCCTGCCGACTATAGGTGATGAAATTTGGGCCTAGTTCATTCCCAGTTTGTAGGCCTAGTGTTTGATTGGCTCTCCAAAAAATGAATACCCAAAGCCACAGAAGGCAAACCAAAGTGCAATTATTGAACGCAGCCATAATTCCATCATCAAAGTTCGCTCCTGATGATAATCATGAATCAAAAGTCAATAAAAAGTATTAAAAACACATAAAAAAATGTGAATCACGGATGCACAGGTGGCAGAGTCGCCAACAAGAGGGCGGTGCAAGTTTTGTGGTATGATTTTATATCTTCCTCTGAGGTGAAAGTTGTTATATGATATGTAACTTGTGACAGATGTTGTTTTTAGTTGATGGTTTATATATTGGCTTTCTTACCATTCAATTTATGCCATAAATTATGTTGTGTTTCTCTTTTAATTCATTTTCAAATTGTATGTATGTATTTATTTAATTATTTGTTTTTACTTGGCTAATATATCTTTATTTTCTCCCCAATTCTTACTTTATAACTCTGCCTCAGCTTGACTTTGAAACACTTTGAATACCCAACACCTGTAATACAAAAAGACAGTATATAGTTTTTTTTAATACAAATGTACTGGTGGGAAACAATTCAGTTCTGTGAGATTAATTATGGAGGTAGACATAATCTAACTAATCCATTCAATTATCTTCATAATGACTTTATAAACCATTTTAGGCAATATGAGAGAAGATAAATGAAAACAGGTAAATGAAAAAAAGTTTTTTTTAGAACAGCCATCTTAACAATGTTTAATTGTGCCAGTAAAGTGGGACAGCTCTGCAATGTGACCTTCCATAGGCTCAAACTCAATTTTACTTTTGGAGAGCAGTCTCAGCAACTGGATACAATGTATTCTTATTACGACTGATGTCACAGTTCACTCAAAACAACGGGCTGCCACAGCGAATGAGTCACATTGTTATAGCCATTGTTATCCCCTCTCTCTCTCTCTCTCTCTCTCTCTCTCTCTCTCTCTCTCTCTCTCTCTCACACACACACACTCACACACACACACACACACACACACACACACGCACACAGAAGAAATTTGGCCTCTGATGATATATCCTGTAATATTGTGTTTAGCTGCTGTATTTCTGTATTGTATAGATGAATAGATAAAGAGTATACTGAATGTACAAGTTTATATCAGGAATGTGCAAATTAAATTGTTTAAATGGGTATGGGTTTGTAAAGGTAGTAGTCTAAATCTGAAAAATAACATTTAAAAATAAGAATTTTTCATATTGAGCACATGTGTTTGTAGAGGTAGTAGTATACATATGATAATAATGAAATAAAATGTAAAAATAGTGACTTTAAATGTTCAAAATTGTACTTGTGCACTTTATTGCACTAAATTGTAATATACTGTATCAAGGCTTTGATAAACATCATGTGAATACGTGTTTTAGGTGCTTTGACTATGACAGAATGCTCCATGCATCTGCGGTTTAAAAAAAAATAAGTAGCTTAAATGTAGCAACATTCTTTTGTCGTGTAGCTTGTAGTGCAACTTGCTTCTTTCTCTGAACTGTAGCTTTTAGCTTAGCTTAACTAATTTTTCTGTTGAGTACTTTGTAGTTTAGCTTGCTACATTTTTTAAATAGCTTGCCCAACACGGATTATACATTTTTCAAGACAAAACAACTGTGAACATATGGCATTGCCAAATATAACTGCGCTACTGATGGGTAACCTTTAAGAGATCAGAAGAAGTCTACAAGATCCGGGCTTGTAGGAATTTTGGTCGAAAATTGTGTTTGTAACATGACTTTGTTGCTGTGTCACAAAGAGGGGTGACCGCATGGGAGCCCCTGTTAGTTAAAACTAAGAGAGCATAAAATTAAGACACCCTAATGAGATGGCTGGTTTTGGGGTGAAGATCATGTTAGGTATTCCATTTGAACGTTCTTCCAGGTCCCAGTGTTTGATTGGGGAGCTTTTGGTATTGCAGTGTTTGAAGTGCAATGTTTGAACATTAGTGCAATTTCTTAAATATTTTATCATGGGTTTGAATCTTGGGGCGCCAGATTGCTATGCTGCTCCATACAGTTAATAACATTCTAAACCATTCCTAAGTTTACTTATAGGCAGACACAAACACTAATAAATATTACACAAACAAGCTTCATATTGAATGAAATTGGTGAAAAATACATGGGTCATCCCAACTATGATGTAAATTTTCATGTCATCACCATACATATCATAAACATATGGGATAGCGATATGAGGGTGAGAAAATTATGAGAATTACAATTTTTGGGTGCACTATTACTTTTTACAGTAGATTTAATGATTATCAAATGGCTACTTTGTGGAAGTGAAATATACAGTTCCCCATCTGTCGCTCACTTCGACGTTGTGTACACCTGGGCGCTTCGACAGTGCAAATTTAAAAGAGTTTTAATTCTTAAAAGAGTGATTTTCTCTGGAAAAGAGTATTTTCCTCTAAAAGACACGCCTCACGGCCAGCCTGCCTATCCTCTAGAGCTAGAAGTGGATGAGCTCTGACGCAGACGACTCCCCTGGGCTGTCGCCTTCAGGCCAGCATGCCCAGGCTGAGGAGGACGTGCAGATGTCTGATATGCTTGCCCGGGCCGCCGCTAGTGTGGGGCTGGACTGGAACCCTCTGTCCTCCTCATAGTCATCGCGGCTGGATGATTGGTTCCTGGGAACACCGTGCCGCTCACAGCCACGCACACCCCCGGTCCCATTTTTCCCGGAAGTGCATGATGAGCTGACGTCTACGTGGAGGGCGCTGCTCTCCACTCATCATGCCACCCGCTCATCCGCTCTCGCTACCCTCGATGCCGGAGCGGCCCACGGGAACACAGCGATTTCCCCAGGTGGATAGGGCTATTGCGCTCCCCCTGTGCCACGGAAACCTGACCACCTGGCGGGGTGCCCTGTGCTCCCCTCCAAGGCCTGTAGGACGATGTCTACACTGACTGCTAAAGTCTACAGCGCCACCGGACACGCAATTTCGCCAAGCACGCCATGGCCCTCCTGCAAGTCCACCAGGCCAAGGCGCTTAAAGATCTGCACGTGGGTAGCCCTGATCCCAATGTGCTGCAGGAACTGCGCTCAGCGACCGACCTCGCCCTCAGGGCCACAAAGGTCACAGCGCAGTGACCTTCGGGCAGGAGATGGCCACACTTGTGGTCCAGGAACGTCATCAATGGCTGAACTTGGTCGAGATGTGTGAAACCGACAAGACTCGCTTTCTCAACGCCCCTCTCTCCCAGTTCGGCCTTTTCGGTGACACCGTCGAGGACTTTACCCAGCAGTTCTCTGCGGTGAAGAAACAGATGGAGGCGATCTCTCACATCCTGCCCCGCCGCAAGCCTGCCTCCATGGGTCTGCTCGCCGAGGGTGTCCCCCTGCGAAGAAACACCAGGCTGCTCCGCCTTAACCTGGGCCCAGCTCTCAGCCCACACGTTGAGCGCCCCGCAGGAAGCAGACTCCCCCGTCGCAAGGACCCCCTCAAGGACCTGGAAGGCTCCCAGGCGTTCCTGACACGGACGACCCAGGGACCAAGACATTAGCTCCGGAGCTGCTAAGCAGACCACTCCGTTCCCCAGTGGAGGGCCGGGAGGAGAATCCTTTGTTGAATTTATTTCATTTCCCACACCCCGTACCCACATTCTCAATAACAGAGCTATTTCCTTTGTCTCTGGGTCACCTGGCCTGCAAATACCATTCTCGTGGCACTCTGCGACCACACCTCAACAGTCCCGGCACGCTGGATGCAGTCCCTCCGCCCTCAGTCCCACGACTGTTCCCCGGCTGGCCGGTTCGTACGAGTCCAGAGGACGCCTCTACCAGCCCTCCTTCTCAGACATGAACCCGCCCCCTGCCGGGTGCACGGAGCAAAGTAAGTGCTTCGAGTCTTTTCTCAACACCAGAGCCTCGGGACACATCATCGCCTCCCGACGCCGTAACACCTGCGCAGCCCCGCTGCGAAGCCCGGCCGGGTACGTCAAAAATAATCGTCCCCTTGGTGCCCCTAGCACATAGCTTAGATGCATGGCTTTCATTTCCCAATCTGTCACGCTGGCTGGCTCGGACCATCCGACTCGGTTACACAATTCAGTTTGCCAGGCCTCCGCCCCCCTAAACGGGCGTCCGCTTTACCGCAGTACACGGCGAGCATGCCAAATCCTTGCATGCGGAGATCGCTACCCTTCTACTCAAATACGCGACAGAGCCTGTCCCTTCAACCGAAATGATGAAGGGTCTCTACAGGTGGCGGCTTTCGACCGATCTTAGACTTGAGAGTTTTCAACCGGGCTTGCACAAACTCCCGTTCAAAATGCTCACACAAAAACACATCTTAACTTGCGTCCATAATCTAGATTGGTTCGCAGCGGTAACCCTGAAGGACGAGTACTTCCATGTCTCAATATCGCCTCGAAACCGACCCTTCCTTCGGTTCGCAATCGAAGGCCAGGCATATCAGTACAAGGTCCTCCCCTTTGGCATATCTCTGTCCCCTCGCGTCTTCACCAAAGTTGCAGAGGCAGCCCTTGCCCCGCTCCGAGAAGTCGGCATCCGCACACTCAATTACCTCAACGACTGGCTCATCCTGGCCCACTCCCGAGAGTTATTATGCGCTCACAGAAACCAGGTGCTCGGGCACCTCAGCCGTTTGGGGCTTCAGGTCAACTGGGAAAAGAGCAAGCTCACCCTGGTTCAGAGCTTCTCTTTTCTTGGCATGGAGTTAGACTCGGTCTCAATGTCGGCACGACTCACCAACGAGCGTGCCCAGTCAGTGTTGAAATGCCTTGCCTCCTTCAGGCCGGGCACAGCGGTTCCTTTAAAACTTTTCCAGAGGCTCCTGGGGCATATAGCATCCTCCGCGGCGGTCGCGCAGCTGGGGTTCATGTATATGAGACCGCTTAAGCACTGGCTTCAGACCTGAGTCCCTAGACGAGCATGGCACCGCGGCACACACCGTGTGATTGTCAGCCCTGCCAGCCACCGAAAACTCAAACCCTGGACAGACCTCTGCTTTCTTCAGGCAGGAGTACACTTGCAGCAGGTGTCCCGATGCGTCCTGGTCACGACTGACACCTCCAAATTGGGTTGGGGTGCCGTGTACAACGGGCACGCAGCTGCGGGCCATTGGAAAGGGGCACCACTGCGCTGGCATATCAATTGCCTAGAGTTCCTGACTGTTTTCTTTGCCCCGTTAGTTCGGGACAAACATGTCTTAATCAGGTAGCGTACATAAATCGCCAAGGCGGCGTACGCTCCAGCCACATGTAACAACTTGCCCGTCATCTCCTCCTTTGAAGCCAGCACTGACTCAGGTCACTGCGTGCCACTCACATCCCCGGCAACCTCAATGTGGTAGCGGACGCGCTGTCATGACAACGCTTGCCTGGCGGAGAGTTGACCCACCCTAGTGTCTCCTTACTGGCCCACCCGGGCCTGGTTCTCAGAACTTGTACTCCTCGCGACAGCCACTCCCTGGTAAATTCCCCTGAGAAAGGACCTTCTTTCTCAGGGATGGGGCACGCTCTGGCATCCATGCCCAGACCTCTGGAACCTCCACGTCTGGCCCCTGGACAGGACGCGGAAGATCTAGCTGGTCTACCACCTACCGTCGTAGACACGCTCAACCAAGCCAGGGCCCATTCTACCAGGCAACTTTATGCCCTAAAGTGCCGCCTGTTTGCAAATTGGTGTTCTTCCCGGACTAAAGACCCACAGAGGTGCGCAGTTAGGTCAGTGCTCTTATTCCTACAGGAGAAGTTGGAAGGGAGGCTGTCCCCTTCCACCTTAATGGTGTATGTTGCCGCTATTGCAGCTCACCACGACCCAGTAGACAGCAAGTCTCTGAGTAAGTACGACTTAGTCATCAGGTCCCTAAGAGGTGCCCGGAGGTTAAATCCCTCCCGGCCAAGCCTTTTCCCTTCCTGGGATCTCTCGGTGGTCCTCACCGATCTTCAGAGATCCCCCTTCGAGCTGTGAGAATCAGCTAGACTCAGGGCCCTCTCTCTAAAGACGGCCCTGCTGATCGCGCTCGCCTCCATCAAGAGGTTTGGGGACCTGCAAGTGTTCTCTGTCAGCGACACTTGCCTGGAGTTCGGTCCGGCAGACACACATGTGATCGTGCGACCGGGCTATGTGCCCAAGGTTCTTACCACACCCTTTAGAGACCAGGTAATGCACCTGTAAGCGCTGCCCCGGGAGGAGCCCCTTCGTTGCTGTGCCCGGTACATGCTTTACGCACCTATGTGGACCGCACACACGACTTCAGGCGTTCGAAGCAGATCTTTGTCTACTTTGGTGGACAGTGGAAAGGGAACGATGTTTCCAAACAGAGGCTCTCCCATTGGCTGGTGGATGCCATCCGGTTGGCCTACCACACCCAGGCTCAACAAAGAGTGGGCAATGGCTAGGGGCTCCTCTCTGGCAGACATATGCAGAGCTGCGAGTTGGGCAACACCCAATACCTTTGCAAGGTTTTACAACCTCAAGGTTGAGTCAGTCTCGTCCAGTGTTTTCTCAGGTCTGAGCCGGTAGAACTCGGTACACGCTGATGGTCTGACCGGGTGAATCGCTTGTGCCCAGTGCCCTTTCCCTCGGCCGAGGTAAAACAGTGCGCTTTTCCCTCCCAGGAGATCCCACTCACTCGGCTCCCTGGATGACTCCTCCCTAGCCCTGTGGCTCCGCAATTCAGCGGAGGAATTCGCCGACCCTGATGGAGGGAACGAGATGTCGTGTCCTCCCGTCCACGTCGCTGAGCGAAGCAACGGAGGTGGCCGGACACTCCCGGCTCCTCAGAAAAATCCTGAATGAACTCGCTTTTTATACTTCGCCTTTATACCCGTATGTCCAGGGGCGGGGTATGCAAATACTGTCTGCCAACTTCTCATTGACCTTTTTTCATGCATCAGAGGCATATTCGGTGATCAAGAGAGACCCCTAGTTTCGCTTCTTCGACACAATATCTCGTTCCCTCCATTAGGGAACAGAGGTTACATACATAACCTAGAGGTTTCTAATTATACTAACACAACAAAATTAAATCAAACTTTGTTTTGCTACACTTAACAATTATATCATTAATGCAATCAAATGTAAAGTAAATTTATAGATACACAAACTTGTTTTCTCTAACTTGAGCAGCTTTCTTTGGCAGGCAACCATATATCATAATACCAACTTGTGTTAATGAAGAATGCAGGTTATATGACTTGTTTTGAATTTCTTTCTTTTCAGTTTGTTTATCTTTCGCTCCAACAGCACAAGAAGTGCCCTTGTGTCTTCCACCTGGCATATTGCCAATTCTCTCAGGAAAATGCAAAACAAATAATAAGTGGTCAAAACAACATGCACTTTAATATGAGGTGTGTGTGTGTGTGTGTGTGTGTGTGTGTGTGTGTGTGTGTGTGTGTGTGTGATTTGTGGGGGCACTGTGCTCCTGTCTATCTCATAGTTAAATCTTTAACTCTCATTGAATATTTATGTACATGACTATGACTGGAACATCTCTAAATTGCTTCTAGGTAATGTTTTTCTTTGTCTGTCAGAGTGAGTCTGCATTCTTATTGCGGTTAAATATAAAAACTGTTACAATGGTAATCAAAAGGATACCCTTCTGTCACTCACTCGACGTTGTGTCGATGAAGTGACACTAGGGGTCGCTCTGAGAGCCCCAAAACACATCATATCTTTGAGAAAAGGCCAATTAGAATTGGCGATTGGAATTTGCATGCTACTCCCCCGGACATACAGGTAAAAGGGAGCTGGAATGCAGAGTTAATTCAGATTGTTTCTTCAGAGCCTGGGTGCTACGACAGTGCTAAAAGAGTGTATTTATCTAAAGAGTAATATTTCCTCTTTTAGAGCAAGCACATTGACGTGAATGTCTTTGTGATAAGGTTTGATGTTGGGGCAGGAAGGAGGACACGGGAACAGGATTCCACACTCAAGTAAGCTTTTAATTCTCCACAATAAAGTCCACAGGCTTTCCAGTACCGAACATAAACTTCTTCTTATAACAAATATAAACTTCTTATAAACTTTTAAACTATGTTCTTGGACTGCCAACACTGGACTGGCGTAAGTCTCTCTCTCTCGAACTGGAGGCATTGAGGCACTTTTATGCCGGTCTCCCCGTACTCAATGAAATTAGAGACAGGTGTTAGACATAATTTAGCTCAGGTTCAAGCGCCCTTAACGCTTTCCCTCTCTGGACGGGCGCTTGACCACGCCCCCGCTGCCACAGTCTTTTTTAAAGATGAGTCCAATATCTGAAGGGAGAAGCACATTCGGAAATGTGGTTAATTTTTACGTACAAAATCTCGAATCTCAAAGATATCTGAAAAAATGGCTTCTGGGAATATTAAACTGCAAGTGATCAAAAGAGGAAAAAACACTATCAATGTAGAGGTCAGCAATAGAAACCAATTCAAGGTCCCTCAAAGAGGAATAAGCACTGTCTAAAATAGAAGGATGGAATAGAGTGTTAGAGTGTAATCGGTATAACAAAGGGGTGATATGATGACCAAAATACCGCAAAAATAGATTTTTACAATTATATTGTTTGAATATTTCATCAGGGACCTTGTATGTGGGAGGGACAGAAGGGAAGCCAGGGAGGAGGACTTACACAAAGTATTCTCAATGTGCAACCAGGATGATTAACTAAGTTGCTTGAATGGAAGCAATATAAAGTAGAGTGTAAATTCGCTGCCCAATAATATATTAGAAAATTAGGAAGCTCCAAACCACCCAATTGTTTTGTCTTCTGAGAAGTCTCTTTTCGGATCCTTGGAGACTTTTTATTCCAAAGAAAATTAGAAATAGAACTGTCAAGTGTAACAAAGAAGGACTGTGGAACAAAAATAGGAATACATTGAAAAAATATAAACATTTGGGCAGCACACTCATCTTAATACAGTTAACCCTACGAACCAGGGACAGAGGGAGGAGAGACCAATGGCTAAAATCCTGTCCAAGACGACTGAGCAATGGTATAAAGTTGTGGTCAAGTCTGAAAAACTTTTTGTCACATTTATGTCCAAATAGCTAAGACTCTGTAAAGCAGATCTGAAAGGCAGAGATGCTAATTGGTATTCCAAGGCTGCCTTATTGATTCTCAAATTTAACTTATAGCCTGAAATTAGATCAAACTCTGCCATCAGGTCCAGCACCAAGAGGATGGAGGTGCCAGGGTCAGACATATATAACAAAAGATCATCTGCGTATAAAGAAAACTTATCCTCCAGCTTTTCCCTTTGCATGCCAGCCATCGCGCTGGGACCGTACCGCAGATGATGCACACAGGGGGAGTCCACATAGGAGTCCTGACTTGTGGACCACCTATTCCAGTACAGGGTAGATTAAGTACCCGCAGTGGATTTGGTCGGCGAGTTCCTCCGCTGAACTGCAGACCCACAGGGCTAGGGAGGAATCATCCAGGTGTGGGATCTCCTGGGAGAGAAAGCGCACAATTTTACCTCAGCCGAGGGAAAGGGCGCTAGGCGCAAGCGGTCCACCTGGTCAATCCGCCAGCGTGTTAACGAGTTCTACCGGCTCAGACCTGAGAACTGACTCTACCCTGACATTGTAAGATCTCGCAAGGGTGTTAGGTGTTGCCCAACCCGCTGCTCTGCATATGTCTGCCAGGGAGATGCCTCTGGCCAGTGCCCGTGAGGACGCAACACTCCTTGTCGAGTGTGCTCGGACCCGTAAGGGGAGGGGCACAGCCTGGGTGTGATAAGCCAATGTACTTGTGTCAACTACCCAGAGGGAAGGCCTCTGTTTGGAGACAGCATTCCCTTTCTGCTGTCCACCAAGGCAGATAAAGAGCTGCTTAGAACATCTAGAGCTCTGCGTGAAGTCCAAGTAGGTATGCAAAGCACGTACCGGACACAGCAACGAAAGGGCTGGGCCTGCCTCCTCCTGGGGCAGCTTCGCTTGCAGGTTCACTACCTGGTCTCTAAAGGGTGTAGTAGGAACCTTGGGCACATAGCCCGGTCACGGTCTTAGGATCACACATGTGTCTGCCTGACCGAACTCCAGGCAAGTAGGTTTTTTTATACACTTTATTTTCATTTTCTTATAGGTAGAGATAGAGGGCAGTACAAAAGAGAGCAGTACAGCATAAAGTACAATGCAAATAGCATTAACAATGACCCTCCATCACCCCCCCCCCCCCTCTCAAACAGCAAACTAAAACATAAATGTAATAGTAATGGTGGTATTAAGTGTTACATTAATTTGAGAAAAACAATTAATACATAAATAAAAATAAATAAAAAATAAAGTAATTAAATAAAATAGATTAACAAAATAATAAGTATATAAATTAATAAATCATAAACATTATATTAGTTGTCAGTTCCGGAGATGGACATGCTATGCACACTCGTTATGTTCAAAGGCTAAAGTATTAACCTGAATAAGGCTGCAGTGCACCTGGCTGAGTAGGGTCTCAAACGTAAGTAAGCTTCAAGTATGGGCATCATCTCTGAGAGAAGGTCTATTGTGTAAAAAGGTTACAAAATCTCCCCAACATCTGTCAAAAAGATATGGCTTCTTCTTGAGGTTGAACATGATCTTTTCTGAAGGTATGTATGATGACAGCTCTTTGAGCCACATGGATAACCCGGGGGCTCTTCACTTTTCCAGCGAATGGCTATACATTTATTAGCTGCAATAAGGGCTAGTCTGACAAAGCGTGTATGGCCTCTCAAGACGGTTGGCAAAACTGAGTTATCCCCCAGCAGTATAAGCCTTGAGTTGGTTGGGATCTCCATCCCCTCTACTTTTTTAACAATGTCCAGAACAGATAGCCGATAGTTCTCCAGACATTTACATGTCCAAAACATATGTATAAGAGATCCTGTTTCAGCTTTACACCTAGGACAGTGTTTTGGATAGTTACTACTTATCTTATGGAGGAATTCAGGTGTATAATAAACTCTGTGAATAAGGTTGAACTGTAGTAGTTTGTGTCGACTATTATAAGAGAATGATTGAGAGCTACCACAAATCAAGTTCCAATCAGCATCCTCGAGAGCCTCACCAATGTCCATTTCCCATTTAACCTTTGCACTGATAGCTTTATTTTCCATAAGGGACATGAGCCACTTATAGGCAAAAGACAGAAAACCTTTAGGTTTGTGTTTTTCCTGTATCATAATGTCTATCTGAAAATATTCCAGGTTGACAATTTTCCCTCCCTGCTGCACTCTGATATAGTCCCTGACTTGCAAGAACTTAAAAAAATTGAGTAGAAGGGAGCCCGTAGGAGGATTTCAGTTGGTCAAAGGATTTTAAGTGATCTTGCTCACATAGGTACCCAAATGTACAAATACCTCTGTTATACCAGTCCTTTGTAATTACATCTCTCAATGACTCTGGTAGAGTAGGGTTAAAGTGGAATGGGGTGGCTCTATATATTTTTTGCATACTATGAAGCTTCATTCTAATATAATGCCTTATTTTAGTTGTATGTTTGATCAACAGGTTCGTTACGGTTTTCAAACTATGGTAAGAGGGGATGAATACTTGACATTGCTTCCATTGTATGGCATTGTTCAATTTGTTCCCAAGCTGGAGGGTGTTCTAGGTTTTTGATCCAAGTCCAAATAGCTTTAGATTGGGCAGCCATATAGTATATTGAAAATCAGGTAGGTTAAGCCCTCCCTGTTCAGTGGGGCGACAGAGAGTTTTAAGCTTGACTCTTGGAGCTTTACCGTTCCACAGAAATCTAGAGATCTGGCTGTCCAATTTTTTAAAGAAGGCTTTTGGAACTGGTGTTGGGAGAACTTGAAATAAGTAAAGAAATTTGGGTAGGACACTAATTTTTATGCTATTTACTCATCCACTTAGGAAAAGGGATAGGGACTTCCACCTTTCCAAGTTCATTTATATTTTTTTAAGCAGGTGGCCATAATTGAGAGGGAAAACCTGGTCTAGTTTGTTGGGTATCTGCACCCCTAGATAACAAATCTTGTGGGGTTCCCATCGAAATAAGATGTTATCTCTTGATAGTTGTTGTGCCGCAGTATTAAGAGGCAATATCATACTTTTGTTTATGTTTATTTTGTAGCCAGAGACACAGCCATATTCCTCTAATAAATTACTGAGGGTGGCAAGTGACGATGCTACATTGGTCAGGTACAGCAAGATATCATCGGCGTAAAGAGAAATTAGATTATTAACAAATCTACGTATGCTGTCAGAGGAAAAGTGATTTTTAATGAAGCCTGTCTGATCCCTATTTATAAGACTAGGCAAATACATTTTCCAATCTAGTGGCTATAACCTTAGTAAATATCTTATATTCTGATGATAGGAGGGAAATGGGTCTATAGGATGCGCACAGTTTTGGGTCCTTGCCTGGCTTCAGCAAGACTATGATCAGGGCTTGTTCTAATGTATTGAGTAGCTGGTTAATCTCAATTGCATGTCTGAGCATGTCCATCAGAGGGGTAATAAGTTTAGATGCAAAAGCTTTGTAAAAGTCCATAGGATAGCCATCTGGCCCTGGCGATTTTCCGCCAGAAAGCCCTCCTATTGCATTCAAAACTTCCTGATTTGTAATCTCTGCCTCCAGATTGTTCCGTGTCCCCCCATCCACCCCCGGCACAGAAATTCTCTCCAAAAAATTATCGATTTTACAAATATTCACACCCTGAGAGGAGTATAAATCTGCATAAGGCCTCATTGATTAGTTTAGGTTTGTGGACTAAAGTGACACCTGGCTTGGTCTTAAAGGTTCCCTGACATGAAATTTTCACTTTCTGAGGTTTTTTAACATTAATATTAGTTCCCCTAGCCTGTATTTGGTTCCCTCGTGTCTAGAAATTTCAATCGGTGTAAACCGAGCTTTGGCTATTTTTCTCTGCCTGTGAGAAAATGAAGCTGATCTTGAATCTGCTCCGTATGACGTCATACGGAGGAAAGGTTACCTCCCCTTTCTCTGCTTTGCCCGCCCAGAGAATTTGGCCCGCCCATGAGAAAACGAACTAGGAAGTACGAATGCGCGCACGCGTGATTTTAGTTTTTCCTAGAGAAATATCATGGTGTGTGAACGAGCGAAGCACAACAGTTGCTCAATAATTGGATGCACAAATGATCACCGAAGTATTTTTTTACTTCCTTCATCCAATCCCCAGAAGGATCAATGGATTAATTTAATTTACTCTGGAAATACACCGACACAACACACCAAAGTTTTGCATGTCTGCACCAAACATTTCACAGACGACTGTTTCCACAACATGGGTCAATTCAGAGCTGGGCATGCTGAACGTCTGAAACTAAAGTCTGGATCAGTACCAACTCTCTTTGGCTCAGCTACAAACCTCGGACAAGTAAGTCAACTAATGATATATAATTGTGTTGCTTTACTATTTATGGTTACCTAGCTTGTTACACGTAGAATGTGGCTGTAACATTAGCTATGCAGCTAACAGCCGAGTTACTGTCGCTAATGTAAAGGTAGATAGCATCAGGTATGTGTGTGAATACACACACTGTAACGCGAGTGTTGTACACTTCTTTGTTATTTGGATAACCGTTCTCCTGTTGGTGATATGGCGCACGCGATATCTGCATTTCAAAATCGCAGAGCTTGATGTAATTGTAATAATGCATTATATATATAAATAATGCAGGTGTTGAGTAGAGTTAACTCTTGAGGAGTAAATCATTGGTTATGTGTAACATGACTTCAGTATACGGGGACATTGAGTACTTTGTCATTAAAAAATAAGCTACATTACAGTCGTCTCTAAACTAGAAATATTACTGATATAGATGCTAATACAGCGTTAGCTGTATATACAGCGTTAGCTACATGATAATAACTGTAACCGCATACGTAAAACATCTGAATATAGTACAGTATCCAGACGTAATATTTTAAACTAACCATTCGGAGACGTCCTGCTGGAGCCGCTGAGTTGCAACTTCTTCATCCGTTGCTTCTCCATCCGGATCAGACTCTGGGTCAAACTGAAATGCTTGAACGACTGCGTGTCTGCGTGCCATTGCAATATATCCAATGTAAACATACTGTTGCCGCAAGATGGTCAAGGCCACACCCACCCTACACCTTGCCCCGCCTTTCTCCTCCTCATTAGCATTTAAGCTACAGACACCGAAACGGCACGTCTGAAGGAAAGCTCATTGTGGGTTGGCTTGTAATGGCTATAATTCTGTACCACGGCTGAATTTTGGAAAAGAGATTTCAGATACAGTACTATAGACCGCTAAGGCCTATATCAAAGCCTACAAAAAGAAGCATGTCAGGGGACCTTTAATTGAGGGGGTACATCTTGAGCTATCCTCTTTTCGGATCTGCCAGGCTAGCAGTTTTCCACATTTGTCCCCATGTTCGTAATATTGTTGTTTGGTTCTGGCCATAGCATTTTCAACCACACGTGATCTTAGCATGTTGTACTCAATCCTTTTGTTATTTAGAGTGTTGAAGGTCTCCCCATTTTGAGTCTGAAAATGTTCCCTCTCAAGGATCCTGATCTCTGATTCGAGTGTCTTAGTTTTTAACAAATGATGCCTCTTTTTCCATGATGCATAGCTTATGGTCACACCTCTCAAGAAAGCCTTTAAGGATTCCCACACAATGGATGGTGAGGCAGTCCCCTTATTAGTGCTTAGGAAGCTTCCAATATTATTCTTGATTTGTTTGTGTCATTGAGCATATGTGTGGGAAATCGACATAGTCTTAAACTCCTTGAGGTGATTTTATAAGTCATATGAAGCATGAGAGGAGCGTGGTCTGAATGAGTCATAGCTAGGTATTCACATGAGTCTATAAGGTGGATTTTCTCACTATGAATAAGAAAGACATTGATTCTGGAGTAACTATTATGAGCATGGGAGTAGAACGAGTACTCACGTAACGTTTTATTAAATTCCCTCCAAATATCTACCAGTTTGAGGTCAGCCATTTCTCTTTTAAGTGCCTTGGCTGCTTGGGTTAGAGTTTTGGGGTTAGAAGATGATCGGTCCTTTTCTGGGTTCAAAACTAGATTCAAATCCCCACCTATAACGAGCTCATTTGAGGAGCATTCGAGCATGAGAAACAAATTTTGGAAGAATTGAGGGCAATCATAATTGGGGCCATAGGCATTAATCAATGTAATAGGTTCACCCACGATAAAGCCTTTAAGTATCAAGTATCTGCCTTCTTTGTCTTTCTCAACGTTATCTACCTGCAAAGGCACATTTTTACCAATCAGAGTGGCAACTCCCCTTGATTGAGCCGTATAGGATGCCTAAAACACCTGTCCTTGCAATTGTCGGGTTAGTTTAGCATGTTCACGATCGGTCAATTGTGTCTCCTGCAATAGAGCTATATCTATTTTAGGATTTTTCAGGAAGTTAAGTTCCTTTTTACATTTTGATAGTACATTGATGCCATTAGTGTTCCAAGAGCTGCATTTGTCATTTCCCCAACCCGTGAATCCAGAAAGGCCATGTTACAATGAACCATTTAAACCTGGCCCCTGCAGCCTCCCAATAAGTTATCATCATTATTTTTATATTGAGGGCCAATGTAAAAGTGGAAAGTTACACAACCCAAGCCAGCATAGCATAGTAATGATAAACGAAAAAAAAAAAGTAAGGAATAACCTGTAGAGAGTAGAACCCCAATTCTTCCTAACGCGATGATAGACTATTCTTTTGTCCTATCTTGTGAAATCAAACTACCCTGTGCTGAGCTAGGGTATAATTACATCCATTTGAGTATGTACAGTAGCACCGTTCATTTTTAAGACTTAACTACGCCAAACTTTGCATTATAGAGGTGGATATGGATGCATAGGCCAAACTGAGCCAGAAAGATTCATATTTGAGGCAATCAGACAGGTATTATAAAGCCGCTGAACAGGTAAACAAATGTGAACATATTTAACCTATAATAGAGTTAGGTGAGTGTAATTCAGTCTGTACAATGGGTGTCTCTGAACGCAAGTGAAGTGGTCAATATTGTGCGCATGCGCAGTTAAGCCTCTTCTCAGGTAACCAGACCTAATTGACCCGTTATACAGTTGTTTATAGTCTGTGACTATAATTATTTAGGCAGCAGCTACTTACAACAAACTTGTCAAGCACCGACAATAAGTTGACAGTCCTGCGATTAAGCCACCACGTCGGGGTGATGATTCTTCAGGTAGTTCTCCACGGTCAGCGGGCAGCTGAAGGTGCATCTCCCCTCCGGAAGATTCAGGTTTGAATGGATGCAGCAATCGGAAGGATATGTTCTTGTCGTGGAGTTTCTTTTTTAGCGGGGCAAACGCTTTCCTCTTCTTATACAACGATGTGGACATGTCTCAGAATATCATGATTTTGGAGTTGCAGTAAAGAAGAGATCCTTTCTTCCGCGCTGCATCAAGGATCTTCACAGTATCTGGGAAGCGGAGGAGCCGGACCACGATAGCCTGTGGGAGGCCGCCTTCCTCGGGGCGACACTGGAGCGTACGGTGAGCACATTCAATTTCTATACGGTGGTCTTCATCCAAGCCCACCATTTTAGGAAGCCAATTTTGTAAAAAGGCAATTGGGTCATTCCCCTCCACTCCCTCTGCGAAGCCCACTAGCCTCAGATTCTGTCTCCTTGCACGGTTCTCCTGGTCATCTAACTTTTCTTTTAAGCTGGTCAGCTCCTCCTCTATTATTTTCTTGTAGTCAGGTACAGGAAGTTTAGGCTTTCTTTGTGACTGGCATTGTCCTCTTCAATGGTTGTGACTTGTTGATCCAGCACTATCAATCTTTTCCATTGAGTCAGAAAGTGTGGTCAGTTTTTGATCCAATAGAGCTTGAATTTGATTGAACGCTTTGTCCATTTCACTGATGAACCCCGGCGGCGGTGAGGTAGCAACCTGGTTATCCCAATGGTCAGCATTAGCATCAGTCAAGGGATTGCAGGCACGGTTGTCGACAATAGACTGTTTGTTTTTGTCGTCCTTGAATCTTTTTTGGGACCCATTTCCCTCTTTAAAGTTGACGCTTATGTGAGCAAGGAGAATGTGTCATATCCTCACTGGAATAGGGTTAGGAATTTAGAATTTGCATGGGAGCTGATTTCACTACGTGTGACTTCTATGCCGCCATAATCAGAAGCCCAACTCCAGGCAAGTGTCGCTAACAGAGAACGCTTGCAGGTCCCCGACCCTCTTGATGGAGGCGAGCGCGATCAGCAGGGCTGTCTTTAAAGAGAGTGCAGAGGCTCCCCTCTGCCCCAAGGGGAGCCTCTGTTCGGGCAAACCAGAGCTGGCAGTGGGAGGTCTCTCGGGAGGAAAACAGGTCTACCTGGGCCTTGCCAAATCAGCTGGATCGACTGGGGGTGAAGCCTACACTCTCCACTGGGCAAGCGTTGTCATGACAGCGCCTCCGCTACCACATTGAGGTTGCCGGGGATGTGAGTGGGACGCAGCGACTTGAATCGGAAGGGCGAGTAGTGATATGTTGCGGGAGCGCATGCCGCCTTGAAGATTTATGTACGCTGCTGCAGTGGTGCTGTCTGACCTGACTAGGACACGTTTGTCTCGAACTAATGGGAGACACTTCTACAGGGCAGAAAAAACAGTCAGCAACTCTAGGCCATTGATGTGCCAGCGCAGCGGGGCCCCTTTCCAACAGCGTGCCCGTTGCACACGGCTTCTGAACCCAATTTGTCAGGACTCGTCGGGAAACCTGCTGTGAGGGGACTATTGTCCACAGAAGGCAGAGGTCTGTACAGGGTTTTGACATTTAGCAGCAGGCGGGGGTGATGGTCACACAGTGCATGCCGTGGCATGCCAGTAAGTAAAGTATGTGTAGTAGCACATGCCAGTGCTGTGCAGTCTCATAAGCATCAACCTCAGCAGTGCGGCCACCGCGGAGTATATCATATGCCCCAGGAGCTTCTGAAAAGGTTTTAAAGGGACCACCATGCCCGATCTGAAGACGGGGAGGCATTTTAGCACTGACTGTGCATACTCGTTGATGAGCCGTGCTGATATTGAGACTAAGTCTGACTCCATGCCGAGAAGAGAAATGCTCTGAACCGGGGTGAGCTAGCTCTTTTCTCGGTAGACCTGAAGCCCTAAATGGCTGAGGTGCCTGAGCGCCTAGTCTCTGCGAGCGCACATCCTTCACAGGTCTGCCACTGCGGACCAATCTAGATGCCAGGGAACATTCATGGGGCTGAAGGCAGGGGGTCCGTGTCCAGCATGCCGGGACTGTAAAGATCTGGCAGCAGAGTGCCGTGAGAACTGCATTTGCGGGCCAGGTGACTCAGAGACAAGGAAATAGCTCTGTTATTGAGAATGCGGATACCGCAACCCTGTATGGGGGGGGGAGGGGGTGGCGGCAAATGGAATAAATTCAACAAAAGATTCTCCTCCCAGCCCTCCACCGGGGGACGGAGTGGTCTGCTTACCAGCTCCGGAGCTAACGTCTTGGCCTATGGGTCGAGCGTCTCAGGAGCGGCTGGGAGCTTTCCGGGTCCTCAAGGGGGTCCTTGAGACTGGGGGCGTCTGCTTCCTTCTTAACGCTGGGGCTGAGAGCTGGACCCGGGTTGAGGCGGAGCATGGTGTTTCTCGCCCTCAGCTAGCAGACGGGGCATGGCCCATTGTGGCAGGCTTGCGGTGGGGCAGGATGTGTGCCTCCGTCTGCTTCTTCACTGCGGAGAACTGCTGGGCGAAGTCCTTGATGGTGTCGTTTAAGAGGCCGAACTGGGAGACAGGGGCATTGAGAAAGCAAGCTTTGTCGATCTCACGCATCTCGACCAAGTTCAGCCACAGATGACATTCCTGGACCACGAGCATAGCCATTGCCTGCCCGAGAGACTGAGCTGTGACCTTCGTGGCTCTGAGGGCATGGTCGGTCGCTGAGCGCAGTTCCTGCAACACATCATGATCAGGGATACCCCTGTGGAGATCTTTAATTGCCTTGGCCTGGTGGACTTGCAGGAGGGCCACGGCGTACAGGGCGGAAGCTGCATGTCCGGCAGCGCTGTAGGCTTTGGCGGTCAATGAAGGCATCGTCCTACAAACCTTGGAGGGGAGCACAGGGTGACCCCGCCAGGTGGTAAGATTTCCGGGGCACAGGTGGAGCGCAACAGCCATGTCCACCTGGGAAATCGGCGTTTACACGTGGGCCGCTCCACCGTCGAGGGTAGCGAGAGCAGATGAGCGAGTGGCTTTGTGATGAGTGGAGAGGGGTGCCCTCCACGAAGACGTCAGCTCATCATGCACTTCCAGGAAAAACGGGACCGGGGGGGGGGTGAGGCTGTGAGCGGCGCGCAGACCCTAAGAACCAGTTATCCAACCGCAATGGCCATGGGGAGGATGGAGAGTTCCAGTCCAGCCCCACGCTGGCAGCGGGCCGGGAAAGCATGTCGGTCATCTGCATGTCAGCCTGGGCATGCTGGTCCGAAGGCGGCAGCCCAGGGGAGTCATCTGCATCAGACACTGCGCTCTCCAATGCAGCGGCGAGCTCATCCATCTCGAGCTCTAGAGGATAAGCAGGCTGTCCATGAGGCGAGTCACCGTTGCCTCGAGCACGGACAGGAGTCAACGAGCGTGCTGGGGGGCGGGTGGTCCGAGGGGGCATACCCGGCAGAGCTGCACCCACTGCCGTCTCCAGATCGCCTCCATCGCCAGCCGCATCGTCCTCAATCCCGTGGGAAGAAGGAGCAATGCTGGGGGCGGCTGGAGTGGCGAGCTTTCTATTGAAAGCGAGCCGTGACCACAATGTTGCCATGGTCATGCTCTCGCAGTGAGAACATGAACCATGCACAAATGCTGGCTCAGTGTAACCACAGCCCAGACACGTGAGACAACGTCTGTGGCCGTCTGAAGTGGAGAGCACTCTACCGCATCCAGGAACTTCACAGGGGAGGAATGGCATCTTTATAAAGACGCGACCTGAAAAGGACGTTCAATGCCGCTGTGTAAATGCTCTTTTAGATGAAAATAATCTTTTATAGAGAAAATCACTCTCATAATAAACTCTTTTAGCTTTCTGCACTGTCAAAATGCCCAGGGGCAAGCTGCACTGCCGTGCAGAGAAGGAGAAAAGCCCCTGAAGAAGGAACAAAGGCAGGAACGGCTCCGAAGAAAATTTCTGAATGAAACAGACGTATTTCACCGCCTTTGTACCCGTATGTCCGGTGGCAGGGTATGTAAATACTGTCTGCCAACTTCTCTTATATGTACATTCAATACATCAAACGCAATCTTCTTCCGATGCGTGCTTCCATGTTTGGTTACATTAGTAGTATTTGTCATTCGCCAAACAAACAGCTTCTCCTAGAGTCTTTTAAAGCACATATTATCTTTATTTTATGTAACAAAGAGCCAAATTGTCACCAAAGTACAACGATAACAGTTCACAGTTTGTACAGTGCATCCGGAAAGTATTCACAGCGCTTCACTTTTTCACACAAACTTTTCAGGCATATAATATGTTTGTTTTCAGAAAGAGACGGCCAAACTATCAAAAAAGCATCATGATAACAGTTTAAAACTCACAGATGCGTCGGTGTGGAGAGGCCTAAAACAACCACATTGACACATTGACCACATTGACACATTGACATTGACATTCCATTGTGGAAAAGGTCCAGCAGAGGTTGTACTTCCTTCACCAGCTGACGTTCAACCTGCCTCAGGCGCTGCTGAGACAGTTCTACTCAGCAGTCATTGAGTCTGTCCTCTGCACTTCAATAACGGTCTGTGTTTGTTTCTGCTACGAAATCAGATATCAGAAGACTACAAAGAACAGTTAGGACTGCTGAGAGGATTATTGGTTGCCCCCTGCCCTCCCTTCAAGGACTGTACACTTCCAGAGTGAGGAAAAAAGCTGGAAAAATCACTCTGGACCACACTCACCCAGCCCACTACCTTTTTGAACTGTTGCTATCTGGCCAACACCCAGTGGTGAGTAGTAACGCGTTACGTTTACTCTGTTACATTTACTTGAGTAATGTTTTGGGGAAAATTTTACTTTTAGAGTAGGTCTAAAAGTGGGTACTTTTTACTCTCACTCAAGTAAAATTCTAATTTTTTTTTTTTACTTTTACTTCTTTACAATGTGTGGCATTACTGTCGTTACATTACTGGGTTTAATTTGAATTAATGTGTAATTTATTGAGAGATTATTGAATGGGACTTTTACGAGAGCGGAAGTTCACATCCGCACGATGAGACGCTCCCGCTTGAGTGATGAGACTGTCACTCAAGTCATCAGTGCAGCAGCATCAAACTCTTCAAAGTGATACAATTTCTTCGCTACACAGTGAAAAAAAGACTAGTTTCGTCATGCAATGCCTTCATTTAACACCAAGACAAGCTGATATTTCAAGATTAAAGTCACAGTTCCAAATTCTGGCAGCACGCTGAGGTAAATTTTGGCTCTAATACAAATGCAGGCTTTTCTGTGTAATGAGATGGTCATTTTCAGGGTGATTCTGTAACTGGGCTCTTATGACATCAGTTTTAAGTGTACATTTTTAAATTAGTGCAGCAATATATCAGTGTGATTTGTCTTGCATGTCATCAGCAGTATTTTTGCATTTACTCCGCGCACTCACGCTGGTACTGGAAACTATCACAGCTACATCAAGCGGATTAACTGTAGAAATAATATAAACATCCATGTTAATCACTGCTATTCACGTGATGGACAACTGGAGCGCAAACAGATGGCATTTCTGCGTGTGCACAGCGAGGGGCGTGGGGCGCGCACGTGTGAGATGTGCGGGCATGAGACGATCGTGACAACGAGAGAGGCTGTGTCTGCTATCGTTATATCGACATAATTTCTGCTTGTGCACAGCGAGGTGCGCACAAGTGTGATGTGCACAAGGCAATCATCGAGACAAGAGTGGCTGTGTCTGCAGTTGTTCACTCATTCACTTTTTCCTATATAGTAAATGGCAGTTAGTGCACTATATCTCAACAGTAAGATTTAGACGTGAGTGTCAGAGCTCTGGGGCTGGTGCAGAAACGTAACATATGAAATTTTACTTGGGCCATATTTGTTATTCTTATTAAATAATATATTAATACAATAAATCTTCATTCTGATTGTCATTTTTAATATATACCATGTGTTAATATTAAGAGTAAACACATTTGATCAAATAAAGAGTACATTTTAAAATGTATCTGTTTTTTTGTCTCTCTATATGTTATGTTATTTTAATCAAGTAATGATTTGTCAAAAAGTAATTTACTACATTTAGAATAAAATAAAACATTGCAGGAGTGAAGGAAGCAGTAAACTCCTAGCTCGTACGTCTTCCCCATGATAAATTGTGGGAAATTAACCATCATCGATAGTACTTGAAATGTACATTTGAAATAAGAGTGCATTATTGGTAAGAATGAGTGAACAAAAGTATGGAACGAGTGGCTCACTCAGAATTCAGACACTCCTACAAAATAGCGACAACTCGAAATAGTCACTATATAGTGGATGGGTGCGGTTTCAGACACAGCGAGTGTTCCACGATTAGGGTTGGTGCCCTACGTAGGTTGTGTACTCTGCATTTAGAGAGCAGCAGTACTGCTGTACAGAACTAACAATCTAAATACTTACGACACTGAAAATTGTAACTTCACTGAAATAAGAATCCACACAGAACTTTAAAAGCTATGATGTAGCAAAATTAGGCTTTATATTTCATCATTATATATAATGTCCTTGTGCATAAAAGTAATCCATAAGACTCTAGTTGTTAAATCAGTATCTTCAGAAGCGAAATGATAGGTGTGGATTAGAAACAGATCACTTTAACTTCCTTCTTGTGTTTTTGGTAATTCACTTTCGATTCACTTTCTTCTCTGCATATCTCCCCCTGCTGTCTAGCAAAAATGATTTAAATATTGATCTGCTTCTCACCCACACCTATCATATCACTTCTGAAGACATGGATTAAACCAGTGGAGTCTTATGGATTACTTTTATACTGCCATCATGTACTTTTTGGAGCATCAAAATGCTACAAATACAAAATGCTTTGGCCTACAGAGCTAAAACACTCTTTTAAAAATCTGAATTTGTGTTCTGCAGAAGAAAGGAAGTCATACACATCTGGGATGGCATGAGGGTGTGTAAATGAATCTCTTTAAAGCTCAGCCAGAGTTTAATATTCTGTCATCATTTCTCTACCCTCATGTTGTTCCAAACAAGTGTGAGGCTTTGTATTATGTGGAATAAAAAAATATGTTTGATAGAATGTTAGGGACTGACAATCTCACTCACCATTCACTTGTATTATAGTCTTTTTATATTTATTCAACCATCCTACCTCTTCTGCCATTACATTTACATTTATGCATTTGGCTGATGCTTTTATCCAAAGCGACTTACAGTGCACTTATTACAGGGACAATCCCCCCGGAGCAACCTGGAGTTAAGTGCATTGCTCAAGGACACAACGGTGGTGGCCGTGGGGTTCAAACCAGCGACCTTCTGATTAGCAGCCCTGTGCTCTAGCCACTACGCCACACACATATATATATATATAAAAAATAAAAGAATGACTGATAAACAAAGCAAGTGTTTACGCTCTATGGCTGAAACGGACACACACTAGTTTTGTTTTGTGTGTTTGGGGGAAGATCATTCTGCTCTTGCATTGGGGCGGGACAGGTGTGAGCATTGTGATCTGTTTACAGTCAAAATGCTTCACACTCGTCTTGCTTACTTCCAAGAGCCAGCAGCCACTCTTTCATCATGGGGCTCTCGCGTAGATCTGGCTGAGGAGCGAGAGACGGGTCTGTCCCTGTCTCCCGCTCTCCACCCAGATACAGCTGAGCCTTCTCATAAGACTGAAGCACACTTCTGCGCCTTTTCGGTTCACGAAGGGGATGCTGAACCTCTGAACATTCCATGCACAATAATAAAGCGGCTGAGGAATTTCTCAAGGTGGTTACTCGGGCATTTAGACTGGCCACGTGAACAAGAGACCCCTAAATGCTCCAAATTAGAAGACAAATTTATGTCTGGTGGCCAAAAAAAAAAAAGGAAGGAAGGGAATGCTATATCAGTCCTACAATATGACACTTATGGCTCAAACTATCAGGCATCAGAGATAAGGACAAAGTTTCCTTCTCGATGCCCCGGTTACGCCTTCTGTCTTATTTGGTGACGCTATGAATGTAGTTATCGCCAGGTTCCAGTAGGCAAAAAAGCCACGAGGAAGCCTTCAAGCAATTCCTTTCGAGTCCTTCTAGACGTGAGGCTCAAAAACAAAGCGTGGCGAATCATGCTCCCCCTCGTAAAGACTTGGGGCCGGTTTGTCGCCCTCAGCAGCCCCCAAAGCAAGACCTCAGGGCAGTTATTTCTAAAAAGAAAAAGGATGGGGTGTTATGTCCGATTTTAGACGTTCAAGGCTTGAATTGCTCAGAGGGCATTCAAGTTCAAGATGCTAACTGTCAAGACGGTCATGTCTCAAATCCAACATCACGATTGGTTGATCAAGATCGATCTCATGGACGTGTACTTTCATATAGAAAGTCTGCCAAGACACAAGAAGTTCCTGAGGTTCGCTTTCGGGGCCAAGCTTTCCATTATCGGGTTCTTCCATTCGGTATAGCCTTATCACCCCCCACATTCATGGAATGCATGGATGCAGCACTGTCTCCTTTGCGACTCCATGGCATCCACATTCTTAATTACATAGACGACTGGCTGATACTAGCACAGTCACAAGAACTGGCATTACAGCACAAGGATATCGTCTTAGCTCATCTGGTTTCTCTGGGGTTGAGGCTCAACGCCAAGTATCCTCTCTCCCACTCAGAGAACTACCTATCTGGGGATCGTATGGATGCACAATTGTCTCCCGCTCAAATTGAGTCCATTCAGAACACCCTGAGCAAAGTCAGGCTAGGCCAAGGTTGCACTGTTCGTCAGTATCAGTGACTGATAGGGTCATGGCAACTGCGTTCTCTGTGATCCCTTTGGGCCTTTTTGCACATGAGACTGTTTCAGATGTGGCTCAAAACCAGGGGATTTCATCCAAGGGCCAATCCCCTAGGCTGATAAGGGTTACACGCCGTGTGCTACGTACCCTTTCTATGTGGTTCAGACCCCGGTTCCTCACTTTGGGTCCCACTCTAGGTGCTTCTTGCAGTCGCAGGTTGCTAACGACAGATGCCTCCCTGACGGGCTGGGTAGCGGTCTTAAGTGGTCGTCCAGCTCAAGGGGAATGGGTGGGTCATCAGCTCGATTGTCACATTAACTGTCTCGAGTTGATGGCTGTATTTCTGGCCCTGAAATACTTCCTCCAGAGGCTGGCATGTCTTGGTGCGGGTTGACAACACAGCGGTAGTCTCTTACGTAAACCATCAAGGAGGTCTACGTTCACACCAGCTGAACAGACTGGCATGGCAGATTCTCCTTTGGGCCCAGGGAAAGCTCCTGTAAATCAGAGCAGCTTATATCCCTGGATGCGTGAATGGGAGCAGATTTACTGTCCAGACAGAAAATATTGATGGGGGAGTGGAAACTCCACCCTGAGGTAGTGGAACAAATCTGGTTGAGATTTTACAGAGCAGAAGTGTACCTCTTCGCCTCCCAACAGACAACACAACGTCCCCTCTACTTCTCTCTGTGTCACCCAGCCCCCCTGGGTCTGGACGTGATGGCACATACATGGCCCAGAATGCGCCTGTATGCGTTTCCTCCGGTTTCTATGCTCCCTGGAGTCCTGGCCAGAGTTCGCCAGCAAGGTTTCTACCTCTTACCTCCTTACTGCCGTGTTGGCCAAACAGGGTATGGTTCTCGGAGATAATGTCTCTCCTCAACGGCTTGCCTCGGGCGATTCCGGACAGGAGGGACCTTCTGTCTCAGGTGCAGGGGACGATACCTCATCCCTGGCCCGAACTGTGGAACCTTCATGTTTGGCCCCTGAAGGGTACCAACTGAGGGACACTGGACTTTCACCTGAAGTAATAGTAAGAGACCATTCTGAGTGCTAAGGCTCCCTCTACTAGAAGTTATGCCAATAAATGGTGTGTCTTTGAAGGATGGTGAAAATGCAGATCCAGTTAACTGCCAGATTGCTTCAGTTCTGACTTTCTGCAGGAAAATTATCAGCAGCCACTCTCAGGGTTTACGTGGCTGCTCTATTGGCTTTCCATACCTTGACTGATGGGATGCCATTGGGGAGACATCCTCTGCTCACTCGCTTCGGCATAGAGCCATGCGGTTGAGACCTCGTGCTAGGACCAGGATTCTTTCATGGGACTTAGCAATAGTCCTTGAGGGTCTGGTTGTGATCCCCTTTGCACCTCTAGAGTCAGCATCTGACAGACTTCTGACTCTCAAAATGTTTTTTCTTATGGCGATTATCTCTCTAAATAGAATTGGGGACCTACAGGCTCCATCTGTCTTGCCAGCCTGTTTAGAGTTTGCCCCAGGAATGACCAAAGCAATTTTGCACCCTCATCCTGACTACCTGCCTAAGGTTCCTTCTTGACCGTTTTCCGGTCACTCTTGAAGCCTTCTGCTCCCCGCCATTTACAACGCCAGAGCAATAAAGACTTCAAAGGTGTGCTACAGAGCATCCCAAAAATGCATATATTAAAGGGGACCTATTATGCAAAATTAAATTGTACATAAATATGAGTCGGCAGTATGTGTACACAACCACCCTATGATGTTAAAAGCCCACCCACTCCTCTTTCTTATATTTCTATTAATCAAAAACAGTGTGTCAAAATGAATGGTTTTCATTTCTGCTCTAATATGATGTCACGTTAGAGCAGGCCTCGCCCACGACTGGTGACGGACTCCACCCTATTATCACAGATCCTCCTCTGAGTGATCTACACACAGTCCAAAATGTTTTACCATGCTGGAGCAGATACAGTGAGAAGAAGAATGTCTCAGCTTCGTAAGCATCATAACTGTTCTTTTGTTGGTTGTAAAACGTAAACGTAAAAGTCATCATGTATTCCCGGCATCAGAGCCACTGAAGACGCAGTGGACAAGTTTTGTTTTTGATGGAAATGTGCCTCAAAACATACAAAAATGTGTGTATATTTGTGCAAATTATTTTACACCGGACTGCTTTGTGAATTATTGTCAATTAAAAAAAAATATTATTCTCAAGCATAGATCATTACCAACTGTTCATGTTCCAGCTTTATATCCTGAAGATGTAAGTATCACACTTTATATTTTGTGAATGTTTGCAAATCCCCTTTCCGAATTGGCTAATGCAGCTAAAGATACCGTTGTCTCTGATTGTATTCATGGAGACCAGATATACATACATACATATATATATATATATATATATATATATATATATATATATATATATATATATATATATACAGGTCCTTCTCAAAAAATTAGCATATTGTGATAAAGTTAATTATTTTCCATAATGTAATGATAAAAATTAAACTTACATATATTTTAGATTCATTGCACACCAACTGAAATATTTCAGGTCTTTTATTGTTTTAATACTGATGATTTTGGCATACAGCTCATGAAAACCCAAAATTCCTATCTCAAAAAATTAGCATATTTCATCCGACCAATAAAAGAAGTGTTTTTAATACAAAAAAAGTCAACCTTCAAATAATTATGTTCAGTTATGCACTCAATACTTGGTCGGGAATCCGTTTGCAGAAATGACTGCTTCAATGCGGCGTGGCATGGAGGCAATCAGCCTGTGGCACTGCTGAGGTGTTATGGAGGCCCAGGATGCTTCGATAGCGGCCTTAAGCTCATCCAGAGTGTTGGGTCTTGCGTCTCTCAACTTTCTCTTCACAATATCCCACAGATTCTCTATGGGGTTCAGGTCAGGAGAGTTGGCAGGCCAATTGAGCACAGTAATACCATGGTCAGTAAACCATTTACCAGTGGTTTTGGCACTGTGAGCAGGTGCCAGGTCGTGCTGAAAAATGAAATCTTCATCTCCATAAAGCTTTTCAGCAGATGGAAGCATGAAGTGCTCCAAAATCTCCTGATAGCTAGCTGCATTGACCCTGCCCTTGATAAAACACAGTGGACCAACACCAGCAGCTGACATGGCACCCCAGACCATCACTGACTGTGGGTACTTGACACTGGACTTCAGGCATTTTGGCATTTCCTTCTCCCCAGTCTTCCTCCAGACTCTGGCACCTTGATTTCCGAATGACATGCAAAATTTGCTTTCATCCGAAAAAAGTACTTTGGACCACTGAGCAACAGTCCAGTGCTGCTTCTCTGTAGCCCAGGTCAGGCGCTTCTGCCGCTGTTTCTGGTTCAAAAGTGGCTTGACCTGGGGAATGCGGCACCTGTAGCCCATTTCCTGCACACGCCTGTGCACGGCGGCTCTGGATGTTTCTACTCCAGACTCAGTCCACTGCTTCCGCAGGTCATCCAAGGTCTGGAATCGGTCCTTCTCCACAATCTTCCTCAGGGTCCGGTCACCTCTTGTCGTTGTGCAGCGTTTTTTGCCACACTTTTTCCTTCCCACAGACTTCCCACTGAGGTGCCTTGATACAGCACTCTGGGAACAGCCTATTTGTTCAGAAATTTCTTTCTGTGTCTTACCCTCTTGCTTGAGGGTGTCAATGATGGCCTTCTGGACAGCAGTCAGGTCGGCAGTCTTACCCATGATTGCGGTTTTGAGTAATGAAACAGGCTGGGAGTTTTTAAAAGCCTCAGGAATCTTTTGCAGGTGTTTAGAGTTAATTAGTTGATTCAGATGATTAGGTTAATAGCTCGTTTAGAGACCCTTTTCATGATATGCTAATTTTTTGAGATAGGAATTTTGGGTTTTCATGAGCTGTATGCCAAAATCATCAGTATTAAAACAATAAAAGACCTGAAATATTTCAGTTGGTGTGCAATGAATCTAAAATATATGTAAGTTTAATTTTTATCATTACATTATGGAAAATAATGAACTTTATCACAATATGCTAATTTTTTGAGAAGGACCTGTATATATATATATATATATATATATATATATATATATATATATATATATATATATATATATATACATACATATATATATACATATATACATATATATATATATACATATATACATATATATATATATATATATATATATATATATATATATATATATATATATATATATATATATGTGTGTGTGTGTGTGTATTCATGGCTGAACTCTGGTATTTACGGTGTCAGTCATATTGGTTCTGATTTGTTGTTGCTGTAGTATCCGAAGCACAAGCTGTAAAGGTGGGGGGCAGCAGCTCATTTGGATTTATAGAGACACAAACAAAATCAGCATGTTTTTGATTCCATCCAAAAAGAGAGATGTTCAACACATGTAATGAGAAATATAGTTAACTGTAAAACTTAGTCACACATACTTCATATACATAACATATGGAAGAGGGATCACTTCTAGACATGACACACAAAAAATGATTGTGTTATTTTGGGAATCATTCACGGAGCTTGGCTGCCCTCTATTGTGAATATACACAAAAAATAATGATGACATTTAATGCATTGCCATGGCAACAGTATTTAAGATATCAAGACTCCCTTCAGAATTGTACATCTGCAGTCTTGACATTATACAAAATGTTATGAAGCAATTCAGGTTAACATAATAGGGATATTTCAAAGTCTGTTAAAAGTGACGCGCTTCCTTCCGCCAGTTGGTGGCGGTACGACAGTGACCCACAATAGCAACATCAATGTGATCTGCCTGCAAGGACAAACATTTGGATACATTTTTATGTTTTTAATTTTCTGCACGCAGAAGATATGAGACATTTCCTTATTCCAAATGTTCGATGTTATTTTATCACGTCGCCATTGCAATACTGTTCAATTTATCAAAAATCCTTACGCAATTTAGCATAATCAATGTCTTGACATGATGTCGCCCACATTTGGTTCCTGTAATATGAAATCACTCTGAGGAGTATATCATATTCCACAGCATGCATTTTTCAAACAATCCATAATGGCCAACTTCCTTTTGGGCAGAGCTTATGACTGTCTGCACGAAAGTTGTCCGGCTTGATGACATCTATATGTGTACAAAGTTTGGTGACTGTAGCTCAAAAGTGATGTGCTACATAGCCCCCCAAAATGGCCCATGTTCTAGGAGGTGCTGCAAAGCCGCTCCCTGCATGACCCTTCCAGTAACTTTGCTAAGCCACAATGGCCAGCGACTCTGTGTGCGCAAACTTTCAATAAAATAATAATAATCCTTAGAAAAACAATAGGGCTCCACACTTTCAGTGCTTGGGCCCTAATAATCCTTAAAAGAACAATAAGCCTCTGCACTTTCTGTGCTTGGGCCCTAATAATTGCGAAAAAACATTCCAAAAATAATAGGGCCCAAGCACCTCCAGTCCAGGCCTCTCAGCCTGCACCTTCGGTGCTCGGGCCCAAATAATAACAATCCTTAGAAGAACAATAGGGCCTTTACACTTTCAGTGCTTGGGCCCTAATAATAATAATTGTGAAAAACAAAATTCCAAAAACAATAGGACTCTCGACCTGCACTTCCGTGGCACGGGTCCTAAAAATGCTCATCTTCACTCTGCCACCTTCTACCGGCTTTGCAGTGTCACATGCACAAATAACTCCAGGGGGCACTAGAGAGGAATTTAGACCCTACTCATGAAAAGGTTAAACACTCAGAACCAGTTGTTAAAGATCTTTTTCTAAGTGTCAGTGGTAATCTTTAATTTGATAAGACATATACCATTTCTAATCTCATCTCAGTAATTAATATTGGAGGATAATGAGGCCTGGGTAGCTTAGAGATTATTGACGTTGGCTACCACCCCTGGAGTTGCGAGTTCAAATCCAGGGTGTGCTGAGTGACTCCAACCAGGTTTCCTAAGCAACCAAATTGGCCCGGATGCTAGGGAGCGTAGTCACATGGGGTAACCTCCTTGTGGTCACGATTAGTGGTTCTTACTCTCAATGGGGCGAGTGGTAAATTATGCGTGGATTTACTTGCAGAGTCTCCGTGATGTCATGCACTATGAGCCACATGATAAGATACATGGATTGAAGGTCTCAGGAGTGGAGGCAACTGAGACTTTTCCTCCACCTCCCGGATTGAGGTGAGTAACCGCTTCACCAGGAGAACCTACTAAATTGGGCATACCAAATTGGGAGAAAAGGGGATAAATTATTTTATTTTTGACATATATCTGGTTTTAAATTAATTGACTGTTACTTCATTCAAGAGTAAGGATATTGTATCTTTGTATATGTATGACTGTACTTCAAATATCTGTTATTTTTTTTAGCAAAGTTATGATGGTGAAAATGAGTAGACCCCACACAATCACACTCTAAAGGGAATAAGGCGAAAGGAGGAGGCGAGAACTGGCTTGACGAAATAAATAATAGTTTTAATGATAAACTTAAACAAAAGACACAAACATGACAGTCAGCTGCACATAAACGATCTGTCTCTGTCACACTACAATCCGCAGTCGGCCTTTATCCCTCTCGGAGGCTTAATTAGCCTGATAAGGGACCGGGTGTGTATAATCACGACCCGGCCCCACCCTCCGCCCTGCCACACACACTTTTCACAGACATAATATAAATGAGTTGAAGCTAAATCTCTTTTAAAAGTTTATTATTATTATTATTATTTTTCATTATAAAAATTATTCTGTGCCTATAACTACATGTGCAAAATAGATTTAGAAATACAATTTCTAAAATGTGTTTATTGTTCCAAAAACTACAAAATAACACCAGTGACAAAACGATGACACAAGCTCTCTTTAAGTCAGTATTTAAAAAATATATATAATCTGTTAAGCTGACTGTAAAGACTTTACAAGAAGGAGGACACGGGAACAGGGTTCAACACAAAGGTGAGGCTCTTTAATCACGGGATGTAGACAGACAGGGGTAGTGCAAATACGTGCTATACATAAACTTCTTAAACTAATCTAACAACTTGGGGTTGTCTCTCGGTTGCCAACACTGGACTGGCAGCTCTCTCTCTTGACTGGAGGCACTGGTGCTCTTTTATGCCGCTCTCCCCATACTCACTGAAATTAGAGACAGATGTTAGACATAATTTAGCTCAGGTGCAAGCGCCCTTACCGCTTTCTCCCTTCAGACGGGCGCTTGACCACGCCCCCGCTGCCACATACCCCCACCGCCCGACTCAGGCCAGGGCGTCATCCGGCCTGCCTACCACTCCCCCCCCCCCATTTCTGGAGAGGAAGTCGGCGACAGCCATCTGCACCCCCGGTCTGTGGACCACCTCGAACTTAAAAGGCTGGAGAGCCAGATACCAACGGGTGATCCGGGCGTTAGTATCCTTCATGAGGTGGAGCCACTGCAGTGGGGCATGATCCGAGCAGAGAGTGAAGGCCCACCCCAGCAGGTAGTATCAGAGTGTGAAGACCGCCCACTTGATGGCCAGACACTCCTTCTCTACAGTGCTGTACTTCGTTTCCCTTAAGGAGAGCTTCCGACTGATGTACAGCACCGGGCGCTCCTCCCCCTCCACCACCTGCGAGAGTACGGCCCCCAGCCCTCTGTCTGAAGCGTCCGTCTGTAATAAGAAAGGGAGAGAGAAGTTAGGTGAATACAAGAGCGGCCCTCCACAGAGTGCGGCTTTAACTCCTGTAAACGCCTGTTGGCACTGCTCCGACCATTGGACCGGATCTGGAGCCCCCTTTTTAGTGAGGTCAGTCAGCGGGCTGGTGACATCTGAATAATTAGGCACAAATCTTCTATAATAGCCAGCCAGCCCCAGGAACTGCCTCACCCCCTTTTTGGTCTTAGGTCTAGGGCAAGTCGCAATCGCCGCGGTCTTATCAATTTGGGGACGCACCTGGCCATGACCCAAGTGGAACCCCAGATACCGTACCTCCACACGCCCAATCGCGCACTTCTTGGGGTTTGCTGTGAGCTCCGCCCGCCGCAGCGACTTCAAGACCGCCCTCAGATGTTGTATATGCCGCTGCCAATCATTACTATAGATAATGATGTCATCTAAATAGGCAGCGGCGTAAGCGGAGTGCGGGCGGAGGATACGGTCCATCAGACGCTGGAACGTGGCTGGGGCCCCGAACAAACCGAACGGAAGTGTCACAAATTGGTGTAATCCGAACGGCGTGGTGAAGGCTGTTTTCTCACGGGAAATTGGTGTCAAGGGGATCTGCCAATAACCCTTTGTCAAATCCAATGTCGAATAAAAGCGAGCCGTATCTAACCGATCGAGCAGTTCATCAACCCGTACGTACGCATTGGGTACGCATCAAATTTAGACACAGCATTGACTTTTCTGTAGTCCACACAGAACCGTACAGACCCGTCACTCTTGGGAACGAGAATGACCGGGCTGGACCAATCGCTGTGGGACTCTTCTATTACCCCCATATCAAGCATGGCATCCAATTCGTCCCGAACAATTTTCTTTTTATGCTCGGGGAGGCGATAATGGCGGCTACGAACGACCACCCTTGGCTCGGTCTCGATATGGTGCTCGATGACGTTTGTGCGACCCAGTGGTGGAGAAAACACGTCTGCAAACTCTTCTTGCAACCTGGCAACCTCTGAACGTTGGCACGGGGAGAGGTGGTCTCCACAAATGACCGGGGCATTGAGATCGGGTTTTGAATTTACCTCCGGTCCGAGCTCCGCCCTCTCTGGAACCACCGTAGCCAATGACACAGGGACCGCCTCCCTCCATAATTTAAGGAGGTTGAGGTGGTAAATTTGACGCGCGTCCCCCCTATCGGTTCGTTTAACCTCATAATCGAGATCCCCTACTCGTCGTGTGACCTCAAAGAATCGATTTAATGCCCAATAGATCGTAAAGTTCGCAAAGTGTGCGTGACATAAATGTTGTGCCTTGATCGGTGAGGATTTCTTTTGGAATCCCCACCCGGGAGATTATTTTGAAGAGCGCCCCAGCAACACTACGTGCGGAGATATTGCTTAGAGGCACTGCTTCCGGATATCGAGTTGTGTAATCCACTAGGACTAACACAAAGCGATGTCCGTGTGCTGTCCGCTCTAATGGCCCGATGAGGTCCATTCCAATTCTTTCGAAGGGAACCTCGATTAACGGAAGAGGGCGCAATGGCGCTTTTGGGATGGCCGATAGGTTTACCAGCTGGCATTCACGGCACGCCGCGCACCATCTGCGACGTCGCCGGTAATGCCCGGCCAATAAAAACGGGCTATTAGACGGAGAAGTGTTTTCCTTTCTCCTAGGTGACCCGCCATGGGATTATGATGAGCCGCCTGGAATAACATTTCGCGGCGGCTCCGTGGAATCAATAATTGTGTAACATTTTCTTTTGTTTGAGAGTCCTGCGTCACTCTGTATAACCGCTCATTTATAATCGCAAAATAGGGGTATGCGAGAGCGATGTCTGGCTGAAGACGCTGACCATCAATCGTCTTCACCTGATCGAAGGCGTGCTTAAGGGTTTCATCCCGTGACTGCTCCAAAGGGAAATCTACGTCAGAGAATTCCCTACGAAGGGGAGGGGTGGAGGGCCCGCCCCTTCCCTCGTCATCCTGATTTGGAACAGTCGAGGATGGCCCCGGCTCCACCTCCCTGCCATAGCATCGCACATCGCACATCTCCCTATTTTAGTGCAGGACCCATCCATGCATATTCCCCCTAAAACATCTCTAAATACAGGCCAATCGGTCCCCAAGATTAGAGGATGGGTGAGGCGGGAACTAACCGCTGCCTCCACTCTATGTTTTCTCCCTCTGAATTTAATTAGTAGGGTCACCATCGGATAGTTGTGAACATCCCCATGCACACACCTCACCCTTACCGCTTAGCCGTGCTCAAAGCCCCGGGCTGAACCAAGCGTTGATGGATGGTGGTCTGATTACAACCGGTATCCAGCAAAGCTTGGTGTGTACCCCCCTGGATTCTTACCGGAATCCGGTACGCTCCAGCCCAATCGGGGGCAGCATGTGGGAGATCGGAGACCCAAACCACCATCCCCACCTTCATCCACGAACACCGATCGCGGAAAAGGCTCGGGTCCCCGGACCTCCAACAGGCTGGCCCAGGCGCTACACCCGTACCTGCTTCGGTGGACGCCCCCACCTGAGGGGGAGAGCGGCTGTAGGTTGTGGGGGAAGGAGGTGATGTGGCTGATGACTGGGTTGTTGATCTTAACCAGGCTCCTCGCCTGCGGGGGGCAGGAATGGGCCCTGGAGAGAGGACAGAGGGAGAGGGTTGAAGGGGATGGGAGAGAGCAGAAGAAAACACAGGGGGAGGGGGAAGAGAGGGAGAGAGAGAGAGAGAGAGAGAGGGCTCATCCACCCTTGGGATCGCAGCCATGTGGTCCTCTGCAAGCTGGACGGCTGCCTCCAGCGACGCCGGGCGGTGGCACTGGGCCCACTCCGCCGTTTTCCTGGGCAAGCGTTGGACGAACTGCTCCAGCACCACCTGATCGATGAGTCCCTCGACGTCGTGGTCCCCCACTAGCAGCCACCTACGGCAGGCATCATGGAGCCGCTGGGCAAAGGCGAACGGGCGGTCGGACTTTTCCAGTTTCATATCCCGGAAGAGTTTGCGGTTTTCTTCGGGGCTCCGACCAACCCGTTGCAAGATGGCTTTCCTCAAATCAGCGTAGGCCAGGAGGTTTGTTGCCGGCAGTTGACGAGCCGCGAGTTGGGCTTCCCCGGACAGAAGAGGAACAAGGCGGGCTGCCCACTGACTCTGCGGCCAGCCCCAAACTTCAACGGTTCGTTCGAACAGATCTAAAAATGCTTCAGCATCGTCAGCCGCCCCCATCTTCTGTAACGTGGGCGGGGGCAACATGGCACGGGTGTCCGGGGTCGCGGCTGTAGCGGCCTCCTGGCTGAGGAGGCTCCGGATGGCCTGTCGATCCTCTGCTTGGGCCCGTACGATCTCACGAAATCGCCGATCTTGCTCCTGTCTGAGCTCAAGCAGGGACTGTTGGTGGTTTTGATGTAGGGCAGCGAGGGACTGGAGGACTTCGGCCAGCTGGGAGGACTCTACGGGGCGACCTTTCTCCATGATTTGGATGTAGAGGATCCAAAATTTTTTCTTTTCCCGGGTTTCGGCACCAGTGTAAAGACTTTACAAGAAGGAGGACACGGGAACAGGGTTCAACACAAAGGTGAGGCTCTTTAATCACGGGATGTAGACAGACAGGGGTAGTGCAAATACGTGCTATACATAAACTTCTTAAACTAATCTAACAACTTGGGGTTGTCTCTCGGTTGCCAACACTGGACTGGCAGCTCTCTCTCTCGACTGGAGGCACTGGTGCTCTTTTATGCCACTCTCCCCATACTCACTGAAATTAGAGACAGGTGTTAAACATAATTTAGCTCAGGTGCAAGCGCCCTTACCGCTTTCTCCCTTCGGACGGGCGCTTGACCACGCCCCCGCTGCCACACTGACATTTTTGTGGATTCATACAGCTAAGGGGCTAACCAAAATTTTAAGCTATGTTTAAATGTTTCAAAATAAGATGTTTTTTCAGACATTTTGTTACCCCAAAAGTGGACGTTTATGTAGAATGACGGTTAGGTGACGGTAGGTGTAGGGCATAAAAAGTATAGTTTGTACAGTATAAAAATCATTATGTCTATGGAGAGTCCTCATAATGATAGGAGTACAAACATGTGCGTGAGTGTGTGTGTGTGTGTGTGTGTGTGTCTATACTCAATAAATGGCTTTTGAAACAATCTCAACTATAAAATAATACAATTTGGAGTTGAGTGCACTGACCCTTAGTTGAGGGACTTTTGAGAAGCCCTAGGGAAATACGAAAGCCTCCAGGGTCAGTGAAGACCAGAGGAACCTCAGACAGAAGCTAATGGTGGTGCCAGAAGGCTTCTCTCTCTATCTTTCTCTCTATCTTTCTATACAAAGAAAGCATACCATGACCGTGAACTGTCAACAAGCTTCATAAAAAGACAAAAATGCAGCATAAAAGTACCATAAAAATAGCCAATTTGACTTATTTTCTATATATTCCAAGTCTTCTGAAGAGATACAATAGTTTTGTGTTCACGTCTGTTTGCTGGAGAGGGAAAGAGGTAAGGCTCAAAATTACCTGGGCTG
Source organism: Moxostoma hubbsi (assembly GCA_032164185.1). Taxonomy (NCBI): domain Eukaryota; kingdom Metazoa; phylum Chordata; class Actinopteri; order Cypriniformes; family Catostomidae; genus Moxostoma; species Moxostoma hubbsi. Next base: position 27,013,883 of record JAVLUX010000016.1, on the reverse strand, counting down.
AAATTACTCTAATACCTGTCTCTCATTATAGTGATGGTGGAGGGAGACCTGATAAGGCCTGCCAGAGCGACAGGGAGAGAGTATGGCCAGAGCAACTGACCCAAGAGAAAAGCTATTTTGAGTTGGCCACCCCATGTGTACATGATGACCTTTTCATTTTAGGGTGAACTTTTCCTTTCAAAACAATATGGTATGCCTTTCTATAGACAGCTAGATAATCACACATTACAAAAACACAAACATAGTAAAACCTAAAAATAAAAGACAAATCACCATTGGATGCTGAATTTTGACTAATTTGTTATTACAGTTCATCAAGGAGTCCACTCACATACAAACACTCACAAACATTTTTGTTCATTCCTAACATGGGCCCTAAGGATCCCTCTGCTTCTCTGGAGGTAAAAAAAAGCTAATCAAAACAGACTCTTCATATTTGTTTATTGAAAGAGTGAGTGAATGAGTTTGATTAAAATCATTAAAGCATGGCACACTGTTAGAGCTGGAAATGAAAGTGTGATTACCTCTGCCATGCGTGGCTGACTGTGAAAGAAGAGGCACTCGCCTTGCCTCTGCACCCTATTTACTAAAGAATAATGATGTGCTTATAAGTTCTCTAAACTGCCAATTTGTTATTTCCTTTAGAAAACATTTTGAAAGCTATCCTGCAAGTCCTGCTTACGAATGGTCACAACAGACATAAATAAAATCATGGATAATAAATAATCAAAACATCCTTTTTAAAGATGCAGCTGAAATGAAGAAATGTCAGGGCTAATCGTGGAAATGTTAATAAGCAGATATATTAACCGTTTGCTCATTACTGGTGGAAAAATTTATAATAGTTTTACACAAAATCTGGTCGCATTATGTGGCATTTCTGCGTCTGTATGGACCTACATTCTCTAGACTGACAGCCATAGCAACAGACAGATCCATTTAAGGAAGCATTATGTTGAAAATAAGAAATAATTGACATACAGAGAGGCAAGGATTTCTGTAAGTTCAGGATGAAATAATATATAATTGTTTCATATGTAGTGTTTGGTGATTTCTCTAGATGCTCTTTTAACAGAATTGTCCTTGCTTTGCAGGCTAGTTTGATAACCACTAATGAGTATTTCTGTGAAACATTTATAAATATAAACTGTCCGTAATGTATTCAGCTGCTATTCTCTGTAAATTGATTTTTTTTTCCATCAACTGGAAAAAAACTAAATCATGTCATGATAATTACTGTCATTTCAGAATAAAAGCAAGATATACTTATTTACTTAAACTTCATAACAAAACACTAGTATGGTTGCAATAATGACCACATCAGTCTGTGCCTTAGAACATATCGCTTGGAGATGTACTGATCTATCTTGTTAACAGTGATTTATAGATGCAGAATGCCATCTGCACCCCCGCCAGCCCTCACAGAGTGTCTAGATGTTCTTGCAGTTTAATCTTGTTTAACACCATCACACAAGTCCTCTTCCCTCCAACATGTACACATTTAAGTCATTCAGCCACTGTAGGGTTGGTTTTTGGTTTAAGGGCAAGAGCAGGGCAAACGTCAGTAAAAGAAACTATGTGTTTTGTAACAACTACCCCACTGCAATTGTCCCTCAGGTGATTCCTGCCTTCTAAAGTCAATATTTTTTTAAAAGATCCATCATGCTTTTGTCCACTTGTAGACTGCAGAGTGAGTGAAACACAGAGCAAGAGATCACAGGTGTTTCTTCTTTAAATCTTAATGATTTTCAGTTCACAATCTGTTATCTAAAGAGCTGTTTACCATGGCCACTGCATTAGCACCAGAGCAAATATAGAATGGTGGGATTTTCTTTAAATGAGTTACACCTTCTAATAATTAAATTTACTTGTACACACACACACACACACACACACACACACAAATAAAATAATAAATATATATATATATATATATATATATATATATATATATATATATATATATTACCGGTCAAAAGTTTTGAAACACTTACTCATTCTTTATAATATATATATAGATTGTATTTTTTTTAGAATAATAGTACTCATCAAAACTATGGCATAACATAAATGGAGCTATGGGAATTATCTTCTGTTTTGTTACTGTTTTGATCATTTTTGGGCATTATTGCATGAGCACACAAGGCAATGTTCAGCCTGCAGACAGCTCATGAGTTTCAGTGATTATATCCTTCAGTTTCACTATGTTTCTCACACAGAGCAATTGTATGGCTTCAGAAGGCTTGGAATGCCACATCATAATTAAAATATCAATAAGATAACATGTAACTACACTTATACAGTATATTCACAAGTATAATAAAACATGTTGTGGTAAACGTGATAATATTCGCAGATTACCCTTTTTGCATGTGAGTTTCCCCATTATTGACGGATCTCCCAGCGTGAGTTCTTTAATGCATACTGTAATTAATATAAATCTTACTTTACACTTCACAGCAGATGCACTGGAGAACAGATTATATTACAGCAGGTGCACTGACAGTCAGATTATATATTATCAAACATATTTTGTGTTTTTAAGATGTTTATAATGAATAGAATATTCTAATAGAAGGTCCTAAAAACCAAGCCCTTTCACTCTCCAAGCCCTGGAAGTGGTTGTGACAGATATAATGGTAGGAGGCTCGAGTGGACTTACTAGGGCTGCGTTCCACTTCACTTTTAACGCCCACTGCTAACACCCCTAAGCACTTTCTTAATCTCTGCTGCCTATTTGGATGTCCGTTTCACTTCTTTATGTGAGCGAAGGAAGTTTCTGTTGATAGACACTCAACCCTTTAATTTTGGCAGAGGGAGCGAGCCAACTCAGATGTACGCTTCAGGCAGCTCCATATCCCACAATGCAACTCGATTGTGATGTGACACCAGATTGCACTTCATAAACCCCACCCACACACAACTCTAATGTATGATGAAAGTGAAGTTAGGTCAATTAAACAGTTTAGAAAAGTTATACTGAGATTTAACAGCATAAGTGGAGTGGTGGTGGCGTAGTGGTTTAGTGGGCTAAAGCATAAGCACTGTTAATCAGAAGGTTGCTGGTATGATCCCCACGGCTACCACCATTGTGTCCTTGAGCAAGGCAATTTCCTCCAGGTTGCTCTGTGGGGATTGTCCCTTTAATATGTGCACTGTAAGTCGCTTTGTATAAAAGCGTCTGCCAAATGCATAAATAGAATACTTGTAGCAACCTTAAACTGTTTAACATTGCTATAGCCTGTGTTCATTGTTATGTTTTTGTTTGTGTAAATCTTTATTAATCCTTTCTAACAATTAATTCTAATGAAATATACATTAAACATATGAGATTTATACATAAACATCTGAAATCAATCTCCAAATACATTGTTTTCTCAGGTGCAAAAATCAATAATATAATCCACAAATCGACATCAGCCTTCAACATGCTCCAAGTGAACAAGGGTTAAGGGTGTTCCAGTTAAAACTTTTGCTCGTCTTCCGCCAGTAGTGACACTCGCACAACATAAGCAGTGACGTACATCCGAGTACATGAGATGGAGTGAAGTTTTCGAGGGAAGGAGATACAGATTATAAATGGAATGCAGCCTAGTTTGAATATTCTTTTATGTAACATAAAAATAAAGAAATTGTGATGTTGAAAAGACTATTTGAGCAGCTGGTTTATTATGAAAACTGTTTCAGTCATTATGACAACCAATATTGCTGGTAAATAGCAACATGAATGCAGATCACACCGGTTTGATCTTACGCATCTGAGCCTGTAAATCACACCGGTTTGATCAGACGTGCAAAAGGGTTAAAGACACTATGGTGACCCCACCCTCCCTTATAAAACTACCCTGACCTTGAGACGCTGAGGGCCTCTTTGGGCATCTATATAGCTCTTGCACAAGTGGCATTATTCATTGGTAGAGAGAACTGATTGTGAATCTGCTTTTTATAATTCCAAAAGTGCCAGGTTTTAATGTTCTTCTCCATTATTTTATCATTATTTGATGAAGAACTCAACTATGGTCAACAGAAAATGTACACAAATATGTATACATCTCTTAAACATCTCATTAAAATGCCATTTACCAAAATGAGATGATTGTGTACATTTTAATGACATTAACAGCATTATTTGTGTGACATTATTAGTGCCAGGCAAGTGCTGAATTTTGTGAATAAAGCACAATCTACTGTATATTGAGCCTAATTTATATAGGTAATAATGAATTTAATTTAAATACTCACAGTGTATCACTATTTCAGTGCATTTAGCACATGATTTAAACTTGCAAAATGTGTGTACATGTTTAGAGAATTCACCCCAAACTGTCATTGAGGCAATCCCTTTTAAATCCACTTTACAGATCTTTCTCTCTCTTTATCATCCTGTACCTGCAGAGCCGAGCAAGCTATAGATTAGTTTGATTGTGTGGCAAAATGAAGTGCAACATGTGACAATCAAACAGATACATTACAGCAATTGTGTTAGGGTGTGAATGCTAGTGTGCTTTTTACAATTCATTTCAAGTGACTATTAATCACCCTTTCAACATTCAAAACCCAACATGTGCATTTGATATATGTGTGACACAGTCAGAATGCATAGGTGAATGATAACATTCGACTTAGGTGCATGTTTGCATCACAATACCACAGTATACATTTATGCAACCCATGTTACCACATACTCAATTTCAAGTCAACCTAATCATAATATCCTTTGCATTTTAATTGAATATCACAACCCAGGTTGTGTCTGGCAGGGCTGCTGTATTAGATTGTACTACATCTTACCTTTCATGTTTGGCAGAGTCCATAATCGCAAGGTTGAAGTCCAGGACAACACAGCATAGCATTTGCACTGGCACAGCTCATTAGCTTGTTTCATTAACACAGACTCCCACAACCATGTGGTTGTTGGCAAAGAGATTTGAGAGTGGGGTGTGTTTGACTACTCAGATGATGTTGACTAACAGGATGTTGTGTTATGTTAAGCACAAGCTAGGAAGGTTAGGGATTCTCCAGATCAATTGCATGTTTTTTTTTTTCCTTTTCCCTCACTGCCTTCTTGTTACTAAATTGATGCCCGCCTTACCAACTATGCACAAACATGCTCTGCACATTGATGTTTTTAATGTATCTGAACCTGTAGTGTTGTCTTTCAGTTAGCAGCAATCCTGACTCCATTAGATGGCAGTGTAGCTTATATTTAACTGGAAGCACAGGCACAAGCACAGTGGTACAATATTTACAGTCTTGTGTGAAATATCATAATTTCCAAAAATATCCAATAAGTGGTTGAGATCTCTATTGCCATTGCACTACATCATTTAAAGAACAAGTCAAAAGAGGCTGTGCCAGTGATGGGTAGCACCAGGGCTGGACTGGTAATCTGGCATACCGGGCATTTTCCCTGTGGGCCGACTCACTTTGGTGCCGATCAGGGGCGGACTGGCCCTCGGGAGAACCGAGTGGGCCAGTGGGTTGTCCGCGAAACGTGCCGAATGGCCAGTGATAAGCTAAAATTAGCCGCCGTGTTATGCAGGATGGACCACAAAACTGTGCCGCGATATGCAGAAAAGGACAGCGAACAATTCCTCCCCCACCCCGTCATTGAATCGAAAATTCGGATAGCTCAACATTGCAGGCATTATTGTGAGTTTGAATGATTATTTCTGCATACATTTCAATGCTATGTGACTGCAAAAGTTGGTCTAATATGGGCGGGTAGATGACATACCCAAAATACTTTTGGGAAGTTGGTATGCCCTGTGGTGTGACATGCTACACTCCATCTTAAACCATTTTAAATTACATTTAGCAGATTCTGTTAGTCCAGCTTTGATATTTCACCACTGTTTCACAATTGACATGATATTGCAAGAGTAAGCAAATTGTTTTTATGTCAAAGTTTTTTTATGTCAAAATGCAATATGGAATATTGATGGATTCTCAGATGTTTACTTCGGAGTGAATTATTCTACATGTCCATTTTCTGCTAAATTAAGTACTCTAATACTCTTATATAAAATAAGTTTCATTCACTCAGGAAGCTGGTTGCAGTCTATCACATTGTAGGGCCATTTAAAATGAACTTGAAAGTCCAAAAAATAAATAAAAAATAAATATGTTTAAAACAAAAAAGAAACTAGCATGTGAGTTAATGGCTCAATTAATTTATATGGTACATAAAATGGATTACTAATAATTATAGTAAGTTCTATTAAATGATTTCATTTCTTTTCTATATATATGTACATTTTGCTTGTAATTGTTATAGTTAATTCTATTATTGTTATAGCTGATGGGGTAGTAGTGGTGGTTGTATTGATATTTATATAATTACAGAACAATTTGACCTCCCTCCAACCCGCCTCCCTTATGAAATCCAATTCCAAAAACATTATATTTAAACACTTAGAATGTATACACTTTATTAAATGTCTGGGTCTGGTGACTGTTCTAGAGGGGGCATTACCTGTTAAATTTTTGGTTTGCCTGGCCCTTCCCTTTGCCACATGTACCGGTGGCACCTTCTCTTATTTAATGTGACTGTGCCGGAATGCTATCTGGGTTGGATGTGGTGTCTCTGGCTGGGGAGCTAACTGGTGCACACCACGGTTCCAGCCAAAGATTACAATATAAAAAGGGCAAACAAACAATGACTTTTGGTCATCTGTCAGGTCACAACCAGACCAGGTGAGCTTGATTTGGAGGTGCCTGTCATGGTGCCGCAGTATCTATTTGGAGGAAGACACAGTGGAGCACAGAGGTTTAACAGCTGGTACAGGGTTGGGTTTTGCCGGCGGTGATGGAGGAGGTGCCGGGTGGATCGGAGTTGGGGTTGGTGTCTGTATCATTTCATAAAGCTGAGATTATATTATTATTATTATTATTATTATTATTATTATCATCATCATCATCATCATCATCACTACTACTACTACTACTACTACTGCTATTATTATTATTATTATTATTACTGCTACTACTACTACTATTAGTATTAGTATTATTATTATTATTATTATTATTACTAGTATTATACTAATACTACAACTATTATTATTATAACTATGATTGTTCCAGATCTATTACTCAGCTAGTTTAAATCTATATCTTTCTTTTTCTTTCTCTCCAAAACATCACAAGAAAAATGTAATTAATAATAATGATTACTATTATATGACATTAAATTAACCTATTCCTTAAATGTATAACAGTACCTGTAGACACTACTCTATACTCTATAATTTGTTTTCAGTTTTTTTTTGTTTTGTTTGTTTGTTTGTTTTTTTTTATTTTTTTTTTTATATGTGTGTCTTTGTGTGTGTATATATATATATATATATATGTTTCATTGGTCACTTTCTTGTATAAGGTGCTATGTCTTGTTAATTTGTGTTTTGTTCAATCATTGTTTTTTTTAAATATGTTTAAAACAGAGAAAAACTTAAAATAAAAGGTGACCAATTACAAGAGATACACTTTCCCCTATACATTCACATGTTAACCTAAAATCTTGATGTTGTTAAAAAAGTCAATAGACATGTTATGCATCGACAACACAGGCCCTTAAAGGAGATTGTCCCTAAACTCCACAACACTGTGTAGGTGACATTTGTCATTTGCTTGTTGTCAAAACTACAACAAGCAATTATTTTTTTCACATTCATTTTAGTCAGGCGTATGTGATGCACTACCTTCTTAAAGGGGAAGTGTGCAATTTCTGTACCTTTAGCAATACCAAAGGGAATTGCAAAAATCATTCTTTAACCTGGCTTTAACAGTCTTTAACCTGTCGTTACTCCCTCCGTTTGCCACTACACCGACAGATGGATAGTCCTGCCCCTAAACTCTGGTTGAACCAATGTTGTAGCCAATCTTGTATTCTTGCAATTCATCATAATATTATTATACTATTATTATACTATAATCAATTATATTATATTATTATATTAGATATTACTATATTATTATGTCTTTATGGCTATTACTTTTACCAGCATCAAGGTTTGTGTTTCTGTTTCAGCTGAAGAGTGTGCACCACATAATGAGTAATAAAGAAATGCATTAGTTCTTTTTATTTTATATATATATATATATATATATATATATATATATATATATATATATATATATATATATATATATATATATATATATACACAGGTGCTGGTCATATAATTAGAATATCATCAAAAAGTTGATTTATTTCAGTAATTCCATTCAAAAAGTGAAACTTGTATAATGTATACATTCATTCCACACAGACTGATATAGTTCAAGTGTTCATTCCTTTTAATTTTGATGATTATAACTGACAACTAATGAAAACCCCAAAATCAGTATCACAGAAAATTAGAATATTGTGAAAAGGTTCAATATTGAAGACACCTGGTGCCACACTCTAATCAGCTAATTAACTCAAAACACCTACAAAGGCCTTTAAATGGTCTCTCAGTCTAGTTCTGTAGGCTACACAATCATGGGGAAGACTGCTGACTTGACAGCTGTCCAAAAGACGACCATTGACATCTTGCACAAGGAGGGCAAGACACAAAAGGTCATTGCTAAAGAGGCTGGCTGTTCACAGAGCTCTGTGTCCAAGCACATTAATAGAGAGGTGAAGGGAAGAAAAAGATGTGGTAGAAAAAAGTGTACAAGCAATAGGGATAACCGCACCCTGGAGAGGATAGTGAAACAAAACCCATTCAAAAATGTGGGGGAGATTCACAAAGAGTGGACTGCAGCTGGAGTCAGTGCTTCAAGAACCACAATGCACAGACGTATGCAAGACATGGGTTTCAGCTGTCGCATTCCTTGTGTCAAGCCACTCTTGAACAAGACACAGCATCAGAAGCGTCTCGCCTGGGCTAAAGACAAAAAGGACTGGACTGCTGCTGAGTGGTCCAAAGTTATGTTCTCTGATGAAAGTAAATTTTGCATTTCCTTTGGAAATCAAGGTCCCAGAGTCTGGAGGAAGAAAGGAGAGGCACAGAATCCACATTGTTTGAAGTCCAGTGTAAAGTTTCCACAGTCAGTGATGGTTTGGGGTGCCATGTCATCTGCTGGTGTTGGTCCACTGTGTTTTCTGAGGTCCAAGGTCAACGCAGCCGCCTACCAGGAAGTTTTAGAGCACTTCATGTTTCCTGCTGCTGATCAATTTTATGGAGATGCAGATTTCATTTTCCAACAGGACTTGGCACCTGCACACAGTGCCAAAGCTACCAGTACCTGGTTTAAGGACCATGGTATCCCTGTTCTTAATTGGCAAGCAAACTTGCCTGACCTTAACCCTATAGAAAATCTATGGGGTATTGTGAAGAGGAAGATGCGATACGCCAGACCCAACAATGCAGAAGAGCTGAAGGCCACTATCAGAGCAACCTGGGCTCTCATAACACCTGAGCAGTGTTACAGACTGATCGACTCCATGCCATGCCGCATTGCTGCAGTAATTCAGGCAAAAGGAGCCCCAACTAAGTATTGAGTGCTGTACATGCTCATACTTTTCATGTTCATACTTTTCAGTTGGCCAACATTTCTAAAAATCCTTTTTTTGTATTGGTCTTAAGTAATATTCTAATTTTCGGAGATACTGAATTTGGGATTTTCATTAGTTGTCAGTTTTAATCATCACAATTAAATGAAATAAACATTTGAAATATATCAGTCTGTGTGTAATGAATGAATATAATATCCAAGTTTCACTTTTTGAATGCAATTACTGAAATAAATCAACTTTTTGATGATATTCTAATTATATGACCAGCACCTGTGTATATATATATATACACACATATATATATATATATATATATATATATATATATAAATTATTATTTATTATTTATTTATTGCATGTTTGTATTATTTATGTATTTATTTGATTAGCCACTATAAACAGCCCTGCCCACGGTAGCTGTGGTATGCGGATCTGGGTCGCGCTGGGGGGTCCCTGGGGACAGACAGCATGGGTGGGGAAGGCCAAGTCATAGTTTTCCTCTTTTTATTACACACAGTGTCAACGTGACTATACTTTTTACTCCATAATAAACAGGCTCCCTCCTCAGGGTTTAGGGGCTGTTTTGGAAAGGATCATGGAATGGGCCAGCTCTCTCCTGGCGGGGTTTGGGGTGACTCGGTAACTGAGACTGATGTTATGCAGTTCTAAAATAAATTAAAACAATTCATGGTATATAATAAAACAGAGAAATGGTTCAATTTAATAACTATAAAATAACAATACTGCTGTCTTGGCTGAACTTACCCTGCTGAGCTGCTCTGGGACCCCCCTGATGGTGACCTGATCTCATACCACTCTGGTGCTAGTGGCTCGGGGCAGACACACAAACATATGCCATTGCTCTCCTAGCACCCTCCCTGTTGCTATACATAGGCAATATACACTGGCAGCCAAAAGTTTGGAATAATGTAGAGATTTTTGCAGTTTCTGAAGGAAATTGGTACTTTAATTTACCAAAGTGGCATTCAACTGATCACAAAGTATAGTCAGGACATTACTGATGTAAAAAAACTGCACTATCACTATTTGAAAAAAAAGTTAGTTTTTTTTAAAATCTAGACAGGCCCTATTTCCAGCAGCCATCACTCCAACACCTTACTTATGCTAAAATGCTAATTTGTTACTAGAAATCCCTTGCTATTATATCAAACACAGTTGAATGCTATTTGGTTCATTATATGAAGCTTAACATTGTCCTTGTGTTTGTTTTTGAGTTGCCATAGTATGCAATAGACTGGTATGTCTTAAGATTCTTACAATGCTTGAAATTGCCAAAAGACTGAAGATTTCAGACAAAGATGTACACTACAGTCTTGAAAGACAAAGGACAACTGGCTCTAACTAGGTCAGAAAGAGATGTGGAAGGCCCAGATGTACAACAAAACAAGAGTATAAGTAAATTAGAGTCTCTAGATTGAGAAATAGATGCCACACATATCTTCAGCTAACAGCGTCATTGAATTCTACCCGCTTAACACCAGTTTCATGTACTTAAGTAAAGTGAAGACTCAGGGGTGCAGGCCTTATGGGAAGAATTGCAAAGAAAAAGCCACTTTTGAATCAAAAAGAAAAAGTTAGAGTGTTCAAAGAAACACAGACATTGGACAACCGATAAATGGAAAAGAGTGTTATGGATCTTAACCCTATTGAGCTATTTTGGGATCAGTTCTTTGAAGTAGATTAAGAAGTTCTGAAATGTTTTCTCACATGTACATTTTTCACATTATTAATGTCCTGACTATACATTGTGATCAGTTGAATGCCACTTTGGTGAAGAAAAGTACCAATTTCTTCCATAAGAGCATCATCTGTACATTATTCCAAACATTTGGCCACCAGTGTGTGTGTGTGTGTGTGTGTATATATATATATATATATATATATATATATATATATATATATATATATATATATATACTGTATATATATAAATATCATTTTTTTTGTCTCTCCCTGTAACATTGGGGCAGGCAGAGCAGGACAGGCAGACAGTAGTAGGGAAAGAAGATGATGTAGTGAGAACACAAGTGCTGTTTATTGAAAAATTTAAGTGTATCCAAAAAATGTGAAAGAAACAAAACCTTAAATGAACCAAACAGGAATAGATTATGACTTAAATGAACTTAAATAATGAAAATAAAGACTATGACACAATGTTACAGGATAATTCAATCACAATACTCAACAAAGGCAAACATGAGGGCTTAAATACATAGACTAGGGTTAACAAGATAACAAAACCACCAATGACAAGACTGAATTTATAACATAGGGACCAATGACAGAATTGAACTGATAAACAAGATAACAAGACTAATAAACATAAGCCAATGAAAAGACAAGACTAATAAAACAAGATACAGTAAGAACAAGACACATAAAACATGAGGAAATCAGGAAACCACATGACTAACACACATGACCAGAAACAGAAGGTAAACTAATTTCAAAATAAAAGACATGAAAAAAAAAACTCCTTAAACAATGCACTTTGCCAACCTCACCAACCAACCAACACACACACACACACACACACACACACACACACACACACACACACACACACACACGCCATACACAGTCATGTATAAACACCTGTATATTCTACTGTTATTTTGTAAATGTTCTGTATCCTTGGCTTTGTACACATGTCTTGTTGTATTATGTCTTGTCCTATGTAAAAATAATAATAATATTTTAATAATATTATATATATTATATAATATAAAAAAATATATTAATAATATATATATATATATATATATATATATATATATATATATATATATATATATATATATATATATATAAAGGAAAGGACCTAATGGACCTTGTCTACAGCAGCCATTTTATTTTTTCAAAAACAGGACATGTCCTCAAGATAGAATCCTCACAAATAGAACATAATTTCTCCACATTTACACATTGAAATCTCAGAACCACACAGGGCGTAATTTCATGTGCTGCTGAGCCAAAATGCTGGCTGTCTTAGCCCTGTTATCATGCAGTGTGGGAGTGAGAACAGAGAACTATGGATCCCCATTATGGACCCATCACCACATTACCTTCTTAAAGGGATAGTTCATTCAAAAATAAACATTGTCTCATCATTTACTCATCCTCATGCAATGTGTTTGACTATCTTTCTTCAGCAGGACACAAGCACAGATTTTTAGAGGTCCATACAATGCAAGTGAATGGTGATCAGACCTTTGTAGCTCCAAAAATCACATAAAGGAAGTGAATGTGAAACATATGAAAGTGAAAATAAAGTTGAGATTTAGAGTAAAAAGGATCTTATTCACACCCACATTTCATACATTGCTTCTAGAGATATGGATTTAAACACTGAAGTCATGGATTACTTTGTTTCCGTTAAGGGATTTTTGGAGCTACAAAGGTCTGATCACCATTCACTTGCATTGTATGGACTTACAGAGCTGAGATATTTTCCTAAAAATCTTAGTTTGTGTTCAGCTGAAAAAAGAAAGTCATACACATATGGGATGGCATGAGGGAGAGGATCATTTTCATTTTTGGGTGAGCTATCCCTTTAACTGGGGCTAGTGTCAGCCACCAGAGACTGACATCACAGTGAATATCAGTTAAGAATATGTGGCAGGTCTTTGTCTTGATAACAAGCATTGAATTAGCCATTTTATTGGCTGCTTTAACTTGGTATATGATGTGATTTTATGTTTTTAATGCCTTTATATTATATTTTAAAAGTTAGGTATATATTAGGTATATACTAGGTATATACCATATATTGGAATAGCTACTGTAGACTGTCATTATGGGAGACATGAGAAACTATAGAAAAGTGAGTTACCGTAGTTCATGTATTGTAGATAGTACAAACAGACTGTCCTGCACGAAAATCACATTATTGTTTGAGCCAGTGTTGCTTTGTTGAGCTTGTTAGGATCACCCCGTTAACCCCTTCTGGTAGATGCCAAAACTACACCATTAAGCGGCTTCCATGACTCACGTCGGCTCAACACTCCATTTCGCTCTCCACATGACTGCAGAGATGGAGGTGCAACTTACAAGTTTGCTAGGCAATAAAGTGGGAGGTGAGCACAGTAAACACTGACAACATGTATTTAAACTTTGAAGAGAAAAAGGTCATAGAAATTGCTTGAATACTTTAATTAATTGCAGAAAATTATACGAGGACTTGTTTACGTTAAGGTCTTAGGATGTTCTTAGTGAATTTAAATTAGTTCAAGAACTGAGGTCTCTGGATGCTTGAAAACTAAAATGCAAATATTTATATATACAAATAATGAGACATTCAATATCTCTTCCTGTACTCTGACTGAAAGACATCATTAATGAGGCAAAAAACTCTTGGGATGTAAACTTTCAGACATTTTCATAATCAATAGTCGTTGAAATTAACAATCAATGAATCAATACATCATTACTGTTAATAGTCTACTGCAAAACGTACATGGAGGACTCCAAATAAAATGTTCATGTAGCCTTCACATTAAATATAATTAAAACTATTAAACTTAAGAAATCAAAGTATTAGGGGGTCTGGGTAGCTCAGCGTGTATTGACGCTGACTACCACTCCTGGAGTTGCAAGTTTGAATCCAGGGTACGCTGAGTGAATCCAGTCAGGTCTCTTAAGCAACCAAATTGGCCCGGTTGCTAGGGAGGGTAGAGTCACATGCGGTAACCCCCTTGTGGTTATGATTAGTGGTTCTTGCTGTCAATGGGGAATGTGGTAAGTTGTGTGTGGATCGCGGAGAGTAGAATGAGCTTAGACATGCTATGAGTCTCCGTGGAATCATGCACAACGAGCCACGTGAAAAGATGCACAGATTGATGGTCTTTGTCCTTCCAAGACTTGTCCTTCACCACCTGAATTGATGTGAGTAACCACACAACCATGAGGACCTACTATGTAGTGGGAATTGGCCATTCCAAAATGGGAGAAAAGGGGATAATTTTTAAGTATTAAGACATTTTCCTTTTGAAATATTCTTAGTTCAATTAATTCTAAAACATTTTGACTATGTTTAGTTCAGATTTGTGAATTGATGGATTACTGTTAGTAATAACATATATACACGATATACTGTGTTACTTGTATACATATTTTAGTTCATTCAGATTTCACATTGTGGATCGTGGGATATTTCAGACCTTTGGTCTAATATTTTTTATTTGAAATTAAGTCATCATAACAAGTTGCGTAAACACAGTAGCCTACAAAACATACTGTTTCTCTGCCCTCATAATAAATCTCGAACTGATCAACAAATTCACTTGTGAATTGGATTGCTGTGAACTGTATGCCAATGACTGACTTATGATCAATAATATGGTAGTAAACAATACATTGTATTCTAAAGCTGCTTTTTGTATTGTCTTGTCAATGATTAACTCTTCTGCCACAAGAATGTAATGCATTTTAATTATCTGAATATTTGTTATTTTATGTATATATATATATATATATATATATATAATTTTTAAATATTTAAAGATATCTGTATAATTATTTCATCATTATATATTGAATTATTGTTATATGAGGGGCTTTCACAGCAAATATTTGTATATGCGATTAAATGCGATTAATCGTGATTAATTAAACTGGACTCCATGTAATTAATTAGATTCAATATTTTAATCGATTGACAGCCCAAATATATATATATATATATATATATATATATATATATATATATATATATATATATATATATATATATATATATATATATACACACCACCGGTCAAAAGTTTTGAAACACTTACTCATTCTTTATTATAATATTATTTTTATTTTTTCATATTTATAATAATAATAAAGTCATCAAAACTATGTAATAACATAAATGGAACTATGGGAATTATGTTGTGACTAAACAAAATCCAAAATAAATTTTTTCTTCATAGTAGTCACCCTTTGCCTAGAATTTGCTAAAATGCTTTAAAAAAAATTGTTCACATCAATCCACATTCCATACACCATAATGACAAAGCAAAAACATGATTATTTGATAACTTTGAAAATGTATTAAAAATAAAAAAACTGAAATATCACATTGACATAAGTATTCATACCCTTAACTCAGTAATTAGTTGAGGCACCTTTAGCAGTGATTACAGCTTCAAGTCTTTTTGGGTATGATTCGAAAAGCTTTGCACATCTGGATTTGGAGATTTTCTACAATTCATCTCTGCAGATCCTCTCAAGCTCTGTCAGATTGGAAGGGGACCATCGGTGGCCAGGTCTCTCCAGAGATGTTCGAATGGGTTCAAGCCTGGGCTCTGGCTGGACCACTCAAGGACATTGTGTGCTTAGGGAAAATGTCCTGTTGGAAGGTGAACGTTTGGCCAAGTCTGAGGTCCTGAGCGCTCTTGACCAGGTTTTCATTATTCGCTATATAGACTGGAATATGCCTTTCCAAACCATTACCAATTAATTGAATTTGCCACAGGTTGCTCCAGTTAAAGTGTAGAAACATCTCAAAGATGATCAGGGAAATGGAATGCACCTTTGCTGAATTTCAAGTCTCATAGCAAAGGCTCTAAATGTGTATGCCAATGTGATATTTCATTTTATTTTTTCTTTTAAATAAATGTGCTTTATCATTATGGGGTACGGAGTGTATATTGATGTGAAAAAAATAATTGAAAGTATTTTAGCATAAGGCTGCAACAACACAATGAGAAAAATATAAGGGGTCTGAATACTTACTGAATGCAATGTAATTGTATATATTACTGTTTGTGATTGTTTGTTATATGTTCGTAAGCATAGTTAAGAAAGATAAAATAATATATCACTGTTTTAATACATTTTGTTGAAGCATTCATTCCCTATGAACACCAGAATTAACTTTTTTTATATAATTTACAAAATGCAAATGAGGAAAAAACAACAAAGCCTTTTAATCATTATGTGAATGTAAGGTATAACTGTTAAAACAAAGGCTATTAAGAGCATTCCAAAAGAGGTAAGAGATAAAAAAAAAATGCATACATTAGGAAAAAGGTGCAAAATTATGTATATAATAGCTACATCAAACCACCCAAACACTTCATAGAAATGGTTGTTGAACAAAACAAATGAGGAGACTTGTAGCCAATGATCATTTTGAAAGAGCTACAAATTTCAGTAGCTAAAAATTACTAAAAAAAGAGCACAAGTCAATCAAATTACAATAAGAACATAAGACTGACCTGTAGGTTATGATACTCTGATTTTCATTAATTCTCCAAAGTATTAAAAATATTCAGAAAACATGCATGGTCACAATGTGCTGTAAAAATGGTAAAAGCTATATATATATATATATATATATATATATATATATATATATATATATATATATATATGCCTACTTTCCTTTTTTTTTTTTTACTAAATTAACTTTTTATATAAAACCCCGGTTGCCCCGGCCTTTCTGTGTGGAGTTTGCATGTTCTCCCCGTGTCTGCGTGGGTTCTCTCCGGGTGCTCCGGCTTCCTCCCACCATCCAAAGACATGCAGGCTAGGTTAATTGGTGTCTCCAAAAATTGCCCTAGGTGTGGATGTGAGTATGAGTGTGTGTCTGTATATGTGTGGCCCTGCGATGGACTGGCGACCTGTCCAGGGTGTACCCCGCCTTTCGCCCAATGTTAGCTGGGATAGGCTCCAGCCCCCCGTGACCCTGTACAGGATAAGCGGTTGAAGATGAATGAATGAACTTTTTATATACCCCTAAATTAACTATACCATATACCCCTGCATCTTTTTCTCCAATGGCCAGCCTAATTAGTGCCCTACCACTATGAGTAAATAAATTATTAAACACCTCACAATAAAATACACATTCAATAGGTAATGGAGTAGTGCACTGTCAGGTATTGTGCTTATAAAATGCTGTTTACTTGCAGTGGCTTATTGTGTTTCCACATTTCCACAATTTTTAGTGCTTTTTGTGTGGGTGATGATATTGGACGTTTTTGTTTTCCTTTTTGTTTGCCCTCAATTTGTCTTCTGCAGAGAATGCGGGGTGCTGCTTTTGTGAGATACATTGCGTGGAAATTCAATCCCAGCTAAAGCTACTTTGGGCCTCTCCCTCGCTGTGTGCCCTTTGTAAAGCAGGATTTGGTGTAAATGCTCCATTCCTGATGTTTTCCTTACTCAACGTCAGACTGCAACAGGGCAGCCACCGACAACTGCCTGGAGATTAGCTAGTACACCAGCTTACCCACTGACTTGCTCAAATGAACCTCAAACAGTCCTATGGATTTTCTTGAAGTCTGGAAGATTATTTGGAAGAATCCTGTTAAAAGGATCTGTTTCAGCATGTTCCATGACATACCTCTGTCAATCACTGTGGTCATAATAAAATAAACTCATTCTATATAAATAACTGTAAAAACAAACTTCATTAATCTGACAAATTATGAAAATATGAGATTGTGTCAGACTTTTAGAGCAGTCATTGCAATCTGGTGAAAAATAAAAAAATAAATTACATGAAATAGGGAGACTATGGTGATCCATTGATTTAGATGGGCCTAGTCACTGTAATCAAATGTTGAAACAAACATCTAGGTTACGTATGTAACCTCCATTCCCTGATGGAGGGAACAAGACGTGTGTCGCGACACTAGGGGTCTCTCGAGCGCCGAATATGCCTCTGATCTATGAAAACAGTCCAATGAGAAGTTGGCAGACAGTATTTGCATACCCCGCCCCAGACATGTGGGTATAAAAGTGGGGAAATATTCAGGATTTTTCTGAGGAGCCGGAAATGGTCCGGCAACGTGGCCAGGAGGACACAACGTCTCGTTCCCTCCATCAGAGAACAGAGGTTACATGCATAACCTAGACGTTGCCCGTCTGTCGCTCACTTCAATGTTGTGTCGAAGAAGCGACACTAGGGGTCCAATTTAAATCACGCCATACGCTGAGAAGTGGACGTGTTCTGCTGACACAGGAGCGGGCAGGTATTTTACATGCAAAGGCGATCAGCTGTGTCAGACTGCATGTGCCCTTCCCCAATGCCCAATAAAAGTCATTGGAATCCTTCTGGTTACCCTAAACAGGGGAACAAGGCTACACTTGCCAACCCGGGAATGGGCCGAGCCTAGCCTAGCCTAGCCAGGCCTCTTTTCTCTCTATGTTTCCCCGCATAGAGCACGAAACAGCTTGGGCCCTTACACGCATCGAGGGAAGGGGGTTTTACCCAGTTTCATATTCTTTCGGGTGGAAAAGACCCTGTGGAGACCACACCTGCCCAGGAAGGGGGAGGTAAGAGTGGTGAATACATCACATGGGTTTTTAGGCGACATATGGAAGGTGACGCAGTGGTAGATCCAGCCTCAAGGAGGAGGGAGTAGCTACAACACGGCGACCGGAAGGCAGCTGGGACTGCCTAAGGGAGATGCAGGTCCACTCGCAAGGGGACCGTACCGCAGAAAATACACATGGGGGAGTCCAAGCAGGAGTCCTGACCTGTGGAGCACCTATTCCAGTACAGGGTAGATTAAGTACCCGCAGTGGATTGGGTCGGCGAGCTAGGGAGGAGTCCTCTAGGGATCCGAATGAGTGGGATTTCCTGGGAGAGAAAGCACACAGTTTTACCTAGGCCAAGGGAAAGGACGCTAGGTACAAGTGTTCCATCTGGTCAGTCCGTCAGCGTGTACCGAGTTCTACCGGCTCGGACCTGAGAAAACACGGGACGATACTGACTCAAACCTGAGATTGAAGAATCTTGTAAAAGTTTTAGGTGTTGCCCAACCTGCTGCTCTACATATGTCTGCCAGGGAGATGCCTCTGGCCAGTGCCCACGAGGATGCAACACTCCTTGTTGAGTGTGCTCGGACTCGCAAGGGGGGGAGGGCACGGCCTGGGTGTGATAGGCCAATGAAATGGCGTCCACCACCCAGTGGGAAAGCCTCTGTTTGGAGACAGTGTTCCCTTTCCGCTGTCCACCAAATCAGACAAAGATCTGCTCAGAACATCTAAAGCTCTGCGTGCGGTCCAAGTAGGTACGCAAAGCACGTACCGGACACAGCAACTAAGGGGCTTGGGTCTGCCTCCTCCCGCAGCAGCGCTTGCAGGTTCACTACCTGGTCTCTAAAGGGCATGGTAGGAACCTTGGGCATGTAGCCCGGTTGCGGTCTTAGGATCACATATGTGTCTGCCAAACCGAACTCCAGGCGAGTGTCGCTAACAGAGAAAGCTTGCAGGTTCCCGACCCTCTTGATAGAGGCGAGCGCAATCAGCAGGGCTGTCTTTAGAGTGAAGGCCCTGAGTCCAACTGATTCTATTGGCTCAAAGGGGGGTCTCTGAAGGCCAGCGAGGACCAGCAAGGGATCCCAGGAGGTGAACACGCCGGGAAGGATTTAACCTCCATGCACCTCTGAGGAACCTGATGATTAAGTCGTGCTTACCCAAAGATATGCCGTCTTCTGCGTCATGGTGGGCTATGATAGCAGCAACATAAACCTTCAAGGTGTATTTCCTGCAGAAATAGGAGCACTGACCTAACTGCTAACCTCTGTGGGTCTTCAGCCTGGGAAGAGCACCAATTTGCAAACAAGCGCCACTTCAGGGCGTAAAGTTGCCTGGTAGAGGGAGCTCTGGCTTGGTTGATTGTGTCTACAACAGCAGGTGGTAGACCAGTTAGATCTTCCACGTCCCGTCCAGGGGCCAGACGTGGAGGTTCCAGAGGTCTGGGTGCAGAGGCCAGAGCGTGCCCCGTCCCTGAGAAAGAAGGTCTTTCCTCAGAGGAATCCACCAGGGAGGGGCTGTCGCGAGGAGTACGGGGTCCGAGAACCAGGCCAGTAGGGAGACATTAGGGTGACATATTCCACGTCCTCCCTGACCTTGCACAGCACCTGTGCAAGAAGGCTCACTGGGGGAAATGCGTACTTGCGCAGCCCCGAGGGCCAACTGTGTACCAGTGCGTCTTCCCCGAGGGGAGCCTCTGTTCGGGCATACCAGAGCGGGCAGTGGGAGGTCTCTCGGGAGGAAAACAGATCTACCTGCGCCTTGCCGAATCGTTCCCAAATCAGCTGGACCGACTGGGAGTGAAGCCTCCACTCTCCACCGGACAAGCATCGTCGTGACAGCGCGTCCACTACCACATTGAGGTTGCCGGGGATGTGTGTGGCACGCAGCTACTTGAGTTGCTGCTGGCTCCAAAGGAGGAGACGACGGGCGAGTCGTGACATGTGGTGGGAGCATATGCCGCCTTGGCGATTTATGTACACTATGTACACTATCACGGTGGTGCTGTCTGACCTGATTAGGACATGTTTCTCTCGAAGTAACGGGAGAAACTTCCACAGGGCAAAGAAAACAGTCAGCAACTCTAGGCAGTTGATGTGCCAGCGCAGCGGGGCCCCTTTCCAATGGCCCGTGGCTGTGTGCCGGGCTGAGGTGTCGGTCGTGACCAGGACGAAGGGGGGCGAAGGCCTGGCAAACTGAATTGCGTAACCGAGTCGGATGTTCCGGGCCAGCCAGCGTGACGGGTTGGGAAGTGAAAGCCGTGCTAGGGGCACCAAGTGGATGATTATTTTTTACGTACCCGGTGGGGCGGAGCAGCGGGGCGGAGCAGGTAATACAGCGTTGGAGGCAAGGATGAGTCCCGAGGCTCTGGTGCTGAGAAAAGACTTGAAGCACTTACCTTGCTCCACACACCCGGCAGGGGGCGGGTTAGTGACTGAAGAGGAGGTCCGGTGGCAGCGTCCTCTAGACTCGTCTGAACCGGCCTTTCGGCGAACAGTCGTGGGGCTGAGGGTGGGGGTTCCACATCCAG
Organism: Moxostoma hubbsi; assembly: GCA_032164185.1. Taxonomy (NCBI): domain Eukaryota; kingdom Metazoa; phylum Chordata; class Actinopteri; order Cypriniformes; family Catostomidae; genus Moxostoma; species Moxostoma hubbsi. The sequence goes on along the minus strand of JAVLUX010000016.1, from coordinate 26,992,572 downwards.
CACGGCACCGGGACTGTTGAAATCTGGCGGCAGAGTGCCGTGAGAATGACATTTGCGGGCCAGGTGACCCAGAGACAAAGGAAATAGCTCTGTTATTGAGAATGTGGGAAAATGAAATAAATTCAGCAGACGGGGCATAGCCAATGGCAGCAGGCTTGCGGCGGGGCAGGATGTGTGAAATGGCCTTGATGGTGTCGCCGAGGAGGCCGAACTGGGAGACAGGGTTGTTGAGGAAGCGAACTATGTCGGTCTCATGCATCTCGACCAAGTTCAGCCACAGGTGACGGAGGGTTCCAGTCCAGCCCCACGAAGGTGGCAGCCCAGGGGAGTCAGACGCCGCGCTCTCAGATGCAGCGGCAAGCTCATCCACCTCAAGCTCTAGAGGATAGGCAGGCTGGCTGTGAGGTGAGCCGCTGTTGCCTCGAGCACGGACGGGTGTCAACGAGCATGCTGGTGGTCCGAGGGGGCATACCTGGAGTTGTCAAAGCTGCTCTGTACTTTACAGAGGCTCAAAAACAGGCTGTATGCATTATTTCACACATTATGTAAGTGGGTGATGACATAATTAAATGTGGATATATTAATATACATTCACTGTTCACATGAAGCAGTCCACCACTCTCCACTGACCCATGCTCCTTTGAGGCAGCTGTTGTTATATGACAGAGTGGACGATTATTTTTTACGTACCCGGCGGGGCGGAGCAGCGGGGCGGAGCAGGTAATACAGCGTCGGAGGCAAGGACGAGTCCCGAGGCTCTGGTGCTGAGAAAAGACTCGAAGCACTTACCTTGCTCCACACACCCGGCACATGTGCTGACACATTCTCTGTCCTTGGGTAAATCCTAAAGGTCGTGATGACAGCATCTTGCTTTCAGCAGGAGCTTATTGGCTGTTGATGTCTGCCTGTGCGTATCTTGTGCCAGGCACAAGAGTAGGGTAAAAAGGTAGGATTGTTTGTTTGCTATGAATATCATATCATTAGATTGATAACAGCGAAAATGGAAGGGAATGAGGCTGTTAGTCTGGGTCTTTCCCTGACAAATGCCCTGTAAATAGGATTAGTAGTGGATACATTTGAATCGACACTAGTGTGCTCACTTGCAGTCGAGAGTCACACTCAGACGTATTGACACTGATATTAAAAGCTGGGTCAATGGCAAAAAACTAACTGGATTATTCAAATGATACTTGATAGTATTTCTCTCTAATTTGTCTATAATATCAAAGTATTCAAAGGTCCTTTACCTACATTTTGCTTGCAGATGTTCTCAATAAATGCTCAGATGATGGTTGAAAGGGAAAGTGGTCCATCTGAATAACGAGGGGGTGGAATTGCAGCCATAAAGTCTGAATCCTCCAATATTGGATGAGAGCTGAAATGTCATATGCAGCTGAAGTCATGATCAAATATCAAAATATGTTGAGGTATTTATGGAGAATGCCAAAGTGGCTGCTACCCTCCGCAGAACCTTCCCGAAAACAAGAGAACAAACAGATTCTAGGTTAGCACAATGAGCGATGGAAAGAGGGGAGTAAAAATCTTCATAATGCCTCACATTTCCGAAAAAATGAAATATCAGCAGGGCTTCACTACAAGGCCGACCGCTGCTTTTGTCATGAATCATTTGAGAGAGTGTGAAATGTCAGCAGAGTGGCCTTTGGCGGGAGGCTGTAGCTGGCCTTGAGAAGCCCCTATTGTGGCCTTTCAGAGAGCCCCATGAATTGACTGAGAACTAGAGGGGGGGCACCAGGGGGAACCGGAACAAGCCAGCACCATGGTGGGCTTTTAAACTACTCCTCTGGTATCATCTCCAGCCCACTATTTTATAGTTCTCACTTCGTACAACTTCTGTGTACAATAAATCTATGTGTGAATGGGAATTATTGTTTGTTATCCCAGTCACTCGCTCTAGCACAACTGGGTGATTTGAATATGGAAACATGCTGTCCAAATGTTATCAAACACAAATATTTATCCATATTTGAAATGCCGACAGAGAGTGAATAACAAACAGCTGCACAATTGGACAACACTAGAAAAGTCACGGCAAGCCCTCCGGGCCAGTGGGCTCTCAAATACAAATCAATTCCATTGTGTTTTTGTATTTTGATACACACTAACAGAGCTGCTGTTACCCGCCAAGTCCCAGGCTGGTATTTGGCAAGGAAAGACCAGCAAATGGGTCACATTAGCATAAAAATTGAGCAATAGAATGCTAAACTGCAACCCACAATCCAAGGTAACGACAGACACATGCTGGACACCTTCCCTACATCTGTCATATACGTCAGTTTTTCTGTTATTGCATGCTTCCTGACACAATTTGCAGATGGCGCAACCAGTGGTAAGATTTGAGGCTTAATTTGGCTCAGGAATTGGGAACTTCTAAACTGTGACATTTAAGACTCACCTCTTCGGCTGTCCAGACATAGCCCAAGAGGATAAAGTGTAAAGCGCATAACAGCAGTGATGATTTCAGCAATCTAGTCTATGACACTGTGAATTATGTCCAGCAGCCACCTGTCCTACCCCCCCCCCCCCCACGTAATATGGTGCTAGCAGTCCAGGGTCATACCTAAGCTTCCCTTGATTTATACCAGCGTCAGCGATTCCCTTTATAGACTGTTCACACAATATGCTGCACAGTACTTTCTGTCTTTCTCTATCTCTCGTTCCCCCTTTCTGGCCCAGACAAGCACCCATGTTCCCTGAATGGAACCCAGCTGGCTATTTTTAATTAGTAATTTTTTGTATTTTTGTAACTGATGTCATTTTCATGAAGACCCCACGTGTGCTATTCACTCATGTAAGCTGATGTTGCTGCTGACATAACTTATGGCAATTACTTTGTGCCTACAAATCAAAACATGCTTCAGAAGTGTAATCAGTGCTTTAGACAGCTACTTTTGATATTTTTATCTGAAAGCAAGGCTTCAGTGAATGCCTCATTAATCTGAGTTCGGGTTCTTTAACCATCAATTTTACCAAGTGCCATGGGAGCAGTGACAGACACAGGAAAAACTTCATTAATCAAATGCTTTCCTATGCAAACAGTGTTTGTCAGTGTAAAGCAATGGCTTTTTTACAAAAAAAAATCCCATTAACATTTAACAACCCAAAACCAAACAAAAAATGGTTAAACCAGCCTAAGGGGATTAGTTTATTTCCCTGTCTGGTCAAGCTGATTAGGCTGGTCTCTTTTGATGGTTTCAATGGGTTTATGACACTTGTTGGCTAGTCAAGCTGGGAGACCAACTTGCCGACCCTTGCCGACTGTGAATTTGGTGACAGAAGGCCGGAAGTTATTTTTCTGAAATTGGTCTTTGCTTACCGAAATTTTAACCACTGCCCCAGTGGCCGCAGCTAGAAGCCTCTACCCCTTATCCAAACCCAACCATAAAACCATCAGTGGACTAAAAATGTAAGATAAGAGCAACAATGCAACCTCTGAATCATGCTCCCAATTGTTTACATAAACATGATTACTTCCTGGTTTCCATGGGACCAACACCCACATCTTGGAGATTGCTCGCTCAACCCGCTATCAGTAATGCTAGAGGGAAAGTTGAACATGCTTAAATTGATGCAGAAATGTGGGATGACATTTGATGAGAATGGGGTTGATTTAAGAGTACATGGACATTTTGAAACGACCAGCAAGACTTGCTGAAAACCAGCTAGTGCACTTAGCCTGGTTTAAACTGTTTTTTTTTTTTTTTTTCAACAAGAAAGATGTTTAGGATATTCTTTTTACTGTACAGCTAATTCCCCACCCCTTCTCTTTGTGAGGGAGGGATCTTCCAGTCACAAGACTGTGCCCACTCTTTATAGGTTATTTAACTGCTCATACTATTGGTACTACAATGAATCCAGCAAGCACAGGAATGCCACCTTTTCTGCTAAGCACAGCCCTTTTCTGAGAGCATGATGGCTTCCTCTTTGCATTCATGCGGCATCTCCCAAAGAGAGAAATCTAAAGAACAGTCACTTACCATTCTGACAGCTCCTTGCCAGGCATGACGCCAACCTTACAGAGGAGCTGTCTCTAATAAAAATCAAGAGTCAGCATTTCCACTTTGGGTGCCAGTGTTCATCTTAAATGTCAAACAAGCTAAATATGCCTGTGGTTTAGCGATAATGACAATGGAAGGAGAATGAAACCATTAAGCATGACAAAACCAGGATTGTGACCTAATATCTACTGTATAAAGCGCAACGAACCCACACATTTCCCTGCTTGTGGGTCTATTTATGCTTGGATCAAGGTGCAACTAGTAATGGCAGATGGTGGATTATAAATTAGATGGCCTTATCAGGGCATGCAACTGGCTTTTTAACAAACACTCAGCTCATAACTAGAGCTTACCATCCATAATCAATGGCTCTCTTGTGTAAGGTCTTGCTCTACAGAAACTTGTATGGTGTTGCTAACTATTTAAGCTATTTAAGACTTCTTAACACTGCGCATGTATATGCATATTATACACCATGCCTGTGACTTTCAGCTATAAAGTTTTTCACAAATAGAAATGAAGAGAAAGAGAAAATAATAGTTTGTTTGGACTAAAATTCACCAAGTTGACTGATTGTCATGTTGGAATTATGTTCTCTATGACAAAACCAAGGATTTAAATCCAATCCTAATGGACTACTAATATTAATTTTATTACTTGCTTGGTCAATTCTTTTCATATGTTTGAGATCTCCAGCAGCTCAGTTTAACTTTAGGCCTCAAATCCAGGCTTTTAAACATTTTAAATAACAGACTAAAAATCTATAAAGACAGATTAAGGGCCTGAGGCTCAAAGAATAAGAAGAGTAAATGAACAGCCTGAGGTATTGGCCTGGCTTCTCAAAATGGTGTGCTAGGTCTTTATGCTTCAGTCTAAATTCATTTGAAGACTTGATGTCTAAGTAATAGAAGGTTAATGTCTAGCTGATAAGGTTAGACTTATTTAAGATTTGTGACAGACACTGGTCTCCTAATTAAGTGATTAAAATGAATATTTAAAAGTTCTACTTGGTAAGGTACTCTAGGTTCATCAACAACACATAAATAGACCTTGAAACATAAGCAAATATACTGCATTTGCTACAGAAAAAAAGTTATTTAAGCAATTGTTTTTTCTTTTTACCATTTTGGATACCAAAATACTGATGCATCTGAGAGGAAATAATATCCCTTGTCATGATGATCATTTATGTTAATGCTTTGAAATGCAGAGCAGTTTAATCAGGAAGAATGTGTTAATCATTCATATATCCCAAATGCACAATTTAAAGGGACTTCTTTCTGGACTCTGCACACACTTAATGTGAATTGTTTTTGATTTATGGCATCTGGGATGATCTGTATTTTCCAAGACTAGACAGATTAGATTGGCCACAAATTGATCTCTCAACAAGAAGGTTTCCAAATTTTTGCCAAAGGAAAAGTCACTCGCACAAAAGGTTTCTGATCTTTAGATAAACCTGATTATCCCAGTGCTATTGATGGAACAGATTTAGTTTTTCAGTTTTTGTAGTGTGCAGTGGGTCTGTGTGGGCTCCTGTGCTCAGGATGGCTTTTCAAATGGACCTCAAAAACAAGGAGCATAATGGGAAGCGACTAAGCATTAAGAGGTAGCCAGGGGCAGCATGTTAGCAAAGATAGCCAAAAAACTCTGCATTCCAGTTGCCAAGGCAACCAGCAAAACATTCCCAATGTATACAAACAGGCAAACCAGTTTGACTGCAAGGCAAGTGCACAACTCAAACGTTCAGTTATGCGGAACAGTGTATGGATGATTATTTAGGAACTAAAAAGAACCCAAATTTGCTCGGCAGCTTTAATTGTGAATTTCAGGGAACATAAACTTCAGAGTCATTTGGGGAAGGCTAATTGTGACAAAGCTAGAAACACAACTGAGGGGCTATACTTAAAATAACAGCTACATTAACAGCAATTAGCAAAAAATACGTAGAAAAAAAATCATAAAACAAATAACATTCATTGCTATAACAGATTTGGCCTCAACTCGTACTTAACTCATATGCTCTGGTTCAGAACACATGCAATTGTTGATGTATTTATTTTAATTTTTTTCAAATAGAGAGTAGATCAAAGGTGAAACTGTTAAATTGTGAGAATTGGGAAAACAACAGCAAAAACCTACACTGTGAAATATAACGATGTCACAGGTCATAACTCCCTATACAATATTTCTTTTTTTTCTCCCACAAGATACCCAGAATATGGTTTTAATGTTTGTGGGGTAATTAGGTTAATGTAGGGGAGAAAGGCACTGTTTTGCCAGGTGGATTTTTAATGTGTATAGAATTATATTTCAGACTAAATTGTGAGGCTTCAAATCTAATCTGGAGCTCAGCCTGATTTGCATAATGTTTCATTTTAGAAAAGTATATTAATAAGCAGATGAGGACATGGGAAATAGAGGATATTAGCATGCTTTAAAGGAACCTGTGCGATCTGTGCTATGCCAGGGCACAGTCTCTACAATGCATACAAGGGCCCTTAATTAGCCTGGGCCAAGGGGAAGCTGAATGATTAAGGATTGAATTTCAAACGTTAATACTTGCACTGCGGTTTAAATTCATTTTCATTACTTTGAGACAAATAAAATGTATATATAAAATTGAACTTGGACGAATTTCTAAAACGTAATGGTCTTAGATTTATAAGCATTAAATGGTGATAGAGAGAGAATTTCAGTTTCTTTATCTTCTTGATGTTGTGGACATAAAACAGTTTTTTTTTTTCCATCAAATTTTTTTCAGGTTCTGCCATTTGCTGTGCCTCTTTGTGATTACAAAGATATACTCACACAATTAAACATTTATAAACAATAATAATGATAATAAAGACAAATAGTCCATTAACAGTTTCTTATAGGCATTAGTTGGTGGAACACTTCAGAGAACATAATTTGTTTTCGATGGACTTTGACCAATTATCATAATTTCATGGAGTACAAAATAAACTGCAGGAGCAGACTAATTATATCCTGTGCCACTACCAAAAGAGGTAGGAGGTAATAAAAGCTGCCAATGAGAAGCTATCATTGCACACATTCTAATGATTATCTGCATGGGCCAAGGTAAAAGTTTGCTAAATATGAGACACTCTACTTCACTTTCTAATTTGTTCCTTATTCTGACATCCACAATTTCCCTTTGGTATTTTAGATTGTCACAGGAGAGATTAGTTTGCAATTTGCAGTGAAGACACTGCTTAACTCCTCACTGTCTACAGACCAACCATCAGCAGAATGTCTCAGTTACTGTCGTAACCTCCATTCCATGATGGAGGGAATGAGACGTTGTGTCATTGTAGTGACACTAGGGGTCGACCTTGGGAGCCCCAAAACTCCTCATATCTTTGAGAAAAGGCCAATGAAAAATGCTGAGTAGAATTTGCATGCCACTCCCCTGGACATACGGGTATAAAAAGTGAAGGAATGCCCACTCTCATTCAGGTTTGGTGCTGAGGAGCTGAGACAAGGTCCCGGCCATTTTAGCAGCTAGTACAGCGTTGTGGGAAGAGGGACACAACGTCTTGTTCCCTTCATCAGGGAACGAAGGTTACGACAGTAACTGAGACATTCTCCTTCTGTCACTCATTTGATGTTGTGTCAATGTAGTGACAATAGGGGTCCCTATAGAAAAATGGAACAACAGCTGAACCATGTTATGTGAACTGCCGATGCAGGTGCAAGCAAGCTGCCTCATGCGTAATAGCAGGTGCATCAGACTGCACGTAACCAACCCAAATGCCGCAAAAGACGTCATGTAGATTCCCACATCCCTGATGGGGGGAAACGACGTAACTAGCATGGGAGCAGGCCACGCCAGCAGCCTTTTCTCTCTACGTTTTCTCTACACAGAGTATTAGATTCGGCTGGGGCCATCTAACGCTATTATATGCATCAGGGAAGGTGTCTTTTCCTTTCCTATTCTTTCAGGACGAAAAGACCTTGCAGAGACCACATCCTGCCCAAAAGGGGAGGTCAACATCCAGCAATATGACACATGGACTCATGGAAGAGCCACACATGGAAGAGGCACGGTGGTAGGTCTTGCGTCAAAGGGGAGGATCTCTTCAAACATAGCAACCGGGGGAAGAGAGAGCTCTGCCCAAGGGAGATGCGGGTCCTCCTACAGGGAGACCGTACCATGGAAACTACATCAAAGGGGGTTACTGGAGAAATTGGCACCTGTGGAGCACCTATCCCAGTACAGGGCATATTAGTACCCGTAGTGGGTCTGCACATTCTCAGGTGATTCCATATTACCCCACGCTTCCAGTAGAATTTGCCATAGATGTGGTTGCCTTCTCACACACCTTAAAGTCTAGCTGAACCCACAAAAGCTCATTGGGGTTAAGATCCAAACTCTTTTCCAATAATCTGTTGTCCAATGTCTGTTTCTTTGCCCACTCTAACCTTTTCATTTTCTGTTTCAAAAGTGGCTTTTTCTTTGCAATTCTTCCCATAAGGCCTCCACCCCTGAGTCTTCACTTTACTGTTGTACATGAAACTGGTGTTGAGCTGATAGAATTCAATGAAGCTGTCAGCTGAGGACATGTGAGACATCTATTTCTCAAACTAGAGATTATGATGTACTTATCCTCTTGTTTAGTTGTACATCTGGCCTTCCACATTTATATCTGTCCTTGTTAGAGTCAGTTGTCCATTGTCTTTGAAGACTGTATTGTACACCTTTGAATGAAATCTTCAGTTTTTTGGCAGTTTCAAGCATTGCATAGCCTTCATTCCTCAAAACAATAATTGACTGACAAGTTTCTAAAGAAAGCTGTTTCCTTTTTGCCATTTTTGACTTAATATTGCCCTTAAGAAATGCCAGTCTATTGCATACTATGGCAACTCAAAAACAAACACAAAGACAATGTTAAGCTTAATTTAACAAACCAAATAGCTTTAAACTGTGATATATTGATATATCCATTGGCATAATGGCAAGTGATTGTCTAGTACCAAATTATCAATTTAGCATGATAGGATAAGGTGTTAGAGTGATGGCTGCTGGAAATCGTGCCGGTCTAGATTTGATAAAAAATGACTTTTTTAAATAGTGATTGGGCAGTTTTTTACATCAGTAATGTCCTGACTATACTTTGTGATCAGTTGAATGCCACTTTGGTGAATAAAAGTACCAACTTCTTTCCATAAGAGCAAAATCTGTACATAATTGACATCCTCGTGGGCACTGGCCAATGGAACCTTTCTAGCAGACATCTGCAGAGCACCCAATACCTTCACTAGATATACAATCTCCAGCCATATATATATATATATATATATATATATATATAGCAAGAATTTTGCAGGACAGGTTTGACACTTCGCTGAGTAAAGATTTGTGTGTTTAATTTGTTACATTATGGATATTTTGCAGTCTGGAATGCTCTGGGACATATTTGCTTGTGCATATGTACACAGAGAGTTCTGCCTAAGCTTCCAGAAGACTTTTTAACCAAGCAGGTCATCTGTAGCCTGCCATAACAATTCCCACAGGCTGCTTCCTGTGACAGGGCAAGCACCGGCTCTGTAACCAACATGGCTGACTCTCCAGAGAATATACCCACAGGGCTACCATGGAGCCAAAATGGGTGCATCTCATGGGCAAAACACCCACATGGCTGCTCTTAAAGCCAATATGACCAAAATTCCACAGTGTGCAATATCGTTGTCTTTCAGCCTCAAAATGGCCAAATATTATTAGCAACCTCCCAAATGTTTGCCCTGGAGCCAAATAAAAAAGTCACAGGTAGGCAAACATCTGATGTTTTTCAGAAACACATAAATAGCCAAGTGACCAGATGTTTATGAATCAAAACAATTAAGTAATGACAGCATCCTGGAATGATTTCACCTCTTAAGCCATAGAACAGCTTTTCCAAATCATTTCCCTCCTAGCCAACTATGATCTGTATCTTAGTCTGGAATTTAGAGATAATTAACTCACCAAGGACAATCAAGCAATGCGAAGTCCATACAATCATCACTCACTGATTTCCCATGTCTGTTGTGCAGGAGAAGATTATGCATCAATTTATAAGCATAATTAAAACGTAAAATTGCACAACTGAAAACTGTAATTTGTGAAGGTGCAGCAGATAATTGTTTTAATGAGAAGTTCATGTATTCTGACATTAAATTTGATGGTGAAGTTCAAATCTAGTTGACACTGTGATCAGAATTACACTTTTCACAGAGTATGTGTCTCTCAGTTGGCCACATAATATGGCTCAGTAGCGAGGTGGAATGAGTGTGCTGATGTCTTTGGTAATTGTGGAGGATTAGAAATGCACTGAGTTCGAAATGACATTAGTTGGGCTAATTAAATTCTGGGCGATTGTGCTGTGCTTCCACTAGGATCTATAAGTGCTGAGAGAGAGAGAGAGAGAGAGAGAGAGAGAGAGAGAGAGAGGCATAGAGAGGGGTGTGTGTGTGTTTAGGTCTTATCTCCTTCGACAATGCTACATTCATTCAGCACTGTAGACGAAATTACTGCCTGCAGCAGGTAGGGAGAGAATATGTCATAAGCAAAATCAGAGTGAAATAAAGGTAGAATAAAAGGAAATGTTATAAGAAAAGAAAGAAAAAGCTGTGTAATGTGGAACTTTTTCATTTGCAGTCAGCCAGCCGACTTCCCTGATTATCTTAATTATATATTGTTGAGGTTGAGGGATCACATATTATTCATTAACATAAAACTTAAGCCACCAAATTATAAACTGAGGGTAAAGTAAATTAAAATATGGAACTTTTCATTTCAAAACCTTCCAGTATCTCAATCTGCTCAAACAGAATTTTTTTGTACAGACTGATTTGATTTGTTGCAAGGAGTGCTTTTCTATATATATCCAGCGCTAACAAAGTAGTCCAAATAAAGTTGATGATTATGAAAATACAGCAACTCTCCTTTTAGCTTGTTTTCATCATGGCTCATTTGACCGTTGCCTTATTGTTATTTGCACGCATTGAGTGTCACTGATTGTTGCTGTTTATTTAGCAGTAAAGCACAAAATGAAGAAATATTTAGAAAGCATTTGGAATACAATGATAAGCAAGCTTTCCACTGGAAATGTCTTATAAGTTCAAACAACTGTCCTTAGAAAACTCCTGACATTGAAAGTGAAAATAATCCACTAATTACAAAGTATTCATCCATCCATCCATCCATCCATCCATCCATCCATCCATCCATCTCTTCTCTCTCTCTCTCTCAGGGTTGGGGAGTAAAGGAATACATGTAACAGGATTGTGTATTTAAAATAAAAAAATATAAGTGACTGTATACCACTACAGTTACAATTTAAATCATTGGTAATTAGAGTACAGTTACATTCAAAAAGTATTTTGATTACTGAGGAGATTCATTTGTATTTTATTGTAATGTGTTTCATTTCATATTTAGTCCTTTCAGATGGAAAACATTTATACATATAAATGATGTGATCCAAAGTGCATTTCAACAGTGGTGAAATACTTTCTTATGATATGTTACATTCATGTGAGCAGACAGAGAAGTAAGTTTGGGAGAAAAAGAAATACAAATAAACCTTGTGTAAACTGTCAGTTTTACACTAAGATAAAATTTCTATCCATTTTACATGCACGTTACCAGGCACGATCATATTTTTTATCAAGAAAATTCATGTTAGATCATAATTCATTTTTCTAGTAAGACCTTTGATATTAGGACAAAAATCTTATTCTTGATAATAATTTTTGTATTGTTTTCCTATAAAAATACCTAAAAATCCTTAAAACAAGATCAATTTGATTGATCTTGTTTTAGAAACAACACAGCATAAGATATTTAGGTTTTCAGAGAATGTATTTTTAACATGTGTATTTTGTATTTTTGTACTGGCAGTCAGTCAAATATTTTTATAGTCAAAACAAGTGAAAAAAATCTACCAGTGCTGAAGAAGTAATCCAAAGTATTTAGAATACATTACTGACATTGAGTAATCTAATGTTAATTAGATTACTCAAGGTAAGTAATGTACTCTAAATACTTTGGATTACTTCTTCAGCACTGATAGATTTTTTCACTTGTTTTGACTATAAAACTATACCAGTACAGTAAGACAAAATAGACTTGTTAATATGTGTCTTGAGTTAGCAATTCTTTTCAAAGTTCCTTCGGTAATTTGTAAATGTTACTTAATTTAGATGCACAGCTTCACTCTTGAAGCTCACAAATTAGCAGCATTATACATATATGTTTATTTGTTATATAAACAGGCTCATTAGGGGGCCTGGGTAGCTATTGACACGAGTCACGAGTTAGTGTGCTGAGTGACTCCAGTCAGGTCTCCTAAGCAAACAAATTGGTTGCAATTAGAGGTTCTCTCTCTCAATGGGAATAGTATTATAATAACATGCGGAGTCTCAGTGGTGTCATGCACAACGAGCCATGTGATAAAATGTGCAGATTGACGGTCTCAGAAGTGGAGCCGGCTGAGACTTGTCCTCCACCACCCGGAGTGAGGTGGGTAACCGTGCCACCAAAAGGATCTTCTAAGTAGTGGGAATTGGACATTCCAAATTGGGAGAAAAGGGGATAAAATAAATAAATTATATATATATATATATATATATATATATATATATATATATATATATATATATATATATATAACAGGTTCTTGGTTGTACAGAATAGTTATAATACCCAGTTGCCATCCTGCATCATGTGATTATGGTTTCTCTCCAGAGAGATTTCCTCAACTTTATAACCACAATTTCAGCACTTAATGAGATGTCTTTAAAATGTATGGGGAATATAATACACATATTTGTGTTTAATGTGAGCATTTAAGTGTGTAGTGTGTGGGTGAGAGAGTGTATTTATGGCTGGTATAAACAGATGTGTATTTTTAGCTGCCTCAGCAACTGTTAGTCTAGATGGGAACAGACCCTCTACAAGAGTCCAATTCATCAGACAAGCATTTAGGGCCTTTTAATTTACCAGAGAGAGTAAGAGAGGAGAGAGGGAGGAAGAAACAGAGACAATGGAACAGAGACATACAACAGGAGATTATTCTTGTTGGTTTGAAATAAATTAATAAATAAAGAAAATAAGTTAAAAAAAAAAAAATCCTGTGATTTAAAGCTACTCAGAAAAACACTTGCAGTAATGGAACTTTTATAACTTGTATTTATGTGATTTGATCTGAACCGCCCAAATTTCTTTGCACATGTCTGACAGATTATCATCAGAAGAAGCATTGTACTGCTATTTGAAATGACAACTGGAATAATGACTCCAGACTGCACATTGTTTCTGTGCATGTGTAATATGCATCCAGTTTGGGGGGGGGGGGGGGGGGTGGGTTGGGGGGGTTAATAAACAGGGTGCTGAAATTCTGCCTGATGCAATCAGATATTTTAGGATGAAAATCATGTAAATTTATGTAATAATCTAAATTTAATAATTGCCTTAACTGCAATGTGATAACCAATATAAATTTGACTTTTATCTCTCTCTCTCTCTCTCCTCCCTTTCTGCTTGCTGTCATCATGAAACAATGAGACACAGATGCATACTTATATTATTAAATTTTGCAAGTATGCTGTTTATGTCTGCATATGATTGCATTGTAAAATTTATGTAAATATAAAAAAGGGGCGAGTTTTATGCTCTTAAAGCTAGTAAGTGAGCTGAATTTGGGTCAGAGTGTTGATTTGTATTAAATCGTCTCAATTTAGATTCCATTATCCGAGCTCCAGAGATTCACTGAGAGCAGTTACAGTAATTGTGCAATGGTCCTAGAGCTGAAAATTGGTTATATATTGATGTGATATTGCACTGGGGTTTGGAAGAAGGCCACAGGAAGTCCAAACAAATAAGTGAGTTGGGGAGGAAAAAGGAAATCTGGATTATCTCTGTTGGAGAATCAAGCCGGGGGGTGGGGGGGTTGGGGGGTTGGGGGGATTATGTGAATCCGAAACCTCGTTTGGCCGTAAATGACCCAGTAGGGTACAGCAGATACCTTCATGCATACAACAATTCCCTATTTATTATAAACAAACACTGAAATAGGCCTATTTATTTATAATTTTTTATTTTCATTTTTTTATAATAAAAAGAAGCTTTTTAACATAGCATTTGATCTGGAAAAATTATATATTTCAATGATGGTTCTATTGTTTTTCAGTAGATATGCAGTAAACCCTTAATTTGACAATCAGTTTGAGAAATTAGGGAAAATCAAATATTATAATACAATTATAAGATGAAGATTAGTTTTTAACTGTTTTTAACTCAAAGTTATTTCTTTTTATAAATGTAATAATTTTATTAGGGCTACTGCATTGTTCTACAACATATGCAACTTCCACATCATAAGATGAGCTGAGGATAAATATTTTGCATAGCTATGTTTTTTTGAGGGGGGCACTATCAAATCAAATAAGAAATAATATTTCCCTTGCAGTTGAACCTTTAAATCTTCATGACTTCTCTATAAGGGAGACATTTTAAATCTGGACCCTTTTACATTTCTGGGTTTGGAAAGTAGATACAAATTATAGTGGGGTAAACATTGATATTAGTGAATGGGAAACCACAGCAAATATTACTTTGGCATTCCCATCTGCTCCACTATGACATTTCCACAATTTACCAAATGTGTTTTTTTTTTTTTTTTCTGCATTTTATGCCAAGGTAATACAACACAAAGAATAATGTTATAAATTTACACTTACATTGCTAGATTTACACTGCTAAATAAGGCAGAAACGTATCATCACAGTCTGTGAAAAGGGTCCATTAACTCAAGTTAACAATCACTTGCCCTGTGTCAAGTTTTACAACATCTTCCTGTGGCAAACAACCCATTTCTGCACCTCATGGATCTGTTTTTTTTTTAACTCTATGTTCAATTACTGTCTACTCGAATTGTTGTTTTTTAGCAGCGCTTTCATACACTTCAACCACAAGTTTCGGCCCTCAACCAAATATAGTGTTATTGTCTCATTAATACACACAAATTCCTTTGTGGTAAATCTTGGCAGGGGTTTAATGGAAGTCCTTGGCTACTGAGCCCAAGGTTAGCACTGTGTCTCCGGAGGATAATTAGCATTGGCTCATTACAGGCGAACGGAACAGTGAGAGGCCCCCAAAGCCCCCGTCAAGCCGACGAAACATGCTCTCACTTAGTGCCAGTGGCCTCGCAGTCAAACTCTTTGCATCAGATCATACATGACACTGGCTCTGCAGTCACACTGTACCAGCTCACTGAGGAGTACAAGGACTGTAGATTGAAGTCTGAAGTCTGAGTGAAAAGCTAGAGTGAAGACTAAGGCCCTGTGGAGTCTTTGATTTCACTGCGAATCTAGACAATGCATGAGTAGCCTTCATACAGAAGAGGTACGATATGGGTAGAAGAGTTTGAAGTGTGTTTTTTCTTGGATATCTGGGAATATCGCAGGCCTTGGAGCTGGGAAGGGTTGGCACGTTTTTCTTGAAGAGAAGGGGAGTAAAAAAAGACTTTTGAATCCAAACATTCAATTCATGCACCTGGTGTTGTCAAAAGTTCAGATACTTCGCTACCAATTCATACTAAAATAAAAAAGATGTAATTGTACCAGTGTTTCTGCTGTACTGAGCAACGACTCTAACCGTAGGGCTGTGCTAAATAATTGATACGGCAATATATTGCAATATTTATGATTATTAATTATCGATTTCAAACGGAATTTTGTATTTTTTAAAAAAAAAACACGGTGTGAAATACAAGCTCCGTTCCTGTAGATGTCGCAGTACAGCTATCTGCCCAGAACTTCCGGGTGACATTTTTGGTAGAGTGAAAAGCTGGAAGCAGCATGGCAGATGCAACTGACAAAATTACAGTGGCCCCTTCAAAATATAAAGCCGATATGTGGGTCCACTTTGGTTTTAAAAACAAACCTGGGAGCATGGACTTGGATAAAACAAATGCAATATGCAAGCTTTGTCACGCTGCTGTAAAATATTCAGGTAAGACAACCAACTTGCGAGTGCACCTTGTCAGACGCCATGCAGATATAATGTTACAGCGGCAACCACAACCTGTTGACAATAGGCAGACTACACTGGATAATACCACTAACAAACTTCCATCTACCTCAACTCGAGTTCTAAAAATAACAGAGTCGTTGGTGCGTTTCATTTGTCATGATTTGCGGCCCTATAGTGTCGTTGAAAACACCGACTTCAGGTACATGGTTAACATCATAGCCGCGCTATGTGATCCCGACTCTCAAACACATTACTTGGGTAGCTGTGCCCAGGATGTATGAAGAGGTGAAGCAAGTAGTAAAAACATCTCTTGGCTCAGCAGAAAGAGTGGCCCTTACGTGCAATAGCTGGACATCGAGGGCCACTGAATCTTATGTTATGATCATGGCACACCACATCAATGAGGACTGGGAACTGATTTCTCATGTTTTGCAGATGAGGGCAATGCATGAGAGCCATACTGGCAGTAACATCGCTGAGCATTAAACATGGCCATTGCAGTGCAGCTAGCTGGTTTGCTACATTTTAAATGTTTTGTGCATACCTTGAATTTGAGAGGCGCCACTGGTTAGGGCCCAGGAGGCCGCCACACGTGCTGAGCAATTTTGGGGGTCCCCAAATCACCCCCAGTGCTAGCTGCGCTGGCCTCATACCCGTAGGAAGAAGGGCCGAGGCTGGGAGCCACTGGTGTGCCGTGCTTTCTTACAAAAGCGAGCCTCAACTGCAACGTTGCCATGGTCATGTCCTCGCAATGAGGACATTACTCATCCACGTAGAACAGTCATAGCATAGTGTACACAATAGGTGGTCATTTTGACACCTCATTTGTTGGTCTATGGCAAATGGTGTGGTGTGGGACGAGTTAGGTGGTGAAAAAGTGTACAGAAGAATAATAATAAGTATGTGATATTATAATAGTGATGCTTTGCTTCACAAGCACCACTAGTTCTAAGTATGTGAGATTATAATAGTGAGGCTTAGCTTCACAAACACCAATGTTAATATGTTTAAATAGTGTATCAGTAGGTTAATGTGGCAGGGCGGAGGGCGGGGCCGGGTCATGATTATACACACCCGGTCCCGTATCAGGCTAATCAAGCCTCCGAGAGGGATAAAGGCCAACTGCGGAGGCTGGTGTGGGAGAGAGAGATCCTTTACGGACATGTCCGTCATGTGTGTGTTTGTGTTTTGTTTAAGTTTCTCATTAAACTATTATGTATATTGTCAAGCCGGTTCTCGCCTCCTCCTTCCCCTTCTAAATCACATTACACTGGTGCCAAAACCCGGGAAGGAGGAGGGATACGCCGTAGTAGAGTTCTCGCCACTACCGTCCACCCCAACGGAGCAGCCACGGCCATCTACCGGGGGTCGAGGAGCCTAGCTGCCTGGAAGTGGATGAATGGCCGCCTACCGCGAGGGGAGAAGGGGCTCCTAGCTGACCACCTGGAGCGGTCAGGGCCGCCGCCAGGGGCGGAGGAGTCCCCTTCCAGCCGCTGAAACGTGGCGGGGTCTGAGACCACAGACCTCGAGCGGGGAGGGGCTCGGAGACCGACCGCCTGGAGCGGGAGAACCGCTGCTAGGAGCAGAGGGAGACCCTTCCGGCTCCCCAAGAACTCGGCGGGACATTCCGTCTGCCAGGGGCTGGAGGACTGCCTCCGATCCGCCCGGAGAGGTGCGGCTGTTGTCCGTTAGAGGGTGGAGGAGTGGCCGAGGGACAAGCTATGCCGTATCAAGAACTGGCGGGTTTTTTTTTAATCTCTCTCTCCTCTCTCTCTCACTGCCGCTCTGCATTGGCCTTTTCCCTCTCTTTTAAATTTTACAGTGTTTTGTTGGGCGGTACTACACTGTTACAGGAAGCACCCCCCCCCCCCCCTTTTAAAATAATTTCTGTTTCCCTCCCCTTGTCCCCTCCCTCGTCCAGGTAGACGGGGATGATCTGCGGCAGACGGGGCTCAGGGCACGCCCTCCCCCAGGTAAAGGGAGGGGGGGGTGTACGTCACGCCGGGGCCTCCCCAGCCAGAGAGAACGAGGGAGGAATGTGGCAGGGCGGAGGGCGGGGCCGGGTCGTGATCCCACACACCCGGTCCCGTATTAGGCTAATCAAGCCTCTGAGAGGGATAAAGGCAGACTGCAGAGGATGGTGTGGGAGAGAGAGATCGTTTACGGACATGTCCGTCATGTGTGTGTTTTGTCTTAAGTTTATCATTAAAATAGAATTTATATTATCAAGCCGGTTCTCACCTCCTCCTTTCAATTGAACTACATTACAGTTGGCTTTCCTATACCGACCTAATAATAATATTAATAATACATTTAAATAGTATGTCAGTAGGTTGTCTTTCCCAAGTAAAATTTTTAAACGTTAAATAATTAATGGAATTATAGGGAGATTTCTTGTACAATTGCAGTAATAGATGTTAATTATGGTAAAGGTAATAATTTTTTTTTTTTTTACAATTAATCTATGTTTTTAATCTGAGAGTACTTTTCTGTTGTTTTTTCTGCTGACAGAAAATAATATTTCCCCGTCTGTTGCTCACTTCGACATTGTGTCGAAGAAGCGACACTAGGGGGTCTCTCTTGAGCGCCGAATATGCCTCTGATCTATGAAAAAAGGCCAATGAGAAGTTGGCAGACAGTATTTGCATACCCCGCCCCCGGACATACGGGTACAATGGCGGGGAAATGCATCTGTTGTCTTGTGTGTCTGGGCAGCGATCACACCAAGGCAGCATTTGTGGATGGTTCATGTTCTCACTTCGAGAGCATGACCATGGCAATGTTGCAGGTCGCGGCTTGCTTTCAATAGAAAGCTCGCCACTCCAGCCGCCCCGCATTGCTCCTTCTTCCCACGGGATTGAGGCCAATGCGGCTGGCGATGGAGGTGATCTGGGGACGGCAGCGGGTGCAGCTCTGCCGGGTACGCCCACTCAGACCACCCGCCCCCAGCACGCTTGTTGACTCCCGTCCGTGCTCGAGGCAACTGCATCGGCGTCCGACGCAGATTACTCCCTTGGGCTGCCGCCTTCGGGCCAGCATGCCCAGGCTTAGGCTGATGTGCAGATGACTGACATACTTTCCCGGGCCGCTGCCAGCATGGGGCTGGACTGGAACCCTCCATGCAAAGCCCCGCCGGGTACTGTAGCACGGAGTTTGGATGCGTGCCCGTACCACCTGTCTCAGTTATGCAATTCAGTTTGCAGGCCTACGCCCCCCTTTGCGGGCGTCCGCTTTACCGCAGTACATATCTTAACTTGCGTCCGGCATCTAGATTGGTCTGCAGTGGCAGACCTGAAGGACACCGACGCTTCCTACAGCTCGTGTTCGACAGCCAGGCGTATCAGTGCAATGCCCCCCCCCCCCCTTCGGCAAGTCTCTGTCCCCTCGCAGCTTCATGACAGTCGCAGAGGCTGCCCTTGCCCTGCTCCGAGAAGCCGGCATTCGCATACTCAATTACCTCGATGGCTGGCCTATCCCAGCCTAGTCCCGAGAGTTACTATGCGCTCACAGACACTAGGCGCTCAGGCACCTCAGCCGATTAGGGCTTCAGGTCTACCGAGAAAAGAGCTAGCTCGCCCCAGTTCAGAGCATCTCTCTTCTCGGCATGGAGTCAGACTCAGTCTCAATATCAGCACGCCTCATCAACAAGCGTGCACAGTCAGTGCTAAAATACCTCCCCGTCATCAGACCGGGTATGGCGGTCCCTTTAAAAACTTTTCAGAAGCTCCTGGGGCATATGACATCCTCCGCGGTGGCCACACCGCTGGGGCTGATGCATATGAGACCGCCTCAGCACTGGCCCCAGACTCGACTCACGAGACGAGCATGGCGCCACGGCAAGCACTGTGTGACCATCCCCCCAGCCTGCCGCTAAACGTCAAAACCCTGGACAGACCTCTGCCTTCTGTGGACAAGTGTCCCTTCACAGCAGGTGTCCCGACGCATCCTGGCCATGCCGACGCCTCCAAATTGGGTTAAGGTGCCATGAGCAATGGGAGCGCAACCACGGGCCATTGGAAACAGGCCCCGCTGCGCTGGCACATCAATGGCCTAGAGTTGCTGACCATTTTCTCTGCCCTGTGGAAGTGTCTCCCGTTAGTTCAAGACAAACGTGTCCTAGTCAGGTCAGACAGCACCACCGAGGCAGTGTACAAAAATCGCCAAGGGGGCGTACGCTCCCGCCACATGTCACTACTCGCCTGTCGTCTCCTCCTTTGGAGCCAGCTGCGTGCCATTCACATCCCCAGCAACCTCAATGTGGTAGCGGATGCGCTGTCATGACAATGCTTTCCCAGTGGAGAGTGGAGGCTTCACCCCCAGTCGATCCAGCTGATTTGGGAATGGTTCGGCTAGGCCCAGGTAGACCTGTTTGCCTCCCGAGAGACCTCCCACTGCCCGCTCTGGTATGCCCGAACAGAGGCTCCCCTCGGGGCAGACACACTGGCACACAGCTGGCCTGTGGGGCTGCGCAAGTACGCATTCCCCCCCAGTGAACAGGTGCTGTGCAAGGTCAGGGAGGACGAGGAACAAGTCACCCTAGTGGCTCCCTTTTGGCCCACCCGGGCCTGGTTCTCGGACCTCGTACCTCTCATTACAGCCCCTCCCTGGTGAATTCTCCTGAGGAAAGACCTTCTTTCTCAGGGACGGGGCACACTCTGAGATCGCACCCAGACCTTTGGAACCTCCACATCTGGCCCCTGGACAGGACACGGAAGATCTAGCTGGTCTACCACCTGCCATCGTAGCTACGATCAACCAAGCCAGAGCCCCTTCTACCAGGCAACTTTGGTGTTCTTCCTGGGCTGAAGACACACAGAGGTGCGCAGTTAGGTCAGTCCTCTTATTTCCACAGGAGTGGCTGGAGGGGAGGCTGTCCCCTTCCACCCTGAAGGTGTATGTCACCGCTATCGCGGCCCACCATGATGCAATAGACAGCAAGTCTTTGGGTAAGCACGACTTAATCATCAGGTTCCTATGAGGCGGCTGGAGGTTGAAACCCTCCTGGCCAATCCTGTTCCCCTCCTGGGATCTCTCAGTGGTCCTCGCTGGCCTCCAGAGACCCCCCTTCTAGCCGCTAGAATCATTTGGACTCAGGGCCCTCTCTTTAAAGACGGCCCTGCTGATCATGCTCACCTCCATCAAGAGGGTCGGGGACCTGCAAGGGTTCTCTGTTAGCGACAATTGCCTGGAGTTCAGTCCGACAGACACATATGTGATCCTAAGACTGCGACCGGGCTACATGCTCAAGGTTCCTACTATGCCTTTTAGAGACCAGATAGTGAACCTGCAAGCAAAGCTGCCCCAGGAGGAGGCAGGCCCAGCCCTTTCGTTGCTGTGTCCGGTACATGCTTTGCGTACCTACTTGGACCACACACAGAGCTCTACATGTTCTGAGTAGCTCTTTGTCTGCCTTGGTGGACAGCGGAAAGGGAACGCTGTCTCCAAACAGATCCCTTCCCTCTGGGTAGTTGACACCAGTACATTGGCTTATCACAACCAGGCCGTGCCCCTCCCCTTACGGGTCCGAGCACACTCGACAAGGAGTGTTGCGTCCTCACGGGCACTGGCCAGAGGCATATCCCTTGCAGACATATGCAGAACAGCGGGTTGGGCAACACCTATCACCCTTGAGAGATCTTACAATCTCAGGGTAGAGTCAGTTTCGTCCCGTGTTATCTCAGGTCCGAGCCGGTAGAACTCGGTAACACGCTGGCGGATTGACCGGGTGGACCACTTGCGCCTAGAGCCCTTTCCCTCGGCCGAGGTAAAATCATGCGCTTTCTCTCCCAGGAGATCCCACCCACACGGGTCCCTGGATGATTCCTCCCTAGCCCTGTGGGTCCGCAGTTCAGCGGAGGAACTCGCCGACCCAATCCACTGCGGGTACTTAATCTACCCTGTACTGGAATAGGTGCTCCACAGGTCAGGACCCCTACGTGGACTCCCCCTGTGTATCGTCCGCAGTACCCGCTTCTCCCTCAGGCAGTTCCAACTGCCCTCCGGTCGCCGTGTTTTAGCAACCACCCCCCTTGAGGCTGGATCTACCACTGCGCCACGTTCCACATGCTGCCTAAAAACCCATGTGATGTATTTGCCACCTTTACCTCCCCCTTACGGCAGGTGTGGCTTCCGCAGGGTCTTTTCCCCCTGAAAGAATAGGAAACTGGGTAAGACCCCCTTCCCTCGATGCGTGTAAGGGCCCCGGCTGTTCTTGCTCTATGCGGAGAAACATAGAGAGAAAAGAGGCCCAGCCAGGCTTGGCCCGTTCCCAGGTTGGCAAGTTCGCCTTGTTCCCCTGTCTAGGGTAACCAGAAGGATTCCGCCGACTTTTTTGGGGGGCATTGGGGAAGGGTCTGACACAGCTGGTCGCCTTTGCACGTAAAATACCTGCCTGCTCCTGTGTCAGCAGTACACGTACACGGCTCAGCGCATGGCGTGATTTAAATTGGACCTAGTGTCGCTTCTTCGACACAACATGGAAGTGAGCGACAGACGGGGAACGCCTAGGTTACGCATGTAACCTCCGTTCCCTGATGGAGAGAATGAGACGATGTGTCCTCCCGGCCACGTCGCTGAGCCGAGCCACTGTTTTGAGGTTGTTGCTTTGCTGTTGTTAAGTTGATTTGTTTTGTTTTGCCGCATTGCTACAGTATGTGTACAGTTTTGTCGCTATGTTGTTGCTAAGTTGCTTTCTGTGTTTTAGCACATTGCTATGCCGCTGACAGGGTGTTCTGGGTGGATGCTTATTGGTGCAAATGAGACCACCATCAAAAGTCTCTGTTCTGGTCACTAATATGTCTCAACTCCCTCATTCAATGTTCCAATTTTTATGGACTGTGGTGTTCATTTACACTCATCACATAAATATAATCATTCTGATGTGACTTGAATGTGCCATTATAGGGATAGTTCATTTAAAAATTTACATTTTCATATAATTTCCTCACCCTCATTCGATCCAGGATGTATATGACTTAAATTTGTTTTCTGTAGAACACAAAAAAGATATTTTCGGTCAATTCTATGTAAGTGAATGATTGATTATATTTATATAATCTTTATAATATAATAAGATTGATTATATTTATATAAATATAATTATATTTTATGATTATATTTATGTGATGAGTGTAAATGAACACCACAGTCCATAAAAATTGATCGACTGGCCATGACTGCTCTTACCTCTTGTCTAGATGAGGTTAAATCCTGGTTATCTCTAAATTTTTTTCTCCTTAAATAAGGAGAAAACTGAAGTAATTGTATTTGGCCCTTCAGAAAATACAAAAACACTTAATCTGGATCTGGGATCACTATCGGCTTTTAGGTCCTCGCAGGTACGGAATCTGGGTGTTATCCTGGATGACTCCTTAAAATTTGATAAACAAATTTCTTTAGTAGTTGGGTCCAGTTTTCATCAGCTCCGTTTACTTGGAAAAATTAAACATTTCCTTACTGATAAGACTTTGGAGATGGCAGTGCATGCTTTTATTACGTCACGTATTGACTATTGCAATTCGTTATACTGTGGCATTTCTAAGGCCCAAATTGCCCGTCTACAGTTAGTTCAAAATGCTGCCTCAAGATTTCTGTTGAAAAAGAAGAAAAGGGATCGCGCCACTCCACTTTTAAAGACACTTCATTGGTTGCCAGTGCAATTTAGAATACATTTTAAAATTCTACTATTTGTTTTTAAATCACTGCACTTTCAGTCACCTGGCTATTTATCTGACCTGCTCCATCAGTATATCCCCTCAAGAAGCTTAAGATCTGGAGATCAGAATCTTATTTTAATTCCAAATTCTAGACTTAAACGCAGAGGTGACCGTGCCTTTTTGGTAATCGGTCCGCGTCTCTGGAATGACTTGCCAGTGGAAATTCGATTGGCTCCGAGTTTGACCATTTTCAAGTCTCTTTTAAAAACTCATTTGTTTTCATTGGCATTTTAGGATTTTATGTTTTAGATCAAATTTTTTGTAAAGCTGTTCTTTTGTTGTGAAGCACTTTGGTCAGTCTGTGACTGTTTTAAATGTGCTATATAAATAAAGTAAACTTGAAACTTGAATGGTGGTCAGACATTTGAAGCCCCAAAAAGCACATAAATGCAGCATAAGAGTAATCCATAAGACTCCAGTATTTCCATCAGTGTTTTCTGAATGGATCCATTTGGTTTTGAGTGAGATTAGACCAAAATATAACTCCTTTTTCAACCACAAACCTTGACATTAGCAGTCTCCTTGGCAATCAGGATTTCAAACTCAATTACACTTCCTATAGCTCCATCTAGGGCTCTGTGCATGCATCAAGCACTAGAAAGTGAAATCAAGCTTGAAATCATGATCGTGCCTAGAGATTGCAATGGCAAGATATACAGTGAAAATTAGTTACAATATGGTTTGTTCTCACCCAAAACCAACTGAATCGCTTCAGAGGACATGGAATTGATAACTGTATGCTCCCTTAATGTGCTTTTTTTCACTTGCATTGAATTCTGCAGATGAAAGAAAGTCATACACATCTGAGATGGCATGAGAGTGAGTAAATAATGCACCAATCATCAAATAAGTCTATAGAACAGTTTCGTATTTTAATGAACTGTTCCGTATTTTATGCAATTTACTTGTAATTTTTATACTTAATTATTTTAAATATCAGTTACTTTTAATACTTTTACTTAAATCGTTTTCCCATAAGTTACTTTAACTTTTATTTAAGTCAATGTCCATGAAGGTATCTTTAACGAGGCAGACGAGGAATGAGAATCTAGATGCAACTTTAATATCACGAAAATAATCAAATTAACTCAGAATAAAACGAAACAAAACACAGGGAATCCAAGTACAGAACATGACAGAATAATACATGTAAAGATTGACAAAGAAACCAGAGGAAACAAGGAACACCTTTGGAAACAATCAGGGAATGAGGAACACCTGGGGAGCCAATCAGGGTGAAACAATCATGAAATAAAACTATGAAGGATTACAAAACTAACAGGAAACAGGAACAGGGAACTAAACAAGAATTACAACATAAAAGTCAGGACAAAAACAGGGAAATATATGACAGAATCTTTACTTTTACTCAAGTATGACAAATGGATACTTTATACAACACTGATAACCTTCAATGATCACACTGGGCCATGATGCAAATGTTTATCCAGAAAAGTGAAGCTTCCGACAACACTTCATTATAAAAGTAGGATTTAAAATAAAAGCTAGATGTCTGTGTGATGAAGAGGAGTGCTTGGCCAGGCCATGATGGGGCACAGCTGGCGCTGAATCAGCTGATCAGCGGGAGATCGAGATAAGGGGCAGACGGAGACTCTGGTTTGAGAGAGAGAGAGACGTACGCGGCCACGTTGTGTGTGTCTGATTGTTTATGTTTATGTTGTTTTAAGTTCATTTATACCATTAAACCTTTATGTTGACTGTTCAGCCTGTTCCCGCCTCCTCCTTGCCCATCCTGAAACGCATTACAGCCTGAAATTGATGAAAATGTATAAAAATATATTGTACTGTACAATAATATGTACTATACAACTGTATAGTAAAATGTAATATTCACTGTAGTAGTTTTAGTAATAATAATAAAAAATAAATCAAAATATCAAAAGCAAGACAGCTGTTGAATAAAAGTTTGGCAAAAACAATTAATGACATTTAAAAAAATGTTCTGGAAAGTTCTGGAAAATAATAATTAATCTATAATTATTAAAATAATAAAAAAAAAAAAACTGATGTGTTCAATAGCATATTATAATATTAGCATATTTTTGCTGTGGTATTGAAATTGCTATCGAGAACTCTAAAATTTCACTGGTATCTGTACCGACTACTGAAATTTTGGTGACAACACTACATGCACACATATAAATACACAAATACACAAACAGACCCTCGGGTCTCAGGGTCTCGCTTAATTACCAGACTTCATAAGTGAAGTTGGCAGCATGGTGTTAGTGGCTGGGAAGCCTGCCAGTGCTGCAGAAATGAGACCAAGTGTCAATGTTTGATCCCTCAAGATAGTGAACCAATGGCTCCTCTCCAAAGTCAAGATTGTGTGTGATGGTTTGTTCAACTTTAAAAATTATCAGATAAACTCATGAAAAGTGTAACAGTGTGTGTTTGTGTTTTTTAATAATGTGCTGGTGCAGAACAGCAGGTGTTAGATTTACTCTGCTCAGAGCAGATACCCCTCCATCATCCAGCAGAGAATATAAGAAAACCCTTATATTCCATTACATAATAAACATTTAACATGTATTACAGAATGTTTATTATTATTATTGTTGGGCCTCATGTATTCAGATACAAGACAAAAGGCAGGCCTAACACAGTCATAAAGCCTGACTGAGGCCCACAAAAACAAAGTCATAAATCTTACTTATAAAAACCGTGCCAAAATCAAACAAAGGGAGTACAAATCTGACTACAAATCCCAAGAAACTTTGCTCATTTTACAACGTATACACTTTATTCTTGTGGATCAAGTTTATTGTTTGTACAGTTTACGGACCGCCAAGTCCGCTCATTGTTGCTAATAATACTCAAGGTATTAATGTATCATACTGTTATCACAAATGAGTGTGCTGTGTTGTAATCCATCAAGGTTACGACCTGTTCACCGCGTCATTGAGTGATAAACTAACAGTTGCCTTCTCTCCCACGATCGTGAAATCGGCTTCAGCGCTACCACTTTATTCTCTCTCACTCTGTCATACTAACCACATACACATGCACGCGCGCATGCAACCCCTCACAAACATTTGGCTAGTAGATAACTTTGTGATAAAGCTCAGCTTTGTCCCCAAGTTATCGTACAAGCAGAGACACACGGTAAACAGGCAGACACCATTAACCGGCTTCTCTCCGCCCACATACTCTCTGGCCGGAAATCTCTCGAGCGTCATGTCCCCCATTTTGTGTCACTTCTTACACACACACACACACACACACAGGCTTGCAATGGTATGAGATTTTCACAGTATACGGTATTACACAATTACTATTATCAGTGAAAACAGAAGGGTTATTTAATTTATTTATTTATTTTTGAGCAAACACTTTATTATAATTGAAACTTGAAACCATTTATTTTATTGAAGTATGTGTTCCACATTTAAGAATGATGCGGCATCCACTCTTGGTACATACTGTATGTATAAAAAAAGTCTCCCTCTTGAAAATAAGTGTCAACCTGCCATAGATTAAACATAACTGTATTTAATGTATCTTGGGTTGCATTTCCTTTTATGTTGCATAGTTTTGTTCATGGTTTTCCAGTACAAGGACATGCATCGAGTGACATTATTTTTGTTGTTGATGTCAACAACAAAATCTACAGGAAGTTTCTCTCCCCATTTTAAAAAAATTGAAGAACATATTCACTTATATGAGCCCATTATTATCCCGTTTGTTACCTAATATTACATATACACATATTACACAGAAGGAAATGCTCCTCATAACCATGGTTAGATCAGTGTGCAAGTCTTAAATAATAGTAATAATAATAATTAATGTATTTCTGAAAAATAAATACTAGGTGAAACACACCTTGAAATTTTAACTAAAACTGCCACTGTTGATATAAAATGAGGTCTAATAAATTCTACCTTTAGATTATTTCATATGAAACAATAGCATTGTCAAAATATAACAGTTACTTTTACTCATGTAAAATCCTGAAACAAATATGTAAATATGATGTGTGTAATTATAATATTTGTAACTATTTTGGTAAAGAGGTCACATCGGGATTTGAGTAGCGCATGGGGGGCCACATTGTATTACTTTTGAGATACATTGTTCTGCATTGATTTGGCTTTTGAATCTTTTAAGCCCAGAAATAGTTGTGTACTCAATTTTCTGAAGTGTATATTTGACTAGTGGGACTATTCTGCAATTACCTAAAGTATTGTATTGCTCTACAAAGATAGATACTTTTCTATCAGGCATTAAAAACTCAATAAAGGCAGAGATTATACATTTATTTTGCCAACTCTACTTCTCTGTTAATTTATTATTCAGTTTTAATAATAAAATTAAAAAAATAAATTTATAGAATGTCACAGAGCGGGCAAGTTTACTTTTTTTTTCAAAAAAATTACCCGTGTACATGCTTAATGTCATGATGCGGGTCTCCTCGATTGATTGACTTTCAGCACACAACTGAATAACACAGGCTGCATGACTATGATGAATGATTACTGCAAGAGTTAGATTAACATACAGGTGCGAAGGGACAAACGTTTCTAAATTGCACAAATAAAAAAAATTTACATATTCATCTCTAGCTTGCTTTTGCACTACAGATCGCTAAGTTTGTTCAAAGGGGAAAGCGAGAGACTGAAAAAGCGCACTCGAGTGCATGGTTGCCAGATTGCACAAAATAAGTATTACATTAGACAGAATATTTCCAATTTGCGCAAGTATAAATCATAAACTGGGGGTGTTTAGTTTTGGGGGTGGCTCTTATGTGGCAACCCTGAGCATGTTAAACGCTTGTGGAGACACGTTAGGTCCCATTGCAAGTTAACTGAAATATCCAATGAAAAATAAAAATGCTTTTACGATAAATGAGCCGCGGGCCACATTAAACCATGTGGAGGGCCTGATCCAGCCCGCGGGCTGTATGTTGCCCATGTCTGCTTTAGCTGTTTGCGCGATTATCATTAAATCTGCCTCGGCAGTCCTAAATAGTCTATACCTTGGGCGGCCGCCGAAATATCTTAAATGGGAGAACCATGGCATTGTTCTTTCCCTGCTGTCCGTGACCCAGTCCGAATACACCAGTTGAGAAACACTGCTTTAAGTCACACACACTCATGTCAGATCCCATCGCCTCGCTTCTCTCAGACATTTTCTCCGCTGCGCGCGCACGTGTCACAGGTTCACGAGTCTGACAGGCAGACAAGGAATAAAGAAGATGCACTCGCATGTGAAATTCTCCGTCCGGTGGCATTTTTTTCCTCAATACATTAGATAAGCAAATGTACATGGTATGATAACCATCCATTTTCAAACCGTGGTATACCGTGAAACTGGTATACTGCTGTAACCCTACACACATACCATCCTCTCATGTGTTATAGGCTTATTTTGGTTACCATATCTAATCACATCACTGTTTAGTTTGTAGTTGTAAGTCGGAAGTTTATTGACTGCATTGTATTAATTATTATATTATTATATTGCTGCATCAATAAACTTTGTTATATTTCAAAGAGAAGTGTTTTGGATTGGTTTGCATACACATGTGTCGAAGGCTGGCAGGGGATGCCAGTGCTCGAATTCAAACCTTTGTTGTTTCCTTTTGAATTTTGATGACCTAGGGGCATCAATTTTCCTAAGAGAACAATCTAATATTGAGACTGTTATACTGTCTGGTTATTAGTCCCTGATTACAGGGTGGTGCCCTGTCAACATTAATCCTAATTAATATTCTATTGATTTTGATAATTGAAAATTATCTTTGATTGTTGAATTTGAAGGATCAATAAGCTAGTGTTAAGTCTAATCAGTGATTTTAATCATTCATAATTACCTACCGCTCTCTGAGGTAAGACTCGCGGTGGTGGCTTGTGTGTTTACATCAACACGGAATGGTGCTAGTTTCTAGCTACTGCTCATTGGTGGTGGAGCTTGTGACAGTTAGATGCAGACTTTTTTTTTTTTATTTACCATGTGAATTCACCACAGTGATTATAACCAGAGTTTACATTACCCTCAGCGCTAACGCTAACGAAGAGCTCTGTGAACTGTATGGGGCTATTAGCAAACTGCAGAACGCTCATCCTGACGAACTGTTTATTGTCGCTGGAGATTTCAAATGTGCAAATCTCAAGACAGTGCTACCTAAATTCCATCAGAATGTGGACTTTGTAATGAGAGGGGCGAATACGCTTGATTTTGTTTACACAAACATCGGGCGAGTACTGGGCGGAGCCCCGCCACCACCTCAGCTACTCAGACCACATCTCTGTTATGTTAATCCCAGCATACAGACCGCTTGTCATCATCTTCAGGGAGGCTCTACCAACTTGGAGGAATACACAGCATCAGTGATCTGCTACATCAGCAAGTGCATTGATGTTGTCACTTTCTCCAAGACCATCACCACACGCCCCAACCAGAAGCTGTGGTTGAGTGTGGAGGTGCGTGCGATGCTGAGGACCCGAGACTCTGCCTTCAGAGCAGGCGACAAGGTGGCCCTAAGAACAGCGAGGCCCAAACTGTCCCGGGCCATCAGAGAGGCAAAGCGTGCACACGCCCAGAGAATCCACAGTCACTTCCAGGACAGCCGTGACACACAACGCATGTGGCAGGGCATCCAGGCCATCACCAATTACAGGACAACATCAGTTGCCTGTAACAAAGATGCCTCCCTTCCAGATGCACTGAATGACTTCTACGCTCGGTTTGAGGTGCAGAACGACATGGTGGCGAGGAAGACCCCCCTCCTCCTAACGACCAGGTACTCTGTCTTACCATGGCTGTTTTGAGGAAAACTCTACGTAGAGTCAAACCACGGAAGGCTGCTGGACCAAACATCATTCCTGGCAGAGTGCTCAGAGGATGTGCAGACCAGCTGGCAGATGTTCTTACCGACATCTTCAACATCTCTCTGAGCAGCGCTGTCATTCCAATGTGCTTCAAGGCCACCACCATTGTCCCCATGCCAAAGAAGTCTTCAGTGTCCTGCCTCAACGACTACTGTCCCAATCGCACTCACACCCATCATCTTGAAGTGCTTCGAGAGGCTCGTCATGAGGCACATTAAGACCCAGCTGCCCCCCTTACTAGACCCACTGCAGTTTGCGTATCGTCCAAACTGTTCAACAGACAATGGCATTGCCACCACCCTCCATCTGGCTCTCACCCACCTAGATAAAAAGGACTCATACGTTTGAATGCTGTTTATAGACTTCAGCTCAGCATTCAACATAATAATTCCTCAGCACCTGATTGGAAAGCTGAACCTACTGGGCCTGGACAACTCCCTCTGCAACTGGATCCTGTACTTCCTGACTGGGAGACCTCAGTCAGTCCGGATTGGGAACAGCATCTCCACCACCACACTGAGCACTGGGGCCCCCCAGGGCTGTGTGCTCAGTTCACTGCTGTTCACTCTGCTGACTCACGACTGTGCAGCAATGCACAGCTCAGATTCATTAGAAATTGTGTGAGTAAAAAGTACCCACTTTCAAGCCTACTCTAAAAGTATTTGCTTTTTCCAAAAAGTTACTCAAGTAAATGTAATGGAGTAAATGTAGCACAATACTACCCACCTCTTTTTACACCGACAACACCCCCAGTTTTCCACCCTGTTTTATTAAATTAGATTTAATTTATTACGTTGTTTTTTAATTATTAGAATTTAAATAGTGGTCAACATGACTGAGATGCATTGTGTATGGAAGAGCTATAAATATAACGTAACTCATTTGTTCATACAGTGGCACCTGCAGCTGTACGGCCATACGTACAGTGCATATCATGACCTCAGAAATAATTACTATCACAATATTTCACCAATCTTGAAATGTTCCCTTATTTCTGTTAGCTATTTACAAGAACTATCAATTCCCAATTTGTGCATGTGTGGCGGGGCAGTGGTTGGACAAAAATTACAGTAATATACAAAATGAAGCAAGATAAAGAGCAGACTACGCCACCCCGTTTCTATGAACAGGGAAATTTCATAAGACACACAGGTTCGCTACCACAGAGATCAGGAGACGTGGATATGAATACAAACACACTTTATTTTCACGACAATAATGATTTAAAATGTATAAGAACTTGTTACAAAAGTTACACTGCTTCAGTGAGCGCCAGACCAAAAATGAAAATAAGAAAGAAAAACGTTCAGTCTGAGGCTTACCAGTAGGGCGGCTAGCTGCGCAGTGAGTATCCTAAGACCACACCACTCACCCAATTATCCTCCACACCAACACTCACACACGCCAAGTGAGGGAAACGCAAGTGCCAACGGCAAAACACTCTGTGAAGGAAACGCCACCACAAAAAAAGGACAAGGACAGCTAGCTTCCCTACACCGGGGGCCTCCAGCTCCTGAAACGAACAAAAAAAAACTATAAATTTCACAATTAATCAACAGATACTCAAGTTATCCACAATTTATATTAAAGCAGGTTCAAACCCTAAAGAAGGTCAATAACTGGTGAATGACTGTCCACAGAAGTTCGACAGACTGGTGTAACCCAAAAAGGGTTACACCAAATTGCCAGTAAGACCTGAACATAAACAATGAAGCAGTCAACTGCTATAAGAAAAAAAAAAATAAATAAAAATAAATAAATAAATTAACCAATACAAAATGAAAATTAATTATACTTCAAACAAATTAAATCACGAAACAAAAAAAATAAGCAAGCAAACAAATTAACAAACAAACCAACTGTTGATGGCGATGTCACAAAAGGTGGGGCTAAGGTACAGCATTGGTAAGTCTCATGCTGGGTGACGGCCCCAAGACCAACCACCCCTCACCAAGACCACCAGCATTAGCGCAAAGCCATCTACAAAACAAACAAAAGAAAACAGAAAAGACGGACATATCCCAAAAAAAAAAAATAGTCACACCGTAGTATGAATGGCAGCAGAACAAACAGTGCAGTCTAACAATGTTGTCTAGGGAGAATTTGCCCCGCAGCCCACAATGACTAACTGTTCCCGAGCAGTCTAACACACTAAAAATAAACAAATTAAATGAATAAAAAACAAATAATCAAACCTCATCATGCTCGAGTATACATATATATATACATACCCGGTTGTAGAGCGCTAGACCCACAGATTATTCGGTTTCTCAGTTTCATTCATAAGCAAACCGCCAATGTACAGGTGTTCCATCTGAACGTACACATGAACTGCAATACGATGGAAGCATAGGTTACCGGGGGGTCACACCAGAACAAACATTATTCCGTTAAAATAGACATACCTGTGGTAAAAGACAGCCTGCACCCCAAACGCAAAGTCGCACCAATCCTGGCTAGAACCTGGCTACAACAATTACACCGCCACTTTAATAGTGTGTGTGTACTAGCAGCAACATTAGCCAACCAGCTAGGTACATACCTCCCACAGAGCTGCACGCGCGTGCAAAAAAACGAATCTGACGATGATGCCTACCCAGGTGGCCTGAACTCCGCCTTAAATAGGTCAGGGACGGCAGCCCATAGGCTGTCACACCAATCAGTCATGTAACAACCGCAAATAATAGGGTGGGATCTAACCCGCCTTGCCACACATGTATAATTCTTTAGTTAATTGGCCAAACAGGCTTGCTAAACGGTCTGAATCGATTTGTGATTCAGTACAATTTGTCACAGTGCCCTTTCACTGAATCATTTGGGCCGGTTTCTCACACAGTAAAACCGTATAGGGATATTTACGAATACAGCTCTTGATGCACTTTAAATTGACCTACAGTCAACTGAAACAAAAGGCTGTCTTTTTGATAGGTAACTTTGAAAAACTTCAGCTAGTGATGTGTCATGTGAACATGGGGCTGTTCAAACTGAATGTGATTTTGCATCCACGTGCGCTGTTTTTCAATGTAAAAATTAGCATGATGGATGTCTTTTGACAACTGCATCACATTTCACTGTGTTTTTAGCATTTCTTAAAGGAGCACTGCATTTTTAGATGCTGTGTCAAGTTAATAAGAACTTCAACTGATAAAAATGCATCTCGAGACACCTGCATTCTGCTCTATTGCTTGTGGTGAGTTTTGCTTTTTTAGCGTGAAAACGCATCTGTCTGAACTGTTTGAAGGGGAAATATTATAATCCCTTTTTTGCTCTTGAAAGTTATATCTTACATTTCAAAATCCTCACGTATTCTTATTATATTAATCAATGTTCTGTTCCTCTTTTCCTAAAAGGTACAAATATGTATGTAATCTGAGTGGTGACTGAGGGTCCGGCCCATGTCAGGAGTGCAGTAACCAGGTTTCCTCATTTAGCCTGGCCTCCGGAGAATGTGCATTTTATGTTTTATTGCATTTATTAACCATTTTATTATATTGAGGATTGATTCATCACTAGTAGTAATGTAATAGAGATCGTAGATATGATTTGTTGTTATTATCTTTGTTTTATGGTTTGTAAAAGTAACCATGACTGGACAACACAGCAACCTCATGTCATCAATTAATTGAACCATGAATATACTTCAACTAGATGCAGCAAAAGTGTGCTCTCTTGTGGTCTTTTGTGCCCTTTTGTTTCTCTCTGTGCTCTGTCCTAATGTTCCACAGATGGTGAGTCCCTGCATTCCAGCAAGGTTGGGGAGAAGGCCTCTATTCCTGAGAAGGAGATAACATTTACACATTGCATATCTAAATAACACATCTATGAATTATTTGTGGTTATTGTGCCATCTCAAATGTGACTTTGCCATAGTCAAAAACAACTTCCAAGGATTTTAATTGCTCTCCTTGGTACTCCTTTGACGTAAAGAAATAAGGAGTAGCCATAACTGATACCTAACCTTTGATATCTGACCACAAGTTGTTTCAACCAAGGATGGGACCTCGATTCATGTTGTGGCTAACAATTTTTTTTTTTTTTTTGCACAAAGACGGAAACAGTCCATATTTGTAATATGTTAAATTGTTTGAAGTATTTGACCTACCAGAATGCTAGAAATTGTGGAATGATGACACCATTTATGTCATTTGCACCTGAATATAATTGCTTTGGAAAATTTATAAAACTGCACTTTGATTTCCTGTCTTTCTAACTGTTGAATCTTACCGATTTGTGTTGCTATTGAACCTAAAGAGAACAATCAGTAAACTCTCTCTAATTTGATGATTGCAATCCTGAGTTTTTATTCTTCAATATCCATATTGAGGACCAGGCTGTCACCCCTAAAGCTTATGGTGGAGCAATTTTATCGGTGTAGACTTGATCAAACAACAAAAATAAGTTATGTAGATTTTATTATTTTGTTAGGGACTGTCTGGTGGAGAGACTGAGTGAGGCACTGCTGATAGTACCTGAATAAAAGAGGCCAGAGGCTGAGAGTGGGTGGGTGGGAGTGGATCAGACTGTCCACTCTTATGTTCTAGTCCTCACTTAGAGTCTTTATTAAGAATCTAGCAGTGGCTAGATATCACACCCGGATGTAGTGGTATCTTGATTAGAATGTGAGGATGTCCTTGTGACATTGGAGACATCCGCAAAAAGATGGCGCAAATAGTAGTCTGCAGACTTTGAATGGGAAAACCTTGTCTCTCTTGGTTTCTCCACTCAGACAGGGGCACCCCAAGTTTAGGAAAAGATAGATAGCAGATTCTTTTAGTTCAGATTAGATATTATTATTTATTTTATTATCTTGTTTTATATACACACTGTATTGATTGGTTGATCATGGGTACACTGAGATCTGCCTTTGAGACTAAAATTAAATGAAAATAAATTAAATAATGATATAATCATTTTGTGTTCTCTGCTTTTTCAATTGGTGAAGTCGTGAACTCTTTTTCCAATGATTTTTATCTGTGAACAATTGAGCTAAATAAAATAGAAAGCCAACACTGTAAATAAGTTTGTTCAGATGCCCTGATATCTAAGAAGTATACTGAAGTAATCAAGAAAACGGTTAGTCAAGGATTAGTCAAGAGAACAACATCTTGAATGGTTGAAAACGAGGAAGGATACAGATAAGTACAAATTTGGAGTTGCATGTGCGTTCCATTAAACCCAGAGGGAAAAATTGTAGAGATGGTTGAAGGATTTCGAAAAGTGATGGCAGTACAAGACAAAGTTGTTGAGATTTCATGTCTGTTACAATCTGAGTGATTTAGAAAATGGTTTAGAGGTTGTGTTTAAACTATATGAAGAAATGAAAAAGAAAAAAAAAGAAAGAATCTGCCGCTGTGGTGTCAGTCCTCTCCGCTCCTGAGTTCTCTTCTGAAGACTTGGCGCACATGCCCCATGCAAATTAAATTGATGTTATAGTTACAGAAATTGATAAAGTGAAAACATCTACAGATGCAAAACATTGATAATAAAAATACTAACTCCACTAATGAAGCTTTGTGCTGCCACCATAAGACCAATACATGATTATCAGGGTCATTGTATTAGCAAAATAAATAATTAAATGGTTCAGGAGGAGAAATGGGGGAACATAATATAATGACCTCCACTGAAAAGTATAGTTTGAAGTCTCGATCAATTTGAATTGCATAACCCAAGTTGACTGTTGTGGATTAAACTAGAGACAGTAGCTAGACTTGGGGATATGTGACATTCGAGATTTAGTGGAAAATCTGGTTTCCATTTCCAAATTGGCAGAAATCAGCTTGAGTTCTTTCCTCTCATACCAGATGATTGGGGTGAATTCTGTGATGCTCTTGAAGGATACAAAGTTTCTGTGCAGGACATTTTAGGGTGGGGCTCTTTCCCTGGACCAGTGTCACAGTTTCCGTGTTGCATATGACAAATACTGTGCAGCAAATTACATGAGGTCATGTTCTGACTCATCTCTAGTGATAGAGACAGTAATATCTGGGCTGAACAGAGATTATCAAGATCTTCTGTACACTGGTTTAGTTGAAATCCCTTCCTGGAAAAAGTTTCTCACATGGTGTAATCTCACTTAGACACATAGGCCCAATAGAGAAGCTATAAAGAAAGGCTAAGAATTAGCTGCTGCAGCATTGGAGGAAGAGATTCCGCCTGACATAACTTGCCCTAGATGTGGCATTAGTGGACATGATACTGAAAATTGTAGGTTTAAGCTCAGTAAATGTCAGAAATGTGGAAAAATAGAACATATCCAGAGAACCTGTAGTTCCAGAGCAAAAGGACATAGTCAGGAAGGTGTCAATAAAAAAAGAGGAAAGGAAGAGGGAGGCTAACATGAAGAATGTTAAGCTAATTGATTTCCAGCTCTCAAAGCTCCAGCTGTTATTAGAGGAGGAATATGAATAGGGGTCAGCGGCCTCCAGCTCTTGTGATGAAACTGATTCTCATCCTCTCGTTCACACATTGTTAGGAGGCCGGCAATGCATTGCTTTGATTGATACAGGGGCATCAGTTTCTATCACTAATCTTCCTGTTCATACTATATCAGAATCTACGTAAATAGAAGGGTTGAATGGTATATACATTTTCTATCGATAAGTCCCACTTCCCCTCAAGATAGAGGATTCCCCAAATTTATATTGGTAAGAATTTTGGGTAGGGAAAAACACATTTGGTACAATAATGGTTGTTGATATTTTAAAACAGTTGGAAGCAAATATTTTATTATCACAAGATAAGATTGTACTTGACTGCAATGAAGTACACTGCTTATCTCATGTTGTTCCCCACCAGGACGACCCAGATTATTCAGTCGCAGCTGTTACAGCCGTAACAGAGAAACGCCCTGAATGGGAACTTTTGATTTCTAAATTCCCTACTGTGTGCACTAAAAATACATTTGACTGTGGTCTTGCTAAAGCGTTAACAATCAGCATTCCAGAGCCTGTGTATGAAGCTAAATGTCAATATCCCCTCAAAAATGATGCTTGTAAAGGAGCAGAGGTTGCTGTATATCAACTAAGGAAACAGGGGATTATTGTTCCTTGCAAATCTCCCACTAACTCTCCCATGTTGCCTGTCAGCAATCTGGATGGAAGCTGGCACTTGGCAATTGATTATTCTGCACTAAATGCAGTTTAACATAAAGCACACCCCCTAGTAGCCAACCCTACAACAATTCTCAATGAGATATGGTCTCAGCATGCTTATTTTACTGCTTGGACTTTGGAAATGTCCAATCGCTGTAGAGGATCAGCCAATGTTTGTTTTTACCTGTGGGGTTCAAAAATGGACATGGACCCGTGTACCACAGGGGTTTTGCAATTCTCTGATGTTATTTCATCAGAATTGGGCTACTTTTATTTATCCTATTCGTAAAGCATTCGAGGATGATGGATCTATTGTTTTGCGGTATGTTGATGCTGTTCTAATTGCCAGCCCCACCAAGTTTAAGCACAAGTTTTGGTCACAGTTTTGGTCACTTGTGGATCTCTTTCTAAGAGTGGTGCTCAAGTAGCAGAACTGATAGCCCTTACATGAGCACTGCAGATTGCCAAAGGGAAACGAGTAAATGTGTACACAGACAGTACTTACGGCTTACGGTTTTGTTCATTTTGGACCTGTGTGGAAGCGCAGGGGCTTTCTAACTACTGCTGGATTACCCATTTCTCTTCAAAAGCAGGTTGTTTTGGATTGATGCATTCTTGCTCCCTCCTCACATGGGGAGCTGATTTCAAAGTTTTCCATCGACAACTCCTTTGAATCTAAAGGAAACCAATCTGGCTGCATGAGAGGCTGCTCTTTTGATAAAGCTCACAGAAAGTGTGGAGGCTCTTTCTCTCTATCTCTCTCTGTGTTGACACAGACGGTGGGGGTGCACCTGAAAAAAACATTTTTGAACTCTATGCTATTAATGATGGTGATGAGCAGGAACAATAGCCAAATTAGGGGCCAAAAATCAAAACCCACAACATATTTGTTAGATCCAATACCAAAAAAGCTCTTAAAAGAGGTATTCCCAGTAATATCAGAACCTCTTCTTAATATTATTAGCTCCTCGCTATCCTCAGGACATGTAAACTTTAAAATGGCAGTTATCTAACCGCTTATTAAGAAGCCACAAGTTGATCCCTGGAGAACTGGCTAATTATAGACTGATTTCAAATATCGAAAAGAAAAGGTAGTATCCTCCAAAATATGTTAATTTCTAGAGAGAAATAGTATATATGAACAATTTCGGCCTCATCACAGAATAGAGACTGCACTTATCAGAGTTACAAATGACTTGCTCTTATCATCTGATCGCGGCTGCATTACACTTCTAGTGCTTTTAGACCTTAGTGCTGCAAACGACACGATCAATCTCAACATTCTATTCATTAGGCTAGCGATTAAATTTGCATTTGTGGAGTTGCATTACCATGGATTAGGTCCTATTTAGCGGACTGCTACCACTTAGTCTATGTAAATGAGGAATTGTCAAAGTAAACAAAAGTAAAGCATGGAGTGACACAGGGATCAGTTAAAAGGCCCTCTTCTTTTCTCCTTGTATATACTTCCCCTGGGAGATATTATCAGGAATCGTGGAATAAGTTTCCACTGTTATATGATGGTTACTTTATATTTCTTCAAAACCTGATGAGATTTCACAATTCTCCAAATTAGCAGAGTGTATCAATCAAATAAAAGATTGGATGGCCATAAATTTCTATCTACTCAATTCCAATAAAAAATTTTTGGACCAAAAACCCATAAAAATAAGCTGCTAAAATATAATTTTCACTCAATAGATGTACTGATACATCGTCTTCAACAGCGAAGAACTTAGGTGTTATATTTGATGCCAATCTGTCCTTTGAAAGTCAAATTGCCAATAAAATTTTGTTATCTATGTACAAAGCTTTGAATGGTGTAGCTCTGCAGTACTTAAGTGACCTTCTAACATGCTATATTACATTACATTCATTACAGTCACAATATTCTGGCTTGTTAATAGTTCCTAGAATATCAAAATCCACAAAAGGTAGATCCTTTGCATATTTGGCTCCTAAACTATGGAATAGTCTCCATGACACTGTACGAGATGCAGACAAACTCACTTTTTAAGTCTAGACTGAAGACTTATGTTTTTAGCAAGGCATACACCTAATTTATCCTTAAACTCACAATTAGGCTGCTTTAGTTATGTCTGCTGGAACCAGAAACCAGAAACATTGATCGTGATCTATAACTCTGCAATAAATCAAATGACATCTATTCTAATATTATTTTATTTGTTTCTCTGTCTCAACCTCATGACTCCTATACTGAGGTCACCAGAACCGGCTGGATCCAGCTCCATTCCCGCTTCAGGTTGGACTCCACTGCTATGTGTTGCTGTGTGATGATGACTAATAGCAGCCAGTGCCAGCCAAACATCACATCAGTTTATTACGATGGACTTCAGAGGATGAACTGATAACAACTCCAACCATAAGACATGTGATACTTCATATGCCATTGCCTCAACCTTGGAATTAGTATAGAACTCACCGTAATTACTGGCCAGATTGACTGCGAGGCACATGGCCATCCTGCAGGTACACCCGGCCAAAGCACTAAAAGAACTGCACGTGGGTAGTGCTGATCTCAATGTGCAGCAGGAGCTGCGCTCGGCGACCGACCTTGCCATCCAGGCGACGAAGGTCACAGCGTGAGCACTCGGGCAGGCGATGTCCACCTTGGTGGTCAAGGAACACCACCTGTGGCTGAATCTGGTCGAGATGAGGGACGCCTACAAAGCCCTCTTTCTCAACACGCCCATCTCCCAGGTCGTAATTTTCGGTGACACAATTGAGTACTTCACCCAGCAGTTCTCAGTGGTAAAGAAGCAGATGGAGGCCATCCAGCACATCTCGCTGCCTAGGCTGCCTGGGCATGGCCTGCCGGTTATGACGAGTCTCGAGAACGGCCCAAGAGGCCCTCCTCCTCAGTTGCTAACCCGCCCAATGCGTGTTTTGCAGAGCAAGAAAAATTTTTTGAGCTCCCCCTCAGCACTGCTGTCTCGGGTCAAACCAACGCTCCCCGACGTGAAGTCGCCTTCTCCCCCCGCCATGAGGCCCCACCCCCAGGTACGTCAGACCCCTTCGTGCCTCTCGTCTGGAGCTTGGACGTATGGCTAACA
Source organism: Moxostoma hubbsi (assembly GCA_032164185.1). Taxonomy (NCBI): domain Eukaryota; kingdom Metazoa; phylum Chordata; class Actinopteri; order Cypriniformes; family Catostomidae; genus Moxostoma; species Moxostoma hubbsi. The sequence continues at coordinate 26,951,797 of JAVLUX010000016.1, read as the reverse complement.
CTTTCCAACCTGTCGCGGTCGCTGGCCAGGAGCATCCAACTTGGCTATGCTATTCAGTTTGTCATGCACCTGCCCCGGTTCAGCGGCGTACACTTCACTTCAGTGCAGGGTGAGAACGTCGCCACCCTGTGTGTGGAGATCGCAAGGGTGCGATAGAACCTGTTCCTCCAGCCGAGATGGGGAAAGGGTTCTACAGACCTTAGTTCATCATGCCAAAGGCGGAGGGTTGTGGCAACCTTGGACCAGCGAGTTCTGAACCGGGCCTTACACAGACTCCCGTTCAAAATGCTGAGGCAGAAACACATTTCGACCTGCGTCTGGCATCAAAATTGGTTCGCACCTGACGGATGCATACTTTCATGACACAGACCCTTCCTATGGTTTGCTTTCGACCAGGTGAATCAGTACAAGGTCCTCCCCTTTGGCCTATCCTTTTCCCCTTGCGTCTTCACGAAATTCACAGAGGCAGCTCTTGCCCCTCACTCAACTAACTCGATGACTGGCTGATTCTAGCACAGCTCAGCCATCTCGGGCTTCGGGTCAACTAGGAAAAGAGCAAGCTCTCCCCAGTTCAGAGCATTTTTTTTTCTCGGCATGGAACCTCACAAGCAAGCATGCACAGTTGGTGCTGAACTGCCTGAAGTCATTCTGGCGGAGGTCTTATGAGTCAACGGGCAGGAGTTCCCCTACAGAAAGTGTCCAGATGTGTTGTGGTCACCACATATGCCTCCAAACACATCCTGACCACCGGTTCCTGATCAGGACCATGACTGGGTTGGCACATCAACTGCCTAGAGTTGCTGGCTGTACTATTCACCCTGCGGAGGCTATTGCCATTGATCCAGGGCAAGCATGTATTGTTCTGGTCCGACAAATCAACAACAGTAGCATATATAAATTACCATGGCAGTGTACGCTCTCGTTGCATGTCGCAACTCGCCCGCCATCTCCTCCTCTGGAGTCAGCAATGGCTGAGGTCGCTGTGAGCCACTCATATCCCAGGCAGCCTCAACGCCACAGCGGACACGCTGTCATGGCAGGCAATGCTCAGCGGAGAGTGGAGACTCCACCCCCAGGTGCTCCAGCTGATTTGCTGTAGATTTGGCAAAGCACAGGTAGACCTGTTTGCTTCACGCGAATCCTCCCACTGCCCGCTCTGGTATTCCCTGAAGGGAGCCTCCCCTTGGGACAGACGCGCTGTCACACAGCTGGCCCTGGGGGCTGGGCAAATATGCATTACCCCCAGTGAGCTTTCTTGCATAAATCCTGTAAAAGGTCAGGGAGGACGAGGAACAAGTCATCCTCGTGGCCCCATACTGGCTCATCCAGACTTAGTTCTCAGACCTCACGCTCCTCGCAACAGCACCTTGCGACACAATCTGGCACCCTCGCCCAGACCTCTGGAACCTCCACGTCTGGCCCTTGGACACGAAGTGGAAGATCTAAGTGGTCTACCACCAGCACTCATAGACACGATCACTCAAGTCAGAGCTCCCTCTACCAGGCAGCTTTATGCACTGATGTGGCATTTGTTTGTGAATCTGTGTTCTTCCCAAGCTGAAGAACCCCAGAGATGCATAATCGGGTCAATGCTTTCCTTCCTGCAGGAGAGGGTGGAGGGGCGGCTGTCCCCCTCCACCTTGAAGTTATATGTATCCACTATAGCCGCACACCATGACACAGTTGATGGTAAGTCCCTAGGGAAACATGACTTGATCATCAGGTTCCTCAGAGAAGCCCGGAGGCTGAATCCTCCCAGGTCATGCCTCTTCCCATCATGGGATCTCCAGAGAGAGAGCCCCATTTGAGCTGCGAGAGTCAGTCGAGCTGAAAGCCCTCTCCTTTAAGACAGCCCTCCTGATTGCGCTCACCTCCATCAAGAGGGTGGGGGGCCTGCAAGCATTCTCTGTCAGCGACTCTTGCCTGGAGTTCAGTCTGGCAGATTATCATGTGATCCTGAGACCCCGACCGGGCTATGTGTCCACGGTTCCCACGACACGCTTCAGGGATCAGGTGGTGAACTAGAAGCGCAACCCCACGAGGAGGCAGACCCAGCCCTGTCGTTGCTGAGTCCAGTGCGTGCTTTGCGCACCTACTTGGAATGCACGCAGAGCTTTAGACACTCTGAGCAGCTCTTTGACTGCTTTTGTAGACAGCGGAAAGGGAACACTGTCTCTAAACAGAGGCTTGCCCACTGGATTGTGGCCATTGGCCTACAAGACCCAGGTGTGCCCGCCCCCGCTGCAGCCTGCTTTAATCCTGCATCAGCAGTTCACGTAACACGGTTCAGCTGTTGTGGCATTTTTCTGTAGGGACCCCTAGTGTCACTACATCGACACAACGTCGAGTGAGTGACAGAAGTGGAACGTCATGCTTACTGTTGTAACCTCTGTTCCCTGATGGAGAGAACGAGATGTTGTGTTCCTCTTGCCACAACACTGTACTAGCCGCTGAAATGGCCGGACCTTGTCTCGGCTCCTCAGCACAAAACCTAAATGGAGTTGCATTCCAGCTCCTTTAATACCCGTATGTCTGATGGAGTGGCATGCAAATTCCACTCGCCAATTCTCATTGGCCTTTTCTCAAAGAATGGAAGGTGTTTGGGGTTCTCAAGAGCGACCCCTAGTGTCACTACATCGACACAACGTCTCGTTCCCTCCATCAGGGAATGGAGGTTACGACAGTAACCATGACGTTATAAATACAATTATTATTTAATTAATTATTTTAAAATACAATTCACAATCATATTTGATCAAACTACACAATGATAACTCTAAGACATTATAGATGTTAGTTTTATCAGTTTTATCTTCTTTTAATGCATGATCTACTGTTAATCTTCTTTGAAACGATGTGTGTTGTGAAAGGCGCTATACAAATAAAAATAACTTGACTTGACTTGACTACTGCAGATGCCACTGCCAAAACATTGCTCCATGAGGTATTCCCTAGATGAGGCCTTCCTTTGCAAATTGATTCAGATCAGGGAACTTATTTCACTGGTAAAGTCATGAAGTTGATGGGAGTCAGAAAGCATTTTCACATACCATTTAGACAGCTGCCTAGTGTTTCTTTGAAGCGTACAAATTGTACTTTTAAAACTGCTCTAAGAGAGTTCTGGAGTGGGAGAAAGGATGGCATATGACCTTGCCAATGTTTCTGTTCAGCATGAGTGTGAGTCCAAACAAAACAATTAAAATTCTCCTGAGGGTGAAACATTAAATCCAGCAGTCACAAAATGGAGGTGAAACAATGGTGACTTATTGGATTGATCACTCCCCAAATTGTCCAGAGAGTTCCTCATATTGCAGAAAGGCCAATGGGTGCACTTAGATCTTTTAGATGCTAATTTCACTACTCTTAGTTGTATCCCTAAAGCCCTAGCTGAAGAAAACTCTAATGCATGTAATGTGACTTTTTAATGTACAGGCCGTTATGTAATCAATCAGAAGCATGTCAAAGATAACAGATTGAAAAAAATCTACCCCAGAGAATGACAGTAAATACGTAATAAAAGAAGGCAGGTTAACCAGATTTTCCCTGCAACCTAAAGTACCAGATCCTAGACACATCATGTCTTACCATATGCCTGGAGCACATGCCATTTTTTTCATCTCTTTACTGTCCACACTGGTAGACCGCCGTGGGGTATTGAACCCAATAACTAACACTAGGAAAAATTTGAATCCCTCTTTGCTCTTGAAAGTTATATCTTATATTTCATAATCCTCAATTATTCTTATTATATTAATCAATGCCGTATTCCTCTTTTTGTAAAAGGTACAAGTAATATGTATGTAATCTGAGGGGTGACTGAGGGTCTGGCCCATGTCAGGAGTGCAGTAACAGGGTTTCCTCATTTAATTGTGCACTTTTGTTTCTCTCTGTGCTCTGTCCTAATTTTCCACAGATGGTAAGGCCCTGCATTCCAGCAAGCTTGGGGAGAAGGCCTTTAATCCTGAGAAGGAGATAACACCTACACATTGCATGTCAAAATAACTAATTTCTCTGAATAATTTACTGTTGTGCCCTCTCACATGTGACTTTACCATAGTTGAAAATAACTTCCAAGGATTTTAATTGCTCTCCTCTGAACCCATTTGACATAAACAAATAAGGAGTAGCCATAACTGATAACCAACCTTTGATATCTGACCATAAGCTGTTTCAACCAAGGATGGGACCTTGATTCATGTTGTGGCTAACAATTATTGTTCCCTTTACAAAAAGCTTCACTTATGATGCTGAGCTGAGAAAAGCACTTTGGGAACATCTTGTAGTTGTGACTGTGAATATGTGTGCAACACATCAATGAACATTGATCGGAATTTATAGCCTCTGCCGGTGTAATCATTGGATGCACCTGGGGCAGGGCTATAAATAGATGCGTCACCGGAGCATCGTCAGATCTTTTGACTTCAGATCACTCTGTGTGTGTGTGTGCTTTCACGAGCCTGTCAGAACTTTCTTTCCTCTGTTAGGAGTTAGAATTGGTTAGGCAGTGCGCAGAAGACCTTTTCGCTCACTCTCTCCCCAGACCCAGCTGATCCTTCCCGTAATCTCGAAGCGTGCTCCGGCACCTCTTTGGTTCATGAGGGGGACCTCGAATCTCTACCCTCTACTCTGCTATAATAAATCAGCGGAAGAATTACTCGACGTGGTTACTCGTGCAGTGGCCAGGCTTCAGTTAGACTGGCCACGCCAACAAGAGACCCCCAAACGCTCCAAGTATATGGATTTCTGTCTGGTGGCCATGGAAAGGGAACGCCTCATGAGTCCCTTCCCTCCTTTAATGACCTCCATGATGAGCTCTCTCGCTCATGGAGGAAGCCTTATCCTTTTAAACGCCCGACGGGTCGTCGTCGCCACGTAACATACTATTGCGCAATAACTTCGCAATATACAAAAACTAAAAAAATTAAAGATAAACATATCTTACATCGTTGGAAAGCTGAGACTCTTGTGATTCGAGCGATGTAAACCATTTTAATATACACTTAACACAGCGGGTACAATCGGTGTATTTCTCAGACAACTTACAGCAAAATAAAAAAAATACAAAATGGTAGAAACTCACCTATAAAGCTCATCTTACTCTACTGATCCACTTCATTCCATCAAAAATGGTTTAGTTACACTGTAAAAGGTCCATACAGTCCAATTCAACGAAGTATTTGGTCCATAACACATTTATATATCAATAAACACCCACGTAGTATAGACGTAGCATTTCGAGCTAACTGACAGAGCTAACACAACTTCGACGGATTCTTTAATGTTTAATGTTCAAGGTAGCTTCATCGCAGATATTTTTACGTCAAAATATCCGCTGACCCCTGAATTTAGATGGACAGATCATTTGAGCCAATCGGTGCATGATAGAGATGTGACCAGGCATCAATAGCCAAGGAGTGCCAACGATGAAGAATGGTCCCTCCCTCTCTTTGGTTGACAGAAAATATACACAGTTACGTGGATCCATGCAAATGACGGTATTTTCTGATAGCCAATGAATTTCTGTAAAGATTGATATGCCGTTTTAGTGGGAGGATTCAACCTGGCACGCGTAAAGTTATTGCGCAATCAACACAGTGACTCATGCACCCCGTGCGCAAAAGACCATTGAAAGCGTGTTTGGAGTGAGCGAAGTTTGCCGAAGAAAAATAGCCAAGAAAACCAGCAAAACACACTTCTTATTAGAAGAAGTCATTGAGCAGTGTACTCGGCGTGAAAGTGATGAGTCGGAGGATGATATTTCGGAAGAAGAGAGTGAGGTTTCAACCATTGACTCGGAGGATATGTTTTTGGGTGGTGGAAATGCCACTCTCGACAAGTAAGTGTTTTATTATATTATACAACATATTTTACTGCATATATGGAGGTAAAGTTGTTTTGATGTGTACTTGCCAGCTTATGTCGCGTGTTATGTCGCGCGTGTGCGTGCGTGTGTGTGTGTGCTCATGCGCGCTCATGCACCTCATGCGCGCTCATGCACCGTGTATCTGTGTGTTCATGTACAGGTTTATATATATATATATATATATATATATATATATATATAGAGAGAGAGAGAGAGAGAGAGAGAGAGAGAGAGAGAGAGAAGAGAGAGAGAGAGAGAGAGAGAGTGTTTTACACATGTTTATCTAAATGTATGTTTAGGCGCTTTCCAAAAAAGGCCACTTGGAGACTCCAAATGACCCTTTGTAACCACAGGCACATAAAATGATGCTATTCTTGAATGCTTTACTGTACAGTCATAATTTTGGGCTCTAATGAAAGGTTACACTTAGAGCTAATATATTCCATATTCAGATTCACTGCCAATTATTGCTGACACATAGTAACTGAAGCATAAACACAGTGTTTTTTTTCAATTCTTGAAAACAAACTTTCTCCTTTTTTTTGTATATATATATATATTATATATATTTATAGTGAGTTCTAATATTAAAGTGTTTTAATTCAATAGAACTTGTTTTGTCTCTTTATTTGTAGAAAGTTTGTTTTCAAGAATTGAAAAAAAAAAACACTAATGTGTTTATGCCAATAAAAATTATGACTGTACAGTAAAGCATTCAAGAATAGCATCATTTTATGTGTCTGTGGTTACAAAGGGTCATTTGGAGTCTCCAAGTGGCCTTTTTTGGAAAGCGCCTATACATACACTTAGATAAACATGTGTAAAAACACTCATTTTCTAATGTATTGTTATCAAATTTTAAATTGGGTTTGGTAAGGCTTCATGCTGTGATCTAATTGTGTTTTCCAGTTAAAACCTCCCAGCTGTAGTTATCTGCAGGCATCTTTTTACAAAAAAAAATGTAGGCGGAATTTTATTTCCACTTTTTGAGTGTGTTCAAAGTTCTATTACTCAATACAAGTAAGACTTCCAGTGATTCTGACTATTTAGGAACAAACCTCAAAGCCTCCCCTTTCAAAAGAGACCAAAAGCATGCATATACTCCAAAGGGTTCAAGAATAGCATGCATTTTAATTTGGGTAGGCCTTTTTTAGGCGTTTTTGGCAAATATTGCAGGATGCTTAAAAGGATACTTCCCGTGTCCACGTGCCCTTGACGTTGATATATACGACTATCGTGGGTGCTGAGACATGGGGCTATTCGATGATGCTGCCGGTTGAGGAGACAATTGCGAGTTATCTCTCACCGGGTTCGGCATCATCACTGAAAAGACCCTCCCTCCCCACAAAGCCATGCAGGACTACCTTCCATCAAGCAGCGGGTCAGGCTGGTGCTGCTCTGCACACTGTGGCAGTGTTACAGGCATACCAGGCTGATCTGCTGAAGGACATGAGTGCAGGTACTATGCTCAACGATGAAGCTTTCTCTGAACTTCGTCGAGCCACGGACCTATCTCTCCATGTGACCAAGCAGACAGACCGTGCCATTGGCCGGTCTATGTCTGCTTTGGTCAGCACGGAGAGACACCTATGGCTCAACCTATTGGGCATCAAGGACAAAGATAAAGCTTTCCTCCTTGATGCCCAGGTTTTGCCTTCTGGCCTATTCGGGGACGCTATGAATAGTTATCTCCAGGTTCCAGGAGGCGAAGAGCCACAAGGAAGTACTTGGGCAGTTTTTTCCTCGCCGCACTCAAGGAGCTGGCCCATCGCCACCCAGACCCGCCCCGGTCCTGCTAGAAGGGAGGCTCAGAAGCAAAGTGTTCGTGTCGTGTTCCCCCTTCTTAAAGACTGGGGACAGACTTGTCGCCCTCGACAGCCCCCAAAGCAAGACCTCAGGGGAGTAATTTGTAAGAGAAAAAAACCCTGACGGTCTTGCGCCCAGCCCTGTGGGGGTAGCTCCCCTCGGGACGGGGCGCGTGTATCATCCACTTTGCCCCTCCCGGTACCTCCACGAATCCTCTCCAGTCCCGCTGCCTCTGGTGTTTGAGTTAGAGGCTTCCAACGAAAAGTTGGGTGTACCGCTGCTTCCTGCCTTAGTCCAGGATGTGGAACACTCGACATCCCTTCAACAGGAAGTGTCTAAATTAATACCCATCTCAGAGAACCTGGTAGCGTGGAAACTTCTGCCAGGTACAATATTGTACCTGGCAGAAGTTTCCACGCTACCAGGTTCTCTGAGATGGGTATTAATGTGGGTCCTAAGAACAGTAGAAAAAGGCTACAGAATTCAACTCGCTCGCCGCCTACCGTGTTTCAACGGCATGGTCCCACTACTGTGAAACCGGAGCAGGCATGTCTACTGTGGAAAGAACTGCAAAATCTCTTGGTCAAAGGGGCCATAGAATGTGTTCCGCTTTCAGAGAAAGAGTCAGGCTATTACAGCAAATACTTCCTGGTCCCCAAGAAGGGTGGGGGGTTGCGTCCAATCTTAGATCTTTGAGGCTTGAACTGCTCAGTCAGGGTGTTCAAGTTCAAGATGCTAACTATCAAGACGGTCATGTCACAAGCCCAACATCACGTTTTGGCTGGTCATGATCGATCTCATGGATGCATATTTTCATATAGAAATTCTGCCACAGCACTGGAAGTTCCTGAGGTTCACATTCAGGGGCGAAGTCTTCCAGTACCGGGTTCTTCCATTTGGCCTAGCCCTATTACTCCACACATTCACCGAATTCATGGATACAGCACTGGCTCCTTTGCGACTCTGGGGTATCCGCATTCTGAATTACATAGACGACTGGCTGATACTAGCGCAGTTTCAAGAACTGGCAGTTCAGCACAGGGATATCGTCTTAGCTCATCTGGTTTCTCTGGGTCTGACACTCAACGTCAAAAGAGTGTTCTCTCTCCCACCCAGGGAATTGCCTTTCTGGGAGTTTTATGGAATTCGATCACGATGCAGGCACATTTGTCTCCCGCTCGAATCATTTCCATTCAGAACACCCTGAGCAAAGTCAGGCTAGGTCAAGGTTGCACTGCTTGTCAGTATCGGAGATAATGTTCCTCCTCGATGGCTCGGATTCCGAACAGGAGGGACCTTCTGTCTCAGGCATAGGGGACAATATTTCATCCCCGGCCCGAGCTGTGGAACCTTCATGTTTGGCCCCTGAGAGGCCCCCCCCCCCCGGGGGCAGGACGCAGTGGCGCATACATTTATGTTTCCCTCTACCAGAAGTTACGCCAATAAATGGGGTGTCTTTGAAAGGTGGTGCAGTGCACAAAATGCAGATCCAGTTATCTGCCAGATTGCTTCAGTTCTGGACTTTCAGGAAGAACTGTCAGCAGGCACATGCCCAGGCCGCCATTTCAGCTCGCCACACCTTGATGGACGGGGTGCCGTTGGGGAGACATCCTCTACTCGCTCGCTTCATTCGTGGAGCTAGGCAACGTAGGCCTCCTGCTAGGACCAGGACCCCTTCATGGGACTTAACAATAGTCCTTGAGGGTCTGGTTGAGACCCCCTTTGAACCTCTGATAGACTTCTGGTTTTTCTTATGGCGATTACCTCTCTAAAGAGAATTGAGGACCTACAGGCTCTGTCTGTCTTACCCACCTGTTTAGAGCTTGCCCCAGGAAGGACCAAAGCAATTTTGCACCCTCATCCTGACTACCTGTCACACTCGAAGCCTTCTGCTCCCCGCCGTTTACAACGCCGGAGCAGGAAAGACTTCACAGACTTTGTCCAGTCTGTGCCCTTCAGACTTATGTCCACCGCACTAGTCAGTGGCATAAGTCAGGGCAACTATTCGTTTGCCATGGGGGCCGCAACAGGGGGGCGGACACAACCAAGCAGACTATGTCGCATTGGGTGAGGGACGCTATTGTCCTGGCCTATGAGGCGCGCAGTCAAGCTTTGCCAGTAGGCATCAGGGCTCACTCTACCAGAGGTGTCGCCTCCTCTGAAGCCTTGGCCAGAGGGGTCCCTCTGCAGCATGTTTGTGATGCAGCAGGCTGGCCCTCTCCGCACACATTCATGTAGTTTGGATGTCCTTATGCCCTTGAGTCGACATCTCAAGCTCATGTCTGAGCCCTCTCACGCTCTTGTGAGCGCACTACACAACCGTAGGGGGTCCGGACAGCCACAGTGCAGCAGCGTGGGTATTCTCGTTCCCAAAGCGCTTTTCTCAGCGCAGCATCATAAGTGAAGCTTTTTGTAAAGGGAACGTCTCGGGTTACTTAAGTGTAACCCTTGTTCCCTAAAAAAAGCGGAACGAGATGCTGTGCTTCACTGCCACACTGGGATGCCCTAGGACTGCTCTTCAGACAAAATACCTGACGATGCTTCGGTAATCCAATGATTACACCAACAGAGGCTATAAATTCCGGTCAATGTTCATTGACGTGTTTCACACATATTCACAGCTGGTCACAACTATAAGATGTTCCCAAAGCGCTTTTCTCAGGGCAGCATCTCGTTACGCTTTTTTCAGGGAAAAAGGGTTACACTTAAGTAACCCGAGACGTTTGCATGAAGACGGAAACAGCCATATTTGTAATATATTAAGATGTTTGAAGTAGCTGACCTACCAGAATACTAGAAATTCTGGTACGATGACACCCTTAATTTAATTTGCATATGAATATAATTGCTTTGGAAAGTTTTGTAAAACTGCACTTCGATTTCCTGTATTTCTAACTGTTATATCTTATTGACTTGTGATGCTATTGAACATACAGAGAACAATTGGTAAACTCTCTCTAATTTGGTTATTGCAAAACCAGCCTCTAAGTTTTTAATCTTCAATATTCATAAAAATAAACAGGACTAGCAATCTTGTTTTGTGCACATGCTCTTATTGACGTACACATGCAAATGGATGAGTTAGGGGCCATTCACACCAAATGTGTTTTTGCGCACATCTGTTCTGTTTTTCCATTGTTTAAACACTTGCTGGATGAATGTCTTTGACATTTGCTCCACATCTCGCTTTTTCTTCAGTGTCTTGCGCAGGACTGGCACATTTTAAACACCATGTCAAGTTAAAAAGAGCTTCAAATTTACAACATTCTAAACAAGTTCAGGCTGCATAGCAGAGACTGTTCCATTGATTCATATTATTCCAGATTATTCTGCACCAGGGGAAGTTTCACCAAACGGTAAGGCAATGCTTTTTCCCCCTTCTGCTCTAGTGTGCTATGGGGCTTCTATGCCTTGTTAAAACTGTGTATGTTTACTGTTTCGGTACTGTTGTGAATGTTGCCTTTATGCTTACATAAAATACAGACAATTGCAACAATACTTGCTAGGAGAAGAAATTAGACAGTAAGCAGGTTCAGGATGGGTTCGGCTTAAAATCTGAGGTATTGTTCAGGCCGGTTAGGATTTGGCCACATGGTTGCGCGTTTCATTTTAAGGCCCATGCAGACGTCTAACCTGTGCATTCCCTCAAATTAAATTCTGTGTGATGCCCATGTGTTCATATTACCAAATACCTTAATGAAGTTTTTTTTTCCTGTTATCACTATCATTTATCAGCTTAGTATTAATTTATTTGTATTTATTTTTTTTCCCCTTTCTCCCCAATTTGGATGCCCAATTCCCACTACTTTGTAGGTCCTCATGGTGACGCAGTTACTCACCTCAATCCGGGTGGCGGAGGACAAGTCTCAGTTAACTCTGCTTCTGAGACGGTCAATCCACAAATTTGATCACATGGCTCGTTATGCATGACACAGCGGAGACTCCACATGTGGAGGCTCATGTTACTCTATGCGATGCACACACAACTTACCACGTGCCCCACTGAGAGCGAGAACCAATAACCGCAACCATGAGGAGTTTACCCCATGTGACTCTACCCTCCCTAGCAACCGGGCCAATATGGTCGCTTAGGAGACATGGCTGGAGTCACTCAGCACACCTTGGCTTCAAACTTGCGACTCCTGGTGGTTGACTGTGGTAGTCAACGTCAATACTCACAAGGGCACAGACCCTGACAAAATGTTTCCAACTGTCAATTACTAATAATAACACTTGGAGTATTGACAAACAACAATTCAAGTTCCTATAAAACCCTACATAAAACAATTTGGCATTGGACTACTGCTAAACAAAAACACAAAAATAAATACATACACACTAACACATTTGACATTAAATTTCATGTAAAATTTAAACAATTATGTGTTTTGAATCACTCACAATGTGGATTTGCTGACGGGCTTCAACACCTGAAAGCCATCTGGAACCATTACCTCATGCTCACTAACTTTTTCATAATACAAAGACAATAGAATACAACATTGGGTTTAAGGCAAAAATTACAATGTAAAACCTCCAAAAAGAACACGTATTTCACCATACATCTCCATTTGTATATTAACTGCATGTATATATTAATTAACCTCTAGCGATGGTTTCGTTTTAAGATGAAAGGTGATTTAATGTTGGTAATTTAGGTGTACCAACAATATGTCAAAGAAGAATTATATGTTACCATTCATGAGAGGTGAGAATGTTTATTCACTCTGACTGTGTCACTCAGTCACCGTCTGTAAAAATCTTGCAGCTCACTCGGGTGTGTTTAGAATTCTCAGACATAAAAAATCTAATTTTGATTATTTATGAAAATGGGGACAGATGAAGGACAATGTCATGCCGTTTCAACACAAACATTTAAAAATAAAATCTAGTTTTATGTTTCTAGTTTTCTAGTTTCGATGAAACATAATTTGGCCCAATAGGGGTCCCTTAACTCTTAAGGGTGGTCTGGGACCCCTGCTCAATTCAAACACTGAACCGAATTGCTCTTGCCTTTGGGTACATATAGCTCATTGTGATACAAGCATTGTCAGGGTTTCTCCATAGAGACCACCCCCCCCCCCCACCCCAAAACGCACACACACAAACACACACACTCAAAACACACACACTCTCCCTGGAGGTGTGGTAAGATAAGGGTCCTCAGACTGGCAGAGCATGCAAAAGCACATTTCGAATTAACTGTCTGTAATTATCTTAAAACGATGCTTGTTGAAGCAACATGGGGAGACGAATGCATAATAGAGATAAAGTAGCCGGACTCCTCCTAACATCAAGCAAAGTTAACTCCTTTCTGCTGAAGCCCCAGATAAGCTGTCTTTGCCTAAGGCATGCAAGTGCATTTGTGCTGTTATTTGTTGGTTGTGTTATTGCTTTGCGCACATTGAATGGGCAGTTTGGAGCTTGCACATTGAGATAGTAAACAGAGGGACAGTGGGGTGAGCAAACACTGACACATTCTGTCATGCTGAGTGGACATGTGATCGTGGTTTGTCTTATCCAATAAAAGTGCTTGTTGCTGAGGTAGTTTGCAAGTTACTGAGGTGCGAAGATCATTTGAATATAAATGTATTATATGTGAGAATGTGTGTGCAGGGATCTGAGTGTCATGTATGATCATCTTGACTGCGCTAAGGGGTGGAAAACATCTGCTTCACATCATTTGCATGACAAACATATGCACTATTCTTAATCGTATTTATCACAACTCCAATATTGTTTGGATTTTATTCATCTTTACTTATTTTTTAAACTTAAAGGGACAGATCACCCAAAAATGTAAATTGCCAAATTAACCAAATACGTATTACTTTTTTCCATAAACCACTACTTTTTTGTTCTTTTTTTTTTTTTTATTGATAGGCAGGGTATTAATGCTGCTCGAAAAACAGACTGAAATTTACAGTGTAAGTCTCTTCCTATTTGCTGTAGCTCTCAAATCTCAATCTCATACAATTTCAATATGCACATATAAAAATTTATTTTAAAAATATTATAGACACACATGAACCAATGATGTCCATTATTGACATAAAACCTAGCGTGACACACCTTGATGTGCCACATTTGAATATTAATCAATGTGAATGAGATTTGAGAGATACAGCAGCTTAAATTACTTTTCCTCACACAAAACAAGCCTAAAGTTTGACTTCAGAGGACTTGGAATATAGAGCTAGAGTCATATGCACTAATTTTATTAAGCTTTTATGTCATTTGTGGAGTTTGATAGCCTTTAGTTACAATTCATTTTTATTAGTATGAAAAAAAAAGCTGTCAACATTCTAATAAACTTCTCTATTTGTGTTCCACAGTACAATGAAAATCATACTGATTTGAAATTAAATGTGAATGAGTAAATTGTTTTAAAACTAACTATCTATTTAATGTCATTTGTTTCTTTCTTTTTGTCTTACTATTTGCATTTCTATATTTGATTCACTCATGACAAAATAAAGATTAAAGAAAAAATAAATTACATAATTAATCATTTAGAAACATCTTGTTATTGATTTTCTTTGATAATTGCATAACATCTCCATCATTATGTCAGTGTTATATTAATATTAATAAGACAAAAATATATTATACTCATACACAAATGCAACAGCTCAGATCTGCATATGATAGTTGAATTACATACATGCTTATTCAATATTGATTGGGTGAATGATCCCTTGCTGGTGAAAGAGGAGTAAAAGTCAATAATAGCTGATCCTGGTAGCATGAATGTAATCAATAAAAAAACATTAATTCACACACATAATACAGTATATCAGTCACAACTTAAGGGCAACTGGCAATGTACATGTCATCTTGGCCAAAGACAAAAAGCATTACTGTGTGTCATTTTATATTTATCACGAATTCTCTTCAAACTAAGGCAGTATCTTATAGTATCAATATTTATTTGGCAAGAACTGGATGTTAGCTGGTGTAGCTGGATAAGAAAAGAGTATTAAAAGTGTGTATGTTCACAGATAAAGTCTCTCATCTCTCTGGGATGTTCCAAGGCAATTCCACTGATCTGCTTTTGTTGTCCCATTTTAAAAGCCCATCAGTACCTCTGAGGATCAGCCATCCCCACTTGATATCTCAATTTTGTCACACCATTTGCACTGTGTGTGTGTGTGTGTGTGTGTGTGTGTGTGTGTGTGTGTGTCTGAGAGAGAGAGAGAGTGTGTTTAACCTTCAAAAAGGAGTTTGGAAGTTAGTTCAAGAGACATGGCACTATTCACAAAAAAAACAAATGCAGTCAAACTAACATAAAATTCAATATTACACCTAAAAAATGGATAGTGTATTTCTCAAATGTCCTTCAGAGACAGACTCAATGGCGCTGAATGGCTGTTGTTTGTTGTATATTTTTTGACCTAGCTTAATTGTGGCTGCAGACTCCTTTGAGGCAGTAGGAGGATGCGGCCCTCAAAAACGCTAATGGGTATGCAGTAATAACTCCCCTCTCTGATTATGTTTTAATCCTGTTGATTCAGATCTGCACAGAGCTGAAAGTGTTTTTTTGTTTGTTTTTTTGTAGACGCAGGAGAAATGAAGAGCAAGGTCAAAAACCCGCCTGTGGAAAAACATTATGGCTAATTCCACAGTGGACAGAGGGGCCACTACCGAATAATAATATATCTCAGTCTTTATACGAACAGTTTTTGTCAGTTATTGCTTATCAATGCTCCAGACTTTTTATAATCTGAGTGACAGTGACAATTAATATAAGTCAACAACTTGAACAGCTCGAGGCTACATGTTCGAGGCTCAAGAAGGATAATGAGTTGCTGAAGGCTAAAGTCTCGGCTCTCGAGAGCCGCAGCCATCACCAGAATATTCTAATTTTGGGCTTACCTGAGTAGATCGAGGGACCATGTCCGACGACCTTTTTTTCTCAGCTTCTGGTCGATGTCCTCGGATCTCAGGTGTTAACCTTGCCACCCGAGCTGGACAGAGCCCACCGCAGCCTTGCACCCAAACCCGCATCAGGGCAGAGACCGCGACCTGTCATCCTGCGATTCCACCGCTTTCAAATAAAGGACTTTGTCATTCACGAAGCTCACAAAAAGAGCGAGTTGCACTACGAAGGGCACAGAATTAATATCTTTGATGAATACTGCCCTGAGGTTTTGAAACTTGCGCCGAGTACAAAGATGTGATGTCAGTGCTTTACAAACACGGACACAACCCTGCTAGATTGCGAATCACACTTTCAAACAGTGAGAAGAAATGATTGGCTTCTGTTTCAGAAGCCAATGCTTTATCCGGAGTCTGAAACTATAGTAGGATTATTTCAATTTCAAGATGCTAACGGTCAGGGCGATCGTGTTTCAGATCGAACATGAAGATTGGCTGGTCACGATCGACCTTATGGACGCATACTTCCATATCGGAATTCTGCCACAGCACAGGAAGTTCCTAAGGTTCGCTTTCAGGGACAAAGCCTTCCAATATCGGGGTCTTCCATTCGGCCTAGCCTTATCACCCTGCACATTCACGAAATGCATGGATGCAGCACTGGCTCCTTTGTGACTCCAGGGCATCCACATTCTGAATTATCTAGACGACTGGCTGATACTAGCTCAGTCCCAGGAACTAGCAGTTCAGCACAGGGATATCGTCTTGGCTCATCTGGTTTCTCTGGGTCTGAGACTCAACACCGAAAATAGCGTTCTCTCTCCGACCCAAGAGATTACCTATCTAGGGATTATATGGAACTCGATCACGATGCGGGCACGACTGTCTCCCGCTCGTATCATGTCCATACAAAACTCCCTGAGCACTCTCAGGCTAGGTCAAGGTTGCACTGTTTACCAGTACCAACAAATACTAGGTCTCATGGCATCTGCGTCCACGGTGATTCCTTTGGGCCTGCTCTATATGAGACCGTTTCAGCTGTAGCTTCAAGCCAAGGGGTTTCATCCACGGGCCAATCCCCTAAGGCTAATAAGGGTTACGCGCCGAGCGCTTCGTTACCTTTCTTTGTGGTTCAGACCCCGATTTCTTACCTTGGGTCCCACTCTTAGTGCATCATGCCATTGCAAAATGATAACGACAGACGCCTCTCTGTGGTCGTCCAGCCCAAGGAGAATGGGAGGGTCACCAACTCGATTGGCACATCAATTGCCCTGAAATACTTCATTCAGCATCTGGAAGGCTGCCATTTCCTTGTGCGGGTGGACAACACATCGGCAGTCTCCTACATAAATGGCCAAGGAGGACTTCGCTCTCGCCACCTGAATTTGTTGGCACGTCGGATTCTCCTTTGGGCCCAGGGCAAGCTCCTGTCACTCAGGGCTATCTATATCCCTGGACGCCTAAACGTGGGAGCAGATTTTCTGTCCAGACACAACCTACCGACGGGCGAGTGGAAACTCCACCCCGAGGTAGTGGAACAAATTTGGGAGACATTTTACATTGCAGAAGTTTACCTCTTCACCTCTCAAGAGACTGCACAATGTCCCCTCTACTTCTCTCTGAGTCACCTAGCTCCCCTGGGTCTGGACGCAATGGCACATCCATGGCCCAGAATGCGCCTGCATGCGTTTCCCCCGGTTTCTCTGCTCCCGGGGGTCTTAGCCAGAGTTCGCCAACAAGGGTCTTGCCTCTTGCTGATAGCGCCTTATTGGCCGAACAGGACTTGGTTCTCAGAACTAATGCTCCTCCTCGACGGCTTGCCTTGGGCGATTCCGATCAGGAAGGACCTTCTGTCTCAGGCATAGGGGATGATACTTCATCCCCGTCCCGAACTGTGGAATCTTCATGTTTTGCCCCTGAAGGGTACCAACTGAGGAACACAGGGCTGTCGCCTGAGGTTATCGAGACCATTCTTAGTGCTAGGGCCCCTTCCACTAGAAGAATTTATGCCAATAAGTGGGGTGTCTTTGAAAAGTGGTGCAGTTCACATGATGCAAATCCAGTTAACTGCCAAATTGTTTCAGTTCTGGATTTTCTGCAAGAAAAACTGTCAGCAGGCATATGCCCCGCCACTCTCAGGGTCTATGTGGCCGCCATTTCGGCTTGCCACGCCTTGATCGATGGGGCGCCTGTAGGGAGACATCCTCTGCTCACTCGCTTCATTCATGGAGCCATGCGGTTGAGGCCCCCTGTCAGGACTAGAACTCCTTCCTGGGACTTGGCAATAGTCCTGGAAGGTCTAGTTGAGACCCCCTTTGAACCTCTAGAGTCAGCGTCTGACAGACTTCTGACTCTAAAGATGGTCTTTCTTATGGCGATTACCTCTCTCAAGAGGATTGGGGATCTACAGGCTCTGTCTGTTTTGCCGGCCTGTTTAGAGTTTGCCCCAGGTATGGCTAAAGCTATTCTGTATCCGCATCCGGACTATCTCCCCAAGGTGCCTTTTTCGACAGTACATCCTGTCAATCTGGAAGCCTTCCGTTATTTTTAACGCCGGAGCAAGAAAGACTTCACCGTCTCTGTCCTGTCCATGTCCTTCAGACTTATGTCCACCGCACTAGCCAGTGGTGTAAGTCAGGGCAGTTGTTTGTCTGTTTTGGGGGCCGCAACAAAGGGGGCGGCCGCTACCAAACCGACTATGCCACATTGGGTGAGGGATGCTATTGCCCTGTCCTACGAGGCGCTCGGTCAAGCTTCACCAGTAGGTATCAGGGCTCACTCCACCAGAGGTGTCACTTCCTCTAAGGCCTTGGCTAGAGGTGTCCCTCTGCAGCAAGTTTGTGATGCGGCAGGCTGGTCCTCTCCGCACACATTCATCAAGTTCTATAGTTTAGATGTTCATGCTAATCCAGGCTCTACCGTCCTCGAGTCGACATCTCAACCCCATGCCTCTACAAGTTCTCATGGTCTAGATGTTCAAGCTACCCCGGGCCATTAGGTCCGGGGTAGGAGTTTAAGTTGGGTTTGTGTTGCGGCAGGCTGGTTCCTTTCCGCAGTCTCAGACTTTATTGGCTAAACTCTTTTTATGCCTGAACAAGTTTGTGATACGGAAGGCTGGTCCTTTCCACACACATTCTTCAGGCCCTATGTCTTGGCTCCCATGCCCCTGAGTACATTTCTGATCTCAAGTTTAAGATGGTCTGTGTACAACAGGCTGGTCCTTTCCGTACACATTCCTAAAATCTTACGATTCATGCCTGAACAAGTTTGTGATGCGGCAGGCTGGTCCTTCCCGCACACATTCTTCAGGCCCCATATCTGGATTCCCTTGTGTTCATTTATGATCTCAAGTCTAAGCGGGTCCTTTTCGTACACATTCCTAAATCTTACGATTTAGATCCTTATGCCTGAACAAGTTTGTGATGCGGCAGGTTAGTCCTTTCCACACACATTCTTCAGGCTCTATGGTTTGGATGTTTATGATACTCCGGGCCTACGCCCTTGAGTCGAATTCTGAAGCCAAGTCTCAAGTAAGTCTGTGATGCGGCAGGCTAGTCCTTTCCGCTCACATTCTACGATTCTTATGAGTAGGATTTTTGCTACTCCAGGTCTTTCGCCCTTGAGTCAACATCTCGAGCTCATGTCTGAGACCTCTCGCGTCCTTGTGAACACACCTCACAACCGCGGGGGTCCGGACAGCCCCAGTGCGGATGCGTGGGTATTTCGTTCCCAAAGCGCTTAGCAGCGCAGCATCATAGTGTAGCTTTTTGTAAAGGGAACGTCTCGGGTTACGTATGTAACCCATGTTCCCTGAAAAAAGCGGAACGAGATGCTGTGCTTATTTTCCGCACTGGGTTGTCCCAGAACTGCTCTTCAGAAAAGACAAGTAGTATCTGACGAACACGCTGGTGACGCCTCTATTTATAGCCTGGTCACAGGTGCATCCAATGATCTCACCAACTGAGGCTATAAATTTCCGGTCAATGTTACATTGACGTGTTACACACATATTCACAGCTGGTCACAATGCAAGATCGTTCCCAAAGTGCTTAGCAACGCAGCATCTCGTTCCGCTTTTTTCAGGGAACAAGGGTTACATACGTAATTTTGAGGTTAGGTATATTTAATGGTAGGACCAGGAGTTAGGAAACTTGCCAGTTGTCATGGTAAAGTGGTTTCAGTTGCTGTTCTTGTTGTCAGCACTTGGATTGTGGTGTAAGGGTGTTGTTGTGTGTTTTTTTTTTTTTGGATTCGCTTGCAATTCTTTTTTTTTTTTTTTAATTGTACTTTGTATTCTTACATGCTGTGAGCGAGGCAGGTTGTCGGCTGGGTTTTTTGGGGGGGGGGGTGTTCTGGAATCTGATCATGTTCACAGAATTTCTTGCTTTTGATTATGAGTAACAGGTCTGCTCCCCGTGGTACACTTAAATTCACCAGTTGGAACGTTAAAGGGCTTAATTCTCTAGTGAAGCGAAATAAAGACTTGTTGTAATTATTATGAATTCAGCGATAAATCAAGTAAATTACTTGCTCACCAGTTGCGTCAGTCTGCTGCCTCACACCTTATTACTCAAATTTCCACTGCCACTGGGTCTTCAGTTAATCCTCTGTCTATTAATGACCAATTCAGAGACTTTTACATCACTTTATACACCTCTGGGAGCATTACCGAAGAGGCTCAATTTGACAATTTTTTCAGCCCTCTAAATGTGCCTTGCATTGATTCTGATATCTCCTCTAATTTGATAGCTCCTCTCATGCTGGATGAAATTAAGGCTGCTCTTAGTTTGATGCAGAATTGTAAATCTCCAGGGCCTGATGGCTTTCCGGTACAATTTTTAAAGACGTTTTCTGATAAATGATCACCTCTTTTGCTAAACATGTTTAATGAGTCTTACAGTTCAGGTATCCTTCCTCAATCTCTGCGCCAGGCTACTATTTCCCTTATTCTCAAGAAAGATAAAGATCCTTCTCAATGCAGTAATTATTGTCCCATCTCCTTACTCTGTACAGATGTGAAATTATTGGCTAAGATTCTGGCGAGACGTTTGGAGTCGGTTCTTCCAACCATAATTTCACCAGACCAGACAGGGTTTATTAAAAATAGACACTCTTGTCACAATAATAGATGCCTCTTGAATATCCTCTATGCTTCCTCTTCGAATGAAGTCCCAGAATTAGGAGATTTGTTTTTCCCGACCAGTTTAAAGCTTGGATTAGGCTTTTATACATGTCCCCAATGGCCTGTGTACAAACAAATAATAACTATTCTAAGTATTTCTCCCTTGGTTGTGGGACTAGACAGTGCTGCCCCCTCTCCCTGCTGTTATTTGCATTAGCCATTGAGCCTTTGGAGGTTGCTCTCAGATCTAGCATGATGGCTGGCATACAAAGGGGAGGGCGGGAGCATAAATTGTCTTTATACGCAGATGATCTTTTGTTATATGTGTCGGACCCTGGCACCTCCATCCCCTTGGTGCTGGACCTCCTGGCAGACTTTGGTCTAATTTCAGGCTACAAGTTAAATTGGAGTAAAAGTGAATTAATGCCCATCAATAAAGCAGCCTTGGAATACCCATTAGCATATCTGCCTTTCAGATCTGCTTTACAGAGTCTTAGGTATTTAGGCATAAATGTGACAATGTTTTTAGACATATTTGACCACAATTTTATCCCATTGCTCGGTCGTGTTGCACAGGATTTTAGTCATTGGTCTCTCCTTCTTCTGTCCATGGTTGGTTGTGTTAACTGTATTAAGATGAGCGTGCTCCCCAAATGTTATATTTTTTTCAATGTATTCCTATTTTTATTCCAAAGTCCTTCTTTGTTACACTTGACAGCTCTATTTTCTTTGGAATAAAAAGTCTCAGAGGATCTGAAAAGACACATTGCACAAGACAAAAAAATGGGTGGTCTGGATCTTCCTAATTTTCTAATATATTATTGGGCAGCAAATATACGCTCTACTTTATATTGGTTTCATTCAAGCAACTTAGTTGATCCCCCATCCTGGTTGAACACTGATAACGTTTCGTGTAAGTCCTCCTCCCTGGCTTCCCTTTTATGTCTCCCATATACATGGTCTCTGATGAAATATTCAAATAACATAATTGTAAAAAACAATCTTAAAATCTGGACACAATTTTGGTCTTCATATCACCCCTTTGTTATCCCCATTACACTCCAACCCTCTATTCCACCCTTCCATTTTGGACAGTGCTTATGCCTCTTGGAGGGATCTTGGATTGGTTTCTATTGCTGACCTCTAAATTGATAATGTTTTTGCCTCTTTTGATCAGTTGTCCTCTAAGTTTAATATTCCTAGAAGCCATTTTTTCAGATATCTACAAATTCGAGACTTTGTGCGTAAAAAAATGAACAACTTTCCTAATGTGACTTTCCCTTCAGATTTGGACTCCATTCTGTGTGTTGATCCTTGTGTTAAAGAGTCAATCTCTAAATTAGTGAATATAATTGTTAATTTGCCATTTTCATCTTCTGACAACCTAAGCATCGTTTGGTCCCAAGACATTGGTATTGACATTAATGAGGAGACATGGAAAGTCATTTTGGACAGGGTGTATTCCTCCTCTGCGGACGTCACAGGCTCATACGTGCAAGGTGTTTCATAGGGCACACTGGTCTAAGAGCAGGTTAGTTCGTATAAACCCTTCTATTGACCCTGAGTGTGACAGGTGTCATTCTGGTTCAGCTACTCTAATCCATATGTTTTGGACCTGCCCTGCCATGTCTACCTTTTGGAAGCTAACTTTTGTCTCGTTGTCAGCCATTACCTCGGTGGATATCCCACCCTGTCCAATTAATGTTTGTTTGTTTGGGGTTCTCCCACCTGACCACCCTTTGCCTTCTCACCTCTCAGATTTTGTAGCTTTTTCAACTCTAATTTCAAGACGTCTAATTCTATTGAATTGGAAGTGTCCTCACCCCGCATCTCACACCCGTGGGTTAAAGATGTTCCCTATTTTATGAAATTAGAGAAAATTAGATATGCTTTTTGCTGACCTAGCACTATTTTTGTCAAGCTCTGGCAGCCCCTTCTTGCACATGTCCAATCTCTCCAACTTGACCCTGCTATTTGTGTTTGATTTGCCCCATCCCCCCCCCACCCCCAGTCCCCCTCAGCCACCGGCCTTTATGTGCATACTAATCCTGTATTTTTTGGTCAATATATTGTAGGATTGCAGTTTATTTATTTTTTTTATTTATATATATATATATATATATATATATATATATATATATATACACACTCACCTAAAGGATTATTAGGAACACCATACTAATACTGTGTTTGACCCCCTTTCGCCTTCAGAACTGCCTTAATTCTACGTGGCATTGATTCAACAAGGTGCTGAAAGCATTCTTTAGAAATGTTGGCCCATATTGATAGGATAGCATCTTGCAGTTGATGGAGATTTGTGGGATGCACATCCAGGGCACGAAGCTCCCGTTCCACCACATCCCAAAGATGCTCTATTGGGTTGAGATCTGGTGACTGTGGGGGCCATTTTAGTACAGTGAACTCATTGTCATGTTCAAGAAACCAATTTGAAATGATTCAAGCTTTGTGACGTGGTGCATTATCCTGCTGGAATTGGCCATAAAGGGATGGACATGGTCAGAAACAATGCTCAGGTAGGCCGTGGCATTTAAACGATGCCCAATTGGCACTAAGGGGCCTAAAGTGTGCCAAGAAAACATCCCCCACACCATTACACCACCACCACCAGCCTGCACAGTGGTAACAAGGCATGATGGATCCATGTTCTCATTCTGTTTATGCCAAATTCTGACTCTACCATCTGAATGTCTCAACAGAAATCGAGACTCATCAGACCAGGCAACATTTTTCCAGTCTTCAACTGTCCAATTTTGGTGAGCTCTTGCAAATTGTAGCCTCTTTTTCCTATTTGTAGTGGAGATGAGTGGTACCCGGTGGGGTCTTCTGCTATTGTAGCCCATCCGCCTCAAGGTTGTGCGTGTTGTGGCTTCACAAATGCTTTGCTGCATACCTCGGTTGTAATGAGTGGTTATTTCAGTCAAAGTTGCTCTTCTATCAGCTTGAATCAGTCGGCCCGTTCTCCTCTGACCTCTAGCATCAACAAGGCATTTTCGCCCACAGGACTGCCGCATACTGGATGTTTTTCCCTTTTCACACCATTCTTTGTAAACCCTAGAAATGGTTGTGCGTGAAAATCCCAGTAACTGAGCAGATTGTGAAATACTCAGACCGGCCCGTCTGGCACCAACAACCATGCCACGCTCAAAATTGCTTAAATCACATTTCTTTCCCATTCTGACATTCAGTTTGGAGTTCAGGAGATTGTCTTGACCAGGACCACACCCCTAAATGCACTGAAGCAACTGCCATGTCATTGGTTGATTAGATAATTGCATTAAGTGTATGTGTATATATATATATATATATATATATATATATATATATATATATATATATTTTTTTTTTTTTTTTTTTTTTTTTATTATTATTTTTATTTACATAGTTTATTTATTTATTTTAACCCTTAACTTTAGTGTATTTGTTCATTGTTACTTATTATTGCAGTGTCTTTTTTGTGTTTGTTTGTTGTCTCTGTAATGTATCATAAAATGTATAAATAAATCATAAAGGAAAAAAAAGACATCATTAGAGACTATAAAGAGTCTACTTTTATTTTTGTACATGCACAATAACAACAAAACCTTGTGCTTTTGTAAAATAAAGAAAATAAAAAGGGTGAGCTTTCAGCAGTCTGTATTTGCAAGCATATTTCTGAAACATGTCACAAAAATGAACTGAAACTCTGCAAATACTTATCACACAAACATGAATTATATGTCTAAAGAAAGCTTAAAATATCTACTTTTTAATAAAACACTTCACATTTAAAACAAATATTCTCCTGAAATATAATCTGTGTGAAACAAAGTGATGTACAATTTCCCCTGGCTCAGCTAATTATCCCTAATGTGATCACACCCACGGGCAGAGGGCGCTATTCATATGGTAATGTGCTGAGGTGATCAATGAAAATGTTGAATGAGCTTGAAAAGTGAATGAGCTTCATGTTTTTAAGACATTTTGGATCAAATAAATGCAGTCTTGGTGAGCAGAAGAGACTTCTTTTAAACAGTAGTGTAGGTCTAAAATTAAGTAAAGTCTTTATGTATAGAAAATGTATAGTCAGATTACTTCTTTTAACTTAAAACTTGATTTTGATAATTAAGTCTCCTCAAATTCATTCTCTTTCTGTCACATTCCACATTGATGGGCCCAGGGGAAGGGTCTTTGTCTACTCAGGTGTGAATTACAATCCGTATTATATGGCCTTATTTCAATGACTTAAAAATTTTGTTTTTTCAAAAACCATGCATAAACATTATTTTCTCAAAAATACAAACATGTACACACATGTTGCTCACATATTATTGCAGCCCAGTTTGTGCTGAATAAAGTGTTATCAGAATTTAGCCATTAATATGTTTTTAAGCAACTGAAAAAAGCACAAATGTCAAGCATGTCAAAACTCCTCTAGGGCCCAAAACACCCTCAGACCCCAGAGGGTTAAGACTACATGGGAAGCATAGCTTGTCCAAAAATTTCAGAAGAAATATGTACAAATAATCTATATGAACTTCATATTACTCTTTGTGCATTTCAGTATTTTAGCAAATGAAAGTTTAACATATCAGACATCACTATTGCGCTGTTCCTTCAAGTAACATAATCTGCATGTTTTCTCCATGAATATGTCCAAAATAGACAGTGTGCTTCAATGGGAGTCTATGGCAGATACTGTTACCATAAAATTTTAGTTGGGTAAAGATGTTTAATGGACGAGAGGCTCTAAAAGCATTATTTTGTGTCCTGCACAGATGTTTCTTTGGGAGTTTATGGTAACTTCATGGGTGCTAATTGCATTGTATCTGCACCTTATCACCTATTGCAAACTGGGCTTTCAATCTATGTATTTTTATCCTGCCTAGAAGCCTGACTTCTTTATATGATGATTGGTGAAACTCTCAAATAGACAGGACTTTACAATGAATGGGCAATAATTGAAACTGTGATGTACATGATTACCGAAAATGTAAATGCACTGCTGTCGAGCGCAAGATGATATATGCACAGATATTTGCAGTCTAATGCAACACGTTTATTTAATAAAACTGGAATAGTCCATTTCCAGTCCTGGAAATGTTGTAGCATCAACCATTTTATAAAAGTGATGAGACAGTTGAAACCATGATTTATTGTGAATATAGTCATGGCTTAAGGGTTTCCAAACACTCTGCTGTGCATTGTGCCTAACAATTACCATTAGCCATTACTAATGTTGATTCTAAAATAGCATGGCCTCCCTTACCTTATTTCTTAAATGTACAGTATGCTATAAATATGATTTTGTCCTGGATTGAGACATTATTTATTACAGCCACACACAGGCTATTAAATAGTTCAAACATAACCTCATGTGTCCACTTACACCTACTGAGGCATATTATTTACAAGGAATGGCACATATTCCTCTGGGTTGTGTCCGTAAGGAACAAATTACTCCCAATTTAGTTCACGAATAATGTGCACTTTTCTAAACATCTGACAGGTAGGAGTTAACTCACCTGCCAGCTATTACCAAGAAACACTCAGGCCATGGCAATTTACAATTAATTTAGCTCTTACCTCACACACACACACACACACACACACACACACACACACCCACCCACCCACCCACTCATTACTTACCTCTTTCTCTTTCTATCAAAAAATGTATAAAAGGCAACCTATATGTCACAAATCATTTTTATTTTCCTGGATGAATAAAGTGAACGAAGAAAGAACAATCAGGAGTCTCTATGATATTAATTTGCTTAAGTGAGGTTAAAAATGGGCATAATAGCCATGGCAGCCACAATTGTAGTCTATGTACAATTTCCATTTATCCATAAAATGTACTTAACCTAATACTTGATGTGTGTCAAACAAAGGCAGGTCCAATTAAGCATGGCAGTGGTCTGATTCTCTGCGCCCCCTCTCTTTTGCACATATTCCTTCTCCCCTGGCTCTCCTGATCTAAGCACCACTCCAATAAATGTAACACTAGCCATCAAAAACTTCACTCTGAGCAAATCATGGTCTCTTCAGTTCTACCTCCAATCTTAAATTTTTAGTGATTTCTACCTGATGAGTAGGGCTGTTCTAACTATGACCTCTTATTGATCATTATATTGTTTTATTTTCTCTTTCTCTCTATGCCATATATGCCCTGGGAGGAAGCATTTGGAAAGTTTAACGAACAATGTCATATGACATGACACATAGATTAGAGGCACATTCACATAGATTAGAGGCTGCCTTCAGACTAAAGGCAGCTTTATCAGTTCTGCACGTTAAGCTAAGTGTTACTGATCTCTTGACTTTCAGTGAGTCTATTGTTGTACTAAACATAGCTGGTGAAGTTAGTTGATAAGTATGTTCTTTTGTCGTGCTGGTAAACCAAATAAATTTCGCAGGTTAAGATGCTGAAACACCAACATATTAGCATCCTGAAGACCAGAATATACTATTTTTTCAGCATTAACATACATTGTGCTCTTTAGTCATAAGGGAATTCATTCGTTTTGGTTGAAGCTAGCCAAATTTGATAAATGCCAACTTTCTTGCAGGTATTTGACATCCCCTTAATCTCGAAAACTATGAACAAAACTACCCAAGTAAAAAAACAACAACAAAAAACAAACAAAAACACTGTAACACTTTATAATCAGGTCCCAGTAACGTGATTCCATTCATTAACATTAGTTCATTCATTAAATATCATGAACAAACAATGAACAATATTTATTTTTACAATGTTTATTATTTTAGTTAATGTTAGTTCATAAAAATACAATTGTTTATTGTTAGTTCATTTTAGTTCAGAGTGCATTACCTAAAGTTAGCATAAATAACATTTTATTTAAATTTGTTTTATTATTATAATATAGTTGGCAGTAACTAAGATTAATAGATGCTATTAAATTATTGTTCATTGTTATTTCATGTTAGCTAATGTTGTTAACTAATGTTAACAAATGGAACCTTATTGTAAAGTGTTACCCAAAAATATATCTTAACATGCAGATAGGATAAAATAGTTTGTGATTACCAAAAATGTGTTTTCAACAATGAATAATTGGCAGCCTAGAGCATGAAATGTCTCGGGTTACATGTGTAACCCTTGTTCCCTGAAAAAAGCGGAACGAGATGCTTCGCTTTGCTAAGCGCTTTGGGAACAATCCTAGTTGTGAACGAGCTGTGAATATGTGTGTAACATGTCAATGAACATTGACCGGAATTTATAGCCTCGGCTGATGTAGTCATTAGACGCACCTGTGGCCAGGCTATAAATGGATGCGTCACCAGGTGTCGTCAGATACTTGTTTTTGAAGAGCAGTCCTGGGACGTCCCAGTGCGGCAAAGAAGCGCAGCATCTTGTTCTGCTTTTTTCAGGGAACAAGGGTTACACATGTAACCCGAGACGTTCCCTTTACAATAAGCTTCACTATGATGCTGTGCTTTGCTAAGCGCTTTGGGAACGCAATACCCACGCCACCGCACTGGGGCTGTCCGGACCCCTACGGTTGTGAAGTGTGCTCACAAGAACGCGAGAGGCCTCAGACATGAGCTTGAGATGTCGACTCAAGGACTTAAGAGTCCGGAGTAGCAAAACATCTAACACTAAAATTTGATGAATGTGTGCGGAGAGGACCAGCCCGCCACATCACAAAATTGCTTAGACCTGAGCGTAGATGTTGACTCAGGGGCGTAAGAGCCCGGAGTAGCATGAACATCCAAACCATAGAGCCTGAAGAATGTGTGCGGAGAGGACCAGCCTGCCGCATTACAAACTTGTTCAGGCATGAAAGATTTAAGCCATAAGATCTGAGAATGTGTGCGGAGAGGACCAGCCTGCTGCATCACAAGCTTGTTTAGACATGAGCGTAGATGTCGACCCAAGGGCATAAGAGCCCGGGGTAGCATGAACATTTATTAACATGACCATAAAACCAGATGAATGTGTGTGGAGAGGACTAGCCTGCCGCATCACAAACTTGCTGCAGAGGGAGACCTCTAGCCAAGGCTTTATAGGAGGAGAGCCCTCTGGTAGAGTGCGCCCAAAACCTACTAGCGAAGCTTGACCGCGCGCCTCGTAGGCCCGGGAAATGATGTCTCTCACCCAAAGTGACATGGTCTTCCAGGTGGTGACCGCCCCCCGGTCATGGCTTCCAAGTGAAGAATTGCTGCCCAGACTTTACGCCACTAGCAAAGCGGTGGACATAAGTCTGAAGGGTACAGACTGGACAAAGTCTGAGAAGTCTTAGCTGCTGCGGCATTACAAATGGCAGGGAGCAGAAGGCTTAAAAAATAACTGGACAAGGGTCGCAAAAGGTACCTTGGGCAGGTAGTTAGGGTGAGGGTGCAAAGAATGCTTTTGGTCATAGCTGGGGCAAACTCTAAACAGGCTGGCAAAAGAGACAGAGCCTGTAGGTACCCAAGTCTCCTTAGAGACGTAATTGCCATAAGAAAAACCATCTTGAGGATCCAGCGTGCCAGAAATTCAGCTGACGTGAACGTGGATCCCCGATGGTTTACGTAAGAGGCTACCGCTGTATTGCCCACCCGCAGCAAGACATGGCAGCCTCAGGAGGAAGTATTTCAGGGCCAGAAAAACGGCCATCAACTCGAGACAACCAAACTGACGACCCTTCTATCCCTTTAAGCTGGACGACCACTTAAGGCCGCTACCCAGCCCGTCAGGGAGGCGTCTGTTGTTAGCAGCCTGCGACGACAAGACGCACCTAGAGTGGGACCCAAGGTAAGAACCGGGGTCTGAACCACATAGAAAGGGAACTACGCACGTGGCGCGTAACCCTTATTTGCCTTAGGGGACCGGCCCTCGAATAAAACCCCCTGGCTTCTAGCCACAGCTGAAGCGGTCTCATGTGCAGAAGGTCCGAAGGGATCACCGCGGACACCAACGCCATGAGACCTAGTTTTCAATGATACTGACGAGCAGTGCAACCTCGACCTAGCCTGACCTTGCTCAGGGTGTTCTGAATGGAAACGATTCGTGCGGGAGATGATTGTGCCTGCATCGTGACCGAATTCCATATAACCCCCAGATGTGTCAAGACGATATTCCTGTGCTGAACTTCCAGTTCATGGAACTGCGCTAGGATCAGCCAGTCATCTATATAATTCAGAATGCGGATGCCCTGGAGTCACAGAGGAGCCAGTGCTTCATCCATGCATTTCCTGAATGTGTGGGTTAGTAGGGCTAGGCCAAGTGGAAAATCCGGATACTAGAAGGCTTCGCCCCCGAAAGCGAACCTCAGGAACGTCCTGTGCTGTGGCTCTATATGAAGATATGCCTACATGAGATCGATGATGACCAGCCAAACGTGATGTTGGGCTTGTGACACGATTGTCTTGATAGTCAGTATCTAGGACTTGAGCACCCTGAACGAGCAGTTCAAGCCTCGAAGATCTAGAATTGGACGCAACCCCCCACCCTTATTGGGAACCAGGAAGTATCTGCTGTAATAGCCTGACTCTTTCTCTGGAAGGGGAGCATGCTCTATGGCCCCTTTGACCAAGAGATTTTGCAGTTCTTTCCACAGTAGACATGCCTGTCCCGGTTTCACGGTAGTGGGAACCATGCCATTGAAACGGGGAGGACGGCAAGCAAATTGAATTCTGTAAATTGAAATCCCCTTCCCGAGGGGAACTACCCCCACAAGGCTGGGTACAAGACCGTCAGGGTTTCTTTCTCTTAGAAATCATGCCCCTGAGGTCTTGCATTGGGGGCTGCTGAGGGTGACAAACTGGACCCCAGTGTTTACGAGGGGGAGCACGATTCGCCACATTTTGTTTTAGAGCCTCCCGTCTAGAAGGACCGGGGCGGGGCTGGGTGGCCGACGGCCCTTCCCCCTGAGTGAGGTGCCCACACTCAAGTCCTTCAACAGATTTAGCCTAGTGCGCTTGTAACACTGCCATAGTGTGCAGGGCAACACCTGCCTGACCTGCTGCCTGATAAGCTTTCCCCACAAATGTGGAGGTGGTCCTGCACAGCTTTGTCGGTAGGGTAGGTCTCTTTAGCAATGATGCCGAGCCAGGCGAGAGAAAACCCACAGGTGTCTCTTCTACCGGCGGCATCACCAAATACCCCCGAGCTTCAGCACCCATGATAGTTGAATACACCAACGTCAAGGGCACGAAGACACGGGAAGTATAAATTTCCTCCATAAAGAAAATACTTGTTATGGAGGTCATAGAAGAAAGTAAGGGACTGATATAGAGTTCCATTCCCTCTTTTATTTATTTAATTATTTTGGCCACCAGACAGAAATTTGTTTTTTAGTTTGGAGCGTTTGGGGGAGGGTCTCTTGTTCGCGTGGCCAGTCTAGCTGTAGTCTGGCCACATCTCACGTCATCACCTCAAGTAATTTCTCAGCCGCTTTATTATTGTGCGTGAGATGTACAGAGGTTCAGCGCCCCGCCCCTCTCGTAAAGCGGCACCAAAGCGCGCTTCGAGATCACTGGAAGGACCAGCTGGGTCTGGGGAGAGAGCGAGGGAAAAGGATGAACCCGTCTCTTGCTCCTCAGCCAGATCCATGCGAGAGCCCCATGATGAAATGTGGGAGCTGACTCCCGGTAGTAAGCGAGGCGAGCGCGAAGCATTTTGCCCGAAAGCAGATCATAATGCTCGCATTTGTCTCTTAATTCCACAGCCGCTTTATTATTATGCGCGGGATTTACAGAGGTTCAGTGTCCTCGTGAACCGAAGAGGCGCCGAGGTGCGCTTCAGGCTTACGAGGATCAGCTGGATCTGGGGAGAGAGCGAGCGAATGGGATGAACCCGTCCCTCGCTCCTCAGCCAGATCCATACGAGAGCCCCACCCAAACAGAGCAAAACTGTGTCCTCTTCAGCTTTAGAGCGAGAACAGGGGAACACGCATCGTTTACGGCTTTCAGTCATTCTCTCTTTCTTTTAAAAATATATATACATTTTCAAGACAGAACAGAAAGGAGAAAAGGTTCACTTCACGTCTTCATTTCTTCATGAAGTTCGCAGGGGCAGCTCTTGCCCTGCTAAAGGAAGTGGGCATTCGCATCCTCAACTATCTTGACGACTGGCTAATCTTAACTCACTCTCGTGATGTGTTGTGAGCACACAGAGACCTGGTGCTCTCGCACCTCAGCTGGCTAGGGCTTTGGGTAATTGGGAAAAGAGCAAGCTCCTCCAGGTTCAGAGCATCTCTTTTCTCGGTCTTGAGTTGGACTCAGTCTCGTTTATGGCTCGCCTCACAAACGAGCACGCCCAGTCGGTGCTGACCTGTTTGAAGGCGTTCATACAGAAGATGGCAGTTCCACTGAAACTATTGCAGAGGGTCCTGGTGCATATGGCATCCTCAGCAGTGTTAAAAGCATGTGTTAGCTCGGACAGACATCATGATGACGGTGGCTTATATCAACTGCCAAGGCAGGTTATGCTCCCGTCGTATGTCAGAACTCACCCGCCGTCTCCTCCTTTGGAGCCAGCGACACCTCATATCACTGTGAGCCTCTTACATCCCAGGCGACCTCAAGACTACAGTCTCCACTCTCAGGCAGTCCAGCTGATTTTTAGTCGATTCGGGCAGGCACAGGTAGACCTGTTCATCTCCCCAGAATCCTCCCACAGCCCGCCCTGGTACGCCCTGGCCAGGGCGCCCCTCGTTATAGACGCCCTGGCACGCAGCTGGCCCCCTTGACTCCGCAAATTTGCATTTCTCCCAGTGAGCCTACTTTCACTGACCCTGGGCAAGGTCAGGGAGGATGAGGGGCAGGTCGTCCTAGTAGCACCCTACTGGTCCACCCAGACTTGGTTCTCGAACCTCACGCTCCTCGCATCAGCCCCTCCCTGGAGAATTCAACTGGAAGGACCTTCTTTCTCAGAGACGTGGCACCATCTGGCACCCCTGACCAGACCTCTGGAATCTCCATATCTGGCCCCTGGACGGATAAGTGGCCTACCACCTGCCGTGGTAGACATGATCACTCAGGCTAGAGCTCCCTCTACGAGGCACCGGTATGCTTTGAAGTGTTTTTTTGTTCGCTAAGTGGTGTTCTTCCCAACGCAAAGACCCCCAGAGATAAGCAGTTAGATCCGTGCTTTCCTTCCTGCAGGAGAGGTTGGAGAGACGGCTGTCCCCCTCCACCTTGATGTATGTAGCCACTATAGCAGCACACTATGACACAGTGACGACCAGATCATCAGGTTCCTGAGAGGCACCAGGAGGTTGAATCCCTCCAGATACTCCTCGTTCCCTCATGGGACCTCTCTGTAGACCTTCGGGGTCTATGGGGAGCCCCCTTTAAACCCCTGGAGTCAGCTGAGCTTAAGGCACTCTCTTTAAAGACTGCTCTCCTGAGTACGCTTACTTCCATCAAAAGGGTAGGTGACCTGCAAACGTTCTCTGTCAGCGAAACATGCCTGGAGTTTGGTCCGGGCTACTCTCACATGATCCTGAGAGCCCGACCGGGCTATGTGCCCAAGGTTCCCACGACCCCATTCACGGATCAGGTGGTGAACCCACAAGCACTGGCCCAGGAGGACACAGACCCAGCCTTGATGTTGATGTGTCCGGTGCGTGCTTTATGCATCTATTTGGACCGCCAGCAGAGCTTTAGAGTCTCTGAGCAGCTCTTTGTCTGCTTTGGTGGACAGCGAAAAAGGAAGTGCTGTCTCCAAGCAGAGGATCGCCCACAAGATCGTTGTCACCATAGCTATGGCATACCGCACTCATCACGTGCCGCCTCCTGCAGGGCTACGAGCCCATTCTACCAAGAGTGTTGCGGCCTCCTGGGCCCTGACCAGTGACGCCTCTCTAACAGATATTTGCAGAGCAGCGGGCTGGGCAACACCCAACACCTTTGCAAGGTTCTACAATATCTGAGTTGAGCCGGTTTCGTCCCGTGTCTTAGCAGGAATGAACTGGTAAGTCCGGGACAGTTGGCCATGTGTATCGCTTGCGCATAGCGCCTTTCACCTCCACTGAGCTGAAGACGTGAGCTGTTGACTCCCAGTAGTGTTCACAAGATGTGTTCCTTGGATGATATCCTCCTAGCTCTGTGGCTGAGAGTTTGTGGAGAAACCCGCTGCCGGCTCAGTACACGTACTAACTAAGCCCTGTACTGGGGCAGGTGCTCTGCATGTGCTGGTTCCCCGTAGGTAACCCCATGCGATGTATATCTTCCGCTAAATTGTTCCCTGTTTGTAAACTGCATCTTCCTTTGGCAGAGGTCCCTCTGCCCCAGTCACCATTTTTGTAGAAACTCCTCCCCAGGACATACCATGGGACTTCTGCACATGACTCACTTCTGACGAAAAAGAGATGGCAAGACCATGTGATGTATTTCCACTCAAAATACCCCCCCCCCCAACCCGCCTTGGTGGGGTGTGGTCATATCCTCATGACATAGATCCGGTGTCTCCCCTATATTTGTTAACATTTGTAAAGAAAAAAAGAAAGAAAAAATATTTATTTTGATTGTGAAGACAACAGAGAATGTAAAAGCCTTCTCACACACACACACACACACCCACACACACACACACACACATACTTTAAACCCACCTCTCCCACTTAGCTTACGGATACATTCACACTCGCTAACTTTTGCATATATACACAAAGCATTACATTTTAGTTTAGACTTGCGTGAATTAAACTTTAATTCCTTTCCTAATTTGTCTCTTGACATGTATCTGAACCCAGAAGATCTCCTTATTAAGCGCAAGGATGCAAATCGCTATGGCATTTGAGTAAGTGGGACGCAGGAAACAGAGCGGCCCAACTGGGGAGGGAGAGAACGGGTGGGAGGAGGAGATGGTGCAGAGAAAAGGAGGGCATCTTAAAAGACACTTGAGATAAGAAAAAGAAATTAGATGTATCAGAAAGAGAGAGGCAGATGAAAACCAACGTAACAAATTTCCATCTTTGGATACTTTCTCTTCTGCAACCGTTCTTATGGGTAGTGGTATTGGACTTGTTGAATGTTGTTGAAATGATCCTTTATTTTATTTATGGTAAAGCATTATTATGGTCAGAATTTATGTAACCCACATTGTTTTCCTTTAGGTTGCATGAATACAATCCTGTTTTAAGATGGCTGCATGATTAACTTCTATTTGCCCATAATATGTTGCTAAATCAGTGCATTGGCTAATGTAGTAGGTTAACCAAAAATACACATTCAAACCTGTTCAACTTGTTTTCTGCAAAACACAAACAAGGATAATTTTTAAGGGTTTAAATTTACATGTATGCATTTGGCTGATGCTTTTATCCAAAGTGACTTACAGTGCGTATACTGTATTACAGGGCCAATCCCCACTTATTGACACAGTGGATATACAGTATGATGTGTTTATGCCAATTCAATGTAAGTCAATCGGGTCCAAAACAGTCTAAAAAGGACATAAAGGCAACATACAAGTAATGCATCTGATTCAAGTGGTTACTTTCATGTTTTCTGAAGCAATACACTTGCTTTGGGAGAGAAACAGACCAAAATGTAAATCTTTATTCACCATAAATCTTGACATCTGGCCTGACTGAAACACAGAGCAGACTTCAAGATGGTGATTCTCTGACACTGCATGCAGTTTCCATATACTCAAAAATGACCGCAGTAAATTTTTAAAGTATACTAAAACACAAAAAATATAACTCGATAATTTTAACTTGCGTCTGGATTTTCAAAATAACACAACCGGGCATGATAACCTGGAAACACTGTGTATGGTTCAAGTGCATAACTCTGTGCATGAGTCAATTATTCCAATTAAAGTCACAATTAAAGTCCAGGAGATCAAAAAATTCAAACTAGCTTATAAAGATCATATCCTCATGACATAGATCATGTATTGCATTAAAATCTAATATTATTATATCTGAGCATGTCACAATCAGACATACATGCTCTGCATAAAAAGGGTTCTGAAAATAAAATCATTTAGTATGAATGATTATCTATCAGCCAGCTTAGTGTACAATTTACATCTCTTTAATGGTATTTAAATATAACCTACATGTATACAGTTTCATGAGGTACGTGTGTATGTGGTCTCACTGTGTAATTACTCTCATTTCAGGTTTAATGTCTGGTGCTTGTTGACATACACGCTCACCAGTGCCCGTGCACACAGATGGCATCATCTGAAAATAAAGATCAAAGACTACTGAAATCCCATTCGTTCCACTCCGAATGGGATCCGCATGCTTTGAGAGAGGGAGATTTGGTTGTGTGCTAAAGAGAAAAACAGAATTCTGGATCAGTGCGTCCCAGATGGTAGTGGCAGATATTTGCAGTACCACCTCTGAAAAAGAGTGCTAGAATTTGAAGAGAACAGGGTATTTGCCCTGTGTTCTCTCTCTCTCTCTCTTTATCGTTATGTCATTCTCTCCATATTTAATTTAGTTTTCTTCCTCCCTCTCTTGCTCATGCTATCTCTTTTCAACAATGTCTAATTTAAATGGAACCTTCTTTCCCTGTCCCTCTTTCTTCATTTTAATCTAATTTTAATGATTTTTTCAAATTGTTCCTTTCTTTACTGAATCAGCTTGACATCAGACAAAAAAAAAATCTTAAGAGTTTCAATGGCCAATGGTTTTTTGCTTTTGTTTTTTTTGGCACGTGCTCCATTGTCACCAGTGTGCATTCATTAGTAACTGCCTCTTAGCCCCAGTGCATTGAGGTACTCTACATGAGAGTTGAGGATGAAGTAATTCTCTAATAGAATGAATGGGAAGGCTGGTGAGCAGAGGCACACCTCACCTGTATTGTCAGATGAGCGCATCGTCTGCGCCACTGATTTGAATCCACAGCGTGACTTGTTTACAAGTCATCTGGGGCACTGGCAGCGAAAGTCAGGGCACAAACAAGTGCACCTCATGTCAAGCTGAGTGCCACTCTTGCTGCATTCTATACACTAATCACAGGCATCCAGAACTTTTCCTTGCACATACAAAAAAACAACCCACTATATTTTGAGTGGCTTGTCCTCTAAACAGACGTGCCGTTCATGAACGAACTGAATGTACCGGTGAACTCATTCGCGAATTAAATTAATGACTCAGTCATCTTGTTTGTGAATGACCTATCTGCTAATGATTCACTCAGTTCAGCATGTGAGTCAGTCAATCACATTCAACAAGAGGAAAATGCACTAGACAAGTTTTAAAGTATGCACAAAACCTTATCTTCTAATTATGAATGTATTAAAATGACTGAAGACCATACAGTTAAAATTACATGAATTACGGATGGAAATGTTGTGCTTTGATTCACAGTGTAAGATGTTTAGGCTTTTCTTGAACTTTTTCATTGTCTTGGTAAAAATTAAGCCCAGCCTTTGACAAATTATGAGACCTGTCATAATTGTTTTTCAACTCAAATTTGAAAGTGACTTTGTGCATTTGTAGACATGCAAATTCAATTTTTGTTGCTTTTAATGATTGACTTAAGTGTGAGCCAATAGCATTTGAGTGTGGGCTGTTCAGGAGCATATCATTGGTTTGACCCACTTAACGAAAAACACCCCTTCACTGAACTAGGCTTCATGTCGTTTGTGAAGGAACTGAATGTAATGGTAAACTCATTTGTGAACAACATGAATGAATCAGTCACCATGAATGAGGATCTTCTGTGTTTTGTTTTTTTTTTGTTTTTTTGTTTTTTTTGTAGCTTGAAAATGTATGTATAGCAGTTTAAAATATGGTAGCTTTGTTGTTATTTGTGGCAAAATGCTTATGATGCTTAAACACTGCAATGCAGTGTTGCCAAACTCCTAGCACTGAAAATCTCCAGAACCATTGTCAAAAGTCTACATTTTTCACAAAAGTCGCTAAATAAGAAAACACGCTTGTGTTAATGGGAACGTGGTTGTATGTCTGTCAGTGGGGAGAGAGGAAGCAGTAAGAGCCATCACCTGGTGATTACTGAATCTAAACACCTGTGTCTCATTTCAGAGTCGCGCGCACACACACCCAGACTAGAGCTGAACACTGAAAAGCTGTTTGTGTTTTTGCATCTCTTGAGTTTATGTTGACTATTATCATTGAAGCTGATGTGTGTAAATGGAAGTTCTTGCTGTAAAACATATTATGAATAAAAATCTAAGAATAAAAAGAACACTCACATGAACTGCGACGCCAGCTCACAGTTTCTTCTTTCCTCCAACCCTCAGAACCTCTACACTGGTACCTAAACACAGGATTTAGGAAGAAGACTGGCTGCCATTGACACCTCACCACTAGGCAAAATCTTCCACGCCTTGGCTAGCATCCAGGAGACTCTCCATCAAGCTCTAATCACCAAGGAGTGGCGCTTCCAGGAACTCCTACAGGCACAGGCCGAAGATTGGCAGTCCCTACGGAGTTCGTTAGCTCCAGACGGGTCCTCCGCAGCGGCCCCGGAAGCAGCAATGAAGCCGCACCTTGTGCTCACAAAAGATAATCCGGAGGCATTCGTGAGCCTGTTTGAAAAGTCCACTACCAACTTAGGCTGGCCACAAACACAAAAGGCCCTCCGCCTGCTGCCATTGCTTTATGGGGAGGCCCAGCTCACGGCACAGGAATAATCTGCTGAGGATCGCCTGGTCTACTCGAACTGAAGTCGGCTGTCCTGCAACGGGTTGGTCACATGCCGGAACAACATCGCCATTTTGGTGACCAATTGGCTGGGGTTTAAAAGTTTATCAAAAGCAATATGTGTGGATGGGTCCTGTAAACCAAAATCTCGGTGTGTGACGTGATGGCTGAGGAGACAGGGCTGTCTGCGGCTATTCGGTGTCAGAGTGACGTAGGAGGGAGGGAATCTACTGATATTACCACCCATAGGGAATTCCAGGAGGGGGATTTATTTAGGAGATACTTTTTAAATAAAGTAAAACGTTACTTTTGTACACCTCTACAGTACTCTTCATGTATTGTGATAATAAAATTGTGCAAACTTCGGAGAGGAGACGTAGTGTGGGGAGGAGATGTAGTGCATGATGGGCATTGTATTTATAAAGAGTGTGAGGCCAGAGACTATTTAGGAGAGATAGCCGAGTCACTTCAAGAAGCTCTAGCACCCAACAGTCAATGGAGGAAACCCACCTTGCAGTTAAAAGGGCCAATCACCTTTTAGATACAGACATCGCCTGACCATCAACTCGCTAATGTGTATACGCATTTTGTGTTTTAGCGTAATATGAGGTCAACATCTGTTTCAATTATAAGCGAATGATTCATATTTTAATACACACTGAATTACAAAAATCAGTAAATGCGTTTAGGCAGAGGGATTATAAGTTATAAGACTAGTCTTCCACTGGCCATGAAATGATACACAGGGTGAAATACTCGCTCAATTCACTGACTTATGCAGCCAAACTTCTCAATGTTAAAGCTCCCCGTAACTGGGAGAATGGATTGAGAATAGACTCTGGATCTGTGACTCCGAGCAAAATGTTGTATATTGATTATGTACACAGAGAAAATGTCTTGTTTTAAATATTCAAAATTTTTGTTTTATAATAAACAAGTAGTTTGATTCATGAAACAAAAAAATT
This sequence comes from Moxostoma hubbsi, assembly GCA_032164185.1. Classification (NCBI taxonomy): domain Eukaryota; kingdom Metazoa; phylum Chordata; class Actinopteri; order Cypriniformes; family Catostomidae; genus Moxostoma; species Moxostoma hubbsi. The sequence goes on along the minus strand of JAVLUX010000016.1, from coordinate 26,912,581 downwards.
TTATGACATTTTGGTAGCATTAAAAATGAATCCATTAAATCAACATGCGCCTTTAAAGTTATTGCATCTGTATGCACCATGGATCAACTCAAATCAAGCAAGCACTGAGATGACTTAAGTGAAAAATATTCATTTATTCATCAGACTTATTCCTTGAACATGTTAGGCTGGCATTCCCCTCTGAATTTTATCCTTACTTTTGAAAAACAAAAGTTTTTAAAAGTACTTAAATTGACACTGACATTGACATATGATGCAGGTTCAAGTGTTGGACTTTGATGCTTTAGGCATGACAGTGGTTATTCTTCGTTATTCATATTGGCTGCCATGTAATTAATTATTTTTTTTTAAATTATAAATACGATGTGAAGACCTACTTAGGTTTCTTTACTATGTTGTTTTGACCTGTAATGTCTCTTGTATGAAATGCATGGCTTATTTGTATTGAATGCATGGCAAAGCAGAATAGAAAGTGGCTGTGAGAAAAAAGTAATCCAAAAATAACGAAAAAGTAACGTAACGCTTTCCTTTCCATAAAATGACTTTTTAATTAAGTTACTTTTTTAAGGTGTAACGCAATATTTGTTGCTTTTAAAAGTAACGTTACCCAACACTGACTGTCATTACATCATTGTGGAGTGGAGGGGGGCGGGGCCGGGCTGGAATGTTGCACGCCCGGACCCCAATCGGCCTGATGGGGCGCGCGAGGGATAAAGGTGGCCGGTGATGACGGTTCGAGAGAGAGAGAGCTCAATCACGGACATGTCCGTTGTGTGTTTGTTTATGCTTTTGTTTTAAGTTCCTCATGAAATTATTATTTATATTGACAAGCCGGTTCTCGCCTCCTCCTTGCCCATCATAACCCTGCATTACAATCATAATGGCAACAATTGTAATATTGGTGATACATTTAGACAGATCAGGTTAGTAAGGAATTTAAACACACTCAAGCTTTTCAAACAGTGATTAGCTTAACTTGTATTGAACCCGGACCATTCCTTTAAGAAAATATTTGCAGTTTTTGGAACTATTTATAATTTCAATTGAGCAATTTAGCATTTTTTTTCTTGGAAATAAGCTTTCAACATAATGATAATGTTCAAATGATCAAGTGTCTTTATTTATAACAACAGCGGTGAGCGCACAAGCAGTAAAGCTTAAAGGTAAAATAAATTACAAACATCAATCCATATTTCCTCTTAAATGGAAAGGAATAAACTGAATTTAGAGAAAGAGTGAGTAGATGCAGGCACCTCATAGGGGTGTTTTACGAGACTGGTTTGTTCATGTCCTGGGGTTGTGCAATCTGTTTGTCTGTTTAATATATCAATTAAAAATCTATGTTTTTCTGGCCAGGAGCGATTTACCAAATCTGCATACCTAATAAGAACCCTCCGGCGATTGCTAACATGCCAGTGCATGTATCAGACTCACTAAAGCCATCCGACTGGATCCAACACAACACCATCAATTATTCAGCTTCACAAAGTAAGGGCGATTACCTTTGTATCTGTCCTGCTGCCCTGTCAATATTTAGAGAGCTTGGTAATAAGTGTACAGTATGCAAGTCTGTGTGTGAGTGAGTGGGGGAGGTCGACAGAAATACATTATTAATCATAAATGTGTCACAGTGTCACTGGCATTCTAGAAGATGTTTTGTACTTGATTGTGTAGATTCCTAAGTCATTTTGAGTCTCCTATGAGTGGCAGCCCTTTTCCGCACCCTATACTTGTTCCCGTCCATCTCTTGGGCAGCTGTGAGGGCATTGAGGTCTGACTTTGAAGGTCACAGATGGTCACCATCGACACTCAGAAAGCAAGAGCCAGAGAAAGAGAGCCAGAGAGTGAGATTGGGCTACAAGCAACATCTTCCCTATGGACACAGAAAAACTACATTAGTGGTGCATTCAGACTGCAGGGAACAAGATTGTGTGTGTATGTGTGTGAAGGTCAAGATAACGAGCAGTCTCTCTTCCTGTCACCAAGCTCACCAGTTTTCTGATCCATCATACCATCACATTATATGAGGTGCTGTGGAATACAAACAAGGTTATAAGTGAGACCTGCATCCAACTGTTCACATGTAGCTCTTTTCTTAATCTGCCTTAGTTTGAATTTCACATTAAGAAAAGCCTGCAAGCAGGCCTGCTGGGCTCTATTGTCACTACATATTACTTCTCTTCTCACTTGAAGACATTCAGACATTGCAATATGTGTATATGTGGGCGGTGAGATGTTTCCTACCTGCAGTTGACAGTGTTTTACCATCTCATATGAACATCGCCGGCCTATGCAACAAAAGTTGAACCCAAGCAATGTTGCAGTGTGTGCTGTGGGGGTGGGTGTCCTAGATTCTTATAAGACATGTTTTTTTTTATCCCAAAGAATCTGAGAAATTATTTCCTTTGGGAAAATAGCTTCCCCAAGGTGAAGAAGCAATGTGGTCCCCTGTGAGATGTACACACACACACACAAACTTAAACACACACACACCCACACACAAAAAAACTGAGACTCTTTATGCTGGTGTGCCATAACTACAGTTTTCTCTGTATTGAGCCAAGATTGATTGAGTCAGGGTGTGACGTTTCGATCTTCTATTGGTCATGCGTCCTCTCATTGTACGAATTCACGGTTCAGAGTTCACTAAGCTTTGGTAACGTTGGTATGCAGATTAGTACAACATTTCTTTGCATGAGCTTGTGTTTCCAGCCTCCCACTTTCTGATGTGTTTGAATGGGAGATAATAGTGTACAAAGTGTAGTGTGACCACCCCTTAAGGCGATACATTTTAACGTTCGTATAATAAAAAAAAAACCTACATAAAAAAAGCATATTTCAGTATGATGTTGTGTGGTAGCTCAACTGATAGAGCATTGTACTTGCAAGTCAAAGGACTGGGATACGAGTCCTGAATAGCATGCATATCAACACGTGAGCCAATAGTGCTGCTGCAAACATATAATTTTGTTCTACTTCTATGACAATTGTGTTTTTCATCTAACATTTGCTTTTATGACACTTTTGGGTTGGTTTAGGTTTAAGGTTTAGGGTAAGGCGGTAGGTTTTAAAGATTTAAAACTCATATAACCTTTAAAACCTCATCTGTTTAGGAGAATATTAAACTCACTTTTAGCACCACACAGTGGATATTTCATCTCGGAACACCTACGACATGTGTAAGGAACCATGTAATATGGTTTCCCAAAAATATTACAACAATCACATATTTTTCATGAGATCAGACTGGATTTTATCTGGTTGGGTTTTTATCAACATAAATTGGAAAGTATTCAGACTGTTTCCAGTGGAGAGGTGTTTTTCTGCCAAATTTCATCATCAACCCTTAATGTTCAGGGAGTGAAGTGAACAAAAAAAATGATGAAATTTTGTCAGCTGAATTTTAGAAGATTAATATGAGCAATCACTCCCTTCTGGAAGAACAGAAGTTAATGTTTATTCTCTTTCCTTGAAATTATGTATAGTTATTTTTGTTAAGTTTATTATACACATGCATGCACACGTAAACTTCCCTGCGTCATTGTGAGGTAAAAGTGAAGCAGGCCATAAACAGGTGTTTGCTCATTCCAGCCTCTATCTATTTTTATATCATCATGAAGATTTCAAATAAATCTTTAATATTTAATCTACATTTGGATGGTCCTGAGATAGACCATCTGTCTCCCCTCCACTGTTCCTCCCATGTGGGAACACACACATGCACTCCAAAGTTTCCCAGCAAAGCACTAACTGATACAAACAAGATACAAGTAATGCAAACTCCTTCAAATGCGTGCAATGGAGAACACATACTAACTCTGCTAACTCCACACACACACACACACACACACAAGTAAATACACAGGCAACAGAGAGCAGACACAAATCTATGGCTGTTTTGTGGGGCTGCATCCGTGGAGGCATTCTTTAATATTTCATTCAAACCCAAATTGCAGTGCCTTCATGTGCTTGATAGTTTCCCTCATCAAGGTTGGTGGATTGGGGATGACACACTTATGATGTATGAGCATACTGCCTGGTGTTACTACACCTGAGTGGGGTGCATAAATCCTTATTAGCAACTTATGAAATAACCATACACCATATGTTTATCTTTTCTGGGGCTGTAAATGATATGTTGTTGAAATTATGAAAATATTACTTTCTTTTCACTTTCCGGTTATATGGTGAATGCTAGTGCAGGTGACACAAGACAAAGAATATAGTTAGATGACACTAAATGGAGATCAAATGGGTACTTTTGATTAAAATGCTTTTTTTGAGATTTTGTTTTCTTTTTAGAAAAATGTCACTATTAAACTCATCTGTCTCCTTGGAGTTTCAGTATGTCACACATTGTGCTCAGATTTGCCAAGAAACCAAAGTCTGCAATTACATTAAAAACCAAAGATTTCACAATGAAATTACCATTGTTGGAGAGCAAGACTAAAAGTAACTAAAAGTTGCAACGCTACTAAATTAACAACACTTTTTAGTTGTGTGACAGTATTTTCACTATAGTTTTTCCTTCTCAGTAACAAGCTACATTTTCCAATGAGTAGTGGCATAGTGTAGAGTTCGACACTCAATGTTTTGTCGATGTAGTGACACTAGGGATTCACTCTTGAGAGCCTTTGATTTATTCAGAAAAGGCCAATGAAAACTGGTGAGTGGAATTTGCATGCCGCTCTCCACCCCAGACATATGGGCATAAAAGGAGATTTTTCATTCATACTTGTTCTTCAGAGCCGAGCACATGTGTGCGTTCGTCCCATCACCTTGCTGTCTGCTGGAATTACGCCGCATATCAGCGATTACCCTTGCATGCTCAAGTGTTGTGCAACCGCTGGTGTAAAAGAGTGTATTATAAAAGAGTATATTTCCTCTAAAAGAGCTTGCACAAGTTATTGCCATCTTTTTAAAGATGTTCTTTCGCCTTTGTACTACCGTTAGGTCGCCAGCACCCGAGGCAATTTTTGTGGAGGGGTCATGTTCTCACTGCGAGAACATGCTCATGAGAACGTTGCGATTGCAGCTCTCTTCCTTCTTTATGAAGCAGAGAGCCACAGTAGCTGCTTCCCGACACAGTTCATCTTGGGTTGAAACTCAGACGGCGGGGTTGGCGAGCACCACAGGCGATCTGGATGTGGATATGGGAGTGTTTCCACTGGCTCAATCCTCGCAGTCCTCCCACCCGCCATCATTCTCGTTCTGTCTGGACGAGCGAAGCAGGTGGTCTGCCTTGGTGGATTTAATGTCTCGTTCGGGGCTAGTGATGAGGTTGACTTATCAGTTCGGAGGGTAGGCTTCTGCTTTTGGAAGTGGACAAATCTTCTGGGCTCCTGCCCTCGGGCGGTAGAGCACAGGATAAGGCGGACCCTGAGATGGCAGCTGTGCTTGCCTGGGTGGCTGCGAACATTGGGCTTGAGTGGAACCCTCCTCCCTGAGCGTTCGCAGCTGGATGATTGGTTTCTGGACTCGGAGCGTGACTCACAGCCGCACCCCGGTGCTCCAGGAATTGCATAAAGAGCTTGCAAAGTCGTGGATGGCACGTGTTCTCTGCCAGTACATGCTTCACCAGCTCACCAAGGAGCAGCTAAGGGATATGTCAAATTTCCCCAAGTAGAGCACGCTGTGGCAGTGCATTTATGTCCGAATGGTGGAGCAACCTGGAGGAACCGACCAAGGCTCCCTTCCAAGGCATGTAAGTTTTCTTTGTCATTAGTGGCAAAGGCTTACAATGATGTGGGTCAAGCCACCTCTGCCCTGCACACCATGGCTATCCTGCATGTTCATCAGGCCAAGGCACTTTAAGATCTGCACGAGGGTTAGACCGATCCAGGGCTTATGCGCCCTGGGCCGGACGATGTTCACCATGGTGGTCCAAGAGTGGCACCTGTGGCCATGTGAGTACCCTCGTAACATCGGCGGGGGCCTTCTGGGTCCCGGCACCCTATTTGTAAGTAAAAGAGCATTTTCCTCATTCCCTGGGCCATTTTCCAATACTCAGCCCCTTCTGGCCCTCATGACAGCCAGGTGCTGAAAGTCTTTCTGGTAAGCAAGCGGAACACAAGTATCTCACATTCCCTTGTTCTCGGCAAGCAGCCGGCAAACAGGTTAGTGTGGCAGTTCTTAAGGCCACTCGCCCACCCCAGACGCCAGCCACCATGGGCGGAGTGTGCGATATAGCCCGTCTTCTTAGCCAAGTCACAGAAGAGCTTTTACAGCCCCTGTAAGAGGGGGGGTGCAACCAATTCTGGATCTGCGTGCCTTGAACAAGGCCTTACACAGACTTCCACTCAAGAAGTTGATGGAGAAGCCCATCCTGGTGTCAGTATGAGATCAAGATTGGTTTGTGGCCATCGACCTGAAGGACGCGTACTTTCATGTATCGATCCTTCCTCGACACAGACCCTTTCTTTGGTTTGCCTATTGAGGGATGTGCATACCAGAACAAGGTCCTCCCTTTTGGTCTGTCCCTGTCTCCTTGCATATTTACCAAAGTCGCAGAGGCTGTCCTGGCCCCGCTGAGGGAGAAGGGCATTTGCATCCTCAATTATATTGACAACTGGCTGATCCTAGCTCACTCGTGAGATCTCTTGTATGCGCACAGGGACCTTGTGCTTCAGCACCTCGGCCGACTGGAGCTTGAGGTTAACTGGGAAAAGAGCAGGATCTCCCCTGTGCATATTATCACTTTTCTCAGTATGGAGTCACAGACTCGGTCACCATGATGGCACGCCTTACAAACGAGCATGCAGAGTCAGTGCTGGCCAGCCTGAAGACCTTCAGGCAGAAGGTAGCGGTGCCATTGAAACAATTTCAGAGGCTCCTGGGCTATATGGCATCCTCTGCTGCAATAGTTATGTATTATAACATACATGTATCCCTCGGGGAGTGTGTAATGGGAAGGCGGTATCGGGGCTCTGGACAATCCCCCTGCAATAGCATATCAACTGCCTAGAGTTGCTGGGCCTGTGGAGGCTTCGGCCATTGATTCAGGGCAAGCACGTGTTGGTCCGGATGGACAACACAGCTACTCTGGTGTACATAATCCAGCTTGGTGGTGTACGCTCATGTCGTATGTTACAAATCGCCCGCCACCTCCTCCTTTGGAGTCCACAGACGTTGAAGTCTCTGTGAGCCACTCACCTCCCGGGCATCCTAAACCATGCAGCGGATGCACTCTCATGACAGGTAACGCTCTGCATAGACTGTAGACTCCACCCCCACACAGTCCAGCTGATTTGGCAGAAATTCGGGGAGGCTCAGGTGGACCTGTTCACCTCTCGAGAGTCCTCTCATTGCCTCCTTTGGTAATCCCTGTCAGAGACCTCCCTCAGCATGAATGCCTTTCTGCACAGCTAGCCTCATTGGCTGGGCAAGTACACATTTCCCCCAGTGAGCCTCATTGCACAGACATTGTGGAAAGTCAGGGAGGATAGGCAGCAAGTCCTGATGGTTGCACTGTACTGGCCTTGGTTCTCAGGCCTGATAATTCTGACAGTAGCCCCTCCCTGGCGCATTCCCCTGAGGCAGGACCTTCTCACTCAGGGGCATGGCACACTCCAGCACCAATGGCCAGACCTCTGGAACCTCCACATCTGGCTCTTGGACAGGATGCGGAAGAACTAGCAGGCATTCTGCCAGCGGTAATAGACATGATCACTCAGGCCAGAGCCCCCTCTATGAGGTGGCTATACACTCTGAAGTGGCGTCTCTTCGCAAATTGATGTTCTTCCCAGTCTGTGTTGCCCTTTCTACTGGAGGGGCTGGAGAGACGGCTGTCTCCCTCAACCCTGAAGGTGTACATGGGTGCTATAACAGCGCATCACGATACACTGGAGGGGAGACCCTTACGACAGCACAACCTGATCACCAGGTAACTCAAGGGTGCAAGGAGATTGAATCCTCCAAGGCCGCGCCTGATTCCCTCTTAGGATCTCTCTGTGGTCATACCTGCTTTACAGAGAGCCCCCTTTGACCCCCTAGAGCAGGCTGATCTCAGCACTTTGTCTCTGAAGATGGCCCTCCTGGTGAGCTCACTTCTATCAAGGACATGCAGGCACTCTCTGTCACCAGCGAATGCCTGGAGTTCGGGCCAGACACTCTCATGTGATCATGAGATCCTTGCCCGGTTATGTGCCCAAAGTTCCCACCACTCCATTTTGGGATCAGGTGGTGAACCTGCAAGCGCTCCCTTCAGAGGAGGAAGACCTGCCCTTGTCATTGCTGTGCCCAGTTTGCACTGTTAGCTTTAGACATTAGGAGCAGCTCTTTGTCTTTTTTGGAGGACAGTAGAAGGGGAAAGCTGTCTACAAACGGAGGCTGGCCCATTGGACTATGGATGCCATTTACTTGTCTTACCAATCACAAGAACTGCCGCACCCCTTGTGTGTCTGGGCACACACCGCTAGAGGTGTTACCTCCTCCTGGGCACTGGCCATGGGCACCTCTCTAACAGACATATGCAGAGCAGTGGGTTGGGCTACACCGAATACTTTTGACTTTCTACAACCTCTGCATAGTACCAGTTTCGATGTGGCACTGAACCGACCACTGACATGGCCAAGAATCTCTCTCGGCTCCTCGACTAAATTTCATTGGCCTTTACTGAATAAAGCAAAGGTGATTGGGGCTCTCAAGAGCAAAACGTTAGTGTCACTTATCGACAAAATGTAGAGTGAGTGACATACAGGGAACGTCTTGGTTACAGATGTAAACTCTGTTCCCTGAGGGAGGGAACGAGACATTGTGTCCCTCCAGCCGTGGTGCTGAAACGACCGCTGACATGGCCAGGGCTCTCTCTCAGCTCCTCATCACAAATCTGAATGAGTGGTGCATGCCATTTCCTTTTATACCCATATATCCGGGGAGAAGAGTGGCATGCAAATTTTGCTCGCTAATTTTCATTGCCCTTTTCTGAATAAAGCAAAGGTGATTGGGGCTCTCTAGAACGAACCCCAAGTGTCACTACATCGACACAACGTCTCATTCCCTCCATCAGGGAAAAGAGGTTACATCTGTAACAAAGACATTATCAAACATGCTCAACTAAACCGTCCTCTAATGTGTATTGCGGGGAAAAACAATTTTAAGTGAATCTGTTCTTTCAAACAGTTCATTTTCTTGAACTGGTTAAAATAAACAATTCCCTCATGTTTAGAGTTGTGAACTGTAATTTATTCTAGAGAGTTGGTTAGTTAGGACAATTTATGTAAATTAAATAGTTCACATAAACGATTCACTAATTCACTTGAGTCCCATAAAGACTTGAAGGGGCTTCGCCTTATTTTTTTAGCAACAAATGCAGTTGATTGCTGCTGTTTTCACTATATTTCAGCTCAGTCATGTAAAATGTTATTTTACTCATTTTTATTAAGTATACATTTATTAATGTATAATGAAAAACAGAAGTTTCAATATAAATGTTCAGTAAGATGTACAAAATTACACAGATCCAGCAATGTATGAATACAATCACTGAGTCATAAAGACAAGAAGTACAGGTGAAGGAATTTCCCTATCCATCACTCACTCGATGTTGTGTCGATGTAGTGACACTAGGGGTCACTCTTGGGAGCCTGATACACCTTCTGATCTTTTATAAAAGGCCAAAGGGAATTGGGAAGTGGTATTTGCATGCCACTCTCCCAGACATACGGGTATAAAGTAGGGGGCGTGCATAACGCTCATTCAGATTTTTCTCTTCTGAGCAGAGCAGTCGCTATTTCATTGAAAAATTAGCGAGCTGAATTCCCACGGCTATCATTCACCTCTGCTGGATCCTTACGGCGCATTACAGTGGCTTTCTCCACTCTCTGCATGTGTGCACTGCAGAGATCGCCCCTGGGCGCTTCAGGCAGATTATTTAGAGTGTATTCTAAAAGAGTATTTTCCTTTGTAAAAGAGTATATTCTAAAAGAGCAGCACACATCAGAATGTCTTTTTAAAGAAGCATCTTTAGTCTTTTTAAACATGCCTTTTCGGTTGTGTGTTATTCCTGGATGCGGTCGATATCTCTTGCCTTCAGATGGCCACGATTGCTGTCTTTCGGGCCTGGGCGCTACCCACGCCGAGACATCTTTCATGGATGCGTCTTGTCCTCATTGCTAGGACATGACCATGGCAACGTTGTGGTCACGGCTCGCTTTCGTAAGAAATATATTCTTGATGCATATAAGACCGCTTCAGCACTGGCTCCGGACTCGAGTCCCGAGATGGGCATGGCGACGCGGGACACATCACGTGGCCATCACACCAATCAGTTGCCGCCTTTTCAGTCCTTGGAACAACCTCACAATTCTATGGTCAGGTGTTCCCCTAGAACAGGTCTTCAGGCGGTAAGTCATTAGGAAAACACAAACTGATCATCAGGTTCCTGAGAGGTGCTAGGAGGTTGAATCCCTCCAGACCGCGCCTCGTGCCCGCATGGAATCTCTCTGTAGTCCTGCAAGGCCTATGAGGGGCTCCCTTCGAGCCCTTAGAGTCAGCAGAGTTCAGGCACTCTCATTGAAGTCTGTCCTCCTGATGGCGCTCACCTCTATCAAGACGGTAGGGGACCTGCAAGCGTTCTCTGTCAGCGAAACGTGCCTGGAGTTCGGTCTGGGCTACTCTCATGTGATCCTGAGACCCCAACCGGGCTACGTGCCCAAGATTCCCATGACCCCATTCAGGGATCAAATGGTGAACCTGAGCTTTAGGGTCTCTGAGCAGCTCTTTGTCTGCTTTGGTGGACAGTGGAAAGGAAGTGCTTTCTCCAAACTGAGGATCACCCACTGATCATTGATGCAATAACTATTTCTTACCAAGCTCAGCACGTGCTGCCCCTGCAGGGCTACAAGCCCTTTCCTCCAGGAGTGTGGCAGCCTCCTGGCCTCTGACCAGTGGTGCCTCTATAACAGACATTTGCAGAGCAGCAGGCTGGGCTACAGCCAACACCTTTGTGAGGTTCTATAATCTCCGGGTTGAGCCGGTTTTGTTCTGTGTCAGGAACGAACAGATAAGTCCGGGTCAGCCGACTTGGTATATCGCTTGCACATAGCACCTTTCATCTCCCTTGAGCTGAAGATGTGCGTTGTTGATTCCCAGTAGTGTTCACAAAGGTGTTCCCTGGTTGCCCTGTGGCACACAAGTTTGCAGAGAAACTCACTGACAGCTCAGTACTTGTGCTAACTAAGCCCCGTACTGGAACAAGTGCTCCGCATGTGATGGTTCCCCGTAGGTAACTGCTTGCAATGTATATTCCACTAAAAACGTTTTCCTGTTGGTAAACTGCGTCTTCCTTGGGCAGAAGCCCCTTTGCCCCAGTCACCATGCTCATAGAGCCTCCTCCCCCATTGGGTAGGACCTACCATGGGTCTTCTCCTTTCTGGGCGGGGTGTGGTCTCCGCAGTGTCTTCACCTTGGGTGAACACCAGACCTAGACACTGGTGTCCCAGTCGTTTAATGACATCTCTCTTTTTCTGGGGAGAAAAAGGAAAAAAGAGGGAAGGCACAACTGGGCTAGCCTGTCCCTATCCTTTGGGCAGTCGACTCATCCCCAAAGGGCTGTACAACACTCATACTAGCGTCAGGGGAGGTTACGCACCTGCCCGGTGCACTGGCTATGCGGCACACAGTAGTCTGCCCATCTCGCACCATCGAGCCACGTAACACAGTTCAGCTAGTTGTGATGTTTATGTAGGGGACCCCTAGTGTCACTACATAAACACAACGTTGAGTTTAAGGAATGTCCTGGTTACTTCCATAACCTCCAACTTTGTGACCCTCCTGCCACAATGCTGGACAGCCCGCTGAAATGGCCGGGACCTTTTTCTCAGCTCCTCAGCACAAAACATGAATGAGCGATATGCACATGCCCTCCTTTATGCCTGTATGTCCGGGGGAGTGGCATGCAAATAATCTTTTATAAAAGATCAGAATGTGTCTTGGGCTCCCAAGAGTGACCCCTAGTGTCACTACATTGGAACAATGTCTCGTTCCCTCCATCAGGGAACAGAGGTTACAGAAGTAACCAGGACATTTTTTTTATGCAGCCAGGTCAGCATATTTGAGTAAACTCATTGAAAATAACCACAACAATCCTAGGTTTTTATTCAGTACTGTGGCTAAATTGGTTAGGAATAAAGCCTCAACAGAACCAGATATTATGTCACATCACAAGAGTAATGACTTCATGAATTTCTTTACTGATAAAATTGAAATAATCGGAAATTTAATTGAAAGTATGCAATCATCTGTCATAGCACCTCAGAAAACAGTGTCTCATAATTTTCCTCACGTGCAACTTCAATACTTCGCAGTCATAGGTTATGAAGAGCTAACAAAACTTATCGAAACATCAAAAGCCACAACATGTTTGTTAGATCCAATACCAAAAGTTGGTAAAAGAGGTATTTCCTGTAATTTCAGAACCTCTTCTTAATATCATTAACTCCTTGCTATCCTTAGGACATGTCCAAAGTAACTTTAAAATGTCAGTTATCAAACCGCTTTTTTTTTTTGGAGGGGGGGGGGGGCGGGGGGGTTGTGGTACTACCTTAAGCCACAACTTGATCCTGGTGAACTGGCTAATTATAGACCAATTTCAAATCTCCTGTTTATGTTGAAAATACTACAAAAGGTAGTATCCTCCAAAATATGTTATAGAGAAATAGTATATATGAACAATTTCAGTCAGGATTTAGGCCTCATCACAGTACATAGACTACAATTACCAGAGTTACAAATTACTTGCTCTTATCATCTGATCTCGGATGCATTTCATTTCTAATGCATATAGATCTTAGTACAGCATTCAACACAATTGATCACAACATTCTCTTGAATAGGCTAGAGAATTATGTTGGCATTTGTGGAGTTGCATTAGCATGGTTTAGGTCCTATTTAACAGACCGTTACCACTTTGTCTATGTAAATGATGAATTGTAAAACTAAACAAAAGTAAAGTATGGAGTGCCACAGGGATCAGTTTTAGGGCCTCTGCTTTTCGCCTTGTATATGCTTCCCCTGGGAAATATTATCAGGAATTGTGGAATAAGTTTCCACTGTTATACCAACAATACACAACTTTACATTAATTCAAAACCTGATGAGAATTCACAATTTTCCAAATTAGCAGAATGTATCAATAAAATAAAATTTCCTTCTACTCAATTCTGACAAAACAGAGGTACTAATAATTGGACCAAAAACCTCTAAAAATAAGCCGCTAAAATATCATTTGACTCTCGATGAATATACTGTTACATCATCTTCAACAGAGAAGAACTTTTGTTTGTAGAACAGTATTCTTCCACTTAAGAAATATTGATAAATTATGACACATACTCTCTGCTGCTGATGCTGAAAAACGTCTCGGTTACTTGAATGTAACCCCTGTTCCCTGATAAATGTGGAATGAGATGCTGCACTGAAATAGCGCTTTGGGAACAACTTTAGATGTGACAAGCTGTGAATATGTGTGCAACACGTCAATGAATATTGACCGGAATTTATAGCCTCTGCCGGTGTAATCATTGGATGCACCTGGGGTAGGGCTACAAATAGATACAATCACCAGAGCATCGTCAGGTATTTTGTCTGAAGAGCAGTCCTGGGGCATCCAGTGTGGCAATGAAGCGCAGCATCTCGTTCCACTTTTATCAGGGAACAGGGGTTACATTCAAGTAACCGAGACGTTCCCTTTCAAAAAGCTACACTTATGATGCTGCGCTGAAATTGCGCTTTGGGATGAGAATACCCACAGTGCCACACTGTGGATGTCCGGACTCCCTACGGTTGTGTAGTGTGCTCAAAAGAGCGCGAGAGGTCTCAGACATGAGCTTGTGATGTCGACTCAAGGACATAAGAGCCCAGAGTGGCATGAACATCCAAACTGTAAAATCTAATGAATGTGTGCGGAGAGGACCAGTCTGCCGCATCACAAACATGCTGCAGAGGGACACCTCTAGCCAAGGCTTTAGAGGAGGCAACCCCTCTGCTGGAGTGTTTTCTGATACCTACTGGCGAAGATTGACCGTGCGCCTCGTAGGCCAGGGCAATAGCGTCCCTCACCTAATGCGACATAAGTCTGCTTGGTGGCGGCCGCCCCCCTGTTGCAGCCCCCATGGCAAACGAATATTTGCCCTGACTTACGCCACTGGCTAGTGCGGTGGACATAATTCTGAAGGGCATGGACTGGACAAAGTCTGTGAAATCTTTCCTGCTCCGCCGTTGTAAACGTCAGGGAGCAGAAGGCTTCGAGAGTGACCGGATGTAAGGTCAAGAAAGGCACCTTAGGCAGATAGTCAGGATGAGGGTGCAAAATTGCTTTGGCCATTCCTGGGGAAAACTCTAAGCAGGCTGGCAAGACATACAAAGCCTGTAGGTCCCCAATTCTCTTTAGAGAGGTAATCGCCATAAAAAAACATCTTGAGAGTCAGAAGTCTGTCAGACGCTGACTCTAGAGGTTCAAAGAGGGTCTCAACCAGACCCTCAAGGACTATTGCTAAGTCCCATGAAGAGGTCCTGATCCTAGCAGGAGGCCTCAGTCGCATAGCTCCACAAATGAAGCGAGTGAGTAGAGGATGTCTCCCCAACGGCACCCCGTCAATCAAGTGTGGCAAGCCGAAATGGCGGCCACATAGACCCTGAGAGTGGCGGGGAATATGCCTGCTGACAGTTTTTCCTGCATAAAGTCCAGAACTGAAGCAATCTGGCAGTTAACTGGGTCTGCATTATGTGTACTGCACCATCTTTCAAAGACACCACATTTATTGGCATAGATTTTTCTGGTAAAGGGATCCCTATCACTTAAAATGGTCTTGATAACCTCAGGTGAAAACCCTATGTCCCTCAGTTGGTACCTTCAGGGGCCAAACATGAAGGTTCTACAGCTCGGCCCAGGGATTAAATATTGTCCCCTGTGCCTGAGACAGAAGGTCCCTCCTGTTCGGAATCGCCCAAGGCGAGCCGTCAAGGACAGACATTATCTCCGAGAACCATACCCTGTTCGGCCAGCACGGCGCTATCAGTAAGAGGCAAGACCCTTGCTGGCGAACTCTGGCTAAGACTCCCGGGACCAGAGAAACCGGGGGAAACACATACAGACGCATTCTGGGCTATGTATTCGCCATCGCGTCCAGACGCAGGGGGGCTGGTTGACTCAGAGAGAAGTAAAGGGGACATTGCGCTGTCTGAGAAGAGGCAAAGAGGTCCACTTCTGCCATGTAAAATCTCACCCAGATTTGTTGCACTACCTCGGGGTGGAGTTTCCACTCCCTCGTCTGTATTTTCTGTCTGGACAGTAAATCTGCTCCCATATTTAGACATCCAGGGATAAAAACTGCCCTGAGTGACAGGAGCTTGCCCTGGGCCCAAAGGAGAATACGATGTGTCGGAGTATTCAGCTGACGTGAACGTAGACCTCCTTGATGATTTATGTAGGAGACTGCTGCTGTGTTTTCCACCCGCACCAGGACATGGCAGCCTCTCAAATGAGGAAGTATTTCAGGGCCATAAATACCACCATCAGCTTGAAGCAGTTGATGTGCCAATCGAGCTGATGACCCTCCCATTCCCCTTGGGCTGGACAACTACTTAAGACCGCTCCCCAGCCCATCAGGGAGGCGTCTGTCGTTAGCAACCTGCAACGACAAGATGCACCCAGAGTGGGACCCAAGGTAAGAAACTGGGGTCTGAACCACATTGAAAGGGAATGAAGCGTGTGGCGCGTAACCCTCATTTGCCTTAGGGGACTGGCCCTTGGATGAAATCCCCTGGCTTTTGGCCACAACTGAAATGGTCTCATGTGCAGAAGGCCCAAAGGGATCACCGTGGATGCAGATGCCATGAGACCTAGTATTCTTTGATACTGACGAACAGTGCAACCTTTACCAAGCCTGATTTTGCTCAGGGTGTTCTGAATGGACATGATTCGAGCGGGAGACAACTATCCCCACATTGTGATCGAATTCCATATAACCCCCAGGTAGGTAATTCCCTGGGTGTGAGAGAGAACAATCTTTTTGACGTTGAGTCTCAGACCAAGAGAAACCAGATGAGCTAAGACAATATCTCTGTGCTGAACTGCCAGTTCTTGAGCCAGTATCAGCCAGTGTAATTCAGAATGCGGATGCCCCGGAGTTGCAAAGGAGCCAGTGCTACATCCATGCATTTCGTGAATGTGCGGGGTGATAGGGCTAAGCCGAATGGAAGAACCTGATATTGGAAGGCTTCGCCCTTGAAAGCGAACCTCAGGAACTTCCTGTGCTGTGGCAGAATTTCTATATGAAAGTATGCGTCCATGAGATCGATCGTGACCAGCCAATCGTGATGTTGTATTTGTGACACGACCATTTTGATAGTTAGCATTTTGAACTTGAACACTTTGACTGAGCAATTCAAGCCTCGAAGATCCAAGATCGGATGTAACCCCCAACCTTCTTGGGAACCAGGAAGTATTTGCTGTAATAACCTGACTCTTTCTCTGGAAGGGGAACACATTCTATGGCCCCTTTGACCAAGAGATTTTGCAGTTCTTTCTACAGTAGACATGCCTGCTCCATATTGGGAACCACGCCGTTGAAACACGAGGGGCAGCGAGCAAATTTAATTCTGTAGCCTTTTTCTACTGTTCTTAGGACCCACATAGAGATACCTGGCAGAAGTTTCCACGCTGCCATGTTCTCTGAGATGGGTATTAATTTTGACACTTCCTGTTGGGGGGATGTCGAGTGTTCCGCATCCTGGAATAAGGCAGGAAGCAATGGTACACCCAACATTTCACTGGAAGCCTCTAACTCCCGAAACACCAGAGGCGGCGGTAATGGAGAGGTTTCGTGGGGGTACCGGGAGGGGCGAAGTGGATCATACACGCGCCCTGTCCCGAGGGGGGCTACCCCCACAAGGCTGGGCGCAAGACCGTCAGGGTTTCTTCCTCTTATACCTTACTCCTCTGAGGTCTTGCCTTGGGGGCTGCTGAGAGCAACAAGCCTGTCCCCAGTCTTTACGAGGGGGAGGACGACTCGCCATGCTTTTTTTCTGAGCCTCCCTTCTAGCAGGACCGATGCGGGTCTGGGTGGCCGACGGCCCCGCCCCCTGAGTGCGGCGAGGAAGAAACTGCCCGAATGCTTCCTCATGATTTTTAGCCTCCTGGATCCATGTGATAACTACATTCATAGCGTCCCCAAATAAGCCAGTAGGCGAAACTGGGGCATCAAGAAGGAAAACTTTGTCCTTATCTTTGATGCCTGATAGCTTGAGCCATAAGTGTCTCTCCATGCTGACCAAAGCAGACACGAGCTGTCTGCTTGGTCGCACGGAGAGATAGATCTGTGGCCGACAAAGTTCAGAGAAAGCTTCCTCATTGAACGTGGTACCCGCACTCAGGTCCTTCAACAGATCAGCCTGGTATGCCTGTAACACTGCCATAGTGTGCAGGTCAGCACCAGCCTGACCCGCTGCTTGATAAGACCCGCTGCTAAAGATAGTCGAATATATCAATGTCGAGGGCACGTGGACATGGGAAGTATAAGGTTTCCTCTATGAACGAGAGAGTTTGTCATGGAGGTCATCAAAGAAGGGAAGGGACTGATGAAGCGCTCCCTTCCCCTGGCCACCGGACAGAAATCTGTCCTCCAACTTAGAGCGTTTTGGGGGCTCTTGTTCGCATGGCCAGTCTATTTGAAGCCTGGCCACCACACGAGTGATCACCTCGAGTAATTCCTCCGATGATTTACTATCATACCAGGAATGCTCGGAGGTGGGTAGCTCAAAGTCTGCAGACTCAAGAGATTCAAGGTCCCCCTCATGAACCGAAGAGGCGCCGGAGCACGTTTCAAGATCACGGGAAGGACCAGCTGGGTCTGGGGAGAGAGCGATTGGTAGGGACGGACCCGTCTCTCACTCATATGCCAGATCCATACGAGAGCCCCACGAAATAAGTGTGGGCGCCGACTCTCGGAAGTAAGCGAGATGAGCGCAAAGCATTTTGTCCAAGAGCAGATTGCATTGCTCGCACCCGCCCTGCCTCAACGCGAGAGCAGCATGCTCTTCCCCCAAACAAACAAAGCAAAACTGATGTGTGTCCCTCTCAGCCATAGGGCGGAGTCTTTCAGTCATTTTTTTTTTAAAGAAAAGAAAGGTTTTCTGTGCACTGTCTAACAAATTCTAACTCCTAACAGAGGAAAGAAAGTTCTGACAGGCTCGTGAAGCACACACTCACAGAGTGATCTGAAGACAAAAGATCTGACGATGCTCCTGTGACACATCTATTTATAGCCCTGCCCCAGGTGCATCCAATGATTACACCAGCAGAGGCTATAAATCTGGTCAATTTTCATTGACGTGTTGCACACATATTCACAGATGGTCACACCTAAATCTGTTCCCTATTTCAGCGCAGCATCATAAGTGTAGCTTTTTGAAAGGGAACTAATTCACATGTTCATGACCTCAAGACTAGATTATTGTAATGCATTACTGGGAGGATGTCCATCAAGATCAATAAATAAAATTAAATTGGTTCAAAATGCAGCAGCCAGAGTGCTGATGAGAACCAAGAAATATGATCATATTAGCCCCATTTTATTATTGTTACATTGGCTACCTGTTAAATTTCTTGTTAATTTTAAAATTCTGTTAACTACATACAAAGCTTTGAATGGTCTATCTCCGCAGTACTTAAGGGTCCTTCTACCACGCTATATTCCATCATGTTCATTATGATCGCAAAATTCTGGCCTGTTAATAGTTCCTAGAATATCAAAATTCACAAAAGGAGGTAGATCCTTTTCATATTTGGCTCCTAAATAGTCTCACTAACACTGTCACACAGTGACACCATCCACAGACACTCTCACTTAGTTCAAGTCTAGACTAAAGACTTATCTATATAGCCAGGCATACACTTAATTTATCCTTAAACTCACAATTAGGCGGCTTTAGTTAGGAATGGCATCTATGCTAATATTATTTTAACTGATTCCAACTCCAACCATAAGACATGTGATACTTTATATGCCATTGCCTCAACCTTGGAATTAGGATAGACCTCACCGAAATTATTGGCCAGATTGAACTGCGATGCACCTCACTGATCTCTGCCTGCATCACCTCTTTTCTGCAGTTAATACAGGATGAACTTCAAAGACATTAGTCATTAATATTACAGTTCATACAAAATCTTTGTTTAAACACTGTCCCTTAACACTTACTTAGTTTAATCATTTTAAACCATGACTTGCACTATACATAAGTAATATTGGCATTATATTCATGATGTTAGCCAAAGGGGAACTGGCCCCCACAGTGAGTCTGTTTTCTCCCAAGGTTATTTTTCTCCATTACTCAACATCTTATGGAGTTTTGTGATCCTTTCCAGAGTCGCCTTTGGCTTGATCACTGGGGTTATAAATACAATTATTATTTAATTACTTATTTTGAAACACAATTCACAATCGTATTTTATCTAACTACACGTGATGACTCTAAGACATTATAGACAGTACAGTTTGATCTTCTGTTAATGCCTGAATCTCCAATGGCTGCTGTTCCTCACACCACAACACCATTCCTTGAAATATTTCACGTGAGCAAGCTGATTGGCCTACAGATAACAAGTTTAAAGAACCTATCAGCTTGTGCTATTCAGAGTTTCATACCTGAACTTAGTCATGTACTGTATCTGTAGCTGGGAAAGTTGTTTCAAAGATACTTCCCCAAGACTGGAAATCATACATTGCTCATCAAATTCTTCCAAGACCTCATTGTCTGAGCTATGCTATCCACATTAACTTTATATCTTTCCATAGTTTCAATATGTGCTTATTATTATTTTTCCAAAAGTATTTTAGGAGAAACAGCTGATACAATGTCAACATTTAAATGAAACAATTTCCTTAAACTATGAAAGAACAACTTCTGAGCAATAAAATGTTTGTCTAAGTTGGGTCTTTTTTGTCTCACGTAATACAACAGCTCTAATAATTGTGATGGGCAGCTATGGTTCAATTGGCCTTATAACATAATTATAGTTTTAAATAACAAAGCACCCTGCTTGAAAAAATACTACATCTGACATCAAAATGAGTTGGAAAAAATCCTCCCTTTGCTTCATAATTAAAACATCTCTTAGGACTTCAACACACCACTGTCCTATTTACAAACACACAAAAACTCTCTTTTCTGTTTGTGTGCCAGCACAAATCTGCATCATTCCTCTTAAAAACACTGTTTACTGTTTCCCTAAGTGATTCGTCCACCCTTTCAAATCATGCTTGGCCAACAACAGGGACTTTCTGCAATGCCACATACCCATAACTCGATCTGAAATGCCATCTGCCCACACTCTTGCCTTTGTTCCATCCTTCCCTCCTGCTTTCTCTCTTTTTCACTCTTTCAGATGTGGCACACGTTCTCGGCAGCATATGTCGATGCACGTATGGCTGCTGCTGGTAAAAGACAGTTATGTGTGCATGTCTTTATACCCTGCCATTCTGGCACCTCGTGAAGAAAGAGCTGCATCCCTGTGGAACGGAACACTGCATTATTGAACAAGGGATGATGGAGAAGAAGAATTCTGAATGAAAGATTGACTGGAAATCGATGTTTATTAGAGAGCCTTCAATATTATATAATAACTTAGAAAGAGGTCCATGCTAGAGCAGAGAAAGTTTAATGTTTGAGTAAAATCTTGTGGCTCATCATCTCTCATAAACAACTTCTAAATTTTGTTTGTTCATTTCATCAAATGTGACAAAACATTTTGTATCAAAATACATCTCAGAGATGAAGAACTCTCCTAAACCTCCTAAACCCTTGTCCTCATTTCTGCATTACACACAAACCATGTGAATGACACAATCCCATCTTTGAGTATTGCATCTCAGAGACTAACAAAATATTTTGCCTCTTTTAGCTTGAAGTGTCTTCCGATAATCTCCTGAGACTGCCAATCTATCTCTCTATAAACAAGTATATAGGCAAATAAACACTGAAAATGGTGTTTCACAGCAGTATTACTACTTTCTGTGGTTACAAAATAGGAGACTCTGCGGAAGAAAATAAATCATGGATGGGTGCCCTGCAGTTTGTGAATTTGCTGCCTCTTAATTTGGCCAAATTGTTGTTTCTTTAGAGAAAGGTCATGAAAAGGTCACTGAAGAGTGCGCAAAGCGGTTCCAAGAAAGCTCATGATGACTGTGTCACTTGGTGATTTCAAGGCTTTAATTTGCTTTGCTTATTTTTTAGACTCCAGTACTATCCTAACTGGAATAATAGGAAGATGTTAAAAATTGCCAGTGTGACATCATTTCTTAACCGGAAGCAATAATATGGTCTCATGACAACTAATGATCATTTGTACGGGATGGCGAAATCTTAAGAAATAGTACGACTTGGCCTGTACGAAAAGGTAAAAACAAAACATAGAGACCAACCAATCAACAAACAGAATTTCTAAATTATACAATACAGGCATCAAATATTTGCTAGCCTACTATCCAATACTTTGATTATTAATGGAAACATCCGTGAACCAGTTTTCTTACTCATTTCATATTTAATTTCAGTGTGGACTAATACACTTCCCTTGTCTCATTCTAAACCCTAATGTTTTCTTTCTTACATGATGCATGACAGAAATTTTCACATTAAATCTTGGGTTTGACAAGGGCTTAGACTTTTTAGGTTTGTGTTAGGGCCAAACTTTGGAAAAATCTGAAAAACACGGCAATGTAAATGATATTTTAATGATAAACTTAAACAAAAGACAAAACACACACATGACGGACATGTCCGTAAACAATCTCTCTCTCCTACACCATCCTCTGCAGTCAGCCTTTATCCCTCTCGGAGACTTGATTAGCCTGATTAGGGACCAGGTGTGTAGAATCATGACCCGGCCCCATCCTCCGCCCTGCCACATTCCTCCCTCATTCTCTCAGGCTGGGGAGACCCCGGCATGATGTACACCCCCCCCCCCCTTCACTGGGGAGGGGTGTGCCTTCCGCCCCATCTGCCAACAGGTCATCCCCGTCTAGCTGGATGAGGGAGGGGACAAGGGGAGGGAAACAGAAATAATTAAATAGGGGGGTACTAGAGAGAGAGAGATGACAAAAAAAAACAACTTACTCACCAGTTCTCCGATATGCCGTAGCTTGGTCCAGTGTAACGCAGTTCAATGGAAAGGAGGAGATGAAAACCGGCTTGGCAATGTAAATTATATTTTAATGATAAACATAAACAAAAGACAAAACACACACATGATGGACATGTCTGTAAAGGATCTCTCTCTCCCGCACCATCCTCCGCAGTTGGCCTTTATCCCTCTTGGAGGCTTGATTAGCTTGATTAGGGACCGGGTGTGTAGAATCACGACCCGGCCGTGCCCTCCGCCCCTGCCTGGTTTTTGCAGAAAGCGACATTGTGAAACGTCATGTAAACAAGAATGCTGTTTTCCTTATGCCATTTAAGGGATTAAGAGAAAGCGGTTTAACACACCTGGGTTTCTCCTGGAGAACGTGGCTTATGTGGCCATGTAAACAAATAAGTGGCGTTCATACAGGTTTTTGAGGAGTGTGCATATGCGTGTACAGACAGGATAGCAAATATAGAGCCCTGGAGCCCAACATCAAGTCAACTCAGTTGAAAAAAATTCTAAATTTATGGGAGCACAATGGGAAAATCACATATACTATAAACTATACCCATTTATACACACCAATGTTAAATATCGACTGTCCCTCACGCATTGTTGCCAACTTAGCGACTTTGTCGCTATTTTTAGCGACTTTTCAGACTCCTTTAGCGACATTTTTTCAAAAAAGCGACTAGCGACAAATCTAGCGACTTTTTGGACAAACCTTAGCAACTTTCCAAATTCCAAATATCGCCAGTACTGCAAGCGTGAGGTCTTACTTCCCCGCTGAACCGTTTTACTGGACATTCGGCTATATACTTATATAAAAACAGTATGAGCACGGTTTAGGGGAGATAACCGTTATTATAAACTGAAGTAGGCTACAGTACCGACAAATTAGGCAGAATGCAAATACGACGCGATGACGTC
This sequence comes from Moxostoma hubbsi, assembly GCA_032164185.1. NCBI lineage: Eukaryota > Metazoa > Chordata > Actinopteri > Cypriniformes > Catostomidae > Moxostoma > Moxostoma hubbsi. The sequence continues at coordinate 26,889,528 of JAVLUX010000016.1, read as the reverse complement.
ATTAATATGCTAATGACGCATGACGTCATCTGGCGACATTTAGCTACTTTTCGAGCAGGCTTTAGCTACTTTCCATTGAAAATAGTTGGCAACACTGCCCTCACGTTTGCACATATTCACTCGAACATTGCGGGAATCCCAAAGTTTTATATTAGAGGAAAACCCCACTATTGCAGCGCAATTCCCCTGCAGATTGTGATGGGAAGTAAACAAGCACAGCAACAATTCTGGTATATCTGGAAATTAAGCAAAGCAACAGAGAATAAAATAGCGAAGTCTTCCTCAGATACCATGTCTGTTATTTACACAAGCATCGTGGGGAAATGATGTCGCTGTGGAAAAAGTGGTTTACTGACAGAGCTGCATGTATAAGGGTGTAAAAGTATGCCGCTTATACAGTACATATAAATGGGAACGCCACTTTTTCCTAGCAATAATCTGCTTTTTAGCGTCCATGTAAACATAATCACTGTTCATTTGTTCATTTATTTGTCTTCATGGAAGTAAAAGTTTAAAGTTTTTGTATGAGTTAACTCGTTTTCTTACTATTTTTCCATCTGGTATGAATTGTTACGACTTGTCATGGGACCAGTTTGGAAGTAATACTCAATGCATTAATTTGGAACATTTCACAATGTTATCATATGAAAAGTATTGTGCTATTTACACCTGATGTCAGTGTAACTCTCTGACATCAGATGTAAATAGCACTGGCAACATAGTGCAACTACTGTATTTACACCACAATAGTTTGGTGGAGTGAGATAAATCTACAATAAATGCAAGTTTGACATATGAGATGTGACCTGGAGGCTAGTGCACCAACATTGTTCCAGCATTTTGCGTGGTGACACTTATGTGCAGATGAAACAAGCTCATATCCAGCTTGTGACATTTTCTGATCCACTCCTCTGCCTCTCGTTCCTGTCTCCAATCTCTATGACTGTATGCCTGTAGCGTATCAATGAATCATGTAATGCACATTCTTGCTAAAACCCAAAGAGCTTTTGGCCTCTGAACTCAAAAGGTAAATTAGGCCTTCGGCTCCAGCCAGTCTGCAATAGATGGTTCGATGACAACTTCTATGACACCCTGAGTGTGAACAGACAACACACACCAGATCTTTCCCTGCCATTGCGAGCTTCAAAGAGATCCTAATCTTACCCTCCCAAGTCTAGGAAGGGAGAGTAAGACACCTCTCCAAGACACACAGATACCTACCCACACACACATAAGAACTTTTCAGGAATTTCCACATTTAAAGACTTTACTGAGATATATTTGATATGTTTTTACGTTTGTCTGTTTGCCCGTGTCCTATTGGAATATCTATGATGTTATCGTAGTATCAAGGGAATTCTAAATACTTGTAATTACGCATTGAGATGTAAACTTGAATTCCTATCATTGTTACATGTCGTGCTTGATGTCTTTGTACTCCTCTTTGTCTGACTGAGCCAGATATATGTATTAGGTTATGATAAAATGTGTCTTGTTATGTTTAATCATCTTAGGAGGAAAAATTACGAATTTCGGCCACGGCCATAACTTATGCAAATGAATCGGCCTGACAAGACAAAGAAACTTTCCCGCTCAAGATTTTCTGAACAACGATTGGACAGTTCGCTTCAGAGAGGCGTGGATTAGGTTTTCCTTAAAAGAAAGGAACTCCAGTTTACGTTGCTTAGTTTTTCTTTTGACTGGGTCGTCACTTTCTCTTCAGTTTTCTTTTGTTTGTTTTTATTATCCTTTTCGTAATTCTCCTCATCTCCACACGAGTGAAAGGAATTTAGGCTGAATTATTCTCGTTGGTAACTCCACTTTCAAGAGACTCTTAAAACTTGCCGCAACTCTGTTCGCCTGAAGGGACCAGGAGCACGTGCTTCGAAGGACACACACACGCGCGCCTTTTTTCCTCAGCAACCCTGAGAGAACCATTGTGCAAGTATTTATTTCTTATCAAGATTTATTATGCTGTAAGGTTTTGCCCATTTTAGGGTAATTTTGAGTTCCTTGCTGTCTCTGTTTTAAGGTCCAACTTGTCTGTGATTTTACACAACTCTCCCTCTTTCTCTCACTCTCTTATTCTAATTCTCTTTCATTGTTTTGTTGTTTATCGTGTTGTAAATACATTTATTCCGTGTAACTGTAGTCACCGATATATACGTAGTTTTCCAGTATTAAATACTATATTCATTGATTGACTCCTGCCTATCTGTTCATGATTTCGAGGTCCCTGAGATGTTCGATTTTTAAGCTACGAGCTCTAAAACTGTTGATACTTTAAATAGTATTTTTGTTTAGAAAAGGGAAGCTGTTTTTCGTAGCCAAGAGAAATAGTCTGCCTTTCTAAGTTATACGAATAATTTCTTAAGGGTTAATAAAGATTTTACGGTCAGTTCGCTGTCGAGCAGACTATTAGATGACAAATTAATCCCCTTAGGAGTTATCTCGAGAATCGAACGATTCTAGACAATTGATATATTAATGTTTAATTATAATCCGTTGTGATTGAATGTTGATATATATAATTGCTCTAGTTTTGCCTGCCTATATGTGTAACAGCGCAACCCCTTGTGTTTAGTGGCCCATATAAGGACCTTGGCAACGTATTCCCTTTTAGGGATAATTTAAAACTGTAAGTGATAACTCATAACCCGTATGATCAGTTATTGATTATGAATTATTGATTATTGATTATACTATTCCCCTTATTTGAGTTTAGACACCTTACAGCCTGTACAGTATAAAACGTTTTTAAAATAAACTAAACATGCAAAAAAATTATGTACTTATACTAAATATTAAAATAATAATATAATTTTAATAAACTACATGTCATATAACTATATACTGTATCTATATCTGTGTATCATAATGAATGCCCACAACAATATTGAGTGTCTGTTGAATGTATTTATGAGGGGGGGATTTGTATCTCTGTATCATCATTCACCCAAGTGTATCATGAGCTACTCTTTAAGGATGTCTATCATTTTGGTTAATGCCAATTATAATCAGCGATAAATTGAGCAATCTTTTATCCTTTTTAAGCCCTCATTTATTCCAACCAAAGATCAAAGGTCAGACATGATGAATTATACTTTCTAACTTGAGATCAATAGCATATACAACTCTTCTCACATATAACTTCTCATCCCTTCCTCTGATTATATCCTTTCACTTGCTCTCTCTCTCTATAGCCTGTGCCAAACACTTTGATAAGTTTGAAAAAGAAACCATACTTGAAATGACTGTGGCGAGAGAGTTTTGAATAATACACAAATCAGGCAAATTAATTTAACTGCCATGCTTGATTCTCAACCAAGAGAGCTTGATTGTCTAATTTAGTCGGCTGGTGTTCTAATACAAACTAGACTATCTCAAGTGAGTGGCACACAAAAATGACATCACAAAACTGATTGTTGTGACCTAGACCCTGAAACGGGACAATTACTCCCCAAATCAGCCACATCAGTCCCGGGATCACCTTCACACTACAGGCTTTCACCCCATTATACAATGACTTTCTTCCCTCTCATGCATTCTCCATCTCTCTTTCCATATCAGACATGCAGTTGATTGTGTTGAGTAAGGGTAACCAGTTTCTGAATGCCGTTTTACAACCATTAGCATAGTCATCAAGGTTAACCTTGGGTCACTGACCTCTCTTACTTTCTGACACATGAACACACACACACACACACACAGTGTGTCATACACGTTCACCTTAATATAGAATGTCAACCCTGGATTTACCCGAACACTACTGGTTTAAAAAATAATGTGATACAGATGGCACATTCTTTTGAGGGCAGAGAGAATGACTGGTGATCAAATATTCAGCTCTGAGCTTCACTGATTTCAGTTTCATCAAGAAAATAGATAACAAGCAAAAGTGTTGGTGTGTGCGAGTGTTTCCAATTGTTTTTTCCAGGGAAAATGGAAAACGAATGTAACAGCAATAACATAATCAACAACGATAATGGAAATAACGATCATCAACATCATTGTCGTCATCATAACCATCATCATATTCATCATCATAACCAATAACCATCATCATTGCCATCTTCATTGTTCAAGATCATAAGCTTTGCGTTTTGCACATTGGATGTAAAGTTAATTCCTACAATCCTATGTTCCATGCAATCATACATTTTGTAAATAAATATAATAATTATTGTAACCCATAATTTAAAATAGAATATAAAACAAAAAACAAATTCTTTAATAAACGGTATGCTTTAATTATACCTGGAATTGTCAGGTTTTCCAAAGCTAACTTAATTTATCCCACGCTTTACTCTGATGTTAGGTTGACATTATTATTGTTGTTATTTATTTATTTGTTTGTTTTTTTATTGTTGGTTGTGTATCTAGAGAACTGGAATCAATATTCCCCACAGAGCTTTATATTTATCTATATTCTTAACATGACACAGGCTCACACGTCCTCACTGCAGCTCTCTAGTCATGTGTACAGCGGCATGTGCAATCGATACCCACACTCGTCAAACTCAATGCTACTAATATGCCCCCTGGAGAGTATGAGGGCCTTCATTCAAACATTTCTCTTTGTAATTATGACTTCTATTTACATGTGGAGAAGCAATTTAGTCGATTCTCACTATTCACACATAGCAGAGTTAATATAAATATAATTTGTTACAAAAATATTTATGACTATCAGAGACAAATCCACTATATCCACGCTCTGCACTTTTTTTTATTTTGCCCTCTTTTCTTCTTTGGCTCAGATAAACAACAACCAATCACACATACACATTTATTTATTTTTCTTTTTGAAAAGCCATTGTTTACATTGTTTACTACAAAGTGTACGAAAGCGACTTGTTGGTCCTATTTATGATGAACAAATGGCAATAAAAAATAAAATGAGTAGCTACAAGTTTTCAGTCTTTCTTCCAGATAGACCTGGTTTCCACAGATGCTCATGTGAAATACCCAAGCGATGAAAAGTTTTTTTTTTAATATCACCTCACCCAGCCTCTGTTAACACAAGGAACACTGCTTGTTTGTTTCATAAAGACCTATTCACATGTATTTACAACCGAAAACCTCACTTTGATTTAGACATATAGGCCCCTCCTAAACACAGACACACCTGGGGTGAAATGACACCAATGTCTTGAGAGACATTTCAGATTCACATATTTTTGTGGAAAAAAAAATGTTGCAAAAAAGATCAGAGAACAATTATAAGCAAACATCTGTCTTGCCAATAACACTGAAAAGCGAATGAGATGCATGATATTTGTGATAATGTTATATATTTAGATTTGTTGTATTTAGTTTAATGTATTTAGTAGCCAGTGGCAAATTCTCAAGGTCAGCTAAGACTTCTCTCTTATTAATAAATACGATGGTGGCGTAGTGGCTAGAGCACAGGGCTGCTAATTAGAAGGTTGCTGGTTCAAACCCCATGGCCACCACCATTGTGCCCTTGAGCAAGTCACTTAACTCTAGGTTGCTCTGGGGGGATTACCCCTGTAATAAGTCCCTGTATTAAGGGCTTTGTAAGTTGCTTTCGATAAAAGTGTTTTCCAAATGCATAAGTTGCATGAACAAAGCCAAGTTCATTGACCGAAGCAGCACGTGAGTCTGAGCTCCCCTCCTTTAAGCCTTCAGAATTTCAACTGAATCACTCAACAGTAAATAGACATCTAAAGCTATGTTCAGACAGCAGGCAAATTAGATTTTTTCACAAATAAGATATTTTCAGACAAACTGTCTGCACTATTAATTGAAAGTGATCAAATCAGATTTGCGCATTCAGACATAACTAACCTATCTGCATGGGTTGCTTTGGTAATGACGTAGGCGTACCCATGTGACGATGCTTTCAAAAGAGATTTGTGAAAAATGGAGGTGCATCATCTCGCTCTCCAAATAAGTGCTCTGTCCAGTCGCGGTGCAGAACTCAGAAAAAAAACTCAGCGATGGAGGAGACTGAAAAATATTGCAATGTTCCGTGCTGCAGTCACTGATGGTTTACGTCATCATTGTGTGTTGCGTTAAGAGTTGCAAAAGACCATTTGAAATTTGATTTGAGCAGCCAGTGCATAAGTACTGAGACGCATCTGAGAAAAAAATCAGATTTAAATCTAATTTGAAACCAACTCCCAATATGGATTGAATCAGATTCTAAAAAATAGGATTTCATATGTTTTTTTGCTGTCAAGACTATCAAAACTCATCTGGATACAATCTGGATATGCCAAAAATCAGATTTTTAGTGGCAGTCTGAACAAGGCCTAATGTCAGATTATCAGATTCATCAGCCAATCAGACTGATTTATTTGTTCTTGGTGGGTGTGGTCTTTAGGATATGTCCCGGTCGAGGCCTTCTAGCTGGCCTCACAATCAGTGTCTAAGTGATGTATGTAATTTGAAAGCAAAGAGCGCAAGGTCTAGTTGACAAGTCGGCTGTCATCACTGCTGCTATCACAATCAAGAAAGAGATCCTTATGGATTTACAATCCCAATATGTTCTGCATGACCATGTGAATATTTAATTTATTAAATAGGAAAAGAGGACTGATTTTCACTTCAAGTAAATTGGTATGTGATTTTTGCATTTTTATAGCAACATCAGAAGTGTTCTAAGTGTAAATTAGGCTGCTTGAGCATTCAGTATTGTTTCAAGTTTTGAAAAGTAATCAAGAACCCTGATGAAACAATATTTATTGCAAGCTAAATTTAAATAGCAAGCCTTTTCCTGGTATTAAAGACCTCCTTGGTAGATTCAGATGTATAAATATGATTTTTGAATGTCAGTTCGGGAGAAGTTCATTTAAAAAAAACATTCATGCTGCAGATAAAATTAGGCTTGCTTGAGGACAAGCATTCAGTGTTGTTTCAAATTCTGGCTTCGTGCATGGACGTGTTTTAAAAATGTGAATTGGTATTTTTAGTTGGCTGCAACATAATGTATGATGTCCTTTGGCATAGGGTGTACTATTCATTGTAAAACAGTGTTTTCTTAATGGCATTAATTACACTTAAAATGCACGGGCCGCCACTGTTAGTAGCATTACCGGATATTTCCAGAGACTATGTATAAAGCTAAAGTTTGGTATTTTGGGAAATTTGTGCACATTCACTGTTGCGTGTGTATTTAAATATTATTGTTATTATTATTATTATTTTACTCCCAGGTGTTTTTGTAGCACATAATGGATTGCTTATTTGTGCCTTATTTGAGTCTTCGGTGGCTTGTCACCACATACACACAAAAGTAAACAATTTCCACCAATGAAAATGGAGCAGCTAATTTTGGCCCGGACAAATTTTCCTTTGCTGTCTCTCACACTGTCCCTTTAATTGTTTCACAATCTACTGTATATTGTTTGTCTCTTCACCTCAGAACTGCCCCTCTCTCTCTCTCTCTCTCTCTCTCTCTCTCTCTCTCTCTCTCTCTCTCTCTCTTTTGTTTATCTCTGTGAAACACTAGTCAAGGGGTTCTGACATATGTAAACAATTAGTTTAGGGAGAATATAATTTGTTCAGCGCTGACTCTAATGCAGCTCTCAGAAGAAAAGCAAATTACCCTGTTACACAAGCCTTGAATCATCTAAGCTGCATTAATCTCTTCCGCTCACCCCAAATCTTTTGGTCCTTCCTATAAGTTGGCTCTAGCAGTGTTTCTTTTTTTTCTTCTTTTTTTAAAAAAAAGGCTTGGGAATGAAAGTCTTTTTGCCTGGCAGAAAGCTGCAGTTAGTCTGACAGTAACACAATGCCTCTTCATTCACATCATCAGGCACTGACTCCCCTCCTCACAATAGAGTCAGGGAGAGAGGAGAGGGAGAGAGACGATTGGGTGCGTAATGGAAGATTGGAGCATTTTTCTGTGGACGTTAATGACCCGTTGTTTATGGTGGTGGAGATGAGTTCACCTCATGGTGACAGCGTGGCCTATTGCAATACATTCCACTCTGTGTGTGTTGCATGCTAGGACTTTGTAGATTTTTAAGTATAATTTAAAACTTTAGCAGCCTTACTGTTGTAGCAGCTTTCAATAAACTGCTATATTTACAAATGCTTTATTTGTTCTTGGGTTTTAACGTATGGTGTCTTATATGTTCTGGTACATGAACATATAGGACAAGTGACATTCTTATTTTATCTAAAAGTAAAATATGACTATATGACTTTCCTCTGTATCCTCAGAATTCTGGCCACTCTAGCCCCATGAACATATAATAAACATCACGCTGGAAAGCAATATGTTGCTTCCAAATGTTCATGCATCCTGAAATTGACCCCATTCAGCTGAATGTGGCATCACCCATCAGGCATGTTTACATCAATTTAATTGTGATCAGCTACTGATAGCTTTAAGTCATTATTCACTAGAAAATGTACATTGTGCCATGTTTGACATCGTTGATACATGCGAAAACCAATTAAGAAAAGGTGCATTTTGGGGTGAACTATACTGTTGTGCAAAGACAAAATACAGTAACTACACATTTTGTAAAAAAAATTTGATGTCAAAATTAACGTGTTAACGCATGCGATTAATTTAAAAAAGCTTTTTAAATTATTCTTAATTGTGATTAACACATTTACAGTTAATAATTCATATACCAGCATGAACACTGATTGGACGAGGGTGGAACCTTTGTGGTGTGTCTGCCTGGAGTCATTACACGCACAACACACAACAGCGATTCCATGTCAATGATCAACTGATCATCCATAAAACAAGATCAGATGGGAGTTGTGACAGAAATCAAGTACATTCCAGCCTCTGTAAGGCACATCTTAATTACCACAGAAGCACATCAAGTCTTTACTATCATAAAACACGCAGTCTGCAGTGCTTTTCATATAGAGTTTAAAGCTGCGCTTGACACTGAGAACCTGATGCGAATCATGAAACCGTTTTCACGATTCCATAGCCTGCAGGCTGATTAAAGTTTATTAGAATGAATGACCATTGCAATGAATACTCAACCTATGTGTGGACTATAGTTCTTTCTAGAACTAACTAGTCAAACTCCCACTTTGGGAAACATTTACTGTTACCTGAATTGGTACTGTTTTACTGCATTACTATCTTTATACTGTGGAAGGCTTTGCTTGGAAAATGTTAATAAAGCCTTATACTGATACATATTGTATTGTTTTCTTTCCTAAAAAGGAAATAAAGGCATTTTGACAGAGTATATAAAGTATATAAAGAGTCAAATTTCAGCAGTTTCAAATATATGACTAATCACAATAAAAAAATGTAATTGACTGACAGCACTACAAAATTTTGTGAAGAAAAAGTGAAATTGTGTTTGCTTAACTATGCTTTTATTCATGTACAGTCATGGCTCCCAAGCGGTCCTGAGATGCCCGACCCAGAGACCAAGACGTTCGCTCTGCAGCTGGTAAGAAGACCAATCCGTCCCCCGGTGGAGGGCCGGGAGGAGAATCCATTGTTGAATTTATTTTATTTGCTGCACCCCCTTCAGGCTGCGGTACACACATTCTCAATAAAAGAGCTATTTCCTTTGTCTCTGGGTCACCTGGCCTGCAAATGCCATTCTCACGGCACTCTTCAGCCACACCTCAACAGTCCTGGCACGCTGGACGCAGACCTCTCGCCTTCAGCCCCACGACTGTTCCCCGGCCAGCCGGTTCTGATGAGTCCAGAGGACGCCTCCACGGACCTCCTCCTCAGTCATTAACCCGCCCCCTGCCGGGTGCGCGGAGCAAGTCAAGTGCTTCGAGTCTTCTCTCAGCACCAGAGCCTCGGGATACATCCTTGCCTCCCGACGCCACATTACCTGCCCTGCCGTGTACGTAAAAAATAACCGTCCCCTAAGTGCCCCTAAATCGGAGTTTGGACACGTGGCTCTCATTTCCCAATCCGTCATGCTGGCTGGCCTGGACCATTCGACACGGTTATGCAATTCAATTTCCCAGGCCCCCCCCCCCCCCCCCCCCCACGAGGCAGTCCGCTTTACCGCAGTACACGGCGAACATGCCAAATCCCTGGCATGGAAATCGTGACACTCTTACGCAAAGACGCGATAGAGCCTGTCCCTCCAATCGAGATGAAGAAGGGTTTCTACAGCCCTTACTTCATCATACCCAAGAAAGGCATCGGCTTACGACCGTTCTTGGACTTGCGAGTTTTCAACCGGGCCTTGCACAAACTCCCGTTCAAAATGCACATTTTAACTTGTGTCCGGCATCTAGATTGGTTTACAGTGGTAGACCTGAAAGACGCATACTTCCACGTCTCAATATTGCCTCGACATCGACGCTTCCTACAGTTCGCGTTCAATGGACAGGCGTATCAGTACAAAGTCCTCCCCTTCGGCATGTCCCTGTCCCCTCACATTTTTACGAAGGTCGTATAGGCAGCCCTTGATCCGCTTCTGCGGACAGGAGTCCCCTTGCAGAAGGTGTTTCGACGCGTCCTGGTCACTACCGACACCTCCAAATTGGGTTGGGGCACCGTGTGCAATGGGCATGCAGCCGCGGGCCGTTGGAAAGGGGCCCTGCAGCGCTGGAACATCAACTGCCTAGAGTTGTTGGCTGTATTCTTTGTACTGCGGAGGTGTCTCCCGCTAGTTCAGGGAAAACACGTCTTGATCCAATCAGACTGCACCACTTTGGTAGCGTACATAAATCGCCAAGGCGGCGTACACTCCCGCCACATGTCACAACTCACCTGTCGCCTCCTCCTTTGGAGCCAGCAACGACTCAAGTCACTGCGTGCCAGTCACATCCCAGGCAACCTCAACGTGGAGGCGGATGAGCTATCATGGCAACGCTTGCCCAACGGAGAGTGGAGGCTTCACCCCTAGCCGGTCCAGCTGATTTGGGAACGGTTCGGCAAGGCTGAGGTAGACCTGTTCGCCTCCCACTGCCCGCTCTGGCACGCCCGAACGGAGGCTCCCCTTAGGGCAGACATGCTAGCACACAGCTGGCCCACAGGACTGCGCATTCCCCCCAGTGAGCCTTCTTGCACAGGTGCTGTGCAAGGTCTGGGAGGATGAGGAAAAAATTCACTCTAGTGGCCCCCTACTGGCCCACTCGGACATGGTTCTCGGATCTTGTACTCATTGCGACAGCCCCTACCTGGCAAATTCCCCTTTGAAGGACCTTTTTTCTCAGGGACGGGGCACGCTCTGGCATCCGCAGCCAGACCTCAGGAACCTCCACATCTGGCCCCTGGATGGGATGTGGAAGATCTAGCTGATCTACCACCTGTCGTCGTAGACACGATCAACCCAGCCTGAGCCCCTTCTACCAGGCAACTTTACACCCTGACATGAGACCACAGAGTACTGAGTCTACATGGTTCCAATGCAGAGTCGGGAACTTTCGAATGCTCACAACAAGCAAAAGATGATGACAAGCAAAGTAGCTGCTGCTGCGGATTCTCAACTTAATCTTGTCGAAAAGAAAAGTGGAAAAAGCTAGGTTTTGAAATTCTTTGGATTTGAGGCTGATGAAAAGGGAAACATCATAGATCAGTAAAAACCTATTTGTAAACCCTGCTTTCACAATTTTCTGACGAAAGGAGGAAACACATCAAACTTAATAAGGTAGCTGAAAGACAGACATCCGGATTAATTCAAGTAAATTAAAATACAGCAGGTGAGTTTACCCACTAAACATTGGACGTCGGATAGACGTGCAGATCATGTCTATATTGGGTCCGTCGGTCCATGACCAATTCTGGACGTCTATTCGATGTCCAAACTAGGTCCACTATTTGGACTTCCAACCATGACCCAACCTGGACGTCATTTTGACGTTCAACATTTGACCTTTAACTGGGTAATTTTTTTGAAGTCATTTGGTTGTTTATGACAGTTGCAGGAAATTTACATGATTAATATGTAATATTTGTTTTATTTACAAATAGGGCCTATCAATATGATTAATACATATGAAAACAGATTATTTATTAAAAAAAAACACGATTTATTATCTGTATGACTATTTATTTATTCATGTTTTTTTCTTCTTTTTTTTTTTTACACTTTCCTGTTTTTCTTTAACAGTTTTTCTTTTATTTTAAGTAGCCTAATCAAGTTATTTATTTATGCATACATGTATTTTTGCATTTATCTATGTATTTATTTATAAATGCAATTTGTGGGAAATTATACTTCAGAAAATAATTTCATGGTAGCCTATATTAGGCCTATCCACCTTATTCCTATCTTAAAAAGAACCAACAGCAGCAAAAAAGTCAAGGACAGACAAAGACAGCTCTCTATCAAGGCAAAGAGTATGGTACAATATAAGTTCTTTCATCAAGGTCTTTGGATTTCAACCAAAGAGTCAAAAACCAGTCAACATCACTCTGATTGGCCGAGGCAGCACGACAGGCATTTGGCGCGAATCAGAGTCAGAGCCGTGTTCAAACATTGCTACCTGACGACACAGCTTTTCAGACGTTACATCGCTGGTGAACCCATCGTTTCTTCGTCTAAATTGAAGGTAAGTTCGGTCAGCCTAATGAATTCAATGTCCGTGTGTTCGTATAGTTTAGTGTATATTGTATGTTTATAGTGTTTTTACATAGTGTATTTATATAGTGTATTTGGCGATATTGTCTTAAACTTCACAATACAGCCGCGAATGGTCAAGGGCGTTAGCAATAAATAAATAAATTCACGGCACACATTTTTTTGTTTTACGTTAGCTTGCTGCTCATGGTTCATGTTCAGTTTCGATATTATTTTAGCTGTACACGAGAGAACATGTCAATTTGAACAATTTGGGACACTAAACTGCACGTATATCGATAGCAGCATGGCATGGATTTCTGACTGACTAGCTCTTTGCTAACTAGCTTGCGTCCGTTTACGGGGTTTACAGATGATGTTACCGTCCCTTCGTCACTTTCATCGTTCATGAAATTACATACAACGCAAAGAAAATTTTCACCTCGCATTGATCACGCGAGTTTGACCACTGGATTGTAAATGTGTTTAAATTTGCGTTCGCACGAGTAATGGTGCGCTCACATACAACGCAAAGAAAATTTATACCTCACGCGAGTTTGACCGTTGGATTATAAATGTGTGTTTAAACTTGCGTTCGCAAATTTAATACTTATCTTCTAATAAATCTGTTAAATTACATAATTTGATATCTTCTCAAACTGATTTTTTTGTGGTGCAGATGCAGTGACGGAGACTGGGAGATGGGCCGTCCCATTGCCATGGGGTGGTAAGTATTGATCTACTGGCAGTGGAGAAGACTCTTTTAATAGTACTCTATTACTCTATTATTCTCTCGTCCTGCACTGTTCTCTCTGTCCACCGAAACTGCTTTTCAGTTATAGCCGTGGCTTGGTTTCTATCATGTCAGATGATGACATTTCTTTGGACTTTTGTTTCATTCTACAACACTGCTGTACTAATAACAAACACTGAAGCTGATTACAAAACAATTGTGAGCTAGCTGAGCTTGCTATTCTAATTGGAGCATTGTAATCAACAAATGTGTTTATTTCAGTGTTCCAGAAAAAGGTCCTGAGCCTACTGGTCGACATACGCCATCGCCTGAATGAAACGCAGCCTGCCTCTTCTGCTGTCCATTTAGAGAGGATTGACACCATGGAGGACTTTGAGATACAGGAGCAACGCCTCTCTGATGCACAGGCCTTTGATATCCTGGTAGGTTTTACAAGTCTGGAAGTAATGGATAGCCTAGAATAAATTAATACAGTGCACTTGCACACTGTTAGATTCCTCTGGGGAGTGTCAGTTAAGTTTATTATGGACTTATTCCAACAGGTCCTGCAAATTTCAAGAATTGGTGGGCGGAACACCAAGGACTGTGTCCACAGCTGATGTAGCCAGCGCATTTATTTATTAATTTCGAATGGTAAACAGTCAGTTTCACCAGAACTCGTTTACTAGGTGTCCTCTATCACTTTTTAATGGACACCCTACAGCCAATCAGAATCGAGTATTCACCCAGACCATGGTATAAAAGTGGTTAGTTAATAATTAAATAATCATTTGCAATACATGACTATGCGTTTCATAAATGTTTAATAAATATGTTACTTTTTGTATGTTTTGCTCACGTCAGGTGCACAGTGGTTAAAGACTCCATGTGTTTCAGAGAAGACAGCGGTCTATACCCTCACCAGTCAGCACTTACACTGCACTTCAAGAATCAATAAGACATTTACAAGTGATGAATAGTTTACACTTTTAGGGGATGCAGAAATTGTTGTAAATTATTTATTCATGCGTTTACACATCATTGTTGAACACTGTTACTTACCTGTTACAAATTATCTGTACATGTATACAAGGCATTTATAACACTTTCTGCACCCTCTAATTGCTACATGCATACATAAAAAAAAAAACATAATTTATTAAACATTTATGAAACGCATAGTCATGATTTGTAAATAATTAGTTAATCATTTACTAATCACTTGTAAGTGACTTGTAACGGAATTTAAAAAACATACATAAAATATTAGTATATCACTTGCTAATCATTTATGAATGTTTTGTAAATGATTAGTTCATCAACTAACCACTTATAAATGACCGACAACTGAACTTTATTAGAAAGTGTTACCATCACGGTTAACATTCTAATGCACACATTAAGGATCTAAGCTTTCTAAAAAAGTACAGTCTGCTTAGTCCCTCCTTGTAGACAGCCTAAGTGTTACAGTTAACAGTTGCTGAGATGGCTTTGTATTAATCCAGTATTGGTAGTGGATGAACAGGAAAAATATTTTTGCTTACAAATGTGGGGACTTTGGTGAATGATTGCAGATTGCCTTTGCATATATCTAAATCATTTCTGTTTCTGCTTGTGTAGAAGGGATCATGAAATACGATTCCGCCACCACTGAGGAGTACATAAAGATAAGCGTTTCTGAGCACCTCAAGCACGCGCCGCAAAGACATGGAGGTGGAGGATTCACTACGCCCTGATGAGCCAACACTACAGGACTTGAATTAAAAGTTCAATTAAATTAAAATTACTATCTAATTATTTGTTCATAATTGTGCTTGATATGTCTGGTGCCCTTCTGATGCCATTCAGGGCAATGTATTTTTGTATTTTTGAATAAAGATGAAAATGGTGACATTGAATTGTGATTTATTTGTATGTGTATAACTGTAGTGTTGTATGTATGTATGTAGTCCCATGTTTCTGGAGAAACATGGGACTACAGTTATAGAAGTTATAAAAACGACGTCTAAAATAAGTCTAAATTTACGTTAAAAAGACGTCCACAAACGACCATATTTGGACTATAAATAGCCCTTATACGGCGGTCCCACAGACGTCAAAATTAGACGTGTGATAGACGTCGAAAAAAAGACGTCACCTGGCGTTACAAAACAACCCCTTCAGTTGACTGAAATTGGACGTCCAAAAATGACCTGAAAAAGACGTCACGCCGACGTCACGTTGCGCAGTGGGTAAAGGCATATTATAATTTGTATTAGGGCTGAATACAATGTCCCACATAGCAAACAGACTTGGCCCAAATGTGGCCTTATAATGGCACTGCTGGCGTGTTGCCGGCACTGGCATGCATCATGTCAGCCAACTCCGGGCCATGCGTGGCAATGATGGCACTGCATGCATGACGGCAGACAAAATTTGGGCCGATTGTGGATGGGAGGTGTGTGGCCCAGATCAGTGTAGCGATTATGGGCCATACTTTGTGTACTGGACAATTATAAGTATTTAGGCCTGCTATATATTCCCCCCCCCCCCCCCCCATATATTCCCCCCCCCACCCCCACCCCCCCACCACTCCCTGAAAGAGATGTAATGATTTTAATAATAAATAATAATAATATTAATTTACTTATATATGAGTCAGTGAAAAAAGCTATGTCCAATTGTTTAAAAAAATTATAAATAATTAATAAATATAGTAGCCTATTTAGTTTTCAGCAATGTTCACAATATTCAATAATCATTAAAAAATTCTAAAATCCATTTGACCTGAACAAAATATACATTTTCCTAACATGATAATTGAGTTTGATTTTTATTTTTTTATAAATTTATAATTAAAAAAAAAAAAAACTAATTCACATACAAAATAGTCTACGTTTGCCATACTAAGCACCACGAAATCATGTTAAAAACGTACTCTATATATATATATATATATATATATATATATATATATATATATATATATTTATTTCTTCTAAATAACAGTTTATTAAAAAAATATGTACAGTTACAACTGCAGTCAACTGTTTATTTTGGCGTGATCTCCACGGTAACAGCAGCTTTTCTGGTTGGTTAATGAGGTTCACGTGATGCGTCGGTTGAAATTTCTCCCGCTGAAGGGTGAAGAAGTCTGTCTGACAACCGCGCTGTTCAGGTAAGTGAAGTTCGTCCCTCTCTTTTTTTGGCGCTTTTTTAAATACCTGAATTCAAACTCGGATGCCACTTTGTTCTTTATTGAAGTGAACTTTTGATTATATGGTAGCTGATTCACTGCCCTTTGAACTTGAGAATGCGAGTACAGACTGACGTGACCGGGGTGCGATAGACCGGCCTGCGGGATGTCCGAGGCTCGGTACTTTCATTTCCGGTGTGCGGATATATTTAAATATAAATGTATATTTTAATATAAATATTACATTTTTATATGTAAAAAAAAATGATACATAATAAATTTTTTGGTAGCATGCAGTTGTTTATGGGTCCAGTAAATCTGTAGTTTATATTTTGTTGCTTTCTTTGTATCTCCGGTACATGATGTGTGCAATTACAGTTCCCAAAAATAGTCTCTCTTCTCACATTATCCACTCAAAAGTGTTCCTACAGATTATTTTAAAAAGGTATATAAATTAATTAATTACACTTTTATTTTGTTTAGAATGTACCACATTGTGATTTTTGAAAAAAAAACAAATGAAGTAGAAGTGGTGCCTTCCAATTGGGTCAAAGAAAATGAATGTATGTGGCCACCAAATAAAGTGGATGTTGTAAAAGCCACAAAAAATAAGGAGCAACCTGGGGAAGGATGGACTCCACACAGGGTCAGAATTATATTTACATCGAGTAAGTATTACTTTATAGATTGTGTGTTGAGATGTTTCTGATATGTTGGCCTTTACATATTTATATATATGTATATATATATATATATATATATATATATATATATATATATATAATTATTGTAATCTTTTGTAGACAGTTACAGCGAGGCAAGATTAAAACTACCTGAAGCTGTCGAACACACAGACCTTGCAACAGATGTGGAGGATTCCCCAATTAAAGCCAAACGAAGGAGAATGTAAGTTGTCTCTATTTATAATCTATGATTATAAGAAGTCTGTGTTGGCCAAATCTAAGCCAATTGTAAGCAGTACAAGTTGTTGTTATTTTGAGTAAGGTAATTGATGAATTTAACTTGTGACATGCCTAAAATGCTCTGTTCTAACTTTCTGCAAACCCCCACATAGTTTACCAAATGTCCCTCCTAATTCCCAAAGTCATCATACTTCTAACGTACCTAAGAGGACCCACACACATTCTGACCTGTCTCGAAGAAACCATGCAACTGCTGATCCACTTGAGAGGAGCCACATTAACCCTGCCTGCTTCAGTGAAGCCGCACTTCTCCTAACCAGCTTAAGAGATTCCAAACAAGCTGTACTTCTCCCAACTTGTTTGACAAAGATTGCACTCCACCTGACCTGCTTCAGAGATGCCACACTTCCCCTGATTCACGACAGAAAAATGGTGCAACTGCTGAGCCATTTCAGAGAGGCCAGACTTCCTTTGATCCACTTCGAAGAAGCCACACAACTGCTGACTCATTTCAGAGAGGCCGCAATTCCCCTGATCCGCTTCAGAGAAGCCACACAACTACTGAGCCGTTTCGGAAAGTCCACACTTCCCCTGACCCGCTTCAGAGAAACCATGCAACTGCTGACCCATTTCAAAGAGGCCACACTTCCCCTGACCTGCTTCAGAAAAGCTGTATTTCTCCTGACTTGTTTGAGATAGGTCATACACTCCCTGACCCTTTTCAGAGTAGTCACTCTCCCCCTGACCCACTGTATGTCTGTTCTTGTTTTTTAAAGGAAGTTCAAACAAAACTGAAAATGTACTCATCATTTACATTTATTAGCTTGGATGAGTTGGTTTCTTTTGATGAACACAAAGAAGACATTTTGAGGAATGTTGGTAACCAGACAGTCAAAGGTAACATTGGAAGAAAAAAAAATTATGGAAGCCAGTGGTTACCATCTACGGTCTGGTTAACAACATTTTTAAACATTTCTGCTGTGTTCAACAGAAGGAAGAAACTCATACAGGCATCGAACAAGTGGAGGTGAAGAAATGTTGACAGAATTAAAATTTTTGGTTGAACTATTCCTTTAGTGGATATTTGCTGTTTTATTTTAACAATTAATAAATTAAATGTTAATTCACAGATAAGCATGTTGGCAATGAAAGGTGGGACGGACACCAGAGATGGAGTTTGGAGAATAATGACAGCAACTATAACAAACTCGCTGGCCAAGAGTATAAATATGCGTGGAGTAAATGGGAAGATCAGCTTTAAAAGCTTGCAGTTAAGGAACATTGTTCTTGGTAAGTCTGTAGTGAGCATGACCACTTTTTTAAAAGTCAAATTAATTTATTTAAAAATGTACAGTAAACATTTTTTTGTATGCCCAGTACTTAAATTTCTACAACTGTTATTTTAAACCAGTATCATAATATACTTTTTAAATGTTAATTTGTGCATACTATTGTATATAAATAATGCTACTAATATATGCATTTGGTATTTGTAGGAGGTCATTGTTAGTTTACATTATCCAATGCAATAAGTAAGCAACTGTTTAAGATAGATTTTTAAAATTAAATGCACTTTTTTTGAGGTGGAAATAAGATGTTATGCTTTCAATCAGTACTTCAACAGTGCATTGGTTACTCTGTTTACACCACAGTTTCCATATCTCAACATTTTTAAGGATTTTGTTTGCTAAAATGGTTTTGTTTGTCAAAATACTGTTGTCAAACTCTGACAAGCCAGTTAGTCATTCAATAGTGCCATATTATAAGCAATCATTTCCTGTATAAAATGTAACCAAAGCAACCTTATTTTATTTTGTTACCTACATTTATTTACAGGTGGATGAATGTTTGTATATATATATATATATATATATATTTATTAATTTTGTATTTTGTCTTTTAGCTGCTGTGAGAAAAAATCATCTGACACAACATGCCACCGATAGAAGCAACTATACAAAGATGGCTTCAGCTTGCTCCTGATAGAGATGGAGGAAGGAGAGAGCGCTTGAGGAGAAAAGAGTTGTTGCAGAGCTGTACTTCACTTCCTGAGGACAGTCCTACATAGGATCACTTTCTCCCTCACACATACAAACATTCTGATGTGTAAATTTGTTTTAAGTAATTGTTTTAATTTCCTCTATGTTTGTTGAGAGTAAAATTACAGTATAATATGTCAAAATTTCAGTGCTAGATTCATTCATAGATTCATTTAGTTAGAATTGGAAAATGTTGTACATACTTGGCTGTTCAGGCAACTAAAATTGCGATCACACATTTGCACAACTCTAGCTGTCATTTTTATTTTATTTTTTGCTTGTGCATTACTACAATAAGTAACTGTTAAGACAGACCAGAATATTTTGACATTGAATGCACTTTTTTGAGGTGGTAATAAGATGTTACACTTTGAACAAAAAAAATAGCCTTCACAAAGTTACACAATTCTAGATGTAATTTTTTTTTTTTTTTTTTTTTGGCTTGTGCATTATTGTTAAATAAAACAATTTTGAGAATGTAATTTTCCTGTGACTTATTTGTTCATATGGTTTGGGTAAGTTTAGGCTGGGTTATGGTTCAGTTTTGGGGTTTCTGGTGTTGATATGGTTAATTTATGGCTGAGACTTGGTACCAATAATAAAATCTGTTTTGGCCCAATTCAGGGCCAGTTAAGGGTGATTAACTGGCTGAGATTTGGGCCGGTTATGGCCCATGTGTGACTCTTGTCTTTAATCCAGTTCTGGGCCACTTCAGGGCCGTCATTCTTTGCGGTACTTGGGCCGAGGGAAAAATGATTGTGTGGCCCGGAGCTGGGCCAGAAAACATTTGCTATGTGGGCGTATTAGGACATTATCGACAACGTCGAAAATAAAAAAAATTGTCAAGAAAAATGTTCGTTGTCTAATAGTCGTTTGATCTAATTTAACGTAACATGAAATCTCATACTGTATGAAACTGTAATGATGAAGCAGGAGAGCAGCGCTGCAGTTCATGCCTGACGGAGGAGAAGAAGGATGCACTCTAAACATTCACAGCTTCATCTTATGTATATCCCAAAGTATTAGGGAATTATTTAAAAAAAATAAAAATAAAGGTAAATTCAGAAGCACAATGTGGAATAAGCGGAGGCGGAGCTCTTTAAAGGAAACACCCCGGCGTTACATTTTAAATGCAGTTATATTTAATGCGTTATAGCTTCATTAAAGTTCATATAATACAGAAGCAGATCATGTTAATAACTATAAACTCCGAAACTGGCATTTCTCTGTGTGGTCGGTGCCTCTTAAATGAGTTGCGCGAATGTCCCAATCTAATGGGGAGAGATTGAAACTGCACCCGGCTGAGAGAGACTCTGCCTCGGGGACACTCGTCCTTCGAATGCGCATGCTTAATGCAGCTAGATTAGAACACGATGGCTCGTGATTTATTTAATCATAATATATGTCACTGTGCATTTCTTATTGTGAAGAAAATTGCCAGTATGCAGCTTTATTAATATGAGAGCACTTTGCACATTAGTTTGGACATTGTTTTTTATTCATTCTATTGTATGCTTGTTTATTTAGTTGTTTTTTTAGTACTTGGTCAAAAGTTGAAGCAAACCTTATATAAAAATACTTTAAGCATACATTGTACGGTTTTGTTATAATTCAAATATAATTCATTTAATTTCCCACTGCGCAACGTGACGTCGGCGTGACGTCTTTTTCATGTCATTTTTGGACGTCCAATTTCAGTCCACTGAAGGGGTTGTTTTGTAACGCCAGGTGACGTCTTTTTTTCGACGTCTATCACACGTCTAATTTTGACGTCTGTGGGACCGCCGTATAAGGGCTATTTATAGTCCAAATGTGGTCATTTGTGGACGTCTTTTTAACGTAAATTTAGACTTATTTTAGACGTCGTTTTTATAACTTCTATAACTGTAGTCCCATGTTTCTCCGGAAACATGGGACTACATACATACATACAACACTACAGTTATACACATACAAATAAATCACAATTCAATGTCACCATTTTCATCTTTATTCAAAAATACAAAAATACATTGCCCTGAATGGCATCAGAAGGGCACCTGACATATCAAGCACAATTATGAACAAATAATGAGATAGTAATTTAATTGAACTTTTAATTCAAGTCCTGTAGTGTTGGCTCATCAGGGCGTAGTGAATCCTCCACCTCCATGTCTTTGCGGCGCGTGCTTGGGGTGCTCAGAAACGCTTATCTTTACGTACTCCTCAGTGGCGGCGGAATCGTATTTCATGATCCCTTCTACACAAGCAGAAACAGAAATGATTTAGATATATGCAAAGGCAATCTGCAATCATTCACTAAAGTCCCCACATTTGTAAGCAAAAATATTTTTCCTGTTCATCCACTACCAATACTGGATTAATACAAAGCCATCTCAGCAACTGTTAACTGTAACACTTAGCTGTCTACAAGGAGGGACTAAGCAGACTGTACTTTATTAGAAAGCTTAGATCCTTAATGTGTGCATTAGAATGTTAACCGTGATGTAACACTTTCTAATAAAGTTCAGTTGTCGGTCATTTATAAGTGGTTAGTTGATGAACTAATCATTTACAAAACATTCATAAATGATTAGCAAGTGATATACTAATATTTTGTGTGTGTTTTAAATTCCGTTACAAGTCACTTACAAGTGATTAGTAAATGATTAACTAATTATTTACAAATCATGACTATGCGTTTCATAAATGTTTAATAAATTATGTTTTTTATTTATGTATGCATGTAGCAATTAGAGGATGCAGAAAGTGTAAATGCCTTGTATACATGTACAGATAATTTGTAACAGGTAAGTAACAGTGTTCAACAATGATGTGTAAATGCATGAATAAATAATTTACAACACTTTCTGCATCCCCTAAAGTGTAAACTATTCATCACTTGTAAATGTGTTACACATCATTCGTAGATCTTATTTTTTATCTTATTGATTCTTGAAGTGGTTATCTACAAATGAAGTTTAAGACATTTACAAGTGATGAATAGTTTACACTTTAGATTAGGGGATGCAGAAAGTGTTGTAAATGATTAATTCACACGTTTACACATCTATAACAGGTGTTGAACACTGTAGTGTGTACTGCAGTGTAAGTGCTGACTGGTGAGGGTATAGACCGCTGTCTTCTCTGAAACACATGGAGTCTTTAACCACTGTGCACCTGATGTGAGCAAAACATACAAAAAGTAACATATTTATTAAACATTTATGATACGCATAGTCATGTATTGTAAATGATTATTTAATCATTAACTAACCACTTTTATACCATGGTCTGGGTGAATACTCGATTCTGATTGGCTGTAGGGTGTCCATTAAAAAGTGATAGAGGACACCTAGTAAAGGAGTTCTGGTGAAACTGACTGTTTACCATTCGAAATTAATAAATAAATGCCAGAAGCCAGCCACTACTGACACTGTGCCCTGTCCTGCTTCTTTACCTGGAGCGATAGCCATCCCTCGCATGACCTCTTGCTGCATGACGAGATCCTGAAAAACACAGAATATTCTTACATTTCACAAGACCTGACAAAATACAAAAGTGACTGTTTAAAGTGTGATGAGATGAATACTCACTGGGTGTCGACAGGTCTCTGCTCCGAGGTGCTGTACTAGCATCTTGAGGGCGAAGAAAACAAAGAATATTCAAAGATGTATAATTATTGAAATGAAACAAAAAGGTAAGAACTGGCACACTCCGCTCCTCTAAGCCAGACAAGTCTGAAACATGTCATTAAGCCAATAAAATAAATCATGGTTTCACTTTATTTTGATGGTCCCTTTAACACATTCTGTTGACTACAAGTAATGTTGCTCCTACATGTCTACTAACTCTCATTAGACTGTTAGTTGAGTATTAATAGACTGGTAGGGTTAGGGTTAGATTAAGTTGACATGTAGTTGCAAATTACTTATAGTCAGTAGAGTGTCTGTTGGAGGACCATCACAATGAAGTATTTTAAATAAAATAAAGTACTTTAAACACACATTTATAATCCAACGGTCAAACAAGCGTGAGGCAAAAATTCTCTTTGCGTTGTATGTGAGCGCGCCATTACTCGTGCGAACGCAAATTTAAACACATTTTTAATCCAACAGTCAAACTCGCGTGATCAATGCAAGGTGAAAATTTTCTTTGCGTTGTATGTAATTTCATGAACGATGAAAGTGACGAAGGGACGGTAACATCATCTGTAAACCCCGTATACGGACACAAGCTAGTTAGCAAAGAGCTAGTCAGTCAGAAATCCATGCCATGCTGCTATCGATATACGTGCAGTTTAGTGTCCCAAATTGTTCAAATTGACATGTTCTCTCGTGTACAGCTAAAATAATATAGAAACTGAACATGAACCATGAGCAGCAAGCTAACGTAAAACAAAAAAATGTGTGCCGTGAATGCTAACGCCCTTGACCATTCACAGCTGTATTGTGAAGTTTAAGACAATATCGCCAAATACACTATGTAAACACACTATATACATACACTATACACTAAACTATACGAACACACGGACATTGAATTCATTAGGCTGACCGAACTTACCTTCAATTTAGACGAAGAAACGATGGGTTCACCAGCGATGTAACGTCTGAAAAGCTGTCGTCAGGTAGCAATGTTTGAACACGGCTCTGACTCTGATTCGCGCCAAATGAGGCTGTCGTGCTGCCTCGGCCAATCAGAGTGATGTTGACTGGTTTTTGACTCTTTGGTTGAAATCCAAAGACCTTGATGAAAGAACTTATATTGTACTATACTCTTTGCCTTAATAGAGAGCTGTCTTTGTCTGTCCTTGACTTTTTTGCTCCTGTTTGTTCTTTTTAAGATAGGAATAATGTGGATAGTCCTAATATAGGCTACCATGAAATTATTTTCTTAAGTATAATTTCCCACAAATTGCATTTATAAATAAATACATAGATAAATGCAAAAATACATGTATGCATAAATAAATAACTTGATTAGGCTACTTAAAATAAAAGAAAAACTATTAAAGAAAAACAGGAAAGTGTAAAAAAAACAAAAGAAGAAAAAAACATGAATAAATAAATAGTCACACAGATAATAAATCGTGTTTTTTTTATAAATAATCTGTTTTCGTATGTATTAATCATATTGATAGGCCCTATTTGTAAATAAAACAAATATTACATATTAATCATGTAAATTTCCTGCAACTGTCATAGTCCAAATGACGTCCAAAAAAATTACCCACCTAAAGGTCAAATGTTGAACATCAAAATGACGTCCAAGTTGGGTCATGGTTGGACGTCCAAATAGTGGACCTAGTTTGGACGTCGAATAGATGTCCAGAATTGGTCATGGACCGACGGACCCAATATAGACATGATCTGCACGTCTATCTGACGTCCAATGTTTAGTGGGTTAGTGTTGCTCAATGGTATAGTTTTGTTCTTAGTTCTGCTGCTAATGTTTTGTTAACTGTTAATAAAAGAGTGTTGTTCAGTAACCTGTTTTTGTGTTTTGCTTTGGTACCGAAAATGGTATCGAGTACTGTGAAATGTCACTGGTATTGGTACCAACTACTGAAATTTTGGTACCGTGACAACACTAGTTGTGCAGTATACCTTTAACAGAAAGCAGAGTTTTTAAATTATCCCAGACAGTGAGCTTCCGTTCTATTGTTTATTGACTGCTTCTCTCTTGGGCATTTCTAACTTTACATATATTTGCATTTTCATTGTTTTTAAGTGTTTAAGGTGCAAGAACAAATCAACTGACTGCTTTAATTTGTCTCAACTGTCTATTAGAACAAACACGTGTGTCAATGTAGGGCATCTCCCTCCAACAACATTCCTGCTTTCCCTTTGTCCTTATGTAGGAATGTCTTGGTTACTGTCATAACCTCCGTTCCCTGATGGAGGGAACGAGACGTTGTGTCGATGTAGTGACACTAGGGGGCACACTTGGGAGCCCCAAAACACCTCAGATCTTTGAGAAAAGACCAATGAAAATTGGTGAGTGGAATTTGCATGCCACTCCCCTGGACAAACAGGTATAAAAGGAGAAGGAATGCCCACTCTTATACAGGTTTTGTGCTGAGGAGCCGAGACAAGGTCCTGGCCATTTCAATGGCTAGTACAGCACTGTGGCAAGAGAGACACAACATCTTGTTCCCTCCATCAGGGAACAGAGGTTATGACAGTAACCGAGACATTCCCCTTCTGTCACTCATTTGTCGTTGTGTTGATGTAGTGACACTAGGGGTCCCTATAGAAAAACGCCACAACAGCTGAACCGTGTTACGTTAACCGCCGATGCAGGTGCAAGTAAGCTGCTACGTACGTAATAGAAGGTGCATCAGACTGCACATAACCTCCCCCAACACCCCAAAAGATATCATGTAATTCCCCACATCCCTGAGGTGGGTATGTGCTGTAACTAGCATTATCGATGTATGTTTTCTCTCCACAGAGTATTCGGCTGGGGCCATCTAACGCCATTATATGCATCGTGGAAGGTGTTCTTTTCCTTTCCCATTCTTTCAGGGGGAAAAGACCCCACGGAGACCACATCCTGTCCAAAATGGGAGGTCAGCATGTGGCAATACGACACATGGGCTCACCAGTCATACATGGAAGAGGCGCGGTGATAGGTCCTGCCTCGAAGGGGAGGAGCTCTACAAACACAGTGACTAGGGGCAGAGAGAGCTCTGCCCAAGGGAGAACCGGGTCTGCCGAGAGGGAGACTGTACCACGGAAAATACATCACAGGGGGCTACCAGAGTAATCAGTACCTGTGGAGCACCTATCCTAGTACACCTATATTAGTACCCGTAGTGGGTATGGCTGCGAACTCCTCTGCCGAATTCGAGAGCCACAGGGCTAGGGAGGAAGTACATCCAGGGTCTTCTGGATGTAACCACAGGATGTGAGGCGGGGGGCATCCGCTTCCTGCGGGGGGGGCTCTATGCTGGGGCTGAGAACTGGACTCGGACTGTTGTGGAGTCACCTGAGCTTTCGCTAACAAAGGGTTCTCGGCGAGCAGACAGGGTACAGGATCTTGAGCCACGCCAGGGCAAGATGTGCTGTATAGCCCCCATCTGCTTCTTCACCGCCGAAAACTGCTGGGCAAAGTCCTCAATGGTGTCTCCAAATAGGCCAATTTGAACAACAAGGAACAACTTGTTGCGCTCCTTGAACAAAAAGGTGGACATCGCCTGCCCGAGTGCTCGTGCCATGACCCTCATCGACCGAAGGGCGAGGGTGGTCGCCAAGCACAGCTCCTGCAGCACATTGGGATCAGGACTACCCATGCTCTTTCATTGCTCTTTCATTGCCTTGGCCTGGTGTACTTGCAGGAGGGCCATGGCATGCAAGGTGGATGAGGGCTGTCCAGCAGCACTGTAGGCTTTGGTCGCAAGAGACGATATAGTCCTACAGGCCCTGGAGGGGAGTGCCATTCAATCCTGCCAGGTGGTGGCGTTTTGCGGGCACAGGTGCACCACGACCACCTTATCCACCTAAGGGGCCTCCGTGTACATGTGAGCCACCCCTCCATCGAGGGTACTGAGAGCGGACGAACCTGGAAATCGGTTTCGGGCAGCAAAAGGTGCCCTCCATGACCATCAGTTTGTCATGCACTTTCAGGAATAAAGGGAATGGGGCAGTGGGGGGGCATGGGTCTGAGTGGCGCCCTGAACCCAGGAACCAATCATCCAGCCAAGAGGGCTCAGGGTAGGACTGAGGGTCCCAGTCCAACCCGATATTCGCAGAGGCCCAGGCAAGCATAGTGGTCAGCTCTGCGTCGGCCTCAGACTGGGCAGGCAGACCCGAAGGTGGCAGCCTAGTCGAGTCCTCGGCATCTGACACCGCCAGTGTGCTCTCCGATGCAGCGATCAAGAACTCGTCCTGCTCGCGAGCCCCAAAAGAGATGTTAAGCTGGCCATGAGGCAAGTCTTACACCACCAGTGTGCTCTCCGATGCAGCGATTGAGAACTCATCCTGCTCGCAAGCCCCAAAAGAGACGTTAAGCTGGCCATGAGGCAAGTCTTATCTCAGAACTCAAAGGGGGCAAACGAGCGTGATGGGAATTGGAGATCCACAGGGCTTTACTCGGCGAGACCATGCCCATTGAACTCACCAAATCGCCTCCAGCACCAGCCGGGCCAGCATCGTACCCGTAGGTAGAATGCGCAGCGGGCGGCTGGAGTGGCTTTCCACTGGAAGAAGGAAAGCCGTGACCGCAACGTTGTCATGGTCATATTCTCGCAATGAGAACATGAACCATCCACAAACGCTGCCTCAATGTGATAGCTGCCCAGCACCCGTGGCCGTCGGAGGCGAAGAGATAACAAGAGCATCCAGGAATAACACAGAGTCGGAAAATGCATCTTTATAAAGACGCATCTATAAAAAGACGTTTGCTCTTAAAGAGTATAAGAATATGCTCTTTTAGCAGAAATATACTCTCTTAGTAGCGCTGTCGAAGCTCCTAGGGGCATAATTTGCACTATGCTTGCAGAAGGAGAGAAAGCCGCTGGAATGCGATGTATATCCAAAAGCATATTCGAGGTGAATGGAACAGCAGTAGTATTCAGCTGTATCAGAGTGAGCATTCCTGCTCCTTTTATACACATATGCATGGGGGAGTGGCATGCAAATTCCACTCGCCAATTTTCATTGGTCTTTTCTCATAGATCTGAGGTCTATTAGGGCCCCCAAGAGCGACCCGTAGTGTCACTACATCGACACAACGTCAAGTGAGTGACAGAAGGGGAACTGATATGTCAACATGCTCATATTGATTTAGGTCAGTTGCATTGTATGCATCACATTCAAGAGTTAACCCCAGTGCCATTCTTTCCCTCCCTCTATACTTCCTTTCTTTTTGTCCCCCCCAGGGGGAATTTGAATCTAAACCGATGAGATTTTTACTCATTCTCGATCAGAAGAATTTACTATGGAGGGAGTGGGACCTGCATCTTGATGATGACTATCAGCAGATCTCAACAGCCTCTGCACCCGTGGACACGGCTAACGGCAATCGCTGTCCCAAAATCAACACCACAACCCTTAAGTTGGTTATGAGCCTCTGAAAGGTCATTTTGAAGACTTTCAATGAATATGAATCTCATTGCAAAGCCTAAAATACTGCACATGTTGTATTTCAAACCAATGAATAAAATAAATGGAAGTCATTTTACAGCATATAGTGCAGTGGCAATTGCTTTAAGTCTATACAGGAAATACTCTTCCCCTAATATTTCCTTAGAAATGCAGTAATGACAGGTTTAATATATGCAAAAATTGTCAATGTAAATCACATATAACTGTACATTTCAATATTTTGGCAAATAAAAGTACAAAATCACACATAATTATTCCACAGTTCATTTAAATAACATAATCCATGTTTAGTTTTTTGTTTTTTATACATGAATATGTCCATATAGGTCTGTGGACGTACGGCCCATAGAGTGATATAGAAGCCTTACTTCAATGGGAGTCTATGG
This sequence comes from Moxostoma hubbsi, assembly GCA_032164185.1. Lineage (NCBI taxonomy): Eukaryota > Metazoa > Chordata > Actinopteri > Cypriniformes > Catostomidae > Moxostoma > Moxostoma hubbsi. The sequence continues at coordinate 26,860,695 of JAVLUX010000016.1, read as the reverse complement.
CAGAAAACTCTACCATTCTAATCAATGGTGCAAAACACCAGTGTTCATTGGATGAGAGGCCTGGATGGCATGCTTCTCTGGGAGTCTATGGGAGCTTTATGAGCTCTATTTGCATTAGATCTGCATCTGCTTGTCCATTGGACATTGGGCTTTGGGCTTGTGATTTTTTTATATGATGATTGGTCAAGATCCTAAATGGGTGGGACTTTTAAATGAATGGGCAATAATTTAAATGGTGTTGAATTGTTTTAGAAGCAGCATGTGCAGCATTTGTAAGCAATATTGCAGATACTAAATACAATATTCTTTGCTTTCTCACTTTAGGACCAGTCACCACTGATATGGAGGCAATAGGGTTCTTCATTCTGAATTACATACCTTACCATATTTTTTTTATCCCTTTTTTCTCCCCAATTTGGAATGCCCATTTACCAATACTTAGTAGGTCCTCGTGGTGGCGCGGTTACTCGCCTCAATCCGGGTGACGGAGGACAGGTCTCAGTTGCATCCACTTCTGAGACAGTCAATCAGAGTATCTTATCACATGGCTCATTGTGCATGACACTGCAGAGACTCTACCATGTGGAGGGTAATGCTACTCTCTGCGATCCACGCACAACTTACCACGCACCCCATTGAGAGTGAGAACCAATAATCATGACCACGAGGAGGTTACCCCATGTGACTCTACCCTCCCTTGCAGCCGGGCCGATTTGGTTGCTTAGGAGACCTGGCTGGAGTTACTCAACACACCCTGGATTGAAACTCGTGACTCCAGGGGTTGTAGTCAGCGTAAATGCTCACTGTGCTACCCAGGCCCCATGCATTATACAGTATATCTTGAAAGAATGAACTTTCCAATTAAATGTCCCAATCAGAGCTACTTTTAACTACTTTTCATGAATTTATCTTTTTTTGGCTTTAAATTAAAGCACTATAATTCTATTCTAAGTATTCAATTAAATTGATTTGTATAGTGTCTTTTGTTTTACACTGTATATTTCTCTAAAGCAGCTTTACAAACACCCCAATGAGCAAGCCAAAGGTGACAATGGCAAGGAAATGCTCCCTAAGATGAAGTATATTCATAATTCAATGTGTTCCCCACAAAGGTGCACATATGTTGCTAGAACACTGTGTGTGCGCATGTCAGCTATAGGTCTGTGTTTCTATGCACATGTGTGGCACTTTTCATTTTGATGTGTGCTGAAGTTGACAGTGTGATTTGTGCTGCACCTTCGGGCTCACTCAGAACACAAAGGCCGTGTCTCACCGCTATTTCCAGTGAACACTGTCAAGGTCAGCCGTCCTCCTTAATGCATGTCCAACAAAAGAGCCAATTTAGGAGCCATCAGGCCCCGGCTGGCCCCCAGGCTCGCTCTGCTTAACTGTTATGAATCCCGGCAACTCTGTAATGGGAACGAGCCTCCGATTAAAACACTGCCTTTCTTCATCCGAGCAGCTATAAGAGACCATTTCCTGACACACACAGAGAGATACGCACTCACACAGACTCACAAAAACATTGACCAAAGACTCCCGAAGAGGAACTCAGACCAGTGAAAATTGGTCATTGGCCATTCTGACACATTTTAACTTAAAATTTCAAACAGAATTTGGGCTGAGTAAGCACCCATTCAGCTTCATGCACAAATTGTGAGCATGGCAACCTACTGACTGTGTTGTGATGGAAATACAGCCCACACCGTTAAGCTTAACAAACACTGTCACCTGACATTTCACTAAGCTGCTGTCAAACACTCAAAAGAATTGTCACTTGTCACCAACCCATAATGCTCTGGAGTGACAACTCTTGCACCAAGCAAGTATTTCGGTTTAGATTTCTCAGGCATTGCTTCATATCTTTAAAGTCTGCATTAATTCTGCTTGTCAATCATTCGTCATCTGAGGCGATAAAGCTTCAGTATGTTTTGCTCAATTATATTTTCACATTATTGATGATTATATTCGGAGGGCTGATGAGAAGTGTGAAACTGAGATTGATGCTGTCATGTTAGTTGCTTAGATGACAACTACAGGCACAGGAAGTTAAATTAAAGCTGCAGAAATGAAAAGCGACAGTTGTTGGTAATAAAATCTGACCACATCATGCACGCTGCTCCCTGACTTGACTCACAGGAACATATCAGTTTCTTTCTTAGAGACCCCATGAAATGGCTTGACAACCAAGGTGTCCTTTCCAGCTTTGACATATTAGGGTAGTTGATGCATAATTAGTCCATGGACCTGTTTAATGTATATATTTTTATTTAGCAATCTAAGTTAATCCAAATTTTAAATTAAAATATACACCAATGTTTAAGGGAAAACGTATAGCTTAAGTTCTATTGCTGGTTTATTTGATTCTTTCAAATGTAATCACTGTTTGCCTTCAGTAGTTCATTTTAATTGGTGCTGCATGCTGTAAAACAAAAGTTTTACATTTTTAAAAGTACAAATATTTAATTTATACTCTCAATTACTATGGTCATAAAAAACACATACATTATAATGGTAAAATTGTCTTCTTAGGACTGGAGTGCATATTTGTGTATCCTGTCCATATTTGAGACTAACAGGGGGTATGTTTATCCACTCCCACTCATGTCTTGCCAACAGTTCTCTACGGTTACCACCTCTAAACAGAGAGCAAGGTCAAACCCAAATGTTATTGAAATGAGAGATAGCCTGCAGTCAGCTAGAGGTGTCCAGTGATTTTGCATGTGCATTTGACATTCAAACACGTGGCTGAACCACATCCGAGAGGTGTGTGGTCCTTGGTTTCATGGCTCCAGTTAAATACCAGTTCCACACTCTGTGAAATGATGGGTGAAAAGGAAAGAATGGCAAAAGAGAGAGGAAAATATAGGGTAGAACTTATTAGTCCAACCCAGATCCTCTTGTTTGTTTGTTTCTGTTGTTGAGTGTTCAATGTTACAGTGAAGTTGTGATAAATAGGTGAGTAGACCTTGAAAACCCCTGTTGGCATGCTCTACATCCATATACAACACCCGTGCCATAAGTCAGTTCACACGCTCGCCCGGCTTTTCATGCATACACAGGTGAGACAGTGAGAGCTATAATAATAATGTGACCCTGCCGCTACCTGCAGAGCATGTCTCCCTCTCCTCCTCAGCACCTGTCAGTCACTCTAATGGCTGTCACATGCCTCCCCGCTGTCCAGCTCGCACATGTCATGAAACTGTCATGAGCACATCCAGGGAATGACGTTGGGAATGGGAATTTGACCAGAGCAGATGGGGGCTTTACCTGTATGCATTTGTCTTTTCGTTGTTGATGTTGTTGTATTTCAATTAAAAAAATATGAATAAATAAATATATGCATGCAATATTTGAAATATAAAGTCAACATGAAATCAATATTGACCCAATTAACTTTCTTTTACATGATTCTGTTTAAGAATTTTACATCCATTGAATGACACTAGGAATTTGACAAGAGCAAATCTGGGTTTCATGCATGCATTTATGTCTTCTTATGTTGTTTTTTATTCAGCTTATTATTTATAAGAAAATTATGTTCAAGATTGTTCAGAAAGCGAACAACTATAATCTATAAACTATAAAAATTATCTCATCATTTACTCACCCTCATGCCATCCCAGTTGTATTTGACTTTTTTCTTCTGCTGAACATAAACAACATTTAAAGAAGAATATTTCAGCTCTGTAGGTCCACACACAATCATTTATTCACCCTCGTCGGAAAAATATCAGTATTTAAGTCCTTATTCTTTTGTTTTTGGTGATTTGCATTCTACTTGCATAACAGGCAGGGAGGAGAATTTATGGTGAAAACTGACTTAAATATTGATCCGTTTCTCACCCGCGCCTATATTATTGCTTTAGAAGTCTTGTTAAGTCTTAGTGTCTTATAGAATACTTTTATGCTGACATTATGTGCATTTTGGAGTTTCACAATTATAGGACCCATTCAATTGCATTGTATGGACCTACAGAGCTGAGATATTCATCTAAAAATCTATATTTGTGTTCTGTAGAAGAAAGAAAGTCATACATATCTGGGATAACATGAAGGTGAGTAAATGATGAGAGAATTTTCATTTTTGGGTGAACTATCCCTTTGATGTGAATGTATCATCAATGCACATATACTGTATTTACTGCCTTCCAAATACTTGGTTCCGTTCTGATTTGCAATGACGACTGTTCATGATCCAATTTATTTAGAATGGATAAAAGTCCTGTTCTAAATGTATTTTTACTGGATATGTAATTTCTTTTCTACAATTATGGTAGTAAAATAGGTTGCAAATGATGTTCCCCGTCTGTCGCTCACTTCGACGTTGTGTCGAAGAAGCGACTCTAGGGATCTTACTTGAGCACCGATTATACCTCAGATCTATGAGAAAAGGCCAATGAGAAGTTGGCAGACAGAATTTGCATGTCCCGCCCCCGGACATACGGGTATAAAGGCGGGGAAATGCATCTGTTTCATTCAGAAATTTTATTCAGAGCCGATGATCATGTATGTAGCGAGCTACGAGTCACACACCTGTTCCACTTACCTCTTAATGATCTGATGTTGGATCTATGGTGCACTTCAGCAGATTTCTCCTTTTCTGCACAGCAGTGCAGTTTTCCCCTGGGCGCTTCGACAGCGCAAACTAAAAGAGTGTTTGTTAAAAGAGTGATTTTCTCTAAAAGAGTATTTTCCTCTAAAAGAGCAATACACAGCGGCGTTTAACGTCCTTTTCAGGATGCGTCTTTATAAAGATGCCTTTCCACCCCTATGTAGTTCCTGGATGTGGTAGAGTGCTCTCTGCTTCAGACGGCCACAGCCGCTGTCTCGTGTGTCTGGGCTGCGAACACACCGAGGCAGCATTTGTGAATGGTTCATGTTCTCATTGCGAGAACTTGACCATGGCAATGTTGCGGTCGCGGCTTTCCTTCAACTGAAGGAACACCACTCCAGCCACCCCCCCGCGCCGCTCCTTCTTCCCACGGGACTGAGGACGATGCGGCAGGCAACAGCAGCTTGCCTCACAGCCAGCCTGCCTATCCTCTGGAGCCCCTCGAGCTGGATGAGCTCGCCACTGCATCGGAGAGCGGTCTGGCATCTGACGTGGATGACTCGTCTGGGCTGCCACCTTCAGGCCAGCACACCCAGGCTAAGGCTGACGCCCAGATGTCCGACGTGCTAGCCCGGGCTGCTGCCAGCGTGGGCTTGGACTGGAAACCTCCAGTCACGGCTGGATGATTGGTTCCTTGGGTCTGCGCGTCGCTCACAGCCACGCCCCCCCCATGCACATGGAGATCTACACGAGGATAGTCCTGATCCCAACGTGCTGCAGGAACTGCACTCAGCGACCGACCTTGTCCTCAGGGCCACGAAGGCCACAGCGCGGTCACTCGGGCAGGCGATGGACTTGTGGTTCAGGAACTTCATCTGTGGCTGAACATGGTCGAGATGCACGAGACAGACAAGACACACTTCCTCGACACCCCTGTCTCCGTTCGCACGGCACTCTGCCACCACACCTCAACAGTCCCGGCATGCTGGAGGCGGACCTTCCGCCTTCAGCCCCACGACTGGCCGGCCAGTTCTGACTAGTCTAGAGGATGCCTCCGCCGGACCTCCTCCTCAGTCACTAACCCGCTGGCTGGCCAGGACCATCCGACTCGGTTACGAAATTCAGTTTTTCAGGGGCGTCCGCTTTACCGCAGTACACGGCAAACATGCCAATTCCCTGCGCATGAAAATCGCGACCCTCTTACTCAAAGACGCGATAGAGCCTGTCCCTCCAACCAAGATGAAGAAAGGTCTCTACAGCACTTACTTCATCATACCCAAGAAAGTTGGTGGCTTATGTCCGATCTTGGACTTGCGAGTTTTCAACCGTGCTTTGCACAAACTCCCGTTCAAAATTCTCACACTAAAACTCATTTTAACTTTTGTCCGGCATCTTGATTGGTTCGCAGCAGTAGACCTGAAGGATGTGTACTTCCACGTCTCAATATTGTCTCGATATCGACCCTTTCTACGGTTCTTGTTCGACGGCCAGGCGTATCAGTACAAGGTCTTCCCCTTTGGCATGTCCGTCTTTACGAAGGACACAGAGGCAGCCCTTGCCCTTGTTGAATCCCTCCCGGCCAAGCCTGTTCCCCTCTTGGGACCTCTCAGTGGTCCTCTCGGAGAGGCATCCATTGCCACGCTCCGAGAAGCCGGCATCCGCATACTCAACTACCTCGACGACAGGCTTATCCTGGCCCACTCCCAAGAGTTACTATGCACCCAAGGGGACCTGGTGCTCAGGCACCTCAGCCGTTTAGGGCTTCAGATCAATTGGGAAAAGAGCAAGCTCGCCCTGGTTTAGAGAATCTCTTTTCTCGGCATGGAGTTAGACTCAGTCTCAATGTCAGCGCGCCTCACCAACGAGCACGCGCAGTTAGTGCTGGAATGCCTCGCCGCCTTCAGGCCAGGCACTGCGGTCCCTTTAAAACTTTTCCAGAAGCTCCTGGAGCATCTGGCGTCCTCCGCGGCGGTCTTGCCACTGGGGTCGATGCATAAGAGACCGCTTCAGCACTGGCTCCAGACTAGAGTCCCGAGATGAACATGGCGCCACAGCACGCACCATGTGATGGTCACCCCCGCCTGCCGCCAAACATTCAAACCCTGGACAGATCTCTGCTTTCTGCAGCAGGAGTCCCCTTGCAGCAGGTGTCCCGATACATCTTGGTCACGACTGACGCCTCCAAATTGGGTTGGGGTGCCGTGTGCAACGGGCACGCAGCCGTGGGCCGTTGGAAAGGGGCCCCACTGCGATGGCACATCAACAGCCTAGAGTTGTTGGCTGCATTCTTTGCCCTGCAGAGGTTTCTCCCTCTAGTTCAGGGCAAACACGTCTTGATCAGATCAGACAGCACCACCATGGTGGCATATATAAATCGCCATGGTGGTGTACGCTCCTGCCACATGTCACAACTCGCCCGTCGTCTCCTCCTTTGGAACCAGCAGCGACTCCAGTCACTGCACACCACTCACATCCTTGGCAAACTCAATGTGATGGCGGATGCACTATCACGACAATGCTTGCCCAGTGGAGAGTGGAGGCTTCACCCCAAGTCGATCCAGCTGATTTGGGAACGGTTCGGCAAGGCTCAGGTAGACCTGTTCGCCTCCCAGGAGACCTCCTACTGCCGGTTTTGGTATGCCCGAACAGAGGCTCCCCTCAGGGTAGATGCTCTGGCACACAGCTGGCCAACGGGGTTGCGCAAGTACGCATTTCCTCCAGTGAGCCTTCTTGCACAGGTGCTGTGCAAGGTCAGGGAGGACGAGGAACAAGTCACTCTGGTGGCTCCCTATTGGCCCACCCAGGCTTGGTTCTCGGACCACGTACTCCTCGCGACAGCCCCTCCCTGGCAAATTCCCCTGATGAAAGACCTTCTTTCTCAGGGACGGGGCACGCTCTGGCATCCACATCCAGACCTCTGGAACCTCCATATCTGGCCCCTGGACGGGACGCGGAAGATCTACCTGATCTACCACCTGCTGTTGTAGACACTATCAACCAAGCCAGAGCCTCTTCTACCAGGAAACTTTACGCCCTAAAGTGGCGCTTGTTCGTGAATTGGAGTTCTTCTTGGGGCGAAGACCCACAAAGGTGCGTAGTCAGGTCAGTGCTCTCATTTCTAAAGGAAAGGTTGGAAGGGAGGCTGTCCCCATCCACCTTGAAGGTGTATGTAGCTGCTATTGCAGTCCATTATGACGCAGTAGACGGCAAGACTTTGTGTAAGCACGACTTGCTTATCAGGTTCCTAAGAGGCGCAGGGAGGTTGATTACCTCCCGGCCAAGCCTGTTCCCCTCCTGGGATCTCTCAGTGGTCCTCTCGGGCCTTCAGAGACCCCCCTTTGAGCCGTTAGAATCAGTTGGACTCAGGACCCTCTCTCTGAAGACAGCCCTGCTGATCGCGCTCACCTCCATCAAGAGGGTCGTGGACCTGCAAGCGTTCTCTGTCAGCAAGACTTGCCTGGAGTTCGGTCTGGCAGACACACGTGTGATCCTAAGACTGCTGCCAGGCTACGTGGCCAAGGTTCCTACCACGCCCTTCAGAGACCAGGTAGTGCACCTGCAAGCACTGCCCCGGGAGGAAGCAGACCCAGCCCCTTCATTGCTGTGTCCGGTACGTGCTTTGCGTACCTACTTGGACCGCACGCAGAACTTTAGATGTTCTGAGCGGCTCTTTGTCTGCTTCGGTGGACGGCGGAAAAGGAACGTTGTCTCCAAACAGAGGCTCTCCCACTGGGTGCTTACGCCATTTCATTGGACTACCGCACTCAGGCCGTGCCCCCCCCCCCCCCTTGCGGGTTCGAGCACACTTAACAAGGAGTGTTCATGTGTCCCTCATGGGCACTGGCCAGAGACATCTCCCTGGAAGACATATGCAGAGCAGCGGGTTGGGCAACACCTAATACCTTTGCGAGATTCTACAATCTCAGGGTAGAGTCAGTTTCGTCGTGTGTTTTCTCAGGTCCGATCCAGTAGAACTCGGTAACATGCTGACGGACTGGCTAGGGGGATCGCTTGCACCTAGCATAATACCGTGCACTTTTTCTCCCAGGAGATCCCACTCACTCAGCTCCCTGGATGACTCCTCCCTAGCCCTCTGGGGCTGCAATTTGGCAGAGGAATTTGCCGACCCAATCCACTGCGGGTACTCAAATCTACCCTGTACTGCAATAGGTGCTCCACAGGTCAGGGCTCATACGTGGACTTCCCCCCTGTGTGTATTTTACATGGTATGGTCCCCTTACGAGTGGACCCGCATCTGCCTTGGGCAGTTCCCACTGCCCCCTGGTCGCCGTGTCTGTAGAAACTCCTCCCTCCGAAGAGGCAGTATCTACCACCACGCCACTTCCCACACGTGACCTAAAAGCCCATGTGGTGTATTCATCACTCTTACCTCCCCCTCTCTGGGCAGGTGTGGTCTCCACAGTGAAGAGTAGGGATAAATATAGACTTTCTCTTTAGATCTTTCAACACTGCCATGGGGTATTGTTTTAACAGTATTTCCACAAGTTACAAACCAGGCTATCCACTCTCAGTACGGGCTTTGAGTGAAGACCTTCATTTAGACTGGACTTGTGCATTCATTAGAAAATGTTCTAGACTACAGTAGCTCATAGTCTCAGTTGGGCACTATCCCAGGTTTGTTGACAGATGTGTGTGTGTGTGAACAAGTGTGGGTGTGTAATTGGAGCAGAACCACCAAGCAGTTTAACTTTGGGCCCACCAGGACCAAACCTTCATTTAAAAATCATCCCGAAGGAGCTCCAGAATAATCTACAGAGAAATACCTTTAAAAATAATTTCACAATTCAAAAATAAAATATATGATGGGAGCAGCTTTGCAAGATGAAATCCCTGCTATGGAGGTAATAATTTCTGACCTTATTAAATTAATTAAACGCATGTTTCCTATTATGGTGTGAGGCAAAAAAAAAAAAATTACAATGGCAGCCCTTGAGACAGACACGGCGATGAGACAAGTGTAATGCACTGTCACACTCACACACACACACTCTTACACGCATTAAACTCGGTGGCTTATTAAATTTGTGTCTCTTTCCTTGGACGGCACAGTAATTGTCATACATGTCATTAAATTCAGATTGGTTTTTGCTACGCTTCACGGATACTTGCAAGCATGTACATGTGCTAACACACAAACATGCACACACAAAACTCTGAATATGCAGACAAAGTACACCCACTGTATTAAGCCAAATGCTAAGTCAATTGAAAAGATTTTCCTCATTAATGAGTCTCTTTTCTCTTTCTTTGACAATACTTATCTGTGTCAGACCTCAACAATGCACAACATTGAGAAACCTCAGAACCTCAGAAAAAAAGAGAGGTCAATGAGGAAAGCATTTATGTTGTAACTGAAAGATGTACAGTATTTGATATTTATAGTATATTACAGTGAAAACGTGACATTTACTGTATGAACATTGGCTTACACGACAGTCTGTTGTTTCATTATAAACTGCACTACATATTTTCTCATGTATGCATTTATGTTAACTAAGTAATTGAGTATGCATTATGCCTGTTATGTCTTGTTTAATTTTGGTGTTTGGATATTAAGTAAAACCCAGAATCATCACTATAGTAATTGCAATAGTGTGTGTATATATATCACACATCACATTTAAATCTGATATTACCTGCACAATGATATTCAGTGAAACACATGCACACACATAAATGTAGAGTTCCTTTGTGACATCGGGGGTCTAATGATGGTTTGTGGTAAACAAAAGTGCACAGCTCTCTCTGCTCCTCATCAACGCAGAGGAATTCTAAGTTTAGGTTAATTATAAGAGTTCATTATCACGGATACAACAATAATTAATTCTAAAAGTGTATTTGAATTAAATATTGATATAATTAATTAAGATGGGGGATAATTAAGCAGTATGCAGTGTGTGAAAGAAAGAGTCGACATAGAGAGGAACTGTGTATGTGCGTTAGACTTGCGTGTGGGCAGAGATGCAGACTGACAGAATGACGCAGAACATCCTCGGCTGTGGTGACAAACAACATTGTGAGGGGAATGAACGATGGGGGCAAAATGGAGTGAGCCAGCGAAAGAGCAAAACAAAAAGTGAGGGAGAGAGAGTTGGAGAGTTAACTCAATTAGCCAAAACAATCTGCACCTCGCTGCTGCCCTCACAACACAACACACCAAACACAAACTCATCTAATGGCTGCTTTGGATGACAAATGACGCAGTGAAAACATTTCAGGTCTACATGGGAAAAAGCAACTGATTCATCCAGCATCATTCAGTGCCCTCTACCAGCTGCTTAACAGTCCTCCTTTCTCCCTACCCAGGCTTTTTTTTTTTTTTTTTTTTGGTCTTCATTCATCCTTGTCACAGTTTGGCTCTGAAAAACACAACTATAATTTTGCCCTTACTCACAAGCTGTCCTTAGCACTTTGAGATCTTAAAAGCGCAACCCTGCAGATGCGACTGCATTTGTCAAAGTGAAAAGTGAATACAGAGGAGACAAACGACACAGTGCCAGCCAAAGTTTTTATTTATTTAAATGTTTTTATCGAAAACTTGCGAATAATGACTGACATTTTTTTTCTTGCCTGATACATTAGATATCTCATGGTCAATAAAAAATGTAAAGAAAAATGGAGAAAATCGATGAACGTGGGTCTATAATGCAAAGCTCAATTAGTTATTTGTTTATTTTTTATTTTCCTTGTTAAGCTCTGCATTTGGGTCCTAATGCCATTTTTCTCTCTCTTCCTTGTGAAAGCATAAAAATACACTGTAATAAGTGCCATCCTGCATGTGTTAGCTTCAGGAATTCTTTCTGCCTGAATTAGCATTTATAAATTAGTTTAATTGGTGTAGCCTAATATACTAAACATGTAAATTTTATTTTTGACTAAAGAAAACCAGTTAATTTAGATGTTACCACATGAAGCATATTTTAATTATTTTTTTTTTACAGTGAGTAATACAGAACATAGTAACTTCAAAAATGTGTAATGAGGCATATTAACAGTGATTATCTACTGGTTTTGCTTCCATGATTATGATCCCACAGGAAGTCGGCATGTTGCTTCTGAATGTCATATATTTTTGCCAAATGCCATCAGACATTTTTGCATTAGTTCCATCTTATGTCTCCTCTGGTGGCTCGACTGGAAGCACATTGTGTCAGCAGCGTGGGAGACCCGTATTAAAACCAGGAAGTAATCTTGTTCGGATAATGGCTGACAACTGTGATTCTGAGGTTCCATTTGTTGTCCACTGACATTAAGGTTTAGGGTTGGGGTAGGGATGTGCCCTTATGTTGAAAAAGACTTCCCACTTTGTTCACTGGGAGCAGTGCTTTAAATATTGGAGGTCTGAGTTTAGCTCGAGAAAAGTAAACTAACTGTTTCTGAATTCACTGTGAGATCATTGTTGCATCAGGACACATATTTTGAATTGGACATCACGTGGTGTCCCAATACCAACATTATTGCATAAGTAAACAATAATTTCTTTAAAATCAAATATTGAAATGTATTCACGCTAAATGCAAGTAATAAAATGCATCTGTCACGTGGTAATATGACTAATAGTAATACAATACAATTGCTTGCAATTACTTACAATACAACAGCACAATGCTTGTCCTATGTGTTCCTATTGTTTATGCATTTACAAAATTGTCAATTGCCCTATTTAGCCTATGTCTTGTTAATAAATGTGCATATTGTTGGGCAAATGTAGTCCATTGTAATATTTATTTTTTCCCTACTGCTTCCCATTTATGTTGCAAACCCAAAGTTGAGAACCACTGCCACAAGGAATAGCAGGCGAAATTGCAGTTAATTATTCTAATAAAATGCATGATGTGATTCTTGTACAATTTTTTTGTTATATTTCTATTTAAAGAACAAATAATTAATATATATATATATATATATATATATATATATATATATATATATATATATATATATATATTACTTACAAAATGAGACTGTTGTGATCCACAGGGGTGCAATGATATTTAAAATATGTTAGAGCACTTTGTAAGAATAAAGACATTAAAAGGCATACATCTCAAATGGCCCTCATGTGGTATAGAAAGGGGGTGGAAAATCATCTTATTGCAGTTTGAAGATTTTTGCTCTTCAGTTATGTAATTGACCACATATTAAGTTGAATGATTCATTACTGCTTGCTTTGCTGAATCATGTGTTTATATCCAGGGGCTGGAGAAATAGATCCTACCTGCTGCTATCATAGGGTGGAGATGTAAGTCTTGTTCTGCTCTATAATATTTGAGTGCTTTAGCCTTTATGCTTATGTTCGGAGCGAGATTGCTTGCTCTGACTCCACTAAAGGGAGTTATATGGCTAATTGAGTTTGAAATCTTCTCAGTTTGTGGTTAGGCTGGAGACCCCATGGGATCCACATATTTTTTTCTGTCTCTGTGAATGTGAACAAGGACACTGTCAGGACTGATGCAGGGAGCTGTATGCTAATCCTGTATAGGCGAGTAGGCGGTGTATTTTTCCCCCACTCGATGGTGTGAGTTTGTTATAATGCCACAGATCGTGTTACAGGACTGTCAGTCCTCTAAAGCCTGAGTCAGTCAGATTTTATGGAAACACAGGTAGACAAACCTGATGTGTTCATAGCTCTCCTCACAAATTATCAGGAATATTTACATTTTCAGATTTCTTTGCCACAACAGCCTCTCTGAATTCTTCACATCTGCAATGATGAAATGCTTCTTTTGCTCTGACAGCTGTATCAATGTGTCAAGAAAGTGATTCTTCACAAAACACTGAAAGTTTGGCACCTCTAATAAAACAAAACGCACACATAGCATGCTAGCTGGAAGCATTTTAATGTATTTATGTTAATGCTAGTGTGAAGGAAAGAGCAAAACTGTATTACAGGTAAGCATACCAGTATCAGCTGTGTGTTGCTAAAGTGTTTTGCTTTGAGCAACTTATTGGATTTTGTGTATTTATGTAGGCGTGTGCTTGCATGTGTGTGTGCTTGTGTGCGGGTATGCTTGTGTGCAGGTATGCGTGTGTGTGAGTGTGTGTGTGTGTGTGTGTGTGTGTGTGTGTGTGTGTGTGTGTGTGTGTGTGTGTGTGAAAAGACTTATTGTCCTACATGAAATTAATGCATATTTCCATTTATTCATCCGTCTGTACAACACTTTTGATCCTGCATGGATCATGTTTCTCATCACAACCTGTTTGTATGTGTGAGTGTTCTAGTTTGTGTGTGTGCATACATGTTTGGGTGTTGAATCTTGACATTGGATGTAATTTGCATGTCAAAGAGAAAACCTAGAAAGGTTGAAGGGCCATCATATTTACATTTCTGATGAAATTTTATATGAATTACTAAGGAAATGTTATTTCTATCTGCATCAATAAACCAATAAGGAGAGGCATTGTTAAAGGAATAGTGCACCCAAAACGTCTCGGTCCGACGTTGTGTTGAAAAAGCGACACTAGGGGTCTCTCTTGAGCGCCGAATATGCCTCTGGTCTATGAAAAAAGGCCAATGAGAAGCTGGCAGACAGTATTTGCATACCCCGCCCTGGACATATGGGTATAAAAGTGGGGAAATACATCGAGTTCATTCAGGATTTTGCTGAGGAGCCGGAAATGGTCCGGGAGGACACAACGTCTCGTTCCCTCCATCAGGGAACGGAGGTTACATACATAACCGAGATGTTCCCCATCTGTCACTCACTTCGATGTCGCGTAGAATAAGTGACACTAGGGGTCCACTTCAAATCACGGCATGTGCTGAGCTGTGTACATGTACTGCTGACACAGGAGCGGGCAGGTATTTCACGTGCACAAGTGACCAACTGTGTTTCAGACTGCACGTACCCTTCCCCAATGCCCCAAAAAAAGTCATCAGAATCCTTCTGGTTACCCTAGAGGGGAACAAGGCGATGCTTGCCAACCTGGGAATGGGCCAAGCCTGGCTGGGCCTCTTTTCTCTCTATGTTTCTCGGCATAGAGCAAGAAAAACGGGGCCCTAACACGCATCAAGGGAAGGGGGTCTTACCCAGTTTCCTATTCTTTCAGGGGAAAAATACACTGCGGAGGCCACACCTGCCCAAAAGGGGAGGTACAGGTGTCGAATACATCACATGGGTTTTTTAGGCAACATGTGGAATGTGGCGCAGTGGTAGATCCAACCTCAAGGAGGGGGGAGTTGCTACAGCATAGCAACCGGAGGGCAGAAAAAACTGCCATCCAGGGCCCAGATGTGGAGGTTCCAAAGGTCTGGGTGCGGATGCCAGAGCGTGCCCTGTCCCTGAGAAAGAAGGTCTTTCCTCAGGGGAATTTGCCAGGGAAGGGCTGTCGCAAGGAGTATGAGATCCGAGAACAAGGCACGGGTGGGCCAATAAGGAGCCACAAGGGTGACTTGTTCCTCGTCCTCCCTGACCTTGCACAGCACCTGTGCAAGAAGGCTCACTGGGGGAAATGCGTACTTGTGCAGCCCCGCAGGCCAGCTGTGTGCCGGTGCGTCTGCCCCGAGGGGAGCCTCTGAGCGGGCATACCAGAGCGGGCAGTGGGAGGTCTCTTGGGAGGCAAACAGGTCCCAAATCAGCTGGACCGACTGGGGGTGAAGCCTCCACTCTCCACTGGGCAAGCGTTGTCATGACAGCGTGTCCGCTACCACATTGAGGTTGCCGGGGATGTGAGTGGCGCGCAGCGACTTGAGACGACGGGCGAGTCTTGACATGTGGCTGACCTGATCAGGATATGTTTGTCTCGAACTCACGGGAGAAACTTCCGCAGGGCAAAGAAAACAGTCAGCAACTCCAGGCAGTTGATGTGCCAGCACAACAGGGCCCCTTTCCAACGGCCTGCTACTGCGCCCGTTGCACACGGCGCCCCAACCCAATCTGGAGGCGTCGATCATGACCTAGACGCGTCGGGACACCTGCTGCAAGGGTACTCCTGCATGTAGAAAACAGAGGTCTATCCAGGGTTTGAATGTTTGGACTCGAGTCTGAAGCCAGTGCTGAAGCGGTCTCATATGCATCAACCCCAGCGTTGCGACCGCCGCAGAGGATGCCATATGCCCCAGGAGCCTCTGGAAAAGTTTTAAGGAGACCGTTGTGCTCGGCCTGAGAGTGGCAAGGCACCTCAACACTGACTGCGCGTGCTCGTTGGTGAGACATGCTGACATTGAGACTGAGTCTAACTCCATGCCGAGAAAAGAGATGCTCTGGACCGGGATGAGCTTGCTCTTTTCCCAGTTGACCTGAAGCCCTAAACGGCTGAGGTGCCTGAGCACCTAGTCTCTGTGAGCGCATAGTAACTCTCGTGAGTGGTCCAGAATGAGCCAGTCGTCAAGGTAATTGAGTATGCGGATGCCGGCTTCTCGGAGTGGGGCAAGGGCTGCCTCTGCGACTCTAGTGAAGTTGCGAGTGGACAGAGACATGCCGAAGGGGAGGACTTTGTACTGATACTCCTGGCCGTCGAACGTGAACCGTAAGAAGGGTCGGTGTCAAGGCAGAATTAAGACATGGATGTACGCGTCCTTCAGGTCTACCGCTGCGAACCAATCTAGATGCTGAATGCAGGTTAAAATGTGTTTCTGCATGAGCATTTTGAACGGGAGTTTGTGCAACGCTTGGCGCTTTTTCGCGCCTTTCTTGGGTACGATGGAGTAAGGTCTGTAGAGACCCTTCTTCATCCCGGTTGGAGGGACAGGCTTTATCGCGTCTTTGAGTAAGAGAGTAGTGATTTCTGCGCACAGGAATTTGGCATGTTCGCCGTGTACTGCAGGGAATCGGACACCCTTGAAAGGGGGCGGAGGCCTGGCAAACTGAATTGCATAACCGAGTCGGATGGTCCGGGCCAGCCAGCGAGACGGGTTGGGAAGTGAGAGCCACGCATCCATACTCCGTGCTAGAGGCACCAAGGGGGCAATTATTTTTGATGTACCCGGCGGGGCTTCGCAGCGGGGTGGAGTAGGTAAAGCGGCGTCGGGAGGCGAAGACGCTTCCCAAGGCTCTGGTGCTGAGAAAAGACTCAAAGCACTTACCTTGCTCCGCACACCCAGCAGGGGGCGGGTTAGCGACTGAGGAGGAGGTCCAACGTAGCCGTCCTCTAGACTCATCGGAACCGGCCAGCCAGGGAACAGTCGTGGTGCTGAAGGTGGGTGGTCTGCGTCCAGATTGCTGGGACTGTTGAGATCTGGAGGCAGAGTGCCGTGAGAACGGCATTTGCAGGCCAGGTGACCCAGAGACAAAGGATATAGCTCTTTTATTGAGAATGTGGGTACCGCAACCCCGGGGGGGGTGCAGCAAATGAAATAAATTGAACAAAGGATTCTACTCCCGGCCCTCCACCGGGGGACGGAGTGGTCTTACCATCTCCGGAGCTAACGTCTTGGTCCCTGGGTTGAGTGTCTCAGGAGCGCCTGGGAGCCTTACGGGTCCTCGAGGGGGTCCGTGAGAAGGGGGACGTCTGCTTCCTGCGGTTTGCTCGACGCTGGGGCTGAGAGCTGGGCCCGAGTTGAGGCGGAGCAGGGTGTTCCTTTGCAGCAGGAGAACGCCCTCGGCGGACAGACGGGGCATGGCCCATTGCGGCAGGCTTGCGGCGTGGCAAGAGAGATAGCCTCCATCTGCTTCTTCACCATGAGGAACTGCTGGGCGATGTCCTCGACGGTGTCACCGAAGAGGCCGAACTGGGAGACGGTCGTTGAGGAAGCGAGCACGCATCTCGACCAAGTTCAGCCACAGATGACGTTCACAGATGAGGGCGAGGTCAGTCGCTGAGAGCAGTTCCTGCAACACATCGGGATCAGGGCTACCCTTTGCAGATCTTTGAGCGCCTTGGCCTGGTAGACTTGCAGGATGGCCATGGCGTGCAGGGTGGAAGCGGCCAGTCCAGCGGCGCTGTAGGCTTTGGCAGTAAACGATGACGTCGTCCTGCAGGCCTTAGAAGGGAGCACAGGGCGACCCCGCTGGGTGGTAGGGTTTACAGGACATAGATGGAGCACAACAGTCCTATCCACCTGGGGAATCGCTGTATACCCATGGACTGCTCTGCCGTCAAGGATAGCAAGAGCAGATGAGCAGAGTTTGTGACGAGAGGAGAGAGGGGCTCTCCACGAAGACGTCAGCTCATCATGCACCTCCTGGAAAAATGGGACTGGGGGGGCGAGGCTGTGAGTGGCGTGCAGACCCCAGGAACCAGTCATCCAACCGAGATGGCTGTGGGGAGGATGGAGGGTTCCAGTCCAACCCCACACTGGCGGTGGCCCGGGCAAGCGTGTCAGACATCTGCGCATCAGCCTCAGCCTGGACGTGCTGTCCCAAAGGCAGCAGCCCAGGGGAGGCATCAGCGTCAGATGCCGCGCTCTCCGATGCAGCGGCGAGCTCATCCACCTCGAGCTCTAGAGGGTAGGCAGGCCGGCCGTGAGGCGAGCCGCTGTTGCCTCGAGCATGGACGGGAGTCAACGAGCGTGCTGGGGGTGGGTGGTCCGAGGGGGCATACCCGGCGGAGCTGCACCCGCTGCCATCCTCAGATTGCCTCCAGCGCCAGCCGCATCGTCCTCAATCCCGTGGGAAGAAGGAGCGACGCGGGGGTGGGTTGGCTGGAGTGGCGTGCTTTCTATTGAAAGCAAGCCGTGACGTGCAACGTTGCCATGGTCATGCCCTCGCATTGAGAGCATAAACATCCACAAACGCTGCCTCGGTTTGATCACTGCCCAGACACACAGGAACTACACAGGGCATCTTTAAAATCACGCGTCCTGAAAAGGACGTTCAACGCTGCTGGGTAAAGCTCTTTTAGAGGAAATTACACTTTTATAGAGAAAATCACTGTTTCAAATACAACTCTTTTAACTCTCTGCGGTGTCGAAGCGCCCTTGGGCAAGCTGCACTGCCGTGCAGAGAAGGAGAAGGCAGCTGAAGTTCGCCATAGATCCAACAGCAAGCAGAGCGTCAGAGGAACGGAAGCAGGAATCTGGTGTGTGACTTGCAGCTGGCTGCATACACGACCATCGGCTCCGAAGAAAATTTCTGAATGAACTTGACATATTTCCCCACTTTTATACCCGTATGTCCAGGGCGGGGTATGCAAATACTGTCTGCCAACTTCTCATTGGCCTTTTTTCATAGACCAGAGGCATATTCGGCACTCAAGAGAGACCCCTAGTGTCGCTTCTTCGACACAACGTCGAAGTGAGTGACAGACAGGGAACTGAAAATTATTTACTCATTATTATACAGTATATACACTACTGGTCAAAACTTTTGAAACTGTATTACTGTGCAATGTTTCTCCTGATCTTAAAAATCTTTTGATCTGAAGGTGTATGCTTAAATGTTTTAAATTAGTTTTGTAGACAAAATATAATTGTGCCACAATATTAATTTTATTTCATTATAAAACTAAATTTTAATAAAAAAAAAAAGTTTTTGTAATTGATGACTTGAACCAAATAATGTAGAAAAGCAGCCAATAAGTGCCCAACATAGATGGGAAGTACATGTCTGCAAATTATAGGCAAAGGGTGACTACTTTGAAGATGCTAATATATAGTATATTTTTATTTATTTTGGATTTTGATTAGCCACAACATAATTCCCATAGTTCCATATATGTTATTCCATAGTTTTGATGACTTTACTATTATTCTAAAATGTGACAAAGAAAAAAAAATAAAATATATATATATATATATATATATATATATATATATATATATATATATATTAGGGCTGTCAATCGATTACAATTTTTAATCAAATTAATTACATGGTGTCCCGATTAATTAATCGTGATTAACTGCATATACAAACAATGACAATGAGTTCACTGTACTAAAATGGCCCCCACAGTCACCAGATCTCAACCCAATAGAGCATCTTTGGGATGTGGTGGAACGGGAGCTTCGTGCCCTGGATGTGCATCCCACAAATCTCCATCAACTGCAAGATGCTATCCTATCAATATGGGCCAACATTTCTAAAGAATGCTTTCAGCACCTTGTTGAATCAATGCCACGTAGAATTAAGGCAGTTCTGAAGGCGAAAGGGGGTCAAACACAGTATTAGTATGGTGTTCCTAATAATCCTTTAGGCGAGTATATATATATATATATATATTCATTCATTCATCTTCAACCGCTTATCCTGTACAGGGTCACGGGGGGCTGGAGCCTATCCCAGCTAACATTGGGCGAAAGGCGGGGTACACCCTGGACAGGTCGCCAGTCCATCGCAGGGCCACACATATACAGACACACACTCATACTCACATCCACACCTAGGGCAATTTTTGGAGACACCAATTAACCTAGCCTGCATGTCTTTGGATGGTGGGAGGAAGCCGGAGCACCCGGAGAGAACCCACGCAGACACGGGGAGAACATGCAAACTCCACACAGAAAGGCCGGGGCAACCGGGGTTTGAACCCATGACCTTCTTGCTGTGAGGCGACAGTGCTAACCACTGCACCACCGTGCCGCCATTATATATATATATATATATATATATATATATATATATATATATATATATATATATATATATATATATATATATATATATATATATATATATATATATATATATATATATATATATATATATATATATATATACACGTAGAATTAAGGCAGTTCTGAAGGCGAAAGGGGGTCAAACACAGTATTAGTATGGTGTTCCTAATAATCCTTTAGGCGAGTATATATATATATATATATATATATATATATATATATATATATATATATATATAAACCATGCTGTCTGAGTGCTGTTTAATATAGGAGCAATTTCCAAAGCCAATTGCCTCCCTGCACTTCCACGAACATGGCCTGGATACAAATATACTGTGTCGATAACGTCATCCCTCATTGATTCAAATTTGTATTAATAATTTGATTTGATGTGAGAGTGAATAACAACTCAAAGCCTTCTTCACTGGCATCTCCACTCACAATTGGGAATTACTGTGTGCGTGTGTGTGTGTGTGTGTGTGTGTGTGTGTGTGTGTGTGTGTGTGTGTGTGTGTAATTGAAAGTTTGTGGGTTCAAAGCTCTTCCAAAATACCATTTGTGTTCTGGGGAATTTACTTGAACTTGATGCATATTTCCCATAAACATTCCCATAAAGCATACACATATCTGTGTATACATTACCTTAAAATAAAAATATAACTTTCTGCTAAATGTTTGCCACACTGTTGTACATAATAAGTATGTCAGCTGTTTACTTGAGTTCTCAGTATAATTCAAAGTAAGAAGGCACAACTGCTAAAATGTTAAAATACCATAAGGAGCAGGACTTTGTGAAATAAGACATAACTTTGAGGTGAGATATAGAAAAATATATTTTTCTGATTTGTGTTTCTATAAAATTTGTATAGGATCTTAATGGATGTAAAACAACTTCTTTGGGCCATACATTTTGACATGCAGCTATCGGAGTTAAAAGTTTCACATGAAATCCTCCTTGTAAAGGGGAAAACTTCACAGAACCTCTAACACAACTCCAGAACCAAATACCACATTACATTTTCCTCATGACTGACCATGAGCAGAGATTCAGACACATGCTCATCCTCACCCAGTCTCTAAGGGACTGCTAAATTGAATAAGGCTTTTGGACTTAAAACAATCCTCTGTCAACCAGCACTCTCTGTCCCATCTCATCCTGTCACAGCAGTGTCAGTCCTGCACCCATACACATACTCATACATGTGTAGGTTGCAGATGAAAAGGGCTTCTGGGCCACAGACACACCAGACAGTCACTTTGAGAGCAGCCAGACGTCCAGACACAAATAACCACATGCAGGACTGGTCGACAGTCCGACGCCACATATGGCCATCAGATATTAAGGTTTAAGAACAGACATCTTTTGCTGTCTCTGAAAACTCAATTGTCTTGTGTTTTCTGTCCATTTTCTGTGGAGGAAAGGGGAAGCAGGATTGGACAACTGAGGCTATTTTCTTCGGATGTACCAGATCCAAGATTCTGACGTGGTGCTTTTAACACAATTCAACCCCATATTTTAGCCAGTAGGGTTTTACAACAATTTGAATTGAGTAACAATCTTGTGGGCTGGATTCTTGACTTTTTAACCAATGGGGCACAAAGAGTGAAGGTAAATGAACTTTGTCTGACCAAATTTACCCCTGTACTGGCTCTCCACAAGGATGTGTGCTTTCACCCCTATTATATAATCTCTAAACAAATATGTCTAAGAGTAGGTGGGAAAATAGGCCCATCGTAAAGTATGCAGATGACACTGTTATTGTCTGTTGGCTTCGGGACAATGAGACCAGACATGGTCCGGTCATCAACGACTTTAAGTGGTGTGAGGAATCCTTTCTTCAACTAAACTTATTAGACAAAAGACATGATAATTGATTTTAGAAAACATGCCCACACACACATGAAGTCACATCCATTTAGGGCCAGACATTAGAATGTGTACAATTTTACATATATCTTGGGACAATTATTGACTCAAAACTGAAGTTTGAAGCAAATTGTAAAGCCGTGTGTAAAAAGGGGCACCAGCATTTGTTTTGTTTAAGGAAACTGTCCCATTTTCACATTGACAAAACTATGATGACCTTATTCTATTGTGATTTTATTGAATCAGTTCTATCATTTTCTTTTGTGTCTTGGTTCGGAAAGCTATCATTAAAGGACAGAAATCTTTTGAGTTAAATTGTCAAATGGTCTAGTAGGCTGATTGGGGAGTTACAGCTTAACCCAGCGTCCCTGTATACCACACAGTTACAGTGGTTGGCTGGCTCAATTTTAAATGATGACTCCCATCCCTTGCACAGTGAATTTCAGCTTCTTCCTTCTGGACAAAGGTTTACCGTCCCACAGTGCAGAACAAAGCAGTATAAAAACAGCTTTGTTCCAGCAGCTATTACTGAACATTTCGTAGCAACATTGCCAAGATGATGATATAGATGCAATGTCTATTTTATTTAACTATTTATATATTGTATTTAAATGTTGAATGGAACATGGAGCACTTGTTATCATGTCGTACACTGTTTGTGCTGTTTGTATAAAAATTGTCAAAATGTATGAACTCACCCACTGCAAACCATATCTACCTACGTGTATAAATAAAGTAACATGAACCTCAACCTGATGGTGATACTTAGTTAGAACTCAGAAGATGATGTGGTTTAAAGGCTCTGTCACTTTTCCTGGTCCATCACACTCCTAATGAGGGCATCTGATTTACATTGTATACCAGACTTGAAGATGACAGATCTAATATGTCAGCCAGACTTAACATCCAGACTTAACATCCAGACAGAACGTTATTTATGTTGATAAGAATATTATTCAACTGCAAAAGCCAGTTACTACACCAATAAATTACTTTTGGGTGGGCCTCGATAAAATTTGATGGGCCAAGTTTTCCCCTATATTTTTTAACCAAATTGTTCTTAACAACTGAGTATTCAAACAGTTCTTTCACACTTTCAGAAATCAAAATGTATGTATTTTTTAAACTGTTTTATAATCTATATTTAAAGTCAATGAAGACTCTCTAATATTTTGGATGGGACTGGTCTAATTTGGGTGGGCCTTGACTATGCCGCTGAACTACACATTTAGTCAAAATTAAGTGATGACTGAATATCATGTCTCATAGTCTATGATGTGTCTTGTAACAGATGTTTTGTCTTAGTTATGCTCAAATTCAAGTACATATCTAATTATTGCATTACCATGTGAGATTTACAGCACATTTGGCTCAATAATCAAGAGCTATTTGAAGCCAGTTTACTGACATTAAACCCTAACCCTAAAATATGATTAGTATGGTTTAAAATATTGTTCTGGAACCAGCAAAAGTCTTGATCTAGGAACATGTCAAATAGATGTGTGTAGATGAGTATACATCACAATGTTATTGAACATGTGATGATTGTGAGTCAACAACTTGTAGTAAGTAACACTGTCACAGCAATTACTTAACCAAAAAGTCATTAAACTGGTTTAAACTAGTTTGTGAAAGATGCCATACTAAACAGACCACCACATCTCTTTCTTTCTTTTCATGCAGAAATCTATAATTGTGCATTTTCACACAGGTAATGGAATAAATTACTTCTTTTGAAACCCAAAACATCACCTTTCCCCAAAGCAGCTTTGCAAGAGCGACAAAAAAGACAGCTTGGTGCCAATCATAATGACAGCAGCACTCCTCATGCTGTTGAGGTATGCTCACATTATAATACAGAGAGTGGAGATAATCTGAATCTCATATTCAAATCACTGTTTGTCCATAAATCTTGAAATATTCATGAAAACTCGAATCTATTCAATCCCTCTGGCTCTCTCGTGGGAATTAAAGCATACATTCGGGTGAGTACGTTAGTATCTCGCCAGAACTTGATTTTTAGAAAATCTCTTTTTGGAAGCGATTCATGTTTACACCCCACTGGCGTTAAGATTCTTTCTGGCACAGCACAGTTTCAGACACTCCCTCAAATGTGCCTTTCTTACAGGGAGACTCAACTCAGCCATCAGTCCTTAAAATGGCTCTATGAAGCGCACGAGTATAGTGCGCTGATGATACGCTAGGAGGCGCTCCGACCGTTCCTGTGAGTGCGCCCTGCCTCGCCTCTCTGGCAGTTTGCCACTGTGGATCTTGCATTATTCCGCTCAGATGAAAAACCATGTAATTTGGGTTGCAGAGAGCCGGAGAGAAGGTATACGCCAACAGTTTGATAGAGTGTCATTTTCAGCAGTCGAGGGCAAGACGCGTTTGGATTTTATGCATTAAAGCAGACAAAATTAATGCCGTTTGAGACGTTGATTTTAGGGATTGCGTGACTTTAATAGAATCTGAGACTTCCCTTGTAAGGACGTAAAAATATCAGAGGAAGCTAAATTTGATCTCAGCTATATCGTATTAGTGTGGCAGGATCTTGATATCTTGTCTATTCAAACTGCTCCAGCTGACGTAAATGACTTTATTTCATTTGACCCAAAAAAGGCACTGTCCAAATGCTCCGTGCAACACACACACACACACACACACACACACACACACACACACACACACACACATACATACATACATATATATATATATATATATATATATATATATATATATATATATATATATATACACTACCGTTCAAAAGTTTGGGGTCACTTGTCTGAAATGTTTCTCATGATCTTAAAAATCTTTTGATCTGAAGGTGTATGCTTAAAAGTTTGAAATTAACTTTGTAGACAAAATATTATTCTGCCAAAACATATACATTTATTTAATTACAAATCTAAAATTTCCTAAAAAAAAAAAAAGTTTTTGAAATGGATGACTTGGATCAAAATATGAAGAAAAGAAGCCAATAAGTGCCCAACATAGATGGGAACTCCTTCAATACTGTTTAAAAAGCATCCCGGGGTGATTCCTCAAGAAGTTGGTTGAGAAAATGTCACGAGTACATGTCTGCAAAATCTAGGCAAAGGGTGACTACTTTGAAGATGCTAAAATATTACATAGTTTTGGATTTATTTTGGATTTTTTGGTCACAAAATAATTCCCATATTTCCATTTCTATTATTCCATAGTTTTGCTGACTACTATTATTCTAAAATGTGAAATAAATAAATAAAGAATGAGTAAGTGACCCCAAACTTTTGAACGGTAGTGTATATATATATATATACGCGCAGTTGTTATGAAGAATCACAGGCGCGTGTGATTGAAAGATTTATTTTGGCAGCTAGGAGGCGCGTGGAGCTCGCGCTTGGGAAAACAAAACGGAGAAAGAGCCAGAGACAACGCATTTTCAGATTCTGGTGTTTACAGTCGAAACATCAAAAGTATAAACAGTCTAAATTATTATTATACAAAATAAAATATGCATATATATTTTAAAAATATACATAAATAAATATACATTATACAAAATAAAACCATTGACTGACTGGATGTAATAAATATCTGCCCTTTCTGAACCATAGATTGGGAGTTAATGCAAATATGTATATTTATTATTTTTTATGATGATGATGATTTCTCTGCAGTTATTTTACCTCTACATTTTAACATTTGGATTGTAGAAAGGTTTTCTCTCTCTCTGACTCGTTCTCATACAAACTCATCAACTATTCAATCCTTATGATCAGAATTCCCGCAGCTCTGACCAATGGGCGTGTCTATTCGCCAGCAGGAGGCGTGACTGACTTAAAACTTGTCAAATAAAGCTTCAGATCTGCTGGTGTCGGCTGATCCCATTGGTTGGTGAGGGGAGGGTGCTGCGGGAAAACCGAACAGCTAAGCGCTGGCGCTTCAGTCCTGTGCCAGCGGACCCCGCAGGAGTGCTTCATATATAGGGACCTTTCAGAATTTTTTTATAGTAATAAAAAGAAGGGAAACATATTGACTGTCTCTATGAAAAGAGACTACAGCTCTAACATTAAATGCATTTGTTGAATTAACTCTATGGATTATGATAGTGTGTTTTATCATACACACAATCTCGTTATATCTAAAGCAGTGTCAGTTTAATGTACTGTTTACTTGTGCCAGCATTTCGCTGCGACTCTGAATCTAGACCGTGTTCGTGGAGGTGCACGGAAGGAATCGCCTTGGGAAATCGCTTCTGCATTAAACAGCACCCAGACAGTGTGGTTTTTGGCTGACAGCCCCGTTCCAGGAAAGATATTACCTTTGAACCAAAGCCTTACGCACGCCTGCTCTTCTTACATTGGGGAAGAGGGTGATGGTTTTGCTGCGTTCTCTGCGGAGATAAAACATTCCAAGTGCCCTTTCCGGAGTGGAGATGTTTGTGTTTTTGCTCCTGTTGTGCCTCGCTGGTGGGGTAGTTTCTCAGATCCGTTACTCTGTGCCCGAGGAAGCAGAGCATGGCACGTTTGTGGGAAATATCGCAGAGGATTTGGGACTGGACCTTACCAAACTTTCATCCCGCCGCTTTCAGGTGGTGCCCAGCTCGCGGTCGCCGTATCTGGAAGTAAACTTGGAGACTGGAGTGCTTTTTGTGAACGAGAAAATTGACCGGGAGCGCATCTGTAAGCAGAGCACCAGCTGTTTGCTTCACTTGGAAGTGTTCCTGGAGAACCCGCTCGAGCTGTTCCGCGTGGAGATAGAGGTGGTGGACATCAACGACAACCCGCCGAGCTTCCCGGAGACGGACATCACCGTGGAAATATCCGAGAGCGCGAGCCCTGGCACGCGCTTCCCTTTGGAGAGCGCCTTCGACCCGGATGTCGGTAGTAACGCACTGCGCACCTACGACATCACCAATAACAACTATTTCAAACTAGATATGCAAACTCAGACTGACGGCAACAAATTTGCCGAGCTGGTTTTGGAAAAGCCACTGGATCGGGAACAACAGGCGACGCACCGTTATGTTCTCACTGCCGTGGACGGTGGCCAGCCACCTCGAACTGGGACAGCTCTGCTTGTGGTTAGGGTGCTCGACTCCAATGACAACGTACCCGTGTTTGATCAGCCGGTGTACTCTGTGAACCTGGCTGAGAACGCGCCCGTGGGCACACTTGTGATCCAGCTTAACGCGACAGACTCTGATGAGGGCCCGAACGGAGAGGTAATTTACTCATTCAGCAACCACATCTCGAACAGAGTGAAGGAACTGTTCGATATTGACGCAAGAACTGGCCGGATAGAGGTCAGAGGTGAGGTGGACTTTGAGGAGAGCAGCCTGTATCAGATTTACGTTCAAGCGAAAGACATGGGACCTAATGCTGTGCCCGCGCACTGTAAAGTTTTAGTAAAAGTAGCAGATGTGAATGACAATGCGCCAGAGATTGTCTTCAGCACCGTCACGGAGTCCGTTAGTGAGAACGCAGCCACGGGCACCGTCATCGCGCTGATCAGCGTTACCGATCAAGACTCTGAGGAGAACGGCCAGACTCATGTGGAGATTCTCGGCGACGTTCCTTTTAAACTCAAAACCTCGTTCCGAAATTATTACACTATTGTCACCGACGGTCCTCTCAACCGAGAGCATGTAGAGGCGTACACTGTCACTGTGGTGGCGCGGGATAAAGGAGTTCCATCTCAATCGACCAGCAAATCAATGAAAGTGCAAGTGTCCGATGAGAATGACAACGCGCCCACGTTTACCCAGCCTATTTATGATGTGTATGTGACTGAAAACAACGTCCCCGGTGCTTATATTTACGCTGTCAGTGCCGTTGACCCTGACGTAGGACAGAATGCTTATATAACTTATTCAGTAGTGGAGTGTGAGATCCAGGGTATGTCCGTGGTCACTTACGTGTCAATCAACTCGGAGAATGGGTATCTTTACGCCCTCAGATCCTTTGATTATGAGCAACTAAAAGACTTTAGCTTCATTGTTCAAGCCAGAGACTCGGGAAGCCCTGAACTGTGGTCCAACGCCACAGTAAATGTAATTATAGTGGATCAGAACGATAACGCGCCGTCTGTGATTGCGCCTCTTGGAAAAAATGGCACTGCGCGGGAGCCTTTGCCGCGCTCTGCCGAACCAGGTTACTTGGTGACGCGCATTGTCGCCATGGATGCAGATGATGGAGAGAACGCGAGGTTGTCCTATAGTATACAGCGAGGTAACGAGAATGGAATGTTCCGAATGGACTGGCGCACCGGGGAGTTGCGCACGGCCCGTCGGGTGTCAGCCAAAAGAGACCTGCAACATCTTTATGAGCTGTTGATTGAGGTGAGAGATCACGGGCAGCCTCCCATGTCCTGCAGCGCAGTGGTGCAGGTGACACTCGTGGAAAGTCTCGTGGAGGGCCACAGTGGAGAGCGCGGCTCAGCCAAGGCCAAAGACGCGTCTCTGGACTTGACACTCATTCTCATCATAGCGCTTGGCTCTGTCTCCTTTATTTTCCTCCTGGCCATGATTGTGCTGGCCGTGCGCTGTCAGAAGGACAAAAAGCTAAACATTTACAGCACTTGTCTGGCGAGCGACTGCTGCTGCCTTATAGGCTGTGGGTCGTGCGGGTCAGGTGGCTGCTGCGGGCGTCAGGCCCGGGCTACCCGAAAAAAGAAGAAACTGAGCAAGTCGGACATCATGCTGGTCCAGAGCACCAATACAGCCAACGTGAGCGTGGCGAGCGCTGCGCAGGTGCCCGTGGAGGAATCGGGGAGCTTCGGTTCACTTCATCAGAGCCAAAACTATTGTTATCAGGTCTGCCTGACCCCAGAATCGGCCAAAACGGACCTGATGTTCCTGAAGGCCTGTAGCCCGTCCCGCAGCAATGACACCGAGCACAGTCCGTGCGGAGCCATAGTGGCCAGTTATACTGACCAACAGCAACCTGACATCATATCCAACGGCAGCCTGCTCTCCAGTGAGGTAAGAGAATTCTACAATTTTAAAACTCACTCAGACAATATAATAGCCCTGTGCTTCATGCAACACATGATTTGATTTTGTTATTCATTTTGTTCCCCTCCAAATGTTTAAAAAGAATGTATACTGTTTTATTTTGTGATTTAATTTTGATTAATGGCACTCAGAAAGCAAGTTTGGCTGATTACTTTACACATGTCTTTACATGCTACCGTTTATTCACTATTTACATTATGTGAATATTTGTTTTATAATTTATTATAAATATTATAATACCTTATTATATTACATTGTTAAATATATATATATATATATATATATATATATATATATATATATATATATATATATATATATATATATATAACTGCGTAACAATGTAATATAATAAATTATATATATATATATATATATATATATATATATATATATATATATATATATATATATATATATATATATTATTAAAATAACTTATGCAAACCCTCTAGTGAGATTTGAAGTTTATAATCAGTTGCTTGCAGACTGACAGCAATTCATTATATTTACTTTATTATTATTATTACTATTATTAATAATATTATCAGGTGATTTGTACTGTGGAAGTAGCCATGGTGTAGTGTAAACATAGTATGTCAGAGAACAGATAAATTTGCATGTTTGTGAAAGCTCCCCGGGTTATAGTGCATTAGATATGCCAGTCACAGTGTTGCAGAGCCTCACAAGAACAAAGATCTGTCTATAGTTGAATTCTGCTGAATAGCAGCAGAGCCTAATGATTTTGCATGCCTTAAAATCCTTCTGAAGCTGAGTGAGAGATTTAATTTTGACCTGTATCATTATCTTAATTATTATAAATGATGTTTTTGTAAGTGATAAAGTTGTTGCCAGGCCTATTTCAAATCAACACCCCTCTTGCAGACAAAACACCAGAGAGCAGAGCTAAGTTACTTGGTGGACCGACCAAGGCGTGTTAACGGGTAAGCACCTGATGCTAATGCCATATGACTTCCCTGACCTTAAAATTTATATTCTAAAATTAGCTTGACAGACTTCCATAAATATTTGAAACGAATGGAGACTATTTCAAGTCTGAGCAGTAATAATTTGGTTATATTAGAGCTGTGTGGGATAGCAGTTATTTCAAATCCTCTCTCCTCCCTCAGCTCAGCGTTCCAAGAGGCGGATATCGTGAGCTCAAAAGACAGTGGTCATGGAGACAGCGAACAGGGAGACAGTGACCATGATGCCATGCATCGTGGGCATTCCTCTGGTACATCTACACAAGTTAATTTGTTTTTTCATACTGCTCTTGATTTGTTGTGGAGTGTTTTTTTTTTCTTTTCTTTTTTTTTTCTTCTGATTAACAGAAGAGCTGTTATTCAGGCTAAAAGGCAGAGACATGGCTTGAAATTGTTGGCTAAATTTACAATTGTGCTGTTCGAAACAGAAGTGGAGAGCATTTCCCCTAATTAATGGAACAGTTTGCCCCAAAATTAAAAACTCTGTAGTCATTTACTCACCCTCATGTTGATCCAAGCCTGTATGACTTCCTTTTTTTTCTTCGTTAGAACACAAAAGTAGATGTCAGGCAGAATGTAGAGACTTCCAGCATCAGTCGCCATCTAGTTTTATTGAACTTTATTTTATTTCTTGTGTTTCATGGAAGAAAGAGACAGGTGAAATGACATGAGGGTGAGTAAATGCCAACATAATTTTTTATCTTTTGTTGAACTATCCCTTTAAGACTACTGGCTACATGGAGACGATTTATAGGCGAACATGTTTTTAATAGGTTGGCTTTGTTATCAAAACCCCTGTTAAAGTCATGTCATGGCTTTTCAGGTCTATCAGAATCCTATTAGAAATATTTTAGGCCACTGCACCTCGAGGTATGGATGCATGAGCATGCTTTGTGAACAAAAGGCATAGTGCGGAATATAATCCAATTGTTTATAAATACGCACTGATTATAGGGATTTACATCAGTGGCACTTTCATCCGTCCACCCACGACTCCAAAAACATGATGGAATTTAGATCAGTCCATGCATCCTGTCATCAACTCTGTGGGAATGGGACCAAATAGGTTGAGCTGCAAACAAACAAGCAATTCATTGACTGTGTGCGAAAACCTCACCCCTCCTCACTCTTGCACCCTAATCCCTCTGCCCGCATTCCACTGACGAAGAACACTGTGTGTCCACACCTTCATATGACCACGTGTGGTGATCTGGAAATGAGTTTCAGCGATATGTTAAATTGGAAGAAGTGCTTTGTTGCTCAAGGACACCTACTTTCAAGTGCTTTGTGAAGTTGACTGTATAATGTAATTATGACATGGTTGGACTGAATGAAACACTATGGCTGTGTCTCATTTGGAAGGAAGCATCCTCTGGAGGTCACAGCCTTTGAAGGCTGCAGTATACAGAGTGTCCTCCTTTAAACAAGCCTCGTTTACAGGAGACAATCTTCGTAAGACAAATATAAATGTAACGTAACATGGTTGCTATGACAGCATGCCACTCTTTAACAAGTGCGAGTGCTTTGAGTGAGACAGTAACAAAGTCCATTTAGAAAGGAATGTATGAGGTAAATTTTACCTCATTTTTTAATGATGTAAAGAGAAAAGAAAATATATTTTACAGGTGTACCTTTAGTCTAATACTTTATTTTAATTCTATATTATATACTATTATATATTATTATATATATTATATATATATACATATTATATACTCTGCACCCATCTACTGAGGTACTCCCGCAACATTCCTTGCGTTTGAACATCATATTTCCGGGCAAATCATTGTCATTTTTTTTTTTAGACATTTCCGTTGAAGCAAAGAATCATGTATCCTCTGAATTCCTGTGAAAGAAGGTTGCATTCGAAGGTTGCATTCAAAGTGTCCTATTCGCTTTTCTGAAATGAGACGGCCTCGATGACGTATGCTGCCGACAAATGCGACCCATGGAGGACGCAGCCTTCCAAATAAGACACAGCCAATGAATACAACCATCAAGTTGCATCTTATTATCATTTATTTTGCTTTGGTTGAGCATATGTCCTCTGCTGTTATTCCTGAGCACCATATGCTGTGGCTGGAAATTCAGCTGGACTGCTTAAGCTCTTATTTAGCTTATTTTTCTTTCTGTAAAATATTGGATTAAAATCAAGAATTATTTTTTTTCCATACAAGATCAGCTAGCCCATATGCCTTTGTTGTCACATGCCATCACAGAGAATGTGCCTTTTTAAGGTACCTCAGATCTTTGGAGTTAAAACCAATATATTGTGCTTGTTTTATTGTTCTTGAGCATGTTGTCTCGCTAAAATGAATTGTTTTGCTACCTACTATCTGCCTTAATTAAGATAATTGAAAGTGCCACTTGGTATTCAGACTTGGATTCAGGAGAATGCATTGTTAATTTTAATGAGAATTTGTAAGAAACTAGTCTCGTCCTTTCAAATTTATTTTAGACAACTTGATTCTTGTTATGGCCTTTTTGAAACAGGAAATGTCTAGTCCAGCTACATTTCTAGTCGTCTCTATCAGATTAAAACCAGACCAAGATAAGCGTCAATTAATTTGTTCTCTAATGCATAACAATGTATCTGTAATACATAGCAGAGCACTCCAGAGCTGCTCTGATACAACGACCCACCTGAATCATTTCATTTCAGTTTCATTTATTTTATCTCGAGGATCTGCCACATTGCAACATATTCCCTCATTTGGGTTTCAGGTCATGTTCAGAATTCAGAAACAGTTCACTGATCAGTAATTTATTTTCAGCCCGATGCATTGCAATTAGCAAATGGAGGTTATTATCAGATCTAATGCTTTGCAGGGCTTCTGTTCAGAGAGCAGCAGAGCAAATGTAGAGAAAATGAAATGATTCAATGGATCATTTCATTTACAGTCTATTGCTACATCTTGTTCCTTCCTTTTTTAATCTAATTTTCTCTCTCGCTTTGTCATGTGCAGTGTTAAGCATAATGAAAAGGTGATGTTGAGTCTTAGGTAGCTTCCTCTATTTTCACATGTGTAGAACTACACATCATGGGTGTTTTGTCAGTGAAATGCTATAAAGGGTTTTTTTTATTTTAGCAGCACTTCAACAGGATGGTTTTTTTTTTCAACTGGAGAATATAGAGCATTACATTTTCATCAGATCTGACACTTTACTGCAATATTGAACCATAAGTCAATAATATAATTACTTTTCCAATTCATCCACTGAAAAAAAAATACACTGGATGAGTTTATAGCGTATTTAATTTCAGAAAATGTCAAAATGTCTCCCTGCGATTAGACAATGAGTAATTTTCTTATCTCGCACTGTAAATATCAAACCCTCTCTTCCTTGTTTGCTCTCTCTCTCTCTCTCTCTCTCTCTCTCTCTCTCTCTCTCTCTCTCTCTCTCCTCTATCTATCTATCTATCTATCTATCTATCTATCTATCTATCTATCTATCTATCTCAGATATATACTATACACCAATAACCATTTTTTTTCACAAGTCTGTCTATAATGTGTATGATAAAAATATGACTTTTGAATATTGTGAGAATTGTCATAGGTGGCTATAAGATTTAGTTTAGTGTCTAAACTGCTTGTTGATTTGCAAGGCAGTCCTATGCTTGAGTCTGTAATTAGGAGAGTCTTACCAAGCCCAGGCCTAAGTAGGTTGTTTGCATGTAGCTCCAAAGGACTCTAATCCGCTTTTAACATAGAAACCCAAAGTCTGTGTATGCTGACCTGTCTTCTGTCTGAAGGGCTAGTCTGAGGATTAGTCAATAGCATTCCCCCCTCCCCATCATACACACACTGCCGACTCCATACCTTCAACATCTCTGCTTAGCACTGTTTTGAAAATGGCACTTCATTAATCCTCAAGCTGTAATTACTGACTGTTTTAGACATGAAGCTTTTAGACACAGGAGCCGAAGGGGATTTAAAAATGCTCACCTCTCTCTCTTATTCTTAGACGTGCACAGTCAAAACGGCACGACTTACACCTGCTGGGGTGCTGGCGGGGGAAAAGACGTTGTGCAACTGTCACGCACAAACTAACAGGATCTGTTCCCTCATGCTGGCTTAACGTAGTTGTACCGCTCTTGTAGTGCTAGCTTCTTGGCTTTATGATTTGTGAGGTCGTTCATGATTGGATATTAAAAGCAGCCTGTCTGAATGAATGTAACCTTAAAGGGATAGTTCACCCAAAAATTAAAATTCTCTTATCATTTTCTCACCCTCGTGCCATCCCAGATGTGTATGACTTTCTCTCTTTAGCAAAACACAAATTAAGAGTTTTAGAAAAATATATCAGTTCTGTAGGTCTATAAAATGCAAGTGAATGGTGATCAGACATTTGTAACTCCAAAAAGCACATAAAGGAAATGTAAAAGCAATCCACAAGACTCCAGTGTTTAAATCCAAATCTAATCCAGCAATATAACAGGTGTGTGAGAAAGAGTTCAATAATTCAGTCCTTTAGTTTCCAATTGAAACTAAACAGGCACCACATGTGACTTTCAGGTGTAAAAGTGAAAGTAGAGATTTAGAGTACATTTCTATCACCCACACCTATTATATCACTTCTGGAGATATTGATTTAACCACTGGAGTCTTTTGGATTACTCTTATGCTGCCTTTCTGCAATTTTTAGAGATACAAATATCTGAGCACCACCATCACTTGGGTTGTATGGACCTGAAATATCCTTCTAAAATATTTGTGTTCTGCAGAAGAAATAAAGTCATACACATCTGGGATGGCATGAGGGGGAGCAAATTATGGGAGAATTTTGGGTGAACTATCCCTTTAAAAAAGGCTCTCATTATTTACTTACCTTCATGAGGTTTGAAACTTAGATTTTTTTTGTTTTATTTATTAAATTTTTTTCATGGAACACAAACTGAGAAATTTTGAATAATATAAATAGTCCTCATTTTCATATAATTACCAAAATAGCTAAAAGAAAACACTATAAAAATGTGATCAAAGTAGTCTATGAGTAGGTTAACTAATGCACAACAGAATTCTCTGAATTCATGCAGATTTTTTTTTAGATGGTCATGCCATTGTTGACGTCATTGAAACCCAACACTGTCTGTGCTTGTTAGTGTAATTAAACACATAGCACATAAGTTTGAAGTAAAATGATGAATCAGATGTATTTTCAGTTTGTCTGTTCCTCTCAAAGCTTTACTCTAGAATAGACTTGGAATATAGCGCATAAGTAATATGAAATACGTTTTTGGTATTTGCTTATTTATTGTTGTTGTTGTTTTTGGTTTTTGTCCTTTTTTAATTATGACATCTGTGGTAACTATGTACTGCCACTGGAAAAATTAAATAAATAAATACATAAATAAGAAGGGTGAGGAAATAGTGACAGAATGTTTTATTAAAATCTATTTTAAAACATATTTTAAATGTATTCACCCTCATGTTGTTGAAACAGGGTTCCATGACCATGCAGCATTCTCATGGCCATTGAAAAATTTTAATATCAGGGAATTTTAAAATGGTGTTTTCCAGGTCTTAAGAAATTCTTAAAATATCGTAAAAGTCATGGACATTTCTATAGTGGATATTTATTTTTGTTTGTCTCTCTTCTAAAGTAAAAAAGCTTTCAAGCCATAGCAATGTCTATTTTGTCAATGCATGTTTTTTGTTTCTTTTGTTTGTTTTTTGTCAGTACTTTTCAGTGAATTAATCAAAACAACTTACAAGTCAGTCTAAATGATTCATCAGCAAATCCTAAAGCAAAAGTCTGAAGCAAAATGTTTAAAAAATATATATATCCAGGTCATGGAAAAGTCATGGAAATTAATTGGTCAAAAAGGGAGAGAACCCTGTGTATGATATTTTTTCTTCTGTGGACAACAAAAGGAGATGTTAGGCAGAATGTTAAAAACTAACAGCCTCAGTCAACATTCACTTTTATTGTAACGAAAGAAAAGAAGATTCAATGAAAGTAAATAGTGACTGAGGCTTAAATCTGCCTCATATCTAAATTTGTGTTCCATGGAAGAAATAAAGTAGTAAGGCTTTGGAACAAAATGAGGTTAAGTAAATAAAAAGTGAGTAAATATATAAAAAAAAATATTCCTTCACCGAGACTGAGGCTGAGACTGTAAACTAGGAGATGAAACAGAGGACAGTGGGGTTTTTTTCACTGCAAGTTTGCTGTCTCATATAGTTTACCTTTGATGTCAAACAGAAAGAGATCTCAAGAGGAGATTGTAGCATTGACTCCATCCACTCAGTGTGTGTATGTTCTTTGAACATGCTTTGATCAGTTTAATTTGTAATTTGACAGTCACAAAAAAGGGAAAAGAGCACAACCCAATTTTTCATGATTAGCGCTTCAAGTGCCAAAGAATTTTCACGCATACAGCTTCTAATGTTTTCAAAGTGAATGACATGTGTTACATTTAATTTGGATTAACATATTTCTAATGCTTGATTAAGTCTTAAAAGATGTTGTTTAACTCCAGCCCCCGGCTTGTTCAGATTGGTTGAATTAATGTGTTGGTTCTGTCTTTTTATTAGAGGAGACATTCAGGGCAAAGGTTCTGAGTGTTATATTGTAGAAAAAGCACATATGAAATGATTAAATTTCCTGCACAATTTCTTGCACAAGCCCATCCACCCACACAGACAATTAAACACAAGCTAAACTCTCTCTCTTTTCACTCTCACAGGAGCAGACCTGTTCTCCAACTGCACGGAGGAGTGCAAGGCCCTCGGCCACTCAGATCGCTGCTGGATGCCAAGTTTTGTGCCCACTGAGGCTCGACAGGGTGCAGATTACCGCAGCAACCTGCATGTGCCAGGCATGGACTCTGTACCCAACTCTGAGGTATTTGAGGGCGAGAAGTTGGCGGGCGATCAGTTATTCTCCACCTTTGGCAAAGAGACTCCACTCTACCCCAACCAGACGCACCAACACCAACATCAACACCACCAACATCAACACCACCTCAATGCCTCCACACTAGAGAGGAAAGAGTTCGATGCACTTCTGTGTAACTCGCGCATGCCTTACAAAGCCTCCTGTCTGTGTGAGTATCTTGAAGAGAGAGCTTTCTGTCTCTCTTGATCTGACCCAAAAGAATTCCAAATTCAAGGCTTCTGGCATGAAGTGCTGTTGAATTCTCCTCTAAAGACCTCTTGACCTTCACATCTCTGCTCTATTTCACCCATCAGCATCTGTTCGTCTCTTCATCCTTCATCTGCTCTTCATACTTTTTCTGCTACCAGGTCTACACTCATAAAAAGAAAGGCTCCAGTTAGAACCAACAAGGGTTTTACAACTTAGTTCCACAAAGAACCTTTTATTCTCTAAAGAATCCATCCATCTATGTACTGCTGCTTTAAAGACCCCTGGAGGGATTCACTTTTCCTGTTAACAGATGAATGGAGGAATCAATACACCAATATCAGAAAAAAACTATAACGGAAGTTTTTTTTAATGTGCAAGATTAAAACATCTAAATGTTTGTTATCACTTTACAATTAGGTTCTGTTTGAAAACATTTGTTAATGCATTAGCATTTATTCATCTTAATGCTACTTGATAAAATTACATTTTTCTTTTTAGTTAATGTTAGTTTTATAATGCATTATCTAATGTTAACATCAGCTCATGTTCACCAAATGTTATTTTAAAAATGTATTAGTATATGTTAAAACAACCAGCAACCAACATCAAGAAGTGCTGCAAAAGAATTGTTCATTGTTAACTAATGTAGTTAACTAATGTTAAAATATAAAAAAAATTAAAAAGTGTTAGAATATGTTGAAAATAACATTATCCAAGATTTAAAAATGCTGCAAAAGATTTGTTTATTGTTGAGTTAAGTTACCTAATATCATTAACTAATGATAAGGAACAATTACAGTAAGTTTTACCAAATGTGTTAATCTATTTTTTCAAACCATAGCAGCCTTTACAGTAAAAAAGGAGGTTATTGATTAAAAAAGTTCTAAAAAAGATCCATTAAATCTTTTCTTTTTAAGAGTGTATGATGAGCATTTTCCTCATTCATTTACTCACATTCAAATTATCTCAGAAGTTGCACATTTACACTTTGAGTAAGACATTTTACAATTAAATACTTTATAAAAAAAAATAAAAAATTGAATTTTTGTGATGGTGTGGAATTTGGTTGTGATATGATGTTAGATTCTGTGTTTGGTCAGGATTCATTCAAGCATTCTCATAAATCTAACAGTAAGCAAAGACTCACTAGAGATACAGAGAATTAATTTAGAGAAAATGCCTAAAACAAATTTGTGAAACATAAAGATAAAAGAAAGGTGACAACTCTCGATTGTGTTGCAAAACATTTATTGAGGCAGT
Organism: Moxostoma hubbsi; assembly: GCA_032164185.1. Classification (NCBI taxonomy): domain Eukaryota; kingdom Metazoa; phylum Chordata; class Actinopteri; order Cypriniformes; family Catostomidae; genus Moxostoma; species Moxostoma hubbsi. The sequence continues at coordinate 26,822,412 of JAVLUX010000016.1, read as the reverse complement.
GTTTGGCTAGTCATGCCAAACGTCAGTTCAGTAGCTTGAAAAAGACATTATCAAAAGGCTATGCTTTGTAGAGTTAAGACTGCCTACTACGTTTGTTTTAGAGAGGATGAAGGTGGTAATGAGATTGATTGGGATGTTATTGACTGACTGCTCTTGTTGTGCTGAAACCTTCATTTAGATGTCACAAAAAGTGCTTAGGGGCTGCGTGTGAATAGAGTGTTTAACTTGGAGGAAATGGTGATTCTAGTGTCTCATTTCTTCTGAAGAGACCAATATCATGGGCATTTGATAGCTTACCACACCACAATATGCATTTTGCTGTCACTAAAGCACATTTTTAATTAAGCTCTCTGTCTTTTTCTGTTTTTAGCGCAGAAAAGGATTTGCTAGCTCTTTCCGAGTAGACATACCAGAGACGGCGTGATTTTGCACAACCAGTGAAACTGATGGAAAAGTGAAGAGCATCAAGTTTTCAGACTCTTTTTCCAGAGGTGTCAGATCATGTGTTCCCGAAGGCTTCCGATAAAAAAAAAAAACTTGATGAAAGTGTCGGACTCCAAAAGAATGCCAGATGGCTGGACACAACATGCTTCTCAGCAGGACTGAGATGGAACGGAGGACAAAACTGGACCACTGGAAAAAAAAAATCATACAAAAAAACCTTGAGGATTGGAAGACAAGGAGAGAAACAAGAGGATGATTGGTCCTATTGGGTTCTGAGTGTGCCTGTTTACAGCACTATTGTACATCGTAAAAAAAAGCAAAACAATTGTGAAAGATGAAAAGAACCAACAACGAAAACTACAAAAATGGAGATATATTCACTGAGCCCTTTAGTTGTTTATGAACACACACACACACACACACACACACACATACCACTGAAAAGCCAATTGTACAGGAATGCATTTGTGCATTACAAATGCAAAATTGTTCTTTTAGACATGACTGTTTTTATATTCTGTGTGGGGTTGTGTGCGTGATCAGATGTTTTTCTTATACCAACTCTTTGTGAAAAGAGAAAAAAAAGCAACGGTTTCCACGGAGGGATTTCTTTCCGTCAGGGTTTAGTGTTTCACTTCTTGAGCGGGACAGCAGTGGCCTAATCTTACTCTCTCAGACAATACGTAGGTTATATCACGTGTGAGAAGTCTTAACTGTACTCTTTTAAATTCCAAAATAAATATAAATCTATATCTATAAATCTATCTATATTTAATTTTTCAGAAAGTGCGGTCTACATTTGCAGCAATTTTTCCAGTATAGTGTGTAAGGCTTCTTGAGGGAGCCAATAGCATCAGTTATCCACTTTACAGGGGTTCTTTACGTGACAGAAAGCCTTATCTCCAAACTTTTCATCCATTTTTTTCCACTTTTGGATATTGAGATTCATGTCTACAAATCAAAAGAGAAGTAATAATCTAGATTTGGATATATGGCAGTTGTGTATTACTGTAGCCAAATAGATCATTTTGGAAATTTGAGGTCAAATATGAGAGGTGCACATATTGCAAAGCAAACATACACTGATACTGATATTTTACAAATACAGACATACAGTCACACAAATGCACACAAACACCTTAATGTCAGGTGACAAATAAACTGACAAAATGTATACTTACAACTTAGACTCCTGTGTTTTATTTTAAGCATGAAATACTTCATCTTTTATCTTTACCTTAACTAATGCAGACAGGCAGTTCCATAATTAAATCATGTTCTTTCCAAAAATCAGACAAAAAGGCTCAGCTGTCAGTTTTTCGCTGTATCTAATGAGAAAAGATTAACATTTTAAAGTTTGCTTCTGTTTTAGCACACACAAATACAAGAAACCAGATGTGCAGTTTATTTGTCCAAATCAGATGTTATTTAGAGCTTATTAATGTTGACAACTGACTGCAAATACACTTTTTATTCAGCACAGCCTACAAAAATTTTGAAAAATGTGGGCAAAATTCAGGACAAAAATGTAATTTACATCCTATCTCCAATGAGTATATACAATTGAAGACAGAAGTTTACATACACCTTAGCCATATACCTTTATATTCAGTTTTTCACAATTCCTGACAATTAATCATAGAAAACATTCCCTGTTTTAGGTCAATTAAGACCACTACATTATTTTAAGAATGTGAAATGTCTGAATAATAGTAGAGATAATTATTTATTTCCGTTTTTATTTCTTTCATCACATTCCCAGTGGGTCAGAAGTTTACATACACTTTGTTATTAGATATCATTGCCTTTAAATTGTTTAACTTATGCCAAAAGTTTCCACAAGCTTTTCAAAATAAGTTGCTGGAATGTTGGTCCATTCCTCCTGTAGGCCACCTTGCTCGCACATGCTTTTCCAGTTCTGCCAACAAATTTTCAAATTATTGGATTGAGGTCAGTGTTTTTTTTATGGCCACTCCCATACCTTGACTTTGTTAATTTGGAGGTATGCTTGGGGTCATTTTCCATTTGCCACCAAGACTCATTTGCCACCAAGCTTTAACTTCCTGGCTGATGTCTTGAGATGTAGCTTCAATATATCCACATAATTTCCTTCCTCATGATGCCATCTATTTTGTAAAGTGCACCAGTACTTCCTGCAGCAAACATCCACCTCCACAACAAGATGCTGCCACCCCATGCTTCATGGTTGGGATGGTGTTCTTCCTTTTTCCTCCAAACATAATGATGTTCATTATGGCCAAATAGTTACATTTTTGTTTCATTAGATCAGAGTTCTTTGTCCCAATGTGCACATGCAAACTGTAGTCTGACTTTTTATGGTGGTTTTGGAGCAGTGGCTTCTTCCTTGCTGGTATGATGGCTGCATGGTCCCATGGTGTTTATACTTATGTACTATTGTTTGTACACATGAATGTGGTACCTTCAGGCTTTTGGAAATTGCTCTCAAGGATGAACCAGACTTGTGGATTTCCACGATTTTTTTCTGAGTTCTTTGCTGATTTCTTTTGATTTCCCCATGATGTCAAGCAAATAGTCACTGTGTTTGAAGGTAAGGCCTTAAAATACATACACAGGTACAATTCAGTATACCTCCTATCAGAAAATAATTGGCTAATTGACTAAAGGCTTGACATAATTTTCTGGAATTTTCCAAACTGCTTTAAAGGCACAGTTAACTTTGTGAATGAAAACTTCTGACCCACTGGAATTGTGATATAGTCAATTAAAAGTGAAACAATCTGTAGGTAAACATTTTTGGAAAAATTACTTGTGTCATGCACAAAGTAGATGTCCAAAATGACTTGCCAAAACTATAGTTTGCTAATATTAAATCTGTGGAGATTTGGGATTTTGCAGACATGCTTTAGAATCAACTTTTAAAGTCACTCAAAGTAGTTCTATTAACTTTTTAGACTTATATTTATATATTTAAAGCTTATATTTTATTTATTTATTTATTTATTGGAATGTCATTGACAGTGACTACAAATCCATTTTCAAAACAGAATCTCATTTTTTTAGCATTTTAAACATGATAAGGTGATGAAGTAGGCCTCAAATGATGATTTGAATGTGGGAGTTGGATGACGCTTTGAGCAGGGGCCACTGGTGACAGAGAGATTGAAGTTCAACAGAAAATCTCTCCTCATAAATATGCATCAGCCCCAGCCACTGTCAGACTCTTTTCTCTCACCTCCCTCACACCTCCCTTTATCCTCCCTCCCTTCATCTCACCCCTCTTTTCCTGCTCCTTCCTCCTGCACACCTCATCTCCTCTGACAGGTCAGCACTCCATTTGTTCTCTCTTACTGATGACATATATGAGGCCAACTTTTGTTCTCAAAAGAGAGAAAGAAAAATAAGAGCGTATTCTGTGCTGGTTTGTCAAGGTGTTCCGTGTCTGTTCTCACTTCAAAATGTTTCTCTGTAGGGAATGTTTTGAAGATCTGTGCCGTGTGTGTGTGTGTGTGTGTGGCACTGCCAGATGTCTGATGTCTGAGGTGACAGTGAGACATGGTGGAGGCTCATCGGAACCCTGGCAGTTCTCTGAGGGGCCTCGGGGGCCCCTGCCTAAGCGTCTGAAGCGACAAGGCACTGAAAAGGCGATAAGCGAGGCAGGACAGGAATGTGAGAGCAGGGAGGCCACAAATCCCAGGTGTGCTGTCTGTTTTGCAGTAGCGGGAAGAGAGTCGGACAGCAGATAAGATGACAAAAGAACGATGGAGCCGTGAGTGGAATGGGAGGGGAGAGCCAAGCGAAAAACAGAAAGAAAACTAAGGATAAAAAGCCCCCATGAGTAGAGCTCTGCCAGGGGCTCTGTGTACACAGCTTTTCTGACATTTAGACCTCTCAACCAATGTAGTCTCACTATCAGACCTGTTATTGACACGGCCCCACTGAGACTACATTTCAAATACTCCGTATAGACTTTGAAGTGGCAATTGCACCATCATAGGCTGTGGATTTTAACAATCTTTTCCTTTAACTACAGACCTCTTTTTCATTTGTTATGCAGATGTTTTCTACACAACAACATATAGTTCAGGATAGGAAGTAAAATAGACTCAATTAAACATAAGTTTCTATCCTCTCTGATTAAACTTTCAAATGTTTTCGTTTCACTTTTCATTAAGTGAAGAGCTGTCGGTCTAGATGATGGTATGCTTATTTCTTTTATATAATTAATGTTGATCTGTCTTTAGTCCCTTTGACCTATTGGGGTACAATGGTGTTAAAGACGCCCCACGGTAAAAGGCACTCTCAATTATTTTTTCTCCTAAAACTTTAAATATACACAACAACTACCACCAAATTTTCCTAAAAAAAATATTTGTCACTATGCTCTGCAAAAAATTCCTTATTAATAAGGTCATCATGTGCAATGTCTAAAGGTTGATTTTGATGCAATTTGATTAAAATTACTTTCATTTTATTTACATTATATTACATTTTAAAGTAAAAGGACAGTATTTGGGGTAAAAACCCGCATGTTGCATTGGCTAAAGCCCCCATAAAAAAGACCCACTCATAAGTGGGGGGAATAGATTTATTATGAATAATGTTTAAAGTGAGCTGACATTGACTGATCCAAACATATTAGAGATTAATTTGTTTATAGAACAGATGTTATGAAATGCCAAATGTGATTGAATTTACTGTAACAGTAAATGACTCGCACTTTTTAGAATTTCTATTTTGAATGAGCATTATATTAATTTGTTGCTCATTTTGCTGTCTTAATTTAAGCATATTAAAAGAAGAAAAGAAGTGTGTGATAAAAAGTCACCTTTTTTTACATGAATTTTAACCAAATCTGTTCTGTTATTATTTAAGAAAGAAAGAAAGAAAAAGGAAGAGAAAGCAAGAGTGAACTCAAAGGGAGACCATGTACACTAAAGTACAGAAAGAGATCAGTGCTTTCCATGGAGAAAATGGTAGGGAACAAGGATGAATGGAACAAAATGAGAAAAAAAACCCATAAATCGCTTTTTTGATGCTGTGGCCAAATATTAACGTGGGGGAAGATTCCTGTTCTCTTTCATTCTGCATCTCCACGATCCCCATAACCAAATAGAAGGCAAAAGAGAATCTAAATTCAATGTAACATAAATACAAGTTCAATACAAGGTAAGCTCAATTGAGAGCATTTGTGCTATAATGTTGATTACCACAATAAATTATTTCAATTTGACCCTCATTTTTATTATTTTAATTTAAAAAATTTTATGCAAACAATTCCAATTACAGTAAGGCACTTACAATGGAAAAAAATGTGGCCAGTTCATAAACATTATAATACACACTGTTTCAAAAGTTTAGCCACAAGAAGTAAATATTATATGTGTTTATATAAGTGCGATGAAATCACTTACTAAAATCTGTGTAGAAGTATATACAATACTACAACTTTATTGTGATAACAATATTTATCTTTACTATTTACTATTTTATCACACTAAAATGATATTACTGTAACACATATAATGTTTATGTCTTGTGAATAAACTTTTGAAACAATGTCTATTTTTATGTTTATGGACTGGCATTCTCTGCAGTTTTTGTAAATGAGGGTTAAGGGCTGATTTTTGTATTTTTATTCATGTATTTTTACTTCTGAACATTCCTTTACGTATCTCTGTTTCACTACACAAATGATAAAGTTAGAAATATAAATAAAAAAGTAAGTGTTCCACACCCTATTTTGCATTATATCTTTAAAAAAATAAAACACCCACACACACCCAAACAATCGCGTTTCTCATTATTTTCACTGAGAGGCCAATGTGACCTTCGAAGTGTTTTCTTGCTGTGGAACGGAGCAACTTTCTCTTCTCTTCTCTTCTCTTCTCTTCTCTTCTCTTCTCTTCTCCATTCATTTTAGTGAATGCTCAGATCTTTTTCTCTCTCAGAATCATGTTCTTTTTTCAACACAGGGTGATGGCACCCTTTCACAATGGAACTGTGCATTCGTGAATGAAGTGTTTAAGATGCAGACACCTCTCCTCTCTTTCATTTCCCTCTTTCATAACCAAGGCATCATCTCATCTTGTAATCTGTACAAATGTGTGGTTCATAGATTGAAGAAATTGAGCACATCTCAGCCAAAAGAAAACAGTTGTGTCCCACAATTGCAAACCTGAAACATTTTATGAGTGCAAGAGAAAAGATAGTCAAGCATTCAATATCCCTGTGAAGTCATGTTAAAACACCCAAATAAGAGCCAAGTATCTTATTAGAAGTAGATACTTCATTGCTGTAATTAACCTTCCATGGATTGTTTTATTAGGTTGTCCTAAGTAGTCAACTGTTGAAATTAAGGAGTAGTGGCTATATCCTGTATGTGTGTGAGAGAGAGTGAGGTGACACCTGGGAACTAATGAGTGAGTAATTAAGCTCTGGCACATGCACAGACAGCCACACCTCGCTCCTTAAGATCCTAGCCACCATATGCTACACCAGTTGGGAGCTTAACTTGCCAAGAACTTTAGAAGAAAGAAAAAAGTAAGTAAAATGAAAACCTCAGCACTAGCTTTCTGGTTCCCAATGGCAATCCTTTTGAATATTTCTGCTTCTTAGCATTTAGTGACCTCAAACTCCGCAAGATGCATTTAAAAATCACAGATAAACAGTGTAAATACCAGAAAAGAATGAATAAAGTAAGCAAATGGAGCCTGATCTCAAACATATTCAGTTATTTAACAAAGGAAGGGGTGTGTCTTTAAAACAAGGAAAAACTGGACTGGGAACTGCAGTTAAGTATTAAAATTGATTGATTTTGTTTTACAGGTGGAAAAAAAACTCGCCCCCAGTTCTTTACAGATGGCCGGAGTGAAACTCAAACTGGGAGTAATGTTTGTGCGGCAGACTTTTGAGAAAACTTGAATGGAAATAACCAAAAACTCTTTCATGAGCATGCATAATCAGCAAATGCTAGCGGAACAACACATCAAATTTGTTTGTCAGGTTCTGAAATGTTGTCCACTGTAAAATTTGTTAACAAAGTCCCATAGAGACAGTGCTATTCAGATTCCCTCTACCCATGACAAGCATATGTCATTTTGGGTCACATTCGGGCTATTTATTAGATAGAAAGCATACACAATTACGCAAAAAATGCATAGCCATCTGTTCCCGGTACTTATTCAGGTGTTATATTACCACATACAAACTCTCTAGTAAGCTCAGGAAGGTAATTTGGGTCTGCAGCCATTTGATGATTCTGCTTGTCTGCTGTTGTCTGCTTTGCAAACATGCAACAGAAATAAGCAAACAGATGCACCACCTTTACTCGAGCAGTATTGATTTACTGATTTGGGGCCAATATTCTTATTATACTGATATCCTTCACATATGAAAGTGCTATTATTTGCTCTTGGGCCATTTTTTTTCCCTCAGGCAGCACTGATCTCTGTGTTAGCAGGCAAACACATTTTATCAGCCATGGCAGGTCCCAAGCTCTGCCGTTTGTGTTGCGGTCATTACTGTACTGATTTGTGTAACAAGTTTAAAAGTTAATAAAGAGAGTCCACATTTGAGCATTTATCCAGACATACAAAAATTTGTGTGTAAATGTTCCCTACAAATTCAATGATAATAAGATCATGCCCCACGGTATTTATAATAATAATTAAAACTGTTCATCTGAAAATGCCCTAAATTTCTTCAAAGATACACTCAAAACAAATATTTTAGTCTATTTTCAAGATGTATCCATTTCAATTGAATAACAAATTTCCATCTAATTGAAATGAATAGTCTTGAAGAAAATGTAATTAATAACACTTGCATTTTGTAAGTTAAAGATTAGGCAATTCAATTAGATGGAAATTTGTTATTCAATTTAAATGGATACATCTTGAAAATAGGCTAAACTATTTGTTTTGAGTGTATTAAACATTGGCTGGCAAACAATTTCTTACAATTCAATGAAAGTAAAACTAAGGTACTAATTTTAGGTTCCTCTATGTCCTCCTTACTTGGCCTGGTTGCCCACTTAGGTCCTTTGTCGTCAAATGTACAAGATCATGTGACGAGTCTTGGAGTGATTTTAGAGTCATCGTTACTTTTCAACAAGCAGATTGCTGTAGTCAAGGGTAGCTTTTTGCACCTGTCGGTAACATAAAACACTTTCTTTCCTATAAAGACTTGGAAATTGTGATCCACTCACTTATCACATCAAGGTTAGACTATTGTAACTCATTGTACATTGGTCTGCCCCAAACTGCCTTCAGCTTATTCATAATGCAGCTAGGCTTTTAACAGGGTCAAGAAAGGGGGTTCACATTTCTCCAGTTTTAGCATCTCTACACTGGCTTCCAGTGAAATTCATGGTCGATTTTAAAATTTAGATTTTTGTCTACAAGGCACTATCTGGTCTCCCGCCCAATATATCAGTGACTTCTACATCCTTACTCCCCCACCAGAGCGCTCAGTTCTTCTATTCTTCTAACTGCTATTGAAGGTTCCTCATTGCCGCTATAAATCTAAGGGTGACCGTGCCTTTTCTGTGATAGGTCCTAATCTCTCAGGTCAGCTTCAATCTTTTTTAAAAACATATTTTTATTCTGTGGCTTTTGAATAGATCATTTAATAGGTTGAAGTGGATTAACACATGATGTTGTATTTAAATTATTTTACTTATTTTTATTATGTTTTATATTTAATTTTAAATCAGTCTTTAAATCAGTTTTTATATATTTCGTTTTTTGATCTTTAAAGCACTTTGGGTCAACTTCTGTTGTTTTTAAATGTGCTCTATAAATAAAGGTTGACTTGACTTGTGATATATATATATATATATATATATATATATATATATATATATATATATATTATTGGAATAAAATACATATTTTGATCTTATGGAAAGGTATTGATACTTTTATTCACCAAAGTGGCATTCATCTGATCACAGTGTTTAGTCAGGGCATTAATTAAATAAATATTACTATTACAATAAAAAAAAAAAAAAAAAAAAAAAAAAAAATTAACTACAAAGAGTTTCATCAAAAAATCCTCGACGTGCAGCAACCAGAGCTTTGCAGATCCTTGGCATTCTAGCAGTCAGTTTGTCCAAATACTCAGTGACATTTCACCCCACGCTTCACATAGCACTTGCCATAGATGTGTCTGTCTTGTCAGGCACTTCTCACACACATTACATTCTAGCTGATCCCACAAAAGCTCAATGGGGTTAATGTCCATTACACTCTCTTCCAATTATCTGTTGTCCAATGTCTGTGTTTCTTTGCCCACGCTAAACCTTTCTTTTGGTTTTTCCTTTTTAAAGTGGCTTTTTCTTTGCAATTCTTCCCATAAGGCCTGCAGCCCTGAGTCTTCTCTTTACTGTTGTACTTGAAACTGGTGTTGAGGGTAGAATTCAATGAAGCTGTCAGCTGAGGACATGTGAGGCATCTATTTATCAAACTTTAGACTCTGATGTAATAATCCTCTGGTTTAGTTGTGCATCGTGCCTTCCACGTCTCTGTCTGTTCTTGTTAGAGCTAGTTGTCATTTGACTTTGAAGACTGTACTGTATGCCTTTGTATGAAATCTTCAGATTTTTGGCAATTTCAAGCACTGTATAGCCTCCATTCCTTAAAACAATGACTGACTGACGAGTTTGTAGAGAAAGCTGTTTCCTTTTTGCCATTTTTGACTTAATATTCACCTTGAGACATGCCAGTCTATTGCATTCTGTGACAACTCTAAAACAAAGACAGTGTTAAGTTTCAATTAACAAACCAAATAGCTTTCAGCTCTGTTTGATATAATGTTGATTTTCTAGTACCAAATTAGAAATTTATCATGATTGCTCAAGGATAAGGTGTTGGAGTGATGGCTGCTGGAAATGAGGCCTGTCTAGATTTGAGCAAAATTTACTTTTATCAGATATTGATGATGCTGTTTTTTACATCAGTAATGATCTGACTATATCAGTTCAGTTGAATGCTACTTTGATGAGCAAGAGTGCGATGTGGCCCTATATCAGGACTGCTGTGATTCGACACCAGGCCACAGGCCGAGTAGGCAACACAGCAGTGCTGATTTAGGGCCATATAGCATGACTGTGAGTGTGATATTGCTTATAAACAACAGTTAAATGAACAAGTATATTTAAAAAAAAAAAAATAGGAAAAACTGAGTACGGTCACAAAAAACAAATTTTTGCATGGAACTACTTTCTTGATTCGATCTCAGAATCTGCCATTGCTGGTTCAAACAAAATGATGCATTCAAGACTCTCAAAAACATCACTTCAAAACTACTAGTATAACAGCTTGGGCTGTTTCTAAACAAGAGTGTTTGTGATTGTGAGAGAGAGAGAGAAAGAGATATGGAGGATAGATTGATTGGTCAGTCGGCTTCTTCCTTTCCTGAATCATAAACACATTCTTTTACAATGCTGTGTAAAAACTATGAAAATTGCATGTCAACATTCAGTTTTGCTTCATCCAGCTATCAAGAATGTGTCCTGTGTGAGTTAAATTGGCAGCCCTAATAGTTACATTATTACTATTTTATAATTATTTTAGATCCCCTAATCCCACCCTACCCTTAACCTAACCACTTTTAAACAGTATACAAAATTTAAAAGTTTAAACATCCAAGATTTCCACTGTTGCCACTTCAATAATTGTATTATTAATATTAAATAATATGACATTCTTTGTGGTACTCACACTTTTGATCTTATATTTTGGTCACAAAGTTTAAACATAAGTTTAACAAGAAGAAAAACTGTGGTTTTTAATTTGAGCTTTGGGAAGTCATCAATAATATTTAATTTAAACATTATACATGAATTCAGTACTACATGGTTACTGCTGTCTAAAATAGATCATATTATATTTTGTGTGTTACATGGCATTTAATTATTCTGAAATATCCTGCCTGACACACATTAACAGTTTCTGACTTCCAGGTGGTGAAAAATAATAACTCAGTAATTCAGTTAGTAATTCTATCCTTGTTGCACAAGAATAACTTTAAATGATTAGTGTGAAAGAAATGTCCCCAGACATCTTCTTGAGTTATTTTTATAATCAAATGCACATTTAACTGATGTGTGGGTTAAAAGCAAGCCAATGCTTTTAACATAGCAATAGTTTCAGTATAGCAATACTTCAGTATATTGAGAAGCAATCCAACTAATTTGATTGTAAACACTTTAATAGACCAACTTCAATTGGTACGCTGTCGGCACAGGTTCCCTCAGGAATTTTTTATGTTTTTTTTTTTTTTTTTAAATAGTGGTTTTCGATCTATGAGCAAAGGAAGGACTGTGGTTACTATTATTACTTAAAGGGATTTTTGTAGTTTGTTCTACAGCTTAAATTATACTGTAATGATGGTGGAGAATCAAGGTGAGAGAAGGTGGATCAAAATGCAGGCTATTTAATGAAAACTTTGGTACTGGATTGTGCTTCATTTAAGAAGACTGGAAATATTACAAATGCAAAATACTGGAGAGCAAAATTACTAAATCATTTCAGCCAAGGGAAATATATACATAGGGACTAACATGGATAACAAGAAACACCCAGAGCAAAACACTAAAGAGCATGATTCTAGACAGCAAGATACTAGAAGACTCTGAGGGCAAGGCACTAGAGAGCATAGCACTAAGGGACTCAGAGAGCTGAGCACTAGGGGGCTTAGAGAATTTTGAGAGCAATGAATCAAAGAGCAATACAACAGGGGATTCTGGGAGCAAGGCACTAGAGGGCTCAGAGAGCAAGGCATAAGAAATCAAGGCACTGAAAGACTCGGATGGCAAGGTACCAAAGAGTAAAGTGATAGGGGACTCAGGGAGCAAATAACTAGATAGCAAGTTGATAGGGGACTCAGGGAGCAAAGCACTAGAAAGCAAGATGCTAGGAGACCCAACAGACAGAGCTAATGGATATTTAGGGGGTGGATTCACTGGGCACTAGGGGGAAGAGCCACCGGTGACCCAGGGGGTGAGATCACAGGAGGCAGACACTCAGGGGGTGAGATGGCTGTGGATGCTGCCTCATGGTCCGTGGCAGACGTGGACGCCGACTCGTGGTCCGTGGCATGCATGGACGGCGACTCGTGGTCCGTGACAGGTGTGGACGGCAACTCGTGGTCCATGGCAGGCGTGGACGCTGACTCGTGGTCCATGGCAGAGGTTGGAATGTCGCTGGCAGCAGCGGGGAGACAGGAGTTCAAAGACTGCTACAACCACTGGAAGGTCAGTTCTTCTGTGATGATGGTGGAGAATCAAGGCAAAAGAAGGTGGATCTAAATGCAGGCTATTTAATGAAAAATTTGGAACTGGATTGTGCTTCATTTAAGAAGACTGGAAATATTACAAATGCAAAACACTGGAGAGCAAAACGACTAAACCATTACAGCCAAGCATGGAAAAGAAGTGACAAAAACAGAGAGCACAGGAAGGCAACATATACACAAGGACTAACAAGGATAACAAGATAACCTGGGGAACAATCAGAGGATATCAAGGAACAGAGACGAGAACAAGAACTATAACATGATTTCAAAATATAAATTTTCCATATAAAACTAAAGTCCAGAACATATGTTACATACACCCAGTCAATCAAACATACATTTCCAAGCTACAGTGTTTTAGACAAACAGTAGTTTTTTCACATGCAAATAAAAAATTAAATAAATAATAATAATTCTAAAATTCAAATTCTAATGTTTTTTTCAGGTTTTCAGAACTCTAGCTGGGATTCTAGCATTGACTTTTTCTCCATACATTTTGTATTTATTCTTCAAAGTCTGAATCTGGCATTGAAATTTACCACACCACCATTCCACTTATCAATTTGACACAAGGCCCATCGCTATCATGACAAATACAGGAACTGACTCCTTTGTGGAGCAGGATATGATGGAGCTGAACAGAACCAAATGGTGGAACAGGAGGAAAAATAGTTTAGCCCCAGGAGATAACAGTGGCTGCCGCAGTGTATGAGATACTGATCTAAATGAAAACAAACAGAGATAAGAGGGAGATTGGAATCACGCCGGCATGCTCTGCAGTCTCTGTGTGTGTTTGCGTGTTTGTGCACAAGCTCCTGTGTAAGCCCCCACGCCTGCCAGCGGTAGCGACCACCCATCATATATATATCATTTGTACAATTAGAGCGATGCCTCCACACTCAATAGATGCAGATTCTCAATACAGGGTTTAATTTTCGGGCCCTTAAATATTTTATGAGGTATCAATGTGGAATCTTAAGCAGGAGGGACATCAATCAACATATCAGTGAAAACAGATGAAGAACTTGGTCTGTTATGGCTGAAAGCGTGTCTCTGAGACACAGAGGTAATACTTCTGCTCTGAAGTCAGATGTAACAGAGATTCTGGTTTGGGGCCCAAAACCCCATTGGACATCACTCCCACAGCTTCTGCCGTTAATCTGGTTGATGCTCCCACTAAAGCTCTCGTGTTTTGTGATCACACACCAAGGAGTCAGAACTGATCCAGTAATCATGTTTGATATCTTAATCAAAAACTCATCTTTCTTAGTGATGATATGCCACTTTGGAAATTAGGACAGTCTAGCATTTGCATTTCAGATTTATAGCATGAATGTAGCACAATGGATATTTGTGCATACTGTCTTTGCCTTGATTGCTTGGCAGGTGTGTGCAGAGGGGATGGCTATTGGGGCTAAAGCCCCTGCCCTTTAGCTGAGGTGCTCCACCAATAGAGTAGTGGCATAATCATGGGTTTTCCATGTTGTGCAAATGCCACCCAAAATGAAAGCTTGCACACCCAAATTAAATATATATATATTTTTACGCTTTATAATAGTATGTAGGGGTGTACAAATGCATTAATTTTATGCTGAAACTTTGATGCATCGATTACAAAATGGTATAACCTATTACAATGACTATGAAAATACCCAATGTGATACAGAGGCCATCTCAGATTTCACATGCACTCTCACAACAGACGCAGGGTGTGTGACTGAAAAAACAAACACGCACTTTAAATTACGAAAGTTTAATTCAGAATTTTGCCTCATTGTTCATAATTGTGCTTGTCTATATAAAAAATAAATACATCAATTGTTGTTCTTTTCTTCCCAGTTACGATATATTACATATTGTGGAATATTTGGAGAATACACTTGGAAAGTTATGCAATACTCTACTGCACCTTTGCAAGTGATCAGTATTTGTCCTTATTGTGTTACACACCATGATTTTTTTAATTCTTTGAGCCTGCTTGGTTTAAAGATCAGACTTATCTGCCTGAATAAAGGACAGATTTCATTTATATTTAATTTATTGTTTCAGTAAATGTTCCAGTGATGATATGATAATCTATTACATATAATCAGCAATCTAATTACCGTCTGTTAGTTTGAATAAATTCAGACATGATATTATACTTTATTCGAATATGCTCAATAATTAACATGAGTATTATTATTTTTTTATTTATTATGAAATAAACCTCCCTTTACTCTTACTGTAAATACAAAGAATATAGTGAATATAGTCTAAATCTAGGTGTTTTGTGTGTGCGCATGCATGCGTGTGTGTGTACACAGGTTTCACTATATTTGTGAGTGCCAATTATTTGAAAATATACTCACTAATATAGAGAAACCCACTAGTGAGGACATTTTAGGTGGTCCTCACTAGTAAAAAAAAAAATAATTCAATAAAAAGTTTCATAAATCGGCTGTAAGGTGTCAAAACTCAAATAAGGGGAATTGTATAATCAATAATCAATCATTCATAATCAATAACTGATCATACGGGTTATGAGTTATCACTTACAGTTTTAAATTATCCCTAAAAGGGAATACGTTGCCAAGGTCCTTATATGGGCCACTGAACGCAACGGTTTGCGCTGTTACACATATAGGCAGGCAAAAATAAAGCAATTGTATATATCAACATTCAATCACAACGGATTATAATTAAACATTAATATATAATTTGTCTAGAATCGTTCGATTCTCGAGATAACTCCTAAGGGGATTCATTTGTCATCCAATAATCTGCCCGCCAGCAAACTGACCGTAAAATCTTTATTAACCCTTAAGAAATTATTCGTATAACTTAGAAAGGCAGACTATTTGTCTTGGCCACGAAAAACAGCTTCCCTTTCCGAAACAAAAATACTATTTAAAGTATCAACAGTTTTAGAGCTCGTAGCTTAAAAATCGAACATCTCAGGGACCTCGAAATCATGAACAGATAGGCAGAGTCAATCAATGAATATAGTATTTAATACTGGAAAACTATGTATATATCAGTGACTACAGTTACACAGAATAAATGTATTTACAACACGATAAACAACAAAACAATGAAAGAGAATTAGAATAAGAGAGTGAGAGAAAGAGGGAGAGTTGTGTAAAATCACAGACAAGTTGAACCTTAAAACAGAGACAGCAAGGAACTCAAAATTACCCTAAAATGGGCAAAACCTTACAGCAATAAGAAATAAATACTTGCACAATGGCTCTCTCAGGGTTGCTGAGGAAAGAAGGCGTGTGTGTGTGTGTCCTTCGAAGCGCGTGCTCCTGGTCCCTTCAGGCGAACAGAGTTGAGGCAAGTTTTAAGAGTCTCTTGAAAGTGGAGTTACCAAGGAGAATAATTCAGCCTAAGTTCCTTTCACTCGTGTGGAAATGAACAAAGGAGAATTACGAAAAGGAAAATAAAAACAAACAAAAGAAAAAGACAAGAAAAGGTGACGACTCAGTCGAAAGGCAAAAACTAAGCAACGTAAACTGGAGTTCAGTTCTTTTAAGGAAAACTTAATCCATGCCTCTCTGAAGCGAACTGTCCAATCGTTGTTCAGAAAATCTTGAGCGGGAAAGTTTGTTTTGTCTTGTCAGGTCGATTCATTTGCATAAGTTATGGCCGTGGCCGAAATTCGTCATTTTCCTCCGAAGATGGTTAAACATAACAAGACACATTTTATCATAACCTAATACATATATCTGGCTCAATCAGACAAAGAGGAGTACAAAGACATCAAGCACAACATATAACAATGATAGGAATTCAAGTTTACATCTCAATGCGTAATTACAAAGATTCCAAGAACACAGGATGAGATGTTACTATCCTTTGTGCAAGCACTTCCAAGAGTTCAAGAACAGTGAGCCTGATGAGATTTGGGGAACGCATCATGAAATTTGGGGAACGCATCGTCAGTAGTGTACCTTTGGTTCCTAGGGTGTTTCGGCCTTTCACGACAAACGTAAAAACATATCAAATATATCTCAGTAAAGTCTTTAAATGAGGAAATTCCTGAAAAGTTCTTATGTGTGTGTGGGTAGGTATCTGTGTGTCTTGAAGAGGTCTCTTACTCTCCCTTCTTAGACTTGGGAGGGTAAGATTAGGATCTCTTTGAAGCTCGCAACGGCAGGGAAAGATCTGGTGTGTGTTGTCTTTTCACACTCAGGGTGTCATAGAAGTTGTCATCGAACCATCTATTGCAGACTGGCTGGAGCCGAAGGCCTAATTTACCTTTTGAGTTCAGAGGCCAAAAGCTCTTTGGGTTTTAGCAAGAATGTGCGTTACATGATTCACTGATACGCTACATGGCCAAATCATGTTTAGCTTAAAATCTACTGATGTGCACAGGTTTCTTTGAGGGTTAGGTTTAGGCGTAGGGTTAGTGGATAGAAAATATCATTAGCCTGTTATTAAATTAATGGAAGTCTATGAGATGTCCTCACTTATATAGAGAAACAAACGTGTGTGTGTCTGTGTATGTGTGTGTCCATTTTCCTGAATAGTGAACATTATCATACCATTTATATATTCATCTTCAGCACTTTTTTTAGAAAAGAATTATGAAAAAAATATTTAATAAAATTGTTAAGACAAATATTTTTATACATTAACATGCCTACCAAACTCCATTGATAATACGGTCATTAATTTGTTTAGTTAAGCATTAAAACATAAAACAGGCCTAAAAAAGAATTATCATCAGAAACATAATCCATAGTGAACCTGACAATAAAGAGAGGGGCATGGGCAAAGTTAATTTATACTGGTAAATAAGCCCTGATTATTTAAACTACTGAAAGGCTTTCTGAAATAAGTGTCCTGAATCCATAATTAAAATTCCATTAGAATACCATAGAAGAGAAGCAACATTACTTTATGGTTGAAATTCAGGGTTAAACATTTACTGCAGAGTTCTATTCAGGAGCACTGACCTAAGTGCTAATATATTAAGACATATTTGTGTGCAAGTGTGATTAAATTGTAGCAACAACATTTGTAACACCTCTGTAACTACTGTCTATTAAGAGACTTCCAAGTCTTGAGTGTTAAATTTTAGTCAAATATTAATTCTACATTTTTGTGTGGAGACATGTATGCACTCACACATAAAAGAGTCTGATGGTCTGATTAATCCACTTCAGGAGAAATCATTATCACAAGAACAATTGGTGTGTCTATCCTTGTGGAGTGGCTATCCATCAATGTCACCCACTACTTATTATTTTCCATTGCCTCAGGAGGTCCACATTTAGCCACTTTGCAAACTCTTATTGTCATAATTTAGATGTGTCTGTAATTTTGGCTTGCATTCTACTTGTTTTTTGTTTTTGTTTTTTCCCCAGAGACTTACTACACCAAAACAAAACATTGTTTGCAAACAATATTTAATATATAATCACAAAGTTGAGTGTTACGGTATGTCAGTGTGCAAGCTTTTTAAAACCCTAGGATGTTCATTTCCATAGAGTTTTGGGAGGCTTTGCAGTATTTCATAATTCTTCAGTCATCAGGCAGTGATTGCTGCCTACTTGTGAAGTGACCGTCTGCAAAAATGAGTCATACTTCACACCAAACACTGACTGAGAGTTCTTCACAAATTTAGGCATTAAAAAACAAAAATAATAAATTCAGTACACATTGGTTGTCTAAAGCCACATCTACTCTAAATGATTTTAATTTGAAAACACAGTTTTCTGTTTCCAAATATCATTGTTTGCCGAAGTAATGAAGAGTTTTTTCAAAATGCTCAGTTTCCGATGTAGGAAAATGCCATTCTACTGTGGGTGAGAGCCATTAATATAGTGTAGGGAGTAAAATTTAAGGGCATGAATAAAGTTTTAAGACTTTGAATGGGATTTGGGGCTAATAGCGTGAGAACAGTGCCCCGTGATTTGGATAGCAGGGAGAACAGTGTGTCTTTGCTGGTGATAGAGAGATGAATGAAATGCACACTTTAATACGGTGGGATTAAAATTGACAAGGTTCATCTCTGATTGTTCAATAAAACAAGGGATGTGTTCAGAAGAACTTCTCATCTGTGTCCTCCATTGAACTGTGTTGACAGATTGACAGAATAAGCCAAGAACCCACACAAAATCGCTTGATAACAAACGTGAAATTTTCTTTGTGATATTACACATAGCTCCCAATAAACCAAGAATTACAGTAGCAAAATCTACATCAGTATTTTCAAACAAATACATATTGTTGTGGATGTGGCGTAAGGGGGGCTTAAAAGTTACATTTTTTTATTTTTTTTAATAATTTATCTTTTCCCAGATAGATGACTATGGAAATTGTAAACAGTGTGATTCTGAGGCAATATCAAAGCATTCTTTTGTTATTCTATTCTACTAAACTTTCACAAATCTGTGTTCTTATAACAGTACATTGATAAACATAATATAACTAGGGCTGTTGATTTAATGCCTTAATTCAGTGTGATTAATTGTATAAAAAATAACGTGTTAAAAAATTAACGCAATTAATCGCAATGTCCCCGGACCGTAATAAGGAAGATTCCTGAGAAGTGCAAGCTTGTAGTACCACCTGTTTATTCCAGATGGCAGGAATTGAAATTTCAGCTGTGCGGGCAACACGCAGTTTATACAGTGAAGAAAACAACCATCCAGCAGACAGCAAAACACAAACATGCGTTATGTTCTTGTGTTCAAAACACTTGATAGAGCGCAAATTCGAACTAAGGGATCTCAAGATGGGTTCTAAGTATTAAACTATATTTAACTTGACACAGTGAAATGCACCCAAGAGGCTACACAAGCATGTCTGATGCAGGTGTACATTGACGGGCCCTTAAACAAGCCCTCATAATAAATCTCCAACTGATTGACAAATTCACTTGTGAAATAGATTGCTGTGAACTGTATGCCAATGATTGACTTATGATCAATAATATGGTAGTAAACAATACATTGTATTCTAAAGCTGCTTTTTGTATTGTCTTATCAATGATTAACTCTTCTGCCAAAAGAATGTAATGCATTTTAATATATGAATATTCTTTATTACAATAATTCAATATATATATATATATATATATATATATATATATATATATATATATATTAAAGATAACTATGTGTAAGTATTTCATCATTATATACTGAATTATTGTTATATGAGGGGCTTTCAGCAAATATTTGTATATGCGATTAATCACGATTAATTAATCAGGACACAAATCAATCGATTAGAAATTGTAATCGATTGACAGCCCTAATTATAACATGATATAAACACAAAGTAATATCATGTTTATTCGTCAAAAATAAACTATTCAAAATTATTAAAAATGCTGATGCCTTTATTGGTATTAAAATAATCTACGCTTTTATTGGACTTTCTTTTTGTACACACAGCAGGCACTATATTACACTTTCATATGAATAATTTTCGGAATATTATATGTAACATTCAAACCTCTGTCTATCTGAATTCCACTTCGTCTGCAATAAAGAGAGAAAAGATTGCACAATCTGTTGTTACTTGTGTAGTTGTTCAGCACAGGACAAGTATTGGCGACGCTAGAGGTTCAGAAAGTACACACTTCATGTTTAAAAAACAAAAATATAGAAGGAAATTAGATATTTTAATAGCCAGGTTTTGAAAAGAAATAATATAGGAATGGGCGGATGTATCGATACTTCCGACACTGATGTGGTATCAAGAATATTGATCCTCACATAAAAATAGAGATTCAGAAGGTGTTTTTTTTAACTAGTGATCTCATTATTTAGATAATGTAGGGCCCACTAAAAATGGCAGCAGATACAGCATGGCTCTTTGTTCTATGATCAAAGGGTGAGACATTGAACTCGGTTTCCCAGAATGCTTCACAGCCGCATGGGAAGTCCCGCCCATGGACTCAATCTCAAACGTCATTGGTCAAAAGCGGCCTATGACCGATGATGTCATCATCTTAACAAAACCAGCGGTTCGATTTGATTTCACTCTCTCTGCCTACAGCTTCACCAGCCTGCGGTCTAAAGTGACTGTATCTACACATATATCTTCTGGACAAAGAGAGACCACGTTTTTCTAACCTCACCATTTGGCCACGGTAGAGTAAGATTAACTTAGCTTTGTTCCAGCCGTGTAGTATACTCATTACAACCGGTTAATTTAAATTTCACTGCGAGACAACAGTGAATTTCTTTAAAAAACGGAAAAGGCGACCAGATTCCCTTCTTAATAGTTTTCTATCAACGTTGACTACCACCCTGCATTTCTCTCCATCACCGGACCCGAGAAATAATGTAGAGATGCGTCTTTTCGCTGACGAGCGTAAGACAAAGGACCGAATCCAGATCGTTTTCTCCTGACCGCTCAACTGAACAGGAATTCAAACGGACAACCCTGCTGAAATCGCACAGGATTTCCCAAGTAAGGCTTGATATCTGGGCAGATTTATTTTAGAAACTGTGATTTTATTATAAAACTAAATCATATATATTTGATTGCTGAATGTTTGATGCTTTGTTTACAGTTGTATGTTTAACTACGATCGCTGATTGCCGTTTTGATTTGTGAGATCGTCATTTTTGGGTGAAATGTTTATTTTATTGAGTGATCTGAACTAACGATTCAATCGTGCTGTTACCAGCGTGTATCCTCTGTTAAATAATATCCACCCGTTTGTTCGCTTTCTCTTTCTCACACACACACTGAAATTCACAGAGCGAGCAGCACAGAGGTTTATGTACGAATCAGGCTGGTGTTTTTCAAATTCTCCCGCCTGTTTTGTTCAGTTCCTTTGTGTGTATGCTCATTACCACCCACATGAGGTATAGGCTCTGTTGTTCTGGATCTGATCCAGCCATCTTTCTTTCCCTACACATTCAAATAATCGTTGTCTCCGCCCTTTGCGATCTAATCCTCCATTTTGAAACTAGTTTCCATTTTGAATTCAGTTCGCCATTTTGAACCTAGTTCTCAATGTTGAAACCGATCCTCCGTTTTGAAACTGGTTACACACGTGGAGTTTAGGCCACCATTTTGTGTCTGTTACCGAATCTAGACACACATCCACACATATACATACACTGGCATATAGCTCCACAATTTAGTTAGGATTTCCATTTTATGTTTTTGTATTATATTCATCTAGTATTGGCAGTGTTCATTGCTGTTTGATTATAATAAATCTTGTTATATTATAATAAGTACTACTAGTTGTTTGTTTGAATATTGTGTTGAAGCCAGCCTCTGCCATGAAAAGAACTCCTGTATTACTTCAGTATTGTTAAATTGTTGTTGTTAGAAGCCAACTGTAACCAGATTACTGTTGGATTCGTATGGCAATAATTTGACTAGCTGCTTCCCTTTTTGATTATTTTGATTATTAATCAAAATACTCAATCTTCAGGGTAGAATTTTATGAGACTTGATCAGTCACTTACTATAATTTTTCTCTTGTCAAAGAGTGGTGCCCCGAGGATAGAATTTAATGAATTAAATTCTATTATTTAATAAAAAAAATAATTAATAATTAATAAACATTAATTATTAATTATATCTGATAGTAAAACTGATCTAAACAACCAGTGCACCCAACAATAAAATTAATATTAATGGATCTCATAAGCTTCTAAGTGTAAACAATTATTACGGTGTATGAGCGAATTGTGGCATAGCACTGGAACCTTTTTCTTCCGCTCATTTTGACGCACAGAAAAGCTAAAATACACTGGCAGTCAGTTGGCACTCACCCTTTCAGTCACAGCGCTTGTTCAAAGAAGGAGGATTGCTTTCCTGAGGTAATGACAGAAAAACAACATCCGGAGTTATTCACACTAAGTAATGATAAAACTAGACATGGCATGTATTATAATGGGTTTGTCTGACAATTTTTACAGGTTTATTTAGAGCTGTTAAAACATTGATAATGATATTTAATCCTTGTTAATAAATGATACCCTTATGAAAACTTACCATACATTTTTTTCTGTAGTAATATTGTACTAACCATGACTAGTAACAACGACTGTAGTAACTATGTTTTTTTTTTCTTCTTTTTGTCAGTGATCAAGTTTTTGATACAACTGATCATGGTTTTATTACAGAATTATTGTAGTATCCATGGTAACTTAGTTTTATTAATAGTAACCATATAATAGGTTTTATATATTGCTTATACAAATTTTTAAAGGCTAAACAAAGCAGCCTAATAATTTAAAATAAGGCCAATAAATATATACAAAATGTAAGTAATGAAAGTTAAACATTTTATCCATTTTTTTATTTAAAAAATCTCTTTATTCCAGCTCAAACAAAACATCTAGGTTATGTATGTAACCTCCGTTTCCTGATGGAGGGAACAAGACGTTGTGTCGAAGAAGCGACACTAGGATTCTCTCTTGAGCACCAAATAAGCCTCTATTCTATGAAAAAAGGCCAATGAGAAGTTGGCAGACAGTATATACACCGTCCCCAGACATACGGGTATAAAGGCAGGGAAAAACGTTTAGTTCATTCAGGATTTTTCTGAGGAGCCGGAAATGGTCCGGCCACAACAGTGGCTTGGCTCAGCGACATGGCCGGGAGGACACAACAGGGAAAGGAGGTTACATATGTAACCTAGATGTTCCCCGTCTGCCGCTCACTTCAACGTTGTGTCAAGAAGCGACACTAGGGGTCCAATTTAAATCACGCCATGCACTGAGCCGTGTACGTGTAATGCTGACACAGGAGCGGGAAGGTATTTCACGTGCAAAGGCGACCAGCTTTGTCAGACTGTATGTACCCTTCCCCAATGCCCCATAAAAGTCGTCAGAATCCTTCTGGTTACCCTAAACAGGGGAACAAGGCGACTCTTGCCAACCTGGGAACGGGCCGAGCCTAGCTGGGCCTCTTTTCTCTCTGTGTTTCTCGCATAGAGCCAAATGGCTGGGGCCCTTACACACATCGTGAGAAGGGGGTCTTACCCAGTTTCCTATTCTTTCAGGGGGAAAAGACCCTGTGGAGACCACACCTGCCCAGGAAGGAGTGCCATTCGAGTTTTACCTCGGCCAAGGGAAAGGGCGCTAGGCGCAAGTGGTCCACCCGGTCAATCCGTCAGCGTGTTACCGAGTTCTACCGGCTCGGACCTGGGAAAACACGGGACAAAACTAACTACCCTGAGATTGTAAAATCTCGCAAGGGTGTTAGGTGTTGCCCAACACACTGCTCTGCATATGTCTGCCAGGGAGATGCCTCTGGCCAGTGCCCGTGAGGACGCAACACTCCTTGTCGAGTGTGCTCGGACCCGCAAGGGGAGGGGCATGGCCTGGGTGTGATAAGCCAATGTAATGGTGTCAACTACCCAGTGGGAAGGCCTCTGTTTGGAGACAGTGTTCCCTTTCTGCTGTCCACCAAGGCAGACAAAGAGCTGCTCAGAACATCTAGAGCTTTGCGTGCGATCCAAGTAGGTACGCAAAGCACGTACCACACACAGCAACTAAGGGCTGGGCCTGCCTCCTCCCGGGGCAGATTCGCTTGCAGCTTCCCAACCTGGACCCTGAGGGGAGTCGTAGGAACCTTGGGCAAATAGCCCAGTCGCAGTCTTAGGATCACAAGAGTGTCTGCCGGACCAAATTCCAGGCAGGTTTTGCTGACAGAGGACGCTTGCAGGTCCCCGACCCTCTTGATGGAGGTGAGCATGATCAGGAGGGCCGTCTTCAGGGAGAGGGCCTTATTCGACTGATTCTAGCAGCTCGAAGGGGGGTCTCTGAAGGCCTGAGAGGACCACCGAGAGATCCCAGGAGGGGAACAGGCTTGGCTGGGAAGGATTTAACTTCTGGGTGCCTCTTAGGAAACTGATGATTAAGTCGTGCTTACCCAAAGACTTACCGTCTACTGCGTCATGGTGGGCTGCGATAGCAGCCACATGCACATTCAAGGTGGAAGGGGACAGCCTCCCCTCCTGCCTCTCATGCAGAAATAAGAGCACTGACCTAACTGGACCTCTGTGGGTCTTCAGCAAGGCAAGAACACCAATCTTTGAACAAGCGCCACTTCAGGGCATAAAGTTGCCTGGTAGAGGGGACTCTGGCTTGATTGATCGTGTCTATGAAGGCAGTTGGTAGACCATCTGGATCTTCCATGTCCCATCCAGGGGCCAGACGTGAAGGTTCCAGAGGTCTGGGTACGGATGCCAGAGCGTGCCCCGTCCCTGAGAAAGAAGGTCTTTCCTCAGGGGAATTCGCCAGGGAGGGGCTGTCGCGAGGAGTATGAGGTCCAAGAACCAGGCCCGAGTGGGCCAGTAGGGAGCCACTAGGGTGACTTATTCCTCGTCCTCCCTGACCTTGCACAGCACCTGTGAAAGAAGTCTCACTGGGGGAAATGCATACTTGTGCAGCCCTGAGGGCCAGCTGTGTTCCAGTGTGTCTGCCCTGAGGGGAGCCTCTGTTTGGGCATACCAGAGAGGGCAGTGGGAGGTCTCTCGGGAGGCAAACAGGTCTACCTGGGCCTTGCCGAATCGTTCCCAAATCAGCTGGACCGACTGGGGGTGAAGCCTCCTGGCAAGTGTTGTCATGCACATCCGCTACCACATTGAGGTTGCCGGATGTTAGTGGCATGCAGCGATTTGGAGGCGTTGGTCATGACCAGGACACGTCGGGACACCTGCTGCAAGAGGACTCCTGTCCACAGAACGCAGAGGTCTGTCCAGGGTTTTGACATTTGGAGGCAGGCAGCTGTGCGTGCCACAGCGCCATGCTCATCTCACTCGGGGCCAGTGCTGAAGCATTCTCATATGCATCAACCACAGCGGCGCGGCCGCCATGGAAGATTTCATATGCCCCAGGAGATTCTGGAAAGGTTTTAAAGGGACCGCCATCCCCGGCCTGAAGTCTGCGAGGCATTTTATCACTGAGTGCGGATGCTTGTTGGCGAGGTGCGTTGACATTGAGACTGAGTCTAACTCCACACCGAGAAAAGAGCTAGCTCTTTTCCCGATTGACCTGAGGCCCTAAACAGCTGAGGTGCCTGAACACCTGGGACATGCCGAAGGGGGGGGCCTTGTACTGATACGCCTGGCCGTCGAACGCGAGCCGTAGAGAGGGTCGACGTTAAGGCAAGATTGAGAAGTGGAAGTATGCATCCTTCAGGTCTGCCGCTGCAAACCAATCTAGATGCCAGACGCAAGTTAGGATGTGTCTTGCTTGAGCATTTTGAACGGGAGTTTGTGCAAGGCCCGGTTGAAAACCCGCAAGTCGGGCCAGGGGCCAGGTGACCCAGAAAGAGGAAATTGCTCTATTATTGAAAAACGTGCAAAAAATACCTTTATCTGAAGGTTCTCTTCCCAGCCCTCCACCGGGGGACGGAGTGGTCTGTTGGAGTGCCTTCCGGGTCCTCGAAGGGTTCCATGAGACGGGGAGTGTGCGCTTCCTGTGGGGTGCTCGACGCTGGGGCTTAGAGCTGGGCTCACTCTTGGTTGAGGTGGAGCAGCACTTTTTATTTTTGGAAACCGCAGTAGGACGGCCTCGGCGAGCAGACGGGGCATGGCCCATGGCGGCAGGTTTGCAGCTGGCAGGATGTGTAAAATGGCCTCCTTCTGCTTCTTCACCACTGAGAACTGCTGGGCGGAGTCATCAACAATTCACCGAATGGACGGAGCTGGGAGACGGGGGCGTTTGAGAAAGCATGCTTTGTCTACCTCCCGCATTTCGACCAGGTCCAGTCCATAGATTATGTTTCTGAACCACAAGAGTGGCCATCGCCCATTCGAGTGCCAGTGCGTCTGACCTTCGTGGCCTGGGGTGTGCGATCGGTCATTGAGTGCAGTTCCTGTAGCACATCAAAAACAGGACTACCCAAGTGCAAGTTTTGAAGTGCCTTGGCCTGGAGTCGGTTGCAGGAGGGGCCAAATCCATGCAGGGCGGAAGGTGTCTGGGACCGCTCCACCTTCGAGGGTAGTGAGAGCGGAGGAGCGAGGAAGCTGGTTCCAGGCAGTAAAAGGTGCCCTTTACGGCTTACTCAACTCGTCATCCACATCCAGGAAAAAAGGAACCGGCTGTGAGCGGTGCACATACCCGCGGAACCAATCAAGTAGGTAGCCCGGGAAAGCATAGCGGACATGTGTGCGTCAGGCTCAGACTGGGTGAGCAGACCCAAAGGTGGCGGCCCAGGCGAGTCATCAGCATCAGACGCCGCTGTAACGCTCTCCGATGCAGCGGTGATTTCGTCATCCAATTCCGGAGCTCAAGGGACCGGCCGACTGGCCGTGAAGCGGGCCGCACACATCCCGAGCTCGGATGGAAGCAAGCAAGCGTGCCAGGGAGGCGGGTGGTTTGAGGGGATTTACCTGGCGAAACGGAACCCGTCATTATCCCCAAATCACCTTCATCGCCCGCGGCGCCTGCCCCAATCCCGTAGGAAGGAGGCAAGCCATGGGGGGTGGCTGAAGTGGCTTTCTCTCATGACAAAAGAAAGGTGTGACCGCAATGCTGCCATGGCTATGTTCTCACACTGAGAACATGAACCATTCATAAAATGCTGCCTGTGTGTGATCGCAGCCCAGGCACGCGAGGCAGCTTTTATGACCGTCAGAGGTGGGGAGAAATCAGCCGCATCCAGAAACTACACAGAGGCGGAAAATACATCTTTAAAAAGACGCGTCCTGAAAAGGATGTGCAACGCCAGCTGTGTATTTGCCCTTTTAGAGAAACTAACACTTTTAACTGCACCGTCGAAGCGCCCAGGGGCAAACTGCACTGCCGTACAGAGAAGGAGAAAGCCGCTGTAGTGCGCCGTAGATCCAACAGCAGAATTAGCTCAGAGGAAGAGGAACAGGTGTGTGACTCGCAGCTGACTGCATACACGACCATCGGCTCCGAAGAAAATTTCTGAAAGAACTAGACGTATTTCCCCGCCTTTATATCCGTATGTCCGGGGGCGGGGTATGCAAATACTGTCTGCCAACTCTTTATTGGCCTTTTTTCATAGAAGGTAGGTATAGTCGGCTTTCAAGAGAGACCCCTAGTGTCACTTCTTCGGCACAACGTCGAAGTGACGAATTTTGTGCTCTTGCATGCCTTGTGAACTTCGATGAGGTTGCCCTCAAGGACATTTTTCGGCATGGACTGATTGTGTCAACCTCCTCTATGATGCCTCTGGTTCTGCGTTCACTGTGGGAGAGGTGGCCAAACCTGAGTTCCACGACATGGCCTCCGCCAAACCTGAGTTCCACGGCATGGCCGCCGCCAAGCCTTTCATGGCCCCTGTCCCCGAGCCAGCGCCTGTAGCCTCGACTGTCCCCGAGCCAGCGCCTGTAGCCTCGACTGTCCCCGAGCCAGCGCCTGTAGCCTTGACTGTCCCCGAGCCAGTGCCTGTAGCCTCAACCATCCCCATAACCACGCTCCCTATTGGCCGAAGGAGAAAGAGAGGGAAGAGGGCATCTTCTTCCCAATCTCTGCTAGTACTCACTACCACTGAAGTCATCCTTGAGCCTGCCTCTGCTCCGCCCCCGGAGTCTTCCATGGCTCTGCCTGCCTCTGCTCCGCCCCCGGAGTCTTCCATGGCTCTGTCTGCCTCTGCTCTGCCCCCGGAGTCTTCCACGGCTCTGTCTGCCTCTGCTCCGCCTTCCACAGCTCTACCTGCTACTGCTCCGCCTTCCACGGCTCTGCCTGCACCTGCTCCGCCTTCCATGGCTCTGCCTGCTCCACCTCCCATGGCTCCACCTCCTGCGCCTCCCACTGCTCCGCCTCCTGCGCCTCCCACTGCTCCGCCTCCAGAGCCTTCCAAGCCTCCAGACCCTTCCACATCTCTGCCTCCAGAGCCTTCCAAGCCTCCAGACCCTTCCACGTCCCCGCCTCCAGAGCCTTCCAAGCCTCCTGAGCCTTCCACGTCTCCGCCTCCAGACCCTTCCATGCCTCCAGAGCCTTCCAAGCCTCCAGACCCTTCCACGGCTCCGCAACCTGAACCTTCCAAGCCTCCAGACCCTTCCACGTTTCCGCCCCCAGAGTCCTCATTGGCTCCGCCTTCCACGGCTCCGCCCCAGATTCCTCCTTGGCTCCGCCCCAGACCCTTCCATGCCTCCAGAGCCTTCCAAGCCTCCAGACCCTTCCACGGCTCCGCCCCCAGAGTCCTCATTGGCTCCGCCTACAACGGCTACGCCCCCAAAATCCTCCTGGTCTCCGCCTACAGAGCCTTCCGTGGCTCCACCCGCTCCCCTAGAGACTATTCCTTCCGTGGCTCTGCCTGCTTCCCCTGATATTTCTCCTATTGCAGTCCCTGTCCTGTGGCCTCCTCCCAGGCCTTCTGGCCCTGTCCTGTGGCCTCCTCCCAGGCCTTCTGTCCCTGTCCTTTGGCCATCTCTCTGGCCTCCTGACCCGGTTCCTGTCCTGTGGCCACCACCCCGGCCTCCTGACCTGGTCCCTGTCCTGTGGTCTCCTCCTGACCCAGTCCCTGCCCTGTGGCCACCTCCCTGGCCTCCTGATCTAGTCCCTGCCCTGTGCCCACCTCCCTGGCCTTTTGGCCCTCTCCTAGCCCTGTGGCCGTTTCCTGACCCAGTCCCTACCCTGTGGCCACCTCTCTGGCCTCCTGACCCAGTCCCTGTCCTACGGCCATCTCCCAGGCCTCCTTACCCTCTCCCGGCCCTGTGACCATCTCCTGACCCAGTCCTTGTCCTACGGCCACCTCCCAGGCCCCCTGACACTCCCTCGGCCCTGCGGCCACCTCCCAAGTCACCTGTCCCTATCCTACGGCCACCTACCAGGTTACCTGGCCCAGTCACTGTCCAGCGGCCACCTCCCAGGCCGCCAAACCCAGTCCCTGTTCTTGCCTTGTTTCTCTGCTCCCCTGGTGCCCCCTTGAACTGCCTGCCTGCCCCTGGTGCCCCCTTGAACTGCCTGTTTGCCCCTGCGCTCCATGGACAATTTGCCTTTTTTATTTTTTTTGGGAGCGTCTAGAATCCGCTCCTTAAAGGGGGGGCTCCTGTCACATATTCCCTGTAGTCTTCTGTGTACTTTTATTTTGAAATTCTTGTCATATCCTGTTTTCCCTCCATGTTCATGTGTCTGGTTTTCATTGGTTCATTGTTTGATTACTTTGTTATCAGTTCTAGTTTTGTCATTGGTTTTAGTTAATTGCCTTGTTATCTTGTTTAGAGTTCTGTTTGTCCATTGGCTTATGTTTCCCCTTGTTCATGTATTTAAGTCCTCATGTTTGCTTTGTCTCTTGTTGAGTATTGTTGTTATCCTGACATTTGCCTGGTGCTATCCTGATGTTTGCCTGATGTTGGCTTTCTGTTTGTTTTGTAGTTAGTTTGTGTAGCAGTGCCATAGAAATGTCCTGTTCCTGTTCCTAGTTCCTAGTCTTAGTTCCTAGTCTAGTTATCTTGTCTAGTTCCTGTATCTCCATCTTTGTTAATAAATCTGCACTTGGGTCCTTCATATCGTCTTCATCCTTGCCTTGACTGCTACACAACGTTACACAATGCTTTACCTACTATAAAATTTCAAACCTGGCAAACAAATCTGTTACTTCGCTTATACTTTACACCAAGAATAAAAATCTCTAAAGAAAACCCTTAACCAAAAACATCAAAAATTCCATCCAACAGTCTGAATAAAGGTTGTAACCTATTACATTGCACAAAAACATGAAATGGATTGGGATTTCTTCTCGGTATATTCCATGTCCAGCATTTAGAAAAAAACAGTACAATCAATTAACTTAGGTGACAAAGATACAGTTGGAAAATTATCTCTCACATTGGGAAAAGATTTTCCTTCAGAAAAGACAGTTCCTCAATTGTTAAAATTGACTTCCATTTTTTTAACATTTGTGAAACCATGCGTAGTGAAGAAATAGACAATTTTTCAGCCACTAATTCTGCATTTTCAATGTTAGGGCCAGATAAGCTTAATAAAAGACACAAAGTCGTAACCTGTGAATTTCACAGAAACCTATTGAGTCCAGGAAAAAAAATCACCATTGGAAGTTATGTCCAGACGTGCCAGACGTGATTGGTTCGCGTTAGAATATAGGCAGCTTTGCAATATCCAGTTTTGTGAGGTCCAAAAAAAATTACAACTTTTTAACTCCAGCATATGCTTTAAAATGGTGCAGGTTACCACTCTCCAATTCAAGTCCATTGGCCCTTTTAAAAAATTCTGTATGAACTTCAACCAAAAAGTTGCCGTTCTTCTTTGTAAATGTAGCAATCCATGACCACCTTCATCTTTTGGCAGATATAGCATGCTCTGAGGTATCCAATGCAGATGATCCCAAACAAAATCTACAAAGATAGCTTGGATTTCAGCCAGCAACTTTACAGGAGGGTCCATGCATGCCACAGAGATGATGCTACTAAATTATTCACAATCAGAGTACGCCCCTTATATGACATACTTGGAACTAACCACTTCCATTTACTTAACTGACTTTAACCTTGTCAACTAGACCTTCCCAGTTTTTCTGTACAGTAACCTCATCTCCTAAAACACTCCTAAATATTTAAAACCCACCAACATTCCATTTGAAACAACTTGGAAGATTAGATTTACCTTTTTCCCATTTTCCAAAACACAGAGTTTCAATTTTCGCCCAGTTTATGTTAGCAGATGATAAAAAATTTAACTCTTTTATAAGTCTTATTAAATTGTCAATATCACCTTGACTATTAACTAAAACTACTACATCATCAGCATATGCTGATAGATAAAAAAAAACATTTTCACAATTCAGTATTTTCAGTACAGTTAACTTTTCTCTGATCTGTTGTAAAAAAGGCTCAATGGCCAGTGAGTACAACATACCTGACAGTGCACACCCTTGTCTGACACCCCTTCCTACCTTAAAGGGAGCGCACAAGCCACCGTTTATTTTCAGCATACTCTGTACATCACTATAGAAAACTTTTATCTTTTTAATAAAATCTTTATAAAAAACAAATTCTACTAAAACTTTCCATAAATAAGGATGTTCAACTCGGCCGAAAGCTTTTTCTTGATCAAAGAGATCATCTAAAGAGATCAAAATTGAATAAATATTAAAAATTTTGGAGACATCTATGATATCATGAATTAGACAGGTGTTATCAAAAATGGACCTCCCAGGTACACAATAGCTTTGAGATCTGACTTAATGACTTCTTCCATCACTACTGCCAATCTATTTGCTAACACTTTGGAAAGCAGTTTGTAATCAGTACATAAGAGTGATACTGGACGGCAATTTTTTATTTCCGTAAGGTCTCCTTTTTTGGTAGAAGTGAAAGGACTTCTCTGCGGCAGCTCAACGGCAGTCACCCTCCAGCCAAACTTTCGGTAAGCACCATGAGCAAGTCTTCACCTACTACTTCCCATGAAGACTTTTAAAAGTCTACAGATAGACCATCCACACCTGGCGCTTTTCCTGATTCCATGCCTTAAAGCGCTTTGGACAGCTCAGTTAAGCTTAAAGCTCCATTGATCTTTGCATTGGCTTCTTTCGATACCTTAGGCAGGTTTTCAAAGAAACCTCTGTCAGCATCATCCTCCCGTTTGAGCTCACTCTTATACAAATGTTCATAAAAACAAACTGCTCCCTTTCTAATTTCTTTAGGGTCTGATAATAACATCCCCGTCTCAGATTTCAAAGCATTGCTAATTCTTTTCTGACCATTTTTCTTCTCCAAATTAAAGAAAAATTTAGTTGCCGCATCCAATTGATCTATATTTTGAAAACGTGACCTGACCAATGCTCCTTGTGTTTTAACACCTAGTAGGTCAGTTATCTGATTTTTCCTTGTTGAAATAGCCTCCAAATATCTATCCTGACCATTTTGTTCTGCTAATTCTTGAAGTTTCACTATTTCAGCCTCTAAATATTCTAAAGATTTATCTCCACAGTGACATTTTGAGTATACTGTTTACAGATAATTTTTATTTGTACCTTCCCGAAATACCACCACTGTTGTATTGAATCAAATTAATTTTTTGTTTCTCTAAAATGTTCCCAAAAGCACTTAAAAACAACTTGAAAAATGTTATCTTCCAACAGTGAATTATTAAAGTGCCAATATGTGCTTTTTACTTTTACAGAATTCATTAGAAAAGAACATAGAACCATACTATGATCAGAAAAAGTAAAGTTGATGTTTTAGTACATAAAATCTGTCCAATCTAGATAATGAAATGACATTATCACGTGTATGAACACAAGTATACTGTCTCTGCTCCTCATGAAAATTCCTCATGTCTCTTAATGATTTGAATAAGTCTCTTCCTTGAGGGTGAATGGTTCAATATGATTTCTGTCTATTTCTTTTTCAGTACAGTTAAAATCCCCCCCTAAAAATAAATAATCTTCATCACTACAATCCTGTAGTGTTAACGAGAGTGTCTAAAAAACACATTCTCTCAATTGCTGAAGTTGGAACATAAACACAAATCAATACAAAAACAATAATCTCACAACATGCTTTAACTTTTAAAAGCCTTCCACATATAACTTCTTCAATACTATAAGAAACTGGGCTAAAATGTTTGGTGAAGAGTATTTCCACTCCTCCACTAAGTGACGTGTTATGACTTAAAACTGATATCCCTTCCCATTCTCTTAACCAATGTATGGCATTTTTTCATCACTGTGAGTTTCTTGAACAAAAACAATGTCTGCTCTTTTTTGTTTAATTACTTCAAACAATGTTGCTCTCTTCTTCAAATCTCTTGCTCCATTCACATTTATTGAAGCAAAAGGTATCTCACTCATGAAGAAAAAAATTTAAAAATAATAATAAAAACAATACAATTAAATGACAAAAACTATAAAGTCTCTTCATATTATAATTTTTCACCTCCTTCATTGTTTAACTCTATGTTGAGTTTTCATTTTTTATCCGATGCACTTCTTTGTTTGTAAAGTTCCCTTCAGCCATCAAACACCTTGTTTTTTTCAATAAATTGCTTTATGTCAGGGACATATTCATCTACTTTCACCCCTCTCCTGTTTTTTGTCGATCTGAGAAAAGACTTGATGTCTTCCACTTCATAATTTCTATTTAAACTTTCACTTTGGGAAAAAATTTACTAGAATCCGATAATTCACTGTCGCTTTCTGAATCATCATTCACTCTAGTTTCATCAAAATCTGCCTTCTTCAGAGGTTTCAGATCACTAAAAACATCACTTTTCTTTCTTTTTAAAGGTACTTTAAACACTGCATGCTCAAATTCTCTGTCATCGCTAAACATTCCGTGTGTATCAACAAACTGTAGATCCTGTTCTTTATTTCTGCTTGACTGTACATTTTCTGCTACCTCACTCGAATGATCTGCTTGTGTCAAATCATCCTCAATGGGCTCATCACTAACTGATTTGTCAACAGTCATCTTCTGTATTACAACTTGTTCAGTCATGTTTTTCTCAGTTTCAGATGATCCCGCCTCAGCCTGATCTGTCAGGCTTTTACTGTCCAGACACATTTACTTGTTTTCTTTTCTCCTTGTCTGGACAGGTTCGAATTAGATGTCCTATCTTGCCACAACCAAAACACTTCATGTTCTCAGTTGTCGCAAAAACAACATAATCAAAATCATCTACTTGAAATTAAATGCTACATCCAACTCTGCATCATCTTTCACTATCATATAAACAAAATGTCTGAAAGAGACAACATGTTTTAAAAGACTCACATCCCATGGGAATTTTTTTTTATCAGGGAAATCAATTTGCCATATTGAGAGAAAGTTTTTGAAAGAATGTCATCACTAATAAATGGTGGAACATTAGACAGAGTTACTTTTTTGGAAGGTAAAGAGAGCGGCAGTACTGGGATAAAAACACCATCAATGACAATACCATTCTCTACCAATACATTGGCTTTTTCCACTGTATTCAGAAAAATCACTGTTGCATAGTTCATTCTTGATGCTGACAACACACAATCATATCCAACCACTTCACCCACAGCTAAACAACAGTCTTCCACACTTGCTGCGTTCACCACTTTCAATACGTGTCACCGCATAAGACTACTCAGTACTGGCATTCCCGGAGCTGCCATGCTTCTTTAAAGAAGCGGCCAGCACACAGCTCACACAAAACAACCCTCCTAACTATCACTTATCTTTTCAAACAACAATATTTATAAAAAGAGAGAAAGATTTTAGAAATCCAAGTTACTCACGTGAACTCCAAACACACTCACACTCACCACGCTCCACTTGCTCAACAGACATTCACGCACGCGCACAAGAGAAAGAGAGAGAGAGAGAGACCCACACACACACTGGCAGCCAAAAGTTTGGAATAATTTACAAAAAGCTTCACTTATGATGATGCGCTTTGCTAAGTGCTTTGGGAACGACCCTAGTCGTGACCGAGCTGTGAATATGTGTGTAACACGTCAATGAACATTGACTGGAATTTATAGCCTCGGCTGATGTGATCATTAGACGCACCTGAGGCCAGGCTATAAATGGATACGTCACTAGGTGTCGTCAGATCCTCTTTTTTCAGAGCGATTCTGTGTGTGTGTGTGTGTGTTTTACAACCCTGCCAAAACTTTCTTTCCTCTGCTAGGAGTAAGAATTTGTCAGACAGTGTACAGTGAACCTTTTCTCCTTTCCCTTCTGTCTAGAAGATATATATATATTTAAAAAAAAAAAAAAAAAGAGAGAGAATGACTGAAAGCCGCAAACGATGCGTGTTCCCCTGTTTTCGCTCTATAGCTGAAGATGACACACATCAGTTTTGCTCTGTTTGTTTGGGGGAAGAGCAAGCTGCTCTAGCGTTGCAGCAGGGCGGGTGCGAGCACCGTAATTTACTTTCAGGCAAAGTGCTTCGCGCTAGCCTCGCTTGCTTCCGGGAGTCAGCACCCGTGCTTAGTTCGTGGGGCTCTCAAATGGATTTGGCTGAGAAGCAAGAGACGGGTTTTTCCCTTTCTCTCGCTCTCTCCCCAAACCCAGCTGGTCCTTCACATGATCTCGGAGCGCGTTCCGACGCTTCTTCGGTTCATGAGGAGGATCACGATTCTATTCCCGCCTCCGAGCTTTCCGTCCGCGATAAATCTAAGGAGGAATTGCTCGATGTTATTACTCGTGCGGTTGCCAGACTCCAGTTGGACTGGCCACGCGAAAAGGAGACCACCAAACCCTCCAAATTAAGGGATAGATTTTTATCCTCCAATCTAAAAAAGGGAACGCCTCATGAGTCTCTTCCCTTCTTTGATAACCTCCATGAAGAGCTTTCTCACTCATGGAGGAACCCCTATTCTTCCCGTGTTCACACACCCTCGACGTCATTATATTCAACTATCGTGGGTGCTGAGGCACAGGGGTATTCAGTGATGCGGGCTATCTCTCGCCGGGCTCGGCATCGTCACTTAAGAAGCCCTCTCTCCCCTCAAAGCTGTGTAGGACAACCTCCACTCTAGTGGGAAGGGCTTATCAAGCAGCAGGTCAGGCTGGTGCTGCTCTGCACACTATGGCTGTTTTACAGGCGTACCAGGCTGACCTCCTGGACGACCTGAGTGTGGGTTCTGTGCTCGGCGAGCAAGCCTTCACTGAGCTCCTCCGGGCCACAGATCTTTCTCTCCGCGCGACCAAGCAAACATCTCGTGCTATTGGCCGGTCTATGTCTGCCTTGGTAACCGCAGAGAGGCATCTTTGGCTCAACCTTTCGGGCATCAAAGACAGGGACAAAAATTCCCTTCTTGATGTTCCGGTTTCACCCACTGGCCTATTTGGAGACGCCATGACCACGGCTATCTCCAGGTTCCAGGAGGCGAGAAGCCACGAGGAAGCCTTTGGGCAGTTCCTCCCTCGCCGCACTCAGGGGGCGGGTCCTTCGGCCCCCCAGACCCGCCTTGGTCCTGTTAGAAGGGAGGCTCAAAGGCAAAGCATGGCGAGTCGTGCTCCTCCTCCCAGGGATTGGGGACTGTCTCGCCGCCCTCGGCAGCCCCCGAAGCAAGACCTCAGGACTATAATTTTTAGAAAGAGAAAATCCTGATGGTCTTGCGCCTAAATTAGGGGGTAGCTCCCCTCGGGACGGGGTCCGTGTTTCACTTCACCCCACCTGATGCCCCCTCGAAGCCCCTCCATTCCCGCCACCTCTTGGTGTTTCGGGTGGCAGAGGCTCCCGTCAAAATTGGGTGTTTTCATTGTTCCTGCATTTTATTCAGGACGTGAAACACTTGATAACCCCTCAACAGGAAGTGTTAAAATCTAATACCTGTCTCAGAGATCCTGGCAGCGTGGAAACTTCTGCCAGATATTTTTCTTTGCTGTGGGTCTTAAAAGGGCGTCATGATTTAATTCACTCGCCACCTTTCAACGGCGTGGTCTCACTACCGTAAACCGGATTTCTTTTTATGTCTGCTATGAATAGCAAAAAAAAAATAAAAATAAATTAAATAAAAAAATAAAATAAATAAAATCTCCTGGTTAAAGGGGCCATGGTATGTGTTCCCCTTCCAGAGAGAGAGTAAGGTTATTACACTAAATACTTCCCGTTTCCCATGGAGGGTGAGGGGTGGTGTCTGGCTTAGATCTTAAAGCTTGAACTGCCCATGGGTGTTCAAGTCCTAGATGATGCAAGACGGTCATGTCTCAAGCCCTACAACTCGTTTGGCTGGTCACCATCGATCTTATGACGCAATTCTATACTTCATTTAGAACTTCTGCCACAACATGGAAAGTTCCTGAGGTTCGCTTCCGGGGGTGAAGTCTTCCAGTGTCAGGTTCTTTCATTCGGCCTAGCCCTTTTTACCCGCACATTCACAATGCATGATGTAGCGCTGGCTCCTTGTGACTCCGGGACATCTGCATTCTGAATTATGTAGACGACTGGCTGATCCTAGCGCAGTTCCAGGAACTGGCAGTTCAGCACAGGGACATCGTCTTAGCTCATCTATTTCTCTGGGGTTGAGGCTCAACACCAAGAAAAGCATCCTCCCTCCCACCCAGAACACTGTCTATCGGGGCATCGTATGGAGTTCAATCACAATGCGGGCACAACTGTCTCCTGCTAGGATTGAGTCCATTCAGATCACCCTGAGCAAAGTCAGACTAGGCCAAGGTTGCACTGTTATCAGTATCAACGATTTCCAGGTCTCAGGGCGACCGCGTCCTTGGTGATCCCTCTGGACCTTCTGCTCATGAGACCGTTGTTGTGGCTCAAAGCCAGGGGTTTTCTTCCAAGGGCCAAAACCCCTAGGCTAATAAGGGTTACGTGCCTCAGACTTCTTTCCCTTTCTATGTGGTTCAGGCCCGGGTTTTCACCCTTGGGTCCCACACTAGGTGCGTCTTGTTGTCGCAGGCTGCTAACGACAGATGCCTCCCTGACGGGCGTGGTAGCGGCCTTAAGTGGTCGTCCAGCTTAAGGGGATAGGAGGGTCGTCAGCTCGGTTGTCACAGTCACTGTCTCGGGTTGATGGCTGTATTTCTGGCCCTGAAATACCTCCTCCTGAGGCTGCCATGTCTTGGTGCGGGTGGACAATACAGCTGTAGCCTCTTACATAAATCATCAGGGAGATCCATGTTCTTGTCAGCTGTACTTCTGATGCGTCAGATTCTCCTTAGTGCCCAGGGTAAGCTCCTGTCACTCAGGACAGTTATATCCCTGGATGCCCGTATGTGGGAGCAGACTTACTGTCCAGACAGAAAATACCAACGGGGGAGTAAAGAACTCCACCCTAAGGTAGTAGTTGCCCAGAGTTTGCCAGCAAGAGTTTTTGCCTCTTATTGATAGCACCGTGCTGGCCGAACAGGGTTTGGTTCTCAGAGCTAATTTCTTCCTTCTTGATTCCGAACAGGAAGGATCTTCTATCTCAGGCACAGGGCAACATTTTATCCCTGCCCCGAATTGTGGAATCTTTCATGTTTGGCCCCTAAGGGTACCAACTGAGGGACACAGGGCTTTTTCCTGAGGTTATCGAGACCTTCTTAAATGCTCTGGCTTTTTTCCACTTGGAACAAGTTCGGGTAAGATCTTAGGGCAGAAGAGGACCTCTTCGCCTCTATGAATAGCGCAATGTCTCCTCTACTTCTCCCTGAAATCACCCAGCCCCCCCTTGGGTCTGGACGTTAAGACACATAGATGACCTAGAATGCGTCTGTATGCGTTTCTTTCCCCGGTTTCTCTGCTCCCGGGAGTCTTGGCAATGTTCATCAGCAAGGGTCTTGCCTCCTACAAATGGCGCTGCGCTGGCTGAACAGGATATGTTTCTCGGAGTTAATACCTCTCCTCGGCGGCTCGCCTTGGGCGATTCCAAACAGGGAGGACCTTCTCATCCCTGGCCTGAATTGTAAAACCTTTCATATCTGGCCCCTAAGGGTACCAACTGAGGTTCACAGGGCTTTCTCTTGAGGTTACCGGGACCATTTCAAGTGCTAGGGCTCCCTCCACTTGGATCTGATCTGGGCAGCTCTTACAGGGCAGAAGAGGACCTCTTCGCCTCTGTTGATAGCGCAATGTCTCCTCTACTTCTCCCCGAGTCGCCCAGTTCACACACACCCCTCTCGGGGGGGAGCTGATCGTGGTGATGCATACATGGCACAAATGCACCTGCATGCGATTCCCTCTACTAAAGTTCATATTACAGAACCAGCTAACTGCCAGTTTGCTTCAGTTCTGGATTTTCTGTAGAAAGAACTGTCAGCGGGCACTTGCCTCGCCACTGCCAGGTTCTATGTGGCCACCACTGCGGTTTGCCACACCTTGGTGGGCGGGGTGCCCCCTAAGAGGCATCCTCGCTAGGACCTCTTCATAGGGTAAGACCCCCTTTTTAGATCACTAGAGTCAGCGTTTGGTAGACTTCTGACTCTCAAGATGGTTTTTCTTATGGCAATTTCGTCTCTAAGGAGACTTGGGTACCTACAGGCTCTGTCTCTTTTGCCGGCCTGTTTAGAGTTTGCCCCAGCTATGACCAAAAGCATTCTTTGCACCCTCACCCTAACTGCCTGCCCAAGGTGTGACCCTTGGCCGGTTGTTTTCTAAGCCTTCTGTTCCCTGCCGTTTGTAACGCCGGAGCAGCTAAGACTTCTCAGACTTTGTCTAGTCTGTACCCTTCAGACTTATGTCCACCACATATGTCCAGCAATTCTTCACTTGGGGCCGGGGGCGGTCACCTCCTTGCAGACTATGTCACTTTGGGTGAGGGACATTATTGCACGGGCCTACGAGGCGCGCGGTCAAGCTTCGCCAGTAGGTTTTAAGGCACACTCTACCAGAGGGCTCTCCTCCTCTAAAGCCTTGGCTAGAGGTCTCCCTCTGCAGCAAGTTTGTGATGCGGCAGGTTGTCCTCTCCGCACACATTTATTAGACTTTAATAATTTGGATGTTCTGCCACTCCGGGCTCTTACGCCCTCGAGTCAACATCTCAAGCTCATGTCTGAACAAGTTTGTGATGCGGCGGGCTGGTCCTCTCCGCACACATTCATCAGTTTTTATGACAAGTTTGTGTTGTGACAGGGTTCTCTTCGCACACATTCATCAAACTTTATGAGTTAGATGCTTTGCTACTCTGGGCTCTTATGCCCTTGAGTCGACATCTCCGCTCATGCCTGAACAAGTTTGTGATGGCAGGCTGGTCATCTCCGCACACATTCATCAAATTTTATGGTTTAGATGTTTGTTACTCCGGGCTCTTATGCCCTTGAGTCGACATCTCAAGCTCGTGTCCGAGACCTCTCGCGTTCTTGTGAGCACACTGCACAACCGTAGGGGTCCGGACAGCCCCAGTGCGGAGGCGTGGGTATTGCGTTCCCAAAGCGCTTAGCAAAGCGCAGCATCATAAGTGAAGCTTTTTGAAAAGGGAACGTCTCGGGTTACATGTGTAACCCTTGTTCCCTGAAAAAAGCAGAACGAGATGCTGCGCTTCTTTGCCGCACTGGGACGTCCCAGGACTGTTCTTCAAAAAGAAGTATCTGACGACACCTGGTGACGTATCCATTTATAGCCTGGCCTCAGGTGCGTCTAATGATCACATCAGCTGAGGCTATAAATTCCAGTCAATGTTCATTGACGTGTTACACACATATTCACAGCTCGGTCACGACTAGGGTTGTTCCCAAAGCGCTTAGCAAAGCGCAGCATCTCGTTCCGCTTTTTTCAGGGAACAAGGGTTACACATGTAACCCGAGACGATTTTGCTGTTTCGGAAGGAAATTGGTACTTTAATTAACCAAAGTGGAATTCAACTGATCACAATGTATAGTCAGGACATTACTGATGTAAAAAAAAGCACCATCACTCTTTGAAGTAATTTTTTATAAAAATCTAGACAGGCCACATTTCCAGCAGCCATCACTCCAACACCTTATCATTGAGTATTCATGCAAAATTGATAATTTGGTACTAGAAAATATAGAAAAGATATGTGTTATATCAAACACAGCTGAAAGCTATTTGGTTCATTAAATGAAGCTTTACATTGTCTTTGTGTTTGTTTTTGAGTTGCCAATGTATGCAATAGACTGGCATGTCTTAAGGGCAATATTAGGTAAAAAATGGCAACAAAAGAAACAGCTTTCTCTAGAAACTTGTCAGTCAATCATTGTTTTGAGGAATAAAGTCTATACAATACTTGAAATTGCCAAAAAAAAGAATTCATAAAAAGGTGTAAACTACAGTCTTCAAAGACAAAGGACAACTGGCTCTAAGAAGGAAAGATAGAGATGTGGAAGGCCAGATGTACAACTAAAGAAGAGGATAAGAACATCAGAGACTCTAGTTTGCGAAATAGATGCCTCACATGTCCTCAGCTGGCAGCTTCATTGGTGTTGAGTTGGTAGAATTCTGTTTCATGTACAACAGTAAAGTGAAGAATTGGAAAGTAAAGGCCACTTTTGAAACAGAAAATAAAAACAAAAGGTTAGAGTGGGCAAAGAAACAGACATTGGACAACAGATAATTGGAAAAGAGTGTTATGGATCTTAACCCCTTTGAGCTTTTGTGAGATCAGCTAGACTGTAGGGTGCGTGAGAAGTGCCCGACAAGACAGGCCTGCAGGAAGTTTGGTGTGAAATGGATTTACCTGAGTATCTAGACAAACTGACAGCTGGAATGCCTAGGATCTGCAAAGCTGTCATTGCTGCACGTGCAGGATTTTTTGATGAGGGTTCTTTGAAGTAACTTAAGAATTTCTGAACATTGTTTCACATTGAAATTAATAATACTTAATTAACCCTCTGGGGTCGACGGATGCGCCGGCACGTCCTGCTGGATATTTTTGTCATTACAGCAGAAACAACTTAAAATACTCCATAATTTTGGGGTATACAGATAAGTTTAAGATATCATTAGAGACTATAAAGGGTCTACTTTTATTTGTGTACACTCACAATAACAACAAAATCTTGTGCTTCTGTAAAATAAAGAAAATAAAAAGGGTGAGCTGTCAGCAGTAATACAGAGTAATCTCTGTGTTCATGAGCATATTTCAGAAACACGTCACAAAAATGAACTGAAACTCTGTGAATACTTATCACACAAACATGGAACATATGTCTAAAGAAAGCTTAAAATGGTCTTTTTAATAAACCAATTCAAATTTAAAACAAATATTCTCCTGCGATGCAATCTGTATGGAACAAAGCGATGTACAGTTTTTACTGGTCTATCTAATTATCTGTAATGTGATCCCACCCACCAACAGAGCGTGCCATTCATACGCTAATGTGCTGAGAGGATCAACGCAAATGTACACGTCCCCCAACTGTGAGGTT
The DNA here is from genome assembly GCA_032164185.1 of Moxostoma hubbsi. Lineage (NCBI taxonomy): Eukaryota > Metazoa > Chordata > Actinopteri > Cypriniformes > Catostomidae > Moxostoma > Moxostoma hubbsi. The sequence goes on along the minus strand of JAVLUX010000016.1, from coordinate 26,780,027 downwards.
TAATGTAAACACATTTCATTCATTTTTCTGCGCATTTGCAACGATGCACAAGTGAGAAAGCTCCAGGATTGTAAGGAAGAGTTAACATTTTCCTCAGAAGAAGAGCTGGACTCCGATGAACGTTTGTATTTTGAAGAGAGACTTGATCCAGAAATAAATCCAGTCTTGGAGAGCAGAAGAGACATCTTTAAATGGTAGTGTAGGTTTAAAATTAAGTAAAGTCTTTATGTAAAGAAAAAATATAGTCAGATTACTTCTTTTAACTTAAAACTTGATTTTGATCATTAAGTCTTTCTGTCACATTCCTCATTAATAGGCCCAGTGGAGGGGTTATTTTCTCTCAGGTGTGAATTACACTCCATATTCACAATTGTTCACGCCTCCAGACCTTTCAACACTAAAATTGTCTTCTAAAAGTTAAATTAGTATATTGTTTTGTATGAATGTGTGATCAGGATGGTTTTAACATTATTTTGTAGCAAAAACTCTAGGCTACAAGATCCAGCACTCAAAAGTCTTGTGGACAAATGTTTAGTATGTGTTATATGGCCTTATTCCAGTGACTTAAAATTTTCGTTTTTTCAAAAACTATGCAAACTCAAAAATACAAACCTGTACATACATGTTGCTCACATATTATTGTAGCCCAGTTTGTGCTGAATACAGTGTTATCCATTAATATGTTTTTAAGTAACTGAAAAAAGCACAAATGTCAAGGCATGTCAAAACTTCTCCAGGGCCCAAAATACCCTCAGACCCCAGAAGGTTAAATAATAGTAACTTGTCACAATATTATTGTCCTGACTAAAATTTGTCATCAGTTGAATGTCACTTTGGTGAATGAAAGTACCAATTTCTTTCCATAAGAGCAAAATCTGTACAACTTCGGCCACCAGTGTGTGTGTGTGTGTATATATATATATATATATATATATATATATATATTCAGGAAAGTAAGTCATAATTTAAGTTTTAAGTTTTTTCCATATGGAAAATGTTTACTAACTAATAAATCTTAAAAAAAACAGACCTATCATGAGCTCCGATGTTGTTAATCAAAGGTTCATGCTTCCACTGATGATATCAGTCAACGTTATTTTATTTTATTAAATCTGGTTTAATAGCAGAATTCCTGGTGAAGACCTACACTACCCATGAACCATAAGGGGAATCATAACAGAATAAAGGCAATTATACTTTGTGTTTAATAAACAGTATTTTTATTACTATACCTACCTAGCACCATTTTATTACAACAGCTGTTGTTTTATTGCACCTCCATGCCAGTCTCTAGAATTACAGATGCGAGACAAACTTGGACGATGTCTCATTTGAAGGAGCAGCCACAAATTATGGATTGTAACAATCTATCACAACACTAACTGCAATACAGTCACATACATTAAATAAATAAATAAAATAAAATGAAAGAAAGATGTTGACATTAGTTCTCAATTGATGAAGCATATAGTACTGTCATTTATCAGATGAATAAACATTTGATGCTTTGATTTGTAACTGTATGTCTCCCTATAATGAAAAAAGTGATTGTCAACCACAAAAGTTCATGAAAGAGCAACACTTTGTATGCTTTAAGTAATTCCTCTCTTTTTTCTATTTCCTCTGCCCCTCCTACCTCTCTCCCTCTCTTCACTTCTTTGAGAGGTTTCCTGTCGGAGCGGTGCAGGGGTTGAAGTGAATGATGAAGAGGCTGAGCAGGGGGCCTGGCAGCATTGCATCCCACACAGATGCCTCTCTTGTGGGCATGCCGGGAGAGACATGGCCCCCGATCGAGGGTTGCTGGCAGACTGGAGCTGGAGCTGCAGAGGGAGACAGTTCATACATTAATCTACCTTACCACCCTCCATGTACCTGTCTGTTTTCTCAACTCATCTCTTTTTCCACTTCTCCTTCTTTCTATTCTTGGAATGTCTTTCTTAAACTCCTTCAAGCTGACTTTTTAAGGTTTTTCTTCAACAAAGCCAACCACAATTGTGTTTCTAAATCATTCTCACTAATAGTAGCCCCCCAACACCCCCCCCCCCCCCCCCAACACCACCAAAAGTTCCATTCACTCCATGTGAGGGTGAGCTGACAGATAAAAGGTAGAATGGAAATGAGCGTGTCCATCCATCCTTGCCTCCCTCATCTCCTATCTCTTCCCTCTCTCTCCTCTGTCTTCTTATTCCAGGTGTGCTGGTGTCTGTGGCATCCTCTTTTTCTTATCACCAGAGGCAGGGAGGAGTCATGGGTAAACAACACGCATCATTACCTATTTGAGTAAAGTAGTCCGGTTCTGGTGCCTTCAACCATTGCAGAAATACTAATGCGTCTGGACCCATCTACCAGCCCAACTTTGTACAAGCCTAGAGGTGATTTGGGGATTCACACCCTCTTATATAGCACAGATAACTTGGCATATATTTGCCCTTGTGACTCTAAATAGAGCCTCAGGGCATGTCTAAAGAGTAGTGTTGAGCACCCCAGTTCCTCATCTATGCAGTAATGTCAAGGACAACACTATAGGAAAGGCAGAAAGCCACTAAAACCTTAATTATCTTGCACAACAGTGCCCACCCACCATTTCAGCCATCTTTGTTGCAATAATTTTTTTTTCTACATTCATTGTTTTCCCATAGGGATTCCATAAAATCCTTCATAGGAGAGTTCTAAGCCATGAACCTAATCAACTAGCTCTGAGATGAAACAAACTTTGATTTGAAGCAAAAAAATCTGCAATTTAACATATACTGTAAAATATACCATTGATTGACAAACTTGGAGCTCACAATAAGTTTGTTTTTTTAAGATTTACAAGTTATTGTTAAAAATATATTCACAAAAAGGATTTTTACTTCCAGAATCTGATGTTTACACTCTATTGGGTTTGCCTGCACATTAGAGAAGGTGAAGGTGTTAAATATGAAGTTGGCCCTTCAGGTTTGCCTTCATACTGATGGACCAGCATATTGTAGAAATATTTTATATATAAATGTTTGTTTTTTTGCTAAATAATAATGGGCAGAATACAAATAAATAAATAAAAAAGACTCTTGACCTGTAAGGTCAGAAAATAGCATAATGCAGTGCTTAGCTATATTATATGTATTATTTTTTTTTTCATAACACGTTAATATGTGGAAATGTAATGCATTACTTTAATCTTATAGAAACATTTAATAAGTCATATTGTATAATGAACACTTTTAAGGCACACAATTTTAGCTCTGCAAAACCTTATTTGGCATGTTAGGGTGTAAAATGGCAGATCTGTAAATTGGTGCTAGCATCATCTGTAATTAAGTGTCACAAGCTCTTCTGAATTTATCATTAAGCAGGGTAGGAAATGCATTTGGTTTCAAATTCCAATAACTCCATCATTCAGACACAAGACCACAATCTCATGCAATGCTCTCACACAGGCATGCTGCTAATTATAGAGCTAACAACACAACACACACCGCCACGCACATACACGTGCACACGCGTGCACAAAACACACAAACATGTTGGTGCGGCTATCCTTATGATGACTCTCCATAGACATTATGATTTTTATACTATAGATTCAATCCCCTAACCCTACCCCTAAACCTAACCCTCACAATTTGAATTATGGGGACACTAGAAATGTCCTCATAAACCACATTTATAGCATAATACCCTTGTAATTACCAGTTTATAATTTAAAAAGTTTCCTCATAAACCAACTAAACACACACTCTCTCTCTCTCTCTGAATGTTTGGCATCCAGTTTACCCTATAGATATACACAAAGGAACACTTTATTGTTTAGAGGTCGCTCTTTCAAAATTCATATTTTTTTATTCAAACATAAACTTTGTCTCAAATGTTGCTACTAAAACTTGCCATTGCTATCTAGGAGAAACTATTTCGATTTTAGAGATAACTCTTTTTTTTGGTCTTTCCTATGGACATTTCAAGGTCCTGCCTTGACCTAAACTGCTTCAGCAATGTTACTTCAGTGAAGCAGCATTACAGCACAGTTTTAGAAGTTTCCTGCACACTAGGCCTGTGGAGACTTTGAGCAAATTATGGTACTTAGCTGTTTGTTTCAGATTCTACTTACAGTGCATTCTGACTTGAGGACGATCTGTTCATCTATGCAAATGGGCAGCCATGCCAAAAGAAAGATTGAGAAGCAGTTGGGAGCGAAGTTAAGCAGAAAGAGTTGTGGTCGACTGAATGATCTGATGAAGAGTTTTAATTGCCTGCCATTTTCTTCTATCTGTCAGTAACATTTTACAGCTCTAATAGACCTTTTTCACAGCCGGTGATGATGCATTTCCACCTTATTTATCAGCGTAAATCTCACAATTCGTTTTTCATATTATAAATCCTTTAAATATTGAGAGTAAATTTATAACATTATGCTTATTATTATCCCCGTCCTGTGGCTGCCTCCCAGGCCTTCTGACCCAGTCCCCATCCTGTGGCCGCCTCCCAGGCCTCCTGACACGGTTCCCGTCCTGTGGCCACCTCCCAGGCCTCCAGACCCGGTCCCCACCTTGAGGTCATCCCCTTTGTTTCCTAGCCTTCCACGGCTCCGCCTCCCGAGCCTTCCAGGGATCCGCCTCCAGAGCCTTCCACGGCTCCGCCTTCCATGGCTCCGCCTTCCGAGCCTTCCACGGCTTCGCCTTCCATGGCTTCGTCACAAGAGCCTTCCACATCACCAGAGCCTTCCACGGCTCCGCCTCCTGAGCCTTCCACAGTTTCGCCTTCCACGGCCCCGTCTCCTGAGCCTTCCAAGGCTCCATCTCCTGAGCCTTCCACGGCATCGCCTTTCAGGGCTCTGTCTCCAGAACCTTCTACTGCTCCACCTCCTGAGCCTTCCATGGCTCCGCCTTCCACGGCTCTGTCTCCGGAACCTTCTACGGCTCTCCCTCCTGGGCCTTCCATGGCTCCACCCTCGAAGTCCTCCCTGGCTTCGCCTTCCACGGCTACGTCCCCAGAGCCTTCCACGGCTCCGCCTTCAGAACCTTCTACAGCTCCGCCTCCTGAGTCTTCCAAGGCTTTGCCCTCCATGGCTCCGCCACCTGAATCTTCCATGGCTCCGCCTTCCACGGCTCCGCCCTCGGAGTTCTCCCTGGCTGTGGTCCTGTGGCCACCTCCCAGGCCTCCTGACCCAGTCCCCATCCTGTGGCCGCCTCCCAGGCCTTCCAACCCAGTCCCCGTCCTGTGGCCACCTCCCAGGCCTTCCAATCCAGTCCCCATCCTGTGGCAGCCTCCCAGGCCTCTTGATCCAGTCCCCATCCTGTGGCCGCCTCCCAGGCCTTCCGAAACAAGTCCCCGTCCTGTGGCCGCCTCCCAGGCCTCCTGACCCAGTTCCCGTCCTGTGGCCACCTCCCAGGCCTCCAGACCCGGTCCCCACCTTGAGGTCATCCCTTTGGTTTCCTTGCCGTCCGCCTGACCTGCTCTGGTCTCCCTGGTCCTCAGCTCCATCTTGGACCTGCCTCCCTGTCTTTGCCCCTTGGACTGCCTGTTTGCCCCTTGTGCCCCCCCCCCCCCCCCCCCTTGGACTGCCTGTTTGCCCCTTGTGCCCTCCTTGGTCTGCCTGCCCGCCCCGAGCCCCCCCTTCACTCCTTGGATGATTTGTGTTTTGTTTTTGTGATTTTCTTTTAGGAGCGTCTAGAATCCGTTCCTTTGAGGGGGAGTCATGTCACGATTCCCTGTTGTCTGCCCTGTGTTTCTCCCTTGCCATCTGTCCCGACTACACTTCCCATAATTCTCTGCCCTCATCACTGCCAGCTGTTCCTTCATTGTCCTCACCTGTGGTTCATTTAGTCATCATCCATTGTGTATTTAAAGCCCTGTTGTATTATTAGTCTTTGTGAGTTGTTAAATGTAATGTATGTCCTTGACTGTGTTCCTGCCCGTGCCCTTCATGGATGATTCTCTTGTTTATATTTTGGTTTTCCCATCGCGGATGTTTCATTTGTTCCCTGTGTTTTTAGTTACCCTGTTCATCTTTTGTGTTTCCATTAAAAACTGCATTTAGATCCTCACTCCTCATCTGCCCTCGTTACAGTATTCAGTATTCAGATCTTCATCTTTTTTAAAGTTTTTAATGTTGCAGCCTTACACCCTACACTGGCTGCAAGCAGCGCGTTGCATCAAAAGCAATAGAACCCCATTATAATCAATGATGCTGTCTACACTGGGAGAGTCTGTTGCAGCGCGTCCATCACGCAGACAATAAACGAGTATCGCATTCCATTTTACACTGCACACATTGGTGCTACTACACAAATTAAACGGATTAGAATGTTTGTGTTGATGCGTCCGATGTAGACAGCCTCAAGCCGTTTCGTCACGTCTTGTCAACGGACGTTCCTGGTCTAGACTGGTTGTTATGCTAAAATGCTTTAAATATTTATTTTTTTCACATCAGTCTACCGAAAACATATTTTTGATAACTTTGCACATTTATTAAAAAGAACAAACAGAAATATCACTGTAGAGGGGTTCCAGAAGAAAGGAAACGGGAGCCGGTGTTGTAGTCCAAGTAAGTGTGCTTTTTATTTTTCACGTTTAACTCAAAATGTTCTTTTCAGCCAGTCATTTACTTTTCACACACAGCTTCCATTAAATAGTACAAGCAACTTAAATTTAACAGAGATACATCTTCTCAGCATAGCTTCAGGGTTTATGCGTGTGTGTGTGTGTGTGTGTGTGTGTGGCACCAACTCTCTCTGGCTTTTAAATCCCGTCTCCGCCATCACTGAAATTATATATAGTTGTTTAATATCAATAATCACCAGGTGATGGCTCTTACTGCTTCCTCTCTCCCCAGTGACAGACACACAACCACATCCCACTCCACATACCCCCACCACCCGACTCAGGTCTGGGCCCTGTCTGGCCTGCTATCAGCCACATTCATCTGCGGCCTCGGCCTGTGTACCACTTTAAATTTGAACGGCTGAAGTACCATGTACCAATGACTGATCCACGCATTCGTATCCTTTATGTGGTGGAGCCACCGAAGCAGGGCGTGATCCGAGCAGAGGATGAAGGCCTACCCCAGTAGGTAATTGCGGAGGGTTAGGACAGACTATTTGATGGCCAGGAACTCTTTCTCAATCTTGCTTATTTCTTAGTCTCCCTCAAACAGAGCTTGCGACTAATGTATAGCACAGACTGTTCCACCTCCTCCACCTTTTGCGAGAGAACAGCCCCCACCCCCTCTCTGATGAATCCATCTTCAAAATGAAGATGAGAGAGAAGTTTGGAGCATGTAAAAGTGGCCTGCCACAGAGTGCAGATTTCACTCGTGTGAAAGCCCATTGGCACGCCTCCATCCACTGGACTGGATCTGGCACCCCCTTTTTAGTGAGATTGGTCAAGGGGCTGGTGACATCAGAGAAATTAGGCACAAACCTTCAGAAGTAACCCCATAAACTGTCTCACCTCCTTTTTGGTCTTTGGACCTAAGTGGAAGTCCAGATACCGTACTTACACCCATCCAATTGCAAATATTTTTGTGTTTGCCGTGAGCCCCACCCACCTCACTGACCTCAGGATGGATCTTAGGTGCTGCATATGCCTGTGTGGGCGGAGAATCTTATCCATGAGGCTCTGGAATATGGCGGGAGCCCCGAACAAGCCGAACGGAAGAGTGGTGAATTGGTGTAATCCAAACAGAGTGGAGAATGCAGTTTTTTCTCAGGATAAAGGAGTTAAGGGGATCTGCCAATACCCCTTTGTTAAATCCAGTGTCGGAAAAAATTGAGCTGCACACAACCGATTGAGCAGTTCGTCAATTCGGGACATTGGGTATGCATCAAATTTAGACAACATGTTGACTTTATGGTAATCCACACTGACCCGTCGCTCTTAGGTAGAAGAACAACCGGGCTGGCCCAATCACTGTGCAATTCTTCTATTACCCCCATTTCGAACATTGTCTCTAATTCATCCTGAATCACCTTTTTCTTGTGTTTGGGGGTGGGTGGGGTCTCAATATGGTGTTGTATGAGGTTCATATTACCAGGAAAAGGAGAGAGCACGTCCTCAAATTCCTTTTGCAACTTGGCCACCCCCGTGAGCTGGGACGGTAAAAGGTGATCTCATCAAGGGACCGGGGTCAATGGATCAGCTTTGAACTTCACCTTTGGCCCGAGTTCCACTCTCTCCGGAACTACTGTCGCATGGACACGGGAACCGCCTCTCTCCATAATCTAAGGAGGTTGAGGTGGTAGATTTGACGTGCTACGCCTCTATCTGTTCGATTAACCTCATAATCAAGATTCCCGACTCGCCGTGTAACCTCAAAGGGCCCTTGCCACTTGGTGAGTAATTTCTATCTCGATGTGGGTAGTAATACAAGTACTTTGTCTCCCAGCGCAAATTCCCATAGCTGGGCACCCCATTATAGAGCCGGCTTTGTCTCTCTTGAGCTTGGAGCAAATTTTCACATGACAACTGACCCAGTGTGTGTAGATTTGCTTGAAGATCAAGGACATACTGAATAACATTTTTGCTTTGGGAAGGTCCCTCCTCCCTCACCTCCCATATGACGTCAAGCACCCCGAGGTCCCAACGTCCATACAGGAGCTTGAAGGGGGAAAACTCAGTGGGGGCTTGTGGAACCTCTCTGACTGCAAATAATAGAGGTTCCAACCATTTGTCCCAATTTCTAATGAATCATATTTTTCAGTGGTCGATTAAATCATTCAACCTGCCCATCAGTTTGTGGGTGGTAAATGCTGGTACGAATCAATTTATTCCTCAGAAATGTATAATGTACACACAGTGTAGGTGACATAATTGTGTGCCTTGATTGGTGAGGATTTCCTTTGGAATTCCCACCCGAGAGATAACTTTTAAGAGTGCCTCTGCAACACGGCGGTCTGAGATTCATTAGGCGGTCACTGCTTCCGGAGCTTCCAAGAGGGCTGTCTTTGGCACTGCTTCCGGAGCTTCCAAGAGGGCTGTCTTTGGCATGTCGGGGACCCAGATCCACGTCCCCACCTCCATTACTGGACACTGGTCTTGGACGTGTCCCGACTCCCCACAACTCCAAAAGACCGCTTCTTCATTACTGCCTCTGGGGTTGTGGCGGGGATCTGTCTGGAGCTAGCTAGCTCTGTAAGGCCTGACGATCTGCGGCCTGGGCTTGGTGGAGCTCCTTAAAACACCGCTCCTGGACGTGGAGGGCTTCATGATGTGTTTCCTGGATGCTAAGCAGGGCACGGATGACTTCTCTCAGCGGTGAGGTGTCAGTTGCGGCCAGTCTTCATCGCAACTTCTCAGCATGGCTTCAGGGTGTGGGTGTGTGATACCAACTCTCTCTGCCTTTTTGTCACATTGCCTGCCTTTTGAAGCTTGTCTCTGCCATCACTGAAATGAGAAACATGTGTTTTGTGTGTCAATAATTACCAGGTGATGGCTCTTACCACTCCCTCTCTCCCCAGTGACAGATATACAACCACATACCGCTCCACAATCACATTGACAATATTACAACCCTTTCCTATGACACTTGAAATTTAACTCCCATTTCCCTGGATCATCTTTGAGACATTTATACACTTTGATTGGAGTATACCTGTGGCAAATTTAATTGATTGGTCATGATAGTCACACAAATGTCTATATAAGTTCCCAAAGCTGAAAATGCATATCAGAGCAAAAACTAAGCCATGAGGTCAAAGGAACTGCCTTCAGAGTTCAGAGACAGGATTGTGTCAAGGCACAGATCTGGGGAAGACTACAAAAACAAATTAAGGTTGCATCATGTTTCTTTGACTAAATGTTTGAAATAAAAACTTGCAATTTGTTTCGTCAGTGTGTGTGTGTGTGAGCGCGTAGAGAGGGATCAGCGAGCAGTATCCTGCATTATAAACATTAGGTCACATGGTGTTGGGGTGGTGTTGGTGTATGTATATATATATATATATATATATATATATATATATATATATATATATATATATATATATATATACATATACATACATACATACATACATACATACAGGGTTGGGAGGGTTACTTTTGAAATGTATTCCACTACAGATTACATGTTGCACAATGTAATTTGTAATGTATTCCGTTATATTACTATATACAGTTACTTATATTTTGAATACAGTTTATTGACTTCCAAAGCCGCAAATATGACAACAACAATGTCTTTGAATTTTCAGCATTTGGGGGCTTTTCACAGAAAACTTTTATTCTGGTGAATGGTTTGATTTATTTATCAGCATATCATGCAGATATATATTTTTTAGCAATTGACATTCCTATTATTGATGTATTTATTTCCTCCTAATTAAGTTGTGATTCAGTGATTAAGATAATCAAAATTAGCACTATTGTCATTCTGTTCTTGTGCAACAGAGGGAGTGTACATGTGCATGCTGAGATGTGATAGATCAACGCCCTCTGTGAATCTGTAAATGTGACAAAGTTTTATCATCTGACTCAGGGTTGGATGATAATTGGCCCACACCTTCCCCGCTATGGTTGTCATTACACATACACCAGAAGTCTTCAATGTCCTGAAACTGTGAAGTCACTCTCTTCAAACTGAACAGAAGTCTTAATCTAGTTACATGCAAGCGGGTTGAGATCATCTTACAGTTTGATGAAACAAGCTGTACTGAGAGAAGCTGACCGTTGTGTACGTGGGAAAGCGAATGTCTCTACCTACTGCCTTGTGTCCATCCAAGAACATGTTTTGTGGACAATGGTTGAACTTATTTGCCATGCCTAAAGTAAATAAAGACAACTTACACAAATAAAATGTCCATTTTAATGAGTCATTGCAACCAATTTCCACGAGTTATTTACATAACCTTGGCTATTCAGATTTTATGAACCAGAGGGTGTTGGCTGCAGCGTTCACTTTTTTTGTCCATTGAATGGGACCCAAAATGTTCACCCAAAAATGAAAATTCTGTTATTATGTACTCACCCTAAAATCATACCAAACCTATATAACTTTATTTCTTAATTGAATGTGTGTGTGTGTGTGTGTGTGTGTGTGTGTGTGTGTGTGTGTGTGTGTGTGTGTTTTGTACTTTTTGGAGCTTGATAGACCAATCAATAGTCAATATTCATTTTTATTTAATGACAAATAAACCATGTGAAGTCTTTTAAAAATGTCTCCTTTTGGGTTCCATGCAACCTTAGAGTGATTAAATTAGACTAAGCATTTTAGAGGAATGTGTTGTGGTTGAGGGCACAAAGAGAGCTTAATGTGTTGTGTTGGGATGTCCTCAACCCTGAATTGTCACACAACCGAAGTGGGCGCCGAAGTGTGTTTGCACAAGTGTCTATCTGTTTGGACAGGTCTGGGCTGTGTTCACACAAGCACAAATGCATCAATATTTGTGTGTGTATGTGTGTAGGGGTGATTTGATTCATCATGCCTCCTCTCATCAACTGTTGCCTGCTTTAAAACACACCTGAGAGTCTAAATGTTTGCAGTCACAACAATAATAGCATCAATGCGGTTGCTCACGCAGCTACTTTGTTTGGCATCTGTTACAGCAAATTACATCAGCAATACCACACCATTACCTGAGCTCTTACTGGCACATATCAACAGCCAGTAGGGAACAGTATGTGTGTGTGTGTGTGTGTGTGTCTTCCACCCCCCAGACACCTGCCACTCCAGTTTACAATCATGACTTGCTATTGAAACTGCTGTTCTCAGTCATACACAGAGGCAGTAAAGCACTTTTCCAGTATGCTAAGAGCTTTTGTTTGCTATAATCTGAACACTATGCGTACAATTACGAACATTACATTGCATAACTTCAAGACATTTTATACCATCTAAAAGGGGATATAAACATGGGCTTATATATATTTAAATAAATAATTAAAATAAATATATTTATAATTACTATAGACTACCTCTCACCCACACTCTAACCCTAAAAGGAAAACTGCCCTATAGTCCACGTTCGTGGTCATTTCTAGATATTTGCCATCTGGAAGGCATCACAAAGTAATTAACATCTTAAAAAGATCAGATTGACAAACATTCTAATTCATAAATGCCACAAAGACATCTACTTAATGTTTTAATTACATCGAAGACATACTCTTATAGATGTACTGCAGATGAGTAAACAATGTGTCTTCCAGATGTAAACACACAAACATCAAATAGGTGTCTGCGGAATGTATGTGTTTTCAGTGTTGTGTTTAACAGCGTGCCATTTCACGATAATTCAATGCAATTTTCAAAATGGATGAAACTAAATACTCTAAACTTTTGACTTGAACAGGTTTCAATGTAAAAACTTATCAAGGTTTCTTACCAGATGTAGTTTTGTTATCATTTCTCCCAAACTGATTTTGATTTTCATTTGATTTTAGATCACCATTGTTTAGGTTTAGGTTAACATTTTAGGTTAAGGAGGTACATTTGACTTATTTACTCCCTCCATCTAATATTAACCTTAAAACTCACCCCCAATTATGACACCAATTCACTTGCTTTTTCACCTTGTGTGCAAAACATGAATTATATACCTGTTAACATCTAAACAAATTCAAAAAGTGGTGTGGTGTTTCATAACAGTTTATGGGTAATGATATGAGAACCATATGCTCAAAGCAACATTTAAATACATGTCTGAATTAAACACTCTGGACAATTTTGTCCATATTGCGTGCAAATACAAGATAACAGGGAGTAACATAACTTTTCCAGTTAGTTTGATAGAAAGGCTTTGCGATCGCAAAATAGGGTCAAGCACTTCCTGTTCAATACAAAACCAGGGAGGGACTCTCTCAGACAGAAGTGACCAATGGGCAAAATGTCTGAGAACAAATGCATAATGATAAAAAAATCTTGTGTAGGCCTAGCCCACCTTTGTCAATCAGCCTCTGTAACTTATTGAAGTGTAATCTAGGACGTTTACCATTCCAAATTAAAGACTTTGCCATGCTATAAAATTGCTTGAAATAAGAGAGGGGGAAATCTATAGGGAGAGATTGTAGCAGGTAGGTGAATTTTGGAATACAATTCATTTTAATAACATTAACCTTCCCAGTCATAGATAAATGTAATGCTCTCATCGCTCAAAAACCTTTTTATTAAAGAGTCAAAATTAACTCTAACTAAATCACACAAATTTGCTGGGAATAAAATACCCAAACACTTAATGCTCTGTTTAGGCCACTGAAAGGTGCCCGGCTGAAAAGCTGTTACAGGACAGTACGTTGTCAGAGCCAAAGCTTCGGATTTAGACCAATTCACTTTGTATCCTGAGAATTTATAAAAGGAATTAATAATTCTGTGGAGGCAAGGAATAGATCTAGTTGGGTCAGAAAAAATCATAAAATATCATCTGCATGAGGGAAAAGCTTATGTGCCACACCTCACGCCACACCCCTGGAAAATCATCCTCTTTTCTTATCGCGGCTGCCAATGGTTCCAGGGCAAAACAGAACAATAAGTGGAAAATAGAGCAACCCTTCCGAGTGCCCCTATCCAGAGGAAAATAATCTGAAATTAATCCATTCGTTTGAACCACCACTACCGGGTGTTTATAAAGTAACTTAATCCAGCCAATAAAAGTATTCCAGAACATGTACATTTCCAAAACACTAAAAAGATAATCCCATTCTACCATATGAAACAAATTTCAGTGTCAAGCGAGATGGCAGCGACCGGAGTCTGATCGTTCACCACTGCCCACATGACATTAATGACATTAATGTTATCAAAAGAGTTATGGCCCCGAATAAACCACAACTTATCTATATGTATAAAAGATGTCATATCTTAATCAATTAGACAACATTTTTGACAATATTTTAACATCTAGCTGGATCAGGGAAATTGGACGATAACTTTTACACTCCTTTTTAAGAATCAGATTGACCTGGGCTTGTATCATATTTGGCGGAAGCTTTCCATTCTTTAATGATTTTGGATAAACTTCTATCAAATGTGGAGCCAGTTCTGTAGCATAAGATCTAAAAAATTCAGCGAGTATGGAGAGAGCAGCATAAGAGAGCCTCAGATCATGCTGTCGTGAGAGGGAGAGTCAGGAACGAAGAGAAAGCTACACCAAAACTCTTAATTCTCTGTAAAAGCAAAAAGTCTATTCATTAAAGTCTTACCGTTGTGGAAGCCCCGTTCCCTGTGTCGTCTTTCATGGAAAGTTGTCACACTCCCCTACTGGAGCCAGCACTAAAGAAAACATGCCCACCACATATCCTCCAAAATGTTTCAGCTTCCTGCGGGGAAAGATGCACTATATCATATTTCTTATGCTTATGAAGAGAAATAACATTCCTTTTTTTATGGGGTGCCCCAACCCATTCACATTCCACATGGAGAGAGACAATCCACTCATATTATCATTTTACATTTTGACATATAAGAAAAAATGGATTGTGAGAAAAAAAGATTATAGAGACCACATTCCAACATTAGTGCAACCATCAAAACCCAAACATCCCCAGAACCAAACAAACAGAAGAAAAAAAAACATGCACATTAACCCCACGCACGACTGTACCAACTGGCATCCATCCCTCCAAACTCAAACAGTCCATGCATGCGTACGAGAATCCCCGCGACAACTTTGCCGTCGGATTACTCAAGTCCGTTGTTTCTATACAAATAGAAAAATGCAACCTCCGAATCACACTTGTCACCAATTATTCAAACGTTATTACTTCATACTTGCCAGTCTCCTGTATGATCTTGTAGTCTGAGCATCCTAGCTCGCCCTAAATAGCAACATGGGCTCAACCAGTGATGTGAGTTTGAGGCAGGATTATCTGTTTGACTTCATGTAGAATGTTTGCAAAGAGACCATCATTTTTGCAATTCCATTTGGTGACCCTAGTGGTACAGAATCTTCACCTTTAGGTACTAGTAAAGGTGCTTTCCTTGAAACCAAAGATCAAGAGGTCATATTTACTAGATTGCTAAGCAAGCCCTTCATCACTTATTAACTTTGACCCCATTAACAAGCTCACCTGGAACAGAAGCAAGGCACTGACACATTCACAGAGCAACTTGGAATATGATCCTGTTTAGCTCTACAGTTTGACAGAATGTCAATGTCATGCGTTTGGTTATATTTTAAAGTAACCATTAAACAATTAATTGTTGCTGGTGGGCATGGATGGTTACCCCAGCAAAAAAACCCCAGCAAGTCAGAGTAAGTGAATACAACAAAGAACCTTTACATTTGAAACTTCCCTCAAAATGGATTAATGGAGGCCAACTTGTCAAGCATAAATATAGGCTATATTTAAAGGGGCTTTAGTGTAAGAAAAACTGTCACTTTTATAAGCCTGCAAAAAATCCATACAATTCAGCACTACCACACATACTTAGATAACTGTTCTGTCAGATATGCCCTGTTTATGTCCGTACACATTTTACTATTTATTAATTTGATTAGTATGATTGATTTATTGATTACCTCTGGGGTAATTTTTTAGGCAATACAATATTAATTATCACATGTATGCTGATGATTTACAACTGTATTTTCCTTTGGAGTGTGATGGCTGTACATCTTTTACAGGTGTAATTCTTTTGGAGTAATTTTCTATTCTGAAATCCGCTTTGATAGTCAAATTAACAGTGTTGTGAAAACATCTTTCTTTAAATTAAGGAAATTGTCGAAACTGAAACCTATCCTTTCAAATAAGGACTTTTGCATGCTTTTATTTCCATGGTTGGATTATTGTTTTGCTCTATATCTAGGCATAAGTGAATCTCTGGATATTCACCTTCAATGTTCAAAATCTTTTATGTTCAAAATGCTGCAGTGAGAATCCTAACAAGCACCACAAAGCGGGATCATATAACACCTGTGTTTACTCTTCTCTGGATACCTGTAAGATATAGGATACACTATAAGGTGTTAATGTTTTTCTAAGCATTGCATGATCGGGCTCCTGAGTATATTAAGGACATGTTAATCCCCTACAAATCCCAACATATTTTGCTCCTAACTGTCCCGCGGTCTCGCTTGAGCCGTAGTTGAAATAGCACCTTTTCTGTTGCAGCTCCTGCACTTTGGAATGTGTTGCCGTTATCATTAAAATCATCGTCAAGCATGGACATTTTTAAAAGGGACTTGAAAACATTCTTATTTTACCAGGCTTTTGGCATCTGATTAGGTCTGAGAAATGTGAATGATTGGTTGTATGATTTATCCTGGTGTTTTTTTTTTGTTGCATTTTTTTTTGTATGTTTTGTTTTTATTGTAAGTAATTTATTATTTATGGACAGCACTTTGGTCCATTTTAATGTTTTTGAAAGTGCTTTATAAATAAGTTGATTTGGTATTGATTGATTTGATTGATTGATTGATTGATTGATTGATTGATTGATTGATTGATTGATTGATGGATTGATTGATTGATTGCAAGAAGAGCCATTTTCATCATAAATAAAATTGGGTAAGGTTTTATATTATTGGCCATACTACTGTGTATTTAAATATGATATTAAAATGTAGTTACTGAGTAATACTAATTAATGCTATGCTCATGTCAGAATCACAAGATAAAATCTCGGAGATTTTGTTTCTAGCGGTTCACGTCCATGGACCTCGGAAATTGTTTGTTTCTATGGCAACACTCATAATTGCAGAATGGATCCATGTGTGGCTTTATAGTTGATTACAGCAAAATATTTAAACACTACATTAATTCATTAATTCACTTCTCTATATTATCGCTAAATGTTTTATAAACAAAGAAAGCGTCACGTATTCTCTGTTTTTGTGCTTGTACTTATGATGAAATTCTTTAGTTCCCTGTTCCCTGTTAGTTTTGTAGTCCTTTGTACTTTCCTTTTATGATTGGTTTTCCCCCCGATTGTTTTCCCCAGGTGTTCCTCATTCCCTTGTTTGCCCTTGTGTATTTAAGCCCTTGTTTCCTCTGGTTTCTTTGTCAGTCTTCACATGTGTTGTCATGTTCTGTGCCTGTTTTGATTCCTTTTATTCTGAGTTACCTTGTTCATCTTTTGTTTCATTAAAAGCTGCATTTAGATTCTCATTCCCCGTCTCCCTCATCACAGAAAGACTGACCAAAAAGACAGGGTCTAGTGGCTGTCAGAATTCTGCTTCTGAAGCAAGGGAACCGTCAAATTGTGGATCACGTCTGTGAGTCTTTAGAGCTAGCTAAATTAGTGCACTATCCAGACCACTCTCTGACTCCCCCAGAGACACTTCCTCCAGCGGCTCCACCCGCTCCCCAGAGACACTTCCTCCAGCGGCACCGACCACTCCCCCAGAGACTCCTCCTCCAGCGGTTCTGCCTGCACCCCAAGAGACCACCTCCAGTGGTTCCATCCGCCTTCCCAGAGACTCTTCTTACAGCGGCTCTGCCCACCCCTCCTCCAGCGGCTCCGCCACCTGACCCAGTCCCTGTCATGTGGCCACCTACCAGGACTCCTGGTCATTTGCCCGATTTGCTCTAGTCTCCTTGGTCTCCTGGCAGTCTGCCTGGTCTGCTCTGGCCTCTTTGGTCTCTGGCTCCACCTTGGTCCTCACTACCACCGGCTCTGCCTTAGTCTTCCGAGCCCCCAGCTCCACCTCAGCACTCGGAACATCTAGCTTCGGCTTTGTCCTCTGTGCCTGCAGCGTCGCCCTGGCTCTCAATCCCTCCAGCTCCATGTTGGTCTCAAGCCTCCCTGACTTTGCCTTGTTCCTCTGCTCCCCTTGCCCCTTGTGCCTCCTTGAACTACCTGTTTCCTCCTTCCCCCCATACCATATGGATATTTTTGTGCAGCATCTGGAATCCACTCCTTAAAGGGGGGCTCTTGTCACGTATTCCCCGTTTTTGTGCTTAGACTTTTATGTTGAAATTCTTGTTTAGTTCCTGTTAGTTTTGTAGTCATTTGTAGTTTCCTTTCATGATTGGTTTCCCCCAGGTGTTCCTCCATTCCCTTGTTTCCCCTGGTTTCTTTGTTAGTCTTCATATGTGTTGTCATGTTCTGTGCCTGGTTCCCTGTGTTTTGTTTCCTTTTATTCTGAGTTACCTTGTTTATTATTGTTTCATTAAAAGCTGCGTTTATATCCTCATTCCTCAACTGCCTCGTCACAGAAAATGTGCAAGGTACAGTGGCTATAATAAAATGTTCTATCCAACAGAATAATATGTAAACTACTTTTAACTGTTGAGGCTGCTTTTGATTCTTTTTAAAATGACATCACAGTGGTCAAGTCAGAGTTTTTTTTTTTACAAGTTGGAATCTTGTAAATAAGTTAATTCCAACCAGGTGTGAACACACCGTAAACAAATATTATTGTTTTAAATATTAATGATCAAATATTTTGATTTTATGATGAGCTTGGGTTACATGAGGTATCAGTAAATGCTTATTCAAAATGTTTGTGTGGAGAATATGGCATACGGTGAGTTAAAGCATTACTAAGCTCAAGACAGAATGAATTATTTGCCTGGTTGTGTGTGTGGCTCACATTTGTGAGTATGAACACGACAGTGATTAATTCCTCACAATGGCACACATCTTGTCAGCAGAACAACGGGTAGAAAAAAGAGAGAAAGAGTGACTCTAAACGACTCTACATCTGCCAAAGAATTTCACAGGAGCACTGGTCACCATCACTCAACAACTCAACAATGCTATATCAAGCCTGTTCTCAAACTAAACAAAAAAGAAAAGACTTACTCACGACTCTGTATAACTCTCAGCAAGGCAAATGGAACTCAAATTCTCAGTATGACAGTATCCACTCAGGTTCATTAATGGATGTGTAGTCCACCTTCTGAAAAGCAGACATATGGATGCCATGACCTACAGTATGATTGAGTTTTATATATAAAGGTATTGAATGACTCTCTGAAACCAAAAAATCATATTAAAGTACTTTGCTCTGTATTTATGGTTACATACTTTTTCTTTTCATTTATGGAACTTTAAATTATTTTACTAGCTCCTCAAACAACTTTCAGAGAACTTTTCAGAAGACAGCTTTCGATAAGTTCAAATCTCTTATGCCACCAGCCATTAATAACAAATGAAAGAACAAAGTTGAAAGGAGTAAAAAAAAAAAAAACTCTGATAATTTAATAAGAAATAAAGAGTGAATCAAATCAAAAACCAGTTTTAGCAGAAACAGTTTTCTTTTGTTTCCCTCTCTCATGCGTATTTCAATTTGCAGGGCGTTTTTTTTTTTCCTCTTCCAATTGTGTGCCATCTAATATTAGTATTTTTATTAATTATCTTAAATTAACTGTCAAAAATGGTTGATTAGCATAATTAGTGCTAATTGGTGTGGCCAAGAAGCTGAGCGGTATTCGAAAAATGTGAAAGCAGCTGGGAGTGACTCAGTACATTGTCCAAAATACATAATTATAGCAATTAATTATATTCTGGCCCTGGCACATTTTCTTTTAAGTGATTGAGAAAGTTAGAAGATGGTATGGTTTATTATCTCAATATGAAGATTTGAGATTCATAGTCACAGGCCTTATTTTTGTTTGAAGAGAGTCTATTTGCTGCAGTTATGTTACAGTGGTGTTTTTTCTTCTTCTTTGCAACATTGAGATAGTTTTGTTTAATGATTTCAGCAACCTGTAAATGCTCTCAGCAAGCATCTGTGTGTGTGGAGGGTGTCACTAATAAGAGTTTACACTTTGCCATGAGTTGTATATGACCCATAGGATCAAAGAGGCAAAAGATTTAAGCTTCTTCTATTCTTCTATTTTGATGTTCACATCAAAATAGAAGAGAGAAATACATGGAGGTGAGCTGCAGAAATGAGAGTGAGAGAAATAATGAAAAACAAACCAATCTATTCCTCAGAGACTAAAAAAGGAATCCTAAAGTTCTTCAATCACAGCACAGACATAGTTAGAGCGTTTAAATGAGGGGGATTCAAACATCATTATTTCACCTGAGAGGTCCATAGCTGGTGGTTTGGGTAGATCTGAACTGCCCTAAACTATAAAACCAAGAGTTTAATTCCAACAGTATTTATTTTAAATTCAAGGAAATGGATGGATTCACAGAGTCTGGTCCTAATAAGGTAGGTAGTGATGATTGTGAAGATGAAGATATGTAAGAACACGCGACGATGATGATGATTGTTTTATTTCACCTTTAACCAGGCAAGTCAATTAAGAACAGGATTTGTATTAACAATAATGGTCTAACAAGAGGTTTTAACCTCTTGAAAAGGGATAGGTAACAACATAGAATAAAAACAGGGATTACATAAAAAAAAAAATTAAAAAAAAATACTGATGCATTAAACAGAAGAAAAGTGTAGATTGCAGTCATGATAAAATGTGACCGTTATCCAGATATCTGAGGAATTTATTTAATCTAATGGTATTGTTACATATTAGACAACTGCTTGTATGTGTATGCATATTTCTGTATTAGGGGTGGGCGCTTTAATCAGAATTGTGAATGATATGATATCCAGTATGCATATATATATACACTCACCTAAAGGATTATTAGGAACACCTGTTCAATTTCTCATTAATGCAATTATCTAATCAACCAATCACATGGCAGTTGCTTCAATGCATTTAGGGGTGTGGTCCTGGTCAATACAATCTCCTGAATTCCAAACTGAATGTCAGAATGGGAAAGAAAGGTGATTTAAGCAATTTTGAGCGTGGCATGGTTGTTGGTGCCAGACGGGCCGGTCTGAGTATTTCACAATCTGCTCAGTTACTGGGATTTTCACGCACAACCATTTCTAGGGTTTACAAAGAATGGTGTGAAAAGGGAAAAACATCCAGTATGTGGCAGTCCTGTGGGCGAAAATGCCTTGTTGATGCTAGAGGTCAGAGGAGAATGGGCCGACTGATTCAAGCTGATAGAAGAGCAACTTTGACTGAAATAACCACTCGTTACAACCGAGGTATGCAGCAAAGCATTTGTGAAGCCACAACACGCACAACCTTGAGGCGGATGGGCTACAACAGCAGAAGACCCCACCGGGTACCACTCATCTCCACTACAAATAGGAAAAAGAGGCTACAATTTGCAAGAGCTCACCAAAATTGGACAGTTGAAGACTGGAAAAATGTTGCCTGGTCTGATGAGTCTCGATTTCTGTTGAGACATTCAGATGGTAGAGTCAGAATTTGGCGTAAACAGAATGAGAACATGGATCCATCATGCCTTGTTACCACTGTGCAGGCTGGTAGTGGTGGTGTAATGGTGTGGGGGATGTTTTCTTGGCACACTTTAGGCCCCTTAGTGCCAATTGGGCATCGTTTAAATTCCACGGCCTACCTGAGCATTGTTTCTGACCATGTCCATCCCTTTATGGCCACCATGTACCCATCCTCTGATGGCTACTTCCAGCAGGATAATGCACCATGTCACAAAGCTCGAATCATTTCAAATTGGTTTCTTGAACATGACAATGAGTTCACTGTACTAAAATGGCCCCCACAGTCACCAGATCTCAACCCAATAGAGCATCTTTGGGATGTGGTGGAACGGGAGCTTCGTGCCCTTGATGTGCATCCCACAAATCTCCATCAACTGCAAGATGCTATCCTATCAATATCGGCCAACATTTCTAAATAATGCTTTCAGCACCTTGTTGAATCAATGCCACGTAGAATTAAGGCAGTTCTGAAGGCGAAAGGGGGTCAAACACAGTATTAGTATGGTGTTCCTAATAATCCTTTAGGTGAATGTATATATATATATATATATATATATATAATATAAATTATACATGAAAATTGGAGAAGACATTGCAAACGGTAGTTGTGCACTTAAAAAAATAGAGCCAATAGTATTAAAGGCACATTAGCAAAAAGAAGAAGAAAAAAAACATACTAAATAATTAGGACTTACCGCAACACTAATGCTCTGTCTACTACTGTTGTTTGTTCACCTGTAGTCGGGAGCGTAGCACCAAATGTTGGGGCACCCTAAACAATCTGGATTTGTGGTGGGAGTAATATATTTTCAGACAAAAATATTCTTTGAATGAAGCATTAATTAAGTGGGGAAAAAATGGCTACTAACAATCAAATTTTTTGTTGGCAAAATCACCATAAGATCTAATAAGAAATGTGATAAGTGGCATGTTGATAGGATTGTCTTAACTGGCTAACTGACATTTACACAGGGTTAACTTTCAATATTATTTAATTCATATTTATTATTTATTTATTATACAAATATTTATAAAACAAATTCCTTCAAGTCATGGAATGGCATTTTTCATAATTTTTATTCAAATAAATTTTTGTTAATATGACAGTGGAATTATGTAGCTGTATTTTTCATGCATCTTAGTGAAAAACAACACAGGTTATTCATTGTGTGAGTAAACTGTAACTGCACCTCTAATAAATAATAATAATAATTTAAAAAAAAATAGATAAATCATCATTTTATTTTGGTGGCTTAATGTGTGGAATATTCCACATGTATCTCATGGAGCTCTGGAGATAGAAGCCTTCAGACATCCTAAACTTTGATGATAAATTCTAATTTTGGCAGCAAGAGTTAGATTATTGTTTTCACTGTTCAATGTAAAGCATGTAATGATGCAGTTATTCATAATGTTGCCGGCCAGCTGGTGAATATTTCCTTTTTATTTATACGTCAAAGGCAATTTTTTTTTTTATCTCACATTTAGTGCGTGTTGTTTACATTGATTTCTAACAAATATTTACCTAAACAGTTGTTGACACATATGGCTGATTTTTCTTCAGTAATAAACTCAAATGCTACCTCTTCTCTGCTCTTTCTCCACTCCTTTCTCTTTTGAACGTTCAAGTTTGGTTTAATTTCTATAGATACTTTAACAAGTAGTGTCTTATGCCATTTTATTCCTACTAATAGCATGGTATTACTATATATAACATGTTGTGATAAATTAATGGGATATTAATATTGCCTTTCTGTGGGCCCCTCCTCCACTGAGGGCCTATGTTACTCAGGTCCACCATTACCATCTGGTCCTATGTCCATGCCTATAGTACTGAATATAGTATGTTTCAGTTTTCACTATAAGTTTTCTGCATTCCCAATGATCTGTTGCCATTGTGGTCTAAGGTAAAGTAGGTACATTGACAGTCCAGATGTAGGGTCACACAATAGGACAACATTTCAACTGCAGAATTGTGACTTGTTTTTTTGTGTTTGAGCCCAGGATCAGATGGGAATAATAGGATTACACATGCTAAGCTTGTGTCAGAATACTGTAGATTTAGGTCTTTGCCCACAGCCATGGGGATCACTTAACAAATACTCTCCCTCCATCCAGACGACTTAGGCTCTTTACTAAGAAAAAACAAATACAAATCTCAGAAATATATAGAAGAGTGGGATGAATAACACACAAAGACAAAGAATAGTGTGTGGAGTGATTGAGTCGATCCACAGACTGTCTCTGTTTTTGTGCCTTTGTTTCCTTAAAGGGATAGTTAACCCAAAAATGAAAATTCTGTAATAATTTACTCACAGTTATTCCAAACTTGTACAAATGTCTTTGTTCTGCTGAGCACAAAGGAAGATACTTTGAAGAATATTTGTAACCAAACAGTTGTGGGGCACCACTGACTTCCATATTATGAAAAAAAAAGAACAGTATTAGTCCTCACATTTTTGTCACAAACAAATGTTTGCAAATGAAACTTAATGCAGCAAAGAATAAGAATGTATTTTATTTGCCTGTATGTGTCAAGTACCAGAATTTGTAATGTATATGTATTTACAGCTTTAGAAACATAAACATATTTTCAAATATTTTTGTATTGTATTTTATAGTTATTTTAAATCCCCTAACCCTTACCTCTACAACCATTAAATACATATAATAGTATTTAATTAA
Source organism: Moxostoma hubbsi (assembly GCA_032164185.1). NCBI lineage: Eukaryota > Metazoa > Chordata > Actinopteri > Cypriniformes > Catostomidae > Moxostoma > Moxostoma hubbsi. The sequence continues at coordinate 26,756,214 of JAVLUX010000016.1, read as the reverse complement.
TGTCATTCATTGTAAATAAGATGAAATCTACCAATTAATTCTATGATTTCAATAATCATGGATTCAAAGAGTATATGTACACATTTGTACACCACTAAAGTTGTTCATATGTAAAATAGCTTACATTTTAGATGCAGTAAACATGTCAATACAAACAAGTGTCTGTACAAACATAAGCAAAAGCATGTATGCTAGAACCACACTTTTTTGAAAGAATACCTAAAAATACTCATGAGATCACTTTGAAGTATCCATTAAAGTAAAGTGTGTGGAATATATTTGTGTGTGAATGTGCAGGGGGACAATATTTTAGCTGCTGAGGTCCTGAATGTCTATTGGTGTTGGTTTGGATTGCTTTGAAATGTCTGCCAGAGGCTAACTTTTGGAACCAGCAATGCCCAGGGTGGTAGGGATGTTTAGTTATCTTTGTGCACCGTTTTACTGTCTTGGGCGTGCTAGCTCAAGTAAATCAGGCTAGTACCAGCCAAAGAATCTTACTGTGGGACCACCCACTTCTGTATGAGAAAATGGTATTGTCAGAAGCTCCCTGACTTAAGAGTTCCTGAGCCAAACAATTGCAGAACAGCTAAACTGCCTTGATTACTTATCTTACCAATGCAGACAAATCTAGCAGTATTGATCCAGGATATTACCAACACCACTTAAACCAAGCCTATGCTAATGCAAAGAAAAAGTTTAGGTTGCTTTCGGCTGACTCTTTCTCCTACACTTTCTGACTTTCTTTCTTCCTCCCTTCCTGCTTTGATAACAGCTTCCATCTACCATGTGGCCAGAGCTCCATGCAATAACACTATCTACTCCAATTTATGCCCGGCGTCTCGTTCCACTGTCCTCATCTCCCTCATAAATTCATAAGCACAGTGTCAGAATGATCAATATGGTTCGCCACCAGTTAGTCCGTTGTTTCCACATTGAGGATTTGCTCTAAGTAACAATTTGAATATGTAAATGACAGCATGGATAGCGTTTTAATAAAGAATCATGGGAACCGCAGCTCATCACAAGCAGCCTGGGCATTAATCAAGTTTGGGGAGCACAGCCATGACAAATAGCTTAAATATGTGCCAGCCACAAACTTCCTCCTTTAGAAAATCAAAGGGCTGCAGGGAATGAAAGGATGGCACAGGAGGAATATCTACAACTTCACAACAAAAAAAAGGAAGATGTTTTCATTAGCAGGAGCAAAGTGATGTTGTTGTGGATCGCACAGTAGTTAATGAAGTGCACGCAATAGACTCTAGTTAAAGTAGATCCCATTTTTAAATTGACATGAACAAAAACAAGACTGATGGAAACCTAAGTACAATTAGTTCAATAAGCATTATTTAAGAAACACAAACAGACAAAAATCTGTGTTAATTGTAAAACCATTCTTTTGCATTCAAAATTTTTTACATTTTGCATTCAATGTGTTAATTTATCAAAGGAACTATTTATTAAAAATTTACACAGACATTAGTTCTGCTTATGTTTCATGAAAAAGGTTAAGTGGGTTGCATTGATAACCTAATTGTTGACCATTTAGTCTTTGAAACATTGAAAATACAGTGGCTAAATAAGTTATTTATACATTTCAACCACACTTCCAAACACACACACCAAAAAAATAATATTGTCATTGCATTAAGGCCCCAGCATACTCACAACAAAGTGTTCCTTCATTCTTCACACTGAGCCAAAAATATGTTTGAAACAGCTGAGCAATGAAATACTGAAATATTGCAGAAATTCAGACACTGGCCACAGTGCTGTGGGAGGCACAGTATATAGCGGTACATTTCAATATGAGGATGCTCAGGACTACATGTAAAACTTCAACTAATATGAAATTAAAATGTGTTATCAATGACTTCATGCCTCATTCGAAGAGTATAATTTACATGAGATCATTAAAAAAAGCCATTTTAAATTAACATTGATAAATGTAACTATAGTACTATATTTAGATAATGTGTAATTTGTAATATTTCCCTTTAGCAATCATGGTGCTTATGCACTAACAATCTTTATTGCATGGCTCTCTAGAACAGTGAGAACATGGCAAGGGCAGGGACGAAAGAACATGGATAGAGTTTGAAGAGAAAACTGCTGTCAATAATTGAGCGGGTGGAGAGGTTGTGCTGTAGCAAAGACACCTCTGCTTAAATCTCTGTGCTCTTAAAGGCACCTCCGCTTAAAAGGGCACCTTTACATTTGTGAAGGGTACCTTAAGATTTTTGAATGAAAGGGACATTTATTTATTTGACAAGTAGTCTTTTAATAGGTTGAATAATGACTGAGGCGGTCAATTTAACAAAGTAAACAGAACTCCAACGCAAAACGGAGGTTGATTTCAGCTGTTCAGTGATTTATTTCTTCTCAAATTACATAATTTGAATGCAAATCAATATTTTTTGTCCATTTATTTATTTAGTAGCAGTGTAATAAGCGGGATAATGTATAGTATAATGTATATCTGGTTGTAATTGTACGATTAGTTTATTATGCGATACTGACTGACTGTACATTATCCCTTGCATAAGCAGCCATAATATGCATGATTACAATCTGTTTTTGTAATTTATGTTGACACTGATACCACTGCAAACATAGGTATTTAAAGAATGTTAATGGTCTGAATACAGACAAAAGAATGATGATATGCATATCTTTGGACACATGTGTGAATGATATTGGCTGCAGATGGCACATGAGTTAAGTAGCATATCAAAATAACAGAATGTAATTGAACTTAAAGAGTATTTTTGTAGATTTGATTCCTTTTGTAAACTAATAAAATAAAAATAATAAAAAAAATTGCATGACATATTCTTGGAAAATCTCTTTCCGATTTTACAGATATAGGTAAATTTGCACTAGCTCGCGGATAACTCTACACATTAGTGTGTTCATGTTGACTGATCTTCACTGACTGAACGAGAATTAGTTATCAGCCTTAAAGGATGTGGAGCTCCAGGTCATACCTACCAATGATGTGGACCAGTGGCAGTAAGAAGGTAAAAAGTTTTCCTGAAAGTTCCTCCTGGCAAGCTGTTACGAACCACAGAAACAAACACAAAAACACATTATTTTGGCCAGATTTTGTTCTAAATTACACACCCATTCGTTCTTCGATTTTGTAGGAAGTGTGCAGGGGCTTTTAGATAAAACACATCAAACCAATAGTAGCGTTTTCTGTGAGGTAGCAAAGGAAGCAGTGCATCCTCAAGAAATTTGGGTGAGAATAATAATTGGCTGTACATAGATAAAACAAATAATATATTATGAAATTGGTGTGTATGACAGTCATATTTCCAAAGTAATACTGTCCAACAGGGACACCAGCAGATAAAGTTTCAGAGGGAGGCAGTGAATCTCTCTCTCTTGAACTCATTGAGTTTGCATTGACATCCTAAAGTGTGTCATAAATGTGAGAGGGTAACCAATAAATACAAGCATAAAGTCAGTCACATTAGAGGAGGCTTCGCCTCCACTTAGCACTGGTTCACTCATTACATTGTCACTCAATCAATGTGATAATGCCCGACTCTCATGCTCTTGCAGAGGCTCTCCATAGATTGCTATACGTGGGACGAGTCACTGATGGAAGTGAACGGATTAGTTCCAGAGTAATCAACTAACTGACTCAGACATCACCACTTTTGGTGAAATCCAATTCAAAATAAACTTAAAATGTCTTAAAACCTTAAATGGTCTGTGAATGAGCTGGATTTTAGTGTTCACTCTATCTTTATCTGATATATGGCCATGAACATATACTGTAAATTAAGCCATGTGTTGTTTTTTTGTTTTTTGAAAGAAAGACTTACATACTTTCTTAGATTCTAAATGATTAAACAACATATACACTGTTCAAAATGAAATCAAACAAGTATTTGGAAACTTTCTGGGAAACAAACTTATTGCAACATGTCCATAGTTAATGTGATTAAATATTCCTTTGGTTACTCTGCAAAGACACCTGTGTGAACTTGAGAAGAAATTACTTCATGCATGCAATAAAAATCACCTTGAGACCATTTGGTTTAAAAATCATTGAACAATGGGCCAAGGAAAGTAAAGTTAGTTCTGAGAAAAGTCTCGCATTTAGAAATGGTAACAACTCTAAGTCTCTAAGGAATAGGAGTCGTGTGACGCCAGGTGAGGTTCGGATGTGTGAATGGCGAGCTCTGTGCTCTTTGCTAGTTTTGATACTTTTGTTAATCCGGTGAGATTCAATACACCCTGTTCCACAACTGTTCTATGAAGAAAATTTATCAAAGAATTCAAAATCCTCACTCTTTTGAGACATTAAAAGACACTTACGTGCTCAAGGTGAAGCCACTGAGCAGCAGGCCGCAAGTCCAAGACACAATTTGGCAGTGATGTGAAAGAGATTCAGCGTCAACTGTCAAACATGTAGGCAATGCTGGCGAAGGTCATTGCTGACTTGGAGGATCTTGCTGTAATATGTCGATCAATCACTGCCATGGAGACGAAATTCACTTAGTTCTTTCAGTTGGTTACAAGAGTTGCGGATGTTGAGAAACGGATCGATTATCTGTAGTCATCGGAGAGACAATTAGCTGCTAACCCGCTAGCGACTAAGATGGACTTGGAGTGCGTTTGGGAAAAGTTGGAAGAACTTGAGAAATGTAACCAGCGAAACAATGTCCAAATTGTTGGACTTCCTGAGGATGAAGAAGGCCAAGATATGGTGAATTTCCTAGACGAGCTCTTCCTGAGTCTGCTCGACAATAAGCTGGAAATCGAGTGAGCTCACAGAGTTCTGGCTTGGAGATCCGCTGAGGGAGACAGGCCCCGATCAATTCTGGCCAAATTTCTGAGATCATCCGAAAAAGATCTTGTGCTACACGAGGCGAGAAGTAACGGAAGGCTTTCTTGGAAGAACATCAGCATTTTCTTGTTCCCAGACTTTGTGAAATCGACAAGAGATAAACGTGATTCAAGGAATGCAAGAAACTATTAGGGTGCTTTTGCACTGATGTTCCCAGACAAATTGAGAATAGATACTATGGATGGCTGCAAAATATTTACATGCCCACAGCAAGCGATATCCTTTATAAAGTCAATGGAATGAGTAAGTCATTGTGTGATGCTCGCGATACAACCAAGTGGGCCTGACTCTCTGAACATTCACTTGATTGTCCAAGGAAATGGAGAACCTTTTTTTTCTTTTTGTGTTGGTTCCGGCTTGCGGCTGGAGTTTGTTTTCTGGAATAACACTCCTTCGGGACAGTTTGTGGATGAAACTGCATGTTCTTTGTGCTTATGCCTCCTATTTGATGGAGTTTGTTTTGTGGAATATTTCTTGCAAATCTTTAGAGTGATTAGAGCAGTTGTTACAATCATGTAACAGCTGAATGGGTTGGCTCACTGAACAAGAAAACTGTACATTTTTTTTATTTTTTGTGCTGGTTCCGCTAGTGGCTGGAGCTAGTTTTGTGGAGGAACACACCTTCCAGACAGTTATGTGGATGAATTTACACATTCTTTGTGTTTATTCCGCCTATTTGCTCGAGTTTGCTTTATAGATTATATTCTGTTGTGTAATTCTGTCTCACAAAATTTGCATAGAAGCACCGGAATTGAGCAATCCAATGGCAAAGTTGTCGAGGGGATCATGTATATGTTGGAATGTGGTATTTATAATTTTATTTTTGATGCACAATCTATTTTTTTCTTATATGGCAAAATGTCAAATGTTAATATGAGTGGATTGTCTCTCTCCATGTGGAATGTGAATGGGTTGGAGCACCCCATGAAAAGAAGGAAGGTTATTTTCTTAAACATAAGAAATATGATATAGGGTTTCTTCAAGAAACACATCTTTTCCCACAGGAAGCTGGAAAATTTGGGAAGATATGGGGTGGACATGTTTTCTTAAGTGCTGGCTCAAGTAAGAGAAGGGGAGTCATTACATTGATAAGTAAACATCTACAATTCAAATGACTCAAACAGAGTAAACATAAATTAGAAAGAGTCATTATAGTTTCAGCAGAAATTCAGGAGCAAAGGTTGATTTTAGCTAATATTTATGCACCTAACGCTGATGATCAGGGCTTTTTATAGATCTTGAAAGGATGTTGCAAGCCGATGTCACCCCTCAGGATATAATCATCTTTCATTCATCTTTTGATGGACTCTGTACTTGATCATAGTGAAGTAAGTGTTTAAGCCTCCTAGAGCAACAGTGACGCTTCACAGGATATGTAAAAATCTTGGTCTTACAGATATTTGGAGACTTTTGAACTGATAGGGACTATACATTTTTTTTCATCAGTCGATAAGATTTATTCTAGAATATATTTTTTTTTAAATATCTAAGTCCCTCATCTCATCTGTTGTTGACAGTTGGAAATATTTTAGTTTCAGATCACGTCCTGTTGAGTATAGAGGCGTTGCCACATACAGAGAAAAATAAATATAGTTGCTGATTTAATGTATCCCTTTTGCAAAATCCTGAATTCCAACAAATGCTAAAGGCTGAAATCAATGGCTATATGGAGACCAACTGGTCCTCAGTATCCTCTGTGGGCATGGCATGGAAGGCACTTAAGGTGGTTCTTAGGGGTTATATCATACAATATGCCTACAGTATTCGTCAAAAAATCCAAAGCACGATAATTTGTGGAAGGGAATATTATAAGTGCAGAGGCAGAGCTGATGTGCCGAATGTCGTCTGCTGGCCTCAGAGAATTGACCCTATTGAAATACAAATATAATAGTCTTTTTCTACCATTCCCTCAGTGAAATCTGCTGGTGGTGAAATATTTACCTCAGTCATTGATATTAATAATGCTTTTAAAGAATTCTATCTTGATCTATATAATTCCATGTCTTCGTCTAATAGTGAAGACATTAGAAAATTTGTGGAACCATTAGAACTCCCTAAATTGAGGAATGAGCAAAATAATTCTCTTGATTCTGAGATAACTTTGGAGGAGCTTGGCGAGGTAATTCAGGTCTTGCCTACAGGCAAGGCTCTGGGGCCAGATGGTTTTACCTCTGAATTTTTTAGATCTTATGGTACAGAACTGGCTCCACATTTGTTAGAAGTTTATACAGATTAATTTAAGAATGGAAAGCTTCCACTAACCTTGACACAAGCCTGGATCAGTCTGATTCTTAAAAAGGACCAAGATCCAATGGAGTTAACATTAAATTTCTCTGATCATCTAAAAGTAAATATACTGTCTAAAATTCTTGCTAACCAATTAAGTAAAGTTATGACATCTCTTATGCATATAGATCATGTGGGGCTTATTCGGGGCTGCAACTCTTCTGATAACATTAGGCATCTCATCAATATTATGTGGTCAGTGGCGAATGATCAGACTCCGTGGTCATTCGTCGTGGATTATCTTTTTAAGATTTTGGAAATACAGGTGCTGGTCATATAATTAGAATATCATCAAAAAGTTTATTTATTTCAGTAATTCCATTCAAATAGTGAAACTTGTATAATGTATACATTCATTCCACACAGACTGATATATTTCAAGTGTTCAGTCCTTTTAATTTTGATGATTATAACTGACAACTAATGAAAACCCCAAAATCAGTATCTCAGAAAATTAGAATATTGTGAAAAGGTTCAATATTGAAGACACCTGGTGCCACAATCTAATCAGCTAATTAACTCAAAACACCTGCAAATGCCTTTAAATTGTCTCTCAGTCTAGTTCTGTAGGCTACACAATCATGGGGAAGACTGCTGACTTAACAGCTGTCCAAAAGACGACCATTGACATCTTGCACAAGGAGGGCAAGACACAAAAGTTCATTGCTAAAGAGGCTGGCTATTCACAGAGCTCTGTGTCCAAGCACATTAATAGAGAGGTGAAGGGAAGAAAAATATGTGGTAGAAAAAAGTGTACAAGCAATAGGGATAACCGCACCCTGGAGAGTATTGTGAAACAAAACCCATTCAAAAATGTGGGGGGAGATTCACAAAAAGTGGACTGCAGCTGGAGTCAGTGCTTCAAGAACCACCACGCACAGACCTATGCAAGACATGGGTTTCAGCTGTCGCATTCCTTGTGTCAAGCCACTCTTGAACAAGACACAGCGTCAGAAGCGTCTTGCCTGGACTGCTGCTGAGTGGTCCAAAGTTATGTTCTCTGATGAAAGTAAATTTTGCATTTCCTTTGGAAATCAAGGTCCCAGAGTCTGGAGGAAGAGAGGAGAGGCACAGAATCCATGTTGCTTGAAGCCAGTGTAAAGTTTCCACAGTCAGTGATGGTTTGGGGTGCCATGTCATCTGCTGGTGTTGGTCCACTGTGTTTTCTGAGGTCCAAGGTCAACGCAGCCGTCTACCAGGAAGTTTTAGAGCACTTCATGCTTCCTGCTGCTGACCAATTTTATGGAGATGCAGATTTCATTTTCCAACAGGACTTGGCACCTGCACACAGTGCCAAAGCTACAGTACCTGGTTTAAGGACCATGGTATCCCTGTTCTTAATTGGCCAGCAAACTCGCCTGACCTTAACCCTATAGAAAATCTATGGGGTATTGTGAAGAGGAAGATGCGATACACCAGACCCAACAATGCAGAAGAGCTGAAGGCCACTATCAGAGCAACCTGGGCTCTCATAACACCTGAGCAGTGCCACAGACTGATCGACTCCATGCCACGCCGCATTGCTGCAGTAATTCAGGCAAAAGGAGCCCCCAACTAAGTATTGAGTGCTGTATATGCTCATACTTTTCATGTTCATACTTTTCAGTTGGCCAACATTTCTAAAAATCCTTTTTTTGTATTGGTCTTAAGTAATATTCTAATTTTTGGAGATACTGAATTTGGGATTTTCATTAGTTGTCAGTTTTAATCATCACAATTAAATGAAATAAACATTTGAAATACATCAGTCTGTGTGTAATGAATGAATATAATATCCAAGTTTCACTTTTTTAATGGAATTACTGAAATAAATCAACTTTTTGATGATATTCTAATTATATGACCAGCACCTGTATGCAGGTTTGGGAATCCTTTTATTGGATGGATTAAGTTACTTTATAGACACCAGGTATCGGCAGTACAAACAAATGTATTAAATGGATTTCAGATTATTTTACTCTGGATAGGGGCACCCGGCAGTCCTCTGTCTTGACCTGGAACCATTAGCAGCTGCGGTCATTACGGAATATGATTTTGCAGGGGTGGTGGCAGGAGGTGTGATGCATAAATTTTTGCTTTAGGCAGATTATATTTTATTATTCATCTCCAACCCCGTTAGATATATGCCTTACCCTCATTGAGTTCTCAGGATTCAAAGTCAATTTGTCTAAATCTGAAGCTTTGGTTATGACAGCGTACTGCAAGTAACAGATTTCCAGCCGGGTGCCTTCAAGTAGCCCAGAGTATTATGTATTTGGGAATTTTATTCCCATCACATAGTATGTCTGAGTTAATTTTGACCCCTTAATAAAAAGGTTTTTGAGCAATGTGGACAGGTGGGCTTCATTACATTTATCTATGTTTGGGAAGGTTAAATGAATTTTATTCCAAAATTTAACAACCTGTTACAATCTCTCCCTGAAGATGTCCCCCTCTCTTATTTCAAGAAATTTGATAGCATTGCAAAGTCCTTCATTTGGAATAGTAAGTGTCCTAGATTACATTTAGTTACATAGGCCAATTGACAATGGTGGGCTAGGCCAACCAATATTTTGTTTTATTTACTATGGGGGAAGGGGTAATAGTGGGGGTTTAATGTGATTCAATGTATATATGTTGTTGTTTTTATTCTTTGTGATACGTCTATTAATCAAAAAAAAAATAATTACAAAAAAATTCTCTATAAGCACACATCTTCTATTTAAAATATCTTTCTTTTCACCTGCTCTATTTACTAATGTTGTGCATTATGGCAATGCCTGACTGATATTAATTATGATAATTTTTGGCCCACAAGAGAATATATATTATGATATATGTTCATTTGTATCTGTCATCAGACTGGGAGTGACAGTGCTGTTAACTATGGTATGCTTCCAGTGGAGAGGGATGTGACAAACAACACATTGGTTCCCGAGCAATCTGCGATATGTGTATTAGCCCTCAAAAGCCACTGACAGAATTAGGCCTTTATGAGAAGTCACAGAATGTACAGATTGCTGCGTTTGTGTTCCCTTGGTCTCTCTGTCTCTCTCAAACTGCTTGGCAGTCGCCCCGCATGCTAGCCACAAAAAAGCTTGCCATGCAAGAAAGTTGAAACGCAAACAATTAACTCTCAGAGCACCGTTAAACCATTTTGGTAAAAGCGTATCAAAACATTGCAATAGAGCAGTAGGATTTGTCAGACTTCAGAGGCCAGCATACACCCCTACAACCCTCCACCTCTCTCATTATCTCCCTCCTCATACTGGACACTTTCAGGACATCCATCTCCTTGACAACAAACTATGCAGAAGCCGTGTTATTTCTGCACAACACAAGCAAATGGAGTGCTGTGGGTTTAGGCTAGGTCAGTGTAATGTCATTTTAAAGAGAAATTAATGCACAAACAACTCAGCAATTACCTACTTGTTTTCCCTTCTCTCCCCACTCTCTTTTCTTTCTCAATCCATCTTAAGAAGACTGTTTCAGAAATATGGCACCTTGCTTTGAGAAAGAGGATAAAATCTGTTATACCTACTCATAGAGATGCAGTCGTACACACAGACTACATTCCCCAAGTTAGCTGGCATGCCTTAAGGCTTTCAGCTGTCAAAAAATAACATAGTGAAAAAGATAACTGGTAAGACTGCAATTGTGTAACCTATTTGGAAGGTAACTGTAGCTTTTATGGGAAGGGGGAGGGTTGTTTAAAAATCATCCCAACAATAAAGATGAAAGTATTCATTGTTCTTTACCTCCATAAAGAAAATTTAAAAATAAAGTTGTTTTTATTCTCTCTCTCTCTCTCTGTAACTCAACACAATACTAAAAAAGAAGCCATGTTCTTATAACTTTTGTTTAAAACCAAAGACAGCATCTGATTGTTGTCTTTTATCATACTTTATCTTTTCATTCATCTTTCTTTCTTTGTTTCTTTCTTTCTTTCTTTCTTTCTTTCTTTCTAGAGAGAGAGAGAGAGAGAGAGAGAGAGAGAGAGAGAGAGGCAGTGTGTCTAAGGAATGGTATGCTTTGAACTAATCAGGTAGCTTCAGTTTTTTTATTTGACTTTATTATCTGCCAATGTCATTGTTCTTTATGGTAAGATCTGGTAGATTAAGTAACGTGATGCGCAGCTGTGATCATTAGAGTCAGATAAGAACATTGTAATCCAGGACTTGCATTAAACTGGTTTTCATCATATCTTAAGGAAATAACTTTTTCTATCAATATTGACAATCACTTCTCTTCCCCAACTCTGCTCACATGTGGTGTCCCACAAGGCTCCATGTTGGGTCCTCTGCTTTTTTCTCTTTATATGCTTCCTTTAGGCTCTATCTTTCAGAAGTACAGTGTAGCTTATCATTGTTATGCTGATGACACACAATTTTACCTTCCTGTCAGGTCTAACAATTGTAGTTCCATCAGTAATCTCATCTCCTGTCTTGAGGAAGTTAAATTATGGATATCTGAAAACTTCCTCATGCTTAATGAGGAAAAAACCGAGGTCATTGCTTTTGGCTCTTCACTACATATCGCTGACATTGAAAATCAGTTAGGTACTTTGTCTTTAAACTTGCACAATAGAGTTAAGAACTTGGGTGTCATCTTTGATTCTGAGTTATTATTTGATAAGCAGATAAATGCTGTTGTTAAAGGAAGCTTTTTCATCTAAGGTCCATTGCTAAATTAAAACAGTTTCTCTCACAGAAGGACTTGGAAATAGTGATTCATGCTCTTATTACATCCCGGCTGGACTACTGCAATGCCTTATATGTGGGTATGTCTCAATCTTCTTTTTCACGTCTGCAAGTAGTCCAAAATGCAGCAGCTAGACTTCTAACGGGTACCAAGAAAAGAGAGCATATTACCCCTGTTCTCGCTTCCCTACATTGGCTTCCAGTTATATATAGAGTCAATTTCAAGGTTGTGCTGTATGTTTATAAGGCCTTGCATGGTTTAGGCCCTCAGTACATTGCTGATTTACTTCATCAACATTCTGCACCTATGTCTCTTCGATCATCGAATCAGTTACTCCTCTCTGTTTCTCGTTCCCGTCTGAAAACTAAAGGTGATCGGGCGTTTGTAGTTGCGGCCCCCCAGGTTGTGGAATACACTCCCATTTGCTGTTAGGTCTTCCTCCTCACTGCCGATATTTAAATCTAAATTGAAGAAACATTATTTCTCTTTAGCCTATAATATTGTTTTAGAATTATAAGAGTTTTCTGTGTAGTTTTTATAATGTTTTATAAATTTGTTCTTTTTATTATTTTATAAGTTCTATTAAATTCTGTTATTAATGTTGGTAAAAAATTGTACAGCACTTTGGTTACAACATATGTTGTTTTTAAGTGTGCTTTATAAATAAACTTGACTTGACTTGACTAGATTATGTTTAGGATGTTGAAATAATTATCCACATTAAAAAAGATTATCACCAATGGATAAGGGTTAAGACCACTGAAGGAAATCTTGAAGGACAAAGAATTTAAAAGAGCCGAACAAATGGCTCATAAACATCACAGATGAGACTGTTTGGTTGCATATATAGGCACATGGAAATAATAATAATTAAAAACAAAATAGTAGCAATAGAAGTTATGTGTGCAGCAGTGGCGGCTGGTGCTTTTCAAGGAAAGGGAAGCAGAGACTATTGTTTCTAGTGTCTGTAATTTGCTCTCAAAGCTGCTCAAACTACTACTCCAACAGTGAAATATCTTAATGAGAATAATTAACTATGCTTGAATATGTTTTTGCAACAATTAAAAGTGCTAGTAGGCAAAATATCTTATTATGAAAGCTGAAATAAATGTTTTACGTCAGATTGCAAAAAAAAAAAAAAAAGAAAAGAAAAGAAAGCATGCTCTTGACAGGCACTTATTATATACACTATTATATAACCAAAAATGGGAGTTTCCCAATCAGTGGATATTTTCAAACCAGGATGGGCATTTTTCAACAATTTTACACAATTTGCCTACTACGGTGAGGTTTGCTACTTTCATTGGATAGTTCAGAAATACACATCCTGGTTTGGAAATGTCTGCCATTTGGGAAACACCCATTATTGTTTCTAACTTCTTAAAAATTTATTCTCTCATTATTAACTTACGCGGATGCCTCCCCAGAAGTGTATCACTGTCTTTGTTTAGCAGAACACAAATTAAGATTTTTAGAAAAATATTGAAGCTCTGTAAGTCCTTATAATGTAAATAAATGGGTGCCATCAGGCTGCTGGCTGTTTTACAGTTCAAAAGGCATATTAAGGCAACATAAAAGTAATTCACACAACTCCAGTCAATCAATCAATGTCTTCTGGACCAAATCAATAGGTTGAATGCAAGAAACATATTGATAATTAAAATGTTATTAATTTATAAAATTCAATTAAAAAAAAAAAAACAGTCGATGCATCAGTGATGTAAGCTCTATGGTTCATTTTTAGCACAACATGAGGTAAAGAATCACAATTTATAATACCAGTAGTGTCAGATTTTATTGTTGATTTGAAATATGTTCTTTGATCGTAATCTTGACCCACCAGTTTTGAGATTTTGGTCTTTCTCCATTCAAGAAGATTGAAGCTGCACTGGCATGATTGGAAATAGCCTCCTGAGAGAATTCCAAAGATGGCCGACATGAACTTGCAAGAAAGACTTAGTTGACATTCAGTCGAGTTGACCAACATCTTGCAGAGAGTGAAGATAGATGGTAGATAGAATGTAAACTGCTGAATAATTAAGTCGGAAGAAACAATAAGATTATTTCAGACAACTCTATTTTTTTTCTCTGAGTTCATCATTTAAGCACGTAATGTGCCTTGTTAATTATTTGTATCAAAAAATAGGATCTATAAATGTGGATTTATGTAAAATATTTAGCTCTGTTCATTGTAAGTTCTATATAAGAGTCACTTCACTACAAAACAACAGTCAGAGTCAAGTCAATATTGAAGTTCATTGAGTTTTATGCTAATTAACATACAATAGAGACATTGTAATTTTATGCTGTGTAAATCATTAAGGTGAAATTTGTGGTTTGCTGTCTAAAATCCTCCTTTGAATCGAGAAAGTAATGGTGTTATATCACTGTGCCCACCTGAATTAATTGACCTAACCAATTTAAATACACCATGCTGAGTGACGGTCACACTATGCATTTGCCAGGGTGGATGGCTGCTGGGTGGCTGCTTACTGGCCCAAATGACTCCACCCACAATCTGTGCACATATTCACAAACAATCATAAGGTTAAAAGTAGCTCCTAACGTGGAAATTTTGTATCAGCTCTTAAAAATTTGAGGCGTGTCACTCCTAATTTAGGATTCATAAAATGTCTATCTAATAATAATTCATGAAGCATTTTAATGCTAAAATTATCTCTTAAACAGAAACAGATGTTCCCCTGATGGACTTCTAAATCCCTATGAGTGACTCACGAATTATCCGAAGCATGTCTACTGCTGTCAACAATGTTTTAAAAAGGTAATGCCTGGCTCTCAATTGAGTCTATGTATTTTAATAATATAACATTATAATTTTATAAACATTATAATATTGTCATTGACCTTTAAAAAGGGTTGTGGCACGGTGGAGGACGGGACCGGGCGTGCGTAATCACGCCCCGGTCCCGCCCTCCACCGTGCCACAAGGGTATTTTCTAAATCGCTTTGTTTACTTTATTGCAAAGTTAGTTAGAGATGCAGCTATCTCGCCAACAGTGGTGTAAAGTAACAAATTATAAATACTCATGTTACTGTAATTAACTACTTTTTTCTAGTAGTTTAAAAATGTTATTCTTTTACTTGAGTATATTTTAAGTGCTGTAACTATACTTTTACTGTGCTATTTTCACACCGTCTGTGTTTGATACTTCCCTGTCCTGATTTTATTTTTATCTATCAACATGATTGACTAGGGAGAGTCTTGTGACTCCCGTCAAATCAAATCACACATAAAAAACTTGAATGGCAGCTGCAGATATAGATGTGGAGAATTTACAGCTGAACATAACCGGCTACATCTGGAAGGGCTTTTCACTGTGAAAAAGGCCAATTGCTTGATCGTGTCATGTGATTTTAACTTGCTCAAAGCCAGATATCATCATTAATACTGCCTCTAATTTGAAGAAACAT
This sequence comes from Moxostoma hubbsi, assembly GCA_032164185.1. Taxonomy (NCBI): domain Eukaryota; kingdom Metazoa; phylum Chordata; class Actinopteri; order Cypriniformes; family Catostomidae; genus Moxostoma; species Moxostoma hubbsi. The sequence continues at coordinate 26,740,958 of JAVLUX010000016.1, read as the reverse complement.
ATCGAGGTAAATTTTATATTTCTGCTTACTAGATTTTGTGTGTCTATAACGTATCCTGTAATTTAACTAATTATCATTGAGATTATTGGGCTGCTGTGAGAGATGAATGCAATGTAATCAATAAGGCTGGGCAATAAAATCATCTAGATGCTTATCGGAAAAAAGAGAGATCCCCTTGATCAAACTTTTGATTAGTTTTCTATATTAGCCTATGTTATACATCTAGAACAGGGGTGTTCATTACATCAGTCACGATAGCAAGAGCACCACCGGATGGTTGATCTAGATAAAATATTAAATGTTTACTTTTTATTTCCTAATGTATATAGCTGCGTGTTGTTTGATTGACAGGCGACTGATGTTTGAGCGCTAATGCGGTTACATGCTTAAATCATCAAATACTTTATAATTCCGCTAATGTCTATCTCTATGAGGATTTCATGTTAGCGCAGTCATTAATGTTGGACCTGAAGTGTACATGGATCTGAACTGAGCACTGTCTAGTAGGCTATGTCATATAAAGGCTATTAATCAAACAACATTAACAAGGAAACGATTATTAATGTAATAGAATAAAACAGTGACATTTTTAATCAAAATATATCTTTTAAATATTATACATTTTTTTTATAAAACTGATCCCTGATGTAGAGTGTGTTAATTGGTATAATACATTACCAGGAAAGTAGAGATGATAAAATAAATTATAATTATTATTAGCCTTTATAAAGATAGAAAAGTATCAACATTTGATAAGCAATACTTCAGCAGAACATTCCACCAGTCACAAACTTCAGAAAATTTTGCATCATGCATTTGAATGAGAACACAACTATTTCTTGGCTTAAAAGATACAATAACTAAATCAATGTTGAAAATTGTATCTCAAAATGATGACAATGTGGGCCCCCATTTGCTACTTAAAGAAAGATTTCACATAAAAATTTGTATTCCCTTGTCATTTACTCTCATACCCTCATGCCATCTGTCTATGACTTTCTTTCTTCAGAAGACAAATTAAGATTTTTAGAAGAATATTTCAGCTCTGTAGGTCCATATAACGTAAGTGAAGGGTTCCAAAAAGCACATAAAAGTAATACTTAAAACTGCAGTGGTTCAGTCCGTGACTTCAGAATTTATGTGGCAGGTGTGGGTGAGAAACAGATATATTTAAGTCAGAAATACTTCTCCCTGCCCAGTAGGTCATGATATGCATGAAGAATGTGAATCTAGTGGAGATTGACTGAGCAGGGAGGAGAATTAAAAGTAAAATAGGACTTAAATATTGATCTCTTTCTCACCACATCTATAATATTGCTTCTGAAGACATGGAGGCACATGGATTAGACTACTTTTATGCTAATTTCTGTATTGACCAAAAGAGCTGAGATATTCTTCTAAAAATTTTAATTTGTGTTCAGCAGAAGAAAGAAAGTCATACACATCCAAGATGGCATGAGGGTGAGTAAATGATGAAAATTTTAATTTGTGGGTGAATTATTCCTTGTTAAGCGTGATGTAGCCCCTGTACCAAACAAATTTTCCCATGCCTGCTCTACCTCCTCTATTGTGCAGGACATGACGTGCCAAGTGATCCTGCTCGTTTAGAATTTTTTTGCATTCCTTGCATTGTTTGAACATGTTTTATGCACAACAATAATCTCTGTCTGCATTAAGGGAAATTTAGTCCCTACACATGAACTGAATTTAATGTAATTGTTTCAAAAATTATGATTTAAAATATTGATCAGTGTATTGAAAATAACTTTTTTTTATCTTTTATGATATTTATTGAAGCAAAAAAGTTATCCAATACCAATTAGGCTAGTGTGAAAAAAAAAAATTAGGCCCCCTTTGTTACTAAATCCCCAAATTTATGAAACTGCATTCATAATGGGGTTCAGCTTGACTAGACACACCAAGGCCTGATTACTGCCAGCCCTGTTCAATTAAATCAACACTTAAATATAACTTTTTCAACAGCATGAAGTTGGCAAAAATATCTCAACCATTAGCACCCCATGCTAAGTATGAAAGAAATTTCAGAAATTATGAGGAAAAAGGTGATTGTAATACATCAGTCTGGGAAGGGTTAACAAGCTATTTCAAATGCTCTGGGACACCAAATGGAGAAATCTTGGCACAGTAGTGAACCTTCCCAGAAGTGGCCGCATTCCAAAATCCCTCCAAGATCACAGTAACAACTCATCCAGGAAGTCACAAAAAAAGTTAAGGACAACATTAAAGGAACTGCAGGCCACTCTCGTATCAATAAAGGTCACTGTTCATGACTCCACAATCACTGACACTCATCAAGACACTGGACAAAAATGTCATCCATGGAAGAGTGGCAAGACGAAAATCACTGCTAACCCAGATTAACATTAAGGCTTGTCTGAATTTTGCCAAAATACACCTTGATGATCCTAAAAGCTTTGGAATGAATGTTCTGTTGACTGATGAGTCAAAAGTGGAACTGTTTAGAAGACAGGGGTCCAATTACATCTGGCGTAAATCAAACACAGAATTCCACTAAAGTACATCATACCTACGGTCAAGCATGGTGGGGGGTAGTGTGATGGTGTGGGGATGCTACTTTAGCATATATATATATATATATATATATATATATAAATATATATATATATATATATATATATATATATATATAGGGCTGTCAATCTATTACAATTTGTAATCAAATTAATTACATAGTGTCCTGATTGATTAATCACGATTAATCGCATATACAAATATTTGATGAGAATGCCCACCATATAACAATAACTCAATATATAATGATTATACATATTTATATCAATATATAATTATACATAGTTATACATAGAAGACGTTCAAATCGATGTAACTGAATGTTGTTTGAACTGTGCTGCTTACAAAATTATCTGTTTAAAGTGTTTGTGTACCCCCCCCCCCCCCCCAAAAAAACAAAAAAAACAACAACAAAAAAAACAAAAAACAAATAGCTTAGGTTAGGTTAAGCTACAGATTGATTGCAATAATAGAATGTAAAATGTGGCGTCACATATTTGTTTTATAATTTACAGAATGTTTAATGTAACGTGGTAATACAGCAAAGTGTTTCTTTCCAATCATGTCTTGCATTTTCTTCTTCTGTTTGTTCATACTGTCTTTATCTCCTCTATTGTCCACATTGACCTGGATACAGGAATGTTTGTATGTGTTTGTTTTAATGGTGCAGCAGTACCAATGGTTAAGGGCTGTTCATGAAAGCAGATGGAAATGGTTTGTGCTTAATTAATGCAGATTCCTGGAAGATGCTTTTCAACACATTGCAAGGATGTGACTAAACCCTCTAAATATAGTATTAGGGTCTTAAACACACACACACACACACACACACACACACACACACACACACACACACTGGTTATGAATGGGTGTATGTACATCTTATTCAATGTTTTTAGACACTGCATCAATATGAGCAGGCACAGCCATTAACTGTGATAGCCTGTCCGCGTTTGACAAATAGACCGTATTCTTTATTCGGTGTGATTGTTATTCCTCGTCTGGTTCCTCTGAAAAGTGGTGCGACTGTTTGATGGCCCATGTGTTTAAGCTAACTGATGCATTGTGTAGCTTCTCATTGTTTAAACAACCATGTTGGAAGACGTATCCCATGGTCATGGAAAAGATGTTACTCTGCTTCAAAAGGGGTCAATTTTAGGCCTGCATCAAGCAAAGAAAACAACTAGGGAGATTGCCGAAATCACTGGAATTGGGTTAAGATCTATCCATTGCATTATTAAAACCTGGAAGGATAGTGGTGAACTATCAGCTTTGTGGTAGAAATGTGGTTATAAAAAAAATCTTGAATAATCGTGATTGGATGACACCTAAATGCTTGGTGAAGTCACATCGTAAAAAAATCAACAGTAGAACTCACGGCTATGTTTAATAGTGAAAGTAAGAGCACTTTAACTTAAAGGATTGGGACTAAACAGCTGTGTGGCCACAAGAAAGCCACTTGTTAGTGAGCTATTCAGAAAAAAAACAACATCAATTTGGTAGGGAGGATGAAGATTGAACTGTGGAGCAATGGAAGAAGGTCATGTGATCTGATAAGTCCAGATTTAACCTATTTCAAAGTGATGGGCAAATCAGGGTAAGAAGGGAAACACATGAAGCGATTAACCCGTCATGCATAGTGCCCACTGTACAAGCTTCTGGAGGCAGTGTTATGATCTGGAGTTGTTTCAGTTGGTCAGGTCTAGGCTCAGCAACATAATTCTGCAATAAAATGAAGTCAGCTGACTACCTGAATGTACTGAATGACCAGGTTATCCCATTAATGGATTTCTGTTCCCTGCCAGCACAGGTATATTCCAGGATGACAATGACAGGGTTTACTGGGCTCAAATTGTGAAAGAGTGGTTCAGATAGCATGAGGAATAATTTTCACACATGAATTGGCCACCACGGAGTCCTGACCGGAACCCCATTGAAAGTCTTTGGAATGTGCTGGAGAAGACTTTATAGAGTGGTTCGACACTCCCATTGTAAATACAAGATCTTGGCCAACACGACCATGGCCATAGCCAGCTATGAGGTCACCGAGGCCCGGGCCTTTGTAATTTTTTCATATTCAAAAATATTTTTTTTTGCTATGTACAACTGAATAAAAAAACTAAGAGGTTGATAACTTCTTTGAGTGTCTGCATGAATGTATATTATTATTGGATTATTTAGTGTCCTCAAATACTACAAGAGTTTGATGAAATGGCGCTACCTGATGCTGTGCAGTGCAGAGTAAAAGCGGGACAGGTCTCACTAATCTGATGAACCTGCTCTGTGCATGCGGCGTGCTGTCCCGAGGTTAACTGTGAGTTGCATGCGACCCATTTGAATTTGACACAAAATTCTCTGTTATAAACCCATCTGATCCGAGACACTTAAAGGCTCTGTGCTGAAGCTATTTGAAACAAGATTAAACAGCCAGTCATATTAAACTACAGTAACGAGGTAAACAGGAAAACATTGTTCCATTCACAACTGTGATTACAGGCATTTCATTCCACAAATCAGCACCCTTATAAAAATATACCTGACAGTTACTTTAGTAACATAAACTGTTGTAGTAACGATAGTATTTTGCCAGAAACTGAGTATATATTTGTAATAAATGTTATGTGGCATGGGGACATGGTCATGTGTCGGTCTGCAGGATAGATAGAGCGGTAAGGCTTGTCACCTGGTTCATAATTACCCCTAACACCTGTCTCTCATTATAGTGAAGTGGAGGGGGATGTAAAAGGCATGCCAGAGAGCTGCAAGAGAGAGAGAGCACATTTGACATTATCACGCTGATGTCCACAACGACGGTTATCGTTGTGTGTGTGTGTGTGTGTGTGTGTGTGTGTGTGTGTGTGTGTGTGTGTGTGTGTGTGTGTGTGCGTGTGTGTGTGTGTGTGTGTGTGTGTGTGTGTGTGTACCCCAAAGCATTCCAAATTAAAGAACTAACCTTGACCCTGCTTCGCTGTCTCCTGACTCCTCCATTGCCTGAACAAAGAGCTCTTCTACATGTTAATATTATTAGCCTCCAAAAATATGAAATATTGTATATTAGGGCAATAAAAGTCACTTTTAAGTGTTTCGGATATTGTTTTTCATTACAAATTCCATAGATGATTATTATTTTTAATTTTTTTTTACAAATGAATTACATACAGTAATATATATTTAGTTTTTTTGTACCTGTGATTATCATGATCTTACTTATACCATAGTTAAACTCTGGATACTATGAACAATGGTAAATTGTCATAAATGCAACTGCAAAGCAGAATTTGTAGTTATGACTTTTTCTCATTTTAAAATCTTTTTTAGTTCTAATGAACTTTAATTGAAAAAGGTGAATTAAAGGTAGCAACACTCAGTAACTCTTTGTTTATGTCATCTTGGACTTACAATGACACCTAGTGTTGTGGATGCAGCATCATTCAAAATCAGCAGTTTGCAATTACAGATGCCATTTTAGAAATTCACTATTCACATTCAGCCATGATTCATTTAATCCAGGAGTGAAAGTGACCAATAACAAAATGGTTACTGAGATTAAGCCAGTAGTATTCAGCTGGTCATGTGATTTTAAAATGGCATCCCCCATGAGGGTGCACCTGCCCCATGTAGAATAAAGGTTACTGATATGTTTACATTCCTCATCTTATATGAGTGGTCACGATTTTATACATATATTTTAAAATTATAATTAATTTCATCAGGAGTAAATCTTTTTTAAAGGGAAAAAATTACTGAGTGCACCTTTAAATAATTAAGAGTCTAGCAAAAGGAAAACAATTGATTGTTTTGGATAATATTAATATGTAACTATAATATTAATGGAGTTAACTTAGCCCTAGATAAATTAGATGTTAATATACTTTTTCTGTTATTCTGTAGTTAATTTGAGTACATTTTGCTGCCCAACTCAAAATCGATGCTTTATTTTCAAATGTGCATTTCTATGTGACAAAAAAATTCTGTATTAATATTGTTAACTGCATTTGCAATTAAAACATTATTTCGGTATTATTAAGTATATGGTCATTGTAATGTTTATATTTAATTTTGATGTATATAATATGTTGCGTTCGTAGGTGTAATTTTGGTAAAAGTATTGACACCTCATCATGGACCTCACTAATTTTCAAACCATTTCACTAAACAGCTGGACAATAATTAAATGTGTTATTCCTACCTTTGCTGGAAGCTTTTCAGTTGTCAGAAAATTACACACAAATATGCTTGAGTTGTTCTTTGATTCAGTTAACAAAGACGGGATCATGAGGATAATTTTAACCATTTTAATTCAAACATTGTTGATGAAAATATGAGAAGAAATAATCAACACTGCAAGATTTTATGTTTAAGAATTATTTTTTATTTTTTTTAATAAAACATTCTTTATTCAAATGATCGAGTTTTAGTATTGTGAGGATTATTTCAATCTAAGCTGCATGTCGAGAGATGAAAGCGCTGATCCTGGTGGTGAATCGCTTTTTTAATCACCTATTTTGAAACGCATCATATATACTGTATACAGTATATGAGATAAACAAGCCATCAACAGCATAATTATAGCCTAATATTTCAAATTACATCTGCAATGAAGCAAACTCACAACAGAGCTTGAGCAGCTGAACTTGTAGTTATAGTATTGTGAAGATTGTCAGGAAACTGAAGAGTTTTTTCAAACGTGTCTTATATATCTAGCCTATATATGATCTTAATCATCTATAATAACAGCATTAATATATTATTGTGACTTAAATCTGTAAATTATTGAAGGCAGCGAATGCACACGAATTATCACGATTAATCTCTCCTGTGAATTTTAACTTCAGTCGGGGACAAAGGACGTGTAGTTGATACAGCTAGTTGTGGTGTGCGCTTGGCTTGAGTTGCGCACTACATGTATCTTGTGAATAATATGCCATTACCATAACAATGCGCTTAAAACTTGACTTAACCTCCAGTGTGGTGTATGTCTGCACTGGTATCAGAACAGTTCAAAATGCACTTTATTTTCAATCTAACTCCATATAAAGCCTCTGAAAGCAACATTATTCAGCTTTCGGATGAATTCAGTTATTCTCAATGTGAAAATTAATTGTAAATATATAGGAATGCATTTACTAATGTTAATAAATAGAATCATATTGTACTGTGATATTTTTTATTTTTAAATGAAGAAAAATTACCCAAAGATGTGTTAATGTTGAAAATTATTCAAAATAACTAACATGATTTTTCAACTTTTGATGGAATGTGGTCCTAAGTTCATATTTCTTTATTATTTCAAATTTATGAGCACTGATGCACGAGAAATTTATGGATTTTTTTAAAGCGACATATGAAATGAAATTAGAGATGCTACTCTTTACATCCAAACAGGTTTCAATCAAAAAACTTAAAGAGATTTAAGCACTTTGTTAGCGCTGCACCAACAGTAGTGCTTCACGGAAATTGAGTCATACTCTTGTGTCACGTGATGGGTGCGCCAGAAGTTTAATCATTAAATGACAGTTTAGAGTCTTGTGAAATATATTCAGTCAGTTTTAATTCATTTAAATTATGTGTTGCATGTAGCAAAGCCAAAATACAATGTCCACACATGTGGACATGTGGTCACACAAGGCTATAGATCTGGAATTGCACAGTGCAATTTGCGTTCAGCTCAACAATTTTGGGCTTGTTTGAGCCGTTACCCAATTTGCACAATTATTTTAGTGAATTGATAGATTTCATGTGACGTCACATCCATATAGGGACACCCACCTGGAGGGCAAAACAAGGCTTTCTTCCGCTGCCCGCTGGTTATTTTTACCAGGTTTGTTTAGCCAAAATGCCAGATAATTGTTGTTCAGTCAGATGCACTAACTGACGAGGAGCCAAGCCTGGGTTGTGCTAATCCCGTCCGAGAAAGAAAACCCAGAGAGGAGATTGTGAATTTGTGCTAGTAGATATGCCTCCATCCCTGTGGAGGTCAAATAATGGTAACCATCAAATGACACGTATTTGCAGTGAACATTTCATCAAGGGTAAGCTCAAGTAAACACTTTTTAATTGTTTTTAATTGTTGTATTTTAATCGTTCAGACATGGTTCATTTTCATTTTTTGACTTACACTAGCTTGCGGAACGGTTTTCTGAGTCAGGAAATGGTTACATTAACAGTTAGCTTAGCTATCTAGTTAAGGGGAATTTTCATTTTCAGTCTAAAGAGTTAACAGCACTTGTTGGAAGGGAGAGAGTGTCTTCAGGAATGATATCCCAAACGTTAGCTAATTAGCACTCACCTTTGCTCTGACAATGAAGAATTTCTTGTCCTTCACATCTCAAACAGCTGCATTATTGACCCATCCAGATCAAAAATACATATAACTGTCTGTATTTTTGTATGCTTTCATCCTGGCGGCAGTGAAATGGAAGGGATTCTCCATCTGTTTGTTCACATATCTTTGTTTTTCTTCTTTTGAGAGGTGATCTAAATATTCCTGGCTTGAAACAGATGGAAAATTGATAGGCCTGTGCAGAAGTTCTATGGAGTGACCAGTGTTGGCTGTCATGTTGGAATGATGTTTTGCCCTCCAGGTCTCCGCATCAGTCAGGTGACTGAAAACTATGAATTGGCTACTAAAACAATGTAGACAGTGCATTATCGGCAAGCACAATTCTTTCTAAGTGTGTGGTCTGTGACTGTGCTTGTATGTCCGTGTGAGAGGATATACGGGTTATGTACAGCTGAAGTGGATCTGGGACCAGATTATGTCCTCTGGACAATGGATTAACATGCATTTGCATCAGGTCTCATTGACCTCCACACCACCCCTCCTTTGCCTCACAATCCCTATCATCCCAGATCTTCTCACTTATCTTTCTCACTTTCCCTCCATCTGTTTTGGATTCTTAAAATCCAAGTGAAGAGCTTGAATGCTTTAGTATCTACCATATATGAAGAACAGAAATGTATTTGTAAATGTGTCAAATTATTTATCATCTGAAGCCGCAGAGCCTGTGATTTAGCTGTAAAATAACATATAAAGACGATTGTAATACAGTTTTCTTACAAGCAAAAATTAGAGTAATGTAGGGTGCAACAGGGATTAAAGTCCTGCTTAATACTTTTTTTTCTGGTTCCAAAGTATATGACAATCAGAGTGTAGAATATTGGGTTAATGTTCTTTGTGATTAATAATTGCATTTTGAACTCTAAATCTAGCCATAGTAAGGATGCTATAGAATGTCCTGATGTAGATGGCAAGTGTGTGTTGTAGGTGATCCGTGATCATATAATAGTGTTCCAGGCTGGTCAGTAAACTTCTGACCAGAAATCAGCAAAGCCATCCTACACTGTCATCATTCAACATGGTGTCAGAAGACAGTGAGAAAATGTCTATGACAAATGCATAGTAGCCAAATTGTGTTTTCATCGAACAGACTTGATACGGGCAAGCTTTTTTTCTCTTCTCTCTCTGTCAAAGAAAATAATAAAAAAGAATTGCGGAAGGTTTTCAAAGACCTGAGCCGTTAGTGTTTGATGGCAATGTTGGCAAGAACTGGTGTGTATTTGAACAAGAATATTGAATATTAATTGCTGCAGCTCACTCTGATAAAGATGCCAGGATGCAGGCTTAAATTCTCCTAAACTTGGCCAGCTTGGAAGCCATCAAGCGCTAACATGCATTCCTGTATGCGCCAGCTCCATATGCGGAGGTATGAGATGACAGACAATTTGTTTTAGAGGCCGAAGCCAGAGTGGACCTTTGGTGTCTAAAACTAAAATGTCTTGAGTGAAGCAAGCCCCAAACAAACATAACTATGGAACATCACAAATTCACTTAAAACAAAAAAAACAGCGAATCCATAGAAGCCTATGTGAGCGATTTAAGGAAAAAAGCAAATATGGGCAGATTTGTTTAATTAATAGATCAGCTCATAAGAGATAGACTTCTGCTTGCAGTGACAAATGATGCATTGAGAAAAATCCTGTTGTGATACAGTGAATTAACATTAATCAAAGCCATCAAATTATGCCAAATTCATGAATTGACTCAAGATGGCACTGAGTATGGCTGCTGCGTCGCGAGCTCTCTTTGTTTTGTTTACAGTTTTTTGTTTTTTTGTCTTGGATGTTATCTGGCTTATTGTATATGACAGACAAACGCTTTTGGACATTGGTTCTATAATTACACACCGGAAACCGGACTTCAAATTCCTCAATGCTGACCCGCTGTTTACAAACACACCAGCGGAGCCCTTTGTCTGGGCTGCCCGGCCGCGGAAACGCAGAAGGAAAAGGGGAAAAAGAGCCGGCGTTCTCATCAGAGTAAGATGTCGTGCAAATCAACCCCCGCTACCCAGTATACTACTGGCAAATGTTCAGTCTCTGGACAACAAGCTCTGTGAGCTGAGAGCGCGGATCTCTTTCCAACAAGAGACAAGAGATTGCTGTGTTATCTGCCTTACAGAATCCTGGCTGGCTGCGGAGATTCCAGACTCGGCCATCAAACCCACGGGGTTCTCTGTGCACCAAGCGGACAGAGCGAAAGACCTCTCAGGTAAAAGCAGAGGTGGTGGTGTATGTTTTTTGATCAACAAATCATGGTGTGATCAGAGGAACATACATTTTATCAAGTCTTTCTGCTCTCCTGATCTGGAATATCTTATGCTTCTGTGTCGACCATTCTGGGTACCGAGGGAATTCACAGCAATCATTATTACAGCTGTGTACATCCCCCCACAAGCTGACACAGACCGGGCACTCAAGGAACTGTATGGAAGCATAAGTGAGCAGGAAACTGCTCACCCTGAGGCCGCGTTCATTGTTACCGGGGACTTTAACAAAGCCAATTTTAAAACAATCGCTCCAAAATACCACCAACACATCAACTTCAACACACGAGGGGACCGGGTTTTGGATCATTGCTATTCTCCTTTCCGGGATGGCTACAAATCCCTCCCCTGCCCACCATTTGTCAAATCAGACCACTCTTCTGTTCTGCTTCTGCCTGCTTACAGGCAGAAACTGAAACAGGAAACACCCACACGATCGAGTGCTGGTCGGACCAATCAGACTCTGTGCTTCATGCAGACTGGGAGATGGTCTGGTCCGCCTCTGATGATGACATCGAGCTTTACACTGATAGCGTAATGTGTTTCATCAGGAAGTTCGTAGAGGACATTGTGCCAACCAAAACAATACGGATCTACCCCAACCAGAAACCATGGGTTAACGGCGATGTTTGCGCGCACTTAATGCGCGGACGTCCGCTTTTAATTCCGGGAACGCAGAGGAGCAAAAACAAGCCGGTTATGCCCTCCGAAACTAACAGAGCAGCAAAATGTCAGTACAGGCACAAAATTGAAGGACAGTTCAACACCACCGACTCTAGAAGTATGTGGCAGGGAATTAACATCATGGACTACAAATGGAATAAAAACTCTGCCATGAATACCGCTGCATCTCTCCTGGATGAGCTTAATACATTTTATGTTCGTTTTGAGGACAATAACACCGCCCTCGCAGAGAGAGCACTCGCGGCTGATGCCACAGAGGTTGGTCCACTCTCCGTCTCTGTTGCAGATGTAACCCGATCCTTCCGATGGGTGAACATCCGTAAAGCCATGGGTCCAGCCGGCATTCCGGGCCACGTAATCAGAGCGTACGAACCAACTGGGTGGTGTTTTTAACGGACATTTTCAACTTGTCCCTCTCCCTGTCTGTAGTCCCCACATGCTTCAAAACATCAACCATTGTGCTTCAAAACAAGCAAGCCAAAATCATTGGCTTCAAAACATCAACCATAGTGCTTCAAAACAAGAAAGCCAAAATAAATGCTAAATTACCTGCTTAAATGACTGGCGTCCTGTTGCTCTGACCCCCATCATCAGCAAATGCTTTGAGAGGCAAATCAGAGATTACATCTGCTCTGTTCTGCCCACCTCTTTGGACCCATTGCAGTTTGCGAACCGCAACAACCGCTCAACTGATGATGCCATTGCACCTAAAATTCCATCTGGAAAAAAGGAACACATATGTGAGAATGCTGTTTGTAGACTACAGCTCAGCATTCAACACCATAGTGCCCTCCAAGCTTAATGAGAGACTCCAGAATCTGGGCTTAAACAGCACGCTGTGCAGCTGGATCCTGGACTTCCTGTCAGGCAGATGCCAGGTTGTTAGAATGGGCAGCAAAATCTCCTCATCACTGACCCTCAACACTGGAGCCCCGCAGGGCTGTGTTCTCAGCCCACTCCTGTATTCGCTGTACACACATGACTGTGTGGCAACACATAGCTCCAATGCCATCATTAAGTTTGCTGACGATACGATGGTGGTAGGTCTGATCACTGACAATGATGAAACAGCCTACAGAGAGGAGGTGCACACTCTGACACACTGGTGTCAGGAGCACAACCTCTCCCTCAACGTCAGTAAAACCAATGAGTTTGTATTGAACTTCAGGAAGAAAGACAGAGAACACAGCCCCATCACCATTAATGGAGCATCGTGGAGAGAGTCAGCAACTTCAAGTTCCTCGGTGTCCACATTACTGAGGAACTCACATGGTCCGTCCACACTGAGGCCGTTGTGAAGAAGGGTCACCAGTGCTGCATCTTGCTGAGACGGCTGAGGAAGTTTGGAATGAACCACCACATCCTCACACGGTTCTACACCAGAACTGTAGAGAGCATCCTGACTGGCTGCATCACCGCCTGGTACGGCAATAGCACCGCCCACAACCGCAAAGCCCTGCAAAGGGTGTTAAACTTCCAGACACATCATCAGAGGTGAGCTTCCCTCCCTCCAGGACAAAAAGCTCAGAGGATCATCAGAGACTCTAGCCACCCGAGTCATGGGCTGCTCTCACTGCTACCGTTAGGCAGGCGATATCGCTGCATAAACACTAGACTAAGCCATGTGCTCATACATACAAACTCACACAGACAAAAATGACAAAGAAAGAAGGGCTGACAGAGAAGTACATGACAGCTTGTTGATACCTTCCAGGGCTCACTGCCGTACATTGCCGTCCGTACCACAATGGAGAACACACTACCGAAGTATGTGGATTTCTCCTCCTCCTCTAGCCTCCTCCTCTAGCCACTGTGATCCGAGTATGATCCCCTTTGTGGAGTTCTTGTGCATGATCTTTGACTTCTTGCCACTTATCCACTTATTCTTATATTACAGGAAACGCAGAATTACAGTAATTATAATTACTTAATTGTAATTGTAATTATAATTACAGTATTGTAATTATAATTACAGTATTACTTAATTGTAATTGTAATTATAATTACAGTATCGCCTGGTACGGCGATAGCACCGCCCACAACCGCAAAGACCTGCAAAGGGTGGTGCGAACTGCCAGAAACATCATCGGAGGTGAGCTTCCCTCCCTCCAGGATATATATAACAGACGGTGTGTGAATAAAGCTCGGAGGATCATCAGAGACTCCAGTCACCCGAGTCATGGGCTGCTTTCACTGCTTCCATCAGGCAGGCGGTATCGCAGCATCAGGACCCGCACCAGTCGACTACATGACAGCTTCTTCCCACAAGCAATAAGACTTTTGAACACATGATCTCTCACGATCAACAATCAGCACTGCACTTTATTAATCATCACTCTGTCAATATATTCTCCCAATTCAATTAGTGTTTATATATATTTATACCCGTATCTAGTGTATGTGTATTCTACATTGTGTGTATTGTGTACATTTGTTATGTAAATTGTTATGTAAATTGTTTTTGTGTAAATATGTTGTTTATTGTAAAGTGGTTTATGTCTCGTCACTGTCATGACTGCTATGTTACTCGGAGCTGCACACAAGAATTTCACCTACTGTTGCACTCGTGTACACAGTAGTGTGACAATAAAGTGATTTGATTGATTGATTTGATTATCCTGAGGCCTACTTTGCTTGGATTGCTGCAGGTATCTTGTCCAAACCGGCCACCTTATTGTTCTTGAGACTTTTGATTGCGAATTTCACGTCTGTGATGTTGATTTCTCCGGTGTCCACTTGGAGCTCTTCCCCATCTTTGTTCGCATCGAATGTCTTAAGTGGTGGTTAGGTCTGGATGATTAAGAGTTTCCCGCAAGTGTTCAATCCATCTCTTGTTTTGCTCGTCTTAGCTAAAAGCTTCCCATTTTTGTCCTTGATTGGGACACTGGAATTGCTTCTTGTGCAGGCCAGCTCGTTGATGATGCTATAGAGGGTCTTTGTGTCATTTTGGTTGGCCACATCATGTGCTTCATTTCACCTCCACTGTAATAATCCCTTCTTGTCATTCTGACAGATTTTCGCTACAAGTCGATCCAGCTCTGCGTAACGCTGGCTCATCGTCTCTAATTTGTCTGCATTCTCCCTGCTTCTGCTTCAGTTTTGCAATCTTCCTCTTATCATTCAGATTCCACGATTGGTTTTTGGATGCATTTCTCACTTTGTCGGCCTCTGCATCTTTTAATAATGTCCTGGGCACAAATCATGATGGTGTCTCTGATGTTAATCCAGATTTTTTCTACATCCTCCATCTCTTTGATCAGTTCGAAGCAATTGCGCATTTCCAGAGTGAAGGTCTCAGTGGTGCCAGGGTCTTTGAGATTCTCCACTGCAAATGGTTTCTTTGTTATGGGCTGCCTTTGATTTCATATTTTAATGTCGATATCTGTCCTGACTAGATAATGATCCGATCCAGTATCTGCTGCTCTGTAAGCCCTTGTATTGCATAAGGGCAATCTCTACTTCTGGCAAATGCCAGAATCTTATTGAGGGTGCATCCATTTGGTGATCGCCAAGTCTTCATGTGGATCCGCTGATGTTTGAATTATGTGTTCCCACCACATAACCCATTGTGTTCACAGAACTATATCAGCCATACTATATTGTCACTCAAATGTTCAGAAGATGCATGGGCTCCAACCACTCACTCAAGGCCCTGTCGATCGCCGCCCAGTTAGGCATTGAAGTCGCCGATTAGGATCTTCAAATTTTATTTTTGGAATTCATCTTTTGCCATATCTTCTGCGCTTTCTGTCGAAAACCCACATTAGTTGGGAGAGTCAGACACTTTGATATAGAGTCCTCATATTCCACGTTCTGATTCGAGTGTTGTTTCTTGCAGAGAATATCATAATCTTCTTTGGGCACCGGACACTGTCACCAGTTTCCGCTGGCAGCATCATATGGTTTGGATCCGATCCTCTACCATGATGACCAGAATTTTTAATCTTCTTACTGTTTCTGTAGCAAGTTGGTTTTGTGGGTATGGAATCCTAACCCAATGCTCAACCCTCCTCTTTTCTCATCTGGGCTTGGGAGCGGCAATTGAAGAGTTGCATATGGAGAGCAGTACCATAAATGCAACATGTGGAACCATTTAAAACATGTTGTAAGTCCACATTAAAGTTAACAGGCAAATCAAGAAAGTCTGTGAATCAAATAAAAATTACAAAAATGAATATTACTATGTGGATGGTGTTACAAAAAAGATGCCTCACACACAGCAAAAACACCACAAATGAAAGAGCTATTCTGTACTGTGCACATCTATGGAAATTCAGTTTAGCTTAAAGTAGATATAGGAGTCAAGTGTAATGTAATTCCAGAAGCCCTGTTTACATAACTAACACATTGGAGAGGAATTAAACTTGTCAAGGATCACAAAACTGAAGGTGAAGAGTTTCCCAGAGCCTGGCCATGCTTTCCTCCCACTCATCCAATGAAGGTCCACAACCTCTAATTATATGTAGTAAAGAGGAATGTGCAACCATTGTTAGGTCTACCTGACTGCCTTAGAATTGGTTTAATCTCACTCAGCAAAGAAATACATCATGTGACAGTGGATGAAAATTCAAGCTTCTCACAAAAGATTAGCTCTGAGTACGCTGATAATTTTAAAGATGTGGTTGACAAGCTCCCATTAACCCTCTGGGGTCAACGGATGCGCCGGCACGTCCTGCTGGAAATTTTCGTCATTACAGCAGAAACAATTAAAAATACTCCGGCATTTTTGGGTATACAGATAAGTGTAAGACATCATTACAGACTATAAAGGGTCTACTTTTATTTGTGTACACTCACAATAACAACAAAACCTTGTGCTTTTGTAAAAGACAATAAAAATGGAGAGCTATCAGATATCTGTGTCTCCACGAGCATATTTCTGAAACACGTCACAAAATTGAAACTCTGCGAATACTTATCACACAAACATGAAACATATGTCTAAAGAAAGCGTAAAATGTCTAATTTTAAATAAAATAATTCAAATTTAAAACAAATATTCTGCTGCAATGTAATCTGTATGAAACAAAGCGATGTACGGTTTTCCTGGCTCAGCTAATGTGATCACACCCACCAGCAGAGCGTGCTATTCATACGGTAATGTACTGAAGTGATCAAGGCAAATGGTAAATGCCTCCGACAGTGAGGTTTGACATAAACACAATTCATTCACGTTCTGCGCGTTTGTAACGATACACAGGCGAGGAAACTCCTGGATGGTAAGGAAGAGTTAACATTTTCCTCAGAAGAAGATTGGGACTCCAATGAACGTTTGTATTTTGAAGAGAGACTTGATCCAGCCGAGGATACTATTTCGTTTATATCATTTAGTTTTCATTAGTTGACATGCTATTTTATATAAACATGTACATATTTTACTAGTGGGACTGTTTCCAGACTTGCCAGCCAGGATTCAGCAAGTTTTAGTTACATTTAAATGCTGTTTCAGCTAAAGCAGGTATTTAAAATGTATGCTGTATGATATACATATGATATGTAATATGATATAAAATTATATGAATGTTTAGAATATATTTTATCTAGTGTTTATGCTGCCTCATTATCATCAATGCTTGTGTTTACAAATATGTGTTCAGGTTAAATGAGTACAATGCACTTTAAATATGCCCATATTAGAAAATCAGCATATTATAATGATTTCTGAAGGATCATGTGACACTGAAGACTGCAGTAATGATGCTGAAAATACAGCTTTGATCACAAATTGCATTTTACAATATATTCAAATAGAAAACTGTTCTTTTAAATTGTAAAAAGAGTTCACACAAAGTTTTTACTGTATTTTGGATCAAATAAATACATTCTTGGTGAGCAGAAGAGACTTCTTCTAAAACTTTTAAACTGTAGTGTAGGTATAAAATTAGGTAAAGTCCTTATGTAAATAAAATTTTTAGTTATATTACTTCTTTTAACTTAAAACTTGATTTTGATCATTAAGTCTCCTCACATTCGTTCTCTTTCTGTCATATTCCTCATTGATAGGCCCAGGGGAGGGGTCTTATGTATTCTCAGGTGTGAATAACCTCAATATTCATGATAGTTCACGCCTCCTCGAATATGACCTTTCTAACACTAAAAGTGTCTTACAAAAGTTCAATTACTATATTGTTTTGTATGAATGAGTGATCAGGATGATTTTCACATCATTTTGTAGAAAAAAACTCTTGGCTACAAGATCCAGTTCTCAAAAGTATTGTGGACAAATGTTTATTATGTGTTATATGGCCTTATTTCAATGACTTCAAATTTTCGTATTTCAAAAACCATGCATAAACTTCAAGGCATTTTTTCTGCAGGGCCCAAAACACCCTCAGACCCCAGAGGGTTAACCTACTCAATGAAACTGGACCCAGGAGTGCATCCTGTTGTAAAGCCTGCACACAAGATCCTGGTAGCCATGCATGACAATGTCAAAGCAGAATTATAGAGCATGGCCAATCTAGGTGTCCTTACCCCAGTCGCAGAGCCCACTGAATGTGTATCAATGATGGTGGCATCCCAAAAAAAATATTCTAAGAGATTAGGCTATGCTTAGACCCAAAAGACCTCAACAAGGCCCTCCTTTGTCCACACCACCCAATGCGTACAGCTGAAGAAGTAGCTGCTAAAATGCATAATTCAACTCTCTTCTCTGTCCTCAATGCAAAACATTCCTTCTGGCAAGTCTCTCTGGATGACAAATCTTCAATGCTGTCAACATTCAACTCACCATTTGGAAGATTCAAATTCCTGCAGATGTCTTTTGGGATCAGTACAGCCAATGAAATATTCCAGTGAGCCATGGAAAATATATTTGCAGGATATCCCTGAGCCGTCATTGTGGACAATGTAATAGGAGGAGTAATGGATGAGAAAGAACGTGATGAAAATCTCTGGAAAGTGCTGGATCATATACAAAAGATGATTCTTAGACTTAACTCTCTCAAATAAATTTAGTAAATTTAGGTTTCCAGAGGTATGTTATGTTGGACATGTGTTAACAAGCGAAGGACTCAAACCTGAACCTTCAAAGACTAAAGCAATCATGGAGATGAGAGTCCCAGAAAATGTCACTGCCTTACTGTGTTTTCTAGGGATGTTAACTACCTTGCAAAATTCATCCCAAACTTCAGCAACCTTTCACCACCTCTTTGAGAACTGACCCACAAAAAAGAGAATGTTGTTGGCTCAAGCAACATCAAGATGCATTTGATGCATTAAAGGAGCGCATAACCAATCCACAGAAATTGAGGTATATGATGTCCGCAAACCAGTGACATTGACATGCAATGCTTCTCAATTTGAAATTGGTGTGGCATGTCACCAGGAAAATGCTCCTGTAGCATATGCTTCACAGACATTGACACATACAGAAACTCAATATGCTCAAATTGCTCAGTTGTGTTTGCGTGTGCCAAGTTTAATGATTACATCTATGGGGAACAGATCCACAATTAAACATCATCAGTCATTGGGCACGATAATCAACAAGACCATACAGACAGCACCAGCGTGGCAACAGCGATTTATGTTGAGGCTCCAGAAATATGACTTTATGATAACCTACAAGAAAGGAAAACATACAATATACACTACCGGTCCAAAATTTTGAAACACTTCATTCTTTATTATATATATATATATGTATATATGTATATATATATATATATATATATATATATTTTTTTTTTTTTACATTTCACATCAAAGTGTTCATTCAGTTTGTGTTTTCATCAAAAAGTGCCTTGATCTTGCAGTCACTTGAAGAGTACACTCTCTGTGTATGTGCAGAGAGTGAGACAAAGCAAAATTGGTTCAAATTAAACTGATACACTAAATTTAAATGGCAAACGAACACATATTTATGACATGTATCCATGTATGACTTCAGATAGCACTTGAATATAAAAAAAGCAAATCCTGGGCATTTAAGGCAATTTAGAAATCCCAGTATGGAAGTATTTCCCAGTATTTTCACTTGAGGGTGAAATGCAACTGTCGTATCCGGAGGTCGGAGACAGTGAAACAGGGGAGTTTGGGCATACCAAGATGGCCGCTCAAACACTTCCTGTGGTTTCACCTCCTGCAGGCAGTTAACTGCTGCATCAACGATCCACTTCTATATACACAGTATATCAATGGGCAAGAACCTACATGACATGATCAGACAGGATCTCAAAACCAAATCCGAAATATATGCAAAGAACTGTTCGGATGGAAAAAAGGAGTAAGTATTCTTGAAGGGATTATCCTGAATTTCATGTTATCACTGAAATGTCACAGTTAAAAGCTTAAGATGTCATGTCTGGTCATAAGTGATTTAATATGGGATATCAGTTTGAATAATGTTCATGTTTATTTATATAACAAGGGATACAACTAAAGAAAGGGGATTTAGGACATTGCGTTAATGTTCATTGTGATTAATAACTGCATTTTGGACTCTACAACTAGCCGGAATAAGGATGCTATGGAATGCCTGGATGTAGAAGGGAAGTGTGTGTGTTGTAGGTGTATATTGCTGTTCCAAGCTTGTAAGTAAACTTGTGACATAAACAAACCCTGTCTACACTGTCATCATTCAACACAGTGTAAACATTTTTGTTGATGATTGTGTGCAATCCCCAGTGAGCATGGGTGTAAAGTAACAAATTACAAATACTCACGTTACTGTAATCAACTACTTTTTCCTAAGAATTGTAATTTTTAAGTAGTTTAAAAATGGTATACTTTTACTTGTGTACATATTAAGTCCTGTAACTGTACTTTTTCTTTTTTCCCACCGTCTGTGTTCGCTACTTCCCTGTCCTGATTTTATTTTTGTCTAATCAACATGATTGGCTAGAGTCTTGTGACTCCCGTCAAATCACACGTAAAAAACTTGAATGGCATCTGTAGATCTGGCTTCAACTCTAGAGAATGCCTCAAGCACAGTTTACAGATGAACATTACCTGAAAGGGCTTTTCGCAGTGAAAAAGGACAATAGGTTGATCGTGTCATGTGGGTTTAACTTGCTCAAGCCATATATCAGCATTAATCCTGCCGCTAATTTGAAGAAACATATTGAGGTAAATTTCATATTTCTGCTTACTAGATTTTGTGTGTCTATGATATAGCCTGTAATTTAACTATCTATCATTGAGATAATTGGGCTGCTGTGAGTGATTCATGGAATGTTATCAATAAAATTATCTAGATGTTTATCGGAAAAAGGAGAGATGTCATCGATCAAACTTTTGAGTAGTTTTCTATATTAGCCTATGATCTACATCTAGAAAATGTCTCGGTTACGTATGTAACCTCCGTTCCTTGATGGAGGGAACGAGACGTCGTATCAAAGAAGCGACACTAGTGGTCTCTCTTGAGCGCCGAAAGATGCCTCTGATCTAAGAAAAAAAGTCAATGAGACTTGGCGAACAGTATTTGCATACCCCGCCCCTGGACATACGGGTATATAGGCGAGGGAAATACGCTTGTTCATTCAGGATTTTTCTGAGGAGCCGGGAGTGTTCCGGGCACCTCAGCGGCTCGGCTCAGCGACGTGGCCGGGAAGACACGACGTCTTGTTCCCTCCATCAGGGAACGGAGGTTACATACATAACCGAGACGTTCCCCGTCTGTCACTCACTTCGACGTCGTGTTGAAGAAGCGACACTAGGGGTCCACTTCAAAACTCGCCATGCGCTGAGCCATGTACGTGTACTGCTGACACAGAAGCGGGCAGGTATCCTACGTGCACAAGCGACCGACTGTGTTCTGGCTACACGTACTCTTCCCCAATGCCCCAAAAAAGTCGTCAGAATCCTTTTGGTTACCCTAGGGGGGAACAAAGTGACACTCCCAACTAGGGAACGGGCCAAGCCTGGCTGGGCCTCTTTTCTCTCTATGTTTTCTCGGCATAGAGCAAGAGCAGCCGGGGCCCTTACCGCATCGAGGGAAGGGGGTCTTACCCGAATTCCTATTCTTTCAGGGGGAAAAGACACTGCAGAGGCCACACCCACCCGAAAGGGGAGGTAGAGGTGGCAAGAGGTGGCATCTGGAGGCGTCGGTCGTGACCAGGACACGTAGAGACACCTGCTGTAAGGGTACTCCAGCCCGTAAGAAACAGAGGTCTGTCCAGGGTTTGGATGTTTGGCGGCAGGCGGGGGTGATTGTAACACAGTGCGTGCCGCGGCGCCATGCTCGTCTCGGGACTCGAGTCTGAAGCCAGTGCTGAAGCAGTCTCATATGCATCAACCTCAGCGGCGCGTCCGCCGCGGAGGATGCCATATGCCCCAGGAGCCTCTGGGAAAGTTTTAAGGGGACCGTTGTGCCCGGCCTGAAAGTGGTGAGGCACCTCAACACTGACTGCGCACGCTCGTTGAGGAGACGTGCAAACATTGAGACTGAGTCAAACTCCATGCTGAGAAAAGAGATGCTCTGAACTGGAGTAAGCTTACTCTTTTCCCAGTTGACCTGAAGCCCCAAACGGCTGAAGGCTTCTCAGAGCGGGGCAAGAGCTGCCTCTGCGACTTCCGTGAAGACGCAAGGGGACAGAGACATGCCGAAGGGGAGGACTTGTACTGATACACATGGCCATCGAACGCGAATCGCAGAAAGGGGCGGTGTCGAGGCAAAATTGAGACGTGGGAGTACGCTTCCTTCAGGTCTACCGCTGCGGACCAATCTATATGCCGAACGCAGGTTAAGCATGAGCATTTTGAACGGGAGTTTGTGCAATGATTGGTTGAGAACTCACAAGTCCAAAATCGGTCGTAAGCCGCCGCCTTTCTTGGGTATGATGAAGTAAGGGCTGTAGAGACCCTTCTTCATCTTGGTTGGAGGGACAGGCTCTATCGCGTCTTTGAATAAGAGTGTAGCGATTTCTGCGCGTAGGGACCTGGGATGTACGCTGTGTAATGCGGGGGGGTGGGGCAGAAGCCTGGCAAACTGAATTGCGTAACCAAGTCGGATGGTCTGGACCAGCTAACGAGACGGGAAGTGAGAGCCACGCATCCAACTCCGTGCTAGGGGCACCAAGGGGACGACTATTTTGACATACCTGGCGGGGCAGAGCAGCGGGGCAGACCAGGTAGGGCAGCGTTGGGCGGTGACAGGGCGACCCACGGCTGGGGTGCTGAGAAAAGACTCAAAGCACTTACCTTGCTCCGCACACCCGGCAGGGGGCGGGTTAGCGACTTAGCAGGAGGAGGTCCAGAGTAGGTGTCCTCTAGACGGAACTGGCCGGCCGGGGAACAGTCGTGGGGGCTGGAGGCAGGTGGTCCGCGTCCAGGATGCTGGGACTGTTGAGATCTGGCGGCAGAGTGCCGTGAGAACGGCATTAGCGGTCCAGGTGACCCAGAGACAAAAGAAAATAGCTTGTTACAGAGAATATGAGAATGTGAAAACTAATTCAACAAAAAATTCTCCTCCCGGCCCTCCACCGGGGACGGAGCGGTCTTACCACCTCCGGAGCTAACATCTTGGTCCCTGGGTCGAACGCCTACGGAGTGCCTGGGAGCCTTCCGGGTCCTCGAGGGGGTCCGTGAGACGGGGGCGTCTGCTTCCTGCGGAGTGCTCGATGCTGGGGCTGAGAGCTGGGCCCGGGTTGAGGCGGAGCAGGGTGTTTCATAGCCACAGGAGGACGCCCTCGGCGAGCAGACGGGGCATGGCCCATGGCGGCAGGCTTGCGGCGGGGCAGGATGTGAGATGGCCTCCGTCTGCTTCACCGCTGAGGACTGCTGGGCAGAGTCATCAACGGTGGTGCCGAATGGACGGAGCTGGGAGACGGGGGTGTGGGAGAAGGCGTGCCTTGTCTATCTTCTGCTTTTCGACCAGGTCAGTCCACAGATGTGTTTCTGGACCACAAAGGGTGGCCATTGCCTGTTCGAGTGACGGCGCTTCTGACCTCCGTGGCCCGGGGGCGCGGTTGGTCATCCAGCGCAGTTCCTGAAAAGGACGTTCAACGCCGCTGTGTAATGCTCTTTCAGAGAAATAAACTCTTTTACAGAGAAAATCACTCTTTCAACTCTTTTAACTCTGCGCTGTCGAAGCGCCCAGGGGCAAAGCTGCACGCCGTGCAGTGAAGAGAAAAGCCACTGAAGTGCACCGTAGATCCAACAGTAAAGCAGAGCGTCAGAGGATAGAAGCAGGATCAGTTGTGTCATTCGCAGCTGGCTACATACACACGACCATCGGCTCTGAAGAAAATTACTGAATGAACGAGCGTATTTTCCTCGCCTTTATACCCGTATGTCCGGGGGCGGGGTATGCAAATACCGTTCGGCAACTCTCATTGGCCTTTTTTCGTAGATCAGAGGCATCTTTTGGCGCTCAAGAGAGACCCCTAGTTTCGCTTCTTCGACATGACGTCGAAGTGAGCGACATGACGTCGAAGTGAGCGACAGACGGGGAAGGGGTGTTCATTACATCAGTCGCAATAGCAAGAGCACCACTGGTTGGTTGATCTAGAAAAAATATAAAAGATTGACTTTTTATTTCCTGAAGTCTGTAGCTGAGCGCTGTTTGATCAACAGGTGGCTAGTGTTTGAGCGCTAATGCGGGTTTGTGCTTAAATGATCAAATACACTTTATAATTCTGCCAATGCCCATCTTGATGAGAATTTCATATAAATTAAGTTGTTTATATCTAAAGTGAATTTAAACAAAACAGAGTATTTGGACTTGAAGTGTACATCCAATTGAATTGAGTACTGTCTAGGAGGCTGTGTCATAAAAAGGCTATTAATCAAACAAAAACCACTCACTACTTTTGGTTGGATAACTTGAGTAGTTTTAAAAGTATTAATGGAATAGAATAAAACAGCGACATTTTAATAATAATATTCTTTAATAATATTGTTAGTTTTTTTTTATAATACTGACCCCTGATGTAGAGAGTGTGTTAATTGGTATACTAAATTACCAGGAAAGTAGAGATATTACAATTATTTATAATTATAGAATGAGAACACAACAATTTATTGGCTTAAAAGATACAAGAACTAAATTAATTTTGAACATAGTATCTCAAAATGAGGACAATGTGGCCCCCCCATATTCTACTTAAAGAAATAATTCACCCAAAAATTTTAATTCTCTTATCATTTAGTCTCATATACTCATGCCATCTGTCTATAACTTTCTTTCTTCAGAACACAAATTAAGATTTTTAGAAGAATATTTCAGCTCTGTAGGTCCATTCAATGTAAGTGAAGGGGTGCCAAAATGTTGACACTCCAAAAAGCAGCATAAAAGTAATACATACAAATCAAGTGGTTTAATCCATGAATTCAGAATTGATATGACAGGTGTGGGTGAGAAACAGATCAATATTTAAGTCTATTTTTGCAAGAAATACTTCTCTCTGCCCAGTAGGTGGTGATATGCATGAAGAATGTGAATCACTAAAAACACAAGAAGAAAGTGAAAGTTAAAGTGGAGATTGACTGAGGAGGTAGGAGAAAGGAATAGCAAAAAAGGAATACAATTTTTATCTGTTTCTCACCACATCTATCATATCGCTTCTGTAGTAGAACCCATCCTGACATAGAGGGCACTATGGAGGGAATATGGATGAGGATAGAGGAGAAGAATAAAACAACGAATATGTTCAAGAACTGTGCTGTGTGTGTCTGTGTGAGTTGCTCTTCATAAATGTGAACATAAAAGATAACCATCTGTTACAGCTTCTGAAGGCATGGATTAAACCACTATTAACTATTATGCTGATTTATGTGAGTTGTGGAGCTTCAATATTTTAGCACCGATTCACTTTCATCGTATGAACCAAAAGAGCTGAGATATTCTTCTAAAATTCTTAATTTGTGTTCTACAGAAGAAAGAAAGTCATACACATCGAGGATGGCATGAGTGTGAGTAAATGATGAGAGAATTTTTATTTTTGGGTGAATCATTCCTTTTTAAGCTTGATGTAGCCCCTGTACCAAACAACTTTTCCCATGGCTGCTCTACCTCCTCTGTTGTGCAGGAAATTATGTGCAAATTGATCCTGCTTTTTTAGCATTTTTTGCATTCCTTGCATTGCTTGAACATGTTTTATGCACAATAATGCTTTGTTGGCATTAAGGGAAATTTAGACCTGACACATAAACTGATTTTAATGTAATTGTTTCATACATTATGATTTAAATTTGGTGATCAGTGTATTGAAAATTACTTATTTAAACTTTTCATTTCTGCTATCATGTCTCCATTTTAGTTTTTGGAATCAGATTCATGTAGTGTTTATTATAGATAAGTGATGTATTTTAAAAATTGGCATACAGTGTTCATTATAATGGGGCATAGGTTTTGCAACTCGGTACTCACTACTCATGAGTAGTTTTTAGGACAGCTACTTTTACGCTACTCACACAAAAGGCTTTGGGAAGTACTTCTACCTGAGTATGATTTTTCAGTACTCTTTCCACCCCTGTCAATAAGTAATCCAAAGTCAACAGTAAAACTCCCTAAAATGCTCATTTATTTATTGTTAGTCACATTGATTGCAACATTGTTTTACTATAGAACATATTATTTCAATTCAATTCAACTGACCTTCATTAAATCTTAACCTTTTATTAACACACTGGATCAGCCAGTAGTAGTGTCTTGCATGATAATTATTTCTGAATTCCTCTTCACCTTCATTACATTCATTTAAATTGGTAAAATTACAGGTGCTTGCTAATTTAGAGATCAGTCCATACTGAATGCAATATGGGACACGTCCAGATTAACCTGTATACAGTATACGTACGATCAGAAGTGTTAACTAATCAGGTGTTTGTCACTTGCAGTATTCCCACCATACTATTAGACTTGCAAAGTCAGTTCACACCAATTGCGATAAATGGTTATTCAAATAATTTTTTATTTATTTTTTGGTGGATTTTAACTGTCATAATATTTTTTACTCAAAATATTCAATAATAATAATTCCTTACATTTATATAGCACTTTTCTAGGCACTCAAAGCAATTTACTTAGAATGGGGGAATCTCCTCAATCACCAGCAGTGTGCAGCATCCACCTTGATGATGCGATGGCAGCCATAGTGCACCAGAACACCAATCACACACCAGCTATTGGTGGAGAGGAGAGATTAGAGTGATGTAGCAAATTCAGGGATGGAGATTATTAGGAGGCCATGATGGTGAGGGGCCAATGGGGGGAATTTGGGATTTTTAATGACCACAGATAGTCAGGATCTCAGATCAAAATCTCATCTGAAAGATGGTGCCTTTTCTTTTATTAATATATAGTATAGTGTCCTCGTCACTATACTGGGGCATTAGGACCCATACAGACCATAGGGTGAGCACCCCCTGCTGGCCTCCCTAATACCACTTCCAACAGCAAGCTTAATTTTCCCCAGGAGGTCTCCCATCCAGGTACCGGCCAGGCTCAAGTGTGCTTAGCTTTAGTGGGCAACCAGGCAAGAGCTGCAGGGTGATATGGCTGCTACATATTAATTTTATTCACCTCATGAGTAAGTTTTGCATATTTTACCTAATGTTCTCCTTGTTTAATTTGTGTGACTTCATTCTTTATGTGACTATAATTCTATATGTTACATTACATTGTCCATAAAGTGTTGTATTCATGAGCTCATTAAATATTGCTCAGGTTCCCAAAGTTGGATCTTTTTTTTTATTATTATTCTTTTTTTATTTTTTATTATTTCTGTCTTTAAGAGCATTTGCCTCTGGGAAATAGTAGTAATTAATATAGTAATTTGGTGGACTGGTTCATTCAAAGCATCTTTTAGATGTATTTATTTAAAGTTAAATACAATATTTTGTTTGTAAAAAAAAAAAAAAAAGAGAGAAAGAAATATAACCCCACAGTTCAGTAGTTTGCTTGGTTTTATTAGCTTACCAGCATTGTATGGACGGACGGACGGACAGACGGACGGACAGATAGATAAATAGATAGATGAGGAGGTGTGAAGGTCTTTGGCAAACATGGAGAGAGACATCATAGACCATTAGCAATAATGTGTGGTGGTGGAACAGGGAGGTGCTTTTGGGGTTCACTGACTGTGACCACCCACATAAATTAAACCTTCTCAGGCTGGACTGCCACTGAGACACACACGCTTGCATACTCATGAACAACCCACTCTTAACCAGAAACTGAGCATCAGCCCTCTGCTAATTAACCAGTGTTCCTGGGTGGAAGGGATGGACAGAGTTAGAAAACAAAAGTTTTAACTCTTATCAAAGAGAGCTCAAATCCTTTAGTTGTGCAGAGACCACACGTTCAGCTGCTGAATATTATACCCACCAAAAGCAAGAAATGGAGGTGGGGGGGGGGGGGGGGGGGGGTGTGTGTGTGTGTGTGTGTGTGTGTGTGTGTGTGTACAGCAGCGGTTTGTATCATCTCGCACTGTTTTATGGATATTCCTGCCACTAGGATATTCCACTCCATAATGTGAGTGTCTTGGATGGGGAATCACAAGATCAGGACTGACAGGATTTTAAAAGAGATTTAGAGTCGGTAATGTAAGCATGAATACATGTTTTTTATGGCAGGTCTAGCACAAAATTTTGGATAAGCAAGAAAAGCCATTATGAGCCTCCTGAACTTTTTAATGGTTTTATTTGTCACCCATATGTTTATTCTGCCAGCATGGCCTGAAGGTCTTCACTTTCAAATTGGTCCTCGTAAAGGGAATGTATCAGAAGTCTGAAAGTCGGCAATGCTAATGAGGGATTTATCTAGAAAATGGTCACCCCATGCGTAGCAAGGCCATCTGTTTATTAGATCACGGCATCATGTCTTGTAGCAGATGAGGCCATCACTCATGCCTAAGGAGACAGATACATTGTAACTAAATACTTCTCCTCTGTGCAATTTACATAGATTACATCTCACCACTTGTGTATCTTAAAAAATTATCCACTTGTTAGTACAAGCAAATACAACCCTTCTTCAAAGTAACCACTTTTTCCTAAATTTCAAATTCCCATGTAGGCACTAATTTGAAGTATTTAAACACACATTTAAATCAAAAAGATTTAAAATGTACGAGAAACATAAATTCAGTCAAAAGTTTACAAACTTTTGACTGGAAGTATATATATACAGTACAAAAAATAATTATGTATAGAGTACTGATGACATGACTGGTTTATGATACTGTAGATTACAAGACGATACATTACAACAAACATTACAAAATCATCAGAAATACATTTACTCAAGATTCGTGTGGTGCCATGCAAGGGTCAGACGTTGCGGTAGGAGAAATCCAGCGTCAGCTATCCAGTATGCAAGTGATGCTGGAGAAGGCTCTTGCTGTAATACGTCAATCGATTATGGCCATGGAGACAAAATTCACTGAGTTGGTTACAAGAATAGGGGACATTGAGAAATGGATTGATTATCTGGAGTCATCGGAGAGGGAATTATCTGCTAACCCACTAGCGACCAAGGTGGATTTGCAGCGCGTTTGGGAAAAACTGGATAATTTGGAGAATCGTAATTGCCGTAACAATGTCCAAATTGTTGGAATTCCTGAAAATGAAGAAGGCCAAGATATGTTGAAATTCCTAGACAAGCTCTTCCCGAGTCTGCTCAACATATTTGGCCAATTCTGGCCAAATTTCTGAGATGTTACGCGAGATGAGGAGTAAAGCAAAGCTTTCTTGGAAGAATCACAGCATTTTCTTTTTCCCAGATTTTGCGAATTCAACAAGAGAGAAACATGATTGATTTAGGGAACGCAAGAATCTCTTACATCAACAGAAGGTCACTTTTGCGCTGATGTTTCCGGCCAAACTGAGAATAGATACTAAGGACAGACGTAGATAATTTACATGCCCACAGCAAGCACTGTCCTTCATAAAAACATTGGAGTGAGTTAGCCATTTGGTTATTTTCATGTTTCTGCTTACATTACTGAACATACATATGACTCTCTGGGGAAGCTGGGGGAAGTTCGGGAGTTGTTTGTTGCTCTAATGGGGAATGTGGTCTTTATAATTGTATTTTTGAAACACAATCTGTTCGATATAATGTTTCAAAATGTCAAATGTTAAAATAAGTGGATTTCCTCTCTCCAAGTGGAATGTGAATGGGTTGGGTTACCCCATAAAAAGAAGGAATGTTATTTCTTTTCTTAAACATAAGAAATATGATATAGTATTTTGTCAAGAAACAAATCTTTTCCCACAGGAAGCTGAAAAACTTTGGAAGATATGGGGTGGACATATTTTCTTTATGGCTGGTTCAAGTAAGAGCAGGGGAGTAATTTAATTGATTATTAAACATCTACAATTCAAATGTATCAAACAGATTAAAGATAAACTTGGAAGATTCATAATTGTTTTAGCAGAAATTCAGGGCCAAAGGTTGATTTTGGCTAATATTTACACACCTAACGCTAATTATCAGAGCTTTTTTATAGATCTTGAAGGGATTCTGAAAGCCACTGGCACCAATCATGATATAAGATTGGGAGGAGCCTTTCATTTTTTGATGGACTCAGTCCTTGAAGCAAAAGTGTGTAAGCCCCCTAGAGCAACATTGACGCTTCACAGGATGTGTAAAAATCTTGGTCTTACAGATATTTGGAGACTTTTGAACCTATCTGGTAGAGACTACATTTGTTTCATCAGTCCATAAGATTCATTCTAGAATATTTTTTTATATATAAGGGAAATAAGTCAATTATTTCTATGTCGTTGATTGCTCAATTGGAAACATCTTAGTCTCAGATCACACCCTGGTCAAAGTTGGTGCTTTCCAACATATTCAGGATTTGCAAAATGAATTCCAACAAATGTTTATGTTTATATGGACACCAATTAATCCTCAGTATCCTCTGTGGACGTGGCTTGAGAGGCACGTAAGGCAGTTCTTAGGGTCCAGATCATACAGTATGCATCATTCATTCGAAAATCCAAATCACAAGAACTCGTTGTTGGAAGGGAATATTAAAAATACTGAGGGAGAGCTGAAGCAACGAATGTCATCTGATGGCCTCAAAAAATTAATCCGATTGAACAGATATAATACTATATTTTCACGGAAGGTGGAGTTTTAGCTATTCAAGACAGTCATACTTTGAGTCGGGGGACAAAGCAGGGAAGCTTTTGCCTAGAATATAAAACAGAGAGAGTCATTTCTACCATTCCCTCAGTGAAATCTGCTGATGGTAAAATATTTACGACGGCCATTGATATTAAGAATGCTTTTAAAAAATGTTATCTTGATCTCTACAGTTTTACATCTTCATCTACTGATGAAGATATTAGAAACTTTGTGGAACCATTAGAACTCCCTAAACTGATGACTGAGCAAAATAATTATCTTGTTTCTGAGATAAACTTGGAGGAGCTTGACAAGGTAATTAAGACCTTGCCTACAGGCAAGGCTCCAGGGCCAGATGGCTTTGCCGCTGATTTATTTTGCTATTATGCTATAGAACTGGCTCCACTTTTGTTAGAAGTTTATACAGAATCAATAAATAATGGAAAACATCCGTCAACCATGCCCGGATCAGTCAGATTCTTAAAAAGGACAAAGATCCAAGTGAGTGTAAGAGTTACCATCCAATTTCCCTGATCCAGTTAGACGTAAAAATATTGTAAAACATTTTGGCTAACCAATAAAGTTATGATCTCTTATACATATAGATCAGGTGGGGTCTATTCGGGCCCGTAGCTCTTCTGATAACATTAAGCATTTTATCAACATCATGTGTTCAATGGCGAATGATAAAACTCTGGTCGCTGCCATCTCACTTGACACTGAAAATGGGTTTGATATGGTAGAATGGGATAATCTTTTTAAGATTTTGCAAATATTCTGGTCCGGGAATACTTTTATTGGATTAAGTTACTTTATAGACATCCGGTAGCAGCGGTACAAACAAATTGATTAATTTCAGATTATTTTACTCTGGACAGGGGTATCCGGCAGGGTTGCCCTCTTTCCCCATTATTGTTCTTTCTTGCCCTGGAACCATTAGCAGCCACAATAAGAAAGGAAGATGATTTACCAGGGGTGGTGTGGGAGGTATGGCGGTATAAACTTTTGCTTTATGCAGATGATATTTTATTATACATCTCCGACACAACTAGATCAATGCCTTGCCTCCACAGAATTATTAATTCCTTTTCTAAGTTCTCAGGACACAGAGTTAAATGTGAAAAATCCAAAGCTTTGGCTCTTTTCAGCCGGTCACCTTCCAGTGGCCTAAATAGGGCATTAAGTATTTGGGCATTTTATTCCCAGAAAAATTGTGCGATTTAGTTATTGAGTTAATTTTGCCCCTTAATAAAACCTGCACTGTACTATTTTTTTGAGTATCATACACCCCCCTAAAGCGCCAGATACACTGGTAGTGGTGATTACTGCATTTAGAAAGGCCATGAGGCATCAGTGTACTACTCCTTGCTAATACAGAGTCTGGGGAACGGAGCTTCAACTTTGCTCTAGAGATTATGGGAGAAAGATCAAAACTTGGTATTGGAGGAGGGAGTGTGGGCTAGGATAAAAAAAACCTAAAGTCTACATCTAGAGATGGAAGGGTAGGCCTTATGCAATTTAAGACTTGACTTAGATTCTATTAGACCCCCTCTAGATTGTATAAGCTGGGTCTTAAAGACACACCCACTTGCCAGCGATGCCAATCAGAAGATGGGGATACAACCCATGTTTTTGGTGGTGTGTTAAGATACAAGAATTCTGGTTGAGTGTTCAGAGTTTTATGGGTGACGTAGTAGGTACTCAAATCTCATTTTGACCCAGAGTATTTTAGGTGATGGGGCAGTCATTGATATAGGGGATAAGTACATGAAGAATTAGATCCTGGCCGATGTTATGAGAGGCAGACAGGTTATCCTTAGAGGATGGAAGTCGGTTGGAGTGCCCTAGTTTCGTAAGTGGTAGGCAGAGATATAGGGTAGCGACATATGAAGAATTGTCACATAGAAGGAATAAGAAATGGAGCAGCTATTTTGCCTTTTTAGAAATCTCTCGGGGAGGGGCAGTAGATGGAGATGTGTTGTTTTAAATATTTCTAAATATTTTCTACTGTTTTATTGTCTGTTTGGGTGTCTTTGTCAATTGCCATTTGACTACTGGGTATATGTTTGTGTTGGTTGGGGGGGAAGGGTTGTAAATTATATAATGTGATTCCAAATATTCTGTTGTTATGTGTATGTTATAAGGAATCAATAAAAATATTAATAAAAAAAATAAATACAGATGGCAGTGATGAAGGCGGAGCATAGAAACATAATTATGGGAAACACTTCAAAATAAGTGTCCTAGGAAACATATTTACACATGTTTACACAAACATATTTAAAATGTTTACACAAACACATTTAAAATTTAAATTTTTACATGTATTAATCTGATTAATTTGATGATATATATATTTGTGTGTGTGTGTATATATATATATATATATATATATATATATATATATATATACACATGCAGTAAAATCTAAACCATTATTTTCTCTTGCTGCCTGTGGCGTGGGGACATGGTCGTTTGTCGGTCTGCAGGAGATAGATAGGGCAGTAAGGCTTGTCACCTGGTTTATAATTAACCCTAACACCTGTGTCTTGTTATAGTGATGCGGAGGGAGACATAAAGGGAACGCCAATTTTCCAGAGAGAGAGAGAGAGAGAGAGAGAGAGAGAGAGAGAAATCTGAAGGCGGACATTGCTTACGCTTACATTGTATAAGTATTCCTGTGTTATCGACGGTTACCGTCGATTGTGTTAAGAGAATTAAAACTGACATCAAACCTGCTTCTCTGTCTCCTGACTCCTCCATTGCCCGAACAAACAGTGTTACAGTGGTGCCGAGAATCCGGGTTTGGAGGAGAGCACTGTTATGGAGTCTTCACCACTGGCCGAAGTCATCCATGCCCTCACAAACATCCAACAGGCACAACACCATGCCCTCTTTGAGGTTTGCCGGGAGCAAGAAAAACGATTCCAAGCCCTGCTCCAGGCACAGGCGGAGGACTGGCAGGCGATGCGGAGCCTGAATGCCAGGGAGGGGGCTGGCGCTGCGTCCTCCTCGGAGCCCGTCCCACCACTGGCCCTCGCAAAAATGGGGCCAAGCGATGATCCGGAGGCCTTCCTTGACCTGTTCGAGAAAACTGCAGAGGTATGGAGGTGGCCTCTCAATCAGTGGGCGGGCCACCTATTGCCCCTGCTTTCTGGGGAGGGGCAGCTGGTGGCACAACAACTTCCCACCGCCAGCCTCCTGGATTATAATCACCTCAAGAAAGCCATCCAGCAACGGGTCAGTCGGACCCTGGAGCAGAGTCGGCAGCTATTCAGCACGTTGAGCTTCGGGAAGGACGGACAGCTCTGTGACGCCTGCCAGAAATGGCTGTTGGTGGGGGGGACCCACAACGTTGTGGAAGTGGTCGACATGTTGATACTGGAGCAGTTCATCTCCCAACTTCCACGAGGCATGTCGGAGTGGGTCCAGTGCTACCGCCCGGCGTCATTGGATGGAGCCGTCCAGCTGGCAGAAGACTACATAGCAGCATTCCCAGGAGGCGGCGAGGCAGTGTCTTCTCTCTCTCTCTCTCTCTCTCTCCACCCCCTGTGTCTTGTGTTCCCGCCCAGACCCCGGTCCAGAGGACCCTTTCCCTTGTCTGCCCCTTCAAACCCCCCTGTCTCTCTCCGCTATTCCCCCCAGGTTGGCAAGCCCGCCCCCACGAGTGCGGAAGGAAGACCTGGGCCAGTCTACTGGAGCTGTGGGGAAACTGGACACAGCCAGGAACAGTGTCCAGTGATGGAGGTGGGGAAACTGGTTCGGATCCCCGACACTCCACAGGATGCTCCCGATCAGGCAGGAATGTATTGTGTACTGGTAAGGGAGAAGGGGGATACACATCAAGCATTGGTGGATACAGTTTTTTCTCAAACCTCGATCCACCAATGCTTGGTGCAAGGCAGGGCATTGGATAAAAATAAACTGGTGAGGATGAGGTGTGTGCATGGTGACATTCACAAGTATCCAGTGGTTACCATTGAGATACGATTCAGGAGAAAAAGGCATGGGGTCGAGGCCGTGAGTAATTCCCGCCTCACCCATCCACTAATTCTGGGAACCAATTGGCTCGGTTTTAAAAATGTTATGAGGGTAATGTGTGTGGATGGGTCCTGCATAGTAGTGGCACGGGCTGTGACGTGCGATACTATGGCCTTTCCTCTGGAGCAGTTGCGTGACGAGTCCCTCAGGCATGCCTTTGACCATGTGAAAGTAATTGATGGTCAACAGCTCCAGCCCGGTCTTGCGCTCACATACCTACTTTTCTATTATTAAAGAGCGGTTGTATCTAGTGATGCGGGACACTCAAACCAAAGAGGTTACATATCAGCTGTTAGTACCGAAGAGCTGTTGGGAAACACTCTTCCAGGCGGCTCACTATAATCCAATGGCCGGCCACTTAGATCACGAAAAGTCTTTGAACTGTATAATGGCCCTTTTCTTTCGGCAGGGCATTCACAGGGACGTTCGCAAGTGGTGTGCAGCGTGCCGGGAATGTCAGTTGGTGAACCCTCCGGCCACCCCAAAAGCACCATTGCGCCCGCTGACGTTGATCGAGATCCCCTTCGACAGAATTGGGATGGATCTCGTCGGGCCATTAGAAAAGAATGCACGCGGGCATCGCTTTGTGTTAATTCTGGTGAACTATGTGTCCCGATATCCGGAAGCGATGCCTCTACGCAACATCTCAGCATGCACTGTTGCGGAGGCAGTCTTAAAAATTATCTCCCGAGTGGGGATTCCAAAGGAAATCCTCAAGGATTAAGGCACAACATTCATGTCACATACACTTCGCAAACTATATGAATTATTAGGCATTAAGTCTATTCGTACCAGCGTCTACCACCCGCAAACTGACAGACTGGTCGAACGATTTAATAAGACCTTAAAAAACATGATTTGTAAGTTCGTACACAAAGATGCTAAAAACTGGGATAAGTGGCTCGAACCCCTGCTGTTTGCAGCACGAGAGGTCCCGCAAGCCTCCACCGGCTTTTCCCCGTTTGAGCTACTGTATGGGCTCCGGCCACGGGGCGTGCTTGACGTCATACAAGAAGCTTGGGAGGAAGGACCTTCGGATAGTAAAAATCAAATTCAATACGTTCTTCACCTTCGAGCAAAACTCCACACTTTGGGATGGGTAACACAGGAGAATTTGCTCCAAGCACAAGAACGCCAATGCCGACTGTCCGACAGGGGCACTCGACTACGGGAATTCGCACAGGGAGGTAAAGTGCTTGTATTGCTGCCCACCTCAAGCTCCAAATTACTCGCCAAGTGGCAAGGACCCTTTGAGGTTACATGTCGAGTTGGAGATCTCGATTATGAGGTTAAGCGAACGGATAGGAGAGGGTCACGTCAAACCTACCACCTCAACCTCCTCAAACCATGGAGGGAGGTGATACCTGTACCGACGGCGGTTCCGGAGAGGATGAAGCTCGGGCCGGAGGTATCTCCCAAATCAAATTCATTCACCCCGGTCCCTTGTGGAGACCACCTCTCGCTGTCGCAGCTGAAAGATGTTGCGAGACTGCAACCGGAGTTTGCAGACATTTTTTCTCCCCTGCCCGGTCGCACTAACCTCATAGAACACCATATCAAGAACACGTAGCCGCCACTATCGTCTTCCTGAGCACAAGAAAAGTACAGGGTTGTACAAGGTTGTTATGGAAGAATTAGAGACAATGCTCGAAATGGGCGTAATACAAGAGTCACACAGTGATTGGGCCAGCCCAGTAGTTCTGGTACCGAAGAGCGACGGCTCTGTCCGTTTCTGTGTTGACTACCGGAAAGTGAAACGCGGTGTCCAAATTTGATGCTTATCCAATGCCGCGAATTTATGAGGTTCAATTTTACTCAACGCTGGACTTATCGCTTGGTATTGGCAGATCCCTTTAACTCCAATGTCCCGAGAAAAAACAGCTTTTTCCCCACCATTCGGATTACACCAGTTTGTGACACTTCCGTTCGGTTTGTTTGGAGCCCCGGCCACGTTTCAGCACCTTATGGACAAGATCCTCAGACCGCACACGGCGTATGCCGCCGCATATCTAGATGACATCATAATTTACAGTAATGACTGGCGGCGGCATATGCAACATCTGAGGGCTGTCCTGTGAGCGCTGAGGTGGGCGGGACTCATGGCCTACCCGAGGAAGTGTGCAATTGGGTGGGTGGAAGTTAGGTATCTGGGGTTCCACTTGGGTCACAGGCAGGTCTGTACACAGAAATGGAACGCTATCTCCAAACAGAGGCTTGCCCACTGGATCGTGGACGCCATTGCGTTGGCCTGCCAGACTCAGGCCGTGCCTTCCCCCTTGTGGGTTCGAGCACACTCTACAAGGAGTGTGGCATCCTTGTGGGCACTGGCCAATGGCACCTATCTAGCAGACATCTGCAGAGCGGTGAGCTGGGCAACACCCAATACCTTCACAAGATTTTACAATCTCCTTGTTGAGCTGGTCTCGTCCCTTGATTTGACAAGTCCGAACACACAGAATTCGGTAAAACTGTGACTCAGCTGGCCGGGTGTATCGCTTGCGCATAGCGCCTTCCCCTCCCCTGAGGTGAAGATGTGCGCTCTACTCCCCAAGTCGAGTCCACAGGTCACGGGCCCTGGGTGTCCTTCCTCCCTAGCCCTCTGGCTCCGAACTCAGCAGAGGAAGTTCTCAGCCAGACCCACCGTAGGCACCAACTTCCCTGCGCTAGAATAGGTGCTCCACAGGTTCTGATTATTCCAATATCTCCTGTGATGTATTTTCCATGGTACAGTCCCCCTGTCGGTGACTCGCATCTCCCTTGGGCAGAACTCCTTCTGTCCCCCGGGCGCTGTGTTTTAGAGCTCCTAACCGTCGAGGCAGGACCTATGTGGCATATTTACCACATTTTAACCTCCTCTGTTGGGGAGGATGTGGTCTCTGTGGGATCTTTTCCCCCTGAAAAAATAGGATTGGAAAAGAACGCCTTCCCCGATGCAGGTTATAGCGTTAGATGGCCCCAGCCGCATCTAATACTCTATGGAGAAAAAACATAGAGAGAGAAAAGGCCACAGCTGGATGCTTTTGTGTATCACTTTGGTAACTGCCTAGCAACCATATGGTGTTACCCAAGCAACCAAGTAACAAATAACATATCTCTAAACCAGAGCAATGTAGAGACATCCTGGTTTGACTCAGGATAGCGAGGAGCCTTTTGGGTATCACCTTGAAACTGCCTAGCAACCAGATGGTATTGTTTTTTTTCTGCCCTAAAATGTCTGGACGTCAGAGACTGTAAGTTATCGAGATTCCAAACTTGGCAGGATGGTTCCAGATCACCCCCCACTACTCACCCACACCAATCTGTCAGAAACTAGGTGGCGCTATAATAAGCACATTTGCGTTTGTGTTCATAACTTTGGCAAAGTAAGTGCTAGAATCAAAATAATTGTTCATCTGATTCCTTGAGTCAATCCCTACAAAATGTTAATCTCCGATTTCATTTATGTCTATAAAATGCTTCTGCAGTTTTGAATTTTCAGAAAAATTACTTTTTCAAACTCCTCCGAGACCGTCTTCCGATTCACACTAAATTTTGTATGCATCATCTATGGAACCATCTTACAAAAACTTATCAAAATAATTGTATTTTGTCAAAACTTTACAAAGATATAAGCCAACAAACTGGTCAGGCATCATCAATGTAATCGAAATTGCAAAACTCGCAAAACAATGTAATCGAAATCCAAGCATAGCAAAACTTGATACACATAAACAACATGACATTCTGAGGCTGCAAGCCAAGTCGAGTCAAATTCCGCCTATAGGGGTGCTACAACTGACAAACGCTCATAATTCTGCAGCTGTCTGATCAATGATGCTGAAAATTGGTGTGCATCTTCTATGGCCCAAAGATTAACATATCACTAAAATATAATTTGGAACAAACTTTGGAACTGGTAGATTATTTAACTTGTTTTGACCATAAAATCTCTGCCAGTACAGTAAGACAAAATAGACGTTAAAAATACATTCTCTGAATATCTAAATATCTTATGCAGTCTTGTTTCTAAAACAAGATTAATCTAATTGATGTTGTTTTAAGGATTTTTTCATATATTCACAGGAAAACAATTAAAAAATTATTATCAAGAATACGATGTTTGCCATAATATCAAAGGTCTTACTAGAGAAAAAGAAATGATTATCCTAAGTGAATTTTCTTGATAATAAAAATATGATCATGCCTGGTAACATTTGCATGTAAAATGGCTAGAAATAGCATTTTAGCTTAGCGTAAAGCTGACAATTTACACAAGGTTAATTTATATTTATTCTGCTCCAAACTTACTTCTCTGTCTGCTCATATGTATGTAAAACATCATAAGAAAGTGTTTCACTGCTGTTCAAATGCACTTTGGATCACATAATTTATATGGATCAATGTTTTCCATCTTAAAGGACTAAATATTGAATGAAACAAATGACAATAAAATG
Organism: Moxostoma hubbsi; assembly: GCA_032164185.1. NCBI lineage: Eukaryota > Metazoa > Chordata > Actinopteri > Cypriniformes > Catostomidae > Moxostoma > Moxostoma hubbsi. The sequence goes on along the minus strand of JAVLUX010000016.1, from coordinate 26,701,620 downwards.
CAAATTAATCTCTTCAGTAATCACAATACTTTTTTAATGCAACAGTATTCTAATGACCAATTATTAAAATTGTTTATTTGACTCAGGGTAGCAAGGAGCATTTTGAGTATCACCTTAGTGACTGACTAGCAACCATAAGGTGTTACCCTAGCAACCAAGTAGTCTACTATGTTCTCTGAGAGACTAGAGTAGAGAGTAGAGACATAGTAGAGACTTCCGGTTTTGTTCATTTGACTCAGACAAAACAAATAAAACAAACAAATCACATTTTGGGCTATAATGCTTTTCTGGCAATATGTTGCTTCAAAATATATTGATTCAACCAATGGAGTCGTATGGATTAATTTTATGATTCTTAAATGTACTTTTTACAGCTTCAAAATGTTGGTACATAATTTTCAGCAAATTTAAGTTAGGGAGGATCTATTCTGTCAATTTGTATTATTTGGCATCCACTGGATCATTTCTGTCAGTTCTGAAAATATTGTTTATTTTTTCACATGTGCTTGGACCCAGATGATTGCCACTTGCGGCTATATCTATTGTTATTCATTATTATTATTATTATTATTATTATTATTATTATTTAATTATTGGCAGTCTCAGTAGTATTGAATTGATATTTTGTTTGTGTGGGTCCCTCTGTATGTAGGGCTTGTTTTGACCTTCCACAGCTTGTCTGGCCATCAGGCTGAACTGCCTGAGGTTTGGCTTGGACCATTAATCATTGATGGCTTGGGTCAGTCAGGCTTCAGGCCCCTTTCATTGTGTGTGAGTAGGTTTGTTGGCGTGAGGGAGAGAGAATGGCAAGGTGTACAAGACTGAGTGACAAACAATGGGAGGTGGGTGTGTGTGTGTGTGTGTGTGTGTGATTGTGTGTGTGTGTGTGATTGTGTTTCAGTGTGTGTGGCAATCAGTGTCATGTGGAGCAAGGCCTCTGAGGGCTTGAGACCACAGGCCCTCTCGAGGGAAATTTGACCTCACATTCAGACCAAACTGTGTTAATTACAGAGTGCCAGAGGAACACAGACAGGGGTATGTCAGTTAGTCCTGACTGTGTGTAAAAAGTTATCATGGGTCAATTGTATCGCTGATGTCATCCCAGGGGAAATTTGGGTAAACAGATGAAGAATTAAACATTCAGGACACTTTAATTTCAGCACTATAAATGACCATCACATATACAGTTGCACAGGCATAAACACATTGGCCCTGATTTGCCAAGATTCACATTGGCCAAGATTCTAAAGAAAGGGTACCAATATCAATAACCAAATGTAAGCCAAGCAGTTCACTTTAAGGGTTCTGACTACATGCCATTGTCATAAATATGACAATTTCTATGAGCCTGCCTGCCTGCCTGACTGACTGACTGACTGACTGATATACAGGCCAGTGTATATTTTTTTTTAATATAAAAGCAATTTATACTACATTTATTCATATATGATAAAATCATACTTGAAACCCCTGACATTTAATGGTTTAAAAGTGCAATTAAGTATGGCCTATCGTAACTAACTGCTTTAATAAAGTCATCCACAGGATGTCTAATTATTTGAACCAAGACAAACAACTGCATGTATTTGCTTGCAATGATAGTTGAGTCTTGAATCTCAGTTGCCATGTCAGGGAGTCATTTCTGACCACTTAAACGTAATATTTAAATAACTGTGACTTCCACTCGATTATAGACAAGAGACAAACAATCAGCAAACACACAATCTGATTTTAAATAAGCCAGTGCATGTGTGTTTACAAAAGCTACCAGACAGATTAAGAGACACTATCTTTAAGCAGAAAAACTAGAGATGGATGTCTTATAAACTCTGCAAGGCTATTATCCTACCACAGATTGAACAAACATAAGCATCTAAACGTGATTTCGGTGTGTATGTGTGTGTGGATGTAGGTGTGGGTGGGTTTGGGTGGTTTACGAGGACTTTTTTTAGGTTACAAACTGGTAATTGCAAGGGTGGTATGCTATAAATGTGTTAATGAGAATGTTTCTAGTGCCCCCACATTCTAAACTATGTTTTTTTGGAAAATGTAAAAATGCAGAAAGTTTGTGAGGGTTAGGTTTATGAGTAGGGTTAGGGGATAGAATCTATGATTCATATAGTAGAAAAATCATTATGTCTATGGAGAGTCCTCATAAGGATCGCTGCACCAACATGTCTGTGTGTGTGTGTGTGTGTGTGTGTGTGTGTGTGTGTGTGTGTGTGTGTGTGTGTGTGTGTGTGTGTGTGTGTTGCTCCTGATGGCTTGTGCGCAGCTCATATCAGTAAAGCCACCCTGCTGACGCTTTGTCAATAAAACAAGAGAGAAAAGTCACTCTACCCTCTGCTACCAGCACAATCACCACTTGACCTGACGCAGAAGAATTGTCAGAAACAAAAGCACCACTCACTCACACACACACACACACACACACTCACAGTGCCTGGACAAGCACTCACAGCCACACACACACATATACCTACCTGAGGCATGGCAATATTCCCCAACACACACATACCAGCACATGTCAGAAAAAACATTGACATATAATTAATGTAGAACAGAAAACAAAGGTCTGAAATAGACATCACACACATTGAGTGCTCAGGAGGCTCCATAGCTCTTGCTAAACAAGTTGAAGAGCAGTTAAAGCACACCAGGGAGAGAGGGGAGGGTCACTAAATGGGACCAAACATACTCCAGTAGCCAGCAGGACCAAGCTGTCACAAAACTGTGTACACTGTGTATACATCTGTCTCACCATCTTTGGCCATATGTTGTACATTACCATCACATGGAAAAAATATGCATACACGCACTAGCAGTGGCACCCAGTCAGGGTTACAGGATTACATTTTAAATTATTGTACTAGATTACAGTAACTCAATTTCAAATGCATTACAGCTGTATTTTTTGGGTTTCACATATTCAAAATAATCTATATATAATTATAAATAGGCCATAAACATAATGATAATGTTTACATGAAATACATTTCAAATATAAATTCCAGTTTAACTGCTTGCGTGTGACAATGAACGAGTGGAAAAACAAAATACTTTTCTGTGAAAGGTGTAAGTTGCATTTTAAAAATAGCTGCAAGTAAGCAATTAGAAATGTTATTATGTTTTTTTACATAATCAGCTGTGGTTCTTAAAAAAAATCATTATACACTACCAATTATGAAGGACTTTTCTAAAAATTGGAACAGGATTAATTTACTTATTTATTCAAGGTAATCACATTACTAATAACTTTAATAAAGTTACACTTTTTGTTTTTCTATATTTCCTATAGACATACATACTATCAAAATTAACGTTTCAAAAATTAATAATTTTTTTATGTGTAACCCATGTAATATACTGAAAAGTCAGTAACTGTAATTTAATTTGAACAGTAATCATATTACAATCAACACTGGAAATCAATAAAGTAATCTGATTGTAATTAAAACCAACTGTTTGGTTGCTCTGTCGACAGCAGTTGGACAGTTCTTTGCTTTTTTCAGTTGCAGTGCTTTTCTGTACCACTAGCCTGCTAGAAATTTTAAGTAAAGTGCCAACCCTAACACATTTCTTTCTATGTAATGTCTTGGCATGCTTGCATATCTTATGCAGCATGGTGACTTTCGCTGAATGATTAAATCATCTTGCACAAACACTCTCTCACCCACTCTCTCACCCACACACACACACACACACACACACACACAGAAAAGAAATAATAGGCACAAACAGTAGTCTAACCCATGCTGAAATCAAACCAACATACACCACTAGAGCGCTTAAGAGCGCACACATAATAATTCACATCACCGCTGGTGTATGTTGAAAGTATAAGTACAGGTTTTGAAAGGAGATGCTCGTAGCAGAGGAATCAATCTTTACAATGATATCCACACTCTATGACGTGACCAATTCCCACTCATCCAGCAGCAGGGTAGAACAAAGGCAGAGTCACATTAATGCATTTTTGATGAGACTATCTGCACCACTATCTCCGGTCTGTCGGTGCCTGAGTTACACTTTGTGTTTAGACACAAGCTGTCCTACAGCTGCACATATCAGAAGAGTACAACAAACTATTGGATTACTTTGGCTGTGTAATTCCATATGGGCTGTGGAAGAGCTGGGATAGGGACACATAATCTGGGATACAATCTTAATCCCACTTTTTACACAAACCACCCTGTTATCCAAGCATTTTCAATTTGCATAAGGACTATGTTTTATTATTTCATAAAGAAGTGGATTCAATACAACAACACAGCATTCAAGATCACTCACTTGTGGCTCATGGTTTTCTGTGTGGTTTTGTGCAAACATAATTAATGACAAAATATGTGTGCTTATTGCTTTTTTTTTGGAAATACTTTTTATTAAAGTTATATTCTTTTACATTAAAAAAAGAGATAAGAGAATGTCTACTGACTGTCTCCATTGATAAGCGCATGCTCAGCTGCTAGAGTGGCAACATAGACTTTAAGCATTGCCGAGACAACCCGGCCCCAAAACGCTCAAGCATAAAATCCGGCACTGTACCAACAGTGAAGTGAACAGGATATTCACCTTGCGCTGTACATCCTAAAGCAAAAATAAGCCACTTGAATGTATTAAGCTTCCTAGTTGATGGAGCTCTAGCATTCAGAATGGTATCAACCACAGCGGGGATAACCCATCATTCAAAAATGCACCCCGTTAAGGGGACATACCCATAAATTACACAAGTCTGGCTGGGGGTGCCAAATGCTGCCCCGAGCCTAAGACAACATGTCTGTTCTGACTGGACTCCCCCAACGCCAGCAGCAACATGAACATCTCCAGACAGATTATGTGCCAATATTACCACTGGACTGTCCAAACCCTGCAGGCTGGATGACCCTCGTATATAGCACCCCAACCTGTGGAGGAGGTGTCTATCGTTATAACTTTGCTGTGACCCACCTGTCCCAAACAGAATGCCCAACATCAGAAGGTTTGGTCATTTTCCATGGTGACAGAGTTCTGTAGCACACATCACTTTGAAAAGGGTTTAAGTCCCTTTGTGGAGTTCATCCAGCACTATAAGGTCTCACATGCAACATTCCCAGGGAAATGACAGTGGAAGCTGTGATCAGGAGCCCCAAAATCCTGTGATATGTTCTTGCAGGGAGAACGCGTCCTACTCTGAACATCGCTAGATATCGGTGGAATTACAGAATGTGAACTGGAGACAGACGCACATGCATCCCATGAATCTACCTCTACCCCTAGAAACAGCGTATGTTGCCTTAGCAACAGGACACTCTTGTCTAGGTTTACAAACAGCCCTAGATTGCTCAAATGGCTGAGAATGATATCTCGATGTTCGGCAGCCAAAGTGTCCTGAGTGGGTTAGCACCAATCAATAGTAGAGATAATTCAAAACACGGATGACCTGAAGCCTCAAGGGTGTCAAATCTGCATACATGCATTTTGTGAAAGTACATGTACTAGCAGAAGTCCGAACAGAAGGATGCAAAATTTATACACTTTGTCCCCAAATGCAAATCTGAGAAAGCACCTGTGCTTCAACGCAATCTGAAAATGGAAATAAGCATCCTTCAGATCAACATTAATTGCTTCTGTCAGCATTGTGAATTGGCATTTTATTAGTTTGAAATTAAAATGTTTCAAATCCAGAATGGGACGCAAGCCTCCGTCTTTTTCTGCACCATAAAATAACAGCTGTAAATGAAGCACTCTCTCTGAGAAGGGGGAATCTCCTCTATTGCCCCTTTTTCTATGAGAATGAAGTTCCCGAATCAAAAACGGGGCTTCCCAAACAGAAAAGTCTGATGGTCGAGGTGCGTACAACAGCGAACTCATCACGATACTGACTGAAGGGCAATCAAGAGAGAAACAGATACATTTATACGGCCCAATTTTATTCACTGAATAGGAGTTCATGATTCCTTACAGAGCAAGCCTGTAAGGCTCATGTGTAGACCTATTTTTATCGTTTTTAGGGGAGGGTGGCAAACATGAGGAAGAATCCGATGTCTGTTCACACTCCAATCTTCTGGAGGCTGTGGAACTGGAAAAAGTTAGGATGATGCCTCTTGGTGAGAAAATATGAGCCTCAAAAGCACCGCTGTCCCCCGTCAGACCCTTGTAATGTTTGGAAAAAACACATTCAAATTATTCTGAAATTACACTGTATAAAACGCCTTGAGTCGCTTCTTAAATTGCATCCTGTATTGCCACTCAAAAGGGATTATAATAATGATCCTTGCTTTGACGTGAGTCATGGTACAACACTGGCCAGATGAGACTGTGCACTGAAGAACAGAAAATCTGAGTTGTTGGCTTAAAGCAAGCGCCTTTATGGAGCCAATGAAGTAGCCCATGTAGCTTCAGACCCCGTGATACACAGGGTGTGTCCCAATGCGATTATGCAGCTCTAGTTCCTACAAAAGGGAACCTTTTTGTAAAGTCTGTTTTTTTTTTTTTTTTTTTTGTTCACCAGCAAATGTGTAATAAGTTATAAAGAAGAAGTACATAGAAATAAGTGATAATCTGAAATGAGAGAGACAGAGATTTAGTCTATGAAAAGTAGGGTACAATGGGTTTATCAGATTATATGTCACCATGATTGTTCATTCATATTAAACAGAACATGAATGAAAGAGTGAAAAACATAATTTACTGCTACAAGTCCCAAAGTGATTTCTGCTTTTTTATGCACAATAATTTCAAGCAAGAAATCTAGCCGAGATGTTGTAAAGCACACAAACAATTCAATTAACAGTTGTAAACAATTAACAGAGCAATGTTTCATGATGCAATTTACATAATAAACCACATACATTACTAGAAGCAGTACTTTTGCATCTGAAATGAAGATCACACTCATGTACACCTGCAAACACATGTGCATACGTCACACACTAATTGACTGCTTTCTAAATGGTGTATGCCTACCTGCATCACGGTGCTGCGCATGGGTGCTTGATTGGATGTGGTGTTCAGATTTGTAACCCTTATTTAGCAGTGATTGGTTCGCCAGTTTCAATTTACACCCTCTGTGCTAATGAGGTAAACCCCAAGGAAAGCCCTCCGCCCTTTTCTGCTCTCTATCTTCCTCCACAACTCCCTTCCCTCGCCTCTTGTTTTTGACAATAATCCCCCAGTGGTGCGTCAGAAGCGGAGGTGAAGAAACATTTAGTCATAAGCGCTTGGCTCTGTGGAGTGGCAATGTTTTATTTATGCCATGGTAAGGGGGGCGCTTTTCATGCCCAATTGGCTCCCACCCAATAGTGGAGCGACGTAACCACGGTGATGCTGACAGATCTAGAAATCATTCTCAAGAATATATTTGTTTGTTGTTGTTTGTGGCTTGCCTCTTGTCATCACTCCCTGTCACTTCCTCAGCAAAAGAAATGCTTTGAGGACTATCTCTTGAGTGTGACAGACACAGACAGACAGCAATAGAACTGTCATTAATGTCAAAATATTTCAAAGTGATATTTCCCAAGTGATCTATGCAACTTTAAAGCTAATAACACAATCAAAAAAAAAAAAAAAAAAAGAAACAACACATGATATTAAAATAATATGAAAACTCTGTTATTATTTATTCACTCTTATTTTGTACCAAACCCATATTTTTTTTTTTTTTCATGGAATGCCAAAGTTGAAATTGTGAAGAACATAATGCTTACTTTTTTAGAACTTTTGCAGGTACAACGAATGGGGACTGGAATTTTAAGGTTTTATAAGGACCCAAAATAATTATATTAATATCATTGAAGAGGTCTTTATGTTTTTTGACTGTATTCCAAGTCAATTTGGAAAATTTGAACATCCCCATCATGTGATGTCTGATTCGTGATTGAGTCATATGGACCAGTTTTGTGAACTAGATCAATTGATTCATTGAAAAGATTGGGGGAGGGGAAGGTATAAACTATACCTTTAAGAACCAGTAACATAATAACTTGTATAATTTAAATTATTACTTAGTAAGTATCTGGAGCTTAGTCAGGGCGGTACAAAACTAAAAACAAAATTAAATTTACATTCATACAAAAAAATAACATCTTATAGATTCTGCAAGGGGTATATGTAAACTTCTGAGCAGAACTACAACAAAAATGTTCATGCTGTTTGAACTCTGTAACTGTCAGTTTAAGTACTATTTAGTTCTATTAGATGGATGGAAGAAGCTTCTGAAAGGTCCATTTCAGTGTCCGCTATGTGCCAGATCAAAGATTTCCAGTGGAAATGGAAGGGAGACAAAGAAACAACCCAGTATCACTGAAACCTTTGTGACCCAGACAGACCTGCATCCTAGAGCGAGGGTCTTGATAACCGCTAGCAACAAGCTTCTGTTTAACACAGTTAAATGTTGTCCGTCTGTCCTCATGACTTGCTTATTCTTGTTTCTTACCTACAGAGACACACCAGAGAAGAATCAATTCCATCTGCCCAGCCAACACAGGAAATCTGATAGTCTCTACTAATATGTCATATCCTTCATATGACTGCAATATGATGATAATTAAATTTTCTCCGATTAATTTCCAGATTAATTGCCAGGAATGAAGTTAGCTAACAGTGAAGACTTGCCAGCAGTTTTCTAATTCAGGCGTGAAGATGTGGAGGTTTTGTAAAATGTCTGGCTTTAATTGTAAAACAAACTTAATAATGGTTGTCAAGGCTGTAATTATTGCCTCTAATCTAGCCCAAGGAATTATTAGTTAAGAGGCAATTAATTTAAATAATTACAGAGTGGAATATATGACGATCGAAACTGACAGCTGTCGTTGCAATAGTTTTTACAAATTTGTTGTTTTTTGTTTCTTATGGTTGTTGTTAAGTTTTTGCAGGATCTCATTTTGTATCTATGGATGTTATGTAACATGTACACATACAGTACATTTTTGAACATTGGAACATTGAGAAAGAAAAAAGCACAATATAAATAAAAGTACTGACGGCATGCACATATAGACTTTTGCATATGTACACATCTTTATGAATCCTCTTATTACTGATTGCAACTGAAATTACCAGAATCTTTGCAAGGGTATCATCGCAGGTGACCAAATTCAAAACTCAATCCCATAGTTGGAGTCTCATTGATCTGTAAATGATGGAGAAAGATAGACCTGTTAATACCAAATTTATTTATAAATGAAATCCAGATGGTACTAATAAAAGTGAAGTCATTTGCATGCATTGTGTGGACTGTGGACATAATTTGAATGACAAATTATGACATATATGTGAATCGCTGTTATGCTATGCTGCCCTACAAATGCAAAAGACCTTAACTTGCTAGAGTGTGGAATTGAGAAAAATGACTTTAACATTATTTAGTTGTCCAGCCAAATGTATTATTGGTAGGACACTGGCAATCTGGCAATTAGATGTTTTAGTAATGAAATGTATCTACATATGAAATCTTGAGCTCAATCTTTACTTTTGACCCCTATTTTGAAGTTACTGTACTGCCTTTGTATTGTCTGCAAAAAGTGAGAAGTCATGCCAAGGCAAAAGGCAGTAACTTCCACATTATCAATGTTTGGTTGCTGATCACCATTTACAAAATCATTATAATAACACCTGTATAAAATCATTGCATTTATTTTGAATGATTTACAATTAGTTATAGCCATGTACTTAATGCTATCCTGTGCTTTGGTTGTATTCTGATGGCATTTTTAATACATTAGACATGACAAATACCTCCATAGCAGTAAAGAATATCTTTAATTGGTGTGCAGCAAAGCTTACAGGTTGACTGCAGATAGGTGATAGGTTATATTTATATGAATAAATGCAAGATAAGCATATTTCTAATGAGTAAACAAAATCATTTAATTAATAATGGAATTCAATGAATTAACAAATCATGTACAAATTTAAAATGCATGGGATTGGAATAAGAGATAATACATCATGTACAAGTAAGTGAACTTGGATTCCATGTTTCATGGTGTTCTTACTCGTTATACTCCACATAATTGCTCACAGGCAGTGAACACCAGAAAGCCCTTCTGTTTGGGGGCATAAAATTACATAGATTTGGGCGGGCTCTGGTGCTGGCAGTGGTCCTGTGGCTGGAGTGAGGGGGAAACTCCATAAGAGCAACAAGGGTGGTGTCAGGTGTGCTGCAGAACAGCTCACCGGAACCAAACGCCGGGAAACTAATATCCAGACAACTGCCCACGATTTTGATTTGGGTGCTGGATCACATTCAATATCTCCACAAGTATTTTGAATTGAAATAGAAAGCTTTTAACATTATAAATGTATTTACTGTCACTTTTGATCAATATAATGCATCCTTACTGAATAAAAGTATTAATTTCTTTCCAAAAACAAACAAACTTTTGAACGGTAGTGTATAATGTTACAAAAGCTTTCTATTTCAGATAAACGCTGTTATTTTCAAATTATATTAATCAAATAATCCTGAAAAAAACAACTGTTTTCAACATTGATAATAATAAATAATAATTTTATAATAAAATAATAATAATGTGAGTGTACACAAATACAAGTAGGCCCTTTATAGTTTCTAATGATGTCTTACACTTATCTGTATGCTCAAAAATGTATTTTTTCGGTATCTTATGTGTCAGATTGCTTCAATGACAGATGTCAGTACACAGGCTACACAGTAATTTAAACGCAGAAAAATTTAATGTAAAAACAAAGGCAGAGTTCCATGCCGGCACAGTAACTTAATTTTGACGCATGGCTAAACAAAGGCAGAGTAACTAAATTTGAGTATTCCAAAACAAAGTTAAAGAGAGGTAATTGGAGTTACAGAGTTCTGCCTTGGTTTCTCCTGGGCTTTTTGAAGTTAGTGTTAAGACAATCCATTATTTTCTAAATAAAAACAATGAAATTGACTCAAGATACTTATCCAGATGATAAAGGAGGTCTTGAATGTCTCAAAAATATCAATAACTAATTTTCGACCAAAAACGAAGTTACAGCCTTTTGCATGACAGCATGGTGAAACATTAATGTGTTTCACTTATTTAATTATATGCATTTACTGCGTTCAATAAATGTGACGACATATTTAATGAAGATAATTTATTATTAGTAAATGGCCTATTATTATATAAACAATATTGTAAACACTGGTATATCTCTACAGTAGTCTTTTTAAAAAGTAAACAGAGAAGTAATCGCATCAGTCATTGAAGATGGAGAAACTGATGTTGATGAAATGTGACCTCAAAAAACATATTAACTTCAAAAACATATTACATTTATTTTTAAAAATATAAATAAAAGAGCCAACGTTTTGTAGTCTCTTTGGAATAGAGCGCTGAATTCATGTGTATTTGCGTGTGTATGGTGAGGCTAGCAATTATTTCTTTGTTAGCTTGGGTTGAGACAGTAAATTATGATTTTCTATACGGATACAAATTCTTAATTTCTCTCTGTCAACCCACACACCCAGTGAGTCCCAGTGAGAGGAACCTGTAGGTGCACACTCACACTTAAAGTGTTTTGCTGTAGGTCATGCAGTGCACGGTACACCAGCTTGCTTTCCCTGAGGTGGCTTCAAAGATTTACTTGAGGTTTGGATTTTCACTCCCCAGTTATTAGTAGATTGACATAAGGAAAGGATCATTAATGACTCTCTCATTCAAGACAAGGCAATATAGAGGTGCAGGATGACAACACAGAACACCTCGCCATCACATTTCACAATACTTCATGCACTAGAAAGTTGTATAACAACCTCTTAATCAGAATTGCCCCAAATTCCTCCTCCCTCTGCTAATTACGCTTGAATAAAACAAGTAAAGCATAATCCTTGTTATTTAATTCCTCTGTGACCAAGTGGGATGATAGGTTCAAATACAACAAAGGCTTTACCACATCTAAAACAAAGGATGAAAACCCCATCAGAGAAAAATCTTCCATGTACATAATTCATTAAAGGTTAGAAAACTCAGAAGAGCAAATGATGCAGGTGTGAAATGTGTCATCATTGCAATGCAAATCGCTGCATTGTTCTCACACTGAATAAGAAAAATGAAGACTCTCTCAGAGTCAAAACCAAAGAGTCAAACAGAGTCACTCAAAGCCTCGCCTCCCCCCGGGCCCGTTTTTCCCAGAAGTGCATGATGAGCTGACGTCTTCATGGAGGGCACCCCTCTCCACTTGTCACAAAGCCACACGCTCATCCGCTCTCGCTACCCTCGATGGCAGAGCGGCCCACGGATATACGGGATTCCCCAGGTGGATAGGGCTGTTGCTCTCCACTTGTACCACGGAAACCCTACCACCTGGCGGGTCGCCCTATGCTCCCCTCCAAGGCCTGTAGGGTGACAGATTCATTCACCACCAAAGCCTACAGCGCCACCGGATATGCCGCTTTCGACCTGCATGCCATGGCCCTCCTGCAAGTCCACCAGGCCAAGGCACTTAAAGATCTCCACTGGGGTAGCCCTGACCCCGATGTTTTTCAGTAACTACACCCTCAGAGCCACGAAGGTCACAGCGCAGTCACTCAGGCAGGCGATAGCCATGCTCGTGGTCCAGGAATGTCATCTGTGGCTGAACTTGGTCGAGATGCGTGAGACCGACAAAGCTTGCTTTCTCAACGCCCTTGTCTCCCAGTTCGGCCTCATCAGCGACAACGTCGAGGACTTCACCCAGCAGTTGTCCACGGTGAAGAAGTAGACGGAGACCATTCGACGTGCCCCGTCTGCTCGCCGAGCGCATTCTCCTGTGGCTAAGAAACGCCCTGCTCCACCTCAACCCAGGCCCAGCTCTCAGCCCCAGCATCGAGCACACCGCAGGAAGTGCGTGACTGAAGATGCGTGACTTTCACTTCTCAACCCGTCACGCTGGCAGGCTCGGACCATCCGGCTCAGTTATGCAATTCAGTTTGTCAGGCCCCCACCCCCCTTCGTGGGCGTCTGCTTTACCGCAGTACACGGCAAGCATGCCAAATCCCTGTGTGTGTAAATCACTACTCTTCTTCTAAACAAAGATGTGCTAGAGCCTGTCCCTCCAACCGAAATGAAGAAGGGTCTCTACAGCTCTTACTACATTGTACCCAAGAAAGGCGGCGGCGTTCGACCGATCTTGGACTTGCGAGTTCTCGACCGGGCTCTGTTCAAACCCCTTTTCAGAATGCTCACGCAAAAACATATCTTAACTTGCGTCCGGCATCTAGATTGGTCCGCAGTGGCAGACCTGAAGGACGCGTACCTTTACGTCTCAATTCTGCCTCGACACCGACCCTTCCTATGGCTTGTGTTCGACGGCCAGGCGTATCAGTACAAAGTCCCCCCCTTCAGCACGTCTCTGTCCCCTCGCAGCTCCAAGAAAGTCTCAGAGGCTGCCCTTGCCCCGCTCTGATAAGCCACCATTCGCATGCTCAATTACCTCGATGACCATTCCCGAGAGTTACTATGCGCACACAGAGACTAGGCACTCAGGCACCTCAGCCGTTTAGGGCTTCAGGTCTACCGAGAAAAGAACTAGCTCACCCTGGTTCAGAGCATCTCTCTTCTCGGCATGGAGTCAGACTCAGTCTCAATTTCAGCACGCCTCATCGCACGTAGCATACATAAATCCCCAAGGCGGCGTACGCTCCCGCCACATGTCACTACTTGCCTGTCGTCTCCTCCTTTGTCGCTGCATGCCACTCACATCCCCGGCAACCTCAATGTGGTAGCGGATGTGCTGTCAAGACAACGCTTTCCCAGTGGAGAGTGGAGGCTTCACCCCCAGTCGATCCAGCTGATTCAGGGAAGGTTCGGCAAGGCCCAGGTAGACCTGTTTGCCTCCCGAGAGACCTCCCACTACCCACTCTGGTATGCCCGAACAGAGGCTCCCCTCAGGGCAGACGCACTGGTATACAGCTGGCCTGTGGTGCTGCGCAAGTATGCATTTTCCCCAGTTAGCCTTCTTGCACAGGTGCTGTGCAAGGTCAGGGAGAACGAGGAACAAGTCACCCTAGTGGCTCCCTGTTGGCCCACCCGGGCCTGGTTCTCGGACCTCGTACTCCTCGCGACAGCCCCTCCCTGACAAATTTTCCTGAGGAAAGACCCTCTTTCTCAGTGACGGGGCATGCTCTGGCATCCGCACCCAGACCTTTGGAAATTCCACGTCTGACCCCTGAACGGGACGCGGAAGATCTAGCTGGTCTACCACCTGCCATCATAGACATGATCAACCAAGCCAGAGCCCCTTCTACCAGGCAACTTTACGCCCTGAAGTGGCGCTTGTTTGCGAATCAGTGTTCTTCCCGGGCTGAAGACCCACAGAGGTGCGCAGTTAGGTCAGTGCTCTTATTTCTGCAAGAGAAAGGTGTATGTCCTAAGAGGCACCTGGAGGTTGAATCCCTGCCCACTCCTGTGTCAGCAGTACATGTACACGGCTCAGCGCATGGCGTGATTTAAATTGGACCCCTAGTGTCGCTTCTTTGACACAATGTCGAAGTGAGAAACAGACAGGGAACGTCTAGGTTACGTATGTAATCTCCATTCCCTGATGGAGGGAACGAGACGTTGTGTCCTCCCGGCCACGTAGCTGAGCCGAGCCACTGTTGTGGCTGGACCATTTCTGGCTCCTCAGAAAAATCCTGAATGAAACAGATGTATTTCCCCGCCTTTATACTCGTATGTCAGGAGGCAGGGTATGCAAATACTGTCTGCCAACTTCTCATTGGCCTTTTATCATAGATCAGAGGCATATTCGGTGCTCAAGAGAGACCCCTAGTGTCGCTTCTTCGACACAGCGTCTCGTTCCCTCCATCAGGGAACAGAGGTTACTTACGTAACCTAGACGTTTTCCCTATAAGGTTAAAGTTGTATTTAGGGTTGGTGTTTTGGAGTAGAGATATTAAAATATGCATTCCTTTTCAATATATTAAATCATTTACAGTTGAAAACAACTCACTTTTGGCACCCCTCTGTGGAAATTTCACCTGGAAACAGGAGCTCACATGTGCTCTCATATAATTTTTTAAATTCTATGTTGCCTAGAGAAGGTAACGAGGTTGAAGTGTCATTCAAGTGGTCAAAACAATGTTGCATGCAAAGACAGATGGCACCACCAACCACTTTGATATGAGAGCTTGGATTCATCTCTGAGGACTATTGGTAAGCTGTCAATCAGCTTGTTTCAGACGCCCATTCCGATACATCACAGCCACTGGACGGCCCATCTCATGGATGGACAGCTTGTCATTGTTGCAATGAGAAAGAAGAGTTGCAAAGATGTTGCAAAGTCAATGATGAAGGTGTTAACATAGGCTTGTTACATCACACTTTATATGGGAACTAAACTAATCAAACTGACAACTGAAAGCAAAGAAGCAATTGTCAAATTATGCCAATGTAAAAGCACTTTTTAGAAGTTTAAAAATTTAAAAAGATTAGCAAATTTGTGCACATTGGGTGCTTTGGGATTGTTAGAGAGCAGCAGCAGAATGCATCTATCCTGCAGTGGTGGCAGGAGAGGGGGTGGTTACAATACCAAACCACTCTACAGTCTTGAATTTGTAAAGTGATACTCCCCTCCCTGAACCTTTCCACAGAGCCGGTCTCATTAGTCATGCTTATTGAGATGGATAAACCTGAAGTTGGTAATTACATCCCCCTCTCAGTCTGTTCTACACATGCTGAAGTTAATTAGCCTATGAGTTGGCTAATTCTGAGAGGAAACTAAGCAAATAGCATCAAATCCACTCGCTTTAATCATAACCCGAACATAAAGCAGAAAATTGATTTGCCCATCAGACTCTTCATGAGAATTATTGGGGTTTGTGTTGATGTTGCTGTTGTCTTAATTTTGCATTTGCTTGTTTTGCAGCTGTGAAGCAGACTGTAGTTGATTCAGATAATGGCACAGCATGGCTTCTTGGAAACTTCTCATTCTGTGTGTGCGTTCATACTTTTATAGAGCAAAAAAGTGGGTTTGCTGTTATGAGCTACTGTATACTGTGATCGCAAAGTTCTCCTTAACCTTTTTTTTTTGGAGCCATTGAACAAAATGTAATTTAATACCACATTGCATTTCCTTCCATGAATCTAAATCCTGGGTGCCTTTTTTCCCAGAGAGATATGTAACATATGTTGAGCAAAATGGAGTTATTGCCTTTGACCCACATATTTTATGGATGAAAAGAATTTGCTCTTGAGTCAGGCAGATCACAAGCTCGACATATGTCCAGTGCAGACCTAGGACCCTCTGTCGAACATAACTATACCTCTAGGCACAAAACTCAAGCCTGAACACAGCATATCAAACAGGAGGTCAACAGGCTGCCATATGCACAGAACTTGAAGTGCAGATGTAGGGAAGTAGAAGTTGAAAGCATACAAAAGCATCAATGGAAGTGGCAACCATTGGGCACTTAACTAAGAATGAGAAAATGCAGAGCAGAAGGAAAGGTGCTTTTGAAGAGAAAAAGATGTAAGTTTAATGAGCTGTTTGTCTACAGCCTGTTTTCTGATGAGAGATGCTAGAGTTGATCCACCAAATGGGTATTGGTTGGTGAATAGACCCAACGCTGGCAGTAAGAGTGGCAGATCTTGGTTCACTTTCATTATGTTGTGACGGAATTAAAGCCTGACAGAAAGGGAGTGGGATGACTCATCTGGAACATGTCTGGGGGTTGCTTTGGGGGAATGACATCAGCTACACTACAGCACCCAGCTCCCCACCGCCTTCTCTGATGGCTCATGGATTCAATACAATACGTTTTCCTTTAAACAAAACCTAATTACTCTCTATGTTTTGAGTGGGCAGCATTGCACTGAAGCTTTGAAGCGTAAAGATCAGGGATCTCATATCACACTAATTAACATCAGTACAGATCTGCATGTCACTTCAAGTCTGAGAAAATAATTAAATAATTTATCAAATATATATTTATCTACAATAGGAGCAGCCATTATTCACCATTGCATGATTTTTTTATTTTGACAAATCCCACTACACAGTCATCCAAATGAAAATTGTCTGTACCTGATGCACAACCTCTGTTGAAATCAGATAGCATCATACAGATATTTCAGACATCACTTAATATCCCATGAATTTGAACACTGTAATGTTTTATTACGCCCTCTTTTTACACTATACACAAACTGTAGGTAGAATAGGCTAAATGAATGCTTATGTAAATGATGCTTCAACTTATTAAAATTCTGACAGCATTTAAAACATAAGCAGTAAACTTTAAGAGAAGTACTTCAGTGGTAATGCATTCCACCAATCTTGTTAATCAGGTACTAGATCTCCATTGCTTCTTTTGTTCTCCAAGGGGATGACCTAGTTTTTTTGTTTTTTACTAAACTACCAGGGTTTATCCTTTCTGTTAATTTTGTGCCTGAGAGACCATATTTGAAAAACAAAAGAAATAAGTGAATGAGGGATGGGAGAGAGTGACGAGTCTATTTCCGTGCAATGAGGGAATATGACGGGGACAGCTGGCGGCCAACTCAGAACTTTGTTTTTTTCTAGAGTTGCATTACTCAGATAAATTTAGATTAAAATGCATTCATCAATTCAACAGCGGACATAATGCATTATTGCCCAGGAGTAAACACCAAAGGAATCAATAAGGATAATTAAAATGGAGAGATGTAACAGTCATTCCTCTTCCAGCCTAAAACCTCTGCGTGTGTGTATGTGTGTGTGTGTGTGTGTGTGTGTGTGTGTGTGTGTGTGTGTGCGTTTGCCTGTATGATTGTATGTGATCGACACTGAAAAAGGTCTACAGGAGCTTTATTTTTTAGCAATGCTATTGTTTGTTGTTTTGAGCATTTGCTTTTGTTAAAAAAAAAAAAAAATCAGGGCTTTGGGACATTGTGCCTCTTTAATGTTTGGTAGTACCACAGTTCCAATTACATTTATGAAATACGAGTTAAGTATCATGAGACATGTGAGTAAATAAGATAATTGTGCTGAGACCATTTGGAATGGTGAATAACTATTTGGAATACACGATAATGCCTATGTTTATCATGAACAGTGATATTAATCACCCGTGTGTTGTGTTTTAATTTAATGTCCCGTACTATGCTCATGGGCACAGTTAAAACATTTTATGGCATACAAGCCAGGCTTAACAGAAATAAACAAAATCCCCTTAATTAATTGTAGAGTCAGATTAGAGTTATTGCCTCTATAGAGTTCCAGAGAATGCCTAACATGCCTTGGTCTCTGAATGATATGGAAGTTTGGTATTTTAACCATATTTTATTAATTCAAATATATACATATACATATATATATATATATATATATATATTACACACACACACACCATGGTCTGGTCTAATACTCAATTCTGGTTGGCTGGAATGCGTGCAGTTCAAACCACTGAATACACAGGTATTTTCGGTCAGTTTTAATCACCGTTCGATATTAATGCACTGTTTGTAACCATGGCAACATAACATTACAGAGCAAGCAGAGTGAACTATAACAATTGAAAACATTTCCTAACCACTTTCTTCATTATAGCTAATATAATGGAATTCAGCTTGTTTGCACAAAGGGTGAGCGATCCTATTAAATTGTCTTTCGCTGTCCAGCAAGGCGATGCCATACGATTTAAATTGTAATGTGTTGTGTATATTATGTTTCTGTGCTGAAGTACCATCTATAGCTACTAGATTCAGTCAGACATGCAGCCTTGGATACCATACTGATGTCTCAGTGGTCCAAATCTGCAGGTTCCAGAGAGTGTTTTGAATTGGTTTCCCCTTATTATACAGTTAGTGCTACTTTTACTGTCACTGCCACGTTTGTAACGTCGGTTTTTCCACATTAATGTAAAAATGATAATGAATAAAAATTAAATAACAAATATTCTCTAGAGTGTCATCCCCTCTACATTCTGTGTGTAACCATTTGCTTCTTTATTCTGTGTTGTTTTGTTTTACATGTAAATGGCATGCCGAAAGAAGGAGACTGGACTACGGTACTCTGGGTCTGCATATAGAATATATTTTTGTACAAATTGTCACTGCAGCTTCAGCTCACATCAGTTAATACTCTTCCGTTCAGGAGAGAGAAGAGAAAAATACAACAAAAAGAATGTAACAAATGATATGACTGCCTGGACTAAACCACTTTGGTGGTGTGGGGTCTTCACAGACCCTTTTTATAATGAATCATATTTATGAACAAGAACAATAGAAAATGCATAATTCACATGAGAAAATATAAATTGGCAAAAAATAATAAAGTCTAGTGAAATAACATTATTAGCCCTGTTACATACGTTCTGGATTGTGCATTTAAATTTACAGTTTTGTTAAGTCCCTGGCGATGTATTTATTTTTATTAAGTTCTGTCATCTTCATTTCACATGGTGTTGCATGTCGATGTGTTTATTTTTAGTTGCTCTGTGATGTCTCCATTCATGTTTTGTTTTCTATTCCCTCTATGGCACCTCCTACTCTGCTTAACAGGTAGCTGATTGTCACCAGCTGAACTTCATTGTCATCAGGAGGCTGCCAGCTTAAAAAAGCTGGAAAACAGAGAAGTTTTCTCCTGTTTTTGGACCAGTGAAGGAGTTTGTGTACATGAATTTTATGTTTTATTATTATTATTTTTTTATTATTATTATTTTACTCCCAACTAGGTAGAAGGTTTTATGTTTGTTGTTTTTGGCCTTTCCCTCTTCTGATGTCTACTGCTTCCATCTTTGATTTGTTCTGAAGAGTATTATATTGTGTTTATAATTGTAAATAAAACTCCTCAACTGTAAAGACAGAAAATAATTATATTAAATCTGAATATATAGTTGTAGGTCACAATATTTTATGTATGTGAAATCTGTGTGGCCTTATGTGTGTATTTTTGTGTGTTTTGCGACATTTTCAGGGGACACTACCATGTTTGTGCATTTATTTTGGGGTTTAGGTCCCACACTCACACAATTTGTTTATTGTCAGTTTTCCTATTGAGGATCTGTCGCATAGAAAGGAAAACAGACCAGTTGTGTAATACTTTTCTGATAAAAACACAAAGAGTTTTAAGTGGGGAAAAAGTTTATTTTAATTTCGTCAATTTCAATTTGGTTATTTTTTTTTTAACCTCCAAAAAACCTTTTCTTAAAGCTTTTCTTTGGATGCAGTTGGGAATAAAATATCTCAAAATTTTAGCTTGCCTTGTGTCCTGCCCATTTCTTAACTAGCGGGTCATGAGGATGGCATCATATATACTGTATATATTCAGATTTATATAACCTGGGGCCCGTTCTTCGTACGTTGCTTAAAACATCCGAGATCAAACGAGACATCCAAGATAATATCATCGTGCTCATCATGATCCGGCTAATTTGGTTCTTCGAACACACCTGCCGGTTATGATTAGTATAGCTGGATTGAGTTATCGGAGATAATTGCGCGTTCATGCGCTGGTTTAAAAGGGGTTATGTGTCGATAGTAGAAACATTGATCAGCAACGCTGCCATTGGCTGTTCACCATGGCCAAAGAGCGCGCGCAGTTTTTTCCCGTAGCAGAGCAAGAGTTATTGCTTGAAGGTTATGCTGAATTTGAAAAATTAATTAAAACGCCAGGGAACACCTCAAAGTGTGCAAAAGCCAGGAGAGAGGGCTGGCAAAAAGTTGCAGACAAATTAAATGCGTAAGTGCTCCATGTTATGGTTCTATCACTTATTACTATATATTCTTGTATTTTAATAATTTCATAATTGTTTAATTTCAGAGCCACCTCAGGACCCACTAGAACATGGGAACAAGTAAAAGTGAAATACAAGAATATTCTTCAAAATGGTAATCTTTTCTACTTCTACTGTTTAGTCTCTTTTACCAAAATAAATGTTAAATTATGTGTTTGTCTGTTTATAACAGCAACCAAGAAAAAGGCAGAGCAGAAAAAAACAGGTGGTGGTCCTGCACCTCCACGTTATACCCAGGCAGAAGAGCTGGCCCTTGGGTTAAATGTGAACCGACCCATTGTGGAGGGCATCCCTGGGGGCAGCTCTTCTTCAGACCAAAAGCCAGGGACCAGTAGCAACACCTTCATTACTGGTAAATGAGTTTTAAATTATCTTGCTACACTGTAAATAATTTGTTGCCGCATTAAATTAAGTATGCCTATAATCCAAATGGCTGGTACAGTCATTTCAACTGATAAATATTGAGTAGTGATGAATTGCTTTGACTTGTGAAGGTGAAAACTGCATAACTTAATGTGAAAATATTTTGCAATATGTTATTGATCACATTTTTTCCTAGTGTAGTTCATTGTAATGCCATTGTGTTCTCTTTTGTGCAGTTTTACATAATACACCAACACTTTTACCTGTTCCCAAGCAAGTGGTGGCTGAAGCATGTGCAGTAAGTGGACTTTTTCTAACTTTACATAAAAAGGAAAGAGAGTGCAACTCTTTGTAATACCCATTATTTTCTTTTGCACAGGACAGTGAAGAAACCCTCTCAGATGACTGTCCTTTGGAGGAAGTACTTGTAAGTGCATAAATAACTACTTAATTTATAGTTGTGTACATATAATTTCTGACTGCAATATGAGTTGCAGGAGGAAAGGCCAGACAGGCCTACAGACAGGCCTACAGCACAAAGTGATACAGAGGTGGGCAGGGTAGTATATTCCCTTTTTTTCTGTTGCATGAGGCTTGTGTTTTTTTTTTTTTTTTTTTTTATTTATATATATATATATATATATATATATATATATATATATCTCCAAAAATGGCACAGGGTGATATCCGTACCCTATATAAACGGAATCTACAAAAGAAAATTGAGTATTTTGACCTGAAAAAAAAAAAAAAATTAAGGGGAGAAATAGAACTTGACACCTTAAAGAAGAGAAAACTGGAACTAGAGATTGAATTGCTTCAAAAGGAACTTCAGAGTAAGTGCTAATACACTATTTCACACAGAGTACTATTGCTGACCTTGGATAACAATATCTCTTATTGCAGGCAAAAGATGACCATCACTGGCTTTTCTTGACAAAGAATAATTGAAATAAAAATCAAGGAACTAAGCATGTTGTCTTGTCTTCTATTCATTTAATGTTTATGAAAAAAAAAAAAAATCAAAAATGGTGTTCCACAATTCTGTCCCGAGCAGCTCTGCCACTAGGTTGGTCCAAGTGCACTGGCTGGAGGTCATCATCAGGCTGCACCCCCACCACAGGGGTCCTCTCCTTTCTGATGGTGGCAATGTTGTGGAGAATGGCACATGCAACAATAATGTCACAGGCCCTGTCAGGTGCAACCCTCAGACCCTTCAGACACTGAAATCTTTCCTTTAGTAGGCCAAAGGTCATTTCAATGCGTGCCCTTGTCCTGGCTAGAGCTGCATTGTAACGGGTTTGTGGTCCGGGGTTTGGGTCAGGGAAGGGCGTCATAAAATACTGCCTGCAGGCATAGCCCCGTTCACCAAGCAGGATCCCATCGTAAGCACCTGGAAAAATGCAGTTTTGTTAGGTTCAGAATAAATGTGTCATACAGTGAGCTTGATATTAAAATTTCTTACCACTTTCAAATAATGTGCATAACTGACTCTCTGAAAATCCTGGAGTCATGCACAGACCCAGGCCATTTTGCTTCCACATTTGTGATGTATGACATTGAGTCACACACCATCTAAGATATTTTTAATCAGTCAACTGCATACTTTGATTAACTTTTTTTTATTATTTCATATATTACTAATCTGGAATATTAAGAATCGTAATAGTAATTTACCTGCACATTTACACTGTGAAATCCCTTTCGGTTCACAAAATCCCCTTCATTGGGGCCTTGATGGGGACGTGTGTGCAGTTAATGGCACCAATCACGTTAGGGAAGCCTGAGGAACAAACACTGCAAGTCCTACTTTTTGGCATGATCATGGTTGCATGATCTTCATTAACAATTGTAATGTAGGCTACCTGCAATGGCAAAAAAATTCTGCTTCACAACCTGTGGTCTGAAGTGGCTTGGAAATACGACAAACCCCCCTAAAAACTGCATGAGTGCCAGATACACTTTGCGAATGGCACGACAGACAGCACTTTTCCCCAAGTTTTCTGCATCTCCAATAGTGTAAAGGAACGTGCCACTCGCAAAGAATCTTAGGGCAATGCACACAGTTTGTGACGTTGTTAAAGCCCGACTCCGACGAGTCGAACTTTTAACGTGTGGTTCCAACAAATTAATGATGTATATGACACCCTCACGAGAAAAACAATATCTCTCAATAAGTATATTATTGCACTGCGCTAAAGGATCCTGTCTATCTCGCAATACGCGATTAATTCGAAAAGCTCTTCGAATAATTCTGCCACCTTCAGCAACAGGTTCTTCTCGTAAAAACGGACAAGACATGGCTGCGAAAGACTTCCCGTATTACCTCCGCTTATAAAGCCGCGATCTAATCCTGCTAACACGAAATAAGCCTGTTCGCGAGCAGGTTCAAGCTTGTGCACCTGTTGCCATGACAGCAAGTCCAGGATGAGCGTCGAAGAACCAAACAATCCAAGATCATGCCAAATCGCCAACAATCAAATCCAGCTAAGTGAGTTAGCGACGTACGAAGAACGGGCCCCAGGACTACATCTATTATTCATTATTTTTATATATATATATATATATATATATATATATATATAAAACAGGTAAATGATGGGCAAGGAGGAGGCAGAAACCGGCTGAACAGTAAACTAAGTTTAATGATGAAACTCAACATAAAACAGACATAAACAGACACACATGCATCAAGGTCGTGTCCATCTCTACCAAACTGGCATCTCTAACTCCCTCTTATCTCACTCTCCTGCTCATCAGTTGATTCAGTGCCCCATCAAGGCCCGGCCAAGTCCTCCTCCTCGTCACACTCAATTATGAAGACCCACCCAATTCAGGCCGGGCTGCCACTGGTCTGACTAACTCCCTCCCCATCTCTGGAGGGGAGACACTGCTCTTCCGGCCGTTTTGTCAGCTAGTGGTCCACCCTGCCTCCTGTGAACCTGGGGGAGACACAAGGGGAGGGATGGAGAAAGGGTGAGTAGAGACACACAAAGAGAGAGAGAGAGAGAGAGAGAGAGAGAGGAGAGAGATCTTGCTTGCAGGCTCCTGGATGCGCCGTCTCTGGTCCTCAATCGCAACTACGGCATCTGGTGGACCTCGCATAAACGTTATTTTCTCAAAAATACAAACATGTACACACATGTTGCTCACATATTATTGTAGCCCAGTTTGTGCTGAATACAGTGCTATCAGACTTTAGCCATTAATATGTTTTTTAGCAACTGAAAAAAGCACAAATGTCAAGGCATGTCAAAACTTCTCCAGGGCCCAAAACACCCTCAGACCCCAGAGGGTTAACTCGCTTCATTTTTCTCCTTATTTTAGTCTCCTCGTGTGTGCAGTCCATTGCCAGTTTGTCTTATTATCTTGTCAGTCCTGTATATGTTTTCCTGTGTTCCAGTCAATCCTGAATCCCTGTTCCTGTAGCCTGTTGCGGTCTGTCCTGATTCTCTGTTCCTTTCTGCCCCAGTATGGATAACCTTTTGTCCCCTTTGGGGTTGTTTATGTTTCCCCCTTGTGGGAGTTTGTTTTGTTTAATAAAATACATTTGGTTTTGAACTCTGTGTTTGAGTCCTCATCTCTGCAACAACTGTGACACCATCACTGTACAGATACTGCACTTATCAGATTTATGAATTATGCTCTTATCATCTGATCATGGCTGCATTTCTCTTTTAGTGCTTCTGCACGGTTGTCGGGTCGACCCCAGAGGGTAAATATAGTGCAGGTGTTACTAATGAAACAATAATGTGCAAACAAGGAGGCAGGGTATGACATAAGACAGATAAGGACATGGCTATACAGAAACAATAAAAACACTTATGCCATTTGGATGTTTTGCCTTCTTGTGAGAATGAGTAAACATTGGTCTCTCCAAAAACTCTTCCAATTGTCTATAAATGCTATGCTATTCTCCTTCAGACATCCAGCTGTTCAGTGACAATAATCTACTATAAATCTCATCACCATGATGAACGGGGAGGGGGCCATAGCATATTACAGTGTCTCACACACCTCGTTAATATTATCTTTAATGATCTCCAACTGGCGAAGCTGGACATCAAGTGCCAATATAATACTTTTAGCATTAGCCAGCACTTGTAAATTGTGTGTGTTGCTCACTGTACTACCTACATCCGAAACCGTGTCTACCGGCTTCTCTTTCTCACTGATCTTCAGTAGCGTTCGGATGTATGTCTCTATCTCTTTAAACTTCTCCATCAGCCAAACTAATTCCTTACATTTATCACATGAAAATCCGTCACTGCTGATGGAAGAAGCTATAGTAAAAATGTGGCATGAAATGCAAGAAGAAATAACATGAGCAGATACCATGACTTACTGCAATTGGTTTTTGTTGTTGTTATGGCTGTTCTTGAGCAACAAGTGTTTGAGATTGATGTGGTTCCTAATTGGCAGATGTTTGATATTGATTCAATAATCTATGTATAGCATGCAGTCAAGATGCAAGATGTAGACAAGCAGAAAAAATAAAAGTAAAAAATGTATATACCCAGTAAAATACACGCAGTTGAAACAGTAGAAAAGTGTAAAACTCCGAATCATGCAGTAAAATGGCAAAGGATAAAAAGATGAACGTGAATAATCAAGATATTATGTATGTTTTATATTACGCTTTTAATCATATTTAGCTTGTATACAAATGTAAAAATTTCACATTCTATCAATTTATCTAATTTTAATAATAATCAAAACTGTTGTCTCTGTTTAAAATTTCATGACAAAACATTTTTACAAAATAGTCACAAGGTTGGAACCTAATGAAAGTAGAATTAATAATTATATTATAAAACTATTAATTTAAGTGCAACTATATTTAAACTACTATGCCAAAAAATAAAATAGTTTGACCAAACCCTTGCATAGATGCTGCACAAGCGTATTTGTTACATTCAAATTTGCAATGTTTTCTGAAGTTAAAATATTTCATATTGTATGGTTGTGCCATTTAAATTGTTATGAATTTAAACATTTATTATTCTTACTACATTTTATTAAAAACAAATTTACATGCACAATACAAAATACATGGAACAAAGCAAAAGGAAACTTTTTATTGTATAATGTTTATGACTTCGTTGTATAAATATTTATTGTATACATTCTCAAATTAAAATCTACAAGAGTTTTGCAACACTTTCATCTTCTAACAGACATCGAACAGGTGCGTTTCTTTCTTGTCAGTGTTGACTTTTTTAAATGCAATATTAATGCAATTTCATGGCTGAACTAAAGTGGTGACAGTGCAAATCACAATAGATCTGGACCCACTGCAGCCAAATAAGGTCAATTTCATTCAGGAAGCACACTCACTAGACACAACATGCAGTAAAAGACGAGGCTGAATCCAGCTTCTTAATCACCAGCTTCTTATTCAGTAAAATGATTGTTGCGCTTAAGTTCCCTTTCAAGGAATCATCAATGTTATGTAATGATGCAATTGAGACTACGTCAGTGAGTCACGTGGTCTGAAGCCTGTATACAATCATGCCAATTAATTTTCTGATGGTGCTTAAGCAATGCCCATAGGGAGCCGGGTCACAGAACCCATATGTGCGGCTGCTTTGGCGCCATTTGACCACAATTTCTTACTTCAGTGCACAAATTTATCTAAGCCTGTGTTAGTTACTAGCGACTTATGCTGAAGAGAGGTCTCTGTTCGCCCTTTTGAGTGACAAAACATGAGGACATCGTTTGAAATGAGCCGTGTTTGTGCTTCATCAAGGCACTGTCAATCCAAGCAGTCTTTCAAAGGAGCCATTTGAGCCTTGATGCTCTGGAACTTGTCATAAGAAGAAGGATTGAGGATGGTCACCAGACTTTTCATTGTGTTTCTCTCTTCCTCCAGACAGATGCACCATTCTCGCAGTCGAGACCTAGCTCTTTTTATAATTGCCAGATCGAATTCAGCCTCTGTCCCCATGGTCAATGGTTTCGGGACATAACATAAATGTGATGTGCAATAAGCACAAGTACTCTCCCCCATTCAAAACACCAGGAAAGAGATTATTTTTCTGTAAACATTGCTGCTGTAAGCAAGCTTCAGGACGACAGTCATTATACCTAAATACAATTAAGACAAACATTGTTAAACCTCATTCAATCAGCCACAATGATGGAGGCACAAGGGCTTCCCTTCACTTTGTTGCTGGTTGCAAGGCGGCCACCACAGGTGAGCCAAGAGAACTGTCTGTTGGTTACTCATTGCGCTGCTGTACAGAATCATGCATTTTTTGGGCCTCATGCACAGATAGGAGACAAAGGCAGGCCTACACGGATATAAAGCCTGACTAAGGCCTGAAGGAACACTCAAAGTCAAACGGTGCCAAAATCAAACAAAGGGAGTCCAAACAGACTACAGATCTCATCAATCCTTGTTCACTTTGCACCTTGGTGTGTAATTCTGAAGGATCAAACTCTCAACTTCTATTGGATGAAACACATGACAGAACACGTCTTTCAACCATGATGACATTGAGAGAATAAAACCCCGGAGATTCCTGCTGAGCCTTGCTTCCAGTGACAGTATTCGCCGCATCTATTTGCAGCTCTTTCTGCTCCCAGGTGTAGCCTCGCTGCCCAAAGAAGTAATGTATGTACCTGAAATTTGGCCCTACAATTTCCATCTCATTGGATGGTGTTCCACCGAGCACGCTAGCAGATCCTAAGGAGACAGCCAAGCTATCCATGTCTCACCCTTTTGGCTGCAGAATTGAAGAAAGAAGCTTTCTCTTTCTTCTTCAACCAGGTCGACTTTGCTGATATCTCCGCCAATCCACAGAGAATCAGACGCCGTACCGCCCGCCAACAGAGTGAGGAAACGGTCTCCCGTCATCACCCATGCTTCGGGGAACCAAGTCTGAGTCAAACGTCAGACGAACACACATTCTACCAGCATCCTTACGCGACTCAAGTAAGAGGTTTACATCTGGGTAGAGATAGATTATTATAGTGAGTGGGTTATTGCTTGTTCAGTATTATTATAACTTACTGTTACAACAAATTAGATTTTCTGTGTTGTTGTCCAACCAAATTGGGCTGTTTCAGCATTTCTGCCATTGCAGGTGAGACCGGTACACTAAGTTTATCCATTAAAGAACCAACGACCACGTTGGATGGATTATGAGCCGTTCCCCGCATCTCTGAGTGATAAAACTCAGTTGCCGTCTCTCGGTGCAGTCACCCTGTTCTCTCTCTCTCGTACTAACCGCACACACACACACACGACCCCTCAAAAACATACCCACACACACATTTGGAAAAGAAATAACTTGGCGATAGAGCACAGCATTGTCCCCAAGTTATCGTGCCAATGGAGACATGTGTTAAGCGAGCAGATGCCATTAACCAGTCTCGCCACCCTCATTCTCTGACCGGAAACCTCACATGACAACCCTCTTCACGACAGCCACGCCTGCCATTTTCATCACTACTTCCCTCCTTACACACACACACACACACACACACACACACTTTTTTAATGTTTATATTCTCTGGATATCAACTTTCCTAAGAGAACAATGCTATATTGAGACTGCTATACTGTCTAGAATGTATAGCCTCTGCTGGTGACATCATCAGGATGCACCTGTAGCAGGGCTATAAATAGATGCATCACAGGTGCATCGTCAGGTCTTTTGTCTTCAGACCACTCTGTGTGTGTTGTGCTTCTCAAGCTGTCAGAACTTTTACTCTGTTAGGAGTTAGAATTTGTTAGGAAGTGTGCAGGAAACATTTTCTCCTATCCAAGAATGAGTGTGAAGCAAAGTAAGCAGTGTGTGTTCCCATTTTTACATTCTATGGCTGAAACGGCCAAACACCAGTTTTGTTTTGTGTGTTTGGGGAAAGAGCATGCTGCTTTTGCTTTGGGGTAGGGTGGGTGAGAGCATTGCCATCTGTTTACAGTCAAAATTCTTCGCACTCGTCTCGCTTACTTCCAAGAGCCAGCGCCCACTTTTTCATCGTGGATCTCTCTCGTGGATCTGGATGAGGAGCAAGAGACGGGTCCGTCTCTATCGCTTGCTCTCTCCCCAGATCCAGCTGGTGCTTCTCGCGAGCCTGAAGCGCGCTTCGGTGCCTCTTGGGTTCATGAGGGGGATGCTGAATCTCTTGAGTCTGCGGATTTTGAGCTAACCACCTCTGAACATTCCACGCACAATAATAAAGTGGCTGAGGAATTACTCGAGGTGGTTACTCGGGCTGTGGCCAGGCTACAGTTAGACTGGTCATGCGAACAAGAGACCCCCCCAAACGCTCCAAACTAGAAGACTGATTTCTGTCTGGTGGCCAAAAAAAAAAGGAAGGGAATGCTATATCAGTCACTTCCTTTCTTCGATGACCTCCATATCAAGCTTTCTCGTTAATGGAGGAATCGCTATACTTCCCGTGTCTTCGTGCCCTGTCGTGGGTGTTGAGACACGGGGTTCCACGGTAGAAAAGACACTTACTGGTTATCTCTCGCCTGGCCCGGCATCAACTCTTAAGAGACCAACTCTCCCCACAAAGCCATGCACGCTTGTGGGAAAAGCTTATCAGGAAGCAGGTCAGGCTGGTGCTGCCCTGCACACTATGGCAGTGTTCCAGGCGTACCAGGCTGACCTGCTGAAGGAATTGAGTGCAGGCAGTACAGTTGACGAAGAGGCTTTCAGATTTTCGTGCTACAGATCTGTCTCTCAGCGACCAAACAGACAGCTTGCGCAATTGGCCAGTGTTGGTCAGCACAGAGAGACACTTATGGCTAATCCTTTTGGGAATCAAAGACAGGGACAGAGTGTTCCTCCTTCATTCCCCAGTTTCGCATTCTGGCCTATTTGGTGCCGCCATGAACATGGTTCCAGGAGGCAAAAAGCCATGAGGAAGCCTTCGGGCAATTCCTACCTCGCCACACTCAGGGGGAGGGGCCGCCGGCCACCCAGCCCCGCTCCTAGAAGGGAGGCTCAAAAACAGAGCGTGGCAAATCGCGTTCCCCCTCGCAGAGACTGGGGACCGGCCTGTCGCCCTCAGCAGCCCCCAAAGCAAGACCTCAGGACCATCATCTCTAAGAAGAGAAAGCCCTGACGGTCTTGCGCCCAGCTGTGGGGGTAGCCCCCCCCTTAGGATGGGTTGTGTAAAACATCCACCTGTACCCTCCCGATAGCCCCACAAAACCACTCCATTCATGCCGCCTCTTGAGTTTCGGGAGTTAGCGGTTTCCAGCTAAATGCTGGGTGTTCTGTTGCTTCCTGACGTAGCCCAGGATGCAGGACACTCGACATCCCCTCAACAGGAAGTGTCAGAATTTTTAAAAAAATAAAGAAAAAGGGCAAAACCCATCTCGGAGACCATGCAGCGTGGAAGCTACTGCCAGGTGTTTCTATGAGGGCCCTACGAACAGTAGAAAAAGGCTACAGAATTCAATGTGTTCGCCGTCCGCATTTCAACGGCATGGTTCCCACTACCGTGAAACCGGAACAAGCTTGTCTACTGTGGGAAGAACTGCAAATCTCTTGGTCAAAGGGACCATAGAACATGTTCCCCTTCCAGAGAGGGAGTCAGGTTACAACAGTGATACTTCCTGGTATCCAAAAAGGGTGGAGGGTTGCGTCCGATTTTAGACCTTTGAGGCTTGAATCACTCAGAGGGCATTCAAGTTCAAGATGCTAACCGACAAGACGGTCTGTCTCAAATCCAACATCACGATTGGATGGTCACGATCGATCTCATGGTTGCGCACTTTTGGGCCTCCTTTGGGCCCAGGGCAAGCACCTATTAGTCAGGGCAGTTTATATCATGAGATGCCTGAATGTGGGTGCAAATTTACTGTCCAGACAGAAAATACCGATGGGGAGTGGAAACTCCACCCTGAGGTAGTAGAACAAGTCTGGTTGAGATTTTACAGAGCAGAAGTGGACCTCTTCGCCTCCCAACAGACAGCGCAATGTCCCCTCTACTTCTCTCTGTCTCCCAGCCCCCCAGGGTCTGGACGCGATGGCACATACATGGCCCAGAATGCACCTGTATGCATTTCCTCCGGTTTCTCTGCTCCCGGGAGTCTTGGCTAGAGTTCGCCAGCAAGGGTCCTTCCTCCTTACTGATAGCACTGCGTTGGCCGAACAGGGTATTGTTCTCTGAGTTATTGTCTCTCCTCGATGCCTCGCCTTGGGCGATTCCAGACAGGAGGGACATTCTGTCTCAGGCACAGGGAACCATTCTAAGTGCTAGGGCTCCCTCTACTAGAAGAAGTTATGTCAGTAAATGGGGTGTCTTTGAAATATGGGGCAGTGCACATAATGCAGATCCAGTTAACTGCCAGATTGCTTCTGTTCTGGATTTTCTGCAGGAAAAATTTTCAGCAGGCACATGCCCCGCCACTCTCAGGGTTTATGTGGCCGCTCTATTGGCTTTCCACGCCTTGATTGACGGGATGCTGTTGGGGAAATATCCCCTGCTTGCTCGCTTCGTTCGTGGAGCCATGCATTTGAGACCTCCTGCTAAAACCAGGATCCCTTCATGGGACTTAGCAATAGTCCTTGAGGGTCTGGATGAGACCCCCTTTGAACCTCTACAGTTAGCGTCTAATAAACTTCTGACTCTCAAGATGTTTTTTCTTATGGCAGTTACTTCTCTAAAAAGAATTGGGGATCTGCAGGCTCTGTCTGTCTTGCCATCCTGCTTAGATTTTGCCCCAGGAATAGCTAAAGCAATATTGCACCCACATCCTGACTACCTGCCTATGGTTCCTTTCTTGACTCTCGAAGCCTTCTGCTTACTGCCGTTTACAATGCCGGAGCAGGAAAGATTTCACGGACTGTGTCCACAGCACTAGCCAGTGGCGTAAGTTAGGGCAACTATTTGTTTTTCATGGGGGCCATAACAAAGTGGCGGCCACCACCAAGCAAACTATGTTACATTGGGTGAGGGATGCTATTGCTCTGGCCAATGAGGCGCGCGTTCAAGCTTCGCTTTGGCCAAAGGTGTCCCTCTGCAAAATGTTTGTAATGCGGCGGGCTGGTCCTCTCCGCATACATTCATAAGATTCTAAGGTTTGGATGTTCATGCCACTCCGGGCTCTTATGTCCTCGGGTCAACATCACAAGCTCATTTCTGAGAGCTCTCTGTGAGCACAACTACACAACCAAAAGGGGTCCGGACACCCACAGTGCAGCGGCGTTGGTATTCTCATTCCCAAAGTGCTAAATCAGCGCAGCATCAAAGTGTACCTTTTTGATAGGGAACGTCTCGGGTTACTTAACTGTAACATCTGTTCCCTGATAAAAGCAGAACGAGATGCTGCGCTTCATTGCTGCACTGAGGATGCCCCAAGACTGCTCTTCAGACAAAATAACTGACGATGCACCTGTGACGCATCTATTTATAGCCCTGCTACAGATGAAACCTGATGATGTCACCAGCAGAGACTATAAATTCTAGTCAATTTCATTGATGTGTTGCACACATATTCACAGCTGGTCACTCCTAAAGACATTCCCAAAGCGCTAAATCAGCGCAGCATCTCGTTCCACTTTTATCAGAGAACAGGGGTTACAGTTAATTAACCTGAGCCGATTCTAATCAATGTTCTATTGATTTTAATAATTAATAATTATCTTTGTTAATAATTTATTATTGCTAATAATCAAAACTCCTGAAAGAAGTCCCAACACATTAATTCCTCTGTCTGCCCATGTTACAGCTTGGCATCAGTTACAAGGTGCAACAAATTGGGGAATCTGAACAAGAGACAAAGCGTCTTTTTTCTTACAGCATTGGTTTGTGACAATAGATTTGAAAGATGCTTATTCTGCGTTTTCCCAGGTTCGCTTTTGGGGGAAAAGCATACCAATGTCCTTCTCCTGTCCAGATAGGTTCTGATGCCTGGAAAATGGACATTACACCCGCAGATTATGGAAAAAATCTGGATGAGGTTTGGCAGAGAGGAAGTGGACCTGTTTGCATCAAGCGAGATGTCTCTGGTTTTCTCTCTCACCCCCGACACCGCTGGCCCTTGATGCACTGGCGCATCAGTGGCCAACTGTGCATCTTTTCACGTTTCCACAGATCAACCTGCTGCACTTGGTTCTGCAGAGGGTTCAGGAGTGTTTGGCTTCTCTTAGTGGCACCATATCTCAAATATTGTTTTCAAATCTGGTCTCTCTCCTGGTGAGAATGCATTGGGAGATTTCATTCAGAATGGACATATTGTCTTAAGCAAAGGGCAGCATTTGACACCCTTGGCCCAAGTTATGTAAATTCAACAGGGCCCCCTTCTAAAGATAGTTAGCAAGTGGTAACTGATGCCTCTTAAGTGCTTTTTAAGCGTAAACGGTTATATACGTGTAAATGGTGTATTTTTGCCTCATGGTGTGCAGCGCAGAGTAAGGATCCAGTTCACTGCCCTGTTGGTTCAGAGATTTTTGGGGCCAGGGTTACCCCAGCACTTCTTAAAGTGTACATGGCTGCTATAGTGACAGAACATGCACTGGTGAATTGCATTTCTGCTGGAAGACATTCCCTTGTCTCTTGTTTTATGTGCAAAATGCACAGGCTTAGACATTTTCGCCTTGTCTCTGTTGCTCCGTTTGAGCCTTTACTATCGGTATCTGATAAATTTCTGACTCTTAAAATGGCCCTGTTATTAGCATTGGCATCGTTTAAGAGGGTTGGTGATTCGCATGACCTGTAGATTAATCCTTTGTGCATGGAATCTGCACTATGGTTATGTAAGGTCGCACTTAGACCTCGTTTGGGCTATTTGCCTAAAGTCATCTCTGTGTCCTTTTGCTTGCAGATTGTTAATTTTCAGTCATTTTCTCCTCCACCATTTGACTCTGAAGAGCATAAAAGGATACATATGTTATGCTCTGTGGGTTTAATGGCGTAAGTCAGAGCAGTTGTTTGTGTGCATGGGTTACCGCAACAGGGGTGTTTCGGTGTCCAAGCAGAGAATGTCTCTTTGGATTGTGGATGCAATCACGAGTAGGCGCATAGGAGGCGCATGGTTAGCCTTAGCCTCTGGGTATTTGAGCCCATTCTACAAGGAGCATGATATCCTCATGGGCATTGGCTAGAGGTGAAAATCTGAATAATTACATGCCAATGGCTAATAAAATACACATTTAAGCTGCATAGCACAAAATTTGGTGAGTGATTTACTCGCCATGTAGAGGGCGGCACACAACTAGAGAGATGTGAGCTGATCACGCCTTGCGAACCAACTGGCATAACATGTAACATGTGAGCGAACCAATTGGCTAAACTGAATACCATCGGCTTGCGCCCAATAGAGTTTCATGGCTGAACTTAGAACATATGTTTGAAATTACAACTATATTCAGGAAATGGAAGAATTGGAATTATGAAGTGACCAAAACATATATAACAAGCCAAAGCAATGTTTTATTTTAGCTTATTATAAGTGACCACACTTTGCTCTGATACTAGCCATGAATATTGGACAATTTCTCTAATTTAAAGCATGCAGTCATTTCCCTGGAGATCAAAAGGTTTTTAAGATCTGGTAGCAGTATAACCTGTGTCTTACAGTGAGGAAAATACGTATTTGAACACCCTGCTATTTTGCAAGTTCTCCCACTTAGAAATCATGGAGGGGTCTGAAATTGTCATCGTAGGTGCATGTCCACTGTGAGAGACATAATCTAAAAAAAAAAATCCAGAAATCACAATGTATGATTTTTTTTTAACTATTTATTTGTATGATACAGCTGCAAATAAGTATTTGAACACCTGAGAAAATCAAAGTTAATATTTGGTACAGTAGCCTTTGTTTGCAATTACAGAGGTCAAACGTTTCCTGTAGTTTTTCACCAGGTTTGCACACACTGCAGGAGGAATTTTGGCGCACTCCTCCACACAGATCTTCTCTAGATCAGTCAGGTTTCTGGGCTGTCGCTGAGTAACACAGAGTTTGAGCTCCCTCCAAAGATTCTCTATTGGGTTTAGGTCTGGAGACTGGCTAAGCCACGCCAGAACCTTGATATGCTTCTTACAGAGCCACTCCTTGGTTATCCTGGCTGTGTGCTTCGGGTCATTGTCATGTTGGAAGACCCAGCCTCGACCCATCTTCAATGCTCTAACTGAGGGAAGGAGGTTGTTCCCCAAAATCTCGCAATACATGGCCCCGGTCATCCTCTCCTTAATACAGTGCAGTCGCCCTGTCCCATGTGCAGAAAAACACCCCCAAAGCATGATGCTACCACCCCCATGCTTCACAGTAGGGATGGTGTTCTTGGGATGGTACTCATCATTCTTCCTCCAAACACGGTTAGTGGAATTATGACCAAAAAGTTCTATTTTGGTCTCATCTGACCACATGACTTTCTCCCATGACTCCTCTGGATCATCCAAATGGTCATTGGCAAACTTAAGACGGGCCTTGACATGTGCTGGTTTAAGCAGGGGAACCTTCCGTGCCATGCATGATTTCAAACCATGACATCTTAGTGTATTACCAACAGTAACCTTGGAAACAGTGGTCCCAGCTCTTTTCAGGTCATTGACCAGCTCCTCCTGTGTAGTTCTGGGCTGATTTCTCACCTTTCTTAGGATCATTGAGACCCCACGAGGTGAGATCTTGCATGGAGCCCCAGGGGAGTCCGAGGGAGATTGACAGTCATGTTTAGCTTCTTCCATTTTCTAATGATTGCTCCAACAGTGGACCTTTTTTCACCAAGCTGCTTGGCAATTTCCCCGTAGCCCTTTCCAGCCTTGTGGAGGTGTACAATTTTGTCTCTAGTGTCTTTGGACAGCTCTTTGGTCTTGGCCATGTTAGTAGTTGGATTCTTACTGATTGTATGGGGTGGACAGGTGTCTTTATGCAGCTAACGACCTCAAACAGGTGCATCTAATTTAGGATAATAAATGGAGTGGAGGTGGACATTTTAAAGGCAGACTAACAGGTCTTTGAGGGTCAGAATTCTAGCTGATAGACAGGTGTTCAAATACTTATTTGCAGCTGTATCATACAAATAAATAGTTAAAAAATCATATATTGTGATTTCTGGATTTTTTTTTTTTAGATTATGTCTCTCACAGTGGACATCAATCAAAAATCAAATCAATCAAAATCAAATCACTTTATTGTCACACTACTGTGTACACGAGTGCAACAGCAGGTGAAATTCTTGTGTGCAGTTCCGAGCAACATTGCAGTAATGACAGTGACGAGACATAAACCACTTTACAATAACAACATATTTACACAACACAATTTACATAACAAATGTACACATACCTACACAACAATTTACATATCAAATGTACACAATACACACAATGTAGAATACACATACACTAGATAAGGGTATAAATATATATATACACTAACTGAATTGGGAGCGAGAATATATTTGACAGAATGAAGATTAATAAAGTGTAGTGCTGATTGTAGATCGTGAGAGATCATGTGTTCAAAAGTCTTATTGCTTGTGGGAAGAAGCTGTCATGTAGTCGGCTGGTGTGGGTCCTGATGCTGCGATACCGCCTGCCTGATGGAAGCAGTGAGAGCAGCCCATAACTCGGGTGGCTGGAGATGCACCTACGATGACAATTTCAGACCCCTCCATGATTTCTAAGTGGGAGAACTTGCAAAATAGCAGGGTGTTCAAATACTTATTTTCCTCACTGTATGTATCGTTCCCTTTATTTCTCTCCCATCTAACACACACTTAAACCCATATCCTCAGCCCTCAGGTGAGCTGCTATTTGAGAGATGGTACATCTAAAATAGGCCCTGCAAATGTTAATTATTCAAGTGTGTCAGGCAGCTGGAGAAAGGGTCAGGCAGTCTGAAACACTCATGTGGAAGAGCCATCCTCACTGATGCCTTCTTGTCATTGAGTTCATCTGGGCCCCGAATACAATGCAAACACAAACCATGTTACCACTCACTTAGTACTTAACAAAGGTTAGGCCAATGGCCCCTGGCAAGATAACTGTTCAGCTCTAATCTCATTCACAAATTTGATTCTAGGTAAGAAATGCGTTTTTTTAAAACCCCAACGACTATATTCAGTTTTTGTTTTAAGTGAATTTCAAATTGTTGTTGACGATCTAACTATAGGCTACCTCAGCCACGGATTAAGGGGTGGTCACACTACACTTTGTGCATCAGCAGAGCAGAAACACAAGCTCATGTTAAGAAATGTTGTATGACTCTGCATCCCAAAGTTCAAGCTTGGTGAACTCTGAACAGTGAATTTGAACGACAAGAGGACGCACGACCAATCGGATACCAAAAATTCACATGCTAACCTTTTGGCTTAATTCAAAGGATACACATTTCAAAGCTGTGAGATTTATTGTTGCCGGAAAGTGAGTAAACAATATATTTAAAACATTTTAACATAACATTATTTGTTATTTGTGATTTATTATTTATTACACCAGAAGTCCACCGTGTGATATCCTGGTTCACTGCATTGTCCGAAAAAATTTGATGTGCTCAAAGCCTAGTGTGACCATGCCTTAAAAGGAGACACATTTCACCACAATTCTAATTAAAAAGTAATTTTAAGAAATAGCTGATTATAACAGAGCCTTGGCCTAAAGGTTGGAGCACTTGTTCTGAAATGTCAGAATGATCATAATAGTGTCCATAGGTATTCATAATGTACATGTTCACATTTGTACATTTGGACAGAATTAAACTGTTATATTGTTTTTTGCTTTCTTTAGGCACCCCATAAAATAACTACTTTCAAAGAGCGTGTGGCAGGGCGGAGGGCGGGCCGGGTCGTGATTCTGCACACCCGGCCCCTAATCAGGCTAATCAAGCCTCAGAGAGGTATAATGGCTGACTGGAAGCTGCAGTGTGACAGAGAGATTTACAGACAGCTGTCTGACACCTTTGTGTGTTTGTCTTTTTGTTTAAGTTTATAATTAAAATATTATTTATATTGTCAAGCCGGTTCTCCCTTCCTCCTTTAAATTAATCCCTTTACAGAGCGCTTTGCTCAGATTGAGCTGAAAATGCCCAGTTGAGTGCTTTGTGTGGGGTTGTAACATCTTGTTTATGAAAGACTATTGAAGATTTGGAATTCTTGAAATTTCTTTCCTTGGTGGATCAGGAAAAAAACTCAGAATTTGACATAAATGATGATATTTCATGTATTACTAGCATTATTATTGTCTCTGCACCAATAAGACCTACTAACTCGCAGTTGCTGTTGGTAGATCTGACTTTTCAATGAAGGAATCACACAAACTCTGATTGCAAATGTATGTTTTTTGTTTATTATTATTATTTCTGAAGCGCAGTTGCTGTGAATACACAAGTTTGTTACGTTTAGTAAGCAGAATTTCCCCCCATTCATCCATTATGCATGTTTTCAGTCGCGCAATAATTCAGGGCCTTTGTTGAGGGGGGGGGGGGGGGGGGGGGGGTTGGATATTGGGGTGGGTTGGTTGGTTTATAAAGTGAGTTAGAATGTGGCTCAAGTCATTTGTTGATGACTGTACATATTGTCATTACAGATGCTAAAAAATATATTATTATAAAGCCTACACAACTGAAAGCAAGACTGTAGGAGTGCAGAGCTAAAAACTGCTTTGCTGTATGTTGAGTGTTTGTAATCTTTCAGACAAGCTTGCTTGACATTTCCTCCTCTTTCTATGCTATTTCGGTACAGCTTGTTGTTGTTTTCAGGCCCATACGTTTTTAACTTCATTCCTCGGGACCTCAGGCACCATTAGTCAGCTCTCTGTGAGGCAACATCCTATAAAATCTCCAGCCCCCTTGACCCATCTTCAAGGCTTTATTAGCGTCTGCCATTTGGAGCCATTTTCTAATTATTTTACCACAAATACCATGGAATATGACAGAAAGATGAGTAAGGCTACACCTCAAAGACCTTCAATATATCACTTCTCCCTCTCTCTCTCATTGTGTCTTTTCCATTTTTTTGCCGCTGGAACAATGGGTCACTCCCCTTTGAACAGGCACACAGTAGCTATGTTTTCATTAAAGTTGAAAATTGAATTTATGCAAAAAAAACATAATATCACACAAACAATTTGCAAATATATCCACTTTCATCCCATGTGTTCAAAAGAACAAAATTGTCTCTTCCAGAGAAATTTGAAACATTTTTCAAAAGTGCCAATAAACCTGCTCTTCTGCACAGTTCGTGTTTGTATTCAACTTATTTGCTCTACAAACTCTTTGCAGGCTTTGGATTTTCAGGATACCTTTATTTCAGCAAGACGAGAGCAACATTTCAGATGCAGAGCAACAGAAGTATCTGCCTTCAGAGCAACATTTCTAACTGGTTGGTTAATCCAGTTATGAACAAATTATTCAGTCTCATGATTTCTTTGATGCACATATTGTATTCTTAATACATTAAATAGGAGTTTATTTGGCAAATGTGTTTCCATCATAATGCAAGTCTTTTTGGCACATTTTGGAGGATGTATGCACATTTGTATGTGCATTTCACATCTTGGTGTTTCAATCCAGCAGTTTTTTTATTGCAATATCCCAAAATGTGCATAAAAAAACATGGAAAGAAACCAGCTTGTGACTTTTTTTTTTGTTTTGTTATTTTAATTGAATGCAGTTGCATTGCCAGCATTGTCTGTACTAACAACCTGCATGCAATGATGTTATATCTTCGGTCCCCTTCACCTCCCTCTGTGAGACCTCAGTCCTGTGCCTCCATCCTTCTCAAACTCCAGACTATCCTCTCTGGCTGTTCCCTCCAACTCTCTTTCTCTCTCTTTCAATCATCCCACCATTTGTGCTGCCCATTGCAGAATCCCTAGGTCTCTCACACTCTTGCACATGCACACACTCTCACACACACATCCTCCAAGCAAAGACAAGTCACCCTTGATTATGTTCTCACAGTTCTTTGGAAATGTGCCCCACGAGAATGTGTGTGTGTGTGTGTGCGTGTGTCTGTGTCTGCATATGTGTTTGTGCTCCACCAACCTTTTTCAATCCATTAAACGTCTCTGAGCTTGTGCACAGATCATTCTCTGTGAAATCTGATTCCCAAGCGGTCTTGTGATTTTATTATTGCGTGATTACACTGCAGGTCCCAATATTTCAGAGTAAAAAATTACTATTTGGTCATTTCTGTCTCTCTTTTAGAATTGTTTATTTTTCTCATCCCTTTTCCTGCTTCTCCATCTTCAATCTCAAGGTTATGTTAAGGCCAGAAACATACAAGTACACACACACATAAATGGCTGCATTTTGCAAACACATAGGTCCGGTCAAACACATTTATTGTGTGTTCTTGTGTTACAAACCTCAGTACTCAATGGGGTGAAAGAGTTGCCATCAAAATCTGTGCCATTAAACTGGAAGCATTACTATTCAGGTAAATTGCTATAAATATATTGACTTCACCTTACTTGCTCAGCAATATTTTCTTTAAACTGAAAAACATGCTCCGCCATGACAGTAGTTGGCTTTAAAATGAAAAATGAATGGAGAAATGGGCAGTTTTCACACAAATGTCCGCTATAGGGCACCTTGTGGCAACATTAAGAATGAAACACATACATGCCTAATGTTATGAATTTTGCTTGGACGCATTTTGGAACACAGCAATGCACAAAATCAAGATTGCGTGTCTAGAAGTATCTGCCTTCATCTACTTTTGTTCAAAAATATTTCGGCCTTAAAGGCGAAGTATTTCTGCAGCACAAAGCATCATCAAAAAGAGTTACAAACACCCCCACAAATCTGCTATAGGTTGGACAGACAGATGGTTCAAAATGTTCTCATCTAGGTGACACGGTGCTGAGAACCTGTAAAAGGTAATGCACAATGTCTCTTAAGTCTGGTACTAATCAGTGGTACTAGTGCACTAATCAGCCAATGAAGAGCTGAACATGTTACAACAGCATAGGGATGGAGTAGCAAAAAAAAAAGAAGCGGAGTCATCCCTTTTTATTATCTCTGAAAATAATGAATAGTCAGGGTGGAACACATTGTACTTTTTAAAACAAAGATCTCCTCTTAACCGTTTTCTCCTCTGTGTTACACAGATTATTGAATCGATATCAAAGCACCACTTATCAAGAACAACCAACAACAACAAACAATTGCGTGAGGGATTCACATCAATCTCAAACCCTCACCGCTAAGGAACATCCAACAACAACAAACAACTGCAGTAAGTCATGGCATCCGCTCATGTATTTCTTCCTGTATTGCAAGTCACATGTTTAAAATAGCATCCTCTGTCAGCAGTGAGGGATTCACATGTGATAAATGTAAGGAATTAGTCAGGCTGACAGAGAAGGTTAATGAGTTAGAAACACGCATCTGAATGCTAGTAGACGTCAATTAGAAAGAGAAGCCAGTAGATACTGTTTCGATGCAGGCAGTATAGAGAAGCAACACACACACTTTGGTTCCGGCTGTACAGCCCCCGCAGCAGGGCATTTGGGTGACGTCTCGGTGGCATACTCGCTCAGCAAAGCGACACCACTCTCCTGTTCCTATTAGGGTTTCCAATCGATTCCCCACTCAGTGATGCACCCACTGAGAATCATGTTGAAAGAGCACTTGTTATGGATGATTCTATTGTAAGTAACATGGAAATAGAGACTCCAGTCACAATTGTTAAATGCATTTCATGTGCCAGAACGTCTGACATCAAATCAAATTTACAAGTGCTGGCTAATGCTAAACGTAGATATTCTAAAATTGTTATTAATGTAGGCACTTATGATGTCCGGCTTCACCAGTCAGAAATCACTAGAGATAATGTTAAAGAGGTGTGTGAATTTGCAAAAACTATGTCAGACACTGTAATATGCTCTGGCCCCCAGAGGTGACTGTATCATTTACATTTTTACATTTATGCATTTGGCAGACGCTTTTATCCAAAGCGACTTACAGTGCACTTATTACAGGGACAATCCCCCCGGAGCAACCTGGAGTTAAGTGCCTTGCTCAAGAACACAATGGTGGTGGGATCGAACCAGTAACCTTCTGATTACCAGTTAAGTGCTTTAGACCACTATACCACCACCACTCAATCTATCACCTAGATATCATACAGAGACTGTGTCTGTTCCCTCAAACAAACAAGCACAAAACCCTCACTAAATCATTTAGAAAAACATGTATTAAGGTCAAACTTGAACAAAACAAACAAATTAAAGATAAACATCATATAAAGATAGGGCTACTAAACATTAGACCTCTTTCTACCAAAGCACAATTTATAAATTAAATTATTACAGATCATAGTTTGGATGCGCTCTGTATGACTGAAACCTGGCTTAAACCAGATGAATATATTAGTTTAAATTAATTAGTTTAAAACCAGGCTTAAACCAGATGAATATATTAGTTTAAATGAATCTACTCCCCCATGTTATTGTTATAAACAATAGAGGACAGGATATACATTTAAGTCTTTTGAACTAATAATGCTTAACGTGACACCGTCAGATATAAATACAAAAACTCTCTCGTCTTTTACCCTTGCTACAGTATATAGATCACTGGGGCCTTATTCTGATTTCCTTGGTGAATTTGTAAAAAAATTTATCAGATCTTGTGGTTACTGTAGATAGAGCTTTAATTGTTGGTGAGATCAACATTCACATAGATAATGAAAATGACACATTGTGATTAGCATTTATCGATATTCTCAACTCTCATGGAGTCAGACAAAATGTAACAGGACCAACTCATCGCCATAATCATATGCTAGATTTCATTCTGTCATATGTAGTTGGTGCTGATAATATACAAATTCTGCAGCAGAGCAATGACATCTCCGATCATTACTTAACTGCAATCAGCTAATGTTACTCAATCAACACCACGCTAACTTTCAGGTAGAACTATTCTTTTGACCACTAAAGACAGCTTCAATAATCTTCCAGATCTATCTCATACACTCAGTAAACCCCAAAGCCTTGAAGAACTTGATGAAGTAACTGAAAATATAAGT
The DNA here is from genome assembly GCA_032164185.1 of Moxostoma hubbsi. Lineage (NCBI taxonomy): Eukaryota > Metazoa > Chordata > Actinopteri > Cypriniformes > Catostomidae > Moxostoma > Moxostoma hubbsi. The sequence continues at coordinate 26,658,639 of JAVLUX010000016.1, read as the reverse complement.
ACAGTCATCTCTAGCACCCTTGATAGTCTTGCCACCCTTCGATTAAAGAAAATCAAAGAAAAAAAGCCCTGCACAATGGTACAATGATCACACTCATGCTCTCAAGAGAGTAGCTTGGAAAATGGAGTGCAAGTGGAACAATACAAAAATAGAGGTATTTTGCAGTGCATGGAAGGATAGTGTCTGTAGCTAAAAGCTGCCAGGTCAGCATATTTGAGAAAACTCATAGAAAATAATCACAACACTCCTAGATGTTTATTCAGTACTGTGGCTAATTTGGTTAGGAACGAAGCCTCAACAGAACCAGATATTCTGTCGCAGCACAAGAGTAATGACTTAATGAATTTCTTTACTGATAAAATTGGAATTATGCAATCATCTGTAATAGCACCTCAGAAAACAGTGTCTCATAATTTTCCTCACATACAACTTCACTCCTTCGCTATCATAGGTCATGAAGAGCTAATAAAACTTATTGAAACATCCAAAGCCACAACATGCTTGTTAGATCCAATGCTAACCAAGCTCTTAAAAGAGGTATTCCCTGTAATCTCAGCACCTCTTCTTAATATAATTAACTCCTTGTTATCCTTAGGACATGTCCCAAGAAACTTTTAAAATGGCAGTTATCAAACCGCTTATTAAGAAGTCACAACTTGATCCTGGATAACTGGCTAATTATAGACCGATTTTAAATCTTCCATTTATGTCGAAAATACCAGAAAAGGTAGTATCCTCCCAAATATGTTAATTTCTACAGAGTAATATCATATATTAACAATTTCAGTAAGGATTTAGGCCTTATCACAGTACAGAGGCTGCACTTATCAGAGTTACAAATAACTTACTCATATCTGTTCACAGCTGCATTTCACTTCTAGTGCTTTTAGATCTTAGTGCTGCATTCAACACAAAAGATCACAATATTCTCTTCAATATGATAGAGAATTATTCAGGCATTTGTAGAGTTGCATTAGCATGGTTTAAGTCCTATTTAGCAGACCACCAACACTTTGTCTATGTAAACGAGGAATTGTCAAACCAAACAAAGTAAAATATTGAGTGCCACAGGTATCAGTTTTAGGGCCTCTGCTTTTCTCTTTGCATATGCTTCCCCTGGCAGATATTATTAGGAATCATGGAATAAGTTTTGACAATGATACCCAACTTTATATTTCTTCAAAACCTGATGAGATTTCACAATTCTCCAAATTAGCAGAGTGTATCAATTAAATAAAAGATTGGATGGCAAAAAGTTTGTTCTACTCAATTCCGACAAAACTGAGGTACTAATTATTGGACCAAAAACCTCTAAAAATAAGCCACTAAAATATCATTTGACCATCGATGGATGTTCAGTTACATCATCTTCAACAACAAAGAATTTAGGTCTAATCTGTCCTTTGAAAATCAAATGTTTGTAGAACAGCATACTTCCTCCTAAAAAACATTGCTAAATTTCGGCTCTCTGTTACTGATGCCGAAAACTAATTAATGTGTTCATGACCTCAAGACTAGATTATTGTAATGCATTACAGGGAGGATGTCCAGCAAGGTCAATAAATAAACTTCAATTGGTTAAAAATGCAGCAGCCAGAGGGCTAACAAGAACCAAGAAATATGATCATATTAGCCCCATTTTATCATCCTTACATTGACTACCTGTTAAATTTTGTATTAATTTTCAAATTCTGTTTACTACAACAACAATTCTGTATAAAGCTTTGAATGGTCAAGCTCTGCAGTACTTAAGTGACCTTCTACCACCCTATTATCCATTACGTTCGCAAAATTCTGGCCTGTTGATTGTTCCTAGAATATCGAAATCCACAAAAGGAGATAGATCCTTTTCATATGTGGCTCCTAAAGTAGCCTCCGTAACACTGTTCGAGATGTAAATACACTCACTCAGTTTAAGTCTAGACTAAATATTAATCTATTTAGCCAGGCATACACCTAATTTTTCCTTCAACTCACAATTAGGCAGCTTTAGTTAGGTCTGCCGGAACCAGAAACAGTGATCATGATCTATAACTCTGTAATAAATTGAATGGCATATATGCTAATATTATTTTATTTGGTTACCTGACTCAACCTCAGGACTCCTATCCTGAGGTCACCAGAACCAGCTGGATCCAGCTCCAGTCCTGCTTCGTGTTGCACTCCACTGCTCGTATCACTGTGGATGATGACTAATAGCAGCCGGTGCCAGCCTAACATCACTTCAGTCTGTTATGATGGACTTCAGAGGATGAACTAATGCCAACTCCAACCTTAAGATATGGGATACTTCATATGCCATTGCCTGAACCTTGGACTTATTATAGACTTCACCAAAATTACCAACCAGGTTGAACTGCGATGCACCTAACTGTACTCTGCCTGCATCACCTCGGTCTAATGATTGACTACACTCTTAAAAATGGAATACATAGACTATCATGAATTGCCAACAAAACACTTCATCAGCCAAATATCAGTGACAATTGCATATATGTGATCTTCTGCAGTAAATCCAGGATTGACTTCAAAGACATAAGTCATTAATCTTACAGTTCATACAAAATCTTTGTTTAAACACTGACCCTTAACACTTGCTTAGTTTAATCATTTTAAACCATGACTTGCACTATATATAAGTAATATTGGCATTATATTCATGATGTTAGCCTGAGGGGATAGCCCCTACAATGTGTCTGGTTTCTCTCAAGGTTATGTTTCTCCATTAACCAACATCTTATGGAGTTTTGTGGTCATTGCCATACTTTGGCTTGCTCACTGGGGTTATAAATCATTTTTAAACACAATTCACAATTGTATTTTATCAAACTGCACATTGATGACTGTTTTATCTTCTGTTAATGCCTGATCTGCTTTGAAACGATGTGTGTTGTGAAAGGTGCTAAACAAATAAAAACGACTTGACTTTACTTGACTCTCTCAGAAAGTGAAGTAACAGCATATACCAGGTAACTATTTTGTCTCCATGCCCCAAACCTCTTCTATCCTCCTTCAGTGCCTTGGAGAAAATCATAAGATAATGCCTCAAATGTGAGAGTAATTCTCAGCAGTATGTACCAGATAAAGGTGTCCTGCATTGGTAACTCCCAAATGCCCCAGTGTATAGAGAATCAACATCAAACTCCCTTGTGCTGCCACATTCTAAACGTATAGGAGGCTGGGAAATAGCTGTAGTCGACAGAAATTAACACAGACAGGAAGCAGCATTGTCAACTCAGGACTTTCTAAATAAATCCCATATTCCACTGAGTATTTGTGTAAACAATTGGTTTCGTTGCAATATATTTTCATGTCAAACATCAGTTGGCATGTAGAAAGTGCAGCAAAAAAGTATTTAATCTCCCTTTAAGAAGTACTAAATTGTGCTAAACAAAAACTGCTTTGGTGCTACTAATGTTAAACACCTGCAAATTCTACTGCAAGTTCTGCCTATATATCTTGTCTGAAAATGGAAATTTAAAATTGTCCTACGTTTAATCGTTGTTCTAATTGTTTTGCTGCTCAAGGGAAAGCAACACAAGAATTACTAAGCAATTGAAGGGGTTTGCTATTAACTTGCTCGTCAGTCACTTGTGCTGCAATTTGGGATCCACTAGGCGAGGATGGAGTGAAAACCATTCATTATGTGGTAAATATGATGTGATGGCTTTGTCAATGCCACATATAATTGTGTATGTGCATGTAGTATGTTGCAGGTTTTCTTGAGTAAGTGTTATTAATTACTGTCCAGAGATAGGTGGCAGGGTGGCTAGAGTGTGTGTGTGCGTGTGGACAGGTTTGGGTGGTTTACAAGGAAAGAATTTTTAGGTTACAAACTGGTAATTACAAGGGTAATATACTATAAATGTGGTTTATGAGGACATTTCTAGTGTCCCCATAATTAAAATCTCTTAACATACTAATTAGTGTTTTATTGAAAATTTAAAAATGTGGGGGCCTGAGTAGCTCAGCAATTATTGACGCTAACTACCACCCCTGGAGTCATGAGTTCAAATCCAGGGTGTGCTGAGTGACTCCAGCCAGGTCTCCAAATCAACCAAATTGGCCCAGTTACTAGGGAGGGTAGAGTCACATGTGGTAACCTCCTCATGTTAGTGATAAGTGATTCTCGCTCTCAATGGGGCTTGTGGTAAGTTGTGCATGGATCACAGAGAGTAGCATGAGCCTCCATATGCTGGGAGTCTCCGCGGTGTCATGCACAAAGAGCCACGTGATAAGATGCACGGATTGACGGTCTCAGAAGTGGAGGCAACTGAGACTTGTCCTCTGCCACCTGGTTTGAGGTGAGTAACCATGCTACCATGAGGATCTACTAAGTAATGAATTAGGCATTCCAAATTGTGGAGAAAAAATTTTAAAGAAAAGAAAATTTAAAAATGGCGGAAGTTTTTTGTGAGGTTAGGTTTAGGGTTAGGGCATAGAATCTATGGTTCTTACAGTATAAAAATCATTATGTCTATGGAGAGTCCTCATATGGATGCGTAACTGTGTGATAGTGGCTCGTTAGAATTGCTGTATAAGATGAGGTATTAGTGTATGATGCTTTTGCAAAGCTCCACTAGTCATTTTAGTGCCACGTTTTCACTCAAGGAGAGCCATTCAATCTCAATTAAGAGGAAAAAACACAAAGTAATGCACAAGCACACTCAAACAGCTTCAGTGTGTGTCTGTGGGTTTCAACAATGATAACTCTGTTAGGTGGATGGGTCTTTCCAAACAAAGGGCAAAGGGACAGAGAAGATAAGAGTGTTTGAGATAACTTCCCCTCTCTCTTTCATTCCATTCTATCCATCTCTCTTATCTCTATTTCACCATTCAGCATATGGCATCCCTGCAAAGGAGAAAGAAATAGACAGAGGGTTTTCTTACATGAACGCTTTAACCGCTTCTACTCTTCTGCCTGTTACCACTTAGTATTCAATCTCTATGTCTCCTTATCTGTCCAAGATATATATATATATATATATATATATATATATATATATATATATATGCTCTAATTCAGCCCTGTAACAAAACACAGAAGATGCTGGAGTTGGACATTGTGGGAAACGAATGAGGGGTGCAACATAGGCCACTATAATCAGGTGTATGCTTGAGGGAAATGCAACATGGGAAAACGTTTTGACTGTTCTAATGCAATCATGGTTTAGCAACACATCATATACTTGGGTCATGTGGGAAACAAATCCAGGGTATCATAGTTACTCTTTCATTTACAGTATAGGGGGTAAGTTAAGATAATTATCTAATAGATTTAGCTATTTGAAAGAAAAACTCCAACGTGTGTGTGTGTTTTGAACTGTAGTGAATGCAAGAAAGTCTGATATTAGATTGCTTTCCCCCAAACTAGTATATGATGCAGTGCAGACTATATAATATCAGACAGAATTTAAGGATTTTGATCATTAGCAATGCTGCTGGTTGTTCCAACAGATTAAGTTGATAAAATATGGCATATGCTATTTACACCCCAGTGCAAATAGTGACAGATATTATATGCACCCCAACCCTGGTGCAAGCAGTGTAAGATACTATTCACACCCATATTTAAATACTAACATGCAGAAAATGGCCATCACAGCAGTGTGTTTACTTTGTTTATTTAGAGTCCCACATACACACTACATTAACCCCTACAACTAAACCTAACCTTACCTTAGAAAACTATAACCTTGGTTTTACTACAGTATCCATGGTTTCACCATGGTATATTTTGTAAATATACAGTAATCACAAAATTAACCCTGGTTACTATATTACCACCATATTAAACGAGGTGCAGACATTCTACTCGTTAGCGATGAGCGAAACAAAAAAGTCTCTCAGGAAGTTTATCAGCTGTTGGCCACATATGGCTACCACGGAACCTACCAACAGTGTAGGGAAAAGTAAAAAATAACTTAAATGTGACTACAGAACCATCAAGGAGAATTGGAAGTGGTTCAAACAAATGGACCTATCTAAACCGGCGAGCAATGGGAGGGAGAGGCGCTGATCCACAATGGAGGATGTTTTATTTTGTTATGTTAACTCTATACTCTCCTTGAAAGCTTCACTTTATTCAGTTGACCAGCTACTGGAAGCTTGCTTCTAAAACAACCAGGCCAATTTAACTGTTACACTTGTGTAAAATCACCATGCAACAACTGCTTTATGTAGCACAATGAGCTAGTAGCTAACAGCTAGCGGTCATGTTATTTTTTTTTGTCAGTTTGTGTCATGTTTAAGATGATTTCACGGCAGTAGAGGTGGCACAACTATGACGATCAGTCTATAATCCCACCCATGTTGAGGGGCACAAAACTGCAATGGAAATGCAAGCTCAGAAATGCAGTGGAAAAGTGCCATACGATTCTAACTACAGGTAACAAGCTGTAGTTCCGACCACATAACATTGCGATGCTGTTTGCGAATGTTTGCTGGAATTGTGCAGTCATAAATCACCAAATAATTGGACTATGTTGCCAAAGAAGGAACTTGCTACAATAATTTTCTAATGATGGCTTTGGGAAACATACCCCCTGAATTGCATTTACACCTTGCAGCCAAATGTGTCTCCACTGTAATTGGATAAAGACCCATTTAAAGTTACCCGTGCAAAATGGAAGTCACATACATGTTACATCAGATGCTGTGGTAACTAAAATACATTTCTGTCTTTTTAGTAATTTTTTTAAATAAAATTAATGGTTAATTTAAAAGCTTCTTTTAATTATCACTTTGGCAGTCTGCTTTTTTCCTTTAATGATTATTTTGCGGTGGCTGCCAAAGCAATTTAAGGAAATTTTGTGATATACATCTTGTAGTTGGCACTTTGTAAATACTAAATATGCTTCCCATCTGAAATGAGAGAGAGAAGCCTGTGTGGCGGAATGACCCACCCCTCCCTGTCATTATCATCTCCCCACCTCTGAGGGCCATCCTTCAGCCAAGCAACAGGACTGGGCAGAAGACATGAGAGGTGCAAACAGAAGAGTGACATGAGTGAGTGGGGTTTTGAGGAAAGTGGAACGTTTATTCCAATGAAATGATTGATGTTATATATTTCATTGTCCGGGTGACAAGATTGCAAGATGGTAGAAGATGGTTGTGTCTGATTTGTTCTTCATATTAACAGAAAAAGCCAGGAACATACAGTACAGCACTTTAACTGAATAATGAAAATGGATTTGCATTTTCAAATTCTTTAAATGTGGTCAGAATCCATCCCTGACTACCTCTGGATATGGTTTCAGTGATCCAATCATGATCACAATGCATTTTGGGTGCATTAACACCTGCCATTTAATGTGGTCAAGTGCAATCTGACAGGGATCTGACCACCATAAATGTATGTTTAAGGTGTAAATAGGTCCACAGTGTCATATCGTGCCAGAAGCTAATTGTGTGTATAATATATATATATATATAAATATTCCAAACATCAGAATTTGAAAACATCTTAAAATATCTGAGTATGTTTCAGAGTGGAGCATGTGTCGTTGGGCAGAGTATACGTGTGTGTGTGTGTGTGTGTGTGTGTGTGTGTGTGTGTTTCGAAGTGAGGTGTGTGTGCATGTGTGTGGAGTGGAATTCAAATGGTTCCTCTTGACAAGGCAGCGCTTTTCTCCAGCGTCCTTAACATGTAATTAATCAATTCAGGTCCCAAAGAGCTCTATTTATAACTGCTTGGAGGACCTCTCCACCACAACACAGCACAGCTCCTCAGCAGAACACCATGCCAAGCACACACACTCTCTCTCTGAAACTGTTTCCAAACCTCAAACAAAGTGTCATGTGTGGAGTGGCTTTCAGTCAGGTATTTATTCTGACCAGGAAGATGATGACTGTTCAACAGACAATCAAGCTGTTGGTACTTCTCAGTTAACAGCAGCCACTATTTCCAGTAGACACTGTCTTCCTGTCAGGAATACAGATTTTTTTAAACTTCCCCAAGGAAATTTTTTTGGCCAAGTGGTCGCCCCTACATAAAGAGATGCAATGGATTCATTCGTGTACCTTCCTTTATGTCAGATTTATGTCACATATTTCTTATAAAATTCCCTAAGCAATAAAAAATAAACAAATGACAGAAAATGACACAAATGATACAGCAAGATTATAAAGCTATTAATACATCTAATTATGATTACATAGCTCAGATAATTTTCTCTTGGAAGAATGTGATGAGAAGTGAGTTCATCTAGAAATCTTTTGATTGCGCACAGTGGTATCGTGGCAAATCTGAGCACAATTTGAGACATTGTTGAGACCTCTTCTGAAACTGTAAAGGAGTTTTTTTTCTATGGTTAACATATATGAGAAGGAGGAAACTTTAGCATGCACCTCAATTTGCTCACCATTTAATATCACCGTTTTCTAGGAGAAACATGAAACTCTTTAACATCTTTAATAGGGATATTAAATTGATTGCATTTGCATGTTTTCCCCAATGCATAATGACATAGCGGTAGCTTCTAGATTTTTTCCTAAATAAAACAAACTTTGTACACTCCAGGAAAGATGAGTATCGTTTGTCTTTTCGTGGAAATGTCTTGTGTTATGGCAGGGTCTAACTAACCCATAATAACAGGTTAACAGTTAGTGCTTTCAATGCATCGTCATCAAAAGAAGTGAATGCAATGAAGCGATTGCTCTTGGAAAAGATGAACCTGTGAGAGTGTAGACTGATAGATTAGCTAATAAGAATGGCAGGTTATTAATTTCCACTTCCACTGTCAGAAACACACCTGTGTGCATCTCTCACTCTTTTTCTCAGGTGTGCATGCTTGGCATTGCCGCTGAGAGGGATTATTACGGACATAAAAAGCACATTACATACCCCGCCTACCCCTTGCACACACACATGCATGTGTTGGTGCAGCTATCCTTATGAGGTCTCTCCATAGACATAATGATTATTATACTGTACAAACTATAGATTCTTTCCCTAACCCTAAACCTAACCCTCACAAAAAACCTTTGGTATTTTAACATTTTCAAAAAAAAGATATTGTTTAGTACTTTATTTTTAAGTGATTTGAATTATGGGGACACTAGAAATGCCCACATAAATCACATTTATAACATAATACCCTTTTAATTATCAGTTTGTAACCTAAAAAAAATGTCCTTGTAAACCTTACACACAAACACAGACACACTTTAGTAGGCCTTCCCCACTAGACTGGTCTCTAATTTTCTCAGTCCTCATGTGCCAAAAAAGGCCATAAATAATGGAACACTCATTGGCCCTTTCTAAGAGAGAGACATCCATTCTGACATTCACATTGAAAAGATTAAATCTCCTCCCAATCTAGCATTATCAATGCATACAAGAACTTATCATCTCTTTTCCCTATCTCGATCCCTTTCTTTATCGCTCTTTATCTTACAGTTACTGTGATAACAAAAACGTACAATAATCTATATGTGCCTTAAACATATTGAACAGATTTTTGTCATCTTGTTTGTTGTCAAAGTGAGTTTCATGAAGAAGAAAGTGCATACAGTGTATTGTTGTGATGATCGATTTATAAGATGGCAAGCGATCTCAAATCAAGTGTCAAGACAATGCCAGGAATTGTAAATTGACATGTGATGTTTTAACAATTAATTTTACAGTGTCCGCATATAAAATAAAAATTATAAAAAATACTAAGATGCACATTCAGATCTTGGAGGGGAAAAACTGCTTCTAAAAGTTCATCATTTAAATTTTTATCCTATAATGACATTTTAGTGAAAGAGAATCAGAGCAGTATTTCTAAACTGCCCAGATGGACTCTTCCCAACAAGGGGCTAGGAGTTTATCATTGAGAAAGACATAAAAAAGAAAGAGAAAAAAAAAAAGAGAGAGAGAGAGAGAGAGAAAGAGAGAGAAAACAGGGTGTGCAAAATTAGATTTGGAAGGGGAATTTTGGGTTACTTTGCAAAAAAGAGAGATTAATTGCCTTAATCCCCATTCAGTGAATTTAAGAGCTAAAGTTCTTGCAGAGTTCTGGCTCATAATTCTTCCCATTGTACTTTGGACTACTAAACCTTTTTTATTAAATTTTTTTATCTATGTTTAATCTATCTATGCATCACATGTACAGGAATAAGGATCATAGCATTGATCAATCTTCAAGTAGATTTTTGTGTGTGTAAGTAACTCAAAAATAGCAATCCACTACGAATGACTCAGGTTACATTGCTGATTACTTCATCGAAAAGCAACACAATAGACATACATATCCACATTTTTCGTGTTTTAAATGTATTTAACATTCATGTAAATAATTTTAGAAATATGTGTAATTAACTTAATGGGCTACTTGCACAACTGCTTCAACGTTCTACGTAGTGCGGCTCAGGCGTTTACGTTTACAGCATTCAGTGCAACTACATTCCGAGTTTTTTTCATGGTAGGGATGGGCGGATCGATCCCAAAAGTAACGATACTTCCTATACTGATGTTGTATCGAAAATATCGATCCTCATACAAAAATATAGATTCTAAATCATGTATTTATTTTTTTAACGAGGGGTATTATTATTTGGTTACCACGAACAATAATCATAAGCTTCAAAGTTAAATAAAATGGATTAGGCTATATTAGAAAATACTTGTGCAGGATGGGATCTATTTCTTCGTCCACTCATCTTAACATTCATAAATCCTAAAAAACACAAGCAAATAAGTGCTTGCACAAGACTCATTCAAACAAGAGGGATCAGCGCCTTGTAGATATAATGATAGAATATCAGAGAAACAGCTTCTGGTGGGTAGTCTAGGGCATATACACTCACCTAAAGGATTATTAGGAACACCTGTTCAATTTCTCATTAATGCAATTATCTAATCAACCAATCACATGGCAGTTGCTTCAATGCATTTAGGGGTGTGGTCCTGGTCAAGACAATCTCCTGAACTCCAAACTGAATGTCAGAATGGGAAAGAAAGGTGATTTAAGCAATTTTGAGCGTGGCATGGTTGTTGGTGCCAGACGGGCCGATCTGAGTATTTCACAATCTGCTCAGTTACTGGGATTTTCACGCACAACCATTTCTAGGGTTTACAAAGAATGGTGTGAAAAGGGAAAAACATCCAGTATGCAGCAGTCCTGTGGGCGAAAATGCCTTGTTGATGCTAGAGGTCAGAGGAGAATGGGCCGACTGATTCAAGCTGATAGAAGAGCAACTTTGACTGAAATAACCACTCGTTACAACCGAGGTATGCAGCAAAGCATTTGTGAAGCCACAACACGCACAACCTTGAGGCGGATGGGCTACAACAGCAGAAGACCCCACCGGGTACCACTCATCTCCACTACAAATAGGAAAAAGAGGCTACAATTTGCAAGAGCTCACCAAAATTGGACAGTTGAAGACTGGAAAAATGTTGCCTGGTCTGATGAGTCTCGATTTCTGTTGAGACATTCAGATGGTAGAGTCAGAATTTGGCGTAAACAGAATGAGAACATGGATCCATCATGCCTTGTTACCACTGTGCAGGCTGGTGGTGGTGGTGTAATGGTGTGGGGGATGTTTTCTTGGCACTCTTTAGGCCCCTTATTGCCAATTGGGCATCGTTTAAATGCCACGGCCTACCTGAGCATTGTTTCTGACCATGTCCATCCCTTTATGGCCACCATGTACCCATCCTCTGATGGCTACTTCCAGCAGGATAATGCACCATGTCACAAAGCTCGAATCATTTCAAATTGGTTTCTTGAACATGACAATGAGTTCACTGAACTAAAATGGCCCCCACAGTCACCAGATCTCAACCCAATAGAGCATCTTTGGGATGTGGTGGAACAGGAGCTTCGTGCCCTGGATGTGCATCCCACAAATCTCCATCAACTGCAAGATGCTATCCTATCAATATGGGCCAACATTTCTAAAGAATGCTTTCAGCACCTTGTTGAATCAATGCCACGTAGAATTAAGGCAGTTATGAAGGCGAAAGGGGGTCAAACACAGTATTAGTATGATGTTCCTAATAATCCTTTAGGTGAGTGTATATTGATATACTTATCAATGAAACAGTGACACAAAATACAGATTAAAACATATTAACTTTAATTTGAAAGAGACACTTTCGTAATACACATCATTAGTTTAAACACTACCATTTGTTCCACACTAGTGTGCTTGCTTGCCTTCTCTGTATCATCAGCTGAGTGTCATTCAGACACAGGCAATTATTATTACATATAGAAGCACCGGACTCAAGCAATCCAATGGCAGAGATGTAGCGGGTGCTCTCGTAGGCATACATGGACTCTGAGTTTAGAGGGATGGACATATGTTGGCGCTGTCGAGCACGGGGTTAAGGCACACATTTTTCATTTTTTATGTGTTTTTTTGTGCGGGGGGAAGTTTGGTGTTTGATTGTTGCACTAATGTTGGAATATGGTCAGTATAACTTTATTTTTACAGACAATTTATTCTTTCTAATATGTCAAAAATGTCAAATGTTAAATGAGTGGATTGTCTCTCTCCATGTGGAATGTGAATGGGTTGGGGCACTCCATAAAAAGGAAGGAAGGTTATTTATTTTCTTAAATGTATGAAATATGATATTGTGTTTCTTCAAGAAACGCATCTTTCCTCACAGGATGCTGAAAAAATTGGTAAGATATGGGGAGAACATATTTTCTTTAGTGCTGACACAATTAAGAGCAGGGGAGTCATTACACTGATTAGTAAGTGTGACGAATGAGGAGACAAAGAGTGAGGATCTAGATGCAGCTTTTTATTGAAAGTAACTTAAAGGAAAACACTGGAACAAAGAAATATCCACGATGGGTAAACTGAGGCAAACACTATAAAAACAACCACGAGGGGTAGAGGCAGGAACACGGTGACGGACAGAGAAGACATTCAACAACTGACAAAGGACTGGAGAAACAACAGGGCTATATACACACACAGAACAGAACGAGGGAATGACAGGCAGGTGGGGATAATGTGGGACTGATTAGGGCCGGGAATTGTGGGAAACGTAGTTAGGAGTGAAGGTGAGGGAAAAACACAAGGCAGACAATGGGGAATCGTAACAGAATCCCCCCTCAAAGGGGCGGATTCCAGATGCCCCTAAACAAAAAAGGAAGTGTGAAGGGGGGGGCTAGGGGTGGGGGGCCAACGGACAGTACAGGGGTGCACAAGGGGCAAACGGACAGTCAAAGGGGGGCACAAGGGGCAAACAGACGGGGGGCACAAGGGGCAAACGGACAGACCACGGGGACCAGGGAGACAAAGGGGATGATCTCGAGGTGGGGGCTGGGTCAGGAGGTCGGGGGGGGGGGGGGGGGGCGGACATCGGGCGGGTAGAGTGGGTCAGAAGGCCGGGGTGGAGGCCACAGGACAGGTGACGGGTCAGGAGGTCTGGGAGAAGGCCACAGGACAGGGACAGGGTCAGGAGGCCTGGGAGGAGGCCACAGGACAGGGACAGGGTCAGGAGGCCTGGGAGAAGGCCACAGGACAGGGACAGGTTCAGGGGGCCTGGGAGATGGCCGCAGGACAGGGGATGGGTCAGGAGGGACAGGGTCAGGGGATCTGGGAGGCGGTCACAGGACAGGGAAAGGCTCAGGAGGCCTGGGAGGAAACCACAGGACAAGGAAAGGCTCAGGAGGCCTGGGAGGAGGCCACAGGACAGAAACAGGGTCAGGAGGCCTGGGAGGAGGCCACGGGACAGGGACAGGGACAGGGTCAGAAGGCCTAAGGGAGGGCCAAAGGACAGGGACAGGGTCAGGAGGCCTGGGAGAAGGCCACAGGACAGGGACAAGGTCAGAAGGCCTAGGGGAAGGCCACAGGGCAGAGTCAGAAGGCCTGGAAGGAGGCCACAGAACAGGGAGAGGCTCAGGAGGTGGAGCCAGGGAAGGCGGAGCCATAGGAGGTGGAGCCGTGGAAGGCTCGAGAGGCGGAGCCCTGGGAGGTGGAGCCATCAGAGGCGGAGCCGTGGAGGACTTCTGGGGCAGAGCCATGGAGGACTTCTGGGGCAGAGCCGTGGAAGGCTCAATGGGCGGAGCCGAGGGAGGCAGAGCCATGGAGGACTTCAGGGGCAGAATCGTGGAAGGCTCTGGTGACGTGGAAGGCTCTGGTGACGTGGAAGGCCTGGAAGGCGGAGCCATGGGAGGCGGAGCCGTTAAAGGATCGAGGGGCGGAGCCCTGGGAGGCAGAGCCATAGTGGGCGGAGCCATAGAGGGTTCAGGAGGCGGAGCCGTGTTTGGCTCCATGGGTGGAGCCGCAGATGGCACTGGAGGCGAAGAAGGCTCCGGTGGAGAGGAAGGCCCAGGAGGCGGAGCTCTGGGAAGCTCAAGAGGCCGAGATCTGGAGGGCCCGATAGGCGGAGCCGTGGTTGGCTTGAGGGGCGGAGACCCGGGAAGCTCGAGAGGCCGAGGTCTGGAAGGCCCGAGAGGCTGAGCACTGGGTGGCTCGAGAGGTGGAGCATTGGGTGGCTCGAGGGGCGGAGCCCTGGGAGGCTTGGGAGGCGGAGCCCTTGGAAGCTCGAGAGACGGAGCACTGGGTGGCTCGAGAGGTGGGGCACTGGGTGGCTTGAGAGGCGGGGCACTGGGAAGCTTGGGAGGCGGGGCACTGGGAAGCTCGGGAGGCGGAGCTCTGTGAGGCTCGGGAGGCGGAGCACTGGGTAGCTCGGGAGGCGGAGCTCTGGGAAGCTCGAGGGGAGGAGCTCTGGGAGGCGGAGCACTGAGAGCTCTGGGACGGTCGAGGCTACAGGCGCTGGCTCTGAGGACGGAGCCGTGGAAGGCGGAGACTGGAGAGCGGAAACCTTTCCTCTTCTCCTCCTCCTCCGTGCGGACGAGGTTGACCACGCTGGCTCTGGGACGGATGAGGCTGGCAACGCTGGCTCTTGGACGGACGAGGCTGGCAACGCTGGCTCTGGGACGGACGAGGCGGGCAACGCTGGCTCTGGGATGGACGAGGCGGGCAGCTCGTTGGCCGTGGCAGGCATGGGCGTTGGCTCGTTGGCTGAGGCAGGCGTGGAGGGACGAGTCATGGAAGGCTGGGGTGCGACCACAGTGGGAGGAGATGTAAAGCCCTCTTCAACAATACCTACAGTGAACGGAGAGCCGCTAACTCTAAGGGTTTCCTCCAAAAAATTCTGGAGCGACCAATTAGGAGTCACCGGTGGCAGCAGCTCCCTCAGTGAACTGTTGAGATTCCTTCTGAAGAAGGACACCAAGGGAAACTCTGGGAAGTCCGAGATGTATGCCAGTTCCAGAAACTCTCTAATGTGATCCTCCACTGGCCGGTCCTCTTGTTTGAGGCAGAGGAGCTGGTAGTTGGCCTGTTGAACTGCTAGATCCATAGGGGGTCAGTTGTTCTGTGACGAATGAGGAGACGAAGAGTGAGGATCTAGATGCAGCTTTTTATTGAAAGTAACTTAAAGGAAAACACTGCAACAAAGAAATATCCACGATGGGTAAACTGAGGCAAACACTATAAAAATAACCACGAAGGGTAGAGGCAGGAACACGGTGACGGACAGAGAAAACATTCAACAACTGACAAAGGACTGGAGAAACAACAGGGCTATATACACACACAGAACAGAACGAGGGAATGACAGGCAGGTGGGGATAATGAGGGAGTGATTAGGGCCGGGAATTGTGGGTGTGGGAAAAACACAAGGCAGACAATGGGGAATCGTAACAGTAAGCATCTACAATTCAAACGTCTCAAACAGATTAATGATAAATTAGGAGGTGTCATTATTGTTTTAGCAGAAATTCAAGGGCAAAGGTTGATTTTGGCTAATATTTTTGCACCTAAAGCAGGGCTTTTTATAGATCTTGAAGGGATGTTGCAAGTCGCTGGCACCCCTCATGATATAGTATTTGGAAGAGACTTTATTCTTTTGATGGTCTCAGTCCATGATCATAGTGAAGCACAAGTGTGTAAGCCCCTTAGAGTAACATTGAAGTTTCACAGGATGTGTAAAATCTTGGTCTTACAGATATTTGGAGACTTTTGAACACATCTGTAGGGACAATAAATTTATTTCATCAGTCAATAAGATTTATTTTAAAATAGATTTCATTTATTATTTATTATCATTTTATATTTAAGTCCCTCAATTCATCTGTTGATTGCTCAATTTGAAACATCTCAGATCACGCCCTGGTGAGTTTAGAGGTGTTGCCACATACAGATAAAAAAATGTAAATAGTCGGTGCTTTATTGTATCCCTTTTGCAAAATCCTGAATTCCAACAAATTTTAGATGCTGAATTCAATGTTTATATGGAGGCCAATTGGTCCTCAGTATCCTCTGTGGGCATGGCTTGCGAGGCACTTCGGCAGTTCTTAAGGGTTGGATAATACTGTATGCCTCATTCACCAAAAAATCCAAAGCACAAGAACTCGTGGAACTGGAAGGGAATATTAAAGGTGCTGAGGCAGAGCACAAGCGCCAAATGTCATCTGATGGCCTCAGAGAATTGACCCGAATGAAATATAGGTTTAACACTTTTTTTACGGAAGGTGGAATTTTTTATACTTTGAGTCGGGGGACAAGGCAGGGAAGCTTTTGGCTTGGTATATAAAGCAGATAGAGTCTTTTTCTACCATTCCCTCAGTGAAATCAGCTGGTGATGAAATATTTACCTTGGCCATTGATATTAATAATGATATCCTCATCTCTATAGTTCCACATCTTCATCTACTGAAGAAGATATTAGAAATTTGTGGAACCATTAGATCCCCCTAAACTGATGACTGAGCAAAAAAAACTAAATCTCTTGACTCTGAGATAACCTTGGAGGAGCTTGGAGAGGTATTTAAGGCCTTGCCTACTGACAGCATTGCCATGGAATTTTTTTAGATCTTATGTTACTTATGTTACGGAATCATTAAAGAATGGTAAGCTTCCACCAACCATGACACAAGCCAGTATCAGTCTGATTCTTAAAAAGGACAAAGATCCAAGTGAGTGTAAGAGTTCCTGTCCAATTTCCCTGATCCAGCTAGATGAAATAATAGTCCAAAATTTTGGCTAACCGATTAAGTTATGACATCTCTTATACATATAGATCAGGTGGGGTTTATTTGGGGCTACAGCTCTTCTGATAAGAAGTCTCACATGATGCTGAAAAGGCTTTTGATATGGTAGAATGGGATTGTCTTTTTACGATTTTGGAAATATGCGGGAATATTTTATGGATTAAATTACTTTATAGACACCTGGTAGTGGTGGTACAAAAAAATGTATTAATTTCCGATTATTTTACTCTGGACAGGGGCACCCAGCAGGGTTGCCCTTTTTCCCCATTATTGTTCTGTTTTTTCTGGAACCATTAGCAGCCATGAGAAGAAAGGAAGATGACTTTTCAGGGGTGGTGGCGGGAGGTATGGCGCGTAAGCTCTTGCTTTTTCTCTTATGATATTTTATTATTTGTCTCAGACCCCACTAGATCTATGCCTTGCCTCCACAGAATTATTAATTCATTTTCTAAGCTCTCAGTGTACAGATTCAATTGGCCTAAATCCGAAGCTTTGGCTAAGACAACGTACCAGCTTTACATCCTGGCTCCTTCCAGTGGTCCAAACAGGGAATTAAATATTTGGGCATTTTATTCACAGCAAATTTGTGTGATTTAAATGGTGCTTTTAAAGAGCATTAATAAGTGAATTTAAAAGACTCAATAATGTACTAATTTATTGCTACATTTAATTACATTTTAAACATTAAATATGATTTTTGTCATAAATATATTAATTTGAAAATAAAAACTTGAATAAATATTTCAATTTATAAATGAACAAATAAAAAGACACATTTGAATTGTATTAATGTTTAAAAATGTTATTATATTTAACAATAAAATTGTGCATTAATAAATCATATTTATTTCGTTTAAATGTAGCAATAAATGAATACATCAATGAGTCTGCAATTTTTAATCCACTTTAAAAGCACCATTTAAATAGCATTTAAAAAAAGGGATTTGGCAATTTATTTTCTTAATTAATTTACCAATGTTTTTTTAATTTTGCTTTTCCTTTTCTTTGTCCTTATACTTTTCTTGAACTAATTGAGAATCGAGTTTAAAAAACTGTTGATTTGTGGGAACAACCAATGAACTTTCGACTCAGTTATAAGACCCACCCCTATCCCACGTGCCAATCAAAGAGGATGTAAGATGGCCTGTCATTGTACAATGGTACAGCAGTTTACCTGATATTATTGGATCTGTGCACAAGAAACAGATGCGAAACATATCAGAAGTGAATTGTGGCTCGTTCACTGTCACTGTTGCTGTGAAATGCCGAATATGGACAAACCTGAGCATGCGCACTGATATGTGTCCAGGATGGGAGCTGGTTATCGTGATGCTGTCAACAGAACCAGCCTCCAGCCCCATGCCCTGAACTGAAACACGCTACGGAGGTGAGCAAGGGCAATGTCTCAAGACGCTAGAGAAACCCTTATACTGAAGAAAACACACATCCCCTTTCAGTCATATTACATTCATTTTAAAAACACTGGATGATCATCTTAAAATATTGTATTATATTGTATAAAATAATTGCCTGTGTATGATCGAGAAAAGGCGGACTCTCGGAATGACGGTCAGCTGAAGATACAGAGTGGGCAAGTGAGTACACATATGTGGAACAAAATGTCTCTTTCAAATGGAAGTTAATAAATTAATACATATATATATTTATTTATTTACTTTTTTCCACACCAACATGCCGTGTATATCTTTTTAAAATGTTGCAAATAACATTTGTGCTTAATCTTTTGTTGTGCTCATCTTAATGAAGATGTTTATTGACTAACAATAGCTATACACACAGTAAATGCACTATGTACATATTCTTTTATCACATTCCTCTTTTACAATTGTAGTCTGGGTCTAATGAATTTTGAATGAACCTGAATCGATTATGTTATAGGCAAAATAGGCAAAAAAAAAAAAAAGCCATAACCAACAAGTGTTCTACCCATTCACTGCTAGAATTAAGTGAAATGGAAAAGTCACTTAACATGACTTTTACTGGAAGAACTAACAGATAACATATTATTAATCTTTATAAGCAGAAACAGTTTAGCAAAGTGTCATTGTGTCCCAGTGCTTATGATCAATGATCTCACAGTGCACAGAAGGTACAGTATATGAGCTTTGTTCACAAATATGGCAGAGAGAGAGGGAGATAGGTCATACAGGTGAATAGATGTAAGGTCAGGCAGTGCATAGAGGCAATTGCTTTATTAACCTCTGTGAAGTTGGCATCCCATTTAATTAAATCATTACCAAATCTACACCATTCATTGTGCTTATTTGTTCTGCAAAAAATGAAAGTTTGTGCTGGTTTAGTGTTTGAGATATTAGACATAATTTTTTGGACTGTGTGACATCACTCTCCACCCCATTTAATCCAAATTGCACAGAACCAGTGTCGTTTCTCACTTTTTCTGATGCTAATTTGACCAAATTTTTTGGTAAAATTTCTAAATTGTCCTTTTTTAAAAAAAAAATCACTTTAAATGGTTACTTTAAGCTTATAAATTAAAAATAAATAAATAAACTCAGATGTTCTAGCAAAACCACAAAATACAATACAAAATCAAATTATCTTTTTTTTTAAGTTAGTAAATAAAATTAATAACATAAATATAGCCTACACAACCTGTGACAGTAACCCAGACTCGAAGATGATGGTGAATCCAATTGCCGGTATTTATTGGAACAAACACAGACAACAATTAGCAGGTGAGTGAAGAATGAGCAAATCAATTCAGGAACAGACAACAGTACTTGATGGTGGTTATTGTATTTGCAGGTATTACTTGGGCTGGAGAATCACACAATGGAGAGGAGACTTGAAATAAACTTTGGAATATCGCTGGAGAGGAATCGTCGAGGGAGCATGCTGGAATGGTGTCTGAAGAGTCAGGTAAGTAGAAGGTAAGTGAGTCTGCATACTACAATGATAGCAGACGAAGAATGAAGGGAGATTGGAGAGTTATATAGAGGAGCTGATCGACATGGTGATTGGAGGCATGTGAGGGTGATTAGTATTCGGGGGAGCGGGAAGGTTGAGTGTTTGTGGCAGGAAGCTCAGGTGGATTCATGACACAGCCAGTCCAAAGGACAGTGACTAAGTTTGTTTCTCATAATCTTAAAAACGTTTGATCAAAAAGGCTTATTGTCAAATGCGTGGGATAATTTATGTGCTCAAAAATATATTGTGCCTAAATATAGACGCCTATACAACCTTTTATTTATTTATTTAATAGAATTATTATACATTTTTCTTTTTTTGTTTTTTAAGAAAGTAGCCAACAAGAGTCCAGCATATGAAATCATTCAATACTGTTTCAAAATCCTCCCAGGATGTACCTGAAGTTGAATGAGTAAATGAACAGTGTGCAGAGCTGGAATAGAAAAAAAGCTACACCGAAGTTGTTTTGATCACTACATAATTTCCATACTTTTGTGTTAATTCTTAGTTTGTATGATGTTATACTCCAAAATATGCAGTAACAATTAATAAAGAATAGGCAAGTGTGATCAAACTTTTCTAAAGGGTTCTAGTCTTGCACTGAGGGGCCGTTCACATTAAGCACATTTTTGTGTCCTTCCGTGTTGTTTTATAATTGATTTCAGAGTAAACGTGCGCTGTCTTTGATGGCTTGTTCGTGTTTTTAGACACCATGCCAAGTTAAAAAGAACCTAAACTGTTTAACGTCTCGAGTCGAAACGCCTACATTTTGTTCTTTTGTGGCGCTGCATGTAATTTTAGTGAAACAACAAAGCATTCGAGCATGTGAACAGCACCTAACATGTTTTCATACATTTGCGCAGAAATTTCAATCAAATATTTTTAATGTTAGCTAGCATAGTGGCCTATGCAATCACACAAATACAGTCGACGCAAGTCATGCCAGCTTCTAGCAAAATTACAATGAATAAAAGCAAATTCAAAACTGAATACTATGGCTGTTTACTTGCAAAAGTAATTCGGAATAATTAACCTATATAAACAAGATGTACAGCTTTTTTCAGCAGTCTCACATATAGTCTATAAACAAATTATAATTTGCAGCACAAACACTGACTATTTTTGCTGTTGCATTTGGAGTTTGATGGTGTGAAAGATTACATCTTTGCCAAAAAATGAATTATTTAATGATACCAAACACGGCACAAACCAGAAGTGAGAACAAACGATGAAGACAGGTGAGAGTGATTGATGTGGGGTTTAGCCTGCATGATTTCACGTTCCCAAAATCTATCTTGTTTAATACAAAGAAAGGAAAAAGTTATTATGTTTCTTTTAACGGCACAAACGAATTACAAATGGCAGTTGCTGCACGTTTCAGTTCGGGCATGTGTCGGGAGAATGGTTCTGTTCACAGCATCACAATTACACACTCCCATCCTGGACACGCATCACTGTGCATGCTCAGGTAAGGCCGCATTCAGCATTTCAAAGCAACAGTGAACGAGCTCTTCTGATGTTTTGCATCACTTTCTTGTGCGCAGATCCAATAATAACACATAAACTGCTCATACCATCATCCAATGACAGGCCGTCTTACTTCCTCTTCGAGTGGCATATGGGAGAGACTGGGTGTGTCTTATAACTGAGTCAAGGTCATTGGTTGTTGCCACAAGCCAACAGTCCAATGGCATTTTTTAACTCTATTCTCAATTGGTTAAAGAAAAGGAAAAGATAAAGGAAAAGCCATTGGAAAATAAATAAGAAAAGCAATAGCCAAATACCTTATTAAAATACAATTTAAACAGTGCTTTTAAAGAGCATTAAAATTGCATTTAAAAGACTCTTTAATGTACTCATTTATAGTTACATTTAATTACATTTTAAACATGAAATAAATATGATTTATTATTGCACAATTTTATTGTTATATATAGTGAAATATTTAAACATGAATTAAATAAACACATATAAATGTGTCTTTTTATTTGTCCATTTATAAAAGGACTTATTTATTCAAGTTTATATTTTCAAATTAATAAAGTGATCATTTGTTTCTTCATTCTTTTTAAATTGGGACTCCGGGTTTTCAGCTGGTATGGACTGACAAATGGTAAATGAAAAGGAAAAGTCAAACAATAAATCAGAATCAGCTTTATTGCCAGGTATGTGTACACATACGAGGAATTTGACTCAGGATTAAAGAAAAGCAATTGGAAAATGGATTAAGAAAAGAAATTGCCAAATGCTTTTTAAAAGGTGTATTTGAAAAATAATTATATTTAGCAATAAAATAGCACATTAAAGTACATTTTAAAACATGATTTAAATAAACACATTTAAATGTTTATTTGTAAAATTTTAAATTGGTTTTATTAGTCAAATTTTTATTTTTAAATAAATAGATTGAATGTATTTCTTCATTCTTTTGTAAATTACACTTCTTGGCTTCCATAATAGTAATTCCACAGGACAAAAAAGTTCCCCTAATTAAAGAATCTCCCAAATTCACATGCTTTCAATTGTCCATATTTGTCTTGTCACCAAGGCAATCAGGAAAATAAGGCCCCTTTGATTTACTCCTGCCCGGCATGGCCACTGGGTCCTCATACTGCCAACACTACCTGCACTCCTCCTTTTTCTCTCGTTTTCCTGGTTGATGGATGATATCAGATCACTCATTCCTTACAACCTGCAGAGGGACTCCATTTATCAAGAGCCTACGGCCCCAGCCCCCGGTCATAAAATAAGCTGTCTTTCATTCTGATAGCCCTGACCAATACATCAGACTCTCTCTATCTCTTTCTATAGCTCTCTCTTTCTCTATCTCTCTCACATATGCACGTACGATGGTTCAGGCAAATACATCAAGAGATCTGCAGGCCGCAGGAGTGTGTTATTTATGAAGAGGACTCTGACATTGATAACTCAGCAAAGGTAGGGAGGGGTGTGAGCACATGAGAAAGAGACAAAGAGAGAGAGATGGATGTTTAAAAGAGATTAGAAAAAGAGCATTGCCATACAAAGTGGTTATGAAATGGAGTGTATGAGTGTAGATTATGGGAACTGGCCTCCTACTCTGGGTGGTTGTCCTTAATACAGTGTCACAGGATGGAATGTGACTGCTAGTGACTGAGTGTTTGTAGTCTGCTTAGCATTGCTTATTCTCATAGGTTCAACTTTTTATACTTTGTCATTTTACCGCGTTACTGCTTTTCTACTATTTCATCTGTGTGTTTTTACCTGTTGCTGCTGGCTCCTAGTTCGAGTCTGTGTTTGTAGACTGCTAGCTTTTTAGCATCGCTTATATATCTGTTTTCAGCCTTTAATCCTTAACATTTGTCATTTTTCAACACGCATCGGGTTTCCCCCCGCATTATTCTCGACTGAGTGCATTTTTCACATGCATATGCTTTCTATTTTTATCGCGATTTAACTGCAAATAAATTTTTCCTCTGTGTTACACGGATTATTGCATCGATCTCAAAGCACATAACAACCAACAACAACAAACAATTGCATGAGGGATTCACATCGATCTCAAACCATAACCGCTCCAGAACATACAACAACAACAATCAACTGCGGTAGGTCATGCATTCGCTCATGTTATTTATTCCTGCATTTTATGTCACATGTTTACAATAGCCTCTTCTGTCAGCAGTGAAGGATTCACATGTGATAAATGTAAGAAATTAGTCAGGCTGACAGAGAAGATAAATGTGTTAGAGACACGCATCCAAACGCTAGTGGAGGTCAGTGAGAAAGAGAAGCCAGTAGATACTGTTTCGGGTGCGGGCAGTACAGAGAGCAACATGCACACTTTGGTTCCGGCTGTAGAGCTCCTGCAGCAGGGCATTTCTGTGACGTCTCAATGGCATACTCGCTCAGCAAAGCGGTACCACTCTCCCATTCCTGTTAGGGTTTCCAATCAGTTCTCCCCACTCAATGATGCACCCACTGAGAAACATGTTGAAAGAGCCCTTGTTATTGATGATTCTATTGAAAGGAACATGGAATTAGAGACACAAGCCACTATTGTTAAATGCATTTCGGGTGCCAGAGAGTCTGACATCAAATTAAATTTACAAGTGCTGGCTAATGCTGAACATAGAATTTCTAAAATTGCTATTGATGTCGGCACTAACGATGTCCGGTTTCTCCTGTCGGAAATCACTAAAGATAATGTTAAAGAAGTGTGTGAATTTGCAAAAACTATATCAGACACTGTAATGCTCTGCTCCCCTCTCTGCTTGTCGTGGTGATGAGATTTATATTAGTGTCACTGAATGGCTGGATGTCTGAGTGGTGACTGGAGAATGGAATAGGATTTATAGACAATTGGAAGAGTTTTTGGGGTAGACCTGACCTGCTAACGAGGTTATTGTTATAAACATGAGCCTTGTCTGAAGAGTCGATGAGGATGTGTTGCTACAATTTACAGTGAAGTTTTTGGTGTTACTCAGAGGACATAATATACATTTAAGTTTTTTGAACTAATAATGCTTAATGTGACACAGTCAGATTAAATACAAAAACTCTTTCATCTTTTACCCTTGCTACATTACATAGATCACCCGGGCCTTATTCTGATTTCCTTGGAAAATTGGCAAATTTTTTATCAGATCTTGTAGTTACTGTAGATAGAGCTGTAATTGTTGGTGAGTTCAACATTCACATAGATAATGAAAATGACACATTGGATCAGCATTTATCGATATTCTCATCTCTCTTGGAGTCAGGCAAACAGGATCAGCTCATTGCCATAATACGCTAACTTTAATTCTATCATATGGAGTTGATGTTAATAACATAGAAATTCTGCCACAGAGCTATGACATCTCAGATCATTACCTCTATCTTGTTTGCTGCGATCAACTAATGTTAATCTACACCATGCTATCGTTCATGTAGAACTATTCTTTCGACCACTAAAGATAGCTTCACTAGTAATCTTCCAGATCTATCTCATACACTTAGTAAACCCCAAAGCCTAAAAGAACTTTATGAAATAACAGAAAATATAAATACAGTCATCTCTAACACTCTTGATAGTGTCGACCCCCTTCGATTAAAGAAAATTAATGAAAAAAGCCCTGCACCATGGTACAATGATCACACTCATGCTCTCAAGAGATCAGCTTGGAAAATGGTGTGCAAGTGGAAGAATACAAAATTAGAGGTATTTTGTGGTGCATGGAAGGATAGTGTCTGAGCTACAGATAATGTCTGAGCTAAAACTCATAGAAAATAACCACAACAATCCTAGGTGTTTTTCAGTACTTTGGCTAAATTGGTTAGGAATAGCCTCAACAGTACCAGATATTACGTCGCAGCACAAGAGTCGCTGTCATAGGTCATGAAGAGCTAACAAATCTTATCGAAACTCAAAAGCATCATTTGTTAGATCCAATGCCAATTAAGCTCTTAAAAGAGAAATTTCATGTAATTTTAGAAACTCTTCTTAATATTATCAACTCACTATCCTTAGGACATGTCCCAAGAATCTTTAAAATGGCAGTTATCAAACCACTTATTAAGAAGACACAACATAATCCTGGAGAATTGGCTAATTATAGGCCGCTTTCAAATCTCCCGTTTATGTTTAGAAAAGGAAATCCCAAATAGGTTAATTTCTACAGAGAAATAGTATATATGAACAATTTCAGTCAGCGGTTAGGCCTCATCACAGTATAGAGACTGCATTTAGCAGAGTTACAAATGACTTGCTCTTATCATCTGGTTGTGACTGCATTTCACTTCTAGTGCTTTTAGATCTTAGTGCTGCTTTCGACACGATAGATCACAACATTCTCTTGAATAGGCTAGAGAATTATGTTGGCATTTGTGGAGTTGCATTAGCATGGTTTAGGCCCTATTTAGTAGTAGTGTGAATTGTCAAAACAAACAAAAGTAAAATATCGAGTGACACAGGGATCAGATTTAGGGCCTCTGCTTTTCTCCTTGTATATGTTTCTCCTGGTAGATATTATCAGGAATCTTGGAATAAGTTTCCACTATTATTCTGACAATACCTAACTTTATATTTCTTAAAAACCTGATGAGATTTCACAATTCTCCAAATTAGAAGAGTGTATCAATTAAATACAAGATTGGATGGCCAGAAATTTCATTCTACTCAATTCCGACAAAACCGAGGTACTAAATATTGAACCAAAAACCTCTAAAAATAAGTCGCTAAAATCTAATTTGACTCTCGATGGATGTACTGTTACATCATCTTCAACGGTGAAGAATTTAAGTGTTATATGTGACACCAATCTGTCCTTTGAAAATCAAATTACCAATGAAATATTATTTTATTTGTTTCCCTGTCTCAACCTTGGGACTCCTATCCTGAGGTCACCAGAACCAGCTGGATCCATCTCCATTCCTGCTTAGTGTTGAACTCCAATGATAAATGTCGCTGTTTGATGATGACTAATAGCAGGCGGTGCCAACCAAACATCACTTCAGTCTATTACAATGACTTCAGAGGATGAACTGATGCCAACTCCAACCATAAGATGTGGGATACTTCAAATGCCATTGCCTGAATCTTGGATTTAGGATAGATCTCACCGAAATTACTGGCCATGTTGAACTGCGGTGCACTTCACTGATCTCTGCCTGCATCAACTCAGCTTAATTATGGACTACACTCTTGAAATGGAATACATAGACTATAAATGAATTGCCAACAAAACACTTCATCAGCCACCTAACAAGGACAATTGCATCTATGTGAACTTCTGCAGTTAATCCAGCATGAAATGACATTAGTCATTTAATTTTACAGTTCATTACAAAATCTTTGTTTAAACACTGGCCCTTAACACTTACTTAGTTTAATAATTTTAAACCATGACTTGCAATATACATAAGTAATACTGTAATTATATTCATGATTATGATGTTAGACAGGGGTGAACTGGCCCCCACAGTGAGTCTGGTTTTCCCAAGGTTATTTTTCTCCACTAACGTCTCGGTTACTGTTGTAACCTCCGTTCCCCGAGGGAGGGAACGAGACGCAGTGTCGAAGGAAGTGACACAAGGGGTCTTCTCGGATGCCGAATCGTACCTCTGAACCTGAGAAAAGGCCAATGTCAAGTTGGCAGACAGAATTTGCATGCCCCGCCCCGGACATACAGGTATAAGGGGAACCGGGGCAGCGAATGCCAGGCAGGATTTTGCACTGAGGAGCCGAAGGATGAAGCACGGCCATTTACAGTGCTAGGTCTAGTGCCGTGGCAGGAGGGACACTACGTCTCGTTCCCTCCCTCGGGGAACGGAGGTTACAACAGTAACCGAGACGTTCCCCTTCTGTCACTCTCTCGATGTAGTGTCGAAGGAAGTGACACAAGGGGTCCATATAAAAACGCCATGCACTGACCATGTGACATGACTGTCGGAGCAGGGGCAAAGCAGGCTATTGCGTGTTAGAGGCACCTGAACCGAATGCACGTCGCCCTCCCCAACGCCCCCTCAAAGAGTTTTAGCATATCCACCTTAGGTTTTCCCGCACCCCTGGGGGAAAAAGGTATTACATGCTAGCATGAGAGCAAGCCCAACAGCCGCGGCCTTCTCTCTCACTATGTCTCTCACATAGGATGTAGAGCGGCTGGGGCCCAACCTATGTCGGGGAAGGCGGTCATTCCCCGGGGGGGAGCAGGAGAGCCTGGGCGGTGCTGAGAGAAGACTTGAAGCATTAACCCTGCTCCACGCACCCGGCAGGGGGCGGCTTAGAGACTGAGGAAGAGGCCTAAGGAGGCGTCTTCAAAACTCGTCGGCGCCGGTGTGCCGGGCGCTGAGGCAGAACCGGAGGCAAGGTAGCTGTCCGGCCTGCAGATTTCCTATTCTTTCAGGAGGGGAAGACCCTGCAGAGGCCATACCCTGCCCAGTCAGGGGGAGATAATGTATGGCAAATACACCACGAGGGTTGTGAAGCCGGACGTGGGAGACGGCGCGGTGGTAGGTCCAGCCTAATGAAGGGGGGACTCTACAGACACGGGGCCGAGGCAGCGGGGCTGCCTGAGGGAACGCGGGTCCACCGAGAGGGGGACCGTACCGCGGAGAATACATCACGGGGAGTTAGCCTGAAGAGGGAACTATGCCCGTGGAGCCCGACCCCAGTACAGAGCCCTAAGACTCGTACTGGGTCTGGCCGTGAGTTGCTCTGCTGAATTCGCGGGCCAGAAGGCTAGGGAGGAAAAAGCATCCAGGCAGCGACATTCAGTGGCTGACCTGGGATAGAAGGCGCACTGGATCACATTGGTGAAGGGCGCAAGATGCAAGCGGAACACCCGGTCGGTTGTGCCGCATTACCGAGTTCGGACCTGACAAAACACGGGACGAGACCGACTCAACCCTTAGATTGTAAAATCTGGCAAAGGTATTGGGTGTTGCCCAGCCCGCTGCTCTGCAGATGTCTGCTAGGGAGGTGCCGTGGCTTAGTGCCCACGAGGACGCCATACTTCTAGTGGAGTGTGCTCGGACCTGCAGGGGGGCAGGCACGCCCTGGGCGTGATAGGCTAAGGCAATAGCATCAACGACCCAGTGGGCTAGCCTCTGTTTGGAGACGGCGTTCCCTTTCCGCCGTCCGCCAAAGCAGACAAAGAGCTGCTCAGAGTATCTAAAGCTCTGCGTGCAGTCCACATAGGTACGCAAAGCACGCACCGGACACAGCAATGAAAGGGCTGGGTCTGCCTCCTCCCGAGGCAGTGCTTGCAGGTTCACGACCTGGTCCCTGAAAGGGGTCGTGGGAACCTTGGGCACGTAGCCCGGTCGGGGTCTCATGATAACGTGAGAAAGTGCCGGACTGAACTCCAGGCAAGAGTCGCTGACAGAGAACGCTTGCAGGTCTCCTACCCTCTTGATTGAGGCTAACGCGATCAGGAGGGCCGGCTTCAAGGAGAGGGCCTTGAGCTTGACTGAATCAAGCGGCTCAAATGGGGGTCTCTGAAGGCCCGAGAGGACCACTGAGAGATCCCAAGAGGGAAACGGGTTAGGCCGGGGAGGATGTAGTCTCCGGGCGCCTTTCAGGAACCTGATAATCAAGTCGTTCTTACCAAGGGACTTGCCATCTACTGCGTCGTGGTGGGCTGCGATAACAGCAACATACACCTTCAAGGTGGAGGGGGACAGCCTCCCCTCCAGTCTCTCCTGCAGGAATAGAAGCACTGACCGAACTGCGCATCTCTGTGGGTCTTCGGCTCGGGAAGAACACCAATTCGCGAACAAACGCCACTTTAGTGCGTAGAGTTGCCTGGTTGAGGGAGCTCTGGCTTGATTGATCGTATCTACGACAGCAGGTGGTAGATTTACTAGATCTTCCGTGTCCTGTCCAGGGGCCAGACATGGAGATTCCAGAGGTCTGGGCGCGGATGCCAGAGGGTGCCCCGTCCCTGAGAAAGAAGGTCTTTCCTCAGGGGGATTTTCCAGGGAGGGGCTGTCATGAGGAGCGTGAGTTCTGAAAAACAGGTGCGGGTGGGCCAGTAAGGGGCCACCAAGGCGACCTGCTCCTCGTCCTCCCTGATCTTGCACAGCACCGATGCAAGAAGGCTCACTGGGGAAATGCATACTTGCGCAGCCCCCGGGGCCAGCTGTGTGCCAGCGCCTCTGTCCCGAGGGGAGCGTCCGTCAGGGAATACCAGAGCGGGCAATGGGAGTTGTCCTGGGAGGCAAAGAGGTCTACCTGTGCCTTGCCGAATCTGTCCCAAATGAGCTGGACCACCTGGGGGTGGAGCCTCCACTCTCCGCTGGGCGAAACCTGTCGCGACAGCACGTCCGCTGTCGTGTTGCGGTTGCCAGGGATGTGAGTGGCGAGCAGCGACCTGAGTCGCGGCTGACTCCAGAGGAGGAGATGGCGGGCGAGTTGTGACATATGACGAGAGCGCACGCCGCCCTGGCAATTTATGTACGCTACCGTTGCGGTGCTGTCTGAGCGAATCAGAACATGCTTGCCTCAGATTAGTGGAATAAACCTCCGTAGAGCAAGATTAACAGCCATCAACTCTAGGCAATT
Source organism: Moxostoma hubbsi (assembly GCA_032164185.1). Classification (NCBI taxonomy): domain Eukaryota; kingdom Metazoa; phylum Chordata; class Actinopteri; order Cypriniformes; family Catostomidae; genus Moxostoma; species Moxostoma hubbsi. Next base: position 26,628,654 of record JAVLUX010000016.1, on the reverse strand, counting down.
GATGTGCCAACGCTCCCGGGAACCTTTCCAGGTGCCAGCGGCAGAGTGCCCATTGCACACGGCGCCCCAACCCCACACGATGCGTGCTGTGGCGCCATGCCCATCTCGGGACTCGGGTCTGTAGCCAGTGCTGTAACGGTCTCATATGCATCAAACCCGAGTGGCGCGACCGCGGCTGAGGATGCCATATGCCCCAGGAGCCTCTGGAATTGTTTTAGAGGACCGCTGTGCCAGGCTTGAAGCGAGCGAGGCACCTAAGCACTGACTGGGCATGCTCGTTGGTGAGACGCGCTGTCATTGAGACCGAGTCTAACTCCATACCGAGAAAAGAGATGCTCTGAACCGGGGTGAGCTTGCTCTTTTCCCAGTTGACCTGAAGCCCTAGACGGCTGAGGTGCCTGAGCACCTGGTCCCTGTGAGCACACAGTAACTCGAGAGTGGGCCAGAATGAGCCAGTCGTCGAGATAGTGGAGTATGCGGATGCCCACTTCCCTTAGGGGGGCAGACGCGAGGGGACAGGGACAGGCCGAAGGGGAAGACCTTGTACTGATACGTCTGGCCGTCGAAAGCGAACCGTAAGAAGGGTCGGTGTCGCGGCAAAATCGAGACGTGGAAGTACGCGTCCTTCAGGTCTACCACCGCGAACCAATCTAGCTGTCGAACGCAGGTGAGAATCTGCTTCTGCGTGAGCATTTTGAATGGGAGTCTGAGCAGGGCCCGGTTGAGAACTCGCAAGTCCAAGATTGGTCGCAACCCGCCACTTTTTCTGGGTACGATGAAGTAAGGGCTGTAGAGACCCTTCTTCATCTCGGCTGGAGGGATGGGCTCTATCGCGTCCTTGAGGAGCAGTGTAAAAATCTCTGCTCGTAAACACTGGCTTGTTGGCCGTGCACTAGAGTGGAGCGAATACCGCTGAAACGAGGCGGGAGCCGGGCGAACTGAATCGCAGAGCCGAGTCGGATGGTCCTGGCCAACCAGCGCGACAGGTTGGGAAGCGATAACCACGCATCCAAACTCCGTGCGAGGGGAACTAAGGGGACGATCACATTTGACGTACCGGGCGGGGCTTCGCGGCGGGGGGGAGCAGGTAATATTGCGTCGGGAGGCAAAAAGAGCGTCCCGAGGCTGAGGTGCTGAGAAAAGACTCAAAGCACTTACCTTACTCCGCACACCCGGCAGGGGGCGGATTAGAGACTGAGGAAGAGGTCCCGAGAGGGCGTCTTCGAAACTCGTCAGCGCTGGCCTGCCGGGGTTGGACAGTCATGGGGCCAGAGGCGAGACAGCCGTGAGAACGGCACACACCGGCTGAATGACCCAGGGAGTGAGGGAATCGCTCTGTAGGTACCGTAGCCCGAAGGCGGTGCGGCAGGTGAAAACAAGGATTCTCTTCCCGGCCCTCCACCGGGGGACGGAGTGGTCTTGAAACCATCTCCGGAGCGAACATCCGACTGCCTGGGGTGTCCATCTCAGGAGCGCTTCTGAGCATTTCTGGTCCGAGAGGGGGTCCTGGAGACGGTGGGCGTACGCCGCCTGCGAGGTGCTCGACGCTGGGGCTGACGTCTGTGGTTGAAACTTAAAATAGCAAGCAATTTTCGGAAGAACACTTTACATAATTTGAGTTTCAGCACTGCTTTTATGTGATGTGATGAATCTCATGATTAGCTTACCTGGACATTGCCTGTGTGTGATTTATGGCCAGTAGATATTCAGAGCCTGTGTCATAATGTTCTATTTTAATGTAGATATTCTGTTATTTTTAATAAACATTTAAAACCACACTTTTGCATAGCCTATTTTGAATTAATTAATAAATTATTTAATTAATTTTACACATATAGTGGTTTTCTGACACTGCACTCAAAGTGCTTTTACATTTATAACAAACCACCACCAGTGGTAGTATATTTTAATATGATAATTCAAGTGTTTGTCTTCTATTAATGTGTGTATTGTACTACACTTTTCAATTTAGTAGGTTAAATTGTGACATGCTTAATATGAGTTCAGTGGAAGACTTAATTTTGTTTATATTATCTTGCACAGCCTCAGTTGATAATGAAAGTAAAACTATAATGTAATAATTTGGGGGTCTGGGTAGCTCAGCAAGTATTGATTCTGACTACCATCACTTTAATCGTGAGTTTGAATCCAGGGTGTGCTGAGTGACTCCAGCCAGGTCTCCTAAGCAACCAAATTTGCCTGGTTGGTAGGGTAGAGTCACATGGGTTAACCTACTCTTGGTCGCGATTAGTGGTTCTCACTCTTAATGGTGTGCGTGGTAAGTTGTGTGTGGATCGCGAAGAGTAACATGAGCCTCCACATGCTGGGAGTCTCCGCAGTGTCATGCACAACGAGCCAAGTGATAAGATGCACGGATTGACTGTCTCAGAAGCGGAGGCAACTGAGTTTTGTCCTCCGCCACCCTGATGTAGGAGAGTATCCACGCTACCACGTGGACCTACTAAGTAGTGAGAATTGGGCATTCCAACTTGGAGAGAAAAGGGGATAAAATTAAAAGTAAATAAATAAATAATAGAAACTCTCCAACAATGTTTCCCACTGCAAACTTTATGTGGAATTTTTTAAAAGGAAATTTACGACAAACCACATATTCAAACAATGACTTGTTTCCTTAAATGCATGAATTACAGTTTTTACGATGTACATAAACTACATGTGATGATTATCAACGATACACCAATTTATATTTATTTGACATTTACTTCATTGTAAATAAATATCTCAATTTTTACACTTTTTAACATTTTCCTTCAATAATTTATCTTTATATTTTAGATGTACATATTTATACTTTTTAAATTTATATTAGGGCTGTCAATTGATTAAAATTTTTTATCAAATTAATTACATGATGTCCCGATTAATCACATTTAATCGCATATACAAATATTTGCTGAGAAAGACCCTCATCACTCCAAAAAACTTTGGGTTATTTATTTTACCCAATAGCTGAGTTAAACATATTGGGTCATTCTGTTTTGTTATTCCTAACGTTTATTGGGTTGTTTCTATATTAACGCACCCAGTTGGGTTAAAATTGTTCTCGCAAGGACATTTTAAATTTCAACGGTCGACCAGTGCCACTGTTAACAGAAGAAACAGAGGTAAGTTAATAATATCAAGTTATATGAACGCTTTTCATTTTTTTTGATCAACATACTGATAGCTGATTAATTAAATAATTTCCCCTTAATTTTGGGTCTGCTGTATTGCTGCTCACTTGGCTACCGACATAACACTTGCTATAAAACCAGCCTATTCTAAACTGTGGCGTAGAAACTATTAATTGGGATGCTCCCCCTCACTTTCTGTGTTCGTCCCGACACTTTTTTAAAAAAATTATACATAATATTTCATATATTTGGCAAACGCGCAAAGAAATTGTAAGACACCTCGGCTTTAAGACTCATTATCCGGTGAGACATGGCAGTTTTTCATCAACTGAAAGAAAATGATATTGTCATTTTATAGTGTAACATTAAAATACTTCAAATAGTAAATATGAAACATTTTATCTAGAAAGTTATATCTGCAAGGCACCAAATTATATAATACACAAATTGGACTCAACAAGATATTACACCAGGGATCGTCAACCTTTTTGACACGGAGTGCCATTTTTTATTTTCTTAGTCAATGGCTGTGCCGATGAAGGATTAATAGTGGTGTTTTCCTAATTACATGACGTATTGTTTTGAAAGCAAAAAGAAACAAATGAAACACGGAATGTAGGCTGTCATCCACTCAGTCTGACCGATGCAAAGTGGGTGCATTTACTCAAGCAATTAATCAAAAGAGAAGTGCTGCTGGCTCGTGATGTGCGAACGGCTTGCACGCAGCACAAATCTCATCACACTTTAATAGTGTTTAGCTTCCCATTCAGCTGATGAAAATACGCTGCATAATCATGAGGAAGGATTACATCAAGATGTAGATTGGAATGCAGGTGCAGAATTTATATAAATATAGTCGACTCCTCTCTCGCCGTTGCTGGCGTGCCAGTGATTACCCCTCCATATGTCAATGCTGGCACATGTGCCATAGGTTGCCGACCCCTGTATTACACAATAGCCAGCATCTACATACATTGGGTGATAGACTAATCAGAAGCCACTTTTCAGATAGTTCTGCGCACCTGAATTCACGACGGTTATGACTTTTTTTCACGTCGTGACATTTATCACTTTTATTGTGACTTTTTAATGCCAAAAAGCAGCAACATTTTGATGGAGTTCTTTTACCATTGCAGGGAAGGTGCCTGGCTCGTTTTGTGATCGTCTCGTTAATTAAGCCAATAGCTTGAAAGTGAAATTACAAGTTGTTAGTTCACTTTATATTAACTATATTGGTGGATTCATATGTGAGGGACACACTTTAGAAGTGGAACCTTGAAACATTAATTTCTAAAAAAAACTCCAGGCCATGTCACAGCCATGCCTCAGCCTGTTCCATGCCATGTCACAGCCACACCTCAGCCTGTTCCATGCCATGTCACAGCCGAAACTCAGTCTACTCCATGCCATGTCTCTGCTAAGCTCCAGACTGCTCCATGCCATGTCTCAGCTGAACCACAGTCTGCTCCATGCCATGTCTCAGCCAAACCGTTGACTGCTCCATGCCATGTCTCAGCCAAACCCTTGACTGCTCCATGCCATGTCACAGCCAAGCTTCAGTCTGCTCAATGGCATGTTTCAGTCGAACCCCAGACTGCTCCATGCCATGTCACAAGCAAACGTCTCGGGTTATGTATGTTGTAACCCTTGTTCCCTGAAAAAAGCAGAACGAGATGCTGCACTGAAGAGTGCTTTGGGAACACGTCTCAGTTGTGACCAGCTGTGAATATGTGTGCAACACATCAATGAACATTGACCGGAATTTATAGCCTCTGCCGGTGTAATCATTGGATGCACCTGTGGCAGGGCTATAAATAGATGCGTCACAGGTGTGTCAGATCTTTTGTCTTCAGATCACTCTCTGTTTGTGTGTGATTCATGAGCCTGTCAGAACTTTCTTTCCTCTGTTAGGAGTTAGAATTTGTTAGGCAGTGCGCAGAAAACCTTTCTCTTCTTTCTAAAAAAAAAAAAAAAGAAAAGAAAAAGGAAAAAAAGACAGAATGACTGAAAGTCAGAGCAAATGATGTGTGTTCCCTTGTCTACGCTCTATGGCTGAGAGGGACACACATCAGTTTTGCTTTGTTTGTTTGGGGGAAGAGCATGCTGCTCTCGCATTGGGGCAGGGCAGGTGCGAGCATTACGATCTGCTTTCGTTCAAAATGCTTTGCGCTCGTCTCGCTTACTTCCGAGAGTCAGCACCCACACTTCGTTCGTGGGGCTCTCGTATGGATCTGGCTGAGGAGCGAGAGACGGGTCCATCCCTTTCGCTCGTTCTCTCCACAGACCCAGCTGGTCCTTCCCGTCATCCTGAAGCGAACTCTGGCGCCTCTTCAGTTCATGAGAGGGACCTTGAATCTCTTGAGTCTGCGGACTTTGAGTTACCCACCTCCGAGCATTCCAGGCATGATAATAAATCATCTGAGGAATTACTTGAGGTGATTACTCATGCGGTGGCCAGGCTTCAATTAGACTGGCCACTCGAACAAGAGACCCCCAAATGCTCCAAGTTGGAAGACAGATTTCTCTCTGGTGGCCAGGGGAAGGGAACGCCTAATCAGTCCCTTCCCTTCCTACAATTGGCTGGTCACGATCGATCTCATGGACGCATATTTCACATAGAAATTCTGCCACAGCACAGGAAGTTCCTGAGGTTCGCTTTCGGGGGTGAAGCCTTCCAGTATTGTGTTCTTCCATTCGGCGTAGCCCTATCACCCCGTTTATACACGAAATGCATGGATGCAGCACTAGCTCCTTTGCGACTCCGGGGCATCCGCATTCTGAATTACATAGACGACTGGATGATACTAGCACAGTCTCAAGAACTGCCAGTTCATCACAGGATATTGTCTTAGCTCATTTGGGTTCTCTGGGTCTGAGACTCAACATCAAAAGAGCGTTCTCTCTCCCACCCAGGGAATTACCTATCTGGGATTTATATGGAATTCGATCACGGTGCAGGCACAATTGTCTCCAGCTCAAATCACATCCATTCAGAACACCCTGAGCAAAGACAGGCAAGGTCAAGGTTGCACTGTTCGTCATTATCAACGAATACTAGGTCTCGTGGCGTCTGCATCCACGGTGATCCTTTTGGGCCTTTTTGCACATGAGACCGTTTCAGCTGTGGCTAAAAGCCAGGGGATTTCATCCAAGGGCCAGTCCCCTAAGGAAAATAAGGGTTACGAGCCGCACGCTTTGTTCCCTTTCTATGTCGTTCAGACACCGGTTTCTTACCTTGGGTCCCACCCTAGGTGCGTCTTGTCGTTGCAGGTTGCTAACGACAGACGCCTCACTGACGGGCTGGGTAGCGGTCTTAAGTGGTCGTCCAGCTCAAGGGGAATGGGAGGGTCATCAGCTCGACTGTCACATTAACTGTCTCGAGTTGATGGCTGTATTTCTGGCCCTGAAATACTTCCTCCAGAGGCTGCCATGTCTTGGTGCGGGTGGACAATACAGCGGTAGTCTCTTACATAAACCATCAAGGAGGTCCACGTTCACGTCAGCTGAATTTTCTGACACGTTGGATTCTCATTTGGGCCCAGGGCAAGCTCCTGTTACTCAGGGCAGTTTATATCCCTGGATACCTGAATGTGGGAGCAGATTTACTGTCCAGGTAGAAGATACTGACTGGGGAGTGGAAACTCCACCCCGAGGTAGTGGAACAAATCTGGGTGAGATTTTACAGGGCAGAAGTGGACTTCTTTGCCTCAACAAACAGTGCAATGTCCCCTCTACTTCTCTCTGAGTCACCCAGCCCCCCTGGGGCTGGATGCGATGGCGCATACATAGCCCAGAATGTGCCTGTATGCGTTTCACTCTACTAGAAGTTACGCCAAAAAGTGGGGTGTCTTTGAAAGATGGTGCAGGAAAAACTGTCAGCAGACATATGTCCCGCTACTCTCAGGGTCTATGTGGCCGACACTTCGGCTTGCCATGCCTTGATGGACGGTGTTCCCTTGGGGAGGCATCCTCTACTCGCTTTCTTCATTCGTGGAGCCATGCGACTGTGGCCTCCTGCTAGGACTAGGACCCCTTAATGGGACTTAGCAATAGTCCTTCAGGGTCTGGTTGAGACCCCTTTTGAACCTTTAGATTCAGCGTCAGTTACCTCTCTAAAAGAGAATTGGGGATCTACAGGCTCTGTCTGTCTTGCCGGCCTGTTTAGAATGTGCCCCAGGAATGGCTAAAGCAATTTTGCACCCTCATCCTGACTATCTCCCTAAGGTACCTTTCTCGACCTTACATCCAGTCACTCTCTAAGCCTTTGTCCAGTCCGTGCACTTCAGACTTGTGTCCACCGCACTAGCCAGTGGCGTAAGTCAGGTCAACTACTTGTTTGCCATGGGGGCCGCAACTGGGGGGCGGCCGCCACTAAGCAGACTATGTCGCATTGGGTGAGGGACGCTATTGCCCTGGCCTACGAGGTGCGCAGTCAGGCTTTGCAAGTAGGTTTCAGGGCTCACTCTACCAGTGGGGTCGCCTCCTCTAAAGCCTTGGCTAGAGGTTTCCATCTGCAGAATGTTTGTGATGCGGCGGTCCTCTCCGCACATACACTCACCTAAAGGATTATTAGGAACACCATACTAATACTGTGTTTGACCCCCTTTCGCCTTCAGAACTGCCTTAATTCTACGTGGCATTGATTCAACAAGGTGCTGAAATCATTCTTTAGAAATGTTGGCCCATATTGATAGGATAGCATCTTGCAGTTGATGGAGATTTGTGGGATGCACATCCAGGGCACGAAGCTCCCGTTCCACCACATCCCAAAGATGCTCTACTGGGTTGAGATCTGGTGACTGTGGGGGCCATTTTAGTACAGTGAACTCATTGTCATGTTCAAGAAACCAATTTGAAATGATTCGAGCTTTGTGACATGGTGCATTATCCTGCTGGAAGTAGCCATCAGAGGATGGGTACATGGTGGCCATAAAGGGATGGACATGGTCAGAAACAATGCTCAGGTAGGCCGTGGCATTTAAACGATGCCCAATTGGCACTAAGGGGCCTAAAGTGTGCCAAGAAAACATCCCCCACACCATTACACCACCACCACCAGCCTGCACAGTGGTAACAAGGCATGATGGATCCATGTTCTCATTCTGTTTACGCCAAATTCTGACTCTACCATCTGAATGTCTCAACAGAAATCGAGACTCATCAGACCAGGCAACATTTTTCCAGTCTTCAACTGTCCAATTTTGGTGAGCTCTTGCAAATTGTAGCCTCTTTTTCCTATTTGTAGTGGAGATGAGTGGTACCCGGTGGGGTCTTCTGCTGTTGTAGCCCATCCACCTCAAGGTTGTGCGTGTTGTGGCTTCACAAATGCTTTGCTGCATACCTCGGTTGTAACGAGTGGTTATTTCAGTCAAAGTTGCTCTTCTATCAGCTTGAATCAGTCGGCCCATTCTCCTCTGACCTCTAGCATCAACAAGGCATTTCCGCCCACAGGACTGCCGCATACTGGATGTTTTTCCCTTTTCACACCATTCTTTGTAAACCCTAGAAATGGTTGTGAGTGAAAATCCCAGTAACTGAGCAGATTGTGAAATACTCAGACCGGCCCGTCTGGCACCAACAACCATGCCACGCTCAAAATTGCTTAAATCACCTTTCTTTCCCATTCTGACATTCAGTTTGGAGTTCAGGAGATTGTCTTGACCAGGACCACACCCCTAAATGCATTGAAGCAACTGCCATGTGATTGGTTGATTAGATAATTGCATTAATGAGAAATTGAACAGGTGTTCCTAATAATCCTTTAGGTGAGTGTATTAATCAGTTTTATAGTTTGGATGTTCCTGCCACTCCGGACTCTTATGTCCTGAGTCTACATCTCAATCTCATGTCTGAGACCTCTCACGTTCTTGTCAGCACACTACACAATCGTAGGGTGTCCGGACAGCCACAGTGCGGTGGCGTGGGTGTTCTCGATCCCAAAGCACTTTTTCATTACATCATCATAAGTGTAGCTTTTTGAAAGGGAATGTCTCGGGTTACGTGAGTGTAACCCTTGTTCCCTGATAAAAGTGTAACGAGATGCTGCGCTTCATTGCCGCACTGGGATGCCCCAGGACTGCTCTTCGGACAAAATACCTGACGATGCGCCTGTGACGCGTCTATTTATAGCCCTGCCACAGGTGCATCCAGTGATTACACTGGCAGAGGCTATAAATTTTGGTCAATATTCATTGACGCGTTGCACACATATTCACAGCTGGTTGCACCTAAAGTTGTTCCCAAAGCGCTTTTTCAGCACAGCATCTCGTTCCGCATTTATCAGGGTACAAGGGTTACACTCAAGTAACCCGAGACGTTTCATTAAGTTTTCGCACTAATCACTAGAATTGTCATAACTTTTAAACAATAGATTATATTTCTAATCTGTCTGATATTCAACATTGCCCACAAAATTATGTATATTTCATACACTCTAAGTTTCCCTCTAGCTTGTAATTAAAATGGTTGAAAATGCAGTTGTCTGATGAAGAATGGTGGCCGGAAAAGATTTTTGTAAGAATTGCTGTGTGAAATCTTATTGATAAAGTATGATTAGCCTTAAATAATCATACACATATTTATATAATTTGAAAGCCACAATTCGTCTCTTCAATATGGTATATATAGTGCAGCTGTGTGATGTTAAATTAATGTGAATATAATGTGAATTTGGATAAGAATATGAATATCATATTCTTGCACAGAATATAATTTTCAGAATTGTGGGCTCAGGCAGGAAAGGGTTAACCATTTGGTGTTTAAATATTATTTTTATATAACTACACCAAATATGTTGAATTTGTACATAATGTGCCTCTTTTATGTATGTGTGTATGTGGTCCATTCATTTTCTGACTTCAGTCTCTTTTCTTTCAGAGTTGATCCAAATCAGAAGAAGTTGTTTTATTAATCAGCTCTGATAAATCTAATTTCATCTTTTTAAAGCCAAGTTGACTCTTCCATAAACATTTGTTATTTCCATCAAAAAACTCAAAACACAGACCTCACCAGTTACACCTGCATCACTACAGAATGTGTCATACAAATTCAGTACATACTGTACTATGAAAATGTGGGCATTTGGACTCAGTCCTATAGTTTGATGTCTGTTTTTGTGTCAGGGGTTATTTGTGTGCTAGAGGCAGCCAGATCCCCAACTGTACAGCTCAGTTTAATTGCCTCAGTTTGAACTTAAAAATTCAAAGATCCATCTGGCTTTCACAGTCCACAAAGTCATGAAGTGTTTCTCGATTCTGCTCAGTGTTTGGCAGTAAATTCCATGGAGAAGCAGGCGTGTCTCTTCCTATTCTGTGATTAAGTTTAATGCTGAGCACTTTAGTCGCTTGAAAAAAGGAAAGTATAAATGTTTCCTTTCATTAAGTGAGCATCTCTTGTTGCTCACACTGTAAAATGTTTTTACCCAGCAGGAGGTCGGCAGGATGGTAGCACAAATCACTCCCTCAGCCTCGCATTCCATCTTTCTCTCTCACACAGCTGCACTCAACCCTCTCTCACTGTTTTAGTCTGTCATTTGTTAATTCATCCTGTTGAGTCACAAATGCACACACTTGCTGGCAGAGAGCAGGAGTGAAACAGTAGTCGAGCTGAGGTGGGTGGAAACAGCAAACCAAAATCGGAATCTGCTTTACATGCACTGATATACACTATACATCTGGCCCCATTCACCACTGACACAATACCTACATTCGGATAACTTATATTGACACCATTAATGACAACTTGTTAATAAAGAACCATGAGAAAAGTTGTGATAGGAAGATTTTTCTCTGAGCTGAAAAACAATTTGTCACCTGGTTTAATACAGGGAGATTGGGAAAACGGGAACATTTGCATCTCTCTCCTATTCATTAACTTGCTTAATTGGAACCTTCTACCTGGGGGAAGTGTTGGGCTAATCATGGTCACCCCCATGTGACATTCATTATTATCAGAGGAACCTTTTATCTTCAGATCATGGGGTTGCTCCTGTGTAACACATTATCAAGATATCAAGGCAGAGTTACTGTCCACTTTGAATAAAATAAAAATAAATAATGATCCAAAAGTTCCAAACACAAGAGGCCTCATTCAAGAAAACAGGAATGAGGAAAACACATTTCTGTGTAAATAATTCATTCCAATATTTGTTTGTAAATTGTTGCATAGGCCTGATGTTTTTGGCAGATACTGACTGATAACAAAAGGGCCAGATATTATATTTTCCACACTCTTTCTGACCTTTCTGACCTATTTCCCCCCAAAAAACACTCACACTGTTTGCATGAGATCACTGTTTGCAGTGTGTAAAGTTTAATTTTGAGGTAATTATATCTAATATAAATACATATTTTTTTAAATGTTGCACTTGTGGGACACAGGGCGCTAGAGAGGAGCACATGGAGTAACACGTGGACTTTGCCGGCACCTGCACTGTTATGAGGAAAACAGTTAAAAAACATTTCTTTTTGCTCTTCTTTTGAATATGTAACCCTCTACACAATTTGCTGCAGACAAAATTGTTCTGAGTATGGACCAGCTCTATCAGAAGATCAGATTCGCCTACTGAGAATAAAGAGCTCACAACAATAATGAGTCACTCAGACACAGTATATATATATAGTTTGTATAAGAAAGAGAAAAGAAAAAAAAGAAAGAAAGAAAAATGTGTAAATTCTAATTGTATTACTCTAATATCCTTAACTCATTTCTCCCTTTTTATATAGGTTGCAAGGACTTCAGATGACTTCAAACTCACCATTATATTCAACTTTTCTTATTTTTTTTTTTTTTTTTTTTACATTAATTAGGTATTAATCTTTGATTCTTCCCTTCTTGGTATTCTTATTTATTTCAGTTTACTCTGTAGAGATAAATGTAAACCAACTCCAGTGATACTGAGTTCACCTTTTGAGTAATAAATTCACTCTAGAAATAATTTTAGAAAGTAAATTATCTTATTTGAAATGTATGCAATACATAATAATAAAACAAAACATTTGATCAAACAATACAAATAAAAAAAACACAAATTAAATAATTAATTTCACATATGATTCCATTTACAAAAATGTAAGTGTCAGTTTCCAAAATGAATTCTGTGAATCCATCTTTAAAGTTTTATTCACAACTTTGTGAATATGGCTGAAACCTTTGAACAACAACTGTAATGATCCTTCCTCTGATTTAGTTCCTCCAAAAGAACCAGAGAAATACAGGTGTGTACAGTATGTGCTGTTGGTTCAATTTCCTAACGTCCAACTCGGCAACGACAATGTCACTCAAACACAACTCAATGTTAGATCCTTGTGGCTCGCCAGTCCCAACTCTCCCTCCACAAACACAGGAATTTGAACGAATTATAGAAGTCCAAGAACTCCACTTCAGTAAGCGTCACTTCAATATAACATCGGCTCATCAGCACAATTGGTTGCGAGACCGATGATTCAGTGGATACCGCGCTAGATGAGGGGAACAACCAAGCAACCGCTATTAATGAAGTCATCTATGCTGAGACCTCAACATTCCTGGACAATAAGGAAGATGCTCTTCCATGAGCACCAGTGGCGGCTCCTAAAAAAATTCTCAGGGGGGCAATTTTTCTGATAATGATTAAAGTGACCCATTCAATGGGTACATATTTCCCCTTTAGCTAAATAAGTTACAGGTGGAAAGCTATGTAAGAAATTAGCATCCAGGAGACTTCATAAGCAAAAAATGACATGGCTCCGCAGTTAATTATTCCACTTATTCATTACTTACATTAATCCAATGTTGTGTGATGTAAAATAGCTAAACAGGACACATTTTTAAAAAGATATGTCCAGCAACAACATAAAGATGGGGGCAGCATATAAGTCAATACCAGAAGCATTTATTGACTGATCTCAAAAGTATTGGCTTACAAAAGCAAAATAAGTTATCACAGTACAAATAATCAAGGGTGTTCTTTCACATTCCTCAACACTGCATACATAATCTGCATATCCATAAACAAATAAAATATCAGCTGAAAATACAAGTAGACAAATTGTTGAGAGAAGTGAATCTTTAGAACAACATTTTCTGGAATGTAGAATATCACCAAAGTGCTACTTAATAAAAGCAAAGTAACGTTGTCCCAAATAAGTGAATGAACAAGTAAGGCTTGACCTAGTGTGGTCTGTACATCTTGGCTTTACACATTGAAGACCAATGATGAGGTGCTGCCAAGTTTAACTAAAGAATTCTGATATACACATTAATTACTTACTTCAAAAAGGCCTCATGGTTGAATTGGAAATGTGTGCACCAGAGCATAATTCACAACAAGCGAGCAGGAACTTTTGAAAGAGGCTACTGAAAACATTTATGCAAGTTATTGGTAATAAGCAATTTGTATAGACTTCCATATACTGCCTCTTGTATAGATTTGTGAAAATGAACATGAACAGTGATAGACATTTTGCCTGAAAACAGCATTTGAAAATAATTTCTAGAAAGTTAAACACAGCTATTTGTATGGCTTTGTAAATATGAACAACCATATTGTGGCCAATTGTATAGATTTGTAAAAATTAACATGAACAGATTTTTTTTTTTTTTTTTTTTAAACTTTTTTTTGAATGAATGAAAAATAACTATTTAAACAACATCAACTGTGAACTGATGAAGACAGCATCGATGTCCTTCTTCTGGAGCTTCTGGTACAGAGTATCGACATGGGGCATGATTTTGTGAAAAAGCCACAGGAAAAAATTAAATCTTCATCATGTAGCATCCTCACGTAGCCAGATGCCTCTCTCACTGTGGGCTGGTCAAATGAACCGATTGAACCCGTCCTGATGGCTTCAAAACATTGTATGAGGTCGTCTCGATTCTCATAGACAGTGTTCACAACTCTGTTGCTGTTGAAGTTCCACCGTGTGGATAAAGCTTTGGGCGGTCTTTGTGCAACAGTCTGGTCAAGAATACTGGTCCGTTTGGGTGACCGGGAAAAAAAAGTTGCAATCCCGCTCAGATCGGAAAAGAAAATCTTAACTTTTTTGATGCGAGAAGTAGCTTGCTGCATGATCAAATTCAGCTGATGCGCATAGCAATGCACACAATGGGCATTCTTGAAATGCTCACGCACCTTTTGCTGCACACCAGCCTTCTCTTCCCTCATCAAACTGGTTCCATCGTAAGCTTGCGCAATGAGTTTAACTTTCTCGTCATCGGCAAAAAGACCGTTCAGTCTCTCCAAAAGCACACTGGCAATTGATGGGAAGAAACTCAAAAAAGCGTTCCTGCACTTTATGGTTGCTATCGATGTACCTCAGCACAGGCACCAGCTGTGTTTGTGTAGAAACATCCGTGGTCTCGTCAGCTTGTATGGCTACGAAGTTCGCCGACTTCACCTCCTCCACAATATGTTCCCTCACAACCGCTAACATACACTCCAGTAGCTCGTTTTGAATTGTCTTTGATGTGTCCTTGAAAACATTTGCATTTTTAAGATGCTCATCAAACACCTCAACTAACTGTGCCACAAAGTTGACCAGTCCAAGAAAAATACTAGGGTTGGTGGAGCCCTCAGTTTAATTTTTGCCTCACAAAACTAACTCAAACACTCTGTAAAACTTCACACACTGGATTAGCCAATTGAGGATGTGGCGGTTCTTGCTAACCTCATCGTTGTGGCGACGGACAGCTAGCCTGTATCCCTCATCCAGTTGAGTGGCGATGTTCACTCTCCCCAAAGCAGACAATCTCAAACAGCTTTCCATGTGGGTCTTTGACAGCTCATGTTTCTTTATCTTTTCTGAAAGATGGTGCATGTCTGTTACACCAGTCGATTTCCAAGCAGTGCTGTCTGCCGAACCGCCTTCAGGGTGAAAGAGTAGGCAGGGGTAGCAGAAGACTGCATTGGCTACGTCGCAGCCTGCTAGCCAGGTTTTTCGTTCGTACCAATTTTTGGAAAATCCTCGGACGTAGGACTTTCCCCCTTTAATAGAAACATGTTGAATGATTACATTTGGTCTGGGAGGTCCTAATTGTTTCATTGACAATTTATCTTGATTCGTTCGCTGACTAAAAGGAACTTCTTTCAAATAGACAATCGAGTTGCACTGAACGTTAGCCAGATAATAGATAAGATAATTGACTTAGAGTGAAGATCGAGAAGGCAAAACAATATCGAAATCCCTGAAAATATCGAACAAGGCAATCCAACTCGGTATATGTCCAAAATGCTGCCTACATTGTTGGGGATATATAATTTCCCAAATGGAGTGGAACTGGACCAGGCACACCTCATTGGCACACCCTCAAAGACTAAACCAAGCATGATGATCGCTAAGATTCACCACAATCTGGTTAAATTGAAATATTAAGTCATGTGCGAAATCAGAGTCCACTCTCTCTAAATGGAATACGTATCAGCATCTTCCCTGACCACCCGACAGAATTGACCAGTCAACATAGACAGTCAAGACGAAATTAAAAGCCAAGGGAATAAAATAGGGCTTTATCCTATTCAGCGCAGGTCCTACCCCATTTGGAACCCTAGGTGAGACACTCCAGTACCCCCCCCCCCCCCCCCCCCCCCCTTACAATAAATAACTTTAATGTAAAATGCTTGTAAACCATGTCCAGTGGTCAAAGGTGTTAAACATATCTATGCACATTGTACATTATATTTAATAGCAGGCACATCTATAGGCTTTCATCATTACTGGGGAGTCTAGGGCCCATCAAGTACACAATCTATTGTACTATGATGTTGTAGGGGGGTTTCAAATTATTTATTTTATTTATTCATATTGCAAAAACAGAACCAAAGCATTAATTTCTGGTGATTTCAGGAGCATCATTTCAACATTTCCTTTAGTAGCCTATATATATATATATATATATATATATATATATATTGTGTAGCATTGATGAATGTACTAAAAACATATTGTTACCTTTTCACATTACACAGCACAAGATGAAGTTTATCAAAGTTACCTTTGTATCATCGTACAGTGATGGTACAGTATGGTAAAATGTTGGTTTTTTGATTATATACAGTAGGGCTATATCATGGTATTTAAAAAGAAGGCTACTCCAAAGAATATGTCCAAAAAACATGGTATTTGTTTGGTTTTGGGACATTTAAGCGCTTTCATGTAATGTAAGTATTTTGATACACTTTTATTTAGAAAGTATATTTACCTGCAGTAGACATTCATTCACAGACTGCACACACACTAACACATGATCTTTATCACTGGCAAACGAATGAATGCAGCTGCAGATTTTGTTTCATTGCATTGTAAGTAAATATTCACTTTATTTAGCATTGTTTTTGTTCTCTGTCTTCTAAAGCATTCCGTTACTGTTTTACTGCTTGACAAAGAACTTCAAATGATTCAGCCTGCACGTTAAACAAATTCATTGAGAAGAACCGACTCAAAAGACAGATTAATTCATGTATCAGGCATCACTTCACTTCACATCACAGAGCCCTACTGAGTTTATGGCCATGTTCAAAATGGCATACTATCCATACTACTCTCACTGTTTTTTTTGCCAAACACAGGTATAACAGAAACAGTAAGAGTAGTATGGTAGTAAGGCATTTAGTACAAGGTCAATTCGCTCATTTATTTTGGTTTTGTTCCAAATTATATAATGTTTGGTCTGACGTGTTTTTTTTTTTTCTTGTTTTTTTTCTTAATATTGATATGCACCATGACACTGATTGGCGTTTTGGGTTGCGCACCACAGCTAGAGACTTATAGTTTATTATAAGTAAATACTTATGAGATTACTCCACCAAACACTAAAGGATCCGAAGGAGACAGCCAAGCAAACCGCATCTTCATCCGTTTGCCTGCAGAAGTGAAGAAAGAAGATTTCTGTTCCATCTTCAATCGAGTTGACTTATCTGATTTCTCCGCCAGCCCACCGAGAATCAGCAGCCGTACTGCCCACCAACAGAGCGAGGAAACGGGGCCTCAGGGGCCAAACATGAAGGTTCCACAGCTCGGGCTGGGGATGAAATGTTGTCCCCTATGCCTGAGACAGAAGGTCCCTCCTGTTCAGAATCGCCCAAGGCGAGCCGTCGAGGAGAGACATTATCTCCGAGAACCAAACCCCATTCGGCCAGTGCGGCGCTATCAGTAAGAGGCAAGACCCTTGCTGGCGAACTCTGCCGAACTCTGCCACGCTGGCCAAGACTCCCGGGAGCAGAGAAACCGGGGGAAATGCATACAGACGCATTCTGGACCATGTATGCGCCATCGCGTCCAGACCCGGGGGGCTGGGTGACTCAGAGAGAAGTAGAGGGGAAATTGCACTGTCTGAGAAGAGGCAAAGAGCTCCACTTCTGCCCTGTAAAATCTCACCCAAATTTGTTCCACTACCTCGGGGGGGGGAGTTTCCACTCCCCCATCGGTATTTTCTGTCTGGACAGTAAATCTGCTCCCACATATGAGCATCCAGGGATATAAACTGCGCTGAGTGACAGGAGCTTGCCCTGGGCCCCAAGGAGAATCCGACATGACAGAAATTCAGCTGATGTGAATGTGGAACTCCTTGATGGTTTATGTAAGAGACTACCGCTGTTTTGTCCACCCGCACCAAGACATGGCAGCCTCTGAAGGAAGTATTTCAGGGCCAGAAATACAGCCATCAACTCGAGACAGTTAATGTGACAATCAAGCTGACGACCCTCCCATTCCCCTTGAGCTGGACAACCACTTAAGACCGCTACCCAGCCTGTCATGGAGGTGTCTGTCGTTAGCAGCCTGCGACGACAAGACGCACCTAGAGTGGGACCCAAGATAAGAAACCGGGATCTGAACCACATAGAAAGGGAACAAAGCGTGCGGCGCATAACCCTTATTTGCCTTAAGGGACCGGCCCTTGGATGAAACCCCCTGGCTTTTAGCCAGAGCTGGAATGGTCTCATGTGCAGAAGGCCCAAAGGGATCACCGTGGACGCAGACACCATGAGACCTAGTGTTCGTTGATACTGACAAGCAGTGCAACCTTGACCTTGACTTTGCTCAGGGTGTACTGAATGGAAATGATTCGAGCGGGAGACAATTGTGCCTGCATCGTGATCGAATTCCATATAGCCCCCAGATAAGTAATTCCCTGGGTCGGAGAGAGAACACATTTTTGATGTTGAGTCTCAGACCCGGAGAAACCAGATGAGCTAAGACAATATCCCAGTGCTGAACTGCCAGTTCTTGGACCTGCGCTAGTATCAGCCAGTCGTCTATGTAATTCAGAATGCGGATGCCCCAGAGTCGCAAAGGAGCCAGTGCTGCATTCATGCATTTCGTGAATTTGCGGGTTAATAGGGCTAGGCCGAATGGAAGAACCCGTTACTGGAAGACTTCGCCCCCGAAAGCGAACCTCAGGAACTTCCTGTGCTGTGGCGGAATTTCTATATGAAGATATGCGTCCATGAGATCGATCGTGACCAGCCAAACATGATGTTGGGCTTGTGACATGATCGTCTTGATAGTTATCCATGCAAGATAGCGAGCAAATTGAATTCTGTAGCCTTTTTCTACTGTTCTTAGGACCCACATAGAAATGCCTGGCAGAAGTTTCCACACTGCCAGGCATTGAGTTAGTTGTAATTTTTCCTTTTGTAAGTATTTTTCTAGATGCTAGTATGTTTTATATCTCAATGACTTGCAAGCAAACAACCAAATAAAGGATTTCAGGAAAAAAAGATTCTGTCAACTTCCTACCCCTACTTCCATAAAGCATGGCAAAGTCAAACCCTGCCAATAAAAGGTAATTTTCATGTTACTAATAAGTATTTTTTGTTGACATATATAAATCTACATATTAATGAAGGTCTCTAGAATCACCCAAACAAAACAAATCTTACAAGAGATCTATAGTGTCTTGTATACTTAGTAAAAAGTCCAAGTGGCAACAATAGTTGCCGGCGGGCAAATGCCTTGTAAGTATATATATCATGGGGAAATGGGGTATACTGTGTTAATAGGTTAATAAATCAAGGTTATTGTTCTTGTTTAGTGATTTTTGCTTTTATAATATCCCACCTAAACATAACTTAAAGCATGGGATTAATTGCTGTAGTTTATCTTTTTCAACCTTTTATGATATTATGTCCTTTAAGGGGCAAAATATTGAGACCCCTTCATCCAGTTTGGATGCATTTCATTCTAATCGGTCAAGGACCCTAATACTTTTTATGACTAGTAGCTTATGATTCCATTATAATATTGAAATTCAGACAAGTAAAGAATTTACATTTATATTATTTTATGAAATCACCTACAGTATAAAGAGCTACAATGCACATATGGGAGGTGTTGACCTGCACGACCAATGTGTAAACCCTTACCGAATTGGCATCTGATCAAAGAAGTGGTGGTGGCCATGCTACAGCTGGGCACTCAACAGTGCTATGGTCAATGCCTGGTGTTATTACAGGTACATGGAGGTGTAATGGGAAGTGGGAGGTGAGGCTGCGAGGTAGCAGGTTGGAAGGATGGGGTCTAAATATTAGGTGGCATGACACAAAAACAAAACATGTATATATTAATTATTTCATTAATTCAAAACACATCCATTGAAAATTAATTAATTAATTAATTCATACCGGCCATGTAAAGAGGGAGACAGAGATCTCCTCTCCTTCCAAAGGCTTGTTGCCCAGAGTCTTCTCCAGCACCATGGGATGAGGCCAAATGGGATGGAAGAAGGTCAGTGTTGGGCTCTGCAATATGTGAGGCTGCCAGATTTGACAACTTGAACCACTGGCCCCACAACACAGGAAGAAAGTACATTAGGTGTTGAAAATGTGATGGACGCACCCCCTTTGCATGTGAGAAATGCGGTGTTACTTTGCATGTTAAGTGCTTCAAGGTCTTTCATGTGAACCACTAAAACTCTACACAGGAGGGAGAGGAATGGAGGGAGAAAGAGGGATAGAAAGGGATAGCGGGAGGACAGGTATGACATAACTTCCCATTCCAAACATCTTTTGAAATAAATTGCCAGTATGCACTGATGTTATTTTTTCTTCATTCTATTTATTTTCATTTAACTTTTTGATACACAATGCCCTGTTGGGGGAACTTAATGTCTGCACTTTGCTCTGCACTATGTTCCACCACTTTAAGTAAATGGGTTTGTTGATGACTGCTTAAATCCCCATTTATACAATATCATTTAGACATTTAAATTATTTATTTTCAAATTCAAGAGAGTATAAGCTAGAGGCAGCTTTTTTTGGGTTTGCAGTGATTGTTTTTACACTTTTACACTTAATAAATTTGTTTATGAATAAAGATTGATCTGTTGAAAGCAGTTATTTTTAGTAAGATGCCAAATGTTCTACTCCTATTCAAATTTGACATTGAAGGCGTGCATACAACATATTTGCCCACCAAAAACAATAGTTGCCGCACATTCAAATATGATTTTCAAGAAGAAGAAAAAACCCTGGGGAAAGCAATTTCAGAATGTGCTCATATGATTGGATTAAGCACTCACACGGCCATGCCTTTCTCAATGGCAATACCAGCAGTGATGACAGCTGACTCTTCCGCAAGATCTTGCATTCCTCGCTTTCAATTTACATCACTTAAAATGTGATTGTGTCACTTATGGCCAGCTAGAAGGCTTCGACCGGGACATATCCTAGAGATCACACCCTCCAAGAACAAATAAATCAATCTGATTGGCTGATGAATCTGACAAACAAATTTAGTTACCCATTCATTTGCACTGTTTGAGGGATTCTGAAGAAATTCTGAAGGCCTGACGGGGTGGAGCTCAAACTCACGTGCTGCTTCGGGCATGTGATTTGGGAAACAGTTGTCACACTTTGTTGTAAGCATCAAGGAATAAATTCTGACTGGATAAACTTTTTGTTTTTCTCTATTTGTTTGTAGATTAATTAACAGTGGAAAGCAATTACACACACATTGCCAAAAAGGTGATTGAGAATGAAATGATGAAAAATATGTATTTATTTGGCATGTTAGGCCAGCAGAGAAGGCTTTGCTGGCCCTGAGAATTCGCCACTGCATGTGTGTGTGTGTGTGTGTGCGTGTGCGTGTGTAGGTATATGTACACTGGTGAAAAAAGTTTGGAATAATGTACAGATTTTGCTATTTTGGAAGGAAATTGGTACTTTAATTCGCCAAAGTGGCATTCAACTGATAACAAAGTATAGTCAGGACATTATGTAACATGATGTAAAAACAGCACAATCACTATTTAAAAAAAGTAATTTTAGATTAAATCTAGACAGGCCACATTTCCAGCAGCCATCACTCCAACACCTTATCCTTGATTATTCCTGCTAAATTGCTAATGTGGTATTAGAAAATCACTTGCCATTATATCAAGCTCAACTGAAAGCTATTTGGTTCGTTAAATGAAGCTTAACATTGCCTTTGTGTTTGTTTTTGACTTGCCTCTTTATTCATTAGACTGGCATGTCTTAAAGTCAATATTATGTCAAAATGGCAAAAAATAAATAGCTTTCTCTAGAAACTCTATAAAATAGGCTATACAATGCATGAAATTGCCAAAACAAACTGAAGATTTCATACAAAGGTGACCAATACAGACTTCAAAGACAAAGGACAACTGGCTCTAAAAGAGATCTTGAAGGCCCAGATACAACTAAAGAGGATAAATACATCAGAGACAAGTTTGAGAAAATGATGCCTCACATGTCCTCAGCTGACAGCTTCATTGAATTCTACCTGCTCAACACCAGTTCCATGTACAACAGTAAAGAGAAGACTCAGGAGTGCAGGCCTTATGGGAAGTATTGCAAAGAAAATGTCACTTTTGAAACAGAAGAACAAAAATAAAAGGTTAGAGTAGGCAAAGAAACACAGACATTTGACAACAGATAATTGGAACAGTGTTATGCATCTTAACCCCATTGAGCTTTTGTGGGATTAGCTAGACTGTAAGGTGTGTGAGTAGTTCCCTACAAGACAGCCACATCTATGGCAAGTGCTACAGGAAGCTTAGGGAGAAATGTCACCTGAGTATCTGGACAAACTGACAGCTATAACACTTTTAGATGTTCCTTCAGACCCAACAGGAGGACCAGTGGGTCTTGCAGAGCTTGTTACCCAGGAGGGGGCGTCTGTTGCGACCCCAATGTGAGGCTTGCTGAAATGGGTGGTTCAGGACAACCCAGAGGCCTAGCTGGAGCTGTTTGAGAACATGACCAATGCCCTAATATGGCCATGGGTGCAATGGCTGTTCACCTACTGCAGCTGCTGAGCAAGGAATCCCAGCTCACAGCACAATAACTGCCGGTTGCCAACCTCGTGAACTAACCCATTTGAAGAAAGCCATCCTGTAACGGGTTGGCCGCAGTCCAGAAGAGCACCGCCAGCAGTTCTGCTCCCTGACACTGAGCGAAGTTTGCTGCCTGTTCACTTTTGCACAACAGTTCCATGACACCTGCCAGTAGTGGGTGCTGGCTGAGTAGGGAAGTGATGCCGATGACGTCATCAACCTAATGTTGTTGGAGCAGTTCATTTCCCGGCTGCCAAAGGGGAGGGTGGAGTGGGTCCAGTGCCACCATCCGGCATTGCTGAAGGAGATGATCCAATTGGCTGAGGACCATCTAAAGGTGTAACTGGGTTCCAGCAAACCCTTCTATCTCACCCATCCTCCCATCTCTGCCCATCCCCTTCATCTCATCCTGCTTCCTGGAAATGGGAATTTCTTCCCCTAACCATCCACCCATCCCCCACAGGCTGGTGAATACACTGCCCCAGGTGTGGGAGGGAAGTTTGGGCCAGTCTGCTGGAGTTATAGGGATCCTGGGTATTTCCAGAGCTGATGCCCCATTAGGGAAGTGTGAACATTGGTCCTGGTCCTCAATGCACCACAGGCCACCCCCGATCAAACAGGAGCATAACGGATACCTGCGTATAAAGGGGGTACGTATCAAACCTTGCAGTATTCAAACCTCCATTCACCAAAGCTTGATTCAATCTGAGGCTTTGGATATTAGTAGGCAGGTGAAGGTGAGGTGTGTGCATGGGGATATTCATGAATACCTGTTAGTGATGGTTGTCATACAATTTCAGGGACAAAACCATAGTGTTGAGGCATTGGTTAGTCCCCGCCTCACCAATCCACTAATTTTGGGTATAAACTGACCAAATTTTACTGCTTTATTGAATTTTTGTATTTTGTGTGATTCATTGGCTGGGGAGTTGGAGCCGGGGCTATCTACATCAGCTCCATGTCAGAATGACATAAGGGAGGGGGAAGTCTTGTCTTCCTCAGCCCTTAGAGGATTCCCTGCAGGGGATTTCCCTCTGGAGCAGATGCGAGACGAGACCCTTAGGCATGCCTTTGATCAAGTGTGTAGTGGTTTCTACTCAATCCATAGTGATTTTTGATCATGTGTCACTTAAGGTGTTGTTATGAGTGTTTTAGATGACCCCTCCCACTTTTCAATATGGGGCATCAGTTAAGAATACTATCTTAACAATTTAAAAACACTCCCAAAAGAACTGTTCGATAATTTAGAATTAATGTAAACTAGAGGGAGTTGGTACGCTGATATATCTGAAGGATTTGTGAGAGTCTGGACAACTAGTAGATTCTTTGATTGTCAACACAATGAAGACACAGTTTTAATAAAATTAAAGAAATTTTTTAACAATAGATATGCAAGAGTCAAGTCAATATTATTTGTATAGCACCTTTCACAACACACATCGTTTCAAAGCAGCTTTACAGAAGATCAGGCATTAACAGAAGATAAAACTGTAATGTCTGTAATATCGATGAATCATCGTTGTGAAATTAGATAAAACTACTATTGTTAATCTTGTTTAAAAGTAAGTAATTACATAATAATTGTATTAATAACCCCAGTGAGCAAGCTGGAGGCGACTGTGGCAAGGAACACAAAACTCCATAAGATGTTGATTAATAGAGAAAAATAACCTTGGGAGAAATCAGACACACTGTGGAGGTCAGTTCCCCTCTGGCTAACATCATGCCTATTATGTAAATATTACTTATGTATAGTTCAAGTCATGGTTTAAAATTATTAATCTAAGTAAGTGGTAAGGGTCAGTGTATAAATATCGATTTTGTTTAAACTGTAAAATTAATGACCAATGTCTTTGAAGTCCATCCTGGATTAACTGCAGAAGTTCACATAGATGCAAATGTTCTTGTTAGTTGGCTGATGAAGGCTTTTGTTGCCAATTGTTAGTCAATGTATTCCATTTCAAGATCGTAGTCCATCAACAGACCGAGGTGATGCAGGCAGAGATCAGTGAGGTGTATCACAGTTTAACCTGGCCGGTAATTTCGTTGAGGTTCAGTGTGGTCCATCCTAAATCCAAGGTTCAGACAATGGTATATGAAGTATCCCATGTCTTATGGTTGGTGTTGGCATCAGTTTATCCTCTGAAATCTATCATAATAGACTGAAGTGATGTTTGGCTGGCACCGGCTGCATTGAGTCATCATCACTCAGTGACACGTAGCAGTGGAGTCCAACACGAAGCAGGAATGGTGCTGGATCCAGCCATTTCTGGTGACCTCAGGATAGAAGTCCCGAGGTTGAGACAGGGAAACAAATAAAATAATATAAGCATAGATGCCATTCAATTTATTGCAGAGTTATAAATCATAATCAATGCTTCTGGTTCCGGCAGACCCAACAAAAGCAGCCTAATTGTGGGTTGGAGGATACATTTGGTGTATTCCTGGCTAAACAGATGAGTCTTTAGTCTAGACTTAAACTGAGGGAGTGTGTCTGCATCTCGAACAGTGTTAGGGAGACTATTCCATAGTTTAGGAGCCAAATATGAAAAGGATCTACCTCCTTTTGTGGATTTTGATATTCTAGGAAACATTAACAGGCCAGAATTTTGCAATCGTAATGAACGTGATGGAATATAGCATGGTATAAGGTCATTTAAGTTCTGCAGAGCTAGACCATTCAAAGCTTTGTATGTAGTTAACAGAATTTTAAAATTAATACAGAAATTAACAGATGTTAATTTAATGCCAATGTAATGATGATAAAATGGGGCTAATATGATCATATTTCTTGGTTCTCATTAGCACTCTGGCTTCTGCATTTTGAACCAATTGAAGTTTATTCATTGATCTTGCTGGACATCATCACAGTAATGCATTACAATAATGTAGCCTTGAGGTTATGAACTCATGAATTGTCAGAATTGAGTAGAAGGAAATTTCTGGCCATCCAATCTTTTATTTAATTGATACACTCTGCTAATTTAGAGAAATGTGAAATCTCATCATTTTGAAGAAATATAAAGTTAGGTATTGTAAGCATAACAGTGGAAACTTATTCCAAGATTCCTGATAATATCTCACAGGGGAAGGATAAACAAGGATAAAAGCAGAGGCCCTAAAACTGATCCCTGTGGCACTCCCGATTGTGCGAATGCCGCAGCCCGATTTTTGACTCGGACAAAAAAGAGGGAGCATATTATGCCTGTGTTAGCATCACTGCATTGGTTACCTGTTCAATTCAGAGTTGATTTTAAGATTTTAGTATTTGTATTTAAAGCACTGCATGGACTTGCTCCTGCTTATATTTCAGATCTTCTTCGTCCCTACTCTTCTCAGAGAATGCTAAGATCCTCCTCTCAGCTGCTATTGACTGTTCCAAAGTCACGCTTAAAAACCAAAGGTGATAGGGCCTTTTCAGTTCGGGCTCCAAAGCTTTGGAACACCCTACCTCTTTTTATTAGATCATCCACTACTCTATCTATATTTAAATCATCTCTTAAAACATACTTTTTTTCTCAGGCTTATTCGTAACTTGTCTTCACCATCAGTACAATTATTATTTAATATTAAGTATTACTATTTTTTTCTCTCCTGTCTTGTGACGCAATGTATTATGTTGATATTCTCTTTTTTCTTATTTAATTTAATGGTTTTTATTGTTGGGGTTTGTCTTATTTTATGACTGTTGTACAGCACCTTGGTTAGCACTCATCATGCTTTTAAGGTGCTATATAAATAAACTTGACCTTGACCTTGACTCCATATTTTACTTTTGTTTGGTTTGACAATTCTTCATTTACATAGACAAAGTGGTACCAGTCTGCTAAATATGACCTAAACCATGCTAATGCAACTCCACATATGCCAACATAATTCTCTAGCCTATTCAAGAGAATGTTGGGATCTATCGTGTCGAATGCAGCACTAAGATCAAAAAGCACTAGAAGAGAAATGCAGCCACGATCAGATGATAAAAGCAAGCCAATTGTAACTCTGATAAGTGCAGTCTCTGTACTGTGATGAGGCCTAAATCCTGACTGACATTCTTTGAACATACTATTTCTCTGTTGATATGAACATATTTGGGAGGATACTACCTTTTCTAGTATTTTTGACATAAACGGGAGATTTGAAATCGGTCTATAATTAGCCAGTTCTGCAGGATCAAGTTTCTTAATAAGCGGTTTGATAACTGCCATTTTAAAGTTTCTTGGGACATGTCCTAAATATAGCAAGCAGTTAATAATATTAAGAAGAGGTTCTGAAATTACAGGAGATACCTCTTTTAAGAGCTTAGTTGGTATTGATCTAACAAACATGTTGTGGCTTTTGATGTTCCGATAAGTTTTGTTAGATCTTCATGACCTATGATAGCAAGGATTGCACCGAAGGATGAGGTGCTATGACAGATGATTGCATAATTCCGATTTTA
Source organism: Moxostoma hubbsi (assembly GCA_032164185.1). NCBI lineage: Eukaryota > Metazoa > Chordata > Actinopteri > Cypriniformes > Catostomidae > Moxostoma > Moxostoma hubbsi. The sequence goes on along the minus strand of JAVLUX010000016.1, from coordinate 26,601,816 downwards.
TTTCTGATTATTCCAATTTCATCTTTAAAGAAATTCATGAAGTCAATTCAAGAGTAAATACCACAACGATTAATAATGCCAATAATGAACATCCACTGCTAAAGGATAATAAACTAATAACCAAAAGAAAAGTACTGAATTAAACAATAAAGCAAATAAATGATTTGAAGACAGAATGGATAAATGCAGTGCTGTTGAAATGAATGTATCATTTGGAGAGAGTTGTATGGGAATGCACCTTATGGGAAACCACCAAATGGTTCTGACAAAATGGTGATAAATAATGCTAATTTATCATTAAACAAATAATATGCATATTATTTGTAACAAGCTGACCCCATGTAACTGTTGTCAAAGTAACTATTGTAAAAACATGTAATAAACTAATGCCAAGGTCTCTAGAAAGGTTTGGTATGTTTATATTTAAGTTTCACACAGTCAGGTGATTAGTCCGGCAGTAGAGACGTCTTCCACTGGTGATGCAGGTAGCATGCAGTGGGAAGGGCACAGAGTTGTGATCCAGCGTGTGTACGTGTTTGTATGTTTGAGAAAATAACATTTATGCATGGTTTTTGAAAAAAAAACAAAATTTTTAAGTCATTGAAATAAGGCCATATAACTTTTGAGAACTGGATCTTGTAGCCTAGAGCTTTTGCTACAAAATGATGTGAAATCCATCCTGATCACTCTTTCATACAAAACAATATAGTAATTTAACTTTTTTAAGACACTTTTAGTGTTAGAAATGTCATACCCGAGGAGGCGTGAACTATCATGGATATTGATTGTAATTCACACCCAAGGAGGAGACATAGACCCCTCCCCTGGGACTGTCAATGAGGAATGTGACAGAAAGAAAATGAATTTGAGGAGACTTAATGATCATAATCAAGTTTTAAGTTAAAAGAAGTAATCTGACTATACATTTTCTTTACATAAAGACTTTACTTAATTTTAGACCTACACTACTGTTTCAAAGAAGTCTCATTCTGCTCAAAAGACTGCATTTATTTGATCCAAAATACAGTAAAAACAATGATATTGTGAACACTTTTTACAATATAAATGAACAGTTTTCTATTTGAATATATTGTAAATGCAATTTGTGATCAAAGTTAAATTTTCAGCATCATTACTGCAGTCTTCAGTGTCACATGATCCTTCAGAAATCATTATAATATTCTGATTTTCTAATATGGGCATATGTAAAGTGCATTGTACTCATTCAACCTGAACATACTGTATATATTTTTTATTATTATTATATCCTTTATTTAACCAGGAAGGTCCCATTGAGGTAATACAATCTCTTCTTCTAGGGAGTCCTGCTTATCTTCCAGGGAATTCTGGTCAATATTTGCAAGCACAAGCTTTGTTGATGATAATGAGGCAGCATAAACACTAGTTAAAATATAATCTTTACTTTCATATTATATTCTATCATATTACATATCATATTTATATCATATAGCATACAATTAAAAAAGCCTGCTTAAGCCGAAACAATAGGAGTGACCATTGGGATCCCAGACATCTCTGAACTTTAAGAAAAGGCCAATGGGAATTGGTGTGTGGGATTTACATGCCACTCCCCCAGACATGCAGGTATAAAAGGAGTGTTGCTTGCAAACACACAGGTTTTGCTCTGAGGAGCCGAGCCAAAGACTCGTCCATTTCAGTGGTTGGTTCAGTGTTGTGGCAAGAGGGACACAATGTCTCGTTCCCTCCATCAGGGAACGGAGGTTACATCAGTAATTGTGACATTCCCTATCTGTCACTCACTCGACGGTGTGTCGATGAGTTGACACTAGGGGTCCCAGTGGAAAACGCTACAAGAGCTGAACCGGGTTATGCAGACTGGCGGTGCGAGACAGGCTGAACTCTGTGTGCCTCATAGCCAGCGCAGCAAGCCGTCACGTAACAACCCCCAACACACTGGCAGGCATGAAGCGGTCCCCTACACCTCGGGGAGCGGCTAACTGCTAAGATGTTTAAGGAATGACTGGCCCAGCCATAGCCTTCTGTCTATTGTTCTCCCCAAATAAGGAACAAATCGATCAGCTGGGGGCCATATAAGGTCCACGTTGTGGGGTGTCCCTCCTGGCCCAGAGAGGGGGGGACTTCTAAGTGGAATACAACACACGGTCTTACCATGTTGGAGCGGAAGCACGTCGGGCAGAGTGGCACTGGCGTAGGTCCTAACCATGGAGGGGAGGAGTTACTTCAAACACGGTGACCAGGGACAGAGGGCCCTCTGCCCAAGGAAGACACGGTTAACCAGCAGGAAAACCATTTTGCGGAATATACATCACATGGGGTTACCTAAGGAGACAACCAGCATATGTGGAGCACTTACCTCAGTACGGGGGCCTAAGTGACGCAAGTACTGAGCCTCTCCGAAAACTCGTCGCCCACTGGGTTAAGGAGGAAGAACGTTCAGGGTTTGCACTTTTGCGACTGCAACTGGGACAAGAGCGCACGTTTTCACCTCAAGGGAGGGGAAAGGCGCTGTGCACAAGCGGTACACCTGGCTAGCTGACCCGAACTTACCTATTTGTGTCACCTGATAACACATGGGATGAAACTGCAAGGTTTCATAACTTCAGGGTTGAGCCAAAGTTATTAGGTGTTGCCCAGCCCGCAGCTCTACAGATGTCTGCTAGCGAGGCGCGGTGGGACAATGCCCAAGAAGCCGCAACACCCCTGGTAGAGTGGGCTCGCAGGGCCCATGGTATACCATGGTGATGGCGTCGATAACCCAGTGAGCGATCTTCTGTTTTGAGACAGTGCTTCCTTTCCGCTGTACACTGAAGCAGACAAAGAGCTGCTTGGAGCTTCTAAAGCTCTTGTGCGATCCAAGTAGATGCGAAGAGCACACACCGGACACAGTAATTCCAAGGCTGGGTCTGCCTTCTCCAGGGGCAGCATTTGTAGGTTCAACACATGATCCCTGAAAGGGGTCATGGGAACCTTGGGCACATAGGTCGGGGTCTCAGGATAACGTGAGAGTAAGCCGGACCGAATTCTAGACACAGTTCGCTGACCAAAAAACCATGCAGGTTCCCTACCCTCTTGATGGAGGTGAGTGCCTTCAGGAGGGCGGTCTTCAGAGAGAACGCCTTTAGCTCAGCTGACTCAAGGGGCTTTACCCTTAAAGCCCCTTGAGTCAGCTGAGCTAAAGGCGTTCTCTCTGAAGACCGTCCTTATGATCAAATCGTTCCCCCAAATACTTACCGACCACTGTGTCATAATGCACCAATATAGCGGCCACATACCCCTCAAGGTCGAGGGGGACAGCCGTCCCTCCAACTTGTTTTGCAGGAAGGAAAGCACTGATCCTATTCGGGAAGAACACCACTTAGAAAACAGACGCCACTCCAGGCCATGGAGACGCCTCGTTGATGGGACCTTGGCCTGAGTGATCGTGACTAACACTGCAGGTGGTAGGCCACTTGTGTCCCAGCCAGGGGCCAGACATGGAGATTCCAGAGGTCCAGTCGCAGGTGCCAGATGGTGCCCCATCTCTGAGAAAGAAGTTCCTTCCTCAGGGGAATTCACGAGTCGCGAGGAGCATGAGTTCTGAGAACCAAGTCCGGGAGGGTCAGTAAGGAGCCACTAAGTGGATCTGCTCCTCGTTCTCCCTGACCTTGCACAATGTCTGTGCAAGTAGGCTCACTTGGGGGAATGCATATTTGCGTAGCTCCAGGGGCCAGCTGTGTGCCAGGGCATCTGTGCTGAGGGGAGCCTCGGTCAGAGTACCAAAGAGGGCAGTGGGAGGATTCTGGGGAAGCAAACAGGTCTACCTGTGCTCGGCCGAATCGACTCCAGATCAGCTGGACCGCCTGAGGGTGGAGTCTCCACTCTCCCCTGTCCGTCCGGACCAACACATGCTTGCCCCGGATCAATGGCAGTAACCTTCTCAGGGATAGTAGTACCTCCAACAACTCGAGGCAGTCGATATGTCGATATGTCGTAACCTCACATATCTGTATTTTTCAATGATAAAGGATTGGTTGTGTTAAGTGACAGGATGCTCAGACAAAGAAGGATACAACACAACTGTGAGTACCAAAGAGCCATCGGAAATGTTATTCCAGACGGCTCATTATAATCCGATGGCAGGTCATTTAGGGTGATAAAAAACACTAAACCATCTAAAAGCCCATTTCTATTGGCTGGGCATGTTTGCAGGTGATGTGTGGCATGCCGTGAATGTAAGCTGGTGAATATGCCGGCCACCTCAAGAGCACCGTTGTGCCCGCTTCCTTTGACCGAGATCCCCTTCATTGGCATGGACCTCGACAGGCCATTAGAGTGGACGGCACACAGGCATCACTTTGTGTTGGTTCTGTTGGACTTCACAATGTGATATTTGGAAGCAGTGCCTCTAAGCAACATTTCAGCACATAGTGTTGCGGAGACACTCAACAAAATCATCTCCCGAGTGGGGATTCCGAAAGAAATCCTCACTGATGAAGGCACTACTTTCATGTCACGTACACTACGAGAGCTGTACGGATTGTTGGGGATTAAATTGATTCACACAAGCTTGTACCACCTGCAAATCGATGGCTTGGTCTAACTGTTTAATCAGACCCTAAAAGACATGATGGAACCCCCAAGGAAAGCTTAAGAAAGGCCGTCCAAGAAACACCTGGCGACGTGACCTTGAGACAGACATCACCAAATGAGATACTTCTGGAGTCAACTGGAAAGAATGGCCCAGGACAGAAACATCTATTGATCTATTGTTGGCGGCCCATACCCCAAAAAGGGTGAGAGGGCATAAGAAGAAAAAACGTGATTTGTAAGTTTGTGCACGAAGATGCTCATAATTAGGATAACTGGATTGAACCCCTGTTCATAACCTGCAAGCCTCCACGGGACTTTCTCCATTCTAGTCATTGTACGCTCGTAAGCCTTGTCGCCTCTTGGACATCATTAGGGAAAATTGTAAGGAGAGACCTTCAAACAATAAAAATTAAATTCAAAACATTCTTGACCTGAGAGAAAAAATCCACACATTAGGACAGCTATCACAGGAGAATTTGCTACAGGCTCAAGAATGTCTGTCCCAGTATAACAGGGGAGTGTGACTACAGGCATTTACACAGGGAGATAAAGTCCTTGTATTGCTACCCACATAAAGCTCTAAATTACTCACTAAGTGGCATGGGCCCTTTGAGGTCACAAAGTCAGGAGATTGATTATGAGGTTAAACCAGTGTTTGCCATGGTACACTTTTTACGACTAAAAAATTCTACGGCACACCACTGTCCCACATAGGCTAACCATCGTCAATATTTTTCCTTTTCAAGAACTTGTCCATATTTTCTGTCCGTCTTAGTAGCGTGTTTACTTGTAATGTAAATGCTATGGAAAAACAAAAACAAGTCACATACAGTGCTTGCACTAGACTTTCTTATCGTCCGTCATTTAGACAGACAGGGTCGTAAAAATTCTGTCACAATCTATTATTACCCATTATTTTAATTGTAATATTTAATGATAATAAGACATTTAATAGCTTTTATTGTTGTTCACATTTTCGTTTTTAATTATGAACTTGCAGGACGAGCATATAGCAGATTATGCATTTATTTATTTATGAAGAGAACAGATGAACAAATGAGACACCACACGAAGCAGAGGAATGTTTTTTCCCCCGCAGTGACAGCAGAGGCCACTAAAATATGAACAATGCAATATTACAAAAAACAAATATGATTAAAATATGAACAAAACATGTCTGCTTCGACTTAAACTGTGACGTCTGTGCGTAATCAAACGCATCAAGGGAGACTGATGCTGAGGCAATTGCCATTAGATTTTGTGTCTTTGCCTCAGACAGACAACTTCTCGTGGCAGTTTTAATTTGGTTCTGGAGGCTGAACCCACTGCAATGCCCTCCACATTCTATAGAGTGACTATACTTTTATAGCCTACATTCTATAGAGGGACTATTGAGAGCATCTTGAGCAGCTGCATCACTGCCTGGTTTGGGACTTGCACCGTTTCGGACGCAAAGCCCTGCAGAGGATAGTGAGGACAGCTGAGAAGATCACCGGGGTCTCTCTTCCCTCCATCAAAGACATTTACAAAAAACACTGCATCCTCAAGCCACCAGCATTGTGGACAACCCCACAAACGCTTCACCCTCCAGCCGTCTGGTAAGAGGTACCGAAGCATTCGGGCCCTCATGGCCAGACTGTGTATCAACTTCTTCCCACAAGCCATCAGACTCCTCATACTCAGAGACTGGTTTGACACACACACATGTCCTGACTTGCACTTTAATTACTGTCACTTTATAACTGTCTGCTACCTCAATAACTGCATAGAACACTATCTCATAGTATGTTATGTTTACATTTGGCATTTTTAGAAACTGTCATCTTTTTGCACTACTGTGTACTGGTCGCCGCTGCACTGTTTCTCACTGTGCCTATTGTCTTGTTCATTGTTAGTCATTTATTGTACTGTCCCATACTTTTTGCACATGTTTGCACGTGCATGTTATATAGGTATTTTATTTAGTTTGTGTAGTCTTATGTAGTTCTGTGTTTGTCCTATTTTGTTTTATGTAGCACCATGTTTCTGGAGGAACATTGTCTCGTTTCGCTGTTTACTGTACATGTATACTGTATATGGTTGAAACGACAATAAAAACCACTTGACTTGACATGACAAGAGTTGCAGAAAGCATCACATAAAAAAAGCGTGAGGTGTGCACAATAAACATTGAAAACATGTTTTTGGAAGAGAGAGCTTGCAGTTGCTTTGATAGCAGAAAGTAATAAAAGGACTTGTTTAAGCATTTTCTTGGTGAATTTAAATTAGTTCAATAACTGGGGTCTCTGATATTTGTAAAAGATAAGGTAATATTTAATTAAAATAAATTAATCAAATCAATTTTTGCAAAAAAAGTTTCATGTATTTATTTATTTTGTGGAATTTTATAATTTTCCACGGCACACCCGACAGTCTTTCACAGCACACTAGTGTGCCATGGCACAGTGGTTGGGAAACACTGGGTTAAATGAATGGAAAGAGTTGGAGTACTTCAAATTTACCACCTCAATCTCCTAAATCCGTGGAGAGATTTTTGGCAATGGTGGTTCCGGAGATGGAGGAGCTCGGGCTGGAAGTTAACTTAAAAGCCACCGATCGAGTCACCCCGGTCACTTGCAGAGATCACCTCTCACCATTACAATTTACGGAGGTTGCCAGGTTGCAAGGATAATTTTTGGGCATGTTCTTGCCTCTTTCCGGTCATATGAATCTCATAGAGAACCATAGCGAAACAATCCAAGTCTTCCCTATCAATTACCCCAAAAAATAACACAAAAAAAGGGGTCCGAGAACAATTAAAGGCCAAGCTAGTTATGGGGTAATAGAAGAATCCCACAGTGACTGGGCCAGCCCAGTGGTGCTGGTTCCGAAGAGTGACAGCTCGGCCTGGTTCTGTGTGGATTATATTCAGTGCTGTTTCTATATTTGATATGTACCCAATGCCTAAGATTGATTAACTGCTCGATCGGTTAGGCATGCCTCACTTTTATTCAGCACTGGATTTCACAATGGGAAAAGTCACGTGAAAAAACTGTATTTTCCACACTGTTCGGTTTACACCAATTTGTCACCCTTCCTTTTGGTTTGTTAGTAGCCCCAGCTGTGTTTCAGTGGCTCATGGACAGAATCCAAGGGTGAAATTGTGTCTTTTTCCCTGACATCTGAGTCTTTTATGGAATGTTATTATTTTAGTTTCGTTAGGGTTAATAGTCAGGGCCCAGGTCTGACAGAACTTGTGCAAGATGTCTAGGTTCTGCCGTAGACCCTCTTCTGTTGGAGATAGCAGGTGCAGATCATCTGCAAACAGCAGGAACTTTATGTCGGATTCATGCAGTGTGAGGCCAGGTGCTTCTGATTGTTCTTGTAGTTTTGCCAATTCATTAATGCATATATTGAAGAGGGTCGGTGATGGAGGGCAGCCCTTCTTGAGTGAAGAAATCTGTTTATTTCCAATTTTGATTGCACATTGATTGTTTGAATAGATTATTTTGATTGTGTTGTATGTTTACCCCCGATAACCATTTCTGTAAGTTTAGACAATAGACCTTCATGCCAAATGGAATCAAAGGCCTTCTGGTAATCTACAAAGCAAAACAATATTTTGGTTTGTTTTGGTTGGTGTATTTGTCAATCAGGGAATGTAGGCCTGATGTTCTAGAATTTTGTAAGAATCTCAGAAATCAGAGAAGCTCAAGACCCAAGCGCAAAGTTAAAAAGTTACAAATATATTTATTAATACAAAGTAATTTATATGTTCTATAGCTAGATTTGCATCAGCTCCATTGTGAGGATTAATGGTTTCTACAAGGTTATCTATTAGTGAACATACTTTAGGGTGACCAATTGCTGACCAATTTTTCAGTGTGGCTTTGGACCCATTTGTAATGCTGTTTAATGTTATACAGCTTACTGGGTCATGGGTGCATGTTAGGATTTTTTGTAATTTTTGATACACTTGGCTGTGATCTGATAGGGTTGTTAGTGGTTTGGCCATGACTTCTTTGAAAGAGAATAGATTTAATCTGTGATCATGTAATCAACTGTTGAGCAACCATGAAATTAACTGTAGGTGTATCTTCCAAGAGAATCCCCTCTTGCCTTACCATTGACCAGGTACAGACTGAGGCTTCGGCAAAGCTGAATTAGAAGCTTCCCATTTTTTATATATTTGGGGATCAGAATTAATCCTTGGGAAATTTACGCCATTTTGTGGAAAGCTCTGTCCGAATATATCAAGTCAAATCAGTTTTATTTGTATAACACATTTCACAACACACATTGTTTCAAAGCAGCTTTAAAGAAAATCATGCTTTAACAGAAAATGAAACCGTAATATCTATAAAGTCTTAGAGTCATCATTGTGAAGTTGAAAATCGTGTATAACAAAAATATATTCAATTGTTAAATAATAATTATATTTAGAACCCCAGTGAGCAAGCCAAAGGCAACTGTGGCAAGGAACACAAAACTCCATAAGATGCTAATTAACAGAGAAACATAACCTTTAAGACGTTGTATGAACTGTAAGATTAATGACTAATGTATTTGAAGTCCATCCTGGACTAACTGCAGAAATTCACATAGATGCATTGTTTTGGCTTCATTAGTTGGCTGATGAAGTCTTTTGTTGATATTCTATGATAGTCGTGTTATTTATAGCATGTAGTTCATCAATAAACAAAGGTGATACATGCAGTGATCAATAAGGTGCACTGCAGATCAATGGGCAGGTGATTTCGGTGAGGTTCAGCAGGGTGCATCCTAAGACCAATGTTCAGGCAGTGGCATATGAAGTATCCGATGTCTTAAAGTTGGAGTTGGCATCAGATCATCCTCTGAAGTCCATCGTAAAATACTGAAGTGATGTCTGGCTAGCACCAGCTGTAGTCTGTCATCATCACTCAGTGATTGTGGCAGTGGAGTCCCACACCAAGCAGGAACGTAGCTGGATCTGGCCGGCTATAGTAACCTTGGGATATGAATCTGAAACATTGGAAATTTAATTTTCAAAGGACAGATTTTTAACATACACTTATGTTGAAGTCATTAAAACTCATTTTTTAACCACTCCACAGATTTAATATAAGTAAACTAAAGTTTTGGCAAGTTGTTTAGGACATTTACTTAGTGCATGACAAAAGTAATTTTTCCAACAATTGTTTACAGACAGATTGTTTCACTTTTAATTGACTAAATCACAATTCCAGTGGGTCAGATGTTTAAATACACAAAGGTATCTATGCCTTTAAGCAGCTTGGAAAGCCAATCCTTTAGACAATTAACCAGTTAGATTCTGACAGGAGGTGTACTGAATTGGAGGTGTACCTGTGGATATATTTTAAGGCCTACCTTCAAACTCAGTGCCTCTTTGCTTGTCATCATCAGCCAAGACCTGAGGAAAAACATTGTGGACCTCCTCAAGTCTGGTTCATCCTTTGGAGCAATTTCCAAATGCCTGAAGGAACCACGTTCATCTTTAAAAACAATAGAACGAAAGTTTAATTAACATGGGACCCCGCAGCCATCACACTGCTCAGGAGGGAATGTCTCCTAGAGATGAATGTAGTTTGCAAATCAATGCCAGAACAACGGCAAAGGACCTTGTGAAGATGCTGGAGGAAACAGGTAGACAAGTATGTATATCCACTGTAAAACGTGTCCTATATCGACATAACATGAAAGGCTGCTCAGCAAGGAAGAAGTCACTGTTTTACCCAAGTTAAACAATTTAAAAGGCAATGCTACCAAATACTAACAAAGTGTATGTAAGCACCCCCACCCCCCCCCCTTTGCTGGAGAGAAAGTCAGCCACAACCATCTGCACCCCAGTATGTGGATCACCTTGACCTGGTCTGTTTGCACGACTCTGTCCTCTGGACCGGATCAGGAGCCCCCTTTTTAGTAAAGTCAGTCAGCGGACTGGTGACATCAGAATAACTAGGCACAAACCTTCAGTAGTAGCCAGCCCCAAAAATAATTTTTTGGTCTTGGGTGCCGGTCAGGCTGCTATCCCTGACCCAATTGGAACCCCAGCTACCTAACTTCTACCTGTCCAGTTGCACACTTCTTCAGGTTGGCAGTGAGTCCCGCCCATCTCAGCGCTCTCAGGACAGCCCTCAGATATTGCATATGCCGCTCGGGAGATAATTTTGAAGTGTGCCTCCGCAACACTATGTGCTGAGATTTTGCGCACTGCTTCCGGATATTGTGTTGCATAGTCCACCAGAACCAATACAAAGCAATGGCCACATGCAGTCCCCTCTAATTGCAAGAAAAGATCCTTGCCATTTCTGTAGAAGGGATCTCAATCAACGGCAGTGGGCGCAATGGCGCTATTGGGGTGGCCGGTGCCGATGGCAAGCTGCACACCACTTACGAACGTCCCCGTGAATGCCAGGCCAAAAGAAACAGGCCATTATGCAGTTCAAAGTCTTTTCATGACATGTTGATGATGTCAACATGGGTTAGGGGGAAGGAAACAAACTCTGGTTTGGTCCAAGCAATCGAACCAAGTGTGAAAACACTCTAATTGAATGCCTCTGCACACAAATGGGCTGTTGAGGCTACACCTGCAATGCATCATTACATTCTCAACTCTCGTCTGACAATGAGTGTTTTTGTTTGAATGTGTATGTGAGATACATTATTTCATATTGCAGATCCAAGTACAGTTGGAACAGTGCTTCTTTGCTGGTCTGGATTTGATTAGAAAGCTTATTTGTTTGTGTATGCTATTTTCAGCAGTACACACTTTTAGTTATTTTCTGACAGTGCAGCATGCAAAAATGGCTCTAAACATCACTGATGTTAATGTACTTTCCCTTGCCTGTTTATGTAGCTCATCTGGCATGGTGTAGTGCACCCTGCTTGTGATGCCAAGGTTGTGGGTTCGATTCCAAGGCTGATCTCACAGTGAAATAGGTTGCGTAGGTTGACTTTAATTTAGGAAAAAATCTGTCTGTGCTTACTGAAATTTGAAACACTGCCCCCAGTGTCCAAAGTGGTAGGTGTTGTTTATGGACACAAGTGTTTATGGACACACACTCCATCCGGGTGTACTGTAGTCAGAGGAGCATGAAAAAAAGAGAGTGTGACTGAGACGGTTTCTGTGTACACAAGTGCCAAACTTTAAACCATTGAAAAATTCCAGGACCTCTTGCCACGTTCTCTGCGGCCTCCATGACCGAGAAGAAAAACAGATGGAGAACTGAGGACTTTTAGGTTCAGCACTCTATAACAGCAAGCCCAAGCTCAGGACTGCAGAAGCAAAGTGAAAAGAGTTAGAGAGCTGTTTTTCATGTTTGCCCACTCGTCACGTGGGCAAGAGTCATGACCCACAAGCCATTCTCCCCTGCATGATATGCAAATGCAATTAGAGCATCTTTAACTCTTCAAAGAGTCATGGATGAGAGAAAGAGAGGAGGCAGAGGGAGGGAGGAGAGAGGAACTGAGAGAAAGAGAGAGTCTGACTTGAGCTGCTACAGATCATCATCGCCTGTCTGCGGCTCGGGAGGAGAATACAAATGTTACTACATTAACCCACTCCCACAGAGAAACAACAGAAGAGAGAGGAGAAGAAAGGCTAGGAAGAAAGGGAGAGAAAATGAGGGAAAATATTTTTTTCTTTGTAGTAAATCATATCTCAAATGAATGCTAATTTAGAGGAAGTGATAGAAGTGATAATTGTTCTTTTCAGCTATGGGGGCCCGGGCTCTTTTAGAGCTGAACCTTTGATGGACTGCCTTGTCAGCAGTGCATTGTGAGTAGCAAATAGGCTAACTCCAATGCACTTTGCTTCCTGTTGCGTTTATATGCAGGTCTTTGTACAACAGTGATCGCTCCAACAGCTGTACAAGTTTTTGATAATGTACTTCCCAAAACAATGTGGCTCTTTGTTAAAAATCAGGTGGCTCGCCGGGTCTCTCACCATTCACCAACACTTGAACATTTAAAACTTTCTAGAGAGACTTTTCCAAAAGAAAGTGTGGGTGCGATTGCAAAGCTTGAAGTCAATGACACTATTTTGATTTCCTTTCTCCCAAATTTTACTGCCTACTTCTAGTGAACAAGGTTTTAAACGAACACCCGCAAAATGCAGATTTTTCATGCCGAGTATTTTGCTGATGTACCAGCCACTGTGGAAGGTAAGACTTCTTGGAGTGATATATTACAATAAATTAGAGATAAAGACACGTGTTTGACAAAACGTGATTACATTTTGAAGACCAGTGACACATGACAAGAAATGCTGTTTGAAGAAACACACTTTATTATATTTTTAAGAACAGACAAAAGAAAAGCAGTCAATCCTCGTGTCTGATTCACTGTTCAGAGGCGTGGAACGGGACCTTGTTTCGTGAAACAAGCACATGTAAAGAGTTATCACTCCTTTTTCTGTTTCATTCAACTGAAAACTGTTTGCAAGAATTATGTAGTATATGAGAATTCTGCAAATTATCTCTGATCATCTCGTGAGGTACCGATAGTTTAGTTCGCTCTTACACATCAATCAAATCAAATCAAATCAAATCACTTTATTGTCACACTACTGTGTACACGAGTGCAACAGCAGGTGAAATTCTTGTGTGCAGTTCCGAGCAACATTGCAGTAATGACGGTGACGGGACATAAACCACTTTACAATAAACAACATATTTACACAAAACAATTTACATAACAAACTTACACAACAATTTACATAACAAATGTACACAACACACAATGTAGAATACACATACACTAGATAAGGGTATAAATATATATATATATATATATATATATATACACTAACTGAATTGGGAGCGAGAATATATTGACAGAATGAGGATTAATAAAGTGCAGTGCTGATTGTTGATTGTGAGGGATCAAGTGTTCAAAAGTCTTATTGCTTGTGGGAAGAAGCTGTCATGTAGTCGGGTGGTGCGGGTCCTGATGCTGCGATACCGCCTGCCTGATGGAAGCAGTGAAAGCAGCCCATGACTCGGGTGGCTGGAGTCTTTGATAATCCTCCGAGCTTTATTCACACACCGTCTGTTATATATATATCCTGGAGGGAGGGAAGCTCACCTCCGATGATGTTTCTGGCCGTTCGCACCACCCTTTGCAGGTCTTTGCGGTTGTGGGCGGTGCTATTGCCGTACCAGGCGGTGATGCAGCCAGTCAAGATGCTCTCAACAGTACTAGTGTAGAACCGTGTGAGGATGTGTTGGTTCATTCCAAACTTCCTCAGCCGTCTCAGGAAGAAGAGGCGCCATTGAGCCTTCTTCACAACGGCCTCAGTGTGGACGGACCATGTGAGTTCCTCAGTAATGTGGACACCGAGGAACTTGAAACTGCTGACTCTCTCCACCGGTGCTCCATTAATGGTGATGGTGATGGGGCTGTGTTCTCTGTCTTTCTTCCTGAAGTCCACCACAAGCTCCTTGGTTTTACTGACGTTGAGGGAGAGGTTGTGCTCCTGACACCAGCGTGTCAGAGTGTGCACCTCCTCTCTGTAGGCTGTTTCATCATTGTCAGTGATCAGACCTACAACCGTCGTATCGTCAGCAAACTTAATGATGGCATTGGAGCTATGTGTCGCCACACAGTCATGTGTGTAAAGGGAATACAGGAGTGGGCTGAGAACACAGCCCTGCGGGGCTCCAGTGTTGAGGGTCAGTGATGAGGAGATGTTGCTGCCCATTCTAACCACCTGACGTCTGCCTGACAGGAAATCCAGGATCCAGCTGCACAGCGAGCTGTTTAAGCCCAGAGCCCGGAGTTTCACATCAAGCTTGGAGGGCACTATGGTGTTAAATGCTGAACTGTAGTCTACAAACAGCATTCTCACATATGTGTTCCTTTTTTCCAGGTGGGATAGAGCAGTGTGTATTGTAGATGCAATGGCATCATCAGTGGAGCGGTTGTTACGGTAGGCAAACTGCAATGGGTCCAAAGAGGTGGGCAGAACAGAGCAGATGTGATCTCTGATCAACCTCTCAAAGCATTTGCTGATGATGGGGGTGAGGGCAACAGGACGCCAGTCATTTAAGCAAGTGATTTTGGCTTGCTTCGGTACAGGCACAATGGTTGATGTTTTGAAGCATGTGGGGACTACAGACAGGGAGAGGGACAGGTTGAAAATGTCCGTAAAAACACCAGCCAGTTGGTTCGCGCATACTCTGATGACGTGGCCCGGAATGCCGTCTGGACCCGCGGCTTTACGGATGTTCACCCGTCGAAAGGATCGGGTTACATCCGCAACAGAGACGGAGAGTGAACCATCATCTGTAGTATCGGCCGCGAGTGCTCTCTCCGCGAGGGTGGTGTTGTTGTTATCCTCGAAACGAGCATAAAAAGTATGAAGCTCGTCCGGGAGAGAGGCAACGGTGTTCATGGCGGAGTTTTTATTCTGTTTATAGTCCGTGATGGTGTTAATTCCCTGCCACATACTTCTGGAGTCAGTGGTGTTGAACTGACCTTCAATTTTGTGCCTGTACTGGCGTTTGGCTGTACTGATGGATTTACGGAGGGCATAACTGGCTTGTTTACGCTCCTCCGCGTTCCCGGAATTAAAAGCGGTGGTCCGCGCAGTAAGTGCCGCGCGAACATCGCCGTTAACCCAGGGTTTCTGGTTGGGGTAGATCCGTATGTTTTTCGTCAGAACAACGTCCTCTACGCACTTCCTGATGAAACACGTTACGCTATCAGCGTAAACCTCGATGTCGTCATCGGAGGCAGACCGGAACATCTCCCAGTCCGCGTGATCAAAACAGTCCTGTAGCGCAGAGTCTGATTGGTCCGACCAGCACTGGATCATTCTAATGGTGGGTGAATCCCGTTTCAGTTTCTGCCTGTAAGCGGGCAGAAGCAGAACGGAAGAGTGGTCGGATTTGCCAAATGGTGGGCGGGGGAGGGATTTGTAGCCATCCCGGAAAGGAGAATAGCAATGATCCAAAACCCGGTCCCCTCGTGTGTTAAAGCTGATGTGTTGGTGGTATTTTGGTGCTATTGTTTTGAAGTTGGCTTTGTTGAAGTCCCCGGCAACAATGAACGCAGCCTCAGGGTGCGCGGTTTCCTGCTCACTTATACTGCCATACAGTTCCCTAAGTGCCCGGTCTGTGTCGGCTTGTGGGAGGATGTACACAGCAGTGATAATGACCGCTGTGAATTCCCTCGGTAGCCAGAATGGTCGACACAGAAGCATGAGAAATTCCAGATCAGGAGAGCAGAAAGACCTGATAAAATGTACATTCCTCTGATCACACCATGATTTGTTGATCATAAAACATACACCTCCACCTCTGCTTTTACCTGAGAGGTCTTTCGCTCTGTCCGCTCGGTGCACAGAGAAACCCGTGGGTTCGATGGCCGAGTCTGGAATCTCCGCGGACATCCAGGTTTCCGTAAGACAGATAACACAGCATTCTCTTGTCTCTCGTTGGAAAGAGATCCGCGCTCTCAGCTCACAGAGCTTGTTGTCCAGAGACTGAACATTTGACAGTAGTATACTGGGTAGCGGGGGGCGATTTGCGCGACGTCTTACTCTGATGAGAACGCCGGCTCTTTTTCCTCTTTTCCTTCTGCGTTTCCGCGGCCGGGCAGCCCAAACAAAGGGCTCCGCTGGCGTGTTTGTAAACCGCGGGTCGGCATTGAGGAATGTGAAGTCCGGTTTTCGGTGTGTGATTGCCGAACCAATGTCCAAAAGCGGATGTTGTCAGCAAAGGCAGACAACATCCAAGACAAAAAAACACAGAACTGTAAAAAAAACAAACAATAAACTGCAGTGTTTTGACGGAGCTCGCGACGCAGCAGCCATACTCGGCGCCATCTTGAGATCAACATTGTGAACGCAACTCTGCAGGTCGAGTAATCTATACAGGTATCTTTGTATTAATTAAACAAAGACAAAAGTGATTAAATCATAAGGTAATACAAGACACGTTCACCTTGATCCTAAAATTGAGTTTTATTTTCCTTTATGCATATATATGACCAAAATGGAATACAAACACGATAAGAACACACATTTTTTGGGAACACAATAATTTTTTAGGCTTATTTATTATGAATTATTATAATTATCTTTATATTTATAATTGTCTTTAGTTCTTAAATTGTATAGTAGTAATTTTCACCTGTTGCTGCATACCGATACATGCGTGATGGCAAATGGAGCCGTTGGAGACGGTAAATGTTTGGATTTGGGTTGGTGGTTATATAGAGGATATTTTTATCATTTCGTTATTTGTATTGCTTTTTCGTTTCGTATAAAGTGCAATTTGAATTTAGAAATGGAATATTGATATTTTAAATGCAATTGTCATTCAAATGTTTTTTACATATCGCCCAGCCCATAAGGGAAGTTACATTTTTCGTGAAGTAAAATGAAGTAATTTTATGGAGACCCGCACAAAAACGTGTACTCAATTCCATATTGCAATATGTTACCTATTAATATGTGTTTGTTTTTGAGTAGTCTATGGGCAATATAAACATTTTATTTTATTGAAAAACTTTGTTTTTGAAAATAGTAAATTATTTGTTTGTGGTATCGCTCTTTCGAAAAAAATGCATCAACCAAAAATTTTAAAATTGGCTCCTTAGTGAAAAAAGGTTCCCGACCCCTGCTGTATACGGATGTAGGAAGGGACCAAGGCACGTCAGAATCTACCAATGTTCCCGTATGTTTAATACTGCAGCTGAGTGATTCATTGGTGCAGTAAAGAGGATAATTGCATATTATAAGCATTATATTAACAATTACAGGCAAACTTAATCCGGTAGACCAGTTTAAAACTGGATTGGTCAGGCAAGAAGATGAAAACCAGAATGTGAAACCTGCTTAAACCACTGAAGACCAGCAAACCACCTTATGCTGATTTAAGCTGTTTGTTTTAGCAGGGTCAGAATGTTCGAAAGCTCAAGTAGACCCAATAATTCTCATAGGTTCTCCATAACCTGCAATGACCAGAAGATAAATCCATAACAGATTTACTCTTATTACACACATTAATTAATTGACTGATGAAGACACAATAAGATGGTTTTAGGCTGGGATCTTTGAGCCTGTTATGAAATAAAAACCACTTGACTTGAAGTCAATGACAAATCCAGGGACACTCTTCTGGGTTCTGCTCTCTTTCACTGCAACTTGGTGAACCCACATTGATCTTAAACTTGCGAAATCTGTGCCTCCTTGTTAACCAAGTTCATCAACCGAATTCATCAGTGAAAGTTCACAGGAAAATTTTTTTGTAGCTCATATTAATCCATAAAGTTTGTCTTAATGCTCAGTTTGTAGATCACGCTTAATCATGCTTGCACTCACCAGTACCAGAATAAACACAAACTGTCTGATGAAGTAGACATCCTGCTAAACATGTGACCCTTACTTTTAACAGGAAACAGTGCCTGTACTGTAACATTGCACTGTACTTACAAAGTCATAAACTTGCTTTAATGCACAATAAGATAAACAACTACAGTGTAGCCAGATGCACAGACACACACACTCTTCTGGAGATTAAATGATCCAGAATGTCTTCTTCATCTGCTTCATTATTCATACACACTTCACATTCCTCTTTGCTTCACTTTCTAAAAAACTAAAATCCCTTTCAGGAGGAATGAAAAGAACGGAAGTGGTTGCTAAGAGACCTTTTGTTGAATGGCATGTAGCTTTAGTAAGTTAACAGATGCAGCCACAGCATGTATGTAGTGAGGGATTTAAGGAGATTTATGGGGAATGAGGGAAGCTGGGGGAGGAAAAAGACCTGGCCTTAACACAGAGAAGAACACACTGTAAAAAAAAATCCTGTTATATTTACAGTAAAAAACTGGCAGCTGTGGTTGACAGAAATTCACAGTAAAAATACGGTAATCACGTTTCAGACTTTACAGGATGTTATTTGGATGCCTGTATATTTTTTCGTGCATTACTGTTGTTTAAATTATTAAAAAATAAACTTGAAATATTACATTTCTGAAACTGTAAACATCTGCTTTTCATTTTATAATGTATTGTTAATCACTGTAATAATTACAAAAGGGCACATGATGACATGTAGTTTATCAATAGAGGCCCTTCCTGGAGCAATGACCAATAAACATCAGTGTCAATCACACAAACATCATCAGGGTAACATGTAAAATTAATATAATGTAATAAACATTAACTAAACTACATCAAATATACCACAGAACACCCCAATGTACATAACTTATATTAAATATTAGAAACAATGGAAAATATAATGAAATTAACTGGTTCAAGCAGGGAATTCTGGGAACACCCGATTGTTGTTTTTACAATAATTTTTAAAATGATTTACCTTAAAAAGTACATGTACTCTAATGTTTAAGTCAAGTCAAGTCAATTTTATTTGTATAGCGCCTTTCACAACACACATCGTTTCAAAGCAGCTTTACAGAAGTTCAGCATTAACAGACGATAAAAATGTAATGTCTATAAAGTCGATAAATCATCATCCTTGTGCAGGGCTCCAAACTGCGTCTAAAAATGGTCGCATTTGTGACCAAATAAATTTATTTGCGAGTGTAATTTCTGTCAAGGTCGCCATTGGCGACAGTAAAAATTTACTCCCTTTGATTTTAAAATTTGCATTACATTTCCCGAGATACATTACAAAAGTTTATATCAAAGAAATAGCGGGGAAAACGGAGTTCATTGCAGGAACCAACCATTTCAAAAAAGAGACTGCGAATGTTTAACATAATATACATTTGTACTGTTAATTATACAGAAAATCATACTTGTTACATAACATATATACAGTATATATTTTTACAATATTGTATTGTCTTTTTAAATGTATTAACATTTTAAGTTAACTGCCTGTTAATGAACATTTTTTTCCTACTGTAGCATTTTTACAGTCTTTAACCTTTAAAATTATGAATTTTTTTTACAGTGCAGGGATTGAACTGAAGAAAAAGCATGTCAACCCAATTCATCCTCATTGAGCACTAGGGTGTTTGCTCTACTCTCAGTGTTTCTACAACATGGGTCCAACTGACAGCTTATTCAAAGCATATAGCAGACACTGAATAATTAGAGCCATACTAGTGGAAATCATTGTCATCAAAGCACGGCTGAAGAGAATAAGGAATGTCAAATGCAGGCAATAGCTCGGTTGAACTTGTAGCCTTGTAACATATTCAGTTGGCATAAGAAGCATAGGGGGATGGAGTGTTAGGTGGGGGGTACTGTACCAAAGGAGTACAAATGCACTTATCACCTGAAAATTCTTCTTATTTTTTTTACAAAGTGCTTGCATTCACTACACAGTAGAATATCTAGTGGAAAAGCCACTGGAAATAACCATGGCTTCAAAGTAATCACTGACAGATTACATTAACATTCATCCACTGGTATTTACAAACAAATTTATCATATGACAGGATCAGCCAGTAAACATGTGCAAGCCAGTGTTTGAAATTTACAACAAAGGTGCAAATATTTGCAGAACATAATGGGTTTTCATGGTGAACAACTGACACTCTTGTCGCAGTCACATATTTTCAGATATTTATGGCTGGTGAAGTAAGGCTTGCCGCTCTGGACAGCATTTTTTTTTTTTTTACAAAAGCATTTTAACTCAATGTTACAACATAACAATTCCAAATCTATCCTTTACAAACCTCTCTATATTTCTATATTTCTTTAAGTAAGATTCTCACTTACGTATCCACTGACACTTTCACTGCCGCTTTAGTTGTCATTGTGGTCTGCTGAGTAATTAAGGATGTTTCTGTTGAAAGCATGCCACCTCGGGTGGATCAAACTGCTGAAAACTAACAAAGAAATGTCATTTGTAAGGTGAGAGGTCATTTGTCCCTACAGCGTAGCATCATTAGAACAGCATTTGAAACAAGATCCTCACACTTCGATTTCACTAAACAAGACAGGCAGAAATTGGGAATGTCACAAAAGAAGAAGAAATTAACATTTAATTTAACTCAGTGGAATGGCAAATGTAATATGGCAAATGGATTTTGAATTTAAAGTGTAGACAGAAAGAAAGGTCTGAGGAAAATTACCTAGTCCACTGAACTGGAGTGTGAAGTTAATTCAAGTCAAGTCAACCTTTATTTACATAGCACATTTAAAAACAACAGACGTTGTTTTACAAATCAATAAAATATATACAACGACAGAATTATATACATGCAAAAAAAAATAATAATAATAAATACAAAGAATACAATTTAAAAACTGCATCAAGTATTTACTTAATTTAACATATTCAAAATCCTATTCAAATGTAAAAGAAAATAAATACACATTCAAAGAGGATTTAAAAATGGCTATTGAAGAAGCTGACCTCATATAGTAAGGGAGACTATTCCAGAGTTTAGGACCTACCACAGATAAAGCATGATAACCCTTGGATGCATAGCAACAACAAGGAACATTCAAACAAAGTTAATGAGAAGACCTGAGTGCTCAGGTGGGGAGAAAGGGATGAGAAGTTCACTAATGTATTTGGGCACGAGACCAGATAGTGACAAAAAGCAGAATTTTTAAATTGACCCTGAATTTAAAGGGAAGCCAGTATAGAGATATAGGGGTAATGTGATCTCTCTTTCTTGACCCTGCCAAAAGCCTAGCTGCTGCATTTGGATCCATCTGTAGCTGGTATAACGCTGTTTAAGGGAGGCCAATGTTTAATGAGTTACAATAATCTAACCTTGATGAAATTAGTGAGTGGATCACAATTTCCAGGTCTTTGCTGGAAGGAAAATGATCGATCTCAGGTGGGAAAAGCTACCATTGACAACGGCACTAATTTGTTAAAAAGTAATGATGAATCTAAAATCACTGCAAAACTTAATACATGATCTTGTACATTTGACAACAGAGGACCTAACTGGGTAGCCATACCAGGTAAGGAGGACAAGGTGTGTTTGAAGATCACAACAGACAATCGGTACAATTTTCCACACTCAGATCAGGGCAGTCCAGTATTCAGCTCAGGTGCTGCAGAATTTAACATAATTTGTCAAATGATGAAATACATGTTTCATTATATATCAACTCAATCCAATCAATTATTGTTTAATTCATATGGAGAACAAGAGTCTCTCGCTCAACATTGCGGTTAATTTCCAATCGGGGTCTAATTGTTTTGAGACAATCAAGAAGGTATTTATCGCTCACTGTCCCTCACAGACTAATTATACAGCTGGATAAATCGTTGCATATAGCCCCGTTCACACTGCCAGAGACAGTGACAAAGCGATCTTGAAACATTCATTTTCAATAAGAGCTGGTGATTTCCAGCAACATGAGTGACTGTTGGTGACAGGATAAGGGCATGTCCAGCGATGCAGTAAAGTTGAGAAAAGCTGAGAAAAGTATCACTTTGTGCAATATGGCGACTAATGAATGATGTTAAGAAAGTGGACCTTCGAGTTCAGGAAAGATGGAGATGTTTTCCCTGCGATTTCACTTTTTTGTCTGTAACCATGATTGTTATGTATATACATAATTGATGCATACAAAGCAGTGTCAGAAAGTTGCAACAATCTGAGTGAGATTGATTCATACATTGTTAGATCCAGGGGTGTTGGAATGATCTAAAAATGTGTGTGTATGGGAAGGGACGGGGGCATTATACATATTATCAGCTTGGCTCATGAATATTATTTTTGCGAAGTAACATTACAATACTGCATTTATCCATCACTTTCATGTAAATACTGTCTTATTGCGGAAATGCAGTCTGAATACTGAGTTCAATTTATAATTTGAAATGTACTGACATGCATTGTAGATATAATGTATCATATATCTGTTGGATGTATGTTACATGTTGCACTGTAGTTTCCTGAAGCTCAGTTTGATGTGTATTGATCTGCAATGTGCTCAAATATACTGTGTATATACTGTTTAAAAAAATAAATACATAAAAACTGACTTTCACCAAGTATCCATTGATGAAAAGCAGTTGGCAATGGCTGTGGTGTCCCTTTCAGTTTACCTTTTGCATGTTTGTGTTCAGAGCGATTTGGCAAAGGCTTACTTACTACAGTATGTCTTAAAACCATTGTTTTATGTGGTCGGCAACAATTTCGTTGCACAGTGGCCAAAACAAAACATATAATGTAAAATTTCCCAAAAATTGGATGGGACAAACTTATATACATTTCTAGAAGTGAGAAGGACATGCCCAACCTCCCAGTTCTAATGCTTGCTTTTCCTCTGGATAGATTAATCAACTTGTTCATTATATGATGCATAACTCACTGCTGGGTTTATATATAAATGTTTCATACTACAAAATGTTCATTTTTAGCTAAAGAAAACTTTGTCAAGATTCCTTGACAAAATGGAATGATCTTATTTTTCAATTGCAATACATTAAATTGTGATTTATTTTTCAAAAACTATGACAAGTTGAGCAGTCCAGTTACTTAGTCTATGCATTTCAAATTATGTTTATTTACTTTATACTTTTTTACTTTACCCCAAATGCCATATTTATATTCTAATGGTTTTGACAGCAAGTTCCTTTGTTAAAACAAACTATTCCATTTCCATTTTAATTTATTAATTTAGTGATTCATCCTAAGAGGTTAAGAATATGAGAAGTGCTGCCATACAAAGTTTCAAATTGCTCTGAGAAGTAAAAATAGAGTGAAAGGTAAGAGACAGTGGTGATTTTATTTTTTTTAAGAAGAAAGAAGAGTTCATCAGTTGGACTGAGTTAAGTGCTCACAGAAGAGATGCATATTTTGTTTTTTTAAAGTAGCTAGAGAATCAGCTGCTCAGTTGGAGTTTGTAAGGCAGCTCCATCAGCAAGCAATGTTTGAAGTGAAAGTCTGGGAAAGCAATTTTGTGCATCTATGAGATGACACCATGAGATGTTGCTCATCCGCAGATTGCAAGCTTTTGGAGAGCACAGAGAGTTGAAGCAGTGAGTGTAGATAGGGGTGTGGTGCCAGGGGCCTTTCTATATGCGTGAATCAATGCCTTGGATTTGATGAAAGCAGCCATTGGCAGCCAATGCAGTTCAATAAAGAGAAGCATGCATGTGCTCTCTTGGGTTCATTGAAGACCACATGCAACGCCACATTCTGGATCAATTGCAGAGGTTTGACTGTACATGCAGGATGTTCTGCCAAAATAGCATTGCATTAGTCCAGTCTTGATATAACAAAAGCCTTTGCATGGAGTTGTATAGAATGCTTGGATAGGAAATGTCTGGTCATAATGTTTTGCAGTGCAAATCTGCATGATTGTGCTGTCTTTGCAATGTGGTCCATGAAATTCGGCTTATAGTCAAACAACACATTCACCATCCTTGTTTGCTACTTTGTATTAGAGGGCACAAAAGAAGGAACAAAAACTGTATGTATGTGTACTACATATGTGATATGTGTGATAGAATGGCCTAAGCACTATGAATGTGCCTTTTCTCTCTGATGTCTAATACAATTCCAGCTGACATCTGATTGGATGAGCCAGTGTAGGACTATTCTTGACCATTTCACTCCCGCAAGGGGAATATGTACTGTACGGCTGTCAGTTATATTACCACGCGACCTCTCAATCCGTCAAGAACACACATACCCAACCAGGTTAAGGTCAACATTCTCCTAAAACTTTAACCCTCATCCATTCCAGTTTCATTAGAAATGGTCTTTGCTATATCATTGACAAATCTCTCCCTCAGGCCTGGGCCCACTGCTTCAGCATGGAATTTTCACATTGGCACACAGATATTTATTGCTTTGATTGGGGGAAAAAAATAAATATCAACCAATGTAGCTTTTAGCTTCCAAGACTTGCAAATACATACATTCATGAATGTGGAAAGAGCATGGCTATTTGCATTTAGATTTATCTTTCATTTTCATTGATCAACATTTTTTGCCTGGCTGCTCGTTTGTGAGGTGCGACAGTGAAATCAATGTTTTTCAGCAGCTCGTCTCTGAGGATTGCCAGACATGTTTAGATGTTTTACTGTAGAGAACGGCGGACAAAGTGCACAAATTAATCTGTCGAGATAAGGAGAGAGTATTTTTTATGCTCCCAAGATTCCCCTCTCTTGAATCATGACAAAGACAGCAATGGGCTGAAAAAAAGCCTTCAATATGTAACTATGTCATTTCAATGATGGATGTGATGTCCTTCTTGTGAAAAAGAGGAAAGAAAGAATGAAAATAATTATCACACAGTTCTGAATCGATGCTGGACTGGCTCATTTGAGAAGTTGTAAATCAAACTGAATTGCTAATACTTTTCGCTTAAAAACCCACAAACATGCGGTACATGTAGGTACAAGATCAAGTATGTGTCTTTGTTTCAATGAGCTCTTTCCACAACATGTTTAGCAGGAATTGCATTAATTAAAGAGTTTTATAATAAGCTACATGAACTTCTTTTAACTTATCATTAATGTTTAATTTGCTTTATGATAAAGAAGGAAATGTAAATAACATCCTTATGAATACAGGACCTGAAATCCTGTAGCAAAGCTAGAAACTGTTGGTGGGAATGTAAGGCTTTCTACTTGTCTGACAAACATAGGCTTACTTTTGACATGTGACAATTTTGTCAACCTGACAAGTTTTGTCATGTGCCTCAAATAGTTGCTCTCATTTTAAGGTGTATATTACAGTTGTTCTTGTATCCTATGGGCTCTTCTAATAATAGTAATTTGACACATCAATGCATCTGATTATTTGCTTCAGTCTTTTGTCTGGTATGTGTGATTGTGTGTATTTATGGTGTGTGTGTGAGTAGTTACAACTACTTGTGTGTTAAAAGCCTGTGTGGTTGATGTGTAGCTTGTATGAGTGTAAAAAGGACATTGTGCAGTGGACTAAATGCTTCTATTCTGCATCCTGTGGTTTATGGGGTAATGGTAGACAGGGTCATATACTGGGCATACAGAAGCACTCACATTATTTACAGGGCGGAAGAGAAGAGAGTAGTTTGTTTCATACTATTTTAGTGACTGGGCATTCTCAAACATAGATGCTCTCTGGCCATGTGTCTGTCCTCTACAAAGTGAAACACAGAACTAGACTGGTTGAGTATGTATCATGGGTCACTGAGCCCATGGGCAGGTCGCTCACCCACACACACTCAAACACACACTCTGGGGCTCAAATATATAGACAGACACACACACACCTGCATGTCCACAGACAAACAAAAATTCTCTATTGTTCTCCCACTCTCTATTGTTCTCTGCCCTGTTTCTCTCAGTTAGCAATTTTCTACCACTGGCTTTTGTCTGGAACGGATCATTGTGCAAAGGTAAATGCAGTGACTTTATTTTTTAAAAAGTACAACTTATGCTTGAAAAGAGTAACCATGTCTGCCCAACAATATAACAATTGTACAATTGTAATATACTAGAGAATGGGAGGTCCGCTGGGGGTATATAAGAACAGGAATGCAACCACTCATTCAGATTCTTCTTCGGAGCCGAGTGGTTGTATTCACTGAGCTGAATACATTCATCTCTGAGTCCAGTGAAGCTGTTTGATTTACGGTGCATTACAGCGACTTCTCCCCCTCTTGCGCTGGTTGAGTGCAGAGAACGCCCCTTCTCTTCCTCTAAAAGAGTATATTTCCCTTCTAAAAGAGTGGCACTCACGGAAAGCATCTTTATAAAGATTCCTTTTCCGTTTGTGTATATTTCCTAGTTGCGATAGTTACCTCTCCACTTCCCACTGCCTCGTGTTGGGCGCTGTCCATGCGGGGACACGTTGCGGTCACGGGGGCCTCCCGCTGCTCCCCACCACAGTCCTTCTACCTATGGGTTCGAGGATGCATTGGTTAGCACTGGGAGTGATTTGGGGATTTCAATGGGAGCCACTCCGCCGGGAAAACCCCTGCGGACCTCTCATTCCCTAGCGTGCTCTTTTGCCCCAGCAAGTTCTGTGATGGGACTGTCGGCTCGTTTCATGGTGAGTCCGAGATCTAGTTTGCGGCTCAAGAAGCAGATTAGCTTTTTATTACAGCATCGGAGAGAGGGCTGGTTCAGTTTGACACCATGCGCATGAGTGGAACCCTCCACTCCCCCCTGAACCCTCGCGGCTTGATGATTGATACCCCAAGCTTCACTCACGACCATGCCCCACCCCCGTACCTTTCTTCCCAGAAGTGCATGATTAGCTCACGTGGTCGCGGTGGGCACCTCTTACTGCCCGGATATGGTGCGTAGGCTCATTTGCTCTAATCCCTGAGGCAGCCAGGGGTGCTTGGCGACTCACAGGTGGTTAGCGCGATTGTGGAGCACCTGTACCCGCAGAGCGCTGCCACCTGGCAGAGCAGTCCAAGACTCCCATCCAGGGCCTGTAGGTTTACATTGTCACTGACGACTAAGGCCGGCAGTGTCGTTGGTCAAGCCGCTTCCGCCCTGTACGCCACGGCTCTCCTGCAAATGCACCAAGCCATGAACTGCACAAGGGTAGTTCTGAACCAAGATTGATTCAGGAGCTGCGGTCAGCGACCGATCTCCCCCTCTCTCGGCCAGGCGATGACCACTCTGGTGGTCCAGGTGTACCACCGTTGGCTCAATCAGGTCGAGTCAAGGGAGGCTGACAAGGAAAGTTTCCTTGATACCACCATCTCCCAGGTTGACCTATTTGGCGACACTGTAGAGGATTTCACCCAGCAATCCTCAGTAGTCAAAAAGCAGACGGGGACCATACACCACATCCTGCCAGGCGTAGGTCCCGTACCCCATCTGCTTGTTGCCAAGGGTGTACCCTTGTGGCAGCAACACTGGCTCTGCCACAGTCCGCCCCAGTAGGTTGGCCTCGGCATGGAGCCACCCACAGGAAGCAGACGCCACCCGTCTCACGGCCGGTCGCCAACAACCCAAGAAAGGCTTCAAAGAGATGGGCTGTCCTGACTCACTGCACAGGAGCTGGTAAGATGACCACTCCTTCCCCCGGTGGAGGGCCGGGCGGAGGATCCCTGTTTACCTTTTCTCAACATTTCAAGGGCTATGGTACCCACATTTTAAGAAAAGAGCGGTTTCCTTGTTTCCTGGGCCTCACAGTCGGTGTCCGCTGCCATCGTTATCATGACCGCTGGGCACCGTTTCTCTCTGGCAGGTTTGGTGACCCGGATGCAGGGTTCCCGCCCCCGCATGCCCAGATGTGTCACAAATCCATTCCCGATATGATGGCCTCCACGGGTCACGAGGACGGACTTCTTCCTCTTCAGTCCCAGGCTGTTCCAGGATTGGTCATAAGGAGACAGGTAAGTGCTTTGATTTCCCTGGACACGACACTGCCACAAGCACCTCAGGCTCCGCCCCCTCACGAGGCCCCGCACACCGGTAGGTCACACACTGATCAGGTCTGTCCGACTTGGCTATGAGATTAATATTGGCAGGCACCCGCCCAGGTTGAACAGCATCAGCTTCACTGTGGTGAGAGGCAAGAACGCCACTGCCTTGGGGGTAGTTACATGATGGCCGTATGCGCTGACTACAAGGCACACAGAGCTCTGCCCGTCTTGCACCGCCAGTCCACGTAACACAGTTCAGTAGTTGTGGCATTTTCCACAGGGATCCCTAGTGTCACTACATCGACACAACATTGAGTGAGTGACAGAAGGAGAACATCACGGTTACTAACGTAATCTCCGTTCACAGATGGAGGGAACGTGACTTTGTGTCCCTCCTGCCACAACACTGAACTACCTGCTGAAATGGACGGGACCTTGTCTCGGCTCCTTAGTGCGAAACCTGAATGAGTGGTTGTATTCCAGCTCTTCCAGCTCTCGGGGTAGTGGCATGCAAATTCCACTCGCCTTTTTTCATTGGCCTTTTCTAAAAAATCAGAATTGTCTGGAGCTCCCAGGAACGACCCCTAGTTTCACTACATCGACACAACTTCTCATTACCTCCATCAGGGAACGGAGGTTACATTAGTAACCATTATGTTAACAACTGATATTATAAATGCAATATGGTCTGATTTTTATTTTATTTTTCACATAGGCTATATATTTTCCATCCTTCAATAAACAACATTTTTTATAAAACAGTTTCACTCATAATCAAAATGGTCAGATAAGTATTATTGTTTTCGTTTATATTTTTCATTCAATAATAAAAATAGTTTCGAAAGCATTAGAAAAGAAAAAAACATGGCTGGCAGCTGGTGAGGAACACCATTAAAACGTTGAAAGAGCCATTAGTCTCTTTACATTTATTTTTGTGACATTACATATTTCAGCCAGCAGGTGGAGGCAAATGACCATTTTGCATGTAATATGAGCCAGTTGACAACGTGAAGTCAATATCACTCAGTGTTTATATTCAACAGCACTCTGTGATTGCTCGTATTACTACTAGGGGTGGAAAGAGTACTGAAAAATCATACTCAAGTAGAAGTACAGTTACTTCTATAAAAATATTTGTATAAGTAGAGTAAAAGTAGCTGTCTTAAAAACTACTCAAGTAAGAGTAAAAGGGTAGCTCATTTAAAAGTACTCATGAGTAGTGAGTATTGAGTACTGAGTTGCAAAACCTATGCCCCATTATAATGGACACTGTATACCAACTTTTAAAATACATCACTTATCTATGATAAACACTACATGAATCTGATTTAAAAAAATAAAAGGGTGACATGATAACAGAAATTAAAAGATTAAAAAGTTATTTTCAATACACTGATCACCATTTAAATCATAATGTATGAAACAATTACATTAAAATCAGTTTATATGTAGGCTCTAAATTTCCCTTAATGCAGACTGAGCGTTATTGTTGTGCATAAAACATGTTCAAACAATGCAAGGAATGCCAAAAAATGCTAAATAAGCAGGATAACTTGGCACGTCATGTCCTGCACAATAGAGGAGGTAGAGCAGAAAAAGTTGTTTGGTACAGGGGCTACATCACACTTAAAAAGGAATAATTCATCCAAAAATTAAAATTCTCACATTATATGGGGCTTTTCCACTGCACGGTAGAACTCGACTCGACTGTGCTCGCTTGTTGGGGGTTTTCCACTGTGGATAGTACCTGGTACCTGTTACTTTTTTTTGTACCACCACGGTTGAGGTTCCAAGGGAGCCGAGCCGATACTAAATGTGATGTCAAAACCCTGCAGATCACTGATTGGTCACAGAGAATCGTCACTATATGCGTCACTGGATTTTTGACAGGGGACATCAACCCGCTAGTTTTAAAGTTATCTACAGCGATAGCAGTATCAATTGTTCATGCGACTTTCGAGTTGTAAAAAGAAAAATGGCCGTGCGCAAAACCACGCCGTGGTCAATAAATGAGGTGCAGATATTGCTTTCATTAGTGACGATCAAAATGATGCGAAACGAAAAAGTCTTTCAGGAAGTGTCTCAGCTGTTGGCCGCTACCAACATGTTAACTTCAAATCCAACATTTTGATGCAAATGTTATTTTGTCCCACTGTTTAAATTCACTTCAGACATAAATTACTGCGTTTACATTAAATCCTCATCAAGACAGGCATTGGCAGAATTATAAAGTGAATTTGACCAATTAGGTGCATAATCGCATTAACATTAGCCACCTGTCAATCAAACAGCACACATCGACAGACGTCAGGAAATAAAAAGTTAATCTTTTATATTTCCGATATAAAAGATCAACCAACCAGTGGTGCTCTTGCTATCGTGACTGATGAACACCCCGTTCTAGATTGAAAACATCATATAGAAAACTACTCAAAAGTTTGATTGAGTACATCTCTCTTTTTTTCTGAAAAACAAAACATTTTATTTAGCCCTATTGATAACATTTAATTAATCTCTCATAGCAGCCCAATAATCTCAGTGATAGATAGTTAAATTACAGGATACATTATAGACACACTAAATCTAGTAAGCAGAAATATTAAATTTACCTCGATATGTTTATTCAAATTAGAGGCAGGATTAATGCTGATATCTGGCTTGAGCAAGTTAAACTCACATGACACGATCAAGCAATTGGCCTTTTTCATTGAAAAAAGCCCTTCCAGGTGTGGCCGAGTTAATCATCTGTAAAATGTGCTTGAGGCAACCATAACAGATTGCACCAAATCTGTAGCTGCCGTTAAATTTTTTGTGATTTGATTTGACAGGAGTTACAAGACTCTCCCTAGTCAATCATGTTGATAGATTAAAAAAAAATCAGGACAGGGAAGTAGTGAACACAGATGGTGGGAAAATAGCGTAGTAATCAGCATCACGCCTGGCGCGTTAGTGCCTCTGCTTTTCAGCAGCGCTCAATGGTTTTGAAGAACTCTATAGAAATTAATTTAAAAAATGTAAAATGTGTATTAATCTGTTGAACATTTTCTGAACATAATTTACACCCAGTTGAGTTAATAATCCCATCTAATTAATTGATGAGACCTTAAAATGTTTAGCCTACCAGGTGAAAATAAAAGATAACAAAAAGGCACACATAAAGACAATAATATATTTAAAAAATGTAGATTATGCTAAATTAAACACACATTTATTTTTACTATAGATAAGAGATTTTTCCTTCTGAGTATACTGAATAAGATTCAACCCTGCTACTGTAGTGCAACCCTGTTACTCTAATTACGGTAACAGTGTTGCAAGTAACAGGGTTGTAAATCAATGCTTTTGTTAGCCATTTCTCAGGATTAGCTAGCTAGCTGTGGGATGTAATGTTTCTGTCAATGCCGAGGACAAACATAGTTATATAAATAAAGAAAACTTTTAAATTAATTTGTCTTATTATGATAACATGAGTAACAGTGTTGCATTGGTTAGAGTGACACACTCAAACAAGGCTGAAAAGATTGGAAAAATATGAACAATGAAGGAGAGGACTTACTTTGGGTCTATCCATGGTGTTGGCTAATGGATGGATGATGTAATCTTATCTGAATCATGTGACTTACTGTTTTGTCTCTTCCTGTACCAGCATGTTGTGGGACACAAGTTCAGTGCATAATTACTACTATTTGAAATTTGTTGACAATTAAACAAATTGTTTTAACAATTATAAGAGACATATATCAACAAAATTATACCAAAAAAAGTAGATTTAAAACATATTTTAACAGTTATATTTGACATGAAAGTTGGTCATCAAGAAGATGGGACAAGAGAAAAATGCTTTTTTAGGTGGTCCTGGAGAGGTATTTCGTATTTTAAAATAATATTTTGTAACCACTTTTTCTAAAACTATTTTTACATTTTGTCCCAGGAAAAGGATAATTTACACAACAAGTGTCAATTTTTATATTTTGTGCATGGATTATTTGAAATTTCATGGGTGGGACAGAAAATGTCCTCCAATTCTGGAATGACCTATATATATTGCTATTTGCACTTCTGGTTAGATGCTTTGGCTCTGTACTTGAATTTTGCACAATGACAATAAAGTTGGATCTAATCTAATCTAATCTAATGAATCTAATAAAACTGGGTGTGGACAGCTGTGAGAACAAGTTCACATCCCTCCCCTAGTGGGTGGGGCAGGGGAGAAAGAGGGGGATGAGCAATCCATCATCTGTTAGTTGCCCATGCAGTCTCTCACTAAATATCAGGATGAAGTATGAAGAATTGTAAGATTTGTAAAGCTAGTACAGTTAAAGTCCACCTAAATATGTCGAATGCTGTCCATTGTTTTCCTTTTAAGGATCACAACACCCTCTGTTTCAGCACAGTTGAGTTCTCACCACATTTACAACAAGCAACTGCCTGATCCAGTCACTCAGCTTTATTTCACTAATAAAGTTAACAGCATCAACGATTCTCATAATTGCTTGTATCAGAATGCACAAAAAAATTATACACTGTTTTGTAACCTCACAATACAGTACACAGAAACACACTGGTCATTTTATATCTGTAACTTAAAGCACAAATAATTGCCAAGCCTTGTATTCTGTATTGAAAATATGTGAATGTTTTTACACTTTAATAGTTTTTTAGACTGATTTCAAGAAGTTGATTCACAAATATAAGTGCTTAGATTGGTTAACACACTTTCATTAAGGATGGATGTATGGATGGATCGATAGCATTTGTGTCTGTGACAATCAATGTAAAAGGCATCTCATACAAGCCCCAGTAAGAGACACCTCACCTCATATTTTGAAACACTCATGTTAATAAATGTGAGCTGCATGAACATAAAAGGTTTTGACAATGATTGAAAGCCTGTCCTGTCCCTCCGTCAGCAGCGTGGGGGAGGACTCGCGTCATGGTACTATCAACTCTCTCAACTGACAATAAGGCACTTGAGAGTTTGAAGCGCTGGTCACGTGGTTTAATAAATAATCATGAGACACCCCGTTCTCATTGGATAAGGCCACACTGTCTCATTTAATAAATATAGCCGCAAGCTGCAATCATCGGGGTCCAAGCACATGTTTACAAAATAATCAGCATTGACAGAAATGATCCAGTGGATGCCAAATAATACAAATTGACAGAATGGATCCTACCTAAACAAAATTTGTTGAAAAGTGAATTGGGTACCAGCATTTTTAAGCTGCAAAAAGCACGACGCAGTGATCAATGTTTAAGACTTTTTTTATATAAACTTTCTGGAGATATGCACAATGAATGTGAATGGAGGAGAGGGTCTCTAATTTTATTACTGTATACACAGGTGCGGCAGGTATGACATACCCCCACCTAAAAATCTATCCATTTGAAAACAGTATACATTTCCAATAATGTCATTTGTTAACACATAATATGTTCAAAATATTGAAATACATATTTGCCTAGAATATATATATTAAGCCGTAAATAATTTATCTGAAAACTCTCCTACACTTTGTATGATAGAGATATGCGTATGTGGGGCAGAGAAACTGCTGCCCTCCCGAACACCACAACGCCAATAATTTTTCCAATTGAAATCTGTGGTCAAAAATGGTACACATTGAGATGCATTGGGCAGAAATTAATCTGCAAATAATGAAGTAGCTTTAGGTAACTTGAAGTAGAAAGGTAAATTTAGTATTAGTGTCCTCCAGCAGTCTCACAGATTCAGAACATAGCAACCGCTATTGATAAACTTGAGTGTAAAAGCGTGTAATTTCTATTTAAATTCACAAAAAACTGAACTTGGTCCTGACAAACAAGACATAAAAGAAAATGGTTTGAAAATCAAAATACAAGGGAAGGTGATAAGACATTGTATTTATTGTGTGATGAAAAATCGTTTGTCAAAAAGCATATATTTTTTTCTCAATGTAGCCCACCTTTTTGTTGTTATTTTGCAAGTGGACATGGGGATATATACAGTGGCGTATATACAGATTATGCATTTTGAAAAATGTTCACATGGGGGGTGGGAGCAAGCGATGTGACAAGCATGGGAGCAGGCCGCGCCAGCCGCAGCCTCTTCTCTCTCAATGTTTATCCTCATAGAGTGTTCGATGCGGCTGGGGCCATCTAGCTTTAACGGTGTTCTTTTCCAATCCTATTCTTTCAGGGGGAAAAGATCCCGCGGAGACCACATACTGCCCAGGCTGGGGAGGTTAATATGTGGCAAATACGTCACATGTGCCTCTTACACCACACATGAAAGTGGCGTGGTGGTAGGTCCTGCCTAATGAGGGAGGAGCTCTACAAACACGGCAACCGGGGCAGGGGGGATTGTCCAAGGGAGACGCGGGTCTGCCTGACAGGGGGACCGTACCGTGGAAAATACATCACAGGGGGTTACCGTGAGAACCAGCACCTTTGGAGCACCTAGTAGTGTGTCTGGTTGATAATTCCTCCAGTGAATTTGCGAGCCAGAGGGCTGGGGAGGAAGAACATCAAGTTTGTGGGCTCACCTGGGAGTAAAAGCGCACACGTTCGCCTTAGTGGAGGGGAAAGGTGATAGCGAAAGCAGTATACCCAGTCAGTTGTTCTGCATGCTCAGACCTGACAAAACACCGGACGAAACCGACTCAACCCAAAGATTGTAGAATCTCACAAATGTATTGGGTGTTGCCCAGTCCGCTGCTCTGCAGATGTCTGCTAAGGAGGTGCCATTGGCCAGTGCCCACGAGGATGCCACACTCCTTTTTAGAGTGTGCCTGAACCCGCAAGGGAGTGGGAACGGCTTGGGTCCGATAGGCCAATGTGATGGCGTCGACTACCCAGTTGGCGAGCCTCTGTTTAGAGACAGCATTCCCTTTTGATGTCCGCCAAAGCAAACAAAGAGCTGCTCAGATAGACTAAAGCTCTGTGTGCAGCCAAATAGGTACGCAAAGCATGTACCGGACACAGCAACGATAAGGCTGGGTCTGTCTCCTCCCAGGGCAGCACTTGCAGGTTCATTACCTGGTCCCTGAAAGGGGTCATAGGAACCTTGGGCACAGGTCTTAGGTCGAGGTCTAAGGATGACATGTGCATCTTCCAGATGCGCAACTTGGGAGTACCAGAGCAGGCAATGGGAGTTCTCTTGGGAAGCCATAATGCCATAATGGTCCCAAATCAGCTGAACCACCTGGGGGTGGAGACTCCACTCTCCGTGACAGCGCATCTGCTGTCATGTTGAGGCTGCCCGGGATATGAGTGGCATGCAGTGACCTCAGTCGGTGCTGACTCCAAAGTAGGAGATGGTGGGCGAGTTGTGACATGTAACGAGAGCACACAATGCCATAGCGATTTATGTACGCTACTGTTGTGGTGCTGTCTGAATGGATCAAGACGTGCTTGCCTCGGATCAGTGGGAGAGACCTCCATAGGGCAAGAAATACAGCCAGCAACTCTAGGCAGTTGATGTGTCAACGTAACCGCTGGCCTGTCCAGGAACCGGCGGTTGCGTACCAGTTGCACACGCTGCCCCAACCCTGTTTGGAGGCATCTGTGGTGACCATGATGTGTCTGGACACCTGCTGTAGGGGGACTCCTGTCCGCAGAAATCAGAGGTCTGTTCAAGGGTTGAATAACTGACGGCAGATGGGGGTGAAGATCACACATTATGTACCGTGGCGCCATGCTCATCTTGCGACTCGAGTCTGAAGCCAGTGCTGAAGCAGTCTCATATGCATCAACCCTAGTGGCATGACCGCGGCTGAGGATGCCATATGCCCCAGGAGCCTCTGGAACTTAGAGGGACCACGGTGCCTATTTTGAATGATGAAAGGCAATTCAGCACTGACTGTGTGTGCTCGTTTATGTGGCACGCTACCATTGAGAGCTTGCTCTTTTCCCAGTTGACCTGAAGCCCTAAACGGCTGACGTGCCTGAGCACCTGGTCCCTGTGAGCTCATAGCGAAAGAAAATGTCAACTCAATCGGAAAAGCGGTAAAGTTGTTACATCCACTTTAAGTTGTTAAACTTTTTACAGTGCATCGGAAAGTATTCACAGCGCTTCACTTTATTCCACATTTTGTTATGTTACCTTACTCCAAGGTAAGGCCTTATTCCAAAATTGATTAAATTCATTATTTTCCCCAAAGTCCTACAAACAATACCCCATAATGACAACATGAAATAAGTTTCTTTGAAATCTTTGCAAATTTATTAAAATTAAAAAAAAAAAAAAATCACATGTACATAAGTATTCACAGCCTTTGCCATGACACTCAAAATTGAGCTCAGGTGCATCCTGTTTCCACTGATTAACCTTGAGATGTTTCTACAACTTGATTGAAGTCCACCTGTGGTAAATTCAGTTGATTGGACATGATTTGGAAAGGCACACACCTGTCTATATAAGCTCCCACAGTTAACACTGCATGTCAGAGCACAAACCAAGCCATGAAGTCCAAGGAATTGCCTGTAGACCTCAGAGACAAGATTGTATCGAGGCACAGATCTTTGGAAGGGTACAGAAACATTTCTGCAGCATTGAAGGTCCCAATGAGCACAGTGGCCTCCATCAACCGTAAATGAAAGAAGTTTGGAACCACCAGGACTCTTCCTAGAGCTGGCCACCCGGCCAAACTGAGCGATCGGTGGAGAAGGGCCTTAGTCAGGGAGGTGACCAAGAACCCGATGGTCACTCTGACAGAGCTCCAGCGTTTCTCTGTGAAGAGAGGAGAACCTTCCAGAAGAACAACCATCTCTGCAGCACTCCACCATTCAGGCTTGTATGGTAGAGTGGCCAGATGGAAGCCACTCCTCAGGCACATGACAGCCCATCTGGAGTTTGCCAAAAGGCACCTGAAGGACTCTCAGACAATGAGAAACAAAAATCTCTGGTCTGATGAAACAAATATTGAACTCTTTGAGCTGAATGGCAAGCATCATGTCTGGAAGAAACTAGTCACCGCTCATCACATGGCCAATACCATCCCTACAGTGAAACAGTATCATGCTGTGGGGATGTTTTCCAGCGGCAGGAACTAGTACACAAGTCAGGACCGAGGTAAAGATGAATGCACCAATGTACAGAGACATCCTTGATGAAAACCTGCTCCAGAGCACTCTAGACCTCAGACTGGGGTGAAGGTTCATCTTCAAACAGGACAATGACCCTAAGCACACAGCCAGGAAAACAAAGGAGTGGCTAAAGGACAACTCTGTGAATGTCCTTGAGTGACCCATTGAGAGAACCGACTTGAACCTGATTGAACATCTCTGGAGAGATCTGAAAATGGATGTGCACTGACGCAACGCATCCAACTTGATGGAGCTTGAGAGGTCCTGCAAAGAAGAATAGGAGAAACGACCCAAAACATTTTTTTTCCATTAATTTGCAAAGATTTCAAAGGTGTTATTTGTAGAATTTTTAGGAAAATAATGAATTTAATCCATTTTACAGACTGTAACATAACAAAATGTTATAACAAACATAACATTGATAACAAACTGTGACAAAAAGTTATGGCCATTCTTCTATAAGTAGTTTTACTACTTATAGAAAGGTAGAGTACTACCTTTTGACCAAGTTTCATGTCTCTACGCCTTACGGTTTGGGGTCCACGAAAAATTATAATAAGTAAATAAATCTGAGCAAAACAATATTGTTTTTCACTTATGGTTCGTGCTTGAACCCATAATACAAAAATATCATGTGAAACGCAGGCATATCTGGTAACATCTTAGAAAATGTAGTTTAGTGTTTCATGACCCTTTAAGACAATAGGAGGGTTAAATAACTGTTCTCAGGATAGAACACAATATAAAACAGGTCTCTGAATTACTGCTGCTGTCTAAACCTAAAAAAAGAGTTTCATTATTCAAGAGTTATAATGTAATTATTTATTTATCAGTTTGTGTAAAAAAAAATCAGCTCTCCTCTCCCTGTAGTTCTCTATTTTGTTTTTCCACCTTCTGGTATTACTGGTCTGGAACAGCTTGTATGAGATAGATGACAGTAATTATCAGTTGAACTCTGCTTGCTTCTCATCGTCAATTCTCTCTGAGCCACCAGAGCAGCAACACTTTTAAATTTAGAGTGTTCCTTTGCCAGAACAGATTCGATAACCTTATATTGTGTAATAATTACCCCTTTAAGCTGTGAAGCCATACCAAAAACAGAGTAGATAAAACGTCCTGGTTACTTTCATAACCTCTGTTTCCTGATGGAGAGCAAGCCTGATACACCTCAGATCTTTGATAAAAGGCTAATGGGAATTGCAGAGTGGAATTGTATACCACTCCCCCAAACATATGGGTAGAAAGGGAGTTGGCATGCAAACCACTCATTCAGGTTTTGTGCTGAGGAGCCAAGACATGGTCACGGCGATTTCAGCGGGTAGTCCAGCATTGTGGCAGGAGTGACATAACGTCTCGTTTCCTCGATCAGGGAACTGAAGTTACAAAATTACTATCTATCTGTCACTCACTCAAGATTGTGTCGATGTAGTGACATGGGGGGTCCCTATACGAAACACCACAACTAGCTGAACTATGTTACGTGTGGTGTGAGACGGGCAGACTACAGTGTGCCCCATAACCTCCCCAAATGCTGTTATGAGCGTCAAATGGCCCAAGTCGACTGCCCAAAAAATAGGGACAGGCAAGCCCAGTCGTGCCTCTTTTCCACTTTTTTTCTCCCCAAAAAAAGAGTGAAATTTGTTAACCGACTGGGGCTACCAGTGTCTATGTCGGAGGGGGTGTCACTCCCAATGGGAAGACACTGCGGAGACAACACCCTACCCAGATGGGGGGGGGGGGGGGGGGGGCGTATTTTGAGTGGAAATACATCACATGGTCTTGCAGAGACTTGTCGGAAGTATGTCATGTGGAGAAGTCCCATCGTAGGTTCTACCCAACGGGGAAGGAGTTTCTACAAACATGGTGAATGGGGCAGAGGGGCCTCTGCCCAAAGAAGATGCAGTTTACCAACAGGGATATTATTTAGCAGAAGATATACATCGCATGGGTCACCTATGGGGAACCAACACATGCAGAGCACCTACTCCAGTTTCTCCGCAAACTTGTCAGCCACAGGGCTAGGAGGAAGTAATCGAGGGAACACAGAAGGTCCATCCTCAGGGAAATTTGCCGGGGGGGGGGGGGCTGTCGCAAGGAGCGTGAGGTCAGAGAACCAAGTCAGGGTGGACCAGAAGGGTGCTACTAGGACGATCTGCTCCTCGTCCTCCCTGACCTTGCGTCTATACCAAGGGGTGCCTCGGTCATGGCGTACAAAAGTGGGCAGTGGGAGGATTCTCGGGAAGCGAACAGGTGTACCTGTGCCTGCACGAATCGACTCCAAATTAGCTGAAGCACCTGAGGGTGGAGTCTCCACTCTCCCCTGTGGGTAACCTGTCGTGACAGCATGTCCGCTGCAGTGTTGAGGTCGCCCGGGAAGTGAGTGGCTCGCAGCGACTTGAGGTGCTGCTGACTCCAGAGGAGGAGATGGCAGGGGAGTTATGACACACAACGGGAGGTAAACCACCTTGACGGTTGATATATGCCACCGTTGCCGTGTTATCTTTCCGAACCAACATGTGTTGTCCTCATACCCATAGGTAGAAGGACCGAGGTGGGGAGACTCTGGGGTGGCTTTCTTTCTTACGAAGGTTCTTCTTATGCTCTCGCAGTGAGGACATGACCCATCCACGAACGATGTCTCCATATGGGCAGCGCCCAGACATGAAAGATAGTGATTATGGCCGTCAGAAGGCGAGAGATAACAACCACTACCAGGAATAACACACAAACGGAAAGGCATCATTAAAAAGACACATCTTTAAAAAGACATATCCGTGTGCCGCTCTTTTAGAATATACTCTTTTATGGTTCTACCAAAGTGCCCAGGGGCGATCTCTGCAGTGCATCAGTGCAGAGGAGGGAGAAGCCGGTGAAATGCGCCGTCAGATCCAGCAGAGGTAAATGGAAGCCATGGGAAATTAAGCTCAGTGAGCATCGACCGCTCGGCTCCGAAGAGAAAATCTGAATGAGCGGTTCGCATGCCAGCTCCCTTTTTACCCATATGTTCAGGGGAGTGGCATGCAAATACCCATTGGCCTTTTATCAAAGATCAGAGGTGACCCGGGCTTCCAAATAAGACACAACGTCGAGTGAGTGACAGATAGGGAACGTTAACAGCAATGATGGACTTGTTGAATGATCAACAACTACTAAATCAATCAGTACAGCAATTCAGCAGTCATCCATAACCAGTGCAGGGTCAAATATATGGCCTCCACACTTCAGCTAAGCCTGCTCAGGAATATATCTTTAGGGTTGGTTTATTTCCTTCTTTTTTTTTTTTACCCCAGAGAGTGCATCAATCGAAGATATTGCACACACACAGAACTACAAGCAGGGATCCTCTTCAAACCCATCTCCTCTCCTCACTTTTCTCCTCTCAGGTGGTAATGGAGCGGCACTTTATTTTGATAAAGACATCAGGTTGAAACTGACTTAGAGCCTGTCAGCAGTCATAATTGCAGGTCGTTCCCCAGGAAGGCCGGAACAGGACCCTGAGGAGAAAATACAATCAGTTTAAGAGTGCCCTCCTCCCCTTTGCAGCCCAGCACACAGAACTGGATCAGCACCGTTCTGATCGTTTGTTCCAGCCCCTGTGCACTGATTGAAAGCCCCTCCAGCTGAGAGTCCAAAAATATGCCAGAGCTGGTCATCCAGGAAAATACAACTCAGACAGGCAGTGAGTTACAGTGATGTAAGGGTGTCATCAAGCTGTCGCTGTGCGGACTGTGATGGAGGCCATAAGGTGTTTAAAAAGGCTTCAGGCTAAATACAGCAGGGCCAAAAAAGAAAACAAATCCAAAGCATTATTATTATTATTATGTTGGCTAAAGAAATACTGTTGATATACCAACTTGGTTTAGGTATGTGTTAGGTTGGTGTATACTGATCAGACTTACAGCATTCCTGTAACGGACAAACAAATATAACCAAAACCCCAAAGACTTTCATTGACGTAATGTTCAACTTGTTCTATCTAACACTCTCACAACTTGTTAGAACACCATAGCATTGACTAGCAACCATCCAGAACACCATTGTAGCAGCTAAAACAGCATAGTAACTCCGACTGTAGCTACCAGCCATAACAGCCTGGCAAGAAATAAAACTAAAGCAATGTGTACTGTCAGTTCACATTTTTATATACGTAATCCAGAGTATCCTGAAAATATATTTTGCTTGCAGTCCACGTTTCACTTATCACTAAATGTCATACAAAGTCCAGTAGATATATACAAATCTAAATCAATATTTGGTGTGACCACATTTGCCTTCAAAACAGCACCAATTCCCCTAGGTACACCTGGACACAGTTTTTCTTGGTTGTTGGCAGGTAGGATGTTCCAAGCTTCTTGGAGAATTCACTACAGTTTTTCTATTTAGGTTGTCTCAATTTCCTCTGTCTCTCGTGTAATTCCAGACTGCCTGAGTGATAAGTGGAGTGCTCTGTGAGGGCCATGCCATCTGTTGCTGGGCTCACTGTTCTTCTATTGTATTCTATTCCATTTGTAAAAGGATGTTTGGGAGTCTAAAATGTATATTTACTATTGACACACATAAATATCTTAAGACAAACATTTTGCGAAACATCTTATGTGCCTAAAGCATTTGCACAGTACTGTATATATACAGTATAAGTCAGATTACATACACCTTAGCCAAATACATTTAAACTCAGTTTGTTTCACAATTCCTGACATTTAATCATAGAAAACACTCTGTCATAGGTCAGTTAGGATCTAATTTATTTTAAGAATGTGAAATGTCAGAATAATAGTAGAGCGAATGATTTATTTCAGCTTTTATTTCTTTCATCACATTCCCAGTGGGTCAGAAGTTTATATACAATTTGTTAATATTTGGTAGCATTGCATTTAAATTGTTTAACTTGGCTCACGTTTTGTGTATTCCACAAGCATCTCACAATAATTTGTTGAAATGATTTCCCATTCCTTCAGACAGAACTGGTGTAACAGTCAGGTTTGTAGGCCTCCTTGCTTGAACACACTTTTTCAGTTCTGCCCACACATTTTCTATGATTGAGGTAAGGGCTTTGTGATGGCCACTCCAATACCTTGACTTTGTTGTTCTTAAGCCATTTTGCCACAACTTTGGAGGTATTCTTGGAGTCATTGTCCATTTGGAATACCCATTTGCGATGAGCTTTAACATCCTTATTGATGTCTTGAGATGTTTCAGTATATCCACGAAATTTTCCTTCCTCATAATGCCATCTGTTTTGTGAAGTGCACAAGTACTTCCTGCAGCAAAGCACCCCCACAACATGATGCTTCCACCCCCATGCTTCACGGTTGTGATCGTGTTCTTCAGTTTGCAAGCCTCACCCTTTTTTCTCCAAACATAACAATGGTCATTATGGCCAAGCAGTTTAATTAATGTTTCATCAGACCAGAGGAGATTTCTCCAGAAAGTAAGATCTTTGTCCCCATGTGCACTTGCACTGTAGTCTGGCATTTGTGTGGTGGTTATGGAGCAGTGGCTTCTTCCTTTCTGAGCATCATTTAAGGTTATGTAGATATATGACTTGTTTTCATGTGGATATAGATACTTGTCTACCTGTTTCCTCCAGCATCTTCATAATTTCCTTTGCTGTTGTTCTGGGATTGATCTGTTCTTTTCACACCAAACTATGTTCATCTCTAGGAGACAGAATGTGTCTCCTTCCTGAGTGGTATGATGGCTGTGTGGTCCCATGGTGTTTATACTTGCATACTGTTGTTTGTACAGATTAACATGGTACCTTCAGGCATTTGGAAATTGCTCCCAAGG
Organism: Moxostoma hubbsi; assembly: GCA_032164185.1. Classification (NCBI taxonomy): domain Eukaryota; kingdom Metazoa; phylum Chordata; class Actinopteri; order Cypriniformes; family Catostomidae; genus Moxostoma; species Moxostoma hubbsi. The sequence continues at coordinate 26,559,128 of JAVLUX010000016.1, read as the reverse complement.
ATGAACCAGACTTGTGGAGGTCCACATTTTTTTTATTCTGAGGTCTTGGCTTACTTCTTTTGATTTTCCCATGATGTCAAGCAAAGAGGTACAGAGTTTGAAGGTAGGTCTTAAAATACATCCAAAGGTACACCTAAAGTTGACTCCTATCAGAGGGTAATTGGCTAGTTGCCTAAAGGCTTGACATCATTTTCTGGAATTTTCCAAGCTGCTTAAAGGCACAGTTAACTTAGTGTATGTAAAGTTCTTATCCACTGGAATTGTCCATCCATCCATCCATCCATCGTCAACCGCTTATCCTGTGTACAGGGTCGCGGGGGGCTGGAGCCTATCCCAGCTAACATTGGGCGAAAGGCGGGGTACACCCTGGACAGGTCGCCAGTTCATCGCAGGGCCACACATAGACAGACACACACTCACACTCACATCCACACCTAGGGCAATTTTTTTGGAGACACCAATTAACCTAGCCTGCATGTCTTTGGATGGTGGGAGGAAGCCGGAGCACCCGGAGAGAACCCACGCAGACACGGGGAGAACATGCAAACTCCACACAGAAAGGCCGGGGCAACCACTGGAATTGTGATATAATAAATTGAAAGTAACACAATCTGTCTGTTAACAATTGTTGTAGATGTCCTAAAGGACTTTCCAAAACTATAGTTTGCTAATATGAAATCTGTGGAGTGATTTAACAATCAGGTTTAATTACTTCAACGTAAGTGTATGTAAACTTCTGAATTCAGCTGTGTGTGTGTGTGTGTGTGTGTGTGTTTTCCCCCATTTATTTCCTCCATAAGGATTTTTGTAACACTTAACAATAAGGTTTCATTGGTTAATATTTTAAAATACTTTAGGCATCATAAACTAACAATGATTATATTACTGCATTTGTTAATATTTGTTAATGTTAAAATACAATTGTTCCTTGTTTATTCAAGTTAGTTCATAGTTCATTAACTAATGATAACTAATATATATATATATATATATATATATATATATATATATATATATAATTTTACAAATGTATTAGTATATGTTGAAGTTAAAATTTGTTAAGATTAATACATTCTGTAAAAGAAGTGCTCTTTGCTCATGTTATCTAATGTTGTGAAATAATGTTAACATATGGAACCTTATTGTAAAGTGTTACCAGGATTTACAGTATTTAAAGTCTTCATAAAGGCATTCTATGCCATGACACAAACCAACCAACAACGAGGTGAATCACAAGATTGAAGCTTGATTTGAAGCAAAAAATTATTTGAAAACCTGACAAAAATATGAAGGTACAAGATTGTGTACTAAATGTCTTGAATGAGGTAATGAACTCCAATCACATGAAGCTTTGTGAATGGTGTAAACAAAAACAAAAAACTAAAGAAATTTATAAAACTACAGGTTTTAAGTTCATTGTCAAATATTCTGATATATGAAAATATATAAATAGACTGAGTGAGGAAAACTCGACAGCATCATTCACAGTGCATCATGAGATTGGGCGGTTGCTGCAGAGCTTGTTTGGATCTATCTCTCCAGGATCATGGGTAGTATTCTTTTCCAGAAATGAGTGTATTAAACACGATAAAAAAAATGGTTGAAAAAATGCGGACTGATGGCTTCAACAGAAGAATATACTGTAGGATCAATTAACAATCCCAAAGCTCATGGTATAGGACAGATGTGATTTTTGAGACATTTACATGTGCGAGGGGCATAATAATGCATTATGCAAATGTGCCATTAGACAGACCCAAATATTGCCATGACCGCTGTCTCCCATTTGACAATACATTGCAAAACTCTCCTTTTTTCTATTGATTCTCCACTGAGCAACCTAATCCCACCTTCTGAACCAACAATACTCTGTTTCTTTAAAAAGAACTTTAAAAATAAGCTACAAATGGAGATCTGAAAAATTACCATGTCAAATGGGTAGTTTGGTTATCCATGAATTGCATGTAAAAATGCCAACACCCTGGCCTGGTAGACGGAGCTGGCCATTGCCACATTCTTAGCACGCATCTGGTCAGCCTTCTTTTGATTAGACTGATGGTGTCTGCTGGAGTACACTTATTCTGTCAGTCCATTAATACCTCCGGCCAGGGATGGGGGATTCATCAATGGGGGGTGAGAGGGGGGGGGGGGGTGGCTACAGGTGGTTTTGAGCAAGTTTATGCCAGTGTGTATGTGTTTGGTGTTGTATGTGTGATCATATTGGAGAGTGTGATCTTGCACAGGCTCCTCGAGTCCTCAGTCATTTAGCATGCATCAAACAGTGCTTCTGACCCTCTAATCAGTCACACCTGAATTAATGAAGTCACTAGACCCTCATAAGAGAGATAACTAATCTTCCTGTCCCTCTCTTTGTCTCTGATACATGTGCAGTCCTATAGAAAGCAATCTAGAGTTGGGAGCTGCTGAAATACTGTTACTGCCACTGTTTATGTGCATAAGAAAAAGTGTGAGCGTATAATTATATTTTATTTGAGTCTCCAAGTATCTTAATAAAATCAATTCAACCAGCTGCAATGCGCACAATGATTATTGTACACTGCCGACTAGCAGGCCATGAAATTTGTTTGTAAGATTTTGAATATTTAAATACTTAATACATTTCTTGCAGAAAAAAAATGTTTACAGTGTTTTATACAAAGTCCACAACTCTAAATATTATTTTTGTGACAATATATTCCTTTGCATCAATGTACAACATCTATGGAAGGGATTCATTTTTATGACTGCAAGTAATCCTAATTTCAATGCATTTCCTAAATGATTTTAATGAAGTAAACATGTTACACATTCTTAATAACCTCTTAATTCTGGAATGAAAAACACTGATTGACTATCTTGCATTGTCATCCGTTTGAACTGTGCATTGTTGGTGTAATCAGTAGTTCCCAAATTTTGTATTTTTTTTACTTCTTATGTCAGAATGAACACACCCTGAATTCAGACAGTGGGTGCTTCAAACTGAAGGCTGCAGGCTAGTTAGGCTGTGTCCTTCCTAGACCAGTCCTTCTGAGGCTGTAGTCTAGACTGCTCTTCAGCATTCAGAAAATGAGATGGTGTTTTTGTTCATGTTTTGTGTTCATGTCTTTCATTTTGGAAGTCTAGTATAATATTAATAGTAATAATCTAGTAATAGTCTCATTCTAAAGTCATGTGTTTCATGTCATGTGATTTCCTGTTTTATAGTCATGTATTTCCTGGTCATGTGATATCCTGTTTCCCATGTGTCTTGTTTTCATTGGTTTATTGTCTTTTTAACTCGCTACCAGTTCTAGTTTGTCATTGGTTTAACTCTTGTAGTCTTGTTAACTTGTTTATAGTTCTGTCTGTTCATTGGTTGTTCATTGGTTATCCTTGTCCGTGTATTTAAACCCCAATGTTTGCCATGGTCCTTTTTCCGGTATTGTTAATTTAACGTTGTTTGGTAGTTAAGTCAAGTTCATGTTTATTTTTTTGTTTACAGTTTAAACACGGTTCTTCACATCATGGTAAATGGTCTGCACTTATATAGCACCTTTTAACCATAGCGGTTCTACAAAGCGCTTTAGTACTGTGTCTCATTCACCCATTCACACGCACACTCTCACACAGCAATGACAGCAAGCTAACATGCAAGGCTTTAGCTTGCCATTGCGAGCAACTTGGGGTTCATTGTCTTGTCCAAGGACAATTCGGCATGTGGATTCATGTGGGCCGGGAATTGAACCACTAACCCTGTGATTAGTGGACAACCTGCTCTACCACCTGAGCCACAGCCACTCCATCATCGTCTAATCTAACTGTCATTGCCGAGCTACGTTACACCCTGCTACATAACTGTTCTAAGAAGTCAGCATGTCAAATAAGTCAAAATCCTCGTGCTCTGGAGATATTAAAAGACACTTACATGCTCAAACTGATACCTCGGATGGGCCCGCAGACCAGGGACTCGTAGCGGACTTGGAGGATTTTGCTGTAATACGTCAATCGATGGAAGTGCAATTCTCTGAATTGGTTACAAGGATCGGGGATGTTGAGAGACATATTGATTATCTCTAGTCATCAGAGAGGGAATTAGCTGCCAATCCACTAGACCAAAGTAGATTTGGAATGTGTTTGGGAAAATTCTTGTTGGAATTCCTGAACATGAAGACGTTCCTAGACGAGCTCTTCCCGAGTCTGCTCAACATAACAGGCCATAAACTGGAAATTGAGTGAGCTCACAGAGTCCCAGCTTGGAGATCGGCTGAGGGAGACAGGTCCCGATCAATTCTGGTCAAATTTCTGAGATCATCCGATAAAGATCTCGTGTTACGTGAGGCAAGGAGCAAAGGAAAACTTTCTTGGAAACACCACAGCATTTTCATACTCCCAGACTTTACACATTCAACAAGAGAGAAACTTGATCGATTCAAGGAATGCAAGAAACACTTACATCAATGGAGGATCACTTTTGCACTGATGTTTCCAGCCAAGCTGAGAATAGATGCTAAGGATGGCCACAAAATATTTACATGCCCACCGAAAGCATTGACTTTCATAGAGACAACGGGGTGAGTAAACCATTTGATGTTTTTTCATGTGGTCCCCGGGTGAGCTCGTCTCGCTGAGCATACACTTGACTGTCTGAGGAAGCTGGGCACCATTTTGTTTCTTTTTGTGTTGGTTCCACCTAGCGGCAGGAGTTTGTTTTGTGGAATAACACTCCTTCAGGACAGTTGTGGATGAAGCTGCTCATTCTTTGTGCTTACGCCTCCTATTGCTTGAGTTTGTTTTGTGGGGTATTTTTTGCAGGACATTGGAGTGACTAGGTCATTGTTGCACTCATGTAACAGCCGAATGAGCAGGCTCACTGAACATTTGTTTGACTGCCCGAGGAAACTGAACAGCTTTTTTGTGTGTGTGTGCAACAAATCTACACACTCTTTGTGCTTATGCCTCCTATTGGAAGGATTAGGTCATCTACTGTACTCATGAACAGCCGGCTCACTGAACATTTTTTTGTTTTGTTTTGGTAATTAAGGCCTTGGGGCCAGATGACTTTCCACTGAATTTTTTAGATCTTATGCTACAGAACTGGACCCACTTTTGTTAGAATTTTATATGGAATCATTAAAGATTGGAAAGCTCCGCCAACCATGACACAAGCACAGATTAGTCTGATTCTTAAAAAGGACAAAGATCCAAGCGGGTGTAAGAGTTACCGTCCAATTTCCCTGATCCAGCTGGACGTTAAAATATTGTCAAAAATCCTGGCTAACTGATGAAGTAAAGTTATTACATCTCTTATACATATAGATCAGGTCAGGGCCGCAGCTCTTCTGATACTTTAGGCGTTTCATCAATATCATGTGGTCAGTGGTGAATGATCAGACTCCGGTCGCGGCCATCTCACTTGATGCCGAAAAGGCATTTGATATGGTAGAATGGGATTGACTTTTAAGTTTTTGGAAATTCATGGATTAAGATACTTTACCTATACACCCGGTAGCACCGGTACAAACATATTGATTAATTTAAGATTATTTTACTCTGGATATGGGCACCCGGCAGGGTTGCCCTCTTTCCCCATTTTTGTTCTTTCTTGCCCTGGAACCATTTGTAGCTGTGATAAGAAAGGAAGATGATTTTCCAGGGGTGATGGCGGGAGGTGTGGCGCATATGCTTCTGCTTTAACGCAGATTATATTTTAGCATTCGTCTCTGACCCTAATAGATCTAATAGAGTTAATTGGTCTAAATCTGAAGCTTTGGCTCTGACAGCGTACTGTCTGATAACGGCTTTTCAGCTGGGCACCTTCCAGTGGCCCAAACAGGGTATTAAGTATTTGGGTATTTTATTTCCAGCAAATGTGTGTGATTTAGTTACACTTCATTTTGACCCCTTAATAAAAAGATTTTCGTTCAATGTGGACAGGTGGGCTTCATTGCATTTATCGATGTTTGGGAAGGTTAATGTTAATAAAATGAATTGAATTCCTAAATTCATCTACCTGCTACAGTCACTCCCTATAGTTGTCCCCATAGCAAAGTCCTTCATTTGGAATGGTAAACGTCCCAGATTACATTTCATTAAGCTGCATAGGCTGATTGACAATGGTGGGCTAGGCCGCTCAGTCTCAGACAACTGGCTCATTGGTCACTTCCACCTGAGAGACTCCATCCCTGCTTTTGTATTGAACAGGAAGTTATTGCCCCAATTTAGCCATTGCAAAGCCTTTCTATCAAACTAATTGGAGAAGTTAAGTTACACCCTGTTATCTCGCATTTACACTTGGTATGGACAAAAGTGTCCAGAGTGTTTAATTCGGACATTCATTTAAATGTTTTCTTGAGTATATGGATGAACCCAAAATTAAGTATTAATATGTCCCCATCCTTCTGGTCAGAGCTGATTGTGAGGGGGGTAACTGCACTGCACTATAGATTATGGGAGAACAATTTAAACTTGGTATAGGAGGAAGGAGTGTGGGCTAAGATTCTAAAAAACATCAAGTCTGCATCTAGAGATCCAAGGGTGTGCCTTTACATTGATTTTATTGGACCCCCTTTAGATTGTATAGGCTTGGTCTTAAAGACACACCCACCAGTTTGTGGTGCCAGTCAGAGGATGGAAACATAATCCATGTCTTTTGGGGGGGTGTTAACATCCAGGAGTTTTGGTTGACAGTTCAGAGTCTTGTATATGATGTATTGTGTACTCGGCTTTCATTTTGCCTCAGACTCTGTATTTTGGTGCGATGGAGCAGTCATCAATGTTGAGAATAGGCACATAAGAGTTGGGTCCTAACTAGCATCATGATCATCAGACAGGATGTATATATATATATATATATATATATATATATATATATACATTTTTTTTTAATCTTTAATATGTCATATGTGTCTATAATCATGTGTATATACTTTATGTGACAACAGGGATGTTTGTTGTGGATCAGGGTGGGGTTGGGGATTGTTAGGGGTGGTTGTGGAGTTTAAATTTTTGAATGAATAAAAAAAAAAACATAAATAAATAAATATATATAATAAATATATATACACTCACCTAAAGGATTATTAGGAACACCATACTAACACTGTGTTTGACCCCCTTTCGCCTTCAGAACTGCCTTAATTCTACGTGGCATTGATTCAACAAGGTGCTGAAAGCATTCTTTAGAAATCTTGGCCCATATTGATAGGATAGCATCTTGCAGTTGATGGAGATTTGTGGGATGCACATCCAGGGCACGAAGCTCTCGTTCCACCACATCCCAAAGATGCTCTATTGGGTTGAGATCTGGTGACTGTGGGGGCCATTTAGTACAGTGAACTCATTGTCATGTTCAAGAAACCAATTTGAAATGATTCGAGCTTTGTGACATGGTGCATTATCCTGCTGGAAGTAGCCATCAGAGGATGGGTACATGGTGGCCATAAAGGGATGGACATGGTCAGAAACAATGCTCAGGTAGGCCGTGGCATTTAAACGATGCCCAATTGGCACTAAGGGGCCTAAAGTGTGCCAAGAAAACATCCCCCACACCATTACACCACCACCACCAGCCTGCACAGTGGTAACAAGGCATGATGGATCCATGTTCTCATTCTGTTTATGCCAAATTCTGACTCTACCATCTGAATGTCTCAACAGAAATCGAGACTCATCAGACAAGGCAACATTTTTCCAGTCTTCAACTGTCCAATTTTGGTGAGCTCTTGCAAATTGTAGCCTCTTTTTCCTATTTGTAGTGGAGATGAGTGGTACCCGGTGGGGTCTTCTGCTGTTGTAGCCCATCCGCCTCAAGGTTGTGCGTGTTGTGGCTTCACAAATGCTTTGCTGCATACCTCGGTTGTAACGAGTGGTTATTTCAGTCAAAGTTGCTCTTCTATCAGCTTGAATCAGTCGGCCCATTCTCCTCTGACCTCTAGCATCAACAAGGCATTTTTGCCCACAGGACTGCCGCATACTGGATGTTTTTCCCTTTTCACACCATTCTTTGTAAACCCTAGAAATGGTTGTGCGTGAAAATCCCAGTAACTGAGCAGATTGTGAAATACTCAGACCAGCCCGTCTGGCACCAACAACCATGCCACGCTCAAAATTGCTTAAATCACCTTTCTTTCCCATTCTGACATTCAGTTTGGAGTTCAGGAGTTTGTCTTGACCAGGACCACACCCCTAAATGCATTGAAGCAACTGCCATGTGATTGGTTGATTAGATAATTGCATTAATGAGAAATTGAACAGGTGCTCCTAATAATCCTTTAGGTGAGTGTATATATATATATATATATATATATATATATATATATACTGTGTGTATATATATATATATATATATATATATATATATATATATATATATATATATATATATATTAAGATTCAACTTGTCATTGTGCAGAGTACAGGTACAGAGCCAATGAAATGGAGTTGTTTTCGCATATCCCAACTAAGCTGTGGTCAGAGTGCAGGGTCAGCTATCCCCTGGAGCAGGTAGGGTCAAGTGCCTTGCTCAAGGGCCCAACAGTGGTATCTTGACGGTGCTGGGGCTTGAACCCCTGACCTTTTGGTGAGTAACCCAGAGCCTTAACTGCTGAGCCATATATATTAGGGCTGTCAATCGATTAAAATTTGTAATTGGATTAATTCATCGCATTTAATCGCATATACAAATATTTGCTAAGAAAGCCCATCATATAACAATACTTGAATATATAATGATGAAGAAAATCATAAAGAAATTATAATGGAAGGTTGTTTTGATTAAAATTCAGTTTTTTAAAAAAGGTGAAAAGGGATTGGGGTAAAAGCCACCTAGAGGGTTTAAAGTGTTAAATAGTTACAGGTCGCAATTTGTCAACTAATGCAAATAATTTTGAGACAGCAAGATGCTTTTTTTGTAACAAATTAAGATGATGCTTACTCAAACTAACAACTTCAGAAAAAGTCAACCATTGCCTGTCAATTTCTAACACATTTGGTATTTTATAACATCTTAAGTATTCATATAAACAAACTAATCTCAGTTATGATTTAATAAATCAATGGGAACAAACTTTGAACATTTTATTTCCCCCACTTAAGAAAAACAAAGTTTAATAGGCGCCTTTAGCTCCTGCAACGGGGGACATTTTTACCCCATATAATATGGTTTCACTTTTTGAAAAATGTTTGATTTAAGGACCTTATACAAAACTGAAAATGTTAAAAAAAGTATTTTGTCTAAAAAGAAATGTGTTATTTTCAGGGATATTCATTAGCTACATAAATTTGCAACATTTAAAAAAATAAAATAAAATAAGATCAAATTGCCTCAAAATCAGCCTTTAGACATTAAACACAATGATCTCATGGAACAGGAATTGTTTGCAGTGCATAGTGACAAGCAAGTGTTTAGGAAAATCCTGTGGTAGGTTTAGCGTTAAAGGAGAAAATAAAATCAATAGAACCTTTTACCCCATGTGGCCTTTAGTCCCGTTGTACCCTATTTCACCTCGCAGTGTAGCTCATAAGCCTAGCTGTAGGCAGTTACCAAGCAATGTATGTAAACCAATTAAATGTAATGTTGGCTCATTGAAGGAATATTCCGAGATCAATAGAAGTTAAACTCAATAGACAGAATTTCTATCTCACGAAAATCATGTTAACACTAATAGAAGACATTTTTTATGTCTAGTGGCTATACTTTTGAAACATTGAGTATTTTAAAGTTTACGGAGTTTAAGAATTGTAAATGCCTGTGACAGCAGGCATGTGGTCAAGAGCCTGTCCGGAGAGAAGGAAGCAGTAAGGGCACTTACGCCTGAGCTAAATTATGTCTAACAGCTTTCTCTGATTTCAGTGAGCATGGGGAGAACGGATAAAACACCCACGCCATGAGCAGTGAGGAGAGAGAGTCACACGTCAGTCCAGTGTTGATGTATTCTGTGAAATGAGAGAACTATATGACGTTAAGAAGTTATGTTTGCTGAGTGTTTTCTGTTAATTGTGAAGCTGTGAGCACTGCTGTGTGGCCATTAAATCCTTACCTGAGAAGAGCAACTCGTCTTTGTGTCCTCCCTAACAGCCTTAACCCTTTACACTGGTGCCGAAACCCGGGAAAATCCAAGTATACGCCATGAAGCCCTCCCAGTTGGCCGAGATCCTCCAGTCCCTTGCTGGGACACACCAACAGTCCCTGGTTGAGCTGCGCCAAGACCAGGGCCGACGGTTCTTTGAAATCCTGCTGGCTCAAGCAGAGGACCGGCACACGATCCAGAGCCTCCTTGCTAAGGAGAGAGCCCCGGCTGCAACCCCCGACATCTGCACCCCCCCCCCCCCCCCCCCCACGCTTCTGAAAATGGGGGCGGAAGATGATGCTGAGGCCTTCATCGACCTCTTTGAAAGAACGGCAGAGATCTGGGGCTGGCCGCGTGAACAATCGGTGGCCAGGCTCCTTCCATTACTGTCCAGGGAAGCCCAACTTGCTGCCCAACAGTTGCCGGAAGCTAATCTCCTGACCTATGCAGACCTGAAGAAGGCCATCCTGCAGCGGGTGGATCGCAGTGCGGAACAGCATCGCCAGCTGTTTCGGTCTTTGAAGCTGGGGAAAAAATTACCATCCGTTTGCTTTCTCTTAGTGGCTCCGAGACACGTGCCAGAAATGTCTGCTGGCAGGGGACCCTGACGTCGGGGGAGTGATCTACCAGGTGGTACGGGAGCAGCTGATTCATGGACTGCCGAAGGGGACAGCAGAATAGGTCCAGTGCCACCGCCCGGCGTTGCTGGAGGAAGCTGTCCAGCTTGCAGAGGACCACTTGGTGGCGTACCCGAGAGCGGAAGACCCCTGTTCTCTCTCTCTCTCTCTTCCCCCTCCCCCTGTGTGTTCCCCCACCCTCCCCCTCATTCAGCTCTCTCCCCAGAGCTCGTTCCTGCCCCGCGGAGGCGAGGAGCTCCGCCAATGCGAAAACTTTCCCGCGCAAGGCAGTAGACATCCCCCACCTCTACAGCACCTCCCCCTCAGGTGGAAGTGTCCACCGACACAGGTGCGGAGGGCTGCGGGGATCCGGGGCACTTCCGGGATCAATGCCTTGTGATGGAGCTGGGGACTGTGGTCCGGATCTCTGACACCCCGCAGGCTGCCCCCGACCGAGCAGGAGCGTACCAGATACCGGTAAGGGCCAAGGGGGGTACTCACCAAGCATTGGTGGACACAGGTTTCAATCAAACCACAATCCACCAACACTTGGTTCAACTCGAGGTGTTGGGCACAGCTAAAATGGTAAGTGTGAGGTGTGTGCATGGGGACATTCACAAATACCCTGTAGTGACCTTGGTGATTAAATTTAGGGGAACAAATCATAGAGTGGAGGCCGCGGTTAGTTCCCGCCAAATTTAGAAATGTACTTAAGGGAATGTGTGCAGATGGGTCCTGCATAAAAGCAATGAGATGTGATCTGATCTGTGCGATGCTTTGGCAGGGGAGGCGGAGCTGGGGCCGTCTTCGTCGGCTCCAGGTCATGATGACGTGAGGGGGAGAGAGGTGGTGGCCCTCCCTCCTCAGGGGATTTCCCTCTGGAGCAGTTGCGAGACAAGACCCTCAAGCACGCCTTTGACCAAGTAAGAGTGATTGATGGTCAACAACTCTGCCCAAATGTCGCACTCTCATATCCATATTTTACAATTATAAACGAGCGGTTGTACAGAATGACGCAGGACTCTCAAACAAAGGAAGATACAACCCAGCTCTTAATACCGCGGAGCCACCTGGAAATGGTTTTCCAGGCGTCTCACTACAATCCGATGGCGGGTCACCTAGGGGAAAAAAGACATGGAACCGCTTAATGTCTTACCGGCAATGTCCGCAGGTGGTGTGCGGCTTGCCGTGAATGTCAGCTGGTAAATCCACTGGCCACCCCAAAAGCGCCATTGTGCCCCCTCCCACTGATCGAGGTCCCCTTCGAGAGAATTGGAATTGACCTCGTTGGGCCATTAGAGCGGACAGCAGGCGGACATCGCTTTGTATTAGTCCTAGTGGATTATGCAAAGCGATATCCGGAAGCAGTGCCTCTAAGCAACATCTCAGCACGCAGTGTTGCAGAGGCACTCTTCAAAATAATCTCTAGGGTGGGGGTTCCGAAAGAAATCCTTACCGACCAGGGCACAACCTTTATGTCACGTACACTACGCGAGCTTTATGAATTAATGGGTATTAAATCGATTCGCAGCAGCGTTTACCATCCACAGACAGATGGCCTGGTGGAGCGATTTAATAAAACCCTCAAGAACATGATTCGAAAATTTGTGCACCATGATGCTAGGAATTGGGATAAATGGCTCAAACCCCCTGTTATTTGCAGTACGAGAGGTCCCACAAATCTCTACCAGCTTCTCCCCGTTCGAGCTGCTGTATGGGCTGCGCCCGCACGGGTGCTTGACGTCATCCGCAAAGCTTGGGAGGAGGTACCTTCAAATAGCAAAAATTAAATTCAGTACGTTCTTGATCTTAGAGCAAAACTCCACACATTTGGGCAACTAACACAGGAGAATTTGCTCCACGCTCAAGAACGTCAGTGCTGACTGTTTGACAGGGGAGCTCAGCTAAGGGAATTTGCACCAGGAGATAAAGTGCTCGTATTACTCCCAACATCGACCTCTAAATTACTCGCCAAGTGGCAAGGACCCTTTGAGGTCACACAATGAGTCGGGAACTCGATTATGAGGTAAAACGAACCGATAGAGGGGGCGCACGTCAAATATATCACCTGAACCTCCTGAAATTATGGAGGAAGTGGTCCCTGTGACGTTGGCTACGGTAGTAGAGGGTGGAGCTCGGGCCAGAGGTAAACACAAAACCTATTCATAACACACTGATCACTTAAGGAGAACACCTCTCACCGTTTCAGCTCGCAGAGGTTGCCAAGATGCAGCAAGAATTTGCGGACGTGTTCTCCCCTCTACCGGGTCAAAAGAACATCATCCAGCACCACATCGAGACCGAACCGGGAGCAACTCGTCTTCATGTCTTCCCTAATAGCCTTAACCCTTTACAGTGCTTAACTGTAAACTAGATAATTATTATTTTTAAAGTTTCAATAAGTTTTAATTATTGTCTTGTAGTAATCAGCATTATGCACGGGCATTGATTACATAGATTCAAAACAAGCAAGTAACACCCCCCCCCCCCCCACCCCTCCCCCACAATATCATGATCAATGGAAACATGGGCACATGCAACCCCCCCCCGCCCCCCTTTTATTGAACCTGGAATTTTGCTTAAATACAGAATGTGAGATCACAGGTTTGTTTTCACTCTCTAATTTACATTGGCTTTATATATGGCTTATCCTGTCGGAACTATCCATTTTAAAATATGCTGAAAGTGTCATCCACAAAAAAGGCTAGGCACAAGTGGTTTTTGCGAAATCACGAGCACAAAGCACTAATATGGCTGGGTCAAGTGCTATTTAATTCTGAGGTTCTTCTCCAGTTATTGCACCGCCTACCTCCTATTAAATAGTAAATTGCCTGCCAAGCACCATCGATATAAACAAAGACAGCACATTCATAAGAAGTTGGTAGTATAAATGGACAGTATGCAGTGAATTAGAAGAATAGAAAAATAGACTAATGTGTTATTTTTTGCATTAACTGCATGCTTGTTGAATGTCTTGCATATATTTTTTATGACAGTGGCACACTCCTTTTATTGGCATGGAAAATGTGATTCTTTTCAGAATTTGGATGTATTCTTTGTTAAACTATAGAGAATGTACTGTTAGTGTTATTAATAATTTTCACCTAATGAACCACAAATTATGGTTAGTAGGCTATTAATTATTATTACCAGTTGATTTTGAGAAATTACACTTCAAATAAAACAAAACTATAATCAAAAATAACAAAGTGGTCAAAAAATCAAATCCAAACCTTTTACACTCTCCAACTTCTCCACCAGCACCATTTGATCACCATTAAAATCACTCTGTGGCAACAGGTGGAAAAATACAAACTTAAATTAGATCATAAATACAATTGTAAATATAAACATAATATTAATATACATTTTATAATAAATAAAACAAATTAATGACCTATAGATAGTTTAACACAAAATTTATACATTTATGATTGTAAATGGTCTGCACTTATATAGCGCTTTTTTAACCTTAATGGTTTTGAAAGTGCTTTAAACTTTGACTCACTCACACATTCACACACACACCAATGATGGCAGAGTTGCCATGCAAGGTGCTAGCCTGCCATTGGGAACAACTTGGGGTTCAGTGTCTTGCCCAAGGACGCTACGGCATGTGGAGTCATGTGGGCGAGGAATCGAACTGCCAATCCTGCGATTAGTGGCCAACCCGCACTTCCACCCCATATGGACATATTGTCATGGACATAATTTGATGTTCCACAATATTTTCAGCATTTGGAAATCAATTTTATTACCACCTGCTGGTGGAATGTCCAAAATACAAATGTAGGAACTAAATTGAGCCTGTGCTGAAACCAGACCTGCTTTTGAAACATCTTAGAGCAATGACCTATTACTCAGGAAAATGGCAAATTGTGCTTTGCTTCACTTCATTTACAAACAATACACCTACAGTTTGCATGCATACACCCACAGATAGTGCAAACACTCCCACCCACGGCCACTTGTGCTTTGCGCTGGCACAAAAATTGCACTAAGAATTAGTACTCTCACGAAAATTGGATAAGACGTTGCACACAATTGTCGTGCATTGCACTGCACTTTGGGCACTCAAGAAAATAGAGCCCTATACATATATAGGTAATATATATAGATAATGTGACGATACTGTTGAAACTTCTTTCCCAAGATACAGAGCTAAGATTTTCCATTTACAAGTCTGGCGTTTGCTCAAGAACAAACAAAAGTTTACCTGTGAACACTGGCAGGCCAGCACTATGTGCTTCTGAATTTTCAGCCTTGTTTTAACACACCGTCTGGATAGCTGATTTCTGATAAGGTTAATGCTAGTCTTAAACCTTAACTTTGTTCGTTTTTGTGTGGTTCAGAGGGTCATACAAACAACAAAGAGAGAAAGAGTCAAGGAGCATGTCCCTTTCTTATCCCTTACACATTCCTTGTCTATCCCTCTCTCCCTTTCTTTTTTCTCTCTCTTCCTATGTATCTCTCCATGGCTTCTGTCTCGGAAAACAGCGCTAATATAGATTAGTTTGGAAATTCATTACCCTTCCATTATCTCACACTAAGCGCCATGCTTTAATGGCTCCCCAGGGAAACAGAGGACGATACAAGAGCTAAGGAAGAAATCTTCAGCAATAAGAGAGAGAGAGAGAGAGAGGGAGAGAGAGAGAGAGAGAGAGAGAGAGAGAGGAAACATATGCAGCACAAGGCCTTAAATAAACTGAAACATATGTCTCTGCCAATCAGATCTGGAGATACGCATCAAAATTTTCCTCTCAATCTCTCTGCACAGACAACCTTTATATGATTAGGAAATATAAGAAAAAATCTAAAACAATTTAAAAATTATGTTATTATTATTAGTATTATTAAGGCATCCACTTAAAGGCACTGTGACACCTATTTCAGTGATATCTGCAAGCAAGTGGGGACATATTATGCATGGTATTAGAAAATCACTTAGAGCACCATTAAATTTAATAATTTTTTAATAGCTTTTGTATGACTTACCTTGAACTTTGTGAATGAGAACTTTTCACTCTCTCTAAGAAGGCATCAGACAAAGAAGATCCTATTGAAAAAAATGCCGTTTTGACAGACACAGTCTAAGACTCTTTAAAATCTTTCTTTCAAGAGAGTCAGATAACCACATATCAACAAAAGCAACAAAAAAAGGTTTCAAAGACACATCTGGTGTATTTTGTGAATTGATGAAAACTTGAAAAAATAGTAAATAATTAAATAAATAATAATACAAATCTTGCATACACCTAAATGATAGAAATTTTCAATATTGCTTATTTTTATTGACAAACATAGTCAATATAGTGCTTGCAAATACTAACCAGAATTTTCAGCTGAGGGAACTAAGTTGTTGTAGCAATAACCAGGAAGTAACATAAAAATAAAACAGAGCCACAGGCTATGCTAATGAGTGTTGTTTCATTTGAATTACACTTAGAAAACAAAAATAAGCGAAAACACAACGTAACTATGCTAGTTTTGTTAAAAGCCCTTGCATGTCTGGTGGTGGATAGAATTACTTGTTAGATTCGATCAAAGTTAGAGCAGATACTGGCCTGTAAACCAGAGGAAGAATAATTCACACCCACTCAGAACTCAAAACACAATCAACAGGTCCAAAACCTTACAACTCACCCAGATACAGTACATATATTTCCTATTCCACTCTATGGTAGTTTTAACCTAAGTTTGAATTATTCCACAAAGCTTGTTTATACTGAAATGTCTTTGACAACTATGCCTTTTCACATGGGTTAGTTGTATTTTTCATAAGAAACTGTATTACATTAGTATCACATAATCAGCCTGCTATCTTATATATATATATATATATATATATATATATATATATATATATGGACTTTAAAATGGACGTTTTACTCATTAATATTACAGTTTTAACAATATAATTTGTTTAAACATTGGCCACTAAAAATTGTTTATTAATTTAAACCATGATGTTTACTACACAACTAATAATGGCATTATACTCATGTTGTTTAGACAGAAGTTTACTGGCCCCAAAGTAAGCCTTGTTTCTTCCAGAGTTATTTTTTCACCATTAACCAACATCTTATGGAGAGTTTTTGTTCCGTGAAAGTGTCACCCTTGGCTTGCCCACTGGGGGCCTAAATACAAATATTATTTACCTATTTAGGCACAATCACGTTTTTATCAAACCACACAATGGTGACTCTAAGACATTACAGCTTTATATATATATATATATATATATATATATATATATATATATATATATATATATTTACTGGCAGCCAAACGTTAGGAATAATGTACAGATTTTGTTCTAATGGAAAGAAATTGGTACTTTTATTCAGCAAAGTGGCATTCAGCTGTTCACAATGTATAGACAGGACATTAATAAAGTGAAAAATTACTATTACAATTTGAAAAAAAATGTAAGAACTTCTTAAACTTCTTCAAAAAATCCTCCATGTGCAGCAATGACAACTTTGCAGATCCATTAAACTGGTGTTGAGTGGGTAGAATTTAATGAAGCTGTCAGCTGAGGACATGCGAGAAACTAGAGAAAGCTGTTTTTTTGTTGTTGACATTTTTTTACCTAATATTGACCTTAAGACATGCAAGTGTGTTGTATACTTTGGCAACTCAAAAACAAACACAAAGACAATTTTAAGCTTCACTTAACGAACCAAATAGCTTTCAGCTGTGTTTAATAAAATGGTAAGTGCTTTTCTAGTACCAAATTAGCAATTTAGCATGATTACTCAAATAATAATACAATATATATATATATAAAAATAAAAAAAAAATTCAAATAGTGATGGTAATGTCCTGACTATACTTTGTGATCAGTTGAATGCCATGTTGGTGAATTAAATTACCAATTTCCTTCCTAAAAAGCAAAATCTGTAAATTATTCCAAACTTTTTTCTGCCAGTGTATATACAGTATATAGAGTTGTGGCAGGGCGGAGGGTGTTGCCGGGTTTAGGCTGATGAAGCCCAAGAGGGATAAAGGCAACCGGAGACGGCAGTGCGACAGAGAGATTGTTACGGGCAGCTGTTCGACACCCGTGTGTATTTGTCTTTTTGGTTAAGTTTATCATTAAATTATAATTTATATTGTCTGTCAGTTCTCGCCTCCTCTCCATTGAACTGTGTTACAAGAATATATGGCATAATTTCCTGTAACGCTGCTTTGAAATTATGTCTGTTGTGAAAAGTTCTATACAAATAAAAATGACGACTTATTATTAAGAAGTGTATGTTAGCTTGTGTACTTAAAACAGAATTTAAGATTTTTAGGATTTTATTTCAGGCCTCCTTTAAACAATGCAAATTAATGTACTCCATTATTTGATGGTCCAAAATGCATATTTAGGGTGCATCAAAATAATCCAACTGACTCCAGTCAACAAATACATTTCTTCTGAACCCAAACGATTGATTATTTTTAGAAACAAAACAATACTTATATACTTTTTAACTACAAATGTTCGCTTCCGTACATCTCTGTGATGCGCGCTCATGAGAATGATGACATAAGCTTGATGGTAAGGTCATATGTCACGTGGACGAGGCAGGAAGTGCTTCATTGTTTACAAAAGAAACTTGCACAGACCAAGTGACGTTCACAAACTAAAACAGTCCAAAACAATTTCAAAACAATATAGGATAAAAAAAAATATTTCCGAATAATAATTAAAAAAAAAAAAACATTACTGCAGTAAATAACCATCCTTTATTTCAGAGCAATGTTATTGCGTTATCTACTTGTGCTATTTCTTTAGCAGATATATATAGGCTATATGACTGTCATGACTGTCAAGCCCCACAAGTTGTAGTTAGTGAAGCTTCACAAACTGAAGAAGAGGTAACAGGCAAAACAGCAGAGCAAGCAATAAACAGATATCGACAAAGATCAAGAGAAAATACAGACAGGTAAATAAATACTGTGAGTCCTTTGTGTTACTTGACAGTGAGCATCAAGGTGAGTTATTTATGCTGGCAGTGATGAGTGAGTGAATTGAGTAAAGGTGCGGTGAATTAGAAATATGGTGATGAGGAGGGGAGGCGTGACAATGACAACGTTTTCACACATACCTGAGTTCGCTGGAAAAACAGCACGGGGACAGCCGATGAATTCAGATATCGACCCTTGGTGGTCTGAAATCCTCAGGGGTAAAATGTTCACTGCACACCCTCCAACATTTGAGAAAATGTAGGGGTGTACTGATGTCCAGGTCCAGCGTGAGTCGTGTGGATTATTTTGATGCAACCTAAATATGCATTTTTGTAACGATCCACACCGTCTTTGGTTTGTGTACCTTTTATTTTAAGTTCTGGCACCTTTTATGTTCCATATTGTTCTTTGTTTATGCACTCTTATTTTAAGTTTTGGCACCTTTTATGTTCCGTATTGCCTTTTGTTTTATGCACTCTTATTTTGAAGTCTTGTCATGTCCTGTTTTCCCTCCTTGTCTATGTGTCTGGTTTTCATTGGTTTATTGTTTGATTACTTTATTATCAGTTCTAGTTTTGTTATTGGTTTAAGTTAATTGCCTCATTATCTTGTTTTGAGTTCTGTTTGCCCATTGGCTTTAGTTTCCCTTTGGTTTTGTATTTAGGCCCTCATGTTCACCTTGTCCTTTGTTGGTCGTTGTTTAATGTTTGGTGTTTCATGTTCAGTCCATGGTTGTTCCCGAATCCTACCTTAGTCCGTGTTCCTGCCTATGCCCTCCTTGGAAAATTCCCCGTGTTATTATCTTGTGTTAATGTCTTTATTTTTCCCCTCGTGGACGTTTCATTTGTTCCTGTGTTTCTACTTCCCTTTACTTTGTGACTTTGAATAAAGCTGCACCTGGATCCTTACTCCCTCGTCTGCCCACTTCATTACAGAACGACCAACCACAATGGATCCAGCAGCCTTCACTGCCCAACAGGCGAATCTCCTGCTTCTCGGCCTCAAACAGGAGGAACGCCCAATAGAGGCCCACGTCCGTGAGTTTCTCGAGCTGGCCAATTTATCTGACTTCCCGGAGTTTCTCTTGGTCGGTTTCTTCAGGGCCAATCTTGACAGTTCATTAAAGGAGCGGCTACCACCAGCGACCCCTTGCTGGACGCTCATTGACTTCCTCGAAGAGACCCTGAGGATCTGTGGCTCTCCTTTCACTGTGGGTGTTGCAGAGGAGGACGCTACCTCTCCTCCCACAGTGGTCACCTCCCAGCCTTCCATGATTCGTTCCTCCACGCCTGCCACGGCCAACGAGCCAACGCCCACGCCTGCCACGGCCAACGAGCCAACGCCCACGCCTGCCACGGCCAACGCGTTGCCAGCCTCGTCCGTCCCAGAGCCGGCGTTGCCAGCCTCGTCCGTCCCAGAGCCGGCGTTGCCAGCCTCATCCGTCCCAGAGCCAGTGTTGCCAGCCTCGTCCGCCAAGAGGAGGAGGAGAAGAGGAAAGGCTTCCGCTCTCCAGTCTCCGCCTTCCACGGCTCCGTCCTCAGAGCCAGCGCCTGTGGCCTCGACCGTCCAAGAGCCAGAGCCAGCGCCTGTGGCCTCGACCGTCCAAGAGCCAGAGCCAGCGCCTGTGGCCTCGACCGTCCAAGAGCCAGAGCCAGCGCCTGTGGCCTCGACCGTCCAAGAGCCAGAGCCAGCGCCTGTGGCCTCGACCGTCCAAGAGCCAGAGCCAGCGCCTGTGGCCTCGACCGTCCAAGAGCCAGAGCCAGCGCCTGTAGCCTCGACCGTCCAAGAGCCAGAGCCAGCGCCTGTAGCCTCGACCGTCCAAGAGCCAGCCCCCCTTGAGCTTCCCAGAGCTCCGCCTCCCGAGCTTCCCAGAGCTCCGCCTGAGGCCATCTCCTAAGCCTCCTGACCCTGCCCTAGCCTTGTGGCCATCCCCTAGACCTCCTGACCCTGTCCTAGCCCTGTGGCCATCCCCTAGACCTCCTGACCCTGTCTTAGCCCTGTGGCCATCCCCTAGACCCCCTGACCCGATCCCTGCCCTATGGCCGCCTCCCTGGCCACCTGACCCGGTCCCTGCCCTACGGCCATCTCCCTGGCCTCCTGACCCAGTCCCTGGCCTATGGATGCCTCCCTGGCCCCCTGACCTAGTCTCGACCCCGCAGCTGCCTCCCAGACTTCCCGACCCGGTCCCCTCCTTCAAGTCGTCCCCTCGGTCCCCTGGGCATCTGCCTGGCCTCCTTGGTCTCCTGACCTCCCACCTGTTCTGTCATGGTCTCTCTGTCCTAGTCTTGTCCCTCTGTGCCCCTCGTGTCCCCTTGATCTGCCTGTTCGTCCCTGTTTTCCGTTGTCGTTTTGCCCCTCCTTTGGTTAGGAGCATCTGGGATCCGCTCCTTAAAGGGGGGGGCTCTGTAACGATCCACACCGTCTTTAGTTTGTGTACCTTTTATTTTAAGTTCTGGCACCTTTTATGTTCCGTATTGCCTTTTGTTTTATGCACTCTTATTTTGAAGTCTTGTCATGTCCTGTTTTCCCTCCTTGTCTATGTGTCTGGTTTTCATTGGTTTATTGTTTGATTACTTTATTATCAGTTCTAGTTTTGTTATTGGTTTAAGTTAATTGCCTCATTATCTTGTTTTGAGTTCTGTTTGCCCATTGGCTTTAGTTTCCCTTTGGTTTTGTATTTAGGCCCTCATGTTCACCTTGTCCTTTGTTGGTCATTGTTTAATGTTTGGTGTTTCATGTTCAGTCCATGGTTGTTCCCGAATCCTACCTTAGTCCGTGTTCCTGCCTATGCCCTCCTTGGAAAATTCCCCGTGTTATTATCTTGTGTTAATGTCTTTATTTTTCCCCTCGTGGACGTTTCATTTGTTCCTGTGTTTCTACTTCCCTTTACTTTGTGACTTTGAATAAAGCTGCACCTGGATCCTTACTCCCTCGTCTGCCCACTTCATTACAATTTTGGACCATCAAAAAATGTAGTACATTCACTTGCATTGTTTAAGGGAGGAGGCCTGAAATGAAAACCTAAAAATCTTAAATTCTGTTTTGATGAAGAATGAAACTCTGATACATCTTGGATGGCCTGAGGGTTAGTAAATTATCAGCAAATTTTACTTTTTGGGTGAACCATTCCTTTAAAATGACATCCTTACCTATTCAATGCCAAAACATTACCAATAGTGTTTTAAGCTAAATGGAAAGCACATATTCTGAAGCAATGGACTTGAACCACAGTTTTTTGACTCTATTGTCAATTACCTAGGAGATGAGCTAACACGCAAGCTGTTCCTGATGGAATAAGAGAGTATATGTTGGTGGGCCTCTAAGTAAGCATTAAAATGTATCACTTTTTAAACAATGCATTAGCGTAAAAGTGTGTCGATATCATAAAATAGCAGGGTCTGAGTAATGAAGAGAAAATTTGTATTTATAAATTCATTATCAGCCATTAAATTCATGATTTGAGTGAAAGTGTATAAAACACACAGTTGTTGTAGCACCTCTAGTGTTAATGTCTCCTGGAAACTGCAGGGAATCGTACCCGTAGACACGTATGAACATAAAAATTTATTTAGTCACATTTTCACCATGATACTAGGTTGCAAACAGTACAGTAATTAAAACGGTAACACTTAATATTAACATTCCATTTAAGGGTTATTAAGGAGTTCATAAAAGATTCACAATTTATTTGAAAAATGCCTCATAAATCACTGATATTTGTTTGTAAGAGCATGCCCAAAAACACAGACTTTCATGCAGTACATATCAAATAGTGAGCCATTTTACTTCACACTTTATAAATGCAGGGGTGTAAAGTAACGAATTACAAATACTCACGTTACTGTAATTAACTACTTTTCCCCAAGGATTTTACTATTTTATATAGTTTAAAAATTTTATACTTTTACTTGAGTACATTTTATGTGCCGTAACTGTACTTTTACTGTGCTGTTTTCCCACCATCTGTGTTTGCTACTACGTCTTGTGACTCCCGTCAAATCAAATCACATGTAAAAAACTTGATAGACAGCTGCTGATCTTCTGCCAACTGTGGAGAATGCCTTAAGCACAGTTTACAGCTGAACATAACCGGCCGCACCTGAAAAGGCTTTTTGCAGTGAAAAAGGCCAATTTGCTTGATTGTGTTATGTGAGTTTATCTTGCTCAAGCCAGATATCAGCATTAATCCTGCCTCTAATTTGAAGAAACATATAGAGGTAAATTTCATATTTCTGCTCACTAGACTTTGTGTGTCTATAACGTAGCCTGTAATTGAACTATCTATTACTGAGATTATTTGGCTGCTGTGAAATAATAAATGCAATGTTATCAATAGGGCTAGGCAATAAAATGATTTAGATGTTTATCTGAAAAAAGAGAGATGTCCTCGATCAAAATTTAGAGTAGTTTTCTTTATTTTGCCAATGTTCTAAATCTAGAACAGGGGTGTTAATTACATCAATCGTGATAGCAAGAGCACCACTGTTTGGTTGATCTAGATATAATATAATATATTGACTTTTTATTTCCTGACGTCTGTAGCTAAGTGCTGTTCGATTGACAGGCAGCTAATGTTTGTGTGCTAATGCGGGTTCACTCCTAAATGATCAAATGCACTTAATAATTCCGCCAATGCCCGTCTTGGTGAGGCATTAATGTAAACACAGTAGTTTAAGTCTAAAGTGAATTTAAACAGTGGGACAAAAAGCGTATTTGCATCAAAATGTTGGACTTGAATCGTGCACGTAACTGAATAGACCACAGTCTAGTAGGCTATGTCATATAAATGCTATTAATCAAACAACATTAACAAGTAAATGAGAAAAACACTCACAAATTTTTGGCCAAATAACTTGTGTAACTTTTGAAGAATTAATGTAATAGAATAAAACAGTGGCATTTATAATAATTGTATTTTTACAAAATATTGTTCATTTTTTAATAATTCTTACCCCTGAAGTAGAGAGTGTGTTAATTGGTATAATAAATTACCAGGAAAGCAGAGTTTATAAAATTAAGTATAATTATGCTTAGCCTTTATAAAAATCGTGTTGGACCTCATGTATTCAGATACAAGACAAATACAGGCCTAACACAGTCGTAAAGCCTGACTGAGGCCCACAAGAGAATACTCTGTGTTCCACTGAACACTACAGATCTGAAGGAGACAGCCAAGCAATCAGCATCTTCATCAGTTTGCCTGCAGAAGTGAAGAAAGAAGATTTCCCTTCCATCCTCAATCGAGTCGACGTCACTGATTTCTCCGCCAGCCCGCCGATAATCAGCAACTATACCGCCCGCCGACAGAGTGAGGAAACAGCCTCCCATCATCTCCAGAGCCTTGAGGAACCGAGTCGAAGTCCAACAACGGATGAACACACATTCTACTCACATCCTCAAGTGGTTCAAGTAAGAGGTTACGTCTGGGCAGAGATAGAATATTATAGTGTGTTATTCTTGTGTATCAAGGTTATTGCTTGTACAGTTTATGGACCACCGAGTCCACTCATTGCTGTTAATAATACTTAAGGTATTACTGTAACATACCGTTATCACAAATGAGACTTGCTGTGTTGTAATCCAACCACGTTGGACTGTTGTGTATTTACGCCATTGCAGATGAGACCGGCACACTGTGTTTATCCATTAAAGGACCAAAGACGGCGGGACAGGTTACGAGCCGTTCACCACATCTCTGAATGATAAACCAACAGTTGCCTTCTCTCCCACGATCGCGAAACGGGCTTCGGCACCGCCACTTTATTCTCTGTCGTAATAACCCCACACACACGCGACCGCTCACAAATCTTTGGCTAGTAGATAACGTTGTGATAAAGCTCAGCTTTGTCCCCAAGTTATCGTACAAGCGGAGACATGCTGTAAACGGGAAGACGCCTTTAACTAGCTTCTCTCCACCCACATTCGCGGCCATACTCTCTGGCCGGAAATCTCGCGTGACATACTCTCAACGAGAGTCACATCCGCCATTTTGTGCATGTCACTCCTCTCACACACACACATACAAATACACACACACACACACACACATGCCTTCCTCATGTGTTATATGCTTATTCTTGGTTACTATATCTAATCATGTCACTGTTTAGTTTGTACTTGTAAGTCGGAAGTTTATTGACTGCATTGTATTGATTATTAATTGATATTACTGCATTAATAAACTTTGTTATATTTCAAAGAGAAGTGTTTGGTTTGGTTTGCATACACATGTGTCAAAGGCTGGCAGGGGATGTCAGTGCTCGGAGTCAAGCCTTCATTGTTCCCTTTTGAAAATGTATGTTCTCCGTTAGATTAGATTAGATTAATTGTTTTTGTTCATAGTGTGTATATTTGTGTTGTCTACACTGTAGCCTGTGTCTAATTTTATTTTATTATTGTGTTATAGTATTTTTGTATGAGTAAGCACATCGTGAGCAATGTACAATCCTGAGTCAAATTCCTTGTATGTGTACACATACCTGGCAATAAAGCTGATTCTGATTAGATTAGATTCAATTGTCATTGTAAAAAATATTGAGCCAAGTTTCCGTTAAAACCATAACGTTGCAGTACAAAAACATTCGCTGAGTAATCCAAAGCCGTAGTTCGTCAATCTTATTTGCCAGAGACCGTACATTACCGAGAAAGATGCTCGGTAGCGCTTGGCGATGTGGGTTTAGCTAAGCCTACAGGCCGCCCCACTTACCCCGTCTTTGTTTACGTACGCGCTGCTGGCGACGGTCATTTCCTTTCGGACTGGCTGACTCACTCCAGTTTTCATGTAATATTCGCCTTTTTTTGCCAATTTGTGAATGACTTGTAACGCAACTTTAAAAATGAGCCCTTCCCGAACTTCCTTTGTTGCATATTAAAGCCAGTAGACTGATTTTCATGCTAAGGAAGTGGGTCAGTTTCGCCGGGAAAATCCAAAGGATGTGATGTTTATGCACGTTGATGTTTATGCACGTTCTAATGAATCCCATCTGGCTAAGCGGGAGCATGATCATGGTCAAGTGAAAACTGGAGTGAACATCGAAGGGCATTTGATTCGTGGAGGGACCATCATTAGGCATACTTCTTATTGGAAAGGTAAGCGTACTTAACTGCAAAGCATGTGAAATATAGTGCCTTAAGGATTGATCTTTGTTATTTTAGCTAAATTGATCTTGCCTGCTAATGCTGACAAATTGGAAGCTACCTTGCTTCATAACTTTCAAATAACTTTAACGATCTTCTCTTTATACTAAAAGTCGAGTATACAGGATATATTTAAGCAAATATGCATGTTTTGTTGATCATAGCACAATATATGACATACAAAACAGTAAACTGTCTGGTATAGTTTGGTAGTATGAAGATGTATGTGTGTATCAGTATGCTATGTTAGTTGATAGTAGCTGATAGTAGTTTTAATTTAGTCTCAAAGTTTGTAGTAAAACAATCATAATAGTTTAATTATAATTATGCTACCTCATTTGTCAGCATGATGCGAGAAGTGAAGTTTAGTCACTTTGTAGGTTACGTCATTGTTTGACCAATGCTCACTCGCTATGGAGTGTGTGCATGAGTGCGAGCAACAGGTGGCGGCAGTTCACTTAACGGCCATAGGTGTTATTAATAACAAGGGTTTCTGAATCTTAAATACTGCACATTTAATAATGCATTTGTAAATAATTATAACAAAGGAAACACAAATAGTATGTGTTGCCAATAAAATGTCAACATATTGCCATTTTACCCACTTTCATATTGTATGCTGATATGATTACATTCAAACACAACCAAGGCTTCACAGAATCCTCCAAATGTAAAAAAGCTACCAAATAACATTTTTGGTGGTTAATGAATAAAAATGGCGAGAGTGACGTACTCTTGTCAGAATATGTTATCCATGTACTCAAGCTCCATATCTCTTAACTGAATAATAAGTACCAAACCAGTTCCTAGAACTGTCTCCCTCACATTCATCCTATTATCTGTCTTTCATAATGTTCAAGCAGTCATTTGACAATCTGCATTGATAAAACCAGTTTTACCAATTTCTCTGGGTGATTCTAGGCCTTTGAGTTTCCATTTTCATCTCTGCTGAACATGTCATGCACCAAAGGTTACACCTCAGCTCGCTAAATTACTGCGAGATAGGTATATACACACTGCAAGACGCACGCACACACATGTGAGCTGGCGAGCACCGGGATTTGAAAGCATAAATTCCTAATCAACCCAGAACATTCCAGACAATTAGAGGGGATCAACGCAATGTCTCCCCTCATATTTCACATAAGAGGTTGACTGAGAACAGATACGACTATGTGCCTTCATGTAACTTTGTGGATTACATTACACAAGAAACAGCAGTTGATAAAATGCTCTTCTGCAGTGCTCTTCAAGGCTTTGGCATGGGAGACTGCCAAAAGCCTCTACAATATTTTTTTTTCTTATAAATGCAATTGAATCTGATGTTTTAAGATGAAAAATATTTGAAAACAAATACCCCATCAGAACCAAAGCTTGGAGACTTTTCAAGCTGGCACTAATATGTGTAGTATCTTAGTCGACTTCCTGCCAGGAGACTTCACTCTACACCCACAGAAGCTTTACACAATTGAAAGTACCTGCACAGCACCTTTAATTATACAATGCACTTTAATGTACTCTTACTAATTATTTATGCTTCTGTTAAAGCCAAGATTGATTGATAAGTTCCTCAGCATAACTAAAAAGCTATATTAAAATTGAAGAGCAAATGCGATTTCAGTAGTTTGCACTTTTTGAAAGCGCTTGTGAAAGACCTAATTATTAACTCCTGTTTTTTCCCCATTTTTTTGTTCTCCTTTGTTTTTATATTTCAGTCAGACATAAAAGGAAACTTGTCTTTAAACATATGAATATTGTTTGATATAAATTAAATTCTTAGCTCTGATTATGAGTATATATTTGTAGTTTATTATAATTATATTTTTTAGAGAGCGCAATACTCTGGTTTTGGAAGTAAAAATCACGAGACATGAATGTCATCCATAGAATAATTTATTTTTAACAATAACTTATGAACCCATAAAAAGACAATGCAATCTGAGGTTGTTGATTGATTGCGTATGCTTCTACTGATGCCATCATTCAGCATTTTTTTTTTCAAGTACAATCCTGAGAGTTCAATCAGAGAGTTGCAGCAAACAAACTGCAGAAAACAAGCTGTGTGGTTGGCACTGTTGCAATTCTTTGTTTTCTGTGAATGTTTATTTCTAATATATTGTGTGTGTGTGTGTGTATATATATATATATATATATATATATATATACACACACACACACACACACACACACACACACAGTGAGGATTTTTTCAATACTTCATTTTTCAATTAACATCATCCAAACTCTTGTTAACATAAAAAAGCTAAATTAATATATGGTTAGACCAACTTTGACTTCAAAACAGCAGCACCTCCTAGGGACACCTGAACACAGTTTTTTTTGGTTGTTGGCAGATAGGATGTTCCAAGCTTCTTGGAGAATTTGCCACACTTCTTCTATCTATTTAGGCTATCTCAATTGCTTCTGTCTCTTCATGTAATCCAAGCCCTGCTGGACCCACCTGCCGGCAGGCTTTTCCTCACCCCTCTAGGGCTGGAGAGAGGGACAAGGGGAGGGAAAAACAAAACAAAAAAAGAGGAGAGGGAAAGGGCAAGGCAGAGCGACCATGAGAGAGAGAAAGAGAGAAGAGAGAGAAAAAAAACTTGCTCGCCGGTTCCCAAACACGCAATCGCCTGGTCCTCAATCACTCCTCTACACTCTGGCAGATGACAGCCACTCCTCCCCGGGCTGACCGTAGCCAGTCCTCTGACCCCTGGTGGATGGAACAACACCATACTCAGTGTTTTGGTGGTCAGTAGAGAACTCCTCTGCCCCTGGCAGCTGGTCCACCGCTCCGTGTGACCGGCAGAAAACACTTCTTTTTGGAAAAACAGTATTGTCTAGGAGTGCTGCAAATTAACTCAGATCAGGAGGTGCTTTGAATTCAGTTCGCTTTATTTCCACAGAGCAGTTCATTGTGACCACAACTCTGCAGCCTATACATCTATGATTAAAGCATAAAATAATACATAAAGACGTTTTCAATATCAATAAAGCAAGAATATTCACAGATGCCTCAGCCGGGGGTTGCCGATGTATTTAGATATATATATGAAGGAGGGAACAAAACAAATTTATTCACTTACATTATGTATTTTCCTGGACAACAAAATACCCGACCAGTAGAGAATGCACGTATGAAGTAGGCTCTAACTATTGTAAAGCCATCTTTCAAAAGTTGTTTAAAAGTTTTGTTCAAAAGTTGAACAACACACATTTTAATTGCACTTCATTTTTGTTCCAGATTCATTTGAATTATTTGTTTTTAGTTTAATAAAAAATTAAGTTAAAAGTTTGAAATCAAGGTGTCTTGCTTTATTGTGTAGACAAAAATTACCCCACAGTCCCACTTAGCATCCAACCAGTGGTAATACCAGTGTTTGTCGGGTTCCTGTGGAGTTTGGTTGGTCGACCAAGACTCTTCTCATCGACTAACATTCTGATCAACTATCAGGGGGCAGCCCTAGGCATTATTCAATCCTTTGCATGCGTCAAACAGGCTATGCTTAGGGATTTGGAAATGGACACCTGAGGAAAACTCAATAGTGTTAGACCCGATTCCCTGCTTACAAACACTATTTCTAAAATCAGCTTGATCTGGAGTTGGCTTTAAGGTATTTGTCAATGCAGGATGGTCTCATTCATTTTCTCAGGTATTTTTACATAAAGTGCATGCATACTTTTGAAGAGACACTGAAATGTACATTTTCAATGAATTGATAGCATAAAAAAATATAAACTGTTTTTACATGTAAAACTTTAGAGACACATGACTCTTTACAAATCAAATAAACATAAAACATAAAACAAATTTACATAAAACATGACATTCATGAAATTTTGGATATATTCAGACACAAACCTACTGTATTGCAGGACTCTCGTTTGTCAGCAAATGATGGACAGACTTTATCCAAAAAATGACAAATTAAGTTCAGTTAGGAAACTCTGTGGCGCAAGCTGATAGGTTAACCTGGTATATCTAGCTACATTAACCAATCAGAACCACTTTTTTCTTCATCAAATTATATATAACCCACCTATGCATCATAGTGACATGGCTGCAGCAGCATGTAACATGCAGCATTTCTCAAGCCTCCAGCAGTCATAATTTTTGCAATTTTCTCCTAGTTTTGTCACCTCCACACCTCATCTCAAGCTTCAGACCCAGAAAGTACCTTTTTCCTAGAAGATCGGGGAGCTGATCGAGTAACGTACAAGATCCTGGAATCCCTATCTGCAAACACACCGAAGGAAATGTAATCTTCTTGGCAAGCCCGAGCCTTCTAGACCAAGTGTTAACATCTCAACAATGACGCTGATCTACCCACGCTGCTACTAAATGCAACATATAAAATGAGGCTGACAAAGCATTATCGAAAAAAATCATAGACGAGCAAGACAGCATTCATTTAGAGCATTATTTTAGAATGTTATTACAGGAAGCTATCACCAGAGTCTTTATAGGTATCTTTACATAGCTGTGTTAAGCCTGCTCTGTACCTGGAGGCTTCACGCCATCCAAACTCAACTCATCATATTATAGCGACCACCAGCGTCTTTACCACTGAGCTACCCAGGCCCCTGCCAGTATCATACATGTTGTGTGTGCACATGAAAGGTTGCATTTCTAACTTGTTACATTTGTGTATGTTACTTATAAACTTAGAATGTGGAATGAATCCCCAGGTAGTATGTAAATTCAACATGATCACACCAAAAGTCGACATGGTTTTCCTTCTTCTTCTTCGAGTCCGTTGCAATCTCAGATGTCGTTCTGCCAATATCTGGCGCAGTTCACAGCTGATGTGGTCGGTTCAGCCAGGTCCTGGGTGCTGCACTGAGGGGCGTTTTCACACTCCAGTAGATGGGACATTGTCTGTACTGCTCCGCAGCTACATGTGTCGTCTGTCTGGTGGTTCCATGTTTTCATGAGTGCTTTGCACCTCCCTTGTTCCTATTGTAATCTGTTGAGGGTCTTCCAGGTTAGCCATGGGAGGTCGTGCCTGCTGGCGAGGCATTCAGTCGGGGTGATTCCTCTCTCCATCCAGTCCAGAGCTTGTGTGTTTAGCTGGTTCCATTCGTCTTTCCAAATGTTGGTCCTTGCTATTTCTTTGGTTGTCTGGAGAGGTGGAACTGTCAGTAGGAAACTGGCTCTCGATTTCAGGCGGTGTGGGGGTGCTATGTGTCCATGCAGGGGGTGTCTGGTTTTCCTGATACCTGAAGGATCAGTCACATCATTATGACTCACTGACAAGTGCTATCTCCAATCAGATTTATTTGCATAGGCTTCAGAATATGTATATTTCCCTGTGGCATGACTGGAAGCATACTGAATGTGTTTAGATACTGTGTTGTAACCAGGATGTAATTGCATTTGCATAATCAGTGACGAGCGCTATTCAGAGGTTGCATTTTTAATTCTAATATTTAATTTTTACTCCACTGTTAGTCAGTGTTTGGGAGTAGGAAATACCTGTAACGGGAATACTTATTTAAAATACAAAATATGAGTATTCCACAACAGTTACAATTTAAATAATTGGTATTTAGAATACTCTTACATTCAAAAAGTATTTTGATCACTTTGCATTTTATAGTCATTTGTTTCATTTAATATTTAGTCCTTTCAGATGGAAAAATATTTACATATAAATACATTTGAACAGTAGTGAAACACTTTCTTATGGTGTGTTACATTTATATGAGCAGACAGAGCAGTAGGTTTGAAGTAAGTAATAGAAGAAATATAAGTAAAAATAAAAGAAATAGAAATAAACCTTGTGTAAATTTTCAGCTTTACGCTAAGCTAAAATGCTATTTCTAGCTATTTTACATGCACATATTACACGGCATATTACATTTGATATTAGGGCAAAAATCGTATTATTGACAATAATTTTTGTATTTTTTTCCTGTAAAAATATCTAAAAATCCTTAAAACAAAATCAATTTGATTAATCTTGTTTTAGAAACAACACTGCATTTTTAACATGTTTATTTTTACTTACTGTAACTGGCAGTAGAGAGTATTTAGAATATGTTACTGACCTTTAGTAATCTAATGGAATACATTACAAATTACATTTTACAGAATGTAATCTGTAATCTGTAGTGGAATACATTTCAAAAGTAACACTCCCAACACTTATGTTAGTTAGGTTTGGTGTTTGGTGGTACAGTATATAAAATATTAATTCCTCTTCACTGTATTAATGCCTATACATCTAAAAACGAATCTGTCACTCACTCAACATTGTGTCGATGAGTTGACACTACGGGTCACCCTTGGGAGCCCAGATATCTCTTATTTTTGAGAAAAGGCCAATTGGAATTCGCGTGTGGGATTTGCATGCCACTCATAAAAGGAGTGTCGCTGCAAACACACATTCAGATTTCTTTTTCGGAGCCGAGCAGACACATTCACTGAGCTGAATTCTTCCTGCCATTAATCTCTCCTCTGCTGAAAGCTGCCAGATCTACAGCGCAATGCAGCGGTTCTCCCCCTCACACACTACGGTTGTGTCGAGCAACACATTACACAAGGGTAGTCCTGACCTGGGACTAATGCAGGAGCTGCGCTCGGTGACCGACTTCGCCCTTCGAGCGATGAAGTTCACGGTGCACGCTCTCGGGCAGGCGATGTCCACCCTGAAGGTCCAGGAACGCCACCTTTGTCTCAACCTGGTCGAGTCACGAGAGGCCGACAAGGTTCGTTTCCATGACGCTCCCATCTCCCAGGATGGGCTGTTTGGCGACACCGATGGAGACTTTGCCCGGCAGAAAGCAGACGGAGGCCATACAGCATATCCTGCCCCCCTCACGGCCGGACGCCAAGAACCCCAAGAAGGCTTCGATGCGCCCCTGAGACGGGGAGCCCCGGACTCAGAAAACTGCTCTACAGGAGCTGGTAAGCAGACCACTCCCTTCTCCGTCGGAGGGTCGGGTGGGAAAATGGAGCTCACATGTGCACATACACCAACACTTAACTTTTTGGCCACTGGGGGCAGCGATTTGAATTTTGGTAAGCACAGACTGATTTAAAAAAAAATCTTTTTGCACTTTGATCTGTTTTTGAATGATATTCTGATGCTAGTGAAACTTTGTAATATGGGACTTTTCGTGCCACTGTCTCCATGCTTATGTTTTCCTCTTTTGTAAGTCGCTTTGGATAAAAGTGTCTGACAAATTCATAAATGCCATTACTCTACACTTACACTTACTCTAATGCCATCCCAGATGTGTATGACTTTTTTCTTCTGTAGAACACAAACAACATTTTTTAGAAGAATGTTTCAGCTCTGTAGTTAATTTCAGTGCAGTTCGAAATGCACATTATTTTTATACTAAAACTGTATACAGCCTCTGAAAGCATCATTTTCCATCTTTTGAATGCATCCATTTATTCTCAGTGTGATTAGCCACAGTGACTATAGAATTTCTAAAGGAAAAAATAGCGCTCGTCAGAGGTCATTGTTTTTAATAACGTGCGATTTGGCAAAAAAGAAAATGAAATTTTCAATCTGGCATATCCCTTGAAACTAGAGGCTATTCTTCTGACTTAATGAGGTTTCTTACCAGATGTAGTTTTGTTAGTATTTCTCCCAAAGACTGAATTGAGTCAGAATAAATGACATAACATTATGCATAGTGTATTGCGAAGACAAAACATATTGTACGTACATGAGAACACAGAGTCCTACGAGGATATTTAGTTAGAAATCTAATCTTGATTGCATAGCTCACACAATTATGTATTGGAGAAATTTAATATAGAGTTCATATTGAAAAACTGGATTGATTGCAGACTCTTGGCAAACCCGAGCAAAAGTGAATATACTGTTGATATGTCTTCTAATACTAGAAAAAAAAATATCTGTTTCCTGAAGCATAACCCTAGTTCCCTGAGTGGGAATGATACGCTGTGTAATCGCATTGGACATACCAATACGATTACACGTGTCACAATATGAGTGTCATGAGTCATAATATGCATTCACGCCAGGTGAACAATAGCTGCCAACTGTTTATGCCCATGTTGCAAGCATATAGCGGCACACAAGCGAGCTAAAGCGTCTTGAATAAAACCGAGGTATTTATGAGTTTATTCCTGTTCCAACAGAGAGAACCTGGGAAGCAGAAGTCAAACCCTCATCCAGATTATAAAATCTAACAAATGTATGCAAAGAGGACCATCCTGCTGCCACACAAATGCCATCCAAGGATGCACCTCTAGCCAAAGCCTATGAGGCTCCTCGTAGAATGAGCTTGAATACCCAAAGGTTAAGGTAACCCGTGCACTTCATCAACACTTGAAATTGCATCAACTAGCCAATGAGACATTCTTTGCTTGGACACCGAAACACCCCTGTTGTGGCCACCA
Source organism: Moxostoma hubbsi (assembly GCA_032164185.1). Lineage (NCBI taxonomy): Eukaryota > Metazoa > Chordata > Actinopteri > Cypriniformes > Catostomidae > Moxostoma > Moxostoma hubbsi. The sequence goes on along the minus strand of JAVLUX010000016.1, from coordinate 26,524,989 downwards.
AAGCACACAAACAACTGCTCAGATTTACACCACTGGATATTACGGTCAACATAAACTCACACCACCCAAACTAGGCAAAACATATGCAATCTTTCATGCTCCTCCGACTCAAATGGGGGAGGATAGAAAGCCTGAAAATTAATAGTCTGCGAGCGAAATGATTTAGAAATTACTTTGGGCTAATAGCCCAAGCGAGGTCATAACTCCACCCTTGAATACCCTGGCGCAAATATAAGAGATTAATTGACAGGGCATGCAAATCACCAACCATTTTAAACGACTACCAGAGCCATTTTAAGAGTCAGAAACAAATCAGCGACTGTTGTCTAGGGCTCAAACGGAGCACCCAAGGGTGCCTCAAAAATAACAGAAAAATACCAAAAAGGAACATAGATGGGACAAAAAGGTCTAAACAAATGTACCCTGTGCATAATGTGAGAGACAAGAGAATGTCTATTGTCAGAGACTCCATTGATATGCACATGCCCAGCCATTATAGCGGCAACATAGACTTTAAACAGTACCGGGGCAACCCCAACCCAAAAACTCTCTTGCAAAAAATCTAGCACTGTACCGACAGCAAAGTGAACTGGATCTTCACTTCGCACTGTACACCAAGAAGCAAAAATATGCCACTTTAAAGTATAAAGCTTCCTAGTTGATGGAGCTCTAGCATTCAGAATGATATCAACCACAGCGGGGACAACCCATCATTCAAAAGTGCACAAGTCTGGCTGGGGGTGCCAAATGCGACAAATGAGACAACATGTCTGTTCTGACTGGAATCTCCCAAGACACTTTCTCCAGGAGAGAGACCAGAGTTAAAAACCATACTTTATATGGCCAAAACGGCGCCAATAATAGAAGCCAAACCCGATCCTCCTGAACTCTCCGCAGAACTGTGTGCAGAAGACTGATCGGTGTAAATGTGTAAAGACTCAATGTTGGCCACTGATGCACTAATGCATCGATGCCCAGCGGTGCCGGGGGCGAGATGGAAAACCATAGGGGACAGTGTGATGTCTCGCCCAAAGAAAACAAATCCACTTCCACTCTGTCGAACCTTCTCCAGATTTGTTCCATAATCTGAGGATGTAATGTCCACTCTCCGAGAATCAAGCACTGTCTGGACAGAAGATCCGCCCACAAATTCAATTGGCTCGTAACATGCAAGCACATTGGCGCTGCCCACAGAAGAATGAGACATGCCATCAGGATGGTATGAGATCACACTCCTCCCTGATGATTGATGTAGGATACCACCGTCCTGTTGTCTGAGCAGATAAGGACATGACTGCACTGAATCTCCAGGAAAAAACTTTAATACCAGCAGCACCGTGAACATCTCCAGACAGTTTATGTTCCAATACTGCCGCTGACCCGTCTAAACCCGAAAACCCCAAAAGGCTGAACAACCCTTGTATACAGCGCCCCAAACTATGGAGGCGTCTGTCGTTATAACTTTGCGGCAACACACCTGTCCCAATGGAATGCCCGACATCAGAAGGTGAGACCATTTCTATGGTGACAGATTTTGGTAGCACACCGGCGGAATGAGTGCGAACTGGAGACGGACACACCTGCATCGTGAATCTAGCTCCACCCATGGAAACTATAATCTGTTTCCTTGGCAAGAGGGCACTCTTGTCTAGATTTACCCACAGCCCTAGATTGTTCAAATGGCTGAGAATGACATCTCGATGTTGGGCAGCCAAAGTCTCTGGGTGGGCTAGCACTAAACAATTTTTGATATAATTAACAACATGGATGCCCTGAAGCCTCAAGGGCATCAAAGCCACACCACTGCATTTTGTGAAAGTCCATGGTGCCAGCACAAGTCTGAACAGAAGGATGCAAAATTGATATGCTTTGCCCCTAAAAGCGAATACGAAAAAGCATCTGTGCTTCGGCGCAATCTGAAAATGGAAATAAGCGCCCTTCAAGCATCCATCTGTTGTCACAAAACTTTCCCCCGGCTGCACTTGTGACAATATTTGCTTCTGTCAGCATTCCAAATTGACATTTCATTAGTTTGGAATTCAAACCAGAAAATAACAGATGTAAAAGCAGCACTCTTTCTGAGAAGGGGTAATCTCTTCTATTTCCCCTTTTTCTAAGAGAGAATTAAATTCCTGAATCAAATACGAGGCTCTCCGAACAGAACAACCCCACCGAACACCGGCGGAATTCACCTGTATTGAACTACATAACCATGCTTTATCATTTTAAGTACTCAGTTCGAAATGCCCTTCAGCTGAGCTAAGCTAACAGACGGGCAGGCAGAGGGATTTAATGCATGACTCTTGCCTGCAGCGCAACCTTTAACCACTAGATGGCAGGCTTGGCTTACTTTTGGCAGCCTTATCCCTGGTATTTGAATGGGGAAAGTGTATAAAAATTGGGGGGAATGTTTGTTTCAGATCACTGGTTCACCACAACAGCCCGGCATTCTTTATAGGGGGACAATGTGTGATGCTTATATTCACTGTAAGTTTTGTGTACACTTGAGCTCTACGAACATTGAATTATGTAATGCCTGTCCCAAAACACTTGGTCATAGAGACAGAGGTCGAATTTAATCAGGCAGTTATAAAAAGCAGTCACTCTGAATTCATTTACAGCAGAGGATGCCAGATAAACCATCTTCCCTAGCATAGAATGGGGAAAAATGTGCGAACATGGAGGACAATTGAGAGCAAGCAGGCTCGCCACAATGGTCCCAGCACTCTTATGGGAGGACAATATGTCGTGCTTATGTTCACTGTGTGTTTTGTGTACACTTGTGCTTGATGAACATCAAATTCTGTTATGCAGAATCTCGAGACAGAGGCTGATTTCGGGAAGCGCTTTTTAAATGTATTTATAATGTTTGCTCCCCAGCAAGCTGCAGGGAAAACTGAAGCATGAAGAGAAACGGATACGTTTATACGGTCCAATTTCATTCACTGAATAGGGGCTCATTCTTCGTTACACAGCGTTACTCGTGTGTAGACCTATTTTTATCGTACATTTAATTGTATTATGCATGCCCCGAGACCCTTGGTCATGGAGGCAGAGGCAAAACTCAAACTGAAAATATTCAATGCTTGTTCACTAGCATAAATTATGGGGGAGACTGAACTTAATTGGTGTACTGAAAAAACTACTCGTTCCCCAGTGTGAGCCGTGGGAGAAAAAATAGGAAAATTCCAAACAGAGCTCATATTAGCACAAAGTCATTCCTTGACGTGATGTGCTTGGTTGTACTGCAAAACCATCGTGTGTAGATCCAACAGCTGACTGAAAAGAGCAATATTCATACCGCCACCAAAAAATCGAGCAGAGATAGTAGTGCTCGTCTCTTGTCTCGTCAGAATGCCTGCATGGTCCACAAACGGGCGAAAGACAAAAAAAAAACGTTTTATACCTCACATCTCTTGATAGCATCTCGAAAGAATAATGGTACCGACGAAGCGTTCACACGTTGGATCGCCATCACTTAATTGGGGAATGTTCTTATTCCAGCCCCCTCGTTCTGCGGCCAGGCTCATGCATGATCCCCTCTGCCATGAGCAGTTAGCTTCAGAGAGAGAGAGAAATGCAGAGGCCACTCCTCCATTGCCTTAATCATGCGCATTCTCCCAGAACGTCACAGAAAGGGGCAAATTTGTTTCCTTACTTTCAAAGGAAGAATTCTCTCATACAGCGTTTTAATAGTGACATCAAGACTTGGTAACTCTTTCGCATGCTTGTTCATTAGAAAATGGCCGCCAAGCTAGGCTTCAAAGCATGTCCGACGAGACTTGCACTTTCGATCAAGGGGAGGGCGACAAACACGAGGAAGATTCCAAAGTCCGTTTGCACTCCAAACTTCTTAGACACAAAGCTGAATTCCCAATCTACCCCCACACACGGAGCTCCAATCTGGAAGCCTTGGAACTGGAAAAAGTGGAGATAATGCTTCATGGTGAGAAATTGCGGGCCTCGAACAGTGATGCTGTCCCTGTCGGACCCTTGTAATGTTTGGAAAAAAAACACACAACACACAGTCGCTTCTTAAATTCCATCCTGTGTTGCCACTCAAAAGGGATAATTATAATGATTGTGACACTCAGGGCGTATTCCAATGCAATTACGCACCTCAAGTTCCAATGAAAGAGAACTAGAGGAGACGCTAGATAACTTTTTCTAAAGAGAAAAATCGGAAAAGCTGGAGACCTATGCAATTGTTTCCATTTACTCTGTTTAAAGACCTATTTTGCAAAATTCACTTTTACATGGTGTTTGTACATACATGTGAGTCAGCAGTGTGTGTACACAACCACCCTACAATGTTAAAAGTCCTCCCACTCCTCTTTCTTAAATTTCTATTAATCAAAAACAGTGTGTCATGATGAATGGTTTTCGTTTCACGTTAGAGCAGGCCTCGCCCACGACTGGTGATGGACTCCACCTTATTATCATAGATCCTCCCCTGAGTGATCTACACACAGTCCGCCGTTTATATTGTGCCCCAAAACATATAAAAATGTGTGTATGTTTGTGCAAATCATTTTACAATGGACTGCTTTGTGAATGAGTGTCAATATAAACCATGATTTAAAAAAAAAATTGATTCTCAAGCATGGATCAGTACCAACTGTTCGTGTTCCAGCTTTATATCCTGAAGATGTAAGTGCTGCACTTTATATTTTGTGAATGTTTGCAAATCGCCTCCCCGAAAGTGCTTGTTAGCTGATTTCATGGCTAATGCAGCTAAAGTTACTACTGTTTCTGATTGTATTCATGGAGACCAGAGCTATGTCGGGGTGGGGAGAAGCAGCTCATTTGCATTTACAGAGACATACAGGAAAACAGCTTGTTTTTGATTCCACTCAAAAAGAGGCATTTACATAATGGTATAATAAATGATCCGTGGGGTATTTTGAGCTGAAACTTCACAGACACATTCTGAGGACACCTGAGACTTTTATTACATCTTGTAAAAAGGGGCATAATAGGTCTCCTTTAATATCATTGTTGTTTAGGAGAATCAACTGATGTATTAAAGAGATCTCATTTGGGATTTTTCTTTCCTATGGTTGTGTATACAGGAATTATTTATTTTGACAATTAATGGTCTTCCGTGGATGGGCACTTAAAGTGAGAACCAGTGTGAATATGACTATGAATGGAGGACCATCTCACTGATGGCCGCAAGGCTGTAATTAGACTCGCCAGTAGATTCTGGTGTTCTCATTCTAGCCTGCTTTCTTTGATCTGGTATAATTATTTTAACAACTGCAGAATATCCAGCAGGAGAGCCTGAACTTTGACCAAACATGCATCACGTGCTTCAAATGGAGCATGCTGAGCGTTTTAAAGATTCAAACTGCAAGAGAGCACTCTCGATTTGTCTTTGCATGCATTTGAACATGCATATATGTGGACGTGTTTGAATCTGTATTTCTTCACTTCCAGACAGAGAATGTGAAACCAGTGGTCTGTCTATGCTTGCTGGCTTATCTCTCTTGTTATTCTTGTTGTCTTCTATTTCCTCACTGAGCCTTAAAAAAAAAAGGTTCAGCCAAAAATGAAAAAAGCTGTCATCATTTACTCATCATTTACCTAATTTCTTTCTTAGCCTGTATGACTTGTATTCTTCTTTTGGCCACAAAATATGTTATCATAACAGAATGTACAAGCTGCTCTTTGTCATAAAAGTGAATTGTTATCACAGCTCCAAATCATTTTCAGTGAATAATAACCTAGATTTCAGTCTATAATCCCCACATTACACTGTTTTTATCATGCTTTTATGGTTAATTGTATCCTCTTTTTTTTTGGAGCTAGACAGCCCCTGGTCCCTGCAATCATTGAATAGTGTCTCAACCATTCTATTGGACATCTTATTAAATGTTCCACAGAAGACAGTCTTACTTTTTTTTTTATGACACACGAATGAGTGAATGACAGAATTTGCAATTTTGGGCAAACTGTTCCTTTAAAATGAGCAGAGTCATTTCCTGTGAGTCTAAAACCACTTCCCAGGAAGTCTGTGTGCATTTCACACAAATTAACTTTGTAGAGTGCATAATCACATAATATCTGAAATTACCCAATAAATAAATCAGTCCGTCCTCTTCTGACCACACTCCCTCTCTCCCTGTTCCCCACATGATCCAATCAGTAGGCTGAGACTGGATGGGAATCTCATGAAGTAGGCATGGATATCGCTGGGGATATTATTCTAGATGAAGCAGGATTAAGAGTCTAACAAGTGGGGGAGAAGACCAGAGGGATACATGGAGATAAAGACCATTTTATACCATATTATCTCAGTAAGCACAAAAACACACGGAGTCATTGCAGATTACTTTTAACACACAAACAAACATGCGCACATAAGCACTAGATTGAGAATGCATTATGTACTTCAAGCCTTATGTAGGACTGGTTCGTGGATGTAATACATTCTTAACCATATGCTGACAGCTGTACCCTTGTGAGCAACAAAACAGATTGTATCTGTCCTACATATGGCACTATAGGTTAATCTGCATTTCAAAAATAACCAGCATGCATGTTCCAAGTTTGATTTGCTACCCCCCCCCCCCCCAACACACACACACATACACACACAAATCAGCTAAGGGTTGCCATGAAGACTTGGATCAAAGTTATTAATTTCTGATGAGCGATCTAGTCAGAGATTTGTTAACAGGGATTAACAGAATCTTCCTTGTTTTTTCCTCATTTTAAACAAGACAGACATACACATATGCCATTCTAAACTCCACATGTTGTAGCCTATATGAATTAGTATTTAAATAATTTAAAAGCACTCTTTACTAAAGTTCTAGCTAAATCAAAGGAAGAATAGCCCCATAACGTATTTGGATGTTTGAGCCAGACTTAAAATGTATGACTGTCATTGCAACTTCCATTTGCTGTATGTTTAATATATAAAAAAAAAAAAAAAAAAAAAAAAAAAAAAAAAAAAAAACCACACACACATTTTAAATCTAAAGAATAATTGGAATAATGTACAGAAAGAAATTGGTACTTTTATTCACCAAAGTGGCATTCAACTGATCACAATGTATAATCAGGACAATAACATGAAACATACTATTACAATTTGATTATTATTATTATTATTATTATTATTGTATATTTTTGATACTTCAAAGAGTTCTCATCAAAATAATCCTCCACATGCTTTGTAGATCCTTGGCATTCTAGCTGTAAGTTTGTCCATATACTCAGGTGACATTTCACACCACAGTTCCTGCAGCAGTTGCCATAGATGTGGCTATCTTGTCCGGCAATTCTCATGCACCTTACAGTCTAGTTGATCCCGCACAAGCTCAATGGGGTTAAGATCCATAACACTCTTTTCCTGTTATCGTTTGTCCAATGTCTGTGTTTCTTTGCCCACTCGATCCTTTTCTTTTTGTTTTTCTGTTTCAAAAGTGGCTTTTTCTTTGTAATTCTTCTCATAAGAACTGCATCCCTGAGTCTTCTCTTTACTGTTGTTCATGAAACTGCTGTTGAGGGTAGACTTCAATGAAGCTGTCAGCTGAGGATATGTGAGGCATCTATTTCTCAAACTAGAGACTCTGATGTACTTATCCTCATGGTTAGTTGTACATCTGGCCTTGCACATCTCTTTTTTCCGTGTTAGAGCCAGTTGTCATTCTGAAGACTGTAGTGTACACCTTTGTATGAAATCTTCTGTTTTTTTTTTTGGCATTTTTTAAGCATTGCTGTTACGTCCACATATATGCTTGGCATCTAGAGGTTATGGGACGCAACATATAATAATAAATCCAATAGAAAGTTGTTTAAAGTAATATATATTTTACTCTATTGAGGAAATATGATGTGATACATTAAGAAACAGGAAGAGACCAAACTAAATTTATACTTTCTTTTTAGTAAGTAAAGTAGTTGGACATAACAAGATCCCCAATAACACAATAAACCGTGAAACAAATATACTTCCAAATAAAGAAAACAACCATTTACAAATTATATACACAACATAAAAGATTAACGATTACAAAGCAAGGGACATGAGCGGTGCTAAAGAAAATAAACATAAAACAAACACGATAACTAACCCCAGTACAAACACTAAACTCAGGTAAAGAAAACAAGAAAAGAAAATAACCTTCAGCGTAGACGCCACTAACTACACTATCTAACAAACATAAATACATAGGTTAGCACCCGCTCATAAACTAGTGTGTTAAACAAGTTTACTCTACGTGTTGTGAAAATGTAAATCACGTGATGTACTAACCTGGTCCCATCACTATGCATCGAATATGAGCTCAGGGAGAAAAAAAAACAAGAGTCAGATCACAACATAAACGCAATAAAACAGGGTTATCAAAATATACAAATCCAACAGAGTAAACTTTAACACACAAATTAAGCAAAAATCAAGCAAGAGCAAATCACCACAAAAAGCAAGAGAGCAAAACAATGGAGAAACGAAAACGCTCCCCCTACTCTCACATCATATCCGGGTCTTTATACGCGCCGACCAGTCTCTGATTGGTTCTCTGGGTGTCTGGTGAACTCAATGACTGGCAGGAACATCATCCAATCACTGGACCTATTAGCAAATAGCGAAAAGAGAGAGAACAAAAAAAAACACAACCCTCCCAAAACACTACCGGACGTAACACCCGCACCATTAAAAACAAACATGTTTACATGTTTGATAGAACCAAAACAGCAAAGTAGGTACTCTTCCTTATACCCGAGACAGAGCATCTGCCACTACGTTATCTGTACCTTTCTTGTACCGGATCTCGAGATTGTAGTTCTGAAAAATAAGGGACCACCTCATCAGCCTCTGATTCTGATTACGCATTCGTGAAATAAAGGTTAATGGATTGTGGTCGGTATAAACAATCACAGGAGCAACAGAAGAACCGACATAAACCTCGAAATGCTGAATTGCCAACAACAAAGCCAAAGCTTCCTTCTCTATCGTCGAATAATTCCGTTGACTTCTATTAAACTTCTTAGAGAAGTAACAGACAGGGTGATCAATTTTATCCTTATCCTCCTGTAAAAGTACGGCACCGGCTCCTAAATCACTTGCGTCCACCTCCAATTTGAACGCCAAGGAGAAATTTGGAGCAGTCAAAACAGGCTCACTACACAACAACACCTTAATATTATCAAATGCTGTTTGACATTCCGATGACCAAACATAGAGTTCCGAAGGACTAAGTAAAGAGGTTAATGGTGCAGCAACCGAGGAGAAATTGCGACAAAAACACCGATAATAACCAGCCATTCCCAAATATCTACGCAACTCGCGTCGAGTCTTAGGTACTGGGAAATCGTTTATAGCTGAAATTTTTGCCATCACTGGACGTACCTGACCATACCCCACCTGCTTACCAAGGTAAGTCACAGTAGCCTTACCAATTTCACATTTAGTAAGATTCAAGGTCAGTGAAGCTTCCTGCAGACGCTTAAATACAACCTCTAGGAGAGATATATGCTCCTCCCAGCTTTGTGAATAAATGACTATGTCGTCGAGGTAAGCATTACAATTCGGAACGTCAGCAAGAACCAAATTAACCAGCCTCTGAAAAGTAGCTGCGGCATTTCGTAGACCAAAAGCCATAACTCGATACTGAAGAAAACAGTCTGGTGTTACGAAGGCTGAAATTTCAGACGCTCTGGGAGTCAATGGGACTTGCCAATATCCTTTGAGCAAGTCCAACTTACTCACAAATTTGGCAGAACCAACACTGTCGACACAATCCTCCATCCTAGGCATTGGGAAACAATCAGGTACCGTTACCGCATTAACGCGTCTATAGTCTGTACAAAATCGTGCGGTACCATCCGACTTCTGTACCAAAAGACATGGCGAACTCCATGCACTAACACTGGGACTGGCTAAACCCTTCTCCAACAAATACTGAGTTTCTTTCTTCATTGCGGCTCTTTTATTAAAGTTAACTCTGTACGGGTGTTGCTTGACTGGCTGGGCATCCTCTACCTTGATGTCATGCTCTAAAACATTTGTAAGTGTAGGAATATCCCCCAATATAGAAGACGACCTACTAAACAATTTAACAATATCCTCCCTCTGCTCAGTGTTAAGATGGGCTAAAAAACTCGACAACTTGGCCAAAGTCTCAGAATTAGTCAATCTGGCAGATGATAATGGAGTATCCAACTCCAACAAGCCCTCCAGATTATCTTGTTCTTCAACAAATGAGCTCTCATTACACACAACCCCTACTACACGGACAGAATCATCCTCCCTTTCCTTCAGTGACTCCCCGCCATCCCTAGTATGGTAAGCTTTTAACATATTAATATGGCATAACCGCTTTTGACGTTTTCTGTCTGGCGTACGCAATACATAATCTGTCTCTCCCCTCTTTTCCAAGATCTCATAAGGCCCTGAAAAACGTGCAGTTAATGCAGACCCTGGAACTGGAAGTAAAACTAGCACTTGATCGCCGATTGCGAAAGATCTATTTACAGCGGATTTATCATACCACATTTTCATCTTTCCCTGAGTCTTAACCAATGTCTCACGAGCCATCATGCATGTTTTCTGAAGTTGATCATGAAATTTACTGACATAGTCTAACACGTTTGTCTTTTTAGAGTCCTCAATACCTAACATTCTTTCTTTTAGAACCTTCAATGGTCCTCTCACAGTATGGCCAAAGACCAGCTCCGATGGACTGAACTTAAGAGACTCCTGTACTGTTTCACGGATTGAGAATAAAAGCAAGGGAACACCTTCATCCCACTCCGACCCCGTCTCAATGCAGTATCTTCTAAGCATTGCTTTTAGGGTCTGATGGAACCTTTCCAATGCCCCCTGACTTTCTGGGTGATAAGCACTAGATATGCGATGTGTAATGTTGAGTGAGTTAAAGACCTGAGCACACAATTTAGATAAAAAATTTGTTCCCTGGTCAGTTTGAACAACTCTCGGTAAACCAAAGATGGAAAAGAACTTGGTTAAAGCTTTAACAACTGCTCGGGATGTAATTTTACGGAGTGGAATTGCTTCTGGGTATCTGGTAGCTGTACACATAATAGTCAATAAAAACTGATTACCAGATTTGGCCTTTGGTAAAGGGCCAACGCAATCCACTATCACGTGCTCAAAAGGTTCACCTATGACAGGAATTGGAATTAAAGGGGCTGGTGGAATCACCTGGTTTGGTTTTCCAGCATACTGGCATACATGACAAGTCTTGCAATACCGAACCACATCACGCTTCAAACCATACCAAAAGAAATGCTGTAAAACGCGGTTATACGTTTTAGTCACCCCTAAATGTCCAGACAGCAAATGATCGTGTGCCAATGACAGTACCTGCTGACGAAAAACAGAAGGAACCACAACCTGATAAACAACATTACACTCATCCTCAACAGTATTATTTTTATGCCACTTCCGCATCAATAATCCATCTTTCACAAAAAATGAGGCATTGTTAAATTCAGGTTTCTCAATCAATCTAAAGCATTTTACAAGTGAAACATCATTCTTTTGGGCCTCAATTAATTGCTCACGAGTTACCACTAATGTCAATGGGTCACTCACCACAACCTCATTCCCCTCATCACTGACCTGAGAATTGCCTTCATGTCTTTCCTCAGCCTCCTGGTCTACACATATGAAAGAATCAGATAAAGACACTTCACTATCTTTCTTTGATTGGGCACGTGTAATCACGCAAGCAGTAAATGCATTTGGATATTTCTGAGACAATTCATCAGTGCTATGCTCCTCTGATAGAGTATCAACTACTTCCAAAGAAGGTACTACTTTCCCTCCAGCCAAATCATTACCTAAAATGAAGGAAACACCCCTCACCGGTAAGACCGGACGTACCCCTACCTCCACAAAACCAGACACCAGATCTGTCCGCAGATGAATACGGTGAACTGGAACTCTCATGATTTCCAGACTGAAACTCTGTACCAGTCTGCTAGATCCAACTGATGTCTGATCTGAAAAAGGCAAAACATTAGCACACACAAATGACTGGGCAGCACCCGTGTCCCTTAACACTTGCACTTCTACCTGATCTTCCTCTTTCCCTGATAGTGATACATATCCTTTGAAAAGAAATGGTACATAAACACAATCAACTTCACCTTTAGTCTGTTCGAAATACGCCCTTGGATCAACAGCATTCGCTAACGCAACCTCTTTTGTTTGAACCTGCTGCTTACGCTTCAAGGTAAAACACTCCGCAATAACATGTCCTTTCTTGTGACAGTAAAAACATTCCCGCGTTTCTTTAGGCTTCTCACTACTCAAGTTGGAATGCTGAACCTTCATAGGTACCCTTGAATAACTCTTTTCCACACTGGCTGACTGAAAAATATGACGGTGCGTGAGCACAAATTCGTCCGCTAACACTGCTGCCTGAGATAATGTTGTTACTTTTTGTTCATTCAAGTACAGTACCATCCTCTCCGGTAGACACTGTTTAAAATCTTCGAGTAACACAAGCTCTCTAAGTGATGTAAAATCCTCCACTTTACTAGAAGCACACCATCTATCAAAAAGAATTCCCTTGTCTCGGGCAAATTCAGCATATGTTTGACTTGCGTTCTTCTTCCGAGCACGAAACTGCTGCCTATAGGCTTCTGGAACTAATTCATAAGCCTTAAGAATAGTTAACTTAACCACCTCGTACTTAAGGCTATCTTCTAATGACAGGGTTGAATAAACCTCTAAAGCTTTTCCAGCCAATTTACATTGCAAGAGTAAGGACCATACTTCTTTTGGCCAAAACAAAGAAGTCGCAATCTTTTCAAAGGCATTAAAATAGCTATCCACTTCGGATTCACGAAAATTTGGCACCAAAGCAATGTGCTTGCCCACATCAAAAGTGGCTGAACTCGAATTAGCTGAATTGTCACTTACCGACGAAGAGTTACGCTGGACCGAAGACACCGCTGCAGCCTTCGCCGCTTCGATGTCCAACTGTCGAAGCCTAATCTCTTTATCGGCTTCAATTTCGAGCTTGCGCACCCGTAGACTCAGATCCAGCTCTGCCTGGCGAATTTGTGCTCTCTCTTGAGCTTCCATTCGGAGCCTTGCAATCCGCACCTTCACCTGTGCTTCCCCTGTTGATCTGGGAGTGCCTGGTGAAAAATGTTCAAAAGGTGGAAGAATTGCCCCAACGTTAGCCTCCGCCTCGGTTGCGACTAACTCACCTTCCTCTTTATTCCATTTCCCGGCATCCTGCTCCTCGCCTGTAAGATCTGCTCTTTGATCTACCTCAGGTAAGCTTAAAACTCCAAAATTGATTAAGCATTCAATTAATTCAGCTTTAATTGTCTTTTTTAAACATTGTTTGGGAATCGCAATTTGGAAGTGGCTAGCTATTATTAACAATTCGTCTTTCCTGCATTTATCAATCACCTCTAATGAGGGATTATCCACAAAGCTTTGCAAGTTAAACGCCATCAAACCTCATCACAATGTGCCACCAAACTAAATTTGCTCTACTTAACATTCATATTACCTAATTCCGCCTGTTGCCAACTAAAAACACATCTTACTCCTCATTTTTTTTTTTTGGACGAGCCCCCAATTATGTTACGTCCACATATATGCTTGGCATCTAGAGGTTATGGGACGCAACATATAATAATAAATCCAATAGAAAGTTGTTTAAAGTAATATATATTTTACTCTATTGAGGAAATATGATGTGATACATTAAGAAACAGGAAGAGACCAAACTAAATTTATACTTTCTTTTTAGTAAGTAAAGTAGTTGGACATAACAAGATCCCCAATAACACAATAAACCGTGAAACAAATATACTTCCAAATAAAGAAAACAACCATTTACAAATTATATACACAACATAAAAGATTAACGATTACAAAGCAAGGGACATGAGCGGTGCTAAAGAAAATAAACATAAAACAAACACGATAACTAACCCCAGTACAAACACTAAACTCAGGTAAAGAAAACAAGAAAAGAAAATAACCTTCAGCGTAGACGCCACTAACTACACTATCTAACAAACATAAATACATAGGTTAGCACCCGCTCATAAACTAGTGTGTTAAACAAGTTTACTCTACGTGTTGTGAAAATGTAAATCACGTGATGTACTAACCTGGTCCCATCACTATGCATCGAATATGAGCTCAGGGAGAAAAAAAAACAAGAGTCAGATCACAACATAAACGCAATAAAACAGCGTTATCAAAATATACAAATCCAACAGAGTAAACTTTAACACACAAATTAAGCAAAAATCAAGCAAGAGCAAATCACCACAAAAAGCAAGAGAGCAAAACAATGGAGAAACGAAAACGCTCCCCCTACTCTCACATCATATCCGGGTCTTTATACGCGCCGACCAGTCTCTGATTGGTTCTCTGGGTGTCTGGTGAACTCAATGACTGGCAGGAACATCATCCAATCACTGGACCTATTAGCAAATAGCGAAAAGAGAGAGAACAAAAAAAAACACAACCCTCCCAAAACACTACCGGACGTAACAATTGCATAGCCTTCATTCCTCAAAACAATGATTGACTGACCACTTTCTAGAGAAAGCCGTTTCTTTTTTGCTATTTTTGACCTAATATTGACCTTAAGACATGTCAGTCTATTGCATACTCTGGGAACTCAAAAACAAGCACTGTGTTTGATATAATGGCAAGTGATTTTCTAGTACCAAATAAGTAATTTAGCATGATTACCCAATGATAAGTTATTGGAGTGATGGCTGCTGGAAATGGGGCCTGTCTAGGTTTGATCAAAAATGCCTTTTTTAAATAGTGTTGGTGCTGTTTTTTACATCAGTAATGTCCTGACCATACTTTGTGATCAGTTGAACTTTTGGCTGCCAGTGTATACAGTCTCTACAGTATATATATATATATATATATATATATATATATATATATATATATATATATATATATATATATATATTAGGGGTGTAAAACAATCTTATCATATTGTATCGTACACTACGCCGCTCACTAAACAACAACATATGTGTCATTCGATACGTACACAAACACATTATAGTGTAATTAAAACTAAGCAGTGCAATATTTTATTCATGTTTTACATATAGTTTTTTTTATTTCTGAACTGTTGACTATTTTCTCATCTGATTTTCTCAGACTGCATTTAAACACACATTTTCATGGAATATTATAGCACAGGCATAAGCCGGACAAGTCTACCCTTGGCCACGGCATGATTATAAAGATACATACAATGTGGAATGATCGCTGATTGTTTGTGCATCCAAATAGCTATATATTAAAGATGCCTGTAACCATTGCTCTAGGATCAGTTTGCATCCGAACTGCTCCGTATTAAGCATTTAACATTCAACATTCGATTGAAACACAATTGAATCATGTGATGACCCTGAGTCTTGTGATTCGGTTGTTGGAAAGCGTGGGGGAATATTATTGGTTCTCTTGCCAATTAGCAGAAGTATAAATTGAAGTTGCTCGTTCACTTGTGGCACGCGTTCTGCAGTCGCTCTCTGGCTTGCTCAGGGAAGTGACTCTTTTGGTTACTCTCACTCTCTGACTCTCACTTAGTTGCTTTTCCTTATGTTGTGTAGCGTCAAGTTTTGTTATTGTTAAATATATTACTTGTTAACCTTTGTGTTGTATTCATTAACCCTAGACTTATGTTTATTATTATTCATTGGTTGTAGTGGTCTGTGTTTATTACAATAAAGCCATTATTTTCATAATTGAACAACCTTGTGTCTGATCCCCTTTTATGTTATGGCTTGTAACGAGCCGGTCGTGACAATCATGTGTCAATACACACTGCATTAAAAAATCAGTAATTGTGTTTAGGCAGAGGGATTATAAAACTAGTCTTCCACTGGCAATGGCATGATATACAAGGTGAAATACTCACTCAGTTCACCTACTTATGCTGCAGAACAGTTTCCTCCCCATAGAGTTGATCACTCCCGGGAAAATAGAGCAACACACTTACAGTACATAGTCGAGAAGATCGATGGCAAATGGTGGTACAGCTTGTCGAATTTGCCAAACAACGGTGTGATGACCTGGTTCTACAATACATCAAGCATGTAGTTTCATTCAAGCCAACATCACCACGAATATCGGTGGATTCGTGATGGCAGAAACAGCAGCACAAGTTTAATAATCACCTATCCCAGCCGACACTGAGCATGACATGCATAGTAAGATGCTCATAAGTTATGAGTCATAACTATCAAAATCAGCTTATTCAAAAAACAAAAATGTTAGAAACCAGCAATCACAAAAGACTTATAATTATTTGCTTTTGAAAAGTAAACAGCTTTGAGAACAACATGCGCACATGTTATAAGGCAGTAATAATGCCAGTAAAGTTTACATGCAAAGTGAAATTGGGAAAATTTAAATATGTGTGTTTGATCGGTTTTTGCTCAAGCCTCTAAATAATAATATGTACATATATCATAAATCCAGAGGTCAGGATCCTCTCAAGGTTTTTTTTTCCACCACTAAATAACATTGAAAGGAGTTTTACCTTGCTACAGTCATTTCAGCTTGTTCACAGGGGACTTTCAGACAACAAGGCATGATTTTATATACAGCTGCTTTGAAACTGTATATTGTGAAAAGTGCTATACAAATGTAAATGACTAGTGTAGACAAACTTAGTTTAAAAACATGAAAATTGTGAGTTCCCCGTCTGTCGCTTACTTCGACGTCGTGTATGCGTGTGAATATGCCTGTGATCTATGAAAAAAGGCCAATGAGAGTTGGCGAACAGTATTTGCATACCCCACCCCCGGACATACGGTTATAAAGGCGAGGGAAATACGCTTGTTCATTCAGTAATTTTCTTCGGAGCCGATGGTCGTGTATGCAGCCAGCTGCGAGTGACACAACTGTTTCCTGCTTCTATCCTCTGACGCTCTGCTTTGCTGTTGGATCTACGGCGCACTTCAGAGGCTTTTCTCTTCTCTGCACGGCATGCAGTTTGCCCCTGGGCACTTCAACAGCGCAGAGTTAAAAGAGTTTCCTATGTAAAGAGCAATTTTCTCTGTAAAAGACTTTAATTCTCTGAAAGAGCAATACACAGCGGCGTTGAACGTCCTTTTCAGGACGCGTCTTTTTAAAGATGCCATTCAACCCCTGTGTAGTTCCTGGATGCGGTAGAGTGCTCTCTGCTTCAGATGGCCACAGGCGCTGTCTCATGTGTCTGGGCGCCGATCACACCGAGGCAGTGTTTGTGGATGGTTCATGCTCTCACTGCGAGAGCATGACCATGGCAAAATTGCGGTCGCGGCGCGATTTCAATAGAAAGCACGCCACTCCAGCCACCCCCCACGTCGCTCCTTCCCACGGGATTGAGGACGATGCGGCTGGCGATGGAGGCGATTTGGGGAGGGCAGCGGGTGCAGCTCCGCCAGGTACGCCCCCTCGGACCACCCGCCCCCCCGACACGCTTGTTGACCCCCGTCCGTGCTCAAGGCAATGGCGACTCGCCTCCGGGCCGTTCTGCCTATCCTCTGGTGGATGAGCTCGCCGCTCCATCGGAGAGTGCGGCTTCTGACGCTGAAGCCTCCCCTGGGCTGCCGCCTTCGGGCCAGCACACCCAGGCTGAGGCTGATGCGCAGATGTCCAACATGCTTGCCCTGGCTGCCATCAGTGTGGGGTTGGATTGGAACCCTCCATTTTCCCCAAACCCGTCACGGTTGGATGACTGGTTCCTGGGGTCAGGGCGCCGCTCACAGCCATGCCATGCCCATCCTGCAAGTCCACCAGGCCTAGGCGCTCAAGGATCTGCACGAGGGTAGCCCTGACCCCGATGTGCTGGAGGAACTGCGCTCAGCGACCGACCTCGCCCTCAGAGCCACGAAGGTCACCACGCAGGCACTCGGGCAGGCGATGGACACCCTTGTGGTCCAGGAACGTCATCTATGGCTCAACCTGGTCGAGATGCTTGAGGCCGACAAAGTTTGCTTCCTCGACGCCCCTGTCTCCCAGTTTGGCCTCTTTGGCGACACCATCGAGGACTTTTCCCAGCAGTTCTCTGCGGTGAAAAAGCAGACGGAGGCCATCTCACACATCCTGCCTCGCCGCATACCTGCCGCCACGGCCACTGCCCCTTCTGCTCACCGAGGGCGTCCCCCTGTGGCCAAGAAATCTGCTCCACCTCAACCCGGGCCCAGCTCTCAGCCCCAGCGTTGAGCACACCGCAGGAAACAGACGCCTCCCGTCTCTTGGACCCGTAAGGCTACCAGGCGCTCCTGAGATGGATGACCCAGCAACAGAGATGTTTGCTACGGAGGTGGTAAGACCGCTCCGTCCTCCAGTGGAGGGCCGGGAGGAGAATCTTTTGTTTTTAAACAATTTTCACTTGCCGCCCCCCTTAGATGGGGTTGCGGTACCCACATTCTCAATAAAATAGCTATTTCCTATGTCTCTGAGTCTCCTGGCCCGCAAATGCCGTTCTCCCGGCTTCCTGGACACAGACCACCTGTCTCCAGCCCCACCACTGTTCCCCGGCTGGCCGGTTCCGACGAGTCTAGATTAATCATCAAAATTAATCGTCCCTTTGGTGCCCCTAGCGTTGGACGCGTGGCTTTCACTTCCCAAGCCATCTTGCTGGACTCGGTTACGCAATTCAGTTTGCCAGGCCCCCGCCCCCCTTTATGGGCGTCCGCTTTTCCGCAGTACACGGCGAACATGCCCAGTCCCTGTGCACGGAAATCGCTACTCTTAGTTTCAAAGACACGATAGAGCCTGTCCCTCCAACCGAGATGAAGAAGGGTTTCTACAGCCCTTACTTCATCGTACCCAAGAAAGGCAGCGGCTTACGACCAATCTTGGACCTGCAAGTTCTCAACCAAGCGTTGCACAAACTCCCGTTCATAATGCTCACGCAGAGACACATCTTAACCTGCATCCGGCATCTAGATTGGTTTGCAGCAGTAGACCTGAAGGACGCGTACTTCCACATCTCCATTCTGCATCGACACTGCCACTTCCTGCGGTTTGCGTTCGATGGCCAGGCGTATCAGTACAAAGTCCTCCCCTTCGGCCTGTCTCTGTCCCCTCGTGTCTTCACGAATGTCGCAGAGGCAGCTCTTGCCCCGCTCCGAGAAGCCGGCATCCGCATACTCATTTACCTTGACGACTGGCTTATTCTGGCCCACTCGTGAGAGTTACTATGCACTCACAGAGACCAGGTGCTCAGGCACCTCAGCCGTTTGGGGCTTCAGGTCAACTGGGAAAAGAGCAAGCTTACTCCAGTCCAGCGCATCTCTTTTCTCGGTATGGAGTTAGACTCGGTCTCAATGTCAGCACGCCTCACCAACGAGCATGCCCAGTCAGTGTTGTGGTGCCTCGCCACCTTCAGGCCAGGCACATCGGTCCCTTTAAAACTTTTCCAGAGGCTTCTGTGGCATATGGCGTCCTCCGCGGTGGTAGCGCCGCTGGGGTTGATGCATATGAGACCGCTTCTAGGGCCCTATAAAATCCGTTTTATTTTTTCCCAAATTCCTTTTTTTTCCATTTTAATTTTTGCAAATTCATTTTTTTCCGTTTTAATTTTTGCAAATTCATTTTTTTTTACCCTTTTCTGTTATTTTAGTCGTAAAAAGAGTGTAAAATATACACATATAAAATAGGAATGACCTTAAATTTATTGAGGTAACAAACATCACATTTACTCAGTACTTATGAGGACAAATACTGCACGATGCAACATAATACTGCACTCTAAGTAACAACAAAATATGAATGGTTATGAACCAATGGTTATAAATAAAAGTGCTCCATTTAGCTTTTTCTTTCAAGTAAAAAAAATTGGACCAAAATAAAAAACTCTCAGTTTCAGAGTTGTACATAAAGTACTTATAAGAATCATCTTTCCCATACAGTACATTAAAGTGCATCAAAAACAAAAGGCAAAATACAGCAAGTACTCCCTGAGTAATAAAACTAAAGTTGACTTTGTCATGTAACAGACAAAAACATTTTATCAAAAGTTTTTTAAACAAGTATTCAAGTTGCAGGACTAATTAATCCTTGTGAGCTAACTTTCTTCATTCAATCTGTAGGGACGTGGTGGCCTTGCTAGCGTTATCATTGTACTTCTTCTTGTTCTTCACATGCCTTTTGGATAACAGGTGGTCAGTGCATGTATTTTTGCGCTTCCAGTCAACGGAATGTTGACAAAACTTGCAAAACAATAGTTCACCTGACACATAAAAGTCACTGGGGAACTGCTCGACTTGGTACCGTGGGCTTAGCTTCGAGTTTCTCAACTTTTTCGCCGTAAGCAGAGCTGTGGAGAGCCGCTTCGCCATTTTTTCATTGTTTTGATGGGGAGGGGAAGCTGAAGTGACTGTAGGGGTTGTGTCGCCCAGATTTGCTTCCCCCGGTCTGCATTTTCCCCAGACATACATTCTTCTCCCACACAAAAACAGAATTTCATTCCAAATATGTCAAATTCAGCGAAATTCCACGTTAACACTAGATTCCACGTTAATTTGCAAATTCCGCAATTCCGTCCGCGATTCCGTGATCGCGGAAATTATAGGGCCCTACGCTTCAACACTGGCTTCAGACCCGAGTCCCGAGATGAGCATGGCGCTGCGGCACGCACTGTGTGACAATCACCTCCGCCTGCCAACAAACATTCAAACCCTGGACAGAAATCTGTTTCTTACGGGCAGGAGTACCCTTACAGCAGGTGTCCCGACGCATCCTGGTCACGACCGACGCCTCCAGATCGGGTCGGGGCGCCGTTTGTTACGGGCACGCAGTAGCAGGCAGTTGGAAAGGGGCCCAGCTGCGTTGGTACATCAACTGTCTCGAGTTGTTGACCGTCCTTTTTTTCCCTGGGGGAGTTTCTCCCGTTAGTTTGAGACAAACATATCCTGGTCAGGTCGGACAGCACCACTGCGGTGGCGTACATAAATCGCCAAGGCGGCATACGCTCCCGCCACGTCACATCTCGCCCGTCGTCTCAAGTCGCTGCGCGACACTCACATCCCTGGCAACCTCAATGTGATAGCGGACGCGCTGTCACGACAAAGCTTGCCTGGCGGAGAGTGGAGGCTTCACCCCCACTTGGTTCAGCTGATCTGGGAACGGTTCGGCAAGGCCCAGGTAGACCTGTTTGCCTCCTGAGATACCTCCCACTGCCCACTCTGGTACGCCCACTCAGAGGCTCCCCTTGGGGCAGATGCACTAGCACACAGCTGGCCAGTGGGGCTGCGCAAGTACGCATTTCCCCCAGTGAGCCTTCTTGCACAGGTGCTGTGCAAGGTCAGGGAGGATGAGGAACAAGTCACTCTTGTGGCTCCTTACTGGCCCACCCGGGCCTGGTTCTCGGACCTTGTACTCCTCGCGTCAGCCCCTCCCTGGAAAATTCCCCTGAGGAAGCCAAGGCGGAGCCCCTTCTACCAGGCAACTCTATGCCCTGAAATGGCATCTGTTCGTGAATTGGTGTTCTTCCCGGGCAGAAGACCCACAGAGGTGCGCAGTTAGGTCGGTGCTCCTGTTCCTACAGGAGAGGTTGGAGGGGAGGCTGTTCCCTTCCACCTTGAAGGTGTATGTTGCCGCTATCGCAGCTCACCACAACCCAGTAGACGGCAAGTCTCTGGGTAAGCACGACTTAATCCTCAGGTTAAATCCCTCCCGGCCAAACCTGTTCCCCTCCTGGGATCTCTCGGTGGTCCTCGCCGGTCTTCAGAGATCCCCCTTCGAGCCGCTAGAATCAGCTGGACTCAGGGCCCTCTCCCTAAAGACGGCCCAGCTGATCGCGCTCACCTCCATCAAGAGGGTCGGGGACCTGCAAGTGTTCTCTACTAACGACACTTGCCTGGAGTTCGGTCCGGCAGACACATATGTGATCCTAAGACCTCGACCGGGCTATGTGCCCAAGGTTTCTACCACGCCCTTCAGACAGGTAGTGAACCTGCAAGCACTGCCCCGGGAGGAGGCAGACCCAGCCCCCTCACTCACTGTACATGCATTGCGTGCCTACCTGGAACGCACCCAGAGCTTCAGATGCTCTGAGCAGCTCTTTGTCTGCTTTTGGGGACAGCAGAATGGGAACGCTGTCTCCAAACAGAGGCTGTCTCACTGGGTGGTGGATGCCATTCTGTTGGCCTATCACACCCAGGCCGTGCCACCCCCCCTAAGGGTTCGAGCCCACTCTACCAGGAGTGTGGCATCCTCATGGGCACCTCCCTAGCAGACATTTGCAGAGCTGCGGGCTGGGCAACACCTAACACCTTTGTGAGATTTTACAATCTCAGGGTTGAGTCAGTCTCGTCCTGTGTTTTCTCAGGTCCGAGCCCATAGAACTCGGTACACGTCGATGGTGTGACCAGGTGAATCGCTTGTGTTCAGCGTCATTTCCCTCTGCCGAGGTAAAACAGTGTGCCTTCTTCCCAGGAGACCCCTTTAGGTTCCTGGTTGATTCCTCTCTAGCCCTCTTGGGTCCGCAGTTCAGCGGAGGAACTCGCTGACCCAGTCCACTACGGGTACCCCAGGCTACCCCTACTGGAATAGGTGCTCCACAGATCAGGCCTCCTACGCGGATTCCTCCTGTGTGTACTTCCGTGGTACGGTCACCTTACGAGCTGACCCGCGTCTCCCTTATGCAGTCCTTCGCTGCCCTCCGGTCGTCATGTTGTAGCAACTTCCCCCTCCTCGAGGCTGGATCTACCACCACGCCATTCTTCCCACATGTGACCGAAGAGGCCATGTGATGTATTTTGCCACCTTTACCTCCCCTTTCGGGCGGGTGTGGCCTCCGCAGGGTCTTTTCCCCCTGAAAGAATAGGAATTCGGTTAAGACCCCCTTCCCACGATGCGGTAAGGGCCCCGGCTGCTCTTGCTCTATGCCGAGAAAACATAGAGAGAAAAGAGGCCCAGCCAGGCTTGGCCCGTTCCCTAGTTGGAAGCGTCACCTTGTTCGCCTCTAGGGTAACCAAAAGGATTTCGACAACTTTTTTGGGGCTTTGGGGAAGAGTATGTGCAGTCTGAAACACAGTTGGTCGCTTGTGCACGTGAAATACCTGCCCGCTTCTGTGTCAGCAGTACACATACACGGCTCAGCGCATGGCGTGATTTGAAGTGGACCCCTAGTGACGCTTCTTCGACATGACGTCGAAGTGAGCGACAGACTGGGAACGTCTCGGTTACGTATGTAACCTCCGTTCCCTGATGGAGGGAACGAGACGTCGTGTCTTCCTGGCCATGTCGCTGAGCCGAGCCGCTGAGGTGGCCGGAACACTCCTGGCTCCTCAGAAAATCCCTGAATGAACGAGTGTATTTCCCTCGCCTTTATACCCGTATGTCCCAGGACGGGGTATGCAAATACCCCATACACTCAAGAGAGACCCCTAGAGTTCTTCGACACGACATCTCGTTACCTCCATCAGGGAACGGAGGTTACATACGTAACCGAGACGTTCACATTAGTTTTTCTCAACATTCAAACAAATGAAATGCAGTGCTGTTATTTAAGTTACTTAGAGCTCTGCTTTTTATGTCAGACACTTTTGTGGCATTTATCATTTAAAAAACATTTATGGTGAATCCTTGAATAAGTTTGAGCAAAATATTTGTTGGTGCTCGTGTCATATTGTATTGTCTCGTGAGGCTATGCATCATATCGTAAAATTTGTGTTCCGTTACATACCTGATATCTGTGTGTGTGTGTGTGTGTGTGTGTGTGTGTGTGTGTAATTTGATAACATGGGATCATCTATGCATGGGATGTAATTGTTGAAGGGCTGGTTGGAAGATGGGGGAGCCAAATGTGGGATTTCTAGTTTGGGAACAAGAGGGATACTTCCTGTGGTTCTTATCGGATTTTCTTCAGATCATGGTGTGAATGTGTGTGAGAGTGTTCAGTGGCTGGTGGAGATTTTTAATCATGTATGGCATATATGGAGTGTGTGTTTATGGATGTGTGGGTGAGTTTGACACTCACAGAGTGTACAATTCAGACAGGGAGTAGGAGTAGTCTGGAAATCACAAGAAAGAACAGAACTGGACTGAACTGAACTTAACATTATTCTTCACCTTGAACATGAATACCAAAAGAACAACGCACACACACACACACACACCACACACACACACACACTCACAGAAGGCAATCGAGACCAGTATCTATTAATGATGAGAGCACTGTCTGCAGAAAAAAAAAAAAACTGACTATTTACACTTTATTGATCTCCAAGGGGAAATATAGTGCTAAATGGCTGTAACGACAAACACAGACGGCACAAACACATACACTACACAAACACACACAAAGTTAATTGCATAAATCTAGGTTTAAGCAGGCTATAGACTACTCACCCTCAAAATAACTTTAGGTAGTTGGTCACTGAGTGGTTAATTCAAACACTTCTGCGGGATGTCAAAGCTACTTGAATATTTAATTTAGATATTCTGGTTTGGTCAGACACCAATGTTCAAAGCTGAAGACTTTTGTTTAATGCCAAGTCATTTAGCTTTACTTTCTAAATCAGGTCATCCTTAATTTTGAAAAGGTAACTCATAACTGTGCATGCACATTTTGAATGTGTTTAGGTATGTGTTTGAATAAAATTAACATTTTTGTTTCATTCTATAAATTATTGACAAAATTTTTCCGAAATTCCAAATAAAAATATTGTAATTTAGAGCATGTATTTGAAGAAAATGACAACTGGTCAACATACCAAAAATATGCTTTCAGACCTATAATAATGCAAAGAAAACAAGTTAATATTAATTTTTAAACAACACAATACACAATGCTTTAACTTAGGAAGAGTTCAGAAATCAATATTTGGTGGAATGACCCTAATTTTCAATCACATGTTTCATGCATCTTGGCATGCTCTCTACCAGTCTTTCACATTTCTGTTGGGTGACTTTATGCCACACCTGGTGCAAAAATTCAAGCAGCTCAACTTTGTTTGATGGCTTGTGGCCTTCTGTCTTCCTCTTGATCACATTCCAGATGTTTTTGATGGGGTTCAGGTCTGGAGATTGGGCTTGCCATGACAGGGTCTTGATCCAGTGGTCCTTCATCCACACCATGAATGACCATGATTCATGTGTCCTTCACAAAGATGAATCTGCCTGATTCCAGCCTTGCTGAAGCATCCCCAGATCATCAACGATCCTCCACCTGGTCATATAATGGTTAGACGGAGACCTGGAGAGGCCTTCAAGCCAGAGTGTCTCGCACTCACTGTAAAATTTGGTAGAGGCTAATCAGAAATAATGACTTTGATTTGCTAGGGAGCATTGGACTGTCTAGCAATGGGAAAAAGGTAATGCGGTCTGATGAGTCCAGATTTAACCTATGCCAAAGCAATGGGGTTGTCTGGGTAAGAAGGGAAGTGCATGAAACGATGCACCCATTATGCATAGTGCCCAATGTACAAGCATCTGGTGGTAGTGTTATAATCTGGGGGTGCTTCAATTGGTCAGGTCTAGGCTAAGCATCTCAGCTGACTACATGAATGTACTGGATGCCCAGGTTATCCCATCAATAGATTTTTTCTTCCCTGACGTCACAGGCATATTCCAGGATGACAATGCCAAGATTCATCTGGTTTAAATTGAGAAAGAGTGGTTCAGGGAGCATGAGGCATCATTTTCACACATGAAATGCCCACCAGAGTGTCCTGACCTTAACCCAACTGAAAATCTTTGGGATGTGCTGAAGAAGACTTTATGGAGTGGTTTGACTCTCCCATCATCAATACAAGATCTCAGCAAAAAATGTATGCATCACTGGATGGAAATAAATGTTGTGATGGTGCATAAAGTTACAATGCCATGATGAATGTGAGCCGTAATCAAAGCTAAAGGTTGTCCAACAAAATATTTCAGTATGCAACTTTTTTTTGGGCCTGCAGTGTACATAGACTTTGTATATTGTAACGCGGGGTTATGATGGGCAAGGAGGAGGCAAGAACCGGCTTGTCAATATAAATAATATTTTAATGAAGAACTTAAAACAAAAGCATAAACAAACACATAGGACAACGGACATGTCCGTGATTAAGCTCTCTCTCTCGAACGTCGTCACCGGCCGCCTTTATCCCTCGCGCGCCCCATCAGGCCGATTGGGGACCGGGCGTGCAACATTCCAGCCCGGCCCCGCCCCCCTCCACTACACATATATATACAGTATACAGTGTGTGTGTGTGTGTTTATTCAGATGCTGTTTGCACTAAGTGCTAGATAGTGATAGATGCATTTTGCCCCCCCGGCAAATAGTGCTAGATACAATTTACAACCCTATTTAAATACTAACTTGCAGTATATGAGCACCACTACAGAGTTTTTATTGTTTTTTTTTTAGTCCCAAATACACCCTACACAAACCCCAACCACTAAACCTAACCCTAACCTTCTCTTACAAAAATTAACCATGGTTTTACTTCAGTAACCATAGTATCACCATGATATTTTGTAGTAAAAGCATAGTAACCAGTAACAGAATTAAATATGGTTACTATATTAACATCATATTACTGTAGTAACACTATAGTTAATTGCATTAAAGCTATGGCTTCCACCAAAAAAAACATGGTTACTACAATAATAACAGAGTAAAACCTTGGTCATTTTTTCCCAGATAAAACCTGTCTCTCAACTCTTTGACCTTCAAAAAAAAAACGTAAATTTTTTTGTTCATAACTGTAAGTAGTATTAAAGGAAATATTAATAGTGGAGATGGGAAAAAGTGGACAAAAGGCAGAATCATACCCAGGTCATCTGTGCAAGAAATACACTCTTTTTATACACCCTACGCCACTGCAGTGACACTAGGGGGGCAATTTGTCCCCAATTTCTGTTTCCACGAGACTATTAGAGTGCACCAGGGACGTCGTTAGGCCTATTTTAGGGGGGCTGAAGCTATCCCAAAATGTTCCTAAGCCACCCTAAATGATAATAAGAACAACAATAACAATTTGATTTATCAATAACTGTATCCTCATTCAAATTTAGAATTAAACGCAACAAATTATATATATCCAGCTAAAAAAATAGCCGAAAAGTCGGAAGTTGGACAGAAGTACAAAGAGTCGTTGTGCTATCAAGATGATGCACCACACCGTCTCATTGCATTGGTGTGAACTGTGGCAGCTTTCAGAGCGTTGCAGACCGGAGCGCTGCAAGTAACTGGAGGATTCATCTCGTCTCGTCGTTACTCTAGTTTGGTCTGAAGTTGAACTCGCTATGCACCCTCCCGCCCACACACACCGATACACACGCTAATGGTGAAAGGAAGATTGGTAAGTGTCGTGATACAGAGTGAAATTGTACGTTGTTTTGAATTACCTGCTTACCTTTAGCTACGTTTTCTTGAGGTAAAGGAAAGGGGATATTTTGGTTTGCTATGGAAAACTGTAGTCTAGCTAGAGTGAACAAGCAAAATATAAGAAATGATTAACTTAGCAAGCTAATCACAACTCTTTATTCTTTGCCAATAATATAACCTATCTCTATAATAGGCATATAAAACAATATCAATCCCCATAGAATGTTGTTGTCACTGAAAACTAAATGTCATAGGGTCCCTGTTCATGCTATTACAGTTGTATCCTTCAATTAATTGAGCATTTTTTGACGCTTCCACCAATGAAGTAGACAATAAACAAAAAGTAACTGTTGACTGTGGTTTTGAAAATGATTTCATTCTTAATTTTCCTTTATTTGAATACTGCCCTTTTGTTGTTGATTTATATCATACATTGTATACATCATTTGGCAGAATAAATCATCTTTAATTGAGAAACACTCAAACCTGTGTTGTCAAATTTCACTATGACCTTAAAATTCTGGTTCTTGGGTTAAACTGTATGCAAGCCAAACTACACAGCGAAATTACACTCTGATTGAACCAATCCACAGCGCAGTTACAGTAATTAGAGTAATTAAATAGCATTCTGTGGACAACTTATCTTATATAGAGAGGAATTAGATATAGTATGCTATTACTTTATCATACATTTACATGAGCAGACAGATAGCATTTAAGTCATTGCTTATAGAATAACTCATCAGGAGCAAAGTCTGGCCTAAGTAAATTCCCCCATGCAGCTTTGATGTGTCTAAAAGCTAACATTACAGTAACTTTTCTTTAACAGAGTAGAAATGGAAGAAGAGGATAATACTGAAAATAGAATTACTGGATACATATTTATACAGTTATTAATATTAATGTTTTCCGATTTGTATCTACAAATATAGGTTTATAAGAATACTGGATATAGAGGATGTACAACTTATATAGATTGTATATACTTAGGTCCTGTTTGAAATAATATTAACTCCCATAGACATAATATTAATCTATTGATATAATACATATAAGGGGTGTGTCATTATCTGTATTTGTATCTGCTCATATGACAAAATGATTTGTATCTGTCTCTGTACTTGGATAGAAACAGTTGTGGGTGGGGCTTAAACCAGTTACTTTTACATTTATAGTTTCTATTAATAAAATGTTCCTTGTATAAGCCTTTTCATAATAATAGCCTACTAATAATAATTATGATTATTTTTAACTATTATTTAAAATAATATAATCAAATTATTTTTTTTTTTTTCCTCAACAAATGAAACTGAATTTGTTGGCTACATTAACTGTGGACCAGTTTGTTAACTGTAGTTTCTCCTGATATTTCTTGTAAAAAGAGGTATAACCAAACTATTGGTTCGATGTTGGATTCAAATAGAATGGCCCCTGAAGGTTTCTGCGTTGTTCTGTCTTTTCTGAGTGCTTAAGCAAAAACACTTATTATTAATTTGCACTTTATCAATCGACTCATTTAAACATTTTATCTGACTGCAATTTTATATTAATCTGACTCCAATTTAAGTTGAACCTCTAATTTTGATTTAAGATCTAATTGATTTCTGATCATTCTACATTTAGTGTAATCTTTTAAAGTTATTATTGTGGTAGAAAAAAGTGTACAAGCAATAGGGATAACCGCACCCTGGAGAGGATTGTGAAACAAAACCCATTCAAAAATGTGGGGGAGATTCACAAAGAGTGGACTGCAGCTGGAGTCAGTGCTTCAAGAACCACCACACACAGACGTATGCAAGACATGGGTTTCAGCTGTCGCATTCCTTGTGTCAAGCCACTCTTGAACAAGACACAGCGTCAGAAGCATCTCGCCTGGGCTAAAGACAAAAAGGACTGGACTGCTGCTGAGTGGTCCAAAGTTATGTTCTCTGATGAAAGTAAATTTTGCATTTCCTTTGGAAATCAAGGTCCCAGAGTCTGGAGGAAGAGAGGAGAGGCACATAATCCACGTTGCTTGAAGTCCAGTGTAAAGTTTCCACAGTCAGTGATGGTTTGGGGTGCCATGTCATCTGCTGGTGTTGGTCCACTGTGTTTTCTGAGGTCCAAGGTCAGCGCAGCCATCTACCAGGAAGTTTTAGAGCACTTCATGCTTCCTGATGCTGACCAATTTTATGGAGATGCAGATTTCATTTTCAAACAGGACTTGGCACCTGCGCACACAGTGCCAAAGCTACCAGTACCTGGTTTAAGGACCATGGTATCCCTGTTCTTAATTGGCCAGCAAACTCGCCTGACCTTAACCCTATAGAAAATCTATGGGGTATTGTGAAGAGGAAGATGCGATACGCCAGACCCAACAATGCAGAAGAGCTGAAGGCCACTATCAGAGCAACCTGGGCTCTCATAACACCTGAGCAGTGCCACAGACTGATCGACTCCATGCCACGCCGCATTGCTGCAGTAATTCAGGCAAAAGGAGCCCCAACTAAGTATTGAGTGCTGTATATGCTCATACTTTTCATGTCCATACTTTTCAGTTGGCCAACATTTCTAAAAATCCTTTTTTTGTATTGGTCTTAAGTAATATTCTAATTTTCGGAGATACTGAATTTGGGATGTTCATTAGTAAGTGAACGAGTTAGTAAGTGGAGATATTCGAAGCCTTCTTTTTCATGGTTTATGAACGATTATAATTTGTATTTTCCTCACTGAAAAAGTAATGTCTAGTAAAATTGCAAGAAAGATGTGTAGTGATATATCCAGACAATTGTTCTGATGAATATCCACTTGTATGCTATGTCTAAAGGATGCTTTTATTTAAATTTTTTTCTTTAATATTTACATTTTTTCTCTTGCTCTCGAGACTTTTTTTTAAACTAATACCCCCTTGTTGTTTGCTTTTTGTTGTTCAGTATTGTGTAGGGGATGCTTTTCTTTCATTTACACTGACAATAATTGTATTGTTCCTATTGATTTATATTTCTTATTTCTCCCCAAAGAGAGTTTTGTATGTTTTTTCTTGTCAAAATAATAAGAAAAAAAAGTTCCCGCTTTCTGTCTGTCCTCGTCCAACAACAGTCAATCATGAGAGATTCGAAGAGATGCAGCCAATCAATACAGGATTTGGTCAGCAGCCAATAGCATTGGGATTGGGCCCCACCCCTGAGTGTCAAAACTGTGCCAAAACTCATAAAGATTTCAGATGCGCGTGTGTGTAGATCTGCACGCGCGGTTTTGGTATTTCTGCTAGCAAATTGTTAATTTGTGTGCACAATCATATTTTTTGTGCGAGTTTGCACGCGAGTTTAAGCATCTCAGCTGACTACATGAATGTACTGGATGCCCAGGTTATCCCATCAATAGATTTTTTCTTCCCTGACGTCACAGGCATATTCCAGGATGACAATGCCAAGATTCATCTGGTTTAAATTGAGAAAGAGTGGTTCAGGGAGCATGAGGCATCATTTTCACACATGAAATGCCCACCAGAGTGTCCTGACCTTAACCCAACTGAAAATCTTTGGGATGTGCTGAAGAAGACTTTATGGAGTGGTTTGACTCTCCCATCATCAATACAAGATCTCAGCAAAAAATGTATGCATCACTGGATGGAAATAAATGTTGTGATGGTGCATAAAGTTACAATGCCATGATGAATGTGAGCCGTAATCAAAGCTAAAGGTTGTCCAACAAAATATTTCAGTATGCAACTTTTTTTTGGGCCTGCAGTGTACATAGACTTTGTATATTGTAACGCGGGGTTATGATGGGCAAGGAGGAGGCAAGAACCGGCTTGTCAATATAAATAATATTTTAATGAAGAACTTAAAACAAAAGCATAAACAAACACATAGGACAACGGACATGTCCGTGATTAAGCTCTCTCTCTCGAACGTCGTCACCGGCCGCCTTTATCCCTCGCGCGCCCCATCAGGCCGATTGGGGACCGGGCGTGCAACATTCCAGCCCGGCCCCGCCCCCCTCCACTACACATATATATACAGTATACAGTGTGTGTGTGTGTGTTTATTCAGATGCTGTTTGCACTAAGTGCTAGATAGTGATAGATGCATTTTGCCCCCCCGGCAAATAGTGCTAGATACAATTTACAACCCTATTTAAATACTAACTTGCAGTATATGAGCACCACTACAGAGTTTTTATTGTTTTTTTTTTAGTCCCAAATACACCCTACACAAACCCCAACCACTAAACCTAACCCTAACCTTCTCTTACAAAAATTAACCATGGTTTTACTTCAGTAACCATAGTATCACCATGATATTTTGTAGTAAAAGCATAGTAACCAGTAACAGAATTAAATATGGTTACTATATTAACATCATATTACTGTAGTAACACTATAGTTAATTGCATTAAAGCTATGGCTTCCACCAAAAAAAACATGGTTACTACAATAATAACAGAGTAAAACCTTGGTCATTTTTTCCCAGATAAAACCTGTCTCTCAACTCTTTGACCTTCAAAAAAAAAACGTAAATTTTTTTGTTCATAACTGTAAGTAGTATTAAAGGAAATATTAATAGTGGAGATGGGAAAAAGTGGACAAAAGGCAGAATCATACCCAGGTCATCTGTGCAAGAAATACACTCTTTTTATACACCCTACGCCACTGCAGTGACACTAGGGGGGCAATTTGTCCCCAATTTCTGTTTCCACGAGACTATTAGAGTGCACCAGGGACGTCGTTAGGCCTATTTTAGGGGGGCTGAAGCTATCCCAAAATGTTCCTAAGCCACCCTAAATGATAATAAGAACAACAATAACAATTTGATTTATCAATAACTGTATCCTCATTCAAATTTAGAATTAAACGCAACAAATTATATATATCCAGCTAAAAAAATAGCCGAAAAGTCGGAAGTTGGACAGAAGTACAAAGAGTCGTTGTGCTATCAAGATGATGCACCACACCGTCTCATTGCATTGGTGTGAACTGTGGCAGCTTTCAGAGCGTTGCAGACCGGAGCGCTGCAAGTAACTGGAGGATTCATCTCGTCTCGTCGTTACTCTAGTTTGGTCTGAAGTTGAACTCGCTATGCACCCTCCCGCCCACACACACCGATACACACGCTAATGGTGAAAGGAAGATTGGTAAGTGTCGTGATACAGAGTGAAATTGTACGTTGTTTTGAATTACCTGCTTACCTTTAGCTACGTTTTCTTGAGGTAAAGGAAAGGGGATATTTTGGTTTGCTATGGAAAACTGTAGTCTAGCTAGAGTGAACAAGCAAAATATAAGAAATGATTAACTTAGCAAGCTAATCACAACTCTTTATTCTTTGCCAATAATATAACCTATCTCTATAATAGGCATATAAAACAATATCAATCCCCATAGAATGTTGTTGTCACTGAAAACTAAATGTCATAGGGTCCCTGTTCATGCTATTACAGTTGTATCCTTCAATTAATTGAGCATTTTTTGACGCTTCCACCAATGAAGTAGACAATAAACAAAAAGTAACTGTTGACTGTGGTTTTGAAAATGATTTCATTCTTAATTTTCCTTTATTTGAATACTGCCCTTTTGTTGTTGATTTATATCATACATTGTATACATCATTTGGCAGAATAAATCATCTTTAATTGAGAAACACTCAAACCTGTGTTGTCAAATTTCACTATGACCTTAAAATTCTGGTTCTTGGGTTAAACTGTATGCAAGCCAAACTACACAGCGAAATTACACTCTGATTGAACCAATCCACAGCGCAGTTACAGTAATTAGAGTAATTAAATAGCATTCTGTGGACAACTTATCTTATATAGAGAGGAATTAGATATAGTATGCTATTACTTTATCATACATTTACATGAGCAGACAGATAGCATTTAAGTCATTGCTTATAGAATAACTCATCAGGAGCAAAGTCTGGCCTAAGTAAATTCCCCCATGCAGCTTTGATGTGTCTAAAAGCTAACATTACAGTAACTTTTCTTTAACAGAGTAGAAATGGAAGAAGAGGATAATACTGAAAATAGAATTACTGGATACATATTTATACAGTTATTAATATTAATGTTTTCCGATTTGTATCTACAAATATAGGTTTATAAGAATACTGGATATAGAGGATGTACAACTTATATAGATTGTATATACTTAGGTCCTGTTTGAAATAATATTAACTCCCATAGACATAATATTAATCTATTGATATAATACATATAAGGGGTGTGTCATTATCTGTATTTGTATCTGCTCATATGACAAAATGATTTGTATCTGTCTCTGTACTTGGATAGAAACAGTTGTGGGTGGGGCTTAAACCAGTTACTTTTACATTTATAGTTTCTATTAATAAAATGTTCCTTGTATAAGCCTTTTCATAATAATAGCCTACTAATAATAATTATGATTATTTTTAACTATTATTTAAAATAATATAATCAAATTATTTTTTTTTTTTTCCTCAACAAATGAAACTGAATTTGTTGGCTACATTAACTGTGGACCAGTTTGTTAACTGTAGTTTCTCCTGATATTTCTTGTAAAAAGAGGTATAACCAAACTATTGGTTCGATGTTGGATTCAAATAGAATGGCCCCTGAAGGTTTCTGCGTTGTTCTGTCTTTTCTGAGTGCTTAAGCAAAAACACTTATTATTAATTTGCACTTTATCAATCGACTCATTTAAACATTTTATCTGACTGCAATTTTATATTAATCTGACTCCAATTTAAGTTGAACCTCTAATTTTGATTTAAGATCTAATTGATTTCTGATCATTCTACATTTAGTGTAATCTTTTAAAGTTATTATTGTGGTAGAAAAAAGTGTACAAGCAATAGGGATAACCGCACCCTGGAGAGGATTGTGAAACAAAACCCATTCAAAAATGTGGGGGAGATTCACAAAGAGTGGACTGCAGCTGGAGTCAGTGCTTCAAGAACCACCACACACAGACGTATGCAAGACATGGGTTTCAGCTGTCGCATTCCTTGTGTCAAGCCACTCTTGAACAAGACACAGCGTCAGAAGCATCTCGCCTGGGCTAAAGACAAAAAGGACTGGACTGCTGCTGAGTGGTCCAAAGTTATGTTCTCTGATGAAAGTAAATTTTGCATTTCCTTTGGAAATCAAGGTCCCAGAGTCTGGAGGAAGAGAGGAGAGGCACATAATCCACGTTGCTTGAAGTCCAGTGTAAAGTTTCCACAGTCAGTGATGGTTTGGGGTGCCATGTCATCTGCTGGTGTTGGTCCACTGTGTTTTCTGAGGTCCAAGGTCAGCGCAGCCATCTACCAGGAAGTTTTAGAGCACTTCATGCTTCCTGATGCTGACCAATTTTATGGAGATGCAGATTTCATTTTCAAACAGGACTTGGCACCTGCGCACACAGTGCCAAAGCTACCAGTACCTGGTTTAAGGACCATGGTATCCCTGTTCTTAATTGGCCAGCAAACTCGCCTGACCTTAACCCTATAGAAAATCTATGGGGTATTGTGAAGAGGAAGATGCGATACGCCAGACCCAACAATGCAGAAGAGCTGAAGGCCACTATCAGAGCAACCTGGGCTCTCATAACACCTGAGCAGTGCCACAGACTGATCGACTCCATGCCACGCCGCATTGCTGCAGTAATTCAGGCAAAAGGAGCCCCAACTAAGTATTGAGTGCTGTATATGCTCATACTTTTCATGTCCATACTTTTCAGTTGGCCAACATTTCTAAAAATCCTTTTTTTGTATTGGTCTTAAGTAATATTCTAATTTTCGGAGATACTGAATTTGGGATGTTCATTAGTTGTCAGTTTTAATCATCACAATTAAATGAAATAAACATTTGAAATATATCAGTCTGTGTGTAATGAATTAATATAATATCCAAGTTTCACTTTTTGAATGGAATTACTGAAATAAATCAACTTTTTGATGATATTCTAATTATATGACCAGCACCTGTATACATACATACATACATACATACACACACCACCTATTTTCAGTTATTATCAAAGACAGAAAACACACATATATATAAACGCATAAAACATCTTATAGCTACAAGAAATTAAGGAGAAATTTAGAAAGAAACCATAACCTCTTTATTGTCTGCCATCATCCAATTCCCAATCTTCCCAGTTCCCTCCTTTGGAAAAAAAAACCCCATTATATTAGGAAATCAGTTAGTGAAAGAGTATGATAAGGGTGGTATCAACCCCTTGGACTTTGAATCAATATTTGGGGCATTTAAGAGTAAATGGTTGAAATCATACTTATCACAACCTTACTCTATGTGGTTTCACATACCTAGATTATTATATTTAATAAAATAGGTGGGCTTGAATTTCTTTTAAAATGTAATTTTGAGGTAACTAAGATTCCTATTAAATTATCAAACTTCCACAAACAACTTCTCCAATACTGTAAAATTATATTTACCCACAACTTTTCTCCCCATGGAATAACAGGGTCATTACAATTGATAGGAAATCATTGTTTAAAAGTGATTGGTATGAGACGGGTATTGTGTTTGTGAATGATATATTAATGATAATGGTAATTTCTTGGAACATATTGCCTTTTTGCTCAAGTATAATCTTAACCGCACTTATAGAGAATATAAAATGTGTAAATCAATACCATTAGCATTATTGCAGTTAATCCAAAACACATTGATGTATGTGAGAATAAGACTTTCACCAACCATACCAAATCTAGTAATTAATGAATGTAATTTAATAACAAATGTATTAATGATTTTTTGAAATCTACAATGTTTTTGGATTATAATAGAGGATTGTGTGTACAAGGTCCAAATATGAATGCCTTGTCCATAGATAACCTACATTTCAAATTCATCAAATGGCCCATTTCCCTTAAAGTCAAAGAGACTCACTTTAAAATAATTTATAAAATATATACGGTTGCTGAGTTTCTTAGAAAGAGGTTTAAATTTGAAGTAGAATTTTGGAACACTTGTTTTTTTATGCCTTATGGGTAAAAGCTTTTTTGTAATTTAAGATTGATGACATCCCGACGTTTGACTTATCACAAATTCTCTTTTATATGGATAATGTAGATTCATCCCTATCTGATTTGGTTAATATGATTGTTCTCATGGGTAAATATCATATTCATTGTAGTAAGTGGAGATATTCGAAGCCTTCTTTTTCATGGTTTATGAACGATTATAATTTGTATTTTCCTCACTGAAAAAGTAATGTCTAGTAAAATTGCAAGAAAGATGTGTAGTGATATATCCAGACAATTGTTCTGATGAATATCCACTTGTATGCTATGTCTAAAGGATGCTTTTATTTAAATTTTTTTCTTTAATATTTACATTTTTTCTCTTGCTCTCGAGACTTTTTTTTAAACTAATACCCCCTTGTTGTTTGCTTTTTGTTGTTCAGTATTGTGTAGGGGATGCTTTTCTTTCATTTACACTGACAATAATTGTATTGTTCCTATTGATTTATATTTCTTATTTCTCCCCAAAGAGAGTTTTGTATGTTTTTTCTTGTCAAAATAATAAGAAAAAAAAGTTCCCGCTTTCTGTCTGTCCTCGTCCAACAACAGTCAATCATGAGAGATTCGAAGAGATGCAGCCAATCAATACAGGATTTGGTCAGCAGCCAATAGCATTGGGATTGGGCCCCACCCCTGAGTGTCAAAACTGTGCCAAAACTCATAAAGATTTCAGATGCGCGTGTGTGTAGATCTGCACGCGCGGTTTTGGTATTTCTGCTAGCAAATTGTTAATTTGTGTGCACAATCATATTTTTTGTGCGAGTTTGTGATTTGCAAGTTCACATTTTACGTGCGAGCTGTGTCATGGCGCTCACACTGGTGTAATTCACTTGCGCGCTGTGTTTTTGCGCTTGCGATGTTTTGTCCAACATCTAACGCCATATGTTTCATACAACTTTCTAAGACGGTGATAAGCAGTGACTGGTAGTTTTACGTGGGTTTCTCCTATTCATAAGCTCCAATAAAGAACATTATCCTGGACATAAGTTTGCAATAACAAAAGGCATCCCTCAAATCTACCGGTGAAAAATGATTTCAAAGGAACACAGAATAAATCAAAAAGTAATTTATTTGCCAGGCAGGATTTAAAAGGTAAGTTACAAAATCAATCAAAGCCAATTTCACACTTGATCAGATTAAACCAACATTCCTAAAAATAAAAGACAAGTCAAAGAAACATACCTGGCAATGGAGAACTACAAAGAGCAATTGAGTTGGATATCTGACTACAGACTCCCCAACTCTCTTTTCATCTCTCATTAAGTGCCAAACAATTCAATTTTTTATTTCAGATGTGTGTGTTTGATGGTATTCAGGATTTGGTTTACAATTTATGATGTTGTAAGAAGACCTTTGAAACTTGTGATTGAGTAGGTTGTTTGATGTTTACAAAGAATGCACCTAATCTGCATACAGCAGCTGGTCTCTGATAGAATAAAGTGTTTTACTATATTCTTAAATCTTACTTGTGATTTGACTTTGCTGAAAGGGAATGAGACCGTTTTACCAGTTGCCCTGAGACCTCTTGAATGATACCAAACATGTATGATCAGAAAACCTTTTACATTACAGAACAGGATACGTCATAACTTAGTTTTTGGTGACCCGAAAGTGACCTGAGGTGAGAGAGGGGGCAGATGTGAGAGACATTTGCATTTTATGGTCCTTAATCAGTAGGGTGTGTTGTCTCAGGTGGAGATGCTCTTCTGTGTGAGAGTTGTATGACGTTGGCTCTCATAGAGCCTTTTGGGTGTAGACATCCTGGTGCCAGACTTACGTTTGGATATTAATTTGTCTGTGCATGTATAACAACATTATTCTGAAGGCAGGAGGTGTCAAGCAAAATGTGAAATGCCAAGCACACATTTTTCAATGAATAAATACAAATTCAAACATTAAAAGTAATGAAAATCAAATCTATATATTCTACAAACAGGTGAAAGTCCCATAAGTCTATCAAGAATTTTCACAATAGGACACCATTATTTAGTTAAATACTACTACTACTACTACTACTACTACTACTACTAATAATAATAATGTTACATTTATTTAGCACCTTACAACGGGTAACAGTTTAAAGGAGGAAAAAAAGACAGATAATGTTTCAGTTTCTTCATTTAACATAAGGAGGGATATTCCTAATAGATTAATTCTCTATGGTGCATTTTACCTTTATGCGACCTTAAGGACATTTTTGTCTTTTTCAGTTTTGCTTTTTCGATCATTTTGTCTGTGTTAATGCCAATGGCTTAATGCCAATGTTAAAAAAGTCAGTGAAAGTGGAAAATAAAATTAATATAAATATTTTTATGGCAGTTTTTTGAGACTGACATTTTTGTCCTTTAAGGAACTGAGTGTTAGGTTTTTTTTGTTTATTTATTTATCTGACACTGCACAAAAAATAATAATTAATCAAAATCAATGTTGTTGCTAATCATATACATTACATATCCAGGCTGTAATATTAATTTAAAAAAAGTCCCATTAGCATTTAGTATATGGAATATATATATATATATATATATATATATATATATATATATATATATATATATATATATATATATATATATATATATATTTTTTAAATAAAAAACAACAGTGGCATTATATAAACAAACTGATATTTAAAGGGTTAAAATCCAAAAAAATGAATGATTATTTGGTAGTTATGATCAGGACTGATGTTGGTTAAAAAAATTAACTAATTGAAAGCGTAAAATAATTTTAATATATAATATTATTATGGCAGTTTTTTGACGCATACATTTTTGTCCACTAAGGACCTCTGAGTAACTTTTTTTTAAATTGACGCACAATGGTTAAACCTTTATGGAGCATTTAATTTTTTTTTAACCAGATAATTTTCTTTATCGCTGATGTGGTCAACTTTAAAAGACAGATAGACCAGCTCCAACGTGAAATCATAATTTAGGTCAGGAATTTAACATCGCACTCAGATTTTGGCTATAAATGAATACATGGGAATCATGTGTGAATTGTGTGATACATTAACAAAGACGTTTCAAGAAGTGGAAAGTATATATAGTATATATACATTTGATAAGCTCCAGACGTGCACAATTAAGGGAATGGTAAATGGTCTGCACTTATATAGCGCCTTTTTAAGTGCTTTACACTGTGACACATTCACCCATTCATACACACATTCATACACCAATGGCGGTAGAGCTGCCATGCAAAGCGCTAGCCTGCCATATGGAGCAACTTGGGGTTCAGTGTCTTGCCCAAGGACACTTCGGCATGTGGAGTCTTGTGGGCTGGGATTCGAACCACCAATCCTGCAATTAGTGGCCAACCCACTCTACCAACTGAGCCACAGCCACCCCGAGACCACGCTCATCTGATCTGAAATCACAACATGCACATTTTCATTCATTAGTTTAACACTTTAGAAATATTGACTGCACAGATTAATACATTCTTTATAATTTTTTAAATATGTTTATTTAAAATGTTGCTTTATCCTTGTGCCTCTTGGATAATCAGTCATACCAATATTATTTTTACATTATTCTGATTAATTCATTATTTGTTTTGAAGTGATTATTCTTGCCTTTAATAAGGTATTCAGATTCGGGCACATCGCTAATAAGTAC
Organism: Moxostoma hubbsi; assembly: GCA_032164185.1. Taxonomy (NCBI): domain Eukaryota; kingdom Metazoa; phylum Chordata; class Actinopteri; order Cypriniformes; family Catostomidae; genus Moxostoma; species Moxostoma hubbsi. The sequence goes on along the minus strand of JAVLUX010000016.1, from coordinate 26,485,062 downwards.
TAATATTATTTAATTATTCTAGTAATAAATAATTTGACTTTGTTGATTATGTGTGTTTGTGGATTATAGGCCTGTCTCAGTGTGCCTCATCTCTAGAGGGACTCTGGATGCTTTTTGCACCAAAGTGATGGATATGTGTCACACCCTGTCACACTTGCACCCTTTGCCTTGGTACAGGTTTTGTCCCTGCATGCCCCATCTGTGTGTGTATGTGTTATTCTGACATTCTTAGTGTGTGTGAGTGTGCATGGGATGCCAGTTGTGCCACATTTGAGATGTGTAATAAGCCTGCTCAGAGCCTGGCAAGGTATAGGACAGCAAGAGCAGGAACACGAAAAAGAAAAAAAAAAAAGCCAGAGAGAGAGAGAAGTGTTCGGGTTGTCTAGACACAGCAGCATATTCAAATCTCCAGAACTAATCCTAGTGGTCTATCTCCTGTGTATTTGATCATATGTCACCTGGCTCAATCTGAGGCTGGTATCAGCCTCTCCTATCACCTAGACAGTGGGCATAACATAACGCCCTCTTATGATTGTCTCTTACGGGCATGATAAACCTCCAATAGACATGCACTGACACATACATTTACACACAACTCCCAATATCTCTGTTTTGCCCTATTTAAAATCATCAGTGACACATTGTTCTGATTGTCTCTGGTGTGCATTTCCTTTTGTATGCTTCTCTTTACGCAAATGTTGAACTACACTCTCAAATAGCTCACCCAGCGCAGCTGAAACACGTTACGCCATTACTTGGACAAAAAGCACCCCTGGAGAAGTTAAGACCAGGGTATGAATTATACATAAGGTATAAACATTGCCATAATTCTCCTAATATAGCATTCAGTTGGCCTGGCCAAGATACTCTGCTCCAAACGTGCTGACTTCCTCTATAGCTACAATTACCAAGCCTGAGATAAAGAGATAAAGAGGCCTTCTGTATAATATAGAGAATTTCACCTCTCCCTATGGCCTCCCTGCCATTTGTAAACATTCTTACCTCCCTTTCATTATTCCCTATGTTTTTTTTTCACTCTCTCAAGCAGATATATTTTTTTTCATGCTGTGGTTTTACAAATGGGAACAACTGCTATCTTCATCTTAAGTGCTTAGAAATTGCATCTGTACTAGTGTGTGAATAATAAGGCCACTCCCAATGCCAAGATCGTCTTACTCATCAGCAAAGACCTCAAAAACACAAATGGAAGAAGAAAATGAGGACAGATGCACAAGTATACATTACACACATACAGTACATGGCTTTACTCTTTCTTTCTTTGACACACACACACACACACACACACACACACACACACACACACACGCAAACTGACATGAGATCTCGTTAATATTTGTAGATATTTATATGTAAAGTGTGCTGTAGCACACATACAGTAAGTACATTTTACTTTACAGTTGGATAGACAATGAAGTGTAAAATATTAACATAGTCCTCTTTACATATGTGCAACTTTGGAGACATATAAATAGTTAAAGGATCCTTTGAGGTTCATAGAAAATTGAATTTACGGAATTCATAACTGTCAGGTTCTCGGGGGTGACGCAAGGTCAAGGGAACTGAGCTCAGGGAAAATTGGGATGTGGACCCAGTTGCAGAAATGAAAGCACAGTCGGGGGAATACACTAAATGTCTTTTAATTAGTCCAGAAGGTAATTCCAAACTGAAAACTACAAAAATTTTCCAAAGAGTCAATAGGAAAAAAAGATAAATTAATATCAACAGAAGATCCCTAATGTTCCAGAAGGTCAATGCAACAAGTCAAAAAAGGTTTAGAAAACTCAAAGGGTAAAAGAGTGTCTTCAAAAAAACAAAAGGTTAGAGATGTTGGTCTCAACATATTAAACACTGAGCATAGAACAGTAACAATAACTTGATTTTAATGCATTTACTGTGTAACAAATGTGAATAATGCACATAAAAAGTTCCCGTGAAGTGCCTTGACGATTGCAGTTTTCGTTGGTCTGTTGATGTATTTCCAAGTTAAACGATGTCGGGGCAGGACATATTAAAAAAGGCTTGTATCTTTAAAATAAATAAATAAATAAATAGCCAATAGGCTTTAGTTGATCTCACAGCCCCTGGCAAAGACACACACACAAACACACATCGTTCTACTGTGCTACTGCTTATGTTGGAGCCAGTGTTCAGCTGGGGAAATTGAAAAGTGATCTCAATACATAATCTGACTGCTATTCACTGACATGAGAACCGAACATTGATCTAACTGGCCGTGTTAATACATAATAGGGATGTGCCTGAAGCCAGATACCTTATTCAAAAATGCATGAAAAATGACTTTAAAATGAATAATCTAAAAATTATTTGTTAGACTGATTATCCAACAACAAGCACAGGGATAGAGTGATATTTTAACACATCTAAAATTATAACACAATGGTTAGTCTTTAAAGCCAATATGACTAGTGTAATCTTTAAGAATAAATGTGCATGGTGTGATTTCAAGTTAAGTTTAAGTATTTCTTTTTTTTTTCTGATTATTATGGGGTGTGATGATTAAATAATCTCATGATTCAGTTCGGGTCACGAATCATGATACTGAACTCATGTTTCTGTTTGGTTCATGATTCTTTAAACTAAGCCTGAATCAAGAAAAGATAAGATTGAAAGATCTAAGATTGAAATGTATATGTATTAGGGCTGTCGATTTAACACTTTAATTCAGTGCAATTCATTTTACCAAAAATAACGTGTTAAAAAAATTAATGCCATTAACCGCACTTCCCTCAGACCCTAATAAGGAAGAGTCCTGAGTAATGCAAGATTGTAGTACCACCTGTTTACTCGAGAGGGCAATAAGTGAAATTTCAGCTGTATGAGCAACACACAGTTTATACAGTGAAGAAAGCAACCCAAAACACAGACATTTGTTACATTTTTGTGTTCAAAACACTCGAAGGAGCGCAAATGCGAACTAAGGGATCTCAAGATGTGTTATAAGTATTAAACTATATTTAACTTGACACAGTAAACTAAAAATGTATGTTTATGATGCAACACACACGAGACGCTACACAAGCATGTCTGACGCTGGATAGAGATGGTGCAAATTTTGGAAATTACCCATAAATATTTCATCACAAATAAAATCAAACAAATTTCCTTCAAACTTATTTATATGTACTACCTCACTAATTATTTTCTTGTAGAGAGATTTAATTATGATGTCGATATATTCTGTACATTTTGTGGTCTGCAGGCAGAAACATTTTTTCATTTCTTTTGGAGTTGTCCCTACTCGACTTGTTTTTGGTCTGATTTCTGCAAGATTGTTAGAGATCATATTATTCCCAGTTTTCAACTTTGTTTTGAAAATGTTTTATTTGGGTTTTTTTAGCTATGACATGTCTCTTCATAAGAAATATTATTTGATAAATTTTCTGCTTTTGTTGGCAAAGTTTAGTATTCATAAATGCAAATATGGCGGTTAAAAACCATTAGTTTTTTAATTCAGAGGTTCAGCAATACCTAAGAACAATGTCTGATGCAGGTTTAAATTGACATGTCCTTAAACAAGTCCAATAATAAATAAATCTCATAAATAAATCATAATAAATCTCCAACTGATTGACAAATTCACTTGTGAAATGGATTGCTGTGAACTGTGTGCCAATGATTGACTTATGATCAATAATATGGTAGTAAACAATACATTGTATTCTAAAGCCGCTTTTTGTCTTATCAATGATTAAGAATGTAATGCATTTTAATTATCTGACTATTTTGTATTTATATATATATATATATATATATAATTTTTTAATATTTAAAGATAACTGTGTATAATTATATATTGATATAAATATCATTATATATTGAATTATTGTTATATAAGGGGCTTTTTCAGCAAATATTTGTGTATGTGATTAATTGTGATTAATTAATCGGGACACCATGTGATTAATTTGAAAAAAATGTTAATTGATTGATATATATATTGTTTTTTTTTTAAGACATATGCACAACAGTACCTTTCCAATAAATTTGAGCTAAAAGTACTGTTCTTAAAAGTGCTAAATGATTCATTAGAGATATAATGGTACTAAAAATCAGTCCAGAACAGGGCAATGGTGACACAAATGGAAATATCAGATAATAATTCTGCATTCTGAAAATAAGTGTTGTATAAAGTACCCATTTGTCATACTTAACTAAAAGACATCTTCATGGAAATCGACTAGCTCATGAGAAAAATACTTTAGTAAAATAAATAAAGTAACTGGTATTAAATGTGATAAAATTGATAAGTATCAAAAGTACAAGTAAATCACATCAATTATGGCACAGCTAATTATATAAAGGACAACACAGTTGAGTTTCCTTTATTGAAGGGTGAGTTAACTCAATAACTCCTCTGACCAATTCATTCAGCAAGCAAATGTACTCATCTGGTGCAAAATAGCATAGTAAACAATATGAATTAATGGTGCATTAATGCCTTGTCAGAATAATCGTATTTACAAAAAGGGCACAAATTAATACCACCATAAAGCCTTTATTACCAGTGGGAAGTTGGGAGCATTTCATTTAAAGAATCATGAAGGAACCAAGCAAATTGGTATAGGACATAATTCTGTTTTACTTGTGGATTGTATGCATTTTTGTACCATTGATAAAGAATAAAGCTTGCCATAAAATAAGACTCATTTAGCTTGTTTATGAGGTAACATCTACAATAAGTATATGTGACTGCTTAAGAATGATAAAATAAGATAGATAAAGCATACATTAAAATAATTAAAGTACTGTATGTGAATGGTCTTCATTTTGTTGCAGTTTTGCAGTTCATAATGTTTAAGCCAAAACCTATAAAATTAATTCAAAGTCAAAACACAGATTAACATTTACATGAGCGTTTTCTTTTTTTACCCAGTGGAGACGATGTAACAATCATTGTTTGACATGCACTTCCTTGTGATTTTGATTCTGATTCGGGATTACCAAAACAATTCATTCAGACCGCTTTTTGAATATTTTTTACCTATTCAAAGAAATAACATTTAAAATATTAAACTCAAACATTACTATCGCCAGTCCGCATACAATTGACACGTACAGTTATTATATTTTTAGCTGGGTTCAGTAACAAAAGGATTGTGAGAAATTTATCAGAAGAAAGTAAAATGTAGTGAAATAAAAGTGCAAGTCAGCAGAAATATATCTGATTTGATGTTCTAAATAGTGCAGCATCACAATCCTCCAGGCCTGCACAATTAATAAAAATAAGATCAAAATTGTGATACGGTCAAACATGTATGTGATTATTTAAATGCAAAAGACTGTGATTAAATTACATTATTAGCCTACATGGTCTATGTGCAATTCAGAGTGAACAATGCACTTTTCTGTGTGCAAATAAAATTAATAATAATAAAAGAATATAATTATAATTATATTAACTTGCATTAATTATACAAGGGATATCTGTTATATGAAAACAATAATAGAATAGAGTTACAATTAAATTGGGCTTTCATTTCATTTTGACACACTTCTAGTTTAAGCCCCACCCACATCCAGTTATATCCGAATACAGATTCAGATAATCTTGCCACTGCAACAGATACACAGATAATGTACAGATTGTACAGATAATGACTTCACTGCACACACATAATACATAACCAGCCCACAAACAAACACGGTGCATAGCTGTCTTTATGTACGACGATGCTGGAGCTGCTATGCTAGCCCAATGCAGATGAATGAGAAACAAGCAGGTAAAACATACAATATATAAAAGTTTTGAATCTCAATATACTAAACATATAGAATAAGCAGCACTACAGTATATCATTCTAAACATCCCAATAAACCTATAAATAACTTTACTCGCTTCCAACTCCTGCATGCATGTTCCATTCACAAGTGATCATCCCTATGCACAATTACCTTCAAAGACAACTCAGTTAAAGTGACACTTAATGGAAATTCTGTTTGGCATGACCCTACATTATGGATTGTGCTCCCTTTGAAGTGCTCTGCAATGGTATCATCAGCACAGGAGAGATAGAGAAAGCATATTATTACAGTCATTCTTATAGTTTATGAAAATGACTTGTTTATATTTGGAAGTAAATTGGCAAATACTGTAGACAGGGGTGTAAAGTAATGATTTACAAATAGTCACGTTACTGTAATTAACTACTTTTTCCCAAGAATTGTACTTTTACTGTGCTAATTTCTCACCGTCTGTGTTCACTACTTCCATGTCCTGATTTTATATCTATCAACATGATTAGCTAGGGAGAGTCTTGTGACTCCTGTCAAATCAAATCACACGTAAAAAACTTGAAAGGCAGCTACAGATCTGGCGCCAACTGTGGAGAATGCCTCAAGCACAGTTTACAGCTGAACATAACCGGCTGCACATGAAATGGCTTTTTGCTGAGAAAAAGGCCAATTTCTTGATCGTGTCATATCAAGGTAAATTTCATATTTTTGCTTACTAGATTCTGTGTGTCTATAATTGAGCCTATAATTTAATCTATCACTGAGATTATTGGGCTGCTGTGAGAGATTAATGCAATGTTATCTATAGGGCTGGGCAATAAAATGATCTAGAAGTTTATCAGAAAAAATAGAGATGTCCTCTATCACATATTGAGTAGTTTTCTATATTTATCCATTGATATACATCTAGAACAGGGGTGTTCATTACATGGATCTTGATAGAAAGAGAACCACTGTTTGGTTGATCTAGACAAAATATAAAAGATTGTCTTTATTTCCTGACGTCTGTATCTGCACACTGTTTGATTGACAGGCGGCTAATGTTTGAGTGCTAGTGCGTCTAAATAATAAAATACACTTTACAATTCTGCCAATACCTTGGTGAGGATTTAATGTAAACACAGTTGTTTATGTCTAAAGTGAATTTAAACAGTGGGACAAAAAGCGTAATTGTATCAAAATGTTGGACTTGAAATGTACATGTAACCGAATTGAGCACTGTCCAGTAGGCTATGTCATATAAAAGGCAATCAAACAACAAGGAAACGAGAAACCACTCACTTCTTTTGGCCGAATAACTTGAGTAGTTTTAGAAGTATTAATTTAATAGAATAAAACAGTGACAATTTTAATAATATTATGTTTTCAAAATATTGTTCATTTTTAAAAAATACTGACCCCTGATGTAGAGAGTGTGTTAAAGAGCACCTATTATTGTTTTTAAATGTGCCTAATTTTGTTTTAAAGGTCTCATACAATACATTTACATGCATCCAAGGTCAAAAAACAATTTAATTTGCTCATAATTAAAATTGCATCATTACCTTTTTCCCCAAAAACAACTTGTTATATGATCCGTTATTAAGCATTCATTCTAAACTCCTCTTTTCAGAGAGCCTACTATGATCTGATTGGTCAGATGTCCCAGTCTGTTGTGATTGGACTACTTAGTGTAGTTTTTGAGGGTGTGTCAAAGCTGACCAGAGGCAGTTTTTTTGTTACCAACTGACATAGGTTAGTACAGGAAGTAAGTCTGGAATTATTAACGACTCGTTTCAGGTGTTCAGAATCAGTCAATAACTACATTTGTTGTGCACTTTGACTGTTTTTTACATTCTCAAACAGCTATATAACACACTACATGAAAGGTAATATTTGGAAAAAAAAAAAAACATAATAGGTGCTTTTTAATTGGTATAATAAATTACCTGGAAAGTAGAGATGATAAAATTATTTATAATTATGCTTAGCTTTTATAAAGATAGAAAAGTATCTACATTTGCATTGCAATACTTCAGCAGAATTTTCCTTCAGTCACAAACTTCAGAAAATGGTGCATCATGCATTAGAATGAGAACACAGCAATTTATTGGCTTAATAGATACAATAACTAAATCAAATGTTGAACATTGTTTCTCAAAAACAATGGATGTAACCTTCATGGATGTAACCTCCGTTCCCTGATGGAGGGAACGAGACGTGTGTCGAAGAAGCGACACTAGGGGTCTCTCTTGAGCACCGAATATACCTCTGATCTATGAAAAAAGGCCAATGAGAAGTTGGCAGACAGAATTTGCATGTCCCGCCCCCGGACATACGGGTATAAATGCGGAAAAATACGTCTGTTCATTCAGGATTTTTCTGAGGAGCTGGAAATGGTCCGGCCGGAATGGAGGTTACATCCGTAACCTTGACGTTCCCTGTCTGTCGCTCACTTCGACGTTGTGTCAAAGAAGCGACACTAGGGGTCCAATTTAAATCACACCATGCGCTGTGTACTCTTGACATAGGAGCGGGCAGATACTTGACGTGCCAAAACAATCAGCTGTATCAGACTGCACGTACCCTTCCCCAATGCCCCACAAATTCGTCAGAATCCTTATAGTTACCCTAGACAGGGGAACAAGTCGATGCTTGCCAACCTGGGAACGGGCCGAGCCTATCCGGGCCTCTTTTTACTCTACAGCTGGGGCCCTTACACGCACCGGGGAAGGGGGTCTTACCCAGTTTCAGGGTGTGATAGGCCAATGAAATGGCATCCACCACCCAGTGGGACAGCCTCTGGTTGGAGACAGCGTTCCCTTTCCGCTGTCCACCGAAGCAGACAAAGAGCTGCTCAGAACGTCTAAAGTTCTGCGTGTGGTCCAAGTAGGTACGCAAAGCACGTACCGGATACATCAACGAAGGGGCTGGGTTTGCTTCCTCCTGGGGCAGTGCTTGCAGGTTCACTACCTGGTCTCTGAAGGTCGTGGTAGGAACCTTGGGCAAGTGTCGCTGACAGAGAATGTTTGCAGGTCCCCTACCCTCTTGATGGAAGCAAGCGCGATCAGCAGGGCCGTCTTTAGGGAGAGGGTCCTGAGTCCAACTGATTCTAGCGGCTCAAGGGAGGTCTCTGAAGGCCTGAGAGGACCACTGAGAGATGGCTGTCGCGAGGAGTACCAGAGTGACTTGTTCTTCGTCCTCCCTGACATTGGACAGCACCTGTGCAAGAAGGCGCAAGGGGGGCTGTCAAACTGAATTGCGTAACCGAGTCGGATGGTACGGGCCAGCCAGCGTGACGGGTTGGGAAGTGAAAGCCTCGCATCCAAGCTCTGGCTGTGAGGCGAGCCGCTGTTGCCCAATTAGCCCAATAGTTTCATACATTTCAATTTAAAATGGTGATCAGTGTATTGAAAATAACTTTTTAATCTTTTAATTTCTATTATCATTTCTCCCTTTTATTTTTTGAAATCAGATTAATGTAGTGTTTATCATAGAAAAATGATGTATTTTAAAAGTTGGCATACAGTGTTCATTATAATGGGGCATATGTTTTGCAGCTCGGTACTCACTACTCATGAGTACTTTTAAATGAACTACTCTTTTACTCTTACTTGAGTAGTTTTTAGGACAGCTACTTTTGCTCACTATATTTTTTGGGAATTAACAGTACTTCTACTTGGGTATGATTTTTCAGTACTCTTTCCACCCCTGACTGTAGATTACCTTAATAAATATTGAATAAAAGCAGCAAAATATACATTTATATTTCACAGGGTCTTTAAAACGGTTAACACATTATAATGGTATAAATCAGTAAATGAGTGAAGTACATTAATGTGACATCTATGGTGTTTTACTTATTTTTCATACATTTTTAGCTTTTATGATAATTAAAAGTAATAAAGAGTGAAAATTACTTAGAAGTAAAGAGAAGTAAATAAGTGAAGATTATTATTTTTTTTAGATACTGCAGTTGCGGCACCTGGACAGCACATTTGCGCTGCTTACAGTGTCGTTAGGTTTAGTTGCTCTGCCCTAAGGTGCCACAGTTGCAGCACCTAGACAGCACATTTTGCTCAGCAGGCCAAGAAGATGACAAGCATAATGAATTATGATTGGACACCACTGAATATGAATTAAGAAGTGTAAGCAACAGAGGGAATATTCTTCTATTTAATATCTTATACTGAACAGTAGGTGCAATAGAGCCTCAGACCCTGTTGGAATTTTTTGCTGCATTACACAAGAAGCATGTTTTTCAAGCTTATAATCCATGTCTTGTGTGAGTGACCCTAGATGATACATACTGATTTATGCTAATCAAATGTATTTCTAAATTGATGGACAGGAGAATGCTGACCATGCAAATTAAGTCATCATATCAACAGGATCTTTAGACATAACTGGTTGTTTAAAATGCCAAAGCATGCAGAATACAGCCTTCCGTCCATTAACTGCATACCTGCTGATTTCAATTTAATAATAGACTGAAACTATTTGTGGAAGGAAGCTTCCATAATAGTCGTCTGATATTACTGTGAAAGGGTCTGAACAGTATGTCTCTGGAAGATGCCTAGCAGCATGGGTTTCTGCAAGGGAAGACTCTAGACCGACACTGAAAATTTGGAATAGAAGCTGCATCTAAAACAGTGGTTCTCAACTGGCGGTGGGGACCCACTAAGGGGCCTTGGCACACTTCCAGGGTCCTCAAGATCTTTAAAATTATTTAGATAGGAAAATGATTATGATTTTAATATTTATTGCATTATAAAACTAATTGAAAATGCTACAATTATTACTCTCTTCAACATCTTGCTTTAATGAAGAATGTACAGTTCTAGACATTCTGGAGAGCAAATTATAATGATTAATGTTTTAATCTATTGCCGATAATAGTTACTATCATTACAACTTGAAAACCGGCTTTGTCATTATTACAGTAGAAATAGAGGAATTATCTTATAATAATAAAATACCCAACATGGAAGGCCATTGAATATTTTCTCTGGCAGTGGGGGCCTTGAAGTCAAAGGGTGGAGAACCACTGATCAAAATACATTCAGGGAAATATTCAAACAGATTAGTGATATTCAGTGAGCCTGCATACATTTATATATCAGTTATGTTGCAACAACTGATGATGGCCATTATAAAATATACAATCAAATATGCTTATATGACAAGTTAAAGCTGCTCTGAAGCTGCAATCATTAATGCAAAGCTGAGTTTGAAGAGAAAGGAGATTAATGCAGAGTTTAGAATTGCACACCACCCCACTACCTCTGCTGTGTGTGTGTCAATGGCAGACATAGCATGGAAGTATGGTAGTATGCAATTCCGAACCCGGTCCTAGTCTGGTTTCAATGCGGCACTGCGTTCAAGCTAGACAGATAACTTCTGCTGAAATACTATACCATAAGCATTTAAAACAAACAATAAAAAGCAATTCTGTTCACTTAAAACTGATTTGTGCACACACGCTATGTCCCCTTGGCAGCGCACTCAACGAGCCATGTGAAAAGATGTGCGGGTTTACAGTCTCAGACACGGAGGCAGCTGGGATTCATCCTCTGCCACCCGGATTGAGGCGAATCACTGCGTGATCACAAGGACTTAAAAGCACTATGGGAATTGGGCATGCCAAATTGGGAGAAAAACTGAAAAAAGTAAATATTAATAATAAAAGGAATGATACTGGCATTTCACAGCTTTCAACTCAAAGATTATTTACCACTGACTGCAAAAACAGAAAGATGGTTCAATCCAGATGCTCTCATGGATCCGCAGCTCTTTTCAGATGCTGAACAATTGCCATTGCAGTGACTGCAATACCTCAAGTGCATTATCTGGGATTCAACCTGCATTCCATGAACTGGGAATGAACCTGCAGCCCAAACTCTCATCCATTAGGCTACCACAGTTCTGACTTTGGTACAAACGTTTACATTAATTTCAAGGATTATTCCCTAGGGCAACAAGTGATTCAAATATTTTCAAAGACAATCATGATAGAGCACAATGTCTGAGTTATCCACAAAATAAGCTTAGACCTTATTCACGCTAACACCATCTTTTTTAATGAGAATGACAATGAGGCTGTGAGGGATCAACTTACAGTCTCTTCAATGGCACAAACGGTATAAAGCTATATAAAGCTCATAGATTACATCTGATTTTCCACAAATCATGTCTGGAGTTCTTTGTATACTGAATGTTCTATTACAGATTTTTTGTCAATGTTTTGTCAATTCCAAAAGCCCTTTAATCTGCAGTACAGCCCATTGAAGATACTGTAAATCTATCCCTCACAGCCTCATTGTCATTCCCATTAAAAATCAAAGATGGAGCTAGCTTGAATAATGTCTATATAGAAATGTTTAGGCATCTTGAGGTGAAATGCTTTCCTCATAGAATATATACAAATTTTGACAGGGTACAACATCTGGATCTCATACCTGGGTTTGATCCAGCAATTTTTCCATTAGCAAGTCAGTTCCTTATGACAGTACTATGCTGTAACAGTTTGTTTATTGATATAAGACTTTTAAATTAAGTAGTAAAATTATTTATGAACCACTTTTCCCATTGAGGATGTTCCAAAAAGGAGGTTTTGTCAGATTTAGCTGATTTGTCAAGAAAATTGTCCCCAAACTACGGCTTGTTAGAAACACACTCACATACACTCTAAAAAAGAACCAATAGACCGCTGCTGACCACTACACTTTTTAAGCTCCCTGTGGTTGTCACCATTGTAAACAATATAATCAGTTAAACCTAACAGTATTAAACAGAAAGCAGAGCTGTATGCAAATAAGAGCTAGCCAAGCTTTCTTGAACCATTGCTACCTCAGCTCTTATTTATATAATCTGTAAATTTCAGCCATCGTGGTGAGCACAGTTATCAGTATGGATAACAAAAGATAAATCAGATTAGTGAGGATTGCCTTGCATGTGGTCATTCAGATACAACAAAACAGACGGTCAAACACATGCTGACAGTCAGCAAAGAATACAACAGAACAAATCTGTTGTTTAATCTTCAATTAATCTTGAGTGTTCAATCTTTAATGCTGTACTGTAAACAAATTAAAAAAATAAATAAATAAATAGGTCAGCCAAAGTTATCATGCTAAAATATTTGTATTGCATGACTCTATGGAACACCACATTCTGACTGATCAATTGCAACATTCAGTCATCATAGATGTATATGTAATAAACATTGAACAGTATAATTAACTGTTGTCCCAGATTTCATATCTCTTGGCTCACTCTATGATCTTATGATCTATTCTCACATAATAAAATAATTTCAACCAAAATCTATATTATATATATATATATATATATATATATATATATATATATATATATATTATTAATTTATTTTAAGATAATATGCTGTCAGATGGCTATTAGTTAACCCCAAAATGCTAAACTTGAATGTCCCTCTGGAGCAGTCGTGTGATGATACCCTTAGACATGGGAGTGGGAGTAATTGATGGCCAGCAGCTCCAGCCTGACGTCACCCTTACATATCCATATTTTTCGATCATTAAGGACCGGTTGTATCGAGTGATGCAGGACACTCAAACCATTGAAAATACAACCCAGTTATTAGTCTCGAGGAGCCGTCGGGAACACTTTCCCATGCGGCTCACCATAATCCTATGGTGGGTCACTTAGGACAAGAAAGAACACAGCATCGTTAATGGCCCGTTTTTATTGGCCTGTGCATTCGCAGGGGTGTGTGGAGATGGTGTGCGGTATGCCGCAAATGTCAGTTGGTGAATCCACCATCCACCACAATTGTGCCATTGCGTCCATTACCATTAAAACTGAGAGACCATTCAAACTTGACTTACCTGGACTGCCACCCCGCCTTTGCTTCCTTTGTTTTATTTGGAACTTTTACAGGCACCAACAAGGGTTGTGTCAATAGACGATGATCTCGGGGATCGACGATGGTCAGAGTGATCGCCAATAGCTGATGCCTTTGACAATGTCAAGATGATATGTGGCCCCTTTAGCCCCTTTTCCCATCAATGTGTTAAATTATTTGTTATTATTATTATTAGGCTATTAATATTTATAAATACATTTTACAAATACTGTATATATATATATATATATATATATATATATATATATATATATACTGTATATATCAAAACTTTTGTCCGGTAGAGTGTGTATATATATATATATATATATATATATATATATATATATATATATATATATATATTCATTCTTTATTATAATTTTATTCTTCTTCACATTTTAGAATATAGTAAAGTCAACAAAACTATGGAATAACATAAATGGAACTATGTGAATTATGTTGTGACTAAAAAAAAATCTAAAATAAATAAAAACGTATATTTTAGCATCTTCAAAGTAGTCACCCTTTGCCTAGAATTTGTAGACATGTACTCTTGACATTTTCTCAACCAACTTCTTGAGGTGTCTGGGATGCTTTTTAAACAGTATTGAAGGAGTTCCCATCTATGTTGGGCACTTATTGGTTCCTTTTCAGTCATCAATTTCAAAACTTTATAATATATAATTAAATAAAATATTATGGTGGCACAATTATATTTTTGTCTACAAATGTAATAAAATACTTTTTAGATAACAATGTATAATTACTTCATTATGTTGAATTATTGTTATTTGAGGGGCTTTCTTAGCAAATATTTGCATTAATTAATTGGGACACGATGTAATTAATTAGATGTACATTTTGTATCGAATGACAGCCCTAATATATAATATATAATATATATATATATATATATATACACACACTCACCTAAAGGATTATTAGGAACACCATACTAATACTGTGTTTGACCCCCTTTCGCCTTCAGAACTGCCTTAATTCTACGTGGCATTGATTCAACAAGGTGCTGAAAGCATTCTTTAGAAATGTTGGCCCATATTGATAGGATAGCATCTTGCAGTTGATGGAGATTTGAGGGATGCACATCCAGGGCACGAAGCTCCTGTTCCACCACATCCCAAAGATGCTCTATTGGGTTGAGATCTGGTGACTGTGGGGGCCATTTTAGTACAGTGAACTCATTGTCATGTTCAAGAAACCAATCTGAAATGATTCGAGCTTTGTGACATGGTGCATTATGCGGCTGGAAGTAGCCATCAGAGGATGGGTACATGGTGGCCATAAAGGGATGGACATGGTCAGAAACAATGCTCAGGTAGGCCGTGGCATTTAAACGATGCCCAATTGGCACTAAGGGGCCTAAAGTGTGCCAAGAAAACATCCCCCACACCATTACACCACCACCACCAGCCTGCACAGTGGTAACAAGGCATGATGGATCCATGTTCTCATTCTGTTTACGCCAAATTCTGACTCTACCCTCTGAATGTCTCAACAGAAATCGAGACTCATCAGACCAGGCAACATTTTTCCAGTCTTCAACTGTCCAATTTTGGTGAGCTCTTGCAAATTGTAGCCTCTTTTTCCTATATGTAGTGGAGATGAGTGATACCCGGTGGGGTCTTCTGCTGTTGTAGCCCATCCGCCTCCAGGTTGTGCATGTTGTGGCTTCACAAATGCTTTGCTGCATACCTCAGTTGTAACGAGTTATTTCAGTCAAAGTTGCTCTTCTATCAGCTTGAATCAGTCGGCCCATTCTCCTCTGACCTCTAGCATCAACAAGGCATTTTCGCCCACAGGACTGCCGCATACTGGATGTTTTTCCCTTTTCACACCATTCTTTGTAAACCCTAGAAATGGTTGTGCGTGAAAATCCCAGTAACTGAGCAGATTGTGAAATACTCAGACCAGCCCGTCTGGCACCAACAACCATGCCACGCTCAAAATTGCTTAAATCACCTTTCTTTCCCATTCTGACATTCAGTTTGGAGTTCAGGAGATTGTCTTGACCAGGACCACACCCCTAAATGCACTGAAGCAACTGCCATGTGATTGGTTGATTAGATAATTGCATTAATGAGAAATTGAACAGGTGTTCCTAATAATCCTTTAGGTGAGTGTATAGAATAGAACCATAATGTTCAGTGATGACAAAATAAATCATAACAAAATGTATAAGTGAAATTACCCATATATGTGTTTAAAGTTATTCAAAATGTGGACATCATGTTTATGAGCATTTAAAAAAAATTATAATTATGCATTGCATATAGTGAAGCCAAAATACAATGTCCATGCATGTGGACGCAGGGTCACATGAGGTTAAGAGCAAAATTATTCAAATAGGTCTTTTACTAAAAATAAATTCTAATACTATATGCAGTATGATATAACTACCAATAATGTAAAAAAAAAAAAAAAAAAGTGCAATATCACTATAAAGTATGCTGTCAATAGTACTAAATGCTACTGCAAATAATTACTGAGTTGGTCACATGCATACTACTGCAGCATTAATATATCTCTGTAAGGTATTATTTTGTTTAATTTCCTTATAAGAACTGATTGCACTAAAATGTGTATTACAGTATTATAATGTCTTTGTTTATACAGATTTCTAACTAAGATATTGACATAAAAATAAATGTAGGACACATTTTTGTTCTTTGCTCTAAGTCAGTGTTTCCCAAACGGGGGTACGTGAGGTGACAATGGTGGTACGCAAATAACATTCTGAGATTTACCATTCTTTCAATTTCATCACAGTCTAAAATAACATTCAAATCCAGTTCATGTATTTCTCACTGGCAAAAATAAGTAAAGTATAATAAAAAGTATCTTTTGCCAGCCCAGACCAGTGCTAGGTGACGTAGCTTAATGATAGAAAATAAAATACTTAACCAGACTTGCACATGTCAGTCATCCACGATATTAGTTTAGGTTTTTTTTTTTGCAGTTTAAAATGTAATTTGTATTTAAGATTAGATGCATAGGGAGTTTTGATTCTGATGGTATAAGTCCAAAAGCTTTGGTAACAAGTGTTAATGACCTTGTGTGAATTTTATCTATGCATTAGAGAGGGGGTATGCAAAAGGATGTTGAATGTTTGAAGGGGTACACCACTGTAAAAAGCTTGGGAACCACTGCTCTAAGTATACTATGGGTAAGACTAAAGGTCTAACAGATCTCTTGTTGTGCAGAAACTTTGATGTCAGTTCCAGCTTGGTAGGCCACTTTATGCTTTAAGCTGAAGTTACTGCTCTATGGGGTTCTATGCATCTCTGTTGGTGTGGCGGCTTGTTCCCTCCCTTTCTCTCTGTCTATAACAGTGGGGAAAGGTCTAAATGTGGCCATTTTTCCTTAGGCACATCTCTGTATGACTGGCACACACACACACTGCTGAGAACAGTCTTTCTCCCCCTCCTTTTGTCTTTCATCCATGTTCTGTCCTTTTCTCTCACCGTCTCAGCCTTTGTCTCGTATCTAAAATACAGTTAGATAAATTCAGCCCTGCATGCCATATATTAGCATATGCTTAAGGGCAAAATATGCATTTTCAGCTGGCAGCCAGAGGCTGAGTCCAGATATGGAGACTCATAGACACACATCTCTGTGACAGGCCTGTCCCAGTATAGGTCATTAATACTTCAGGATGAATCCTACTCATGCACTTGCTACTCATTAGGTTGGCTGTATTCTCCCTTCTCTCTTTCACTATTTCTCTTTTTCATTCTTATTTATTTTTGGCAGGTTTTGGGTCTTTGTTGTGTTGTTTCATGCAAACAACACATTTTACACAAATGCTTCTAAAAGAGTAGATTTAAATATATGTGTATTTTTTAAACGTTAAAATGGTTTCTCATGTCCCAGCCTAATATGCAGATGCAACTTTAAGTTATTCATTAGTTGAGTTCCCTGAAAAGTTTAAAAACTGCAGCGCTTTAATACTTGCTGTTTGTATGAGCATCAAGAGGAGTCCAACATGTCAACATTGTCTCAATGTCCCTGTTTACACCTTGTATTAAGATGTGTCTCGGGTTATCTGATCACATGTGGTCAGGTGAAATACATCGCTATTTACACTTGGTCACTTAAATGTGTCTCCTTTGACTACTTGTAATCGGATTTGGAGGAGAGGTTTCATGACAACATACATCAATCACTATGTCAGTGTGATACTGCATGACATAAAAGGGCAACAAAGTCAGAAAACATGCAATTTCTCCCAAGTGCAGTTGAAATTCAATCTAAGCACAAAAACAAAATTTCAAGCAGAATATTCGTTATTTTAGTGGATTACCTGTATTAACCTGAGCTACAGATGTTCGTGCTTCTCATAAGTGTTCGTGCATGTTGATTTCAGACACTCTGAAGAAGATCCATGAAGTTCTCATTCTTGTGTATATATACACTTTTTAAAATTTTCCGATCGGAAGGATATTGTCTTTAATAACCGAATTAATAACAGAAAAGATTACACTCTGTCTTAGCGCAGAGGTTGATTGGCAGGTGAGAGGTGGCACTTAGCTGCTACCGGGATGCTTACAGGATGGATTAGTGTTTACAAATGCGTTGTGGTCACATGCGTTTTTGACCACATTCTTAAGCTTTTTTTTTTTTTTTTTTATCAAATCACAAAAAAAATTAAAAACATATCTTAATACCACGTGTAAACTAGGTTAATCAATAGAGCACAATAGTCTGGTTCACTGAAGTACAAAATATTTTATCTATAGATTAATTTATTACGAACGATAACTTCTAAACCTTTCAATAAAGAGGTTGTTCATGGATGGCATAAGTTTCTGTTCAAAGCCATCAGTTGCATTATTTCAACCTAATAAAAAAAAAAAAAAAAAAAAATACACTCAATAGTGGAATTTCTGGAGAAGGACTACACTTCCACATCCACTCCCACTTGTTCTCACTTCTACTTCCAGAGAATGGTAACAAACCAAGCCCAGCAAAAAGCCTTCTTCCATGATGCACTGGGAATGACACAATCAAGTCCTACAGCCTCAAACTATTTCTATATTTGTATATATCTGAATATTGTGCAATATATATTAAGTATATGAATAACATACTTATCAACAACAATTAATAGTTTTTTTATTTTCACATGATTAATTTGATTATGGTATTTGCAATGCTTCAAGGCATTGTAGTTAATTCCAGACAGGGGTGTGTTCAGATGTTTGACATGGAGTTGCCCTGACCGCCCCTAGAATTTATTTTGGCCATTCCAGGTAGAACAGAACTACCATGTATTTAATGTTATGTGACGCACTTTTCTTAAAGAGACAGTAACCATATCAGCAGTATCAAAAGCATTTATGCAGTTTTAAGAGACACTATATACATAAAAATTGTACAGAAAAAAAGGCTAAATTAAAACATTTCAAGCTTTTTGGAATTTTGTGTTTTGCAGTATTTGCATTTAATAACAATTAATCAATTAATTAACTAAATAACCAGGAATTTAAATAATAAATTCCTTAAAATATACATACTGTATATTATTATCATTATTATTATCCGGGACGTTGAGTTACACTTCATGCCACCCATGAATGAGTCTGTGTCCCACATGGGCCACCCCAGTCAAAAAATTCTGGATACGTCTTTGATTCCCTCAAAAATATCAAGTACACAGTCTTGTACATCTGTCTTTTTGTCCAAATTTCAAATATTCTACTGTTACAAAAAGGGATACCAGTGGGCTCAAACAAGTAAGCCATTCTATTCCACCTACTGTTTGAGGAGGGGTCCATACCCTACCAGCAGTCCCATTCCTAACCAAGTGTGTGCATTTAAACATGGTGGACTCATAATTAAACAGCTTTTCCTAAAATTATCTGTTGGATTGCGTGGTGCATAGGGATTAGGGAGGAGCTAGGAAGGCACGGTATGACAAGGTGGTTTCCAGTGCAAAAAGGTTTATTTACAGCGATGAATGGTAGTGCTATCTACAAAAAGTGCAAAGGAACATAAATAAATAAACAAAGCAAAAGAAAACATATTTACAACTTCAGTACTCAAGGCACAACACATATACTTTGATAAAAAAAAAACACAAAGCAAAACGGATATGAGCAGCAAAACCTAGAACTAAAACAATGCTCATTGTCTCACTCACGGCAATACTTTTTCGCATCTTGTATCAGAACAGCCTCCCTCCCTATTAGCTTGGCACGTGGCAATATCTGCCCACTCTTCTTTGCAAAAGTGCTGCAAATCTGTCAGATTGCGTGGACATCTCCTGTGCACAGCCCTCTTCAGGTTACCCCACTGATGTTCAATTGGATTCAGGTCTGGGCTCTGGCTGGGCCATTCCAAAACGTTAATCTTCTTTTGGTGAATCCATGCTTTTGTGGATTTGGATGTGTGCTTTGGGTCGTTGTCATGCTTAAAGGTGAACTTCCTCTTCATCTTCAGCTTTTCAGTACACTCGGGACGTGGAAGGCAGTCAATTCTATAGCTGACTCGAACTTGCACCAATACCCCTTGCGCAGGTTGAGAGTTGTCAGATACTTGGCCTTTCCTAGATGTTCAATCAACTCGTCAACTCTCGAATGCTGAAACCGAGTTGAGCATTGAAAAGTCCACACAGAATCTGAATTTGACATCTCTCTTTGGTACCAGCACCACTGGACTGCACCACTCACTCCTCAATGGCTCAATCACACCTGAATCCAACATCACCTGTATCTCGTCTTTCAAGGCAGGAATCAGGCAAGCGGGCACTCTGCAATATGTTTGTCTAATTGGGTTGGGTGCCAAAAGACATATGGTGTGTTGTATCAGAGTCGTTCTGCCAAGAGACCTTCTGAAATTTGTTTCTTTAGTTACTTTTGTTGCTTTAGTGTGAGATGATCTAGGCCTAGGTAAGTAGACGAACATTGATTGGTGGGGAAGAACTGCTCGTCCAGCTCCTCTTCCTCCTCCACAGTTCTTGCCCACAGCTGATCTGACAAAGATAATTTTCTCGCATGCCAAGACCTTAAGAGGTTGATGTGGAAGACTTGAGACTTTTTACGACAAACAGGTAAAGAAATGTCATAGTTGGTAGAGCTAATTTTCTGTAACACCCTATTTGGCCCTTGCCACTTGGCTTGTAGTCCGCTGTCAAGTCAAGTAATTTTTATTTTTATAGCGCCTTTCTCAACACGCATCGTTTCAAAGCAGCTTTAAAGAAAATCATGCATTAACAGAAAATTATACAGTAATATCTATAAAGTCATATGTCATCATTGTGTAGTTTTATTAAATACAATTAAGAAGTGTGTATAAAAATAAGTAATTCAATAATCATTTTATTAAGAAACCCAGTGAGCAAGCAACACAAAACTCCATAAAATGTTGGTTAATGGAGAAAAATAACCTTGGGAGAAACCAGGCTCACTGTGGGGGCCAGTTCCCCTCTGGCAAACACCATAAATTTCATTCCAATATTGCGTATGTAATGAATCATGTAATGCACATTCTTGCTAAAACCCAAAGAGCTTTTGGCCTCTGAACTCATAAAGATATATTACGCCTCAGGCTCCAACCAGTCTGCAATAGATGGTTCGATGACAACTTCTATGACACCTTGAGTGTGAACAGACAACACTCACCGATCTTTCCCTGCCCGTTACGAGCTTCAAAGAGATCCTAATCTTACCCTCCCAGGTCTAGGAAGGGAGAGTAAGAGACCTCTCCAAGACACACATATACCCACACACACATAAGAACTTTTCAGGAATTTCCTAATTTAAAGACTTTACTGAGATATATTTGATATGTTTGCCAGTGTCCTATTGGAATATCTATGATGTTATCGTAGTATCAAGTGAATTATAAATACTTGTAATTACGCATTGAGATGTAAACTTGAATTCCTATCATTGTTACATGTCGTGCTTGATGTCTTTGTACTCCTCTTTGTCTGACTGAGCCAGATATATGTATTAGGTTATGATAAAATGTGTCTTGTTATGTTTAATCATCTTAGGAGGAAAAATGATGCAAATGAATCGGCCTGACAAGACAAAGAAACTTTCCCGCTCAAGATTTTCTGAACAACGATTGGACAGTTCGCTTCAGAGAGGTGTGGATTAGGTTTTCCTTAAAAGAAAGGAACTCTAGTTTATACGTTGCTTAGTTTTGTCTTTCGACTGGGTCATCACCTTCTCTTCAGTTTGTCTTTTTCTTTTGTTTGTTCTAGTTAGTTTTTGTTTTCATTCTTAGATAATTCACCGTGTTTATTTCCACCGACGAGTGAAAAGAACTTAGTCTGAATTATCTCTGTGGTAACGTCATCTAAAGGAACTTTAAACTTGCTGCGACTTCGTTCGCCCCTGAAAGGAACCAAAGAAGACCAACACGCACACACATTCAACACAAGAGAGCTATATATATGCAAGTATTTTATTCCCTCTCGAGATCTAAATGCTGTTACGGTTGTTCGCCCCAAAAGGGTGATTTGTGATTCCTCGATGTCTCTCGTTTAAGATTCCATTGTGTGTTTTTGCCATAACTGTTTTCTTACTCCCTCTTTCTATCACCTTCTTTAAGCTTTCACTTTCCGTTTGTGGTTTATTGTGTTTGTAAATACATTTATTCCGTGTAACTGTAGTCACTGATATGTACGTAGTTTTCCTGTATTAAATACTATATTCATTGAATGACCCTGCCTATCTGCTCATAATTTCGAGGTCCCTGAGATGTTCGATTTTTAAGCTACGAGCTCTAAAACTGTTGATACTTTAAATAGTATTTTTGTTTAGAAAAGGGAAGATGTTTTTTGTGGCCAAGAGAAATAGTCTGCCTTTCTAAGTTATACGAATAATTTCTTAAGGGTTAATAAAGATTTTACGGTCAGTTCGCTGGCGAGCAGACTATTAGATGACAAATTAATCCCCTTAAGAGTTATCTCGAGAATCGAGCGATTCTGGACAATTGATATATTAAAAACCCTCGTGCGACCTTATGGACATTTTTGTCCTTTTCAGTTTTGTATTTTTGATAACTTTGCCTGTGTTAATGCTAACTGCATAACATTTTCCACAGGTGTGCATTTTTATTGGAAATTTAATATTTCACCTTCATTTACTTTAAAAATTTTATTTTGCACTAGGTACAAAAAATACTCCCACTTAGGGTCTTTTGGACAAAAATGTCCCCATTGAAACCCATTAAAACTGCGATTTTTAATCCCAGTGCCATTCAACTATAAAATGATGCAATCTTTCTTAACAGGCTTTCATTATGTTGGCAAGGCTTCAAAATTTACATTTTTACTATTTTTTATCAGATGGTGCCATTTTTTCAGGTTTGGCATATAAAGCAAATTATCACTTTATTGTTGTTTACTTCTGTTTTCGGCTTATGCATATTATAGAGCCAATTAGATAAATAATTGTGTGGGTGTGTTGGTATGGATGTCAGAGTGTGGTTAGTATGTGTGTACTGAAAATTTTAGGTGTGTGTGTGTGTGAACAGTGAAAGAAAGAAATTATACTGTACTGTAATCATGTATTATACTGTACATGTAAATGAGATACCCTTGGCAGAGTCACAGCATTTAAAGGGTTAAAATTCTGAAAATAAATGAATGTTTGGTAATTATTATTAGAACTGATGCTAGTAAAAAATCTAAGTCAGTGAAAGTGGAAAAAATATTAATCTATAATATTTTTATGACACTTTTTTGACATGGACATTTTTGTCCTTTATGGGCCTGAGTGGTATTTTTGTTTTTTTTATCTGATACTGCATAAAAAAATATGATTGCATCAAAATTAATATTGTTGTTAATCATTGACATATCCAAGGCTGTAATATTTAAAGAAAAAAAATTCTGCTTAGAATTTAGTATATAGAAAATTATTATTATTATTATAATTTTTATAAATATCAACAGTGGCATTATGTAAAGAAACTGGCATTTAAAGGGTTAAAATTCTTGAAAATAAATGACTTTTTGGTAATTATGATTAGAACTGATGCTAGTAAAAAAATCTAAGTCAGTGAAAGTGGAAAAAATATTAATCTATAATGCTTTTTTGACAAGGACATTTTTGTCCTTTAAGGACCTGAGTGGTATTTTTTTTTTTATCTGATACTGCATAAAAAAATATGATTGCATCAAAATTAATATTGTTGTTAATCATTGACATATCCAAGGCTGTAATATTTAAAGAAAAAAAATTCTGCTTAGAATTTAGTATATAGAAAATTATTAATATTATTATAATTTTTATAAATATCAACAGTGGCATTATGTAAAGAAACTGGCATTTAAAGGGTTAAAATTCTTGAAAATAAATGACTTTTTGGTAATTATGATTTGAACTGATGCTAGTAAAAAAATCTAAGTCAGTGAAAGTGGAAAAAAATATTAATCTATAATATTTTTATGACACTTTTTTGACATGGACATTTTTGTCCTTTATGAACCTATGTGTAACTTTTTTTAATTGACGCACAAGGGTTAATGTTTAATTATAATCCGTTGTGATTGAATGTTGATATATACAATTGTTCTATTTTTGCCTGCCTATATGTGCAACCCGTTGCGTTTAGTGGCCCATATAAGGATCTTGGCAACGTATTCCCTTTTAGGGATAATTTAAAACTGTAAGTGATAACTCATAACCTGTACGATCAGTTATTGATTATGAATTATTGATTATTGATTATACTATTCCCCTTATTTGAGTTTTAACTCCTTACAGCAATGCAATTCACAGTTTAAGTAAATGTTAAGGGCGAGTGTTTAAACAAAGATTTTGTAAGAACTGTAAGATTAATGACTAATTCAAGTTCATCCTGGATTAACTGCAGAAGTTCATATAGATGTATTCAGAGAGGGCTATCCTAAATCCAAGTTTCAGGCAATGGCATATGAATTATCCCATGTCTTATGGTTGGAGTTGGAATCAGTTCAGCCTCTGAGGTCCATCGCAATAGACTGAAGTGATGTCTGGCTGGCACTGGCTGTATTTTGTCATCATCACTCAGAGAGACGTAGCAGTGGAGTCACGTAGCAGGAATGGAGATGGATCTGGCCAGTTCTGGTGACCTTGGGATAGGAGTCCCACCAACACATTCTCACACCCAACTCGTCACATATTGACACTTTTGACAGGACCCCTTGGCGTCACATTTTAACGCCCTGGGTATACCTTTGGCTTCATTTTTCGACGCGTTGGGTAGTCCGATAGATTACTATAGAGGATTTTAAAAATAAAAATATAAAAAACTTTGATTAATTGAACACAATCGTAGCATATTATATATATATATATATATATATATATATTTATTAACATCAACAAACCTCCGATAAAAATACGTTATCCAGCATGCTCTAGTTACCAGTACCTAAGAAAACGCTTAAACTGCTTACTTGCACACGCCGTGGAGCGTTGTTAAACTCACCTTTGAATGCCGTTTTGGTTAAGACTACCCAACGTGTCGAAAAATGACGCCAAAGGTATACCCAGGGTGTTAAAATGTGACGCCAAGGTGTCCTGTCAAAAGCATCAATATGTGACGAGTTGGGTGTGAGAATGTGTTGGTCCCACGGTTGAGACATGGAAACAAATAGAGTAATATTAGCATAATTGCCATTCCATTTTTTGCAGAGTTATAGATAATGATCAATGTTTCCGTTTCCAGCAGACCAGAGGTAGTAACTCATTACATTTACTTGGGTAACATTTTGGGGAAAATGTTTAAAAGTGGAAATGTCGTTACATTACTGGATTTAATTACTGGGTTTAATTTGAATTAATGTGTCTTTTACTGAGAGATTACTGAATAGGACTTTTACGAGAGTGGAAGTTCACAGCTGCGTGTGATGAGATGCTCCCACTTGAGTGATGAGACTGTCACTCAAGTCATCAATACTGTAGCATCAAACTCTTCAAAGTGAAGCACTTTTTTCGCTCCACACAGTGAAAAAATTATAGTTTCATCATGCAATACCTTCATTTAATACCAACACAACCTGATATTTCTAGATTAAAGTCACACCTCCAACTTCACCACGCTGAGGTAAATTTTAGCTCTAATTCTAAGGCAGGCTTGCTGTGTAATGAGATTCAGGGTGTTTCTGTAACTGGGCTCTTATGACATCAGTTTTTAAGTGCACATTTTTAAATCAGTATATATATGTGTTTTGATCCCGCATGTCATAAGCAGAATTTATGCATTTAATCTGTGCCCTCGCGGGGGTACAGAAACTATCGCAGCTACTTCAGGCGGACTAAATCCCTATAAACATCCAAGTTAAGTGTAAATTACTGCCATTCGCATGATCGACAACTGGAGCGCAAACAGACAGCATTTCTGTGAGTGCACAGTGAGGTGCGGGGGCACACGCGTGTGAGATGTGCAGACACGAGGCAATCGTGGTGAAGAGAGTGGCTGTTTCCTCAATCATTCACTCATTTACTATTTCCTACATAGTGAATGGCAGTTAGTGCACTATATCTCAGCAGCAAGTGAACAAAATTAGTGAAATCGGACAAGAGTGTCGGAGCTCTGGGTTTGGTGCAGAAACGTCACATATGAAATTTTAAAAAGCTTGGGCCTTATTTTATATTCTTATTAAATAATATATTATTTAATTGAATGGTTCCAGGAATGAAGCGAGCGAGCAGAGGGTGTTTCCCCAACGGCATCCTGTCAATCAAGGTGTGGCAAGCCGATAGAGCCCTCATGCCCCTCATGACCTTCATGCTTGGCCCCTGAAGGGTACCAACTGAGGGACACTGGGCATTCACCTGAAGTTATCAAGACCATTCTATGGCCCCTCTAGGGCTCCCTCTACTAGAAGAAGTTATGCCAATAAATGGGGTGCCTTTGAAAGATGGTGCAGTGCACATAATGCAGATCCAGTTAACTGCCAAATTGCTTGAGTTCTGGACTTTCTGCAGAAAAAATTATTAGCAGGCATATGCCCCGCCACTCTCAGGGTTTATGTGGCCGCTCTATCGGCTTGCCCCACCTTAATTGATGGGACGCCATTTGGGTAACATCCTCTGCTCGCTCAATTCGTTCGTGGAGCCATGCGATTGAGACCTCCTGCTAGGACCAGGATCCCTTCATGATCCCTTCATGACCCTTTAGGGTCTGGTTGAGACTCCCTTTGAGTGCATTGTGTGTAAGAATGAGTGAATAAAGTAGGGAATGAGTGAATAAAAGATGGGAACGAGTAGCTCACTCAGAATTCAGACACTCCTACAAAATAGCAAAAACTCAAAATAGTGCACTATATAGTGGATGGGGGTGGTTTCAGACACAGTTAGTTTTTCACGATCAGGGTTGTTGTCCTACATATCTCTGCATTTAGAGAGCAGCAGTACTGCTGGACAGAACTAATGATCTAAATACTGACGACACTGAAAATTGTATTTACACTGAAATAGGAACCCAGACAGGACTTTAAAAGCTATGAAATAGCAAAAGAAGGCATTATATTTCAGCATTATATAAAATGTCTTTGGATATTTTCAAGTTTTCACTGTAATAATTACTAGAAATTTTTCCAAACCTCAACTCACAAATTCATCCAGATCTGTCACAGTGGCGGATGCAGAACGTGACAGATGGGTGGGCCTGGATTAAGTCGAGGTGGGCCTGAATCTATGGGTGTCCCGAAATCAAAGCAGTTGTCCCGAATCCAGGGCTGGGTTTTCCGAAACCTTCTTAACGCTACGTCGTTCTTATGTTACACTGTACCTTATCGTATATGTGCACGTGTACATCACTTTTGAATAAGAAACGATAACAAGTCTATAAAATTCGTCAAAACTTCGCGAATCACAAGCGTATTGGTGAGAACACTCATTTAAACAGCATACACACACACACACACACACCCGAACTTGACTGCACGTCACATTTTTGACATTATTGATACTGCTTTAAATCGTAATGCAACGTGACATTAATTAAGCCTTTTTAGTAAAAAAGTTATTGGGCTGTTTACACTGTCATGTACAAAAAAAAAAAGAGCCTACACAGTGACAGGAAATATAAATGAACATAAAAAACCTAACACTTTTTAAATAGCCCATTAAAGTGTTTATTACAAATAAATTACTAAATGCTTAATGAATAAGTGTAAATTAACAAAATGTAAAAGTCGCCTCAGTGTGCTGTTCAAGAAAGTGCCTACAGGCTTTACAAAAAATCAAGTCTTTCGACTGGCTATATTCAATCCAGTTGAACCTTTCAAACCACTTGACGTTGAAGCTTCGATATTTCCCATCAATTCAATGGTACTCGGGAATACCTGTAGATGTGGTTGGGTAACAGGTTCTCCCAGAGCTGACATATCCGACGGTGCAATCAAGTGTAGCAGTGATCGTCGATTAGCCAACGGAGTGTGCATAGGCAGATCTGCTCTCCGGTTAGCATCAGTGGAGGTGGTTGGTTTGGAGTTCATCTCTGCTCCATTCTCAGAGCCAGCGGTTGTTCCATTACAATCCACAGACTGGTGGTCCTCCAAATAATTATTGTTCTCAGTACGAGGTTTTTTAAAAAAATTAGTGAGAGTAACTTGTTTTGCCATACTAAAGAAAAATCAAGATACCATAACACTTCCAGCGAATGTTAGCATACCGTTGGTTGTTCGCGCCAGATTGCTACGTTGATGTTGCATTGACCAATGAAAACACGTCACCAACACACTTAACTTTTTAAATTATCAGGCTTATAATTTTACTGTTTTTTACGGAAGCTCAAAGAGGCCTTGCATTATTATTATTTTTTTGTCTCGTTTTCTCGTGATCTCGACATAACTAAGGTTGTTTTCTCGTGATCACGACTTAATTTTCTCGTGATCTCGACATAACAAAAAGTTGTTTTCTCGTGATCTCGACATAACAAAAAGTTGTTTTCTCGTTATCTCGACATAACAAAAAGTTGTTTTTGCCTTTAATTTTCTATACAGGTTTTAACTGACCTACAAGGTATGAAGGACAATGAGAGATCCTTGGCAGAAAAGTACAATTTATTATATATAAATGTAAAGTTAGGCACCTTTCACCTAGGCTAAATCAAACATATTACTAAACGCCAGGCAGCACATCACAAACACTTAATAAACGCGTTTTCATCAATATAGCAAGACTCGCTTTCTTCTGCACTCAACAGTGTCAAGAACTGCAATATGCGTGCACTCGGATCTAAATCGCGGCTGGCTTGACCGCAGTCATGCAGACGTCCCGGTCCATCAAGTTGGCTTGCAATGAAATTGACCAAATGTTCAGGGTCACTTTATTGTCTACGACAAAGTTGTAGATGTGATAGTCTTCTTCTTCTAAGGTGTCTGACACTAATCTGGAAGTTGTCAATGACAGAGAGACATACAGCTATTTCAGCTTGAGTGAGTCATTGATCAAAGTAATGATGTATTCGGTCATCCATTATACAACAGTGCGTTTAGCTGTTGCATCCAGATAGCCTTATCGAAAACAACTTTTTCTTTTGTCAAGATAACGAGAAAACAACTTTTTGTTATGTCGAGATCACGAGAAAATTAAGTCGAGATCACGAGAAAACGAGACAAAAAAATAATAATAACGCAAGGCCTCTTTGAGCTTCCGTAGTTTTTAAAATAACATGTTATAGATAAAATACACCACATAAAGTAGTATCCATGTTTAACTATACAGAGTAGTATTTATTTATTTTTTTTCTGATTGGGCGGGCCAGCTGTCAATGTGGGCGGGCCCAGGCCCATCCAGAGCTCCGGGCCTGATCTGTCAAGAGCCCTTAAAGGGATAGTTCACCCAAAAATTACAATTCTCATTATTTACTTCACATTCTTCTTTGCATATCGCCCCTGCTGTCTAGCAAAAAAATGACAAATATTGATCTGGTTCTCACCCACACCTATCATATAACTTCTGAAGATATGGATTTAACTACTGGAGTCTCATGGACTACTTTTTTACTGCCTTTATGTGCTTTTTGGAGCATCAAAATTTTGGCCAACAGAGCTCAAATATTCTTTTAAAAATCTGAATTTGTGTTCTGCAGAAGAAAGGAAGTCATACTCATCTGGGATGGCATGAGGGTGAGTAAATGATGAGAGAATTTTCATTTTTGGGTAAACTCTTTAAAGTGATACCTCAGCCATATTTTAATATTCTGTCATCATTGGAACAATCCTCATGTTGTTGCAAAACAGTGTGAGGCTTTGTATTATGTGGAACACAAAATATGTTAGACAGAATGTTAGGCACTGACAGTCTCGGTCACCATTCACTTTCAATATATATATATATATATATATATATATATATATATATATAAACATTACTGAAAGTAAATAGTGACTCAGGCAAACATTCTGTCTAAAATCTCCTTATTGTGTTGCATGGAAGAAAGAAAGTCATACAGGTTTGGAACAACATGATGGTGAATGATGACAGAATTTCCATTAATAATAATCATAATTCTGTTATACATGTTCAGTGTGTATAGTCTTAAACTCAGTGAGTATGTCTGCGTCCCCAACAGTGTTAAGGAGTCTATTCCATAGTTTAGGAGCCAAATAGGAAAAGGATCTACCTCCGTTTGTGGATTTTGATATTCTAGGAACTATTAACAACAGGTCAGAGTTTTGCGATCATATGAACGTGATGGAATGTAGCGTGGTAGAAGGTAATTTAAGTACTGTGGAGCTAGACCATTCAAACCTTTGTATGTAGTTAACAGTTTTTTTTTTTTAAATGTATACGGAATGTAACAGGTAGCCAATGTAATGACGATAAAATGAGGCTAATATAATAATATTTCTTGGATCTAGAACGCTACAATTGATCAGCACTCTGGCTGCTGCATATTTAAACAAATTATTGATCTTGTTGGACATCCTCCTAGTAATGCATTACAATAATATAGTGCTGAGGTCATGAACGCATTCATTAGTTTTTCAGCATCAGCAATAGGGAGCATATGTTGCAACATAGAAATATTTCTTAGGTGGAAGGTCTGATGTTGGGAGAATTAGCAAGGCTTTCTGTCCAGGAGTCAATGTTCTTTTCCTAGATGACTGGTTATACCAAGCTTTTTGTTGTTGTTGTGCCTTAGACATATTGACTCATACCATCTTTGCCAGCAAGTCCATCTTTTCTCTCATCTTGATGGCATGATGTTGCATAATGAGGTAGAAGCCCGTTTGTCCGCATTTTAGTAAGTTCTGTGACGTCATTAATCTGCGCTTGTATTTAGGCTTGAGCGCGTCTTTGGTGAAGTCCCGCCTTTTTGTTTGGTGCTGCACGCTGCTGTGATCCTCCGAGCGCGTCTTCCGTGAACTCTCGCCTGTTTGTTTCGTGCCGCACGCTACTGTGACCGTTTCGAGCAGACAACTGTTTGATGCTGCGACCCATTGTGTCCCACTACAAATGTGGTTTTGGCTTCCTCCGGATGGCTGTTGTGTGGGTGTCTGTGCCCTTCAGGTGTGGATATGACAGGTTTTAATTGATCGTTATTAAAGTGTAGCAACTGGTCAAATAGCAACTCGCCTGCATTGTCGTTTTAGTTTGAGATTTGACGTGGGAATGACGACTGCGGTGAACCATTAAAAGGATGTCCTTTTGGGTGCCTGAGCCCGCAGCTACGGTAGGTCACAATTTAACTTCTGTTAAAATATATGTAGATCTAGATTGACTTTTTAATCATTCTTATGAATTTTAGGAGAACTACAGTTTGTGCAATGTCACCGCTGTTTTGTTATAGGTCGTTTTGACAATGTTTTGAAACTCTGTGCTCAAATTACACTTTCATATTCTCTGCTTACACGCACTTCCTCATTGGATGCTTTGCTCACATTTAAGATTTTGAAATATCTTGTGCTCTGTCATCGAGTTTGTTTGGATTTTATTTGCTTGCTTTTGTTTTGCAGAAGGATTAATTTGTTTTTCTTTTGTTTCTTTCTTTGTATAATTGTCTTTTTGATCAATGTTTTTAAATATAATATTTGTGAATTGATTTATTTTGTATATTGTTTATTCATTTGAAGTGTCTTGATTTGTGTATAACATTCATATATTTCCCTTGTTTTGTTGATTTTGGTTAAAGACTACTGAATTTGGTTATTTGCATTATAAATTGTTTTCTTTATTGGATTGGGCCTATTAGGTTCAATATCAAGGCCTGTTGGTGCATGAACTTTTGCCATCCACCTGTCGGCTTGTATAACCATTTCTTTCTTTTCTTTGTGGTGTGGAGAGTGTGTAATTTTTTTTTTTTTAGGAGCTGCGGCCCTTTTTGCTTGGGGAATTGATCGTTCCTCTCCCTGTTTTGGTGGTGGTGTCTACACCATGTGCCGTGACTGATCACTTCACTGGGGCTCTTGTGCTGTGAGTGTGTAGTGCGTTTGAGGGGAACGTAATATATCTTTTGTGAGGAAACCTCTAAATAGAGGCAGCAGCTTTCTTTCTGTGAACATTGTATTTGATTGAGGCTTGTCGCCTTTCTGTGTTCTGGTTTTTATTATAAGTTATAATAAACTTTTTTTTTGTAGTTTGCATAAATACCCGTGTCTCCATGTCTCCATGTCTTCCTGTCTCTAGTGGGGAACCTGTGCGCGGATAATATTCTATGGGTGAAATTCCCAGGGTGGCAGGGTCTAGATCAAAACATATAGTGTTCTTTGTCCTTGTGGTTGCCACAATGAGAAGATGTTTTTTGCTCAACTGGATTGTCCCATTCAAAGACACATACAAGATTGACATTGGGGTTACGCAATATAGTATGGCCACTATAAATAAAAGCGTGTTCCAGGTTACACGCTTGCCAGCACAAACCAGGAAACAATGCGATTAAACGGGTAAGTATCAAACAGTTGTATAACAAATGACCAATACATGCCTTGTTAGAACATATACTGACTGTGACGCTGCTTTTATATGAGCTAATGACAACCGATAGATTGTAAACAAAGGAATGAGACTTACATAATGTACATGGACACATGATCTGTTGTGATGGTGATCATGTCCATTGCAGAGTGTATAAACTACATGGATATAGACAGATGAATCAAGTCCATACAAATTTGCACGTAAACCATAAGATTAACCAGCTTGTTAGTCAGACATGTAAACAAACACAGAGGCACACGACATCATAACGGTTCGTCATCACATAATAACCCACTGGTTCCAGCCCACCCTCTGATCCTGCCTGATTTACACAAGCCAAATCCCTTATACAGCCTATTACCTGATTGCATATTCATTTACCCATGCCTCACACAGAATATGGAGCAGACCAATCACATCTAGGTCAACACTGCAGGTAACTGTGACAACCGGTCACCAAGGTGATTTGTACCTGTTAATGATCCATAATGTTAAACGGAATGGGTTCGCAATTGGGAAATTAAAATGTCATCTCTAGAGAACATGACGCTCAGAATATTGTGTGCAGGGACAGAGCGAGTATGTGCATTTATGATTTTGTTTTAAGCTGCTTCCGCAAAGATCAATGCTGCATTAGTGATATTGACGAAGACACTGACTTGGCCCGACATTACAACATAGATCCTCCAGCTGCACTCACGAAATACAAGGATCAATTAAAATCAAATTATCTTTTCCAAAAAAACTTAATTAGAAGGCTTGTATTAAGCAATAAACATTAATACATCTGCATGCATCATCAATCTGACATAACTGGTACTGTAATAGAGATCGGATGATAATGGATGATAATAATCACAAAAATGGCAAAACTTAGTTTAATCTACCGGAGTGAAGACAATTTCCATAAGGGACCGAACTGATTGTTAAAGTCTCACATTTCTTATGCATATTATGCAACTATCTGTGTCTTCCACCATGTGCAAGAAGTTCTTTGTCAGACGGCAGACTATAGGTGGAGAAACCCGAGCTTTCTAAAACTGGAGAGCTTTAAAGCGAGCATGAGAGATTTGAAATAAGTATCAATCTTGCCTAGCTAATTCCCATACAAGCTGTATTGGCTATAATTAATTATTCTGTGTTTTAATTGCAGCGGTCTAAAATCTCTCTCTACTTGTCGCAAGAATGTGCTTTGTTGCCTGGCTTAAAAAACAAAACAAAAAATAAAACACCACATTAACACATTAAAGATGCTCTCTCAACATCTACATGCTAATCACTCGATTTGCCTTTTGATATGCCTTTTCTGTCTTTTCATTTTGGCAATTAAAAAGAAAAGGAGAATGTCTCTGTTGATTTTCCAAGAACAAGAAAATCTTTTCATATTCTAATGGGAGTCCACTGTTCTCAGGGCAGGCAGACTTGGCTTCCTGTGAAAGAGATCAATCTTTTAGCAAGGTCAAAATCATGCTGGCTGTTAAACACAGGCTAAAAGACCAGTTTAAAAAAAAAATAATAAAAACAAACTTTACATCTGTCCGGCTGCTGTTATGGTGGGGCCTGAATAGTTAGTGTGACTCCACCACTCCAGCTGGAGCCTAAACTGATGATGGTTAGAGAGCTGTGATTGTGATCAAATCAAATCAAATCACTTTATTGTCACACTACTGTGTACATGAGTGCAACAGTAGGTGAAAGTCTTGTGTGTAGTTCCGAGCAACATTGCAGTCATGACAGTGACGAGACATATACCAATTTACAATAAACAACATATTTACACAACACAATTTACATAACAAATGTACACATAATTACACAACAATTTACATATCAAATGTACACATAATTACACATCATAGTACTAATATACGATATACAGTAAACAATACACGCAATATAGAATACACATACACTAGATAAGGCTATATAAATATATATATACACTAATTGAATTGGGGAGAATATATTTGACAGTCCAGTGTGTGATATAATATGAAGATTAATAAAGTGCAGTGCTGATTGTTGATCGTGAGAGATCATGTGTTCAAACATTTTATTGCTTGGGGGAAGAAGCTGTCATGTATTCGGCTGGTGCGGGTCCTGATGCTGCGATACCGCCTGCCTGATGGAAGCAATGAGAGCAGCCCATGACTCGGGTGGCTGGAGTCTCTGATGATCCTCCGAGCTTTTTTCACACACCGCCAGTTATATATGTCCTGGAGGGAGGGAATCTCACCTCCGATGATGTGTCTGGCAGTTCGCACCACCCTTTGCAGTTCTTTGCGGTTGTGGGCGGTGCTATTGCTGTACCAGGCAGTGATGCAGCCAGTCAGGATGCTCTCTACAGTGCTGGTGTAGGACCGTGAGAGGATGTAGTGGTTCATTCCGAACTTCCTCAGCCGTCTCAGGAAGAAGAGGCGCTGGAGAGCCTTCTTCACAACGGCCTCAGTGTAGACGGACCATGTGAGTTCCTCAGTAATGTGGACACCGTGGAACTTGAAGCTGCTGACTCTCTCCACTGGTGCTCCATTAATGGTGATGGGGCTGTGCTCTCTGTCTTTCTTCCTGAAGTCCACCACAAGCTCCTTGGTTTTACTGACGTTGAGCGAGAGGTTGTGCTCCTGACACCAGCGTGTCAGAGTGTGCACCTCCTCTCTGTAGGATGTTTCATCATTGTCAGTGATCAGACCTACCACCGTCGTATCGTCAGCAAACTTAATGATGGCATTGGAGCTATGTGACGCCACACAGTCAAGTCAAGTCAAGTCAATTTTATTTGTATAGCGCCTTTCACAACACACATCGTTTCAAAGCAGCTTTACAGAAGTTCAGCATTAACAGACGATAAAAATGTAATGTCTATAAAGTCGATAAATCATCATTATTGTGCAGGGCTCCAAACTGCGACTAAAAAATGGTCGCATTTGCGACCAAATAAATTTATTTGTGAGTGTAATTTCTGTCAAGGTCGCCATTGGCGACAGTAAAAATGTACTCCCTTTGATTTTAAAATTTGCATTACATTTCCCGAAATACATTACAAAAGTTTATATCAAAGAAATAGCGGGGAAAACGGAGTTCATTGCAGTCATGTGTGTACAGGGAATACAAGAGTGGGCTGAGAACACAGCCCTGCGGGGCTCCAGTGTTGAGGGTCAGTGATGAGGAGATGTTGCTGCCCATTCTAACCACCTGATGTCTGCCTGACAGGAAATCCAGGATCCAGCTGCACAGTGAGCTGTTTAAGCCCAGAGCCCGGAGTTTCTCATCAAGCTTGGAGGGCACTATGGTGTTAAATGCTGAGCTGTAGTCTACAAACAACATTCTCACATATGTGTTCCTTTTTTCCAGATGGGAGAGAGCAGTGTGTATTGTAGATGCAATGGCATTATCAGTGGAGCGGTTGTTGTGGTAGGCAAACTGCAATGGGTACAAAGAGGTGGGCAGAACAGAGCAGATGTAATCTCTGATCAACCTCTCAAAGCATTTGCTGATGATGGGGGTCAGAGCAACAGGACGCCAGTAATTTAAGCAAGTGATTTTTGATTGCTTAGGTACAGACACAATGGTTGATGTTTTGAAGCATGTGGGGACTACAGACAGGGAGAGGAACAGGTTGAAAATGTCCGTAAAAACAGCAGCCAGTTGGTTCGCGCACGCTCTGATGACGCGGCCCGGAATACCGTCTGGACCCGCGGCTTTGCGGATATTCACCCGTCGAAAGGATCGGGTTAAATCCGCAACAGAGACGGAGAGTGAACCAACCTCTGTAGTATCGGCCGCGAGTACTCTCTCCGCGAGAGCGGTGTTGTTGTCCTCGAAACGAGCATAAAATATATTGAGCTCGTCCGGGAGAGAGGCAGCGGTGTTCATGGCAGAGTTTTTATTCCGTTTGTAGTCCGTGATGGTGTTAATTCCCTGCCACATACTTCTAGAGTCAGTGGTGTTGAACTGTCCTTCAATTCTGTGCCTGTACTGGCATTTGGCTGCACTGATAGAGTTACGGAGGGCATAACTGGCTTGTTTACGCTCCTCAGCATTCCCGGAATTAAAAGCAGAGGTCCACGCAGTAAGTGCCGCGTGAACATCACCGTTAACCCATGGTTTCTGGTTGGGGTAGATCCGTATTGTTTTTGTCGGAACAACGTCCTCTACGCACTTCCTGATGAAACACGTTACGCTATCAGCGTAAACCTTGATGTCGTCATCGGAAGCGGACCGGAACATCTCCCAGTCCACGTGGTCAAAACAGTCCTGTAGCGCAGAGTCTGATTGGTCCGACCAGCACTGGATCGTTCTGAGGGTGGGTGCTTCCCATTTCAATTTCTGCCTGTAAGCGGGCAGAAGCAGAACGGAAGAGTGGTCGGATTTGCCAAATGGTGGGCGGGGGAGGGATTTGTAGCCATCCCGGAAAGGAGAATAGCAATGATCCAAAACCCGGTCCCATCGTGTGTTGAAGCTGATGTGTTGGTGGTATTTTGGTGCTATTGTTTTAAAATTGGCTTTGTTAAAGTCCCCAGCAACAATGAACGCGGCCTCAGGGTGCACGGTTTCCTGCTCACTTATACTCCCATACAGTTCATTGAGTGCCCGGTCTGTGTCGGCTTGTGGGGGGATGTACACAGCAGTGATAATGACTGCTGTGAATTCCCTCAGTAGCCAGAATGGTCAACACAGAAGCATGAGATATTCCTGATCAGGAGAGCAGAAAGACTTGATAAAATGTACGTTCCTCTGATCACACCATGATTTGTTGATCATAAAACATACACCACCACCTCTGCTTTTACCTGAGAGGTCTTTCGATCTATCCGCTCGGTGCACGGAGAACCCCGCGGGTTCGATGGCCGAGTCTGGAATCTCCGCAGGCATCCAGGTTTCCGTAAGTTCCGTAAAATCTCTCATCTCTCGTTGGAAAAAGATCCGCGCTCTCAGCTTGCAGAGCTTGTTGTCCAGAGACTGAACATTTGCAAGTAGTATACTGGGTAGCGGGGGTCGATTTGCACGACGTCTTACTCTGATGAGAACGCCGGCTCTTTTTCCCCTTTTCCTTCTGTGTTTCCGCGGCCGGGCAGCCCAGACAAAGGGCTCCGCTGGCGTGTTTGTAAACCGCGGGTTGGCATTGAGGAATTTGAAGTCTGGTTTTTGGTGTGTGATTGCCGAGCCAATGTCCAAAAGTGTTTGTCTATCGTACACAATAAGGCAGACAACATCCAAAACAAAAAAACACAAAACTGTAAACAAAACAAACAATAAACTGCAGTGTTTTGACGAAGCCCGCAACGCAGCAGCCACACTCGGCGACATCTTGAGCTTGGAGGGCTTAGTGTCATTTCAAGTAAGACTGATGCTAATTCAGTGAAGTGATTGTGATAGCTGATAAATCAGAGCTCAACATGAAGGACGAACAAAGATGTGCTCTGCTGGAGAGCTCAAAGTCTTCTATGTTGAGTGAAAGTGACATACAGCAGATGCACTGATAGTTTGAGTTTTCCCACTTTTTAATTTTTGGGACAGTTTGACTCAACCATGGCCTTTCTTCTCAAGGGTGTAACATTATGCTACTGGATCAGTCAGACCATTTAAATATCTGGAGTTATAGCATGATAGAGCATATAGCAAAGGGGGTATTTACAATTGGTCACTTCATGCGTTTTTACTTATCGGATAGCTATCCAATCATGAAAAGACAAAAAGTGTAAATGCCCTTCAAGATGCATATAAATGCAGTCACCTACGTGGTGGCTTGAGAAACATTTGGATGAAACTCGACCAAGTCTAAATATATCTGGTAGTTCAAGAAATTATGTTAACTTTACTCCACCCAAACTGTGCAACGTCAGTATAGGGAAAATGTGAAACAAAACAGCTGGTACCAAGTGTTTGCATTGGAATCGCATAGATATATGTTATATAATAATAACAAATTAAGAAATGAAGGATGAACGTTGTAGGAGTGAGAGATTTTTTTTGTTTCATTTATTTGATGCAGATTGCTGACAAAACTGAAATTAAACACTGGCAATAAGCTCAGCTGACCCACATGGACACATTTTACCTACAACAACGTGCGGCACACACAGGGAAAACTAACTTGGAATAAAAAAAAAATTATATTAGCATATACTATATACTAGTATATCTTTTAAATTCGCTGTCCAACATTAGTATAAACATGGAAGTGAACTCTATATGAACTATATGAACTTTATTTGCATATAGCACTGGAATTGAGATCAGATTTCTATATGTTTGACGGAGACACACTGTTGTGGTCAAGTGCAAATGGAATGTGCTTATTCAATCAGATAGCAATCCGATCAGTAAAAATATAGTGAAGTAATAATACCCCCATAATGATTTGATAATATCAGGAAGCTACATTCACAAAGGCTACATTCACAAAGGAGCAGTTGTCTGTCCTGTTTTAGTTTGTCAAATATGGTTTCATTTACACTCATTTGGTTATTATGGGTTCAGGCCAGAAGGGCTGAAACCCTGTTGTATTTGTTAGGACTATTTTTATTAGGGGGCCAAGCAGCGAATCTGCTGGTATCCTATTGTAATTGTACTGATTTTCTTCTTTTTCTTCTTCTTTTTTTCTGCCCTAAAAGTGTCTGATGTGGAGACACCAAACTTGTCAGGATTATCCCAAATCCCCCTCACTACTCAGGCGCACAAACGCACAACCATTTGACCCTAGGTGGCACTATAATAAACACTTTTGTAATTAGACTCATATCTCTGCAACCATAAGGGCTAGAATCAAAATTATTTCGAATTCGGATTCCTTGAGTCAAGCCTTCCAATTCGTTTTCATCTAAAATTTATCTATCTCGCCATTTTGAATTTTTTTATAAATCCAGTTTTTGAACTCCTCTTAGACCGTTTGTCCGATTGGCATGTGTGGCAGCGGGGGCGTGGTCAAGCGCCCGTCCGAAGGGAGAAAGCGGTAAGGGCGCTTGCACCTGAGCTAAATTATGTCTAACACCTGTCTCTAATTTCAGTGAGTATGGGGAGAGCGGCATAAAAGAGCACCAGTGCCTCCAGTCGAGAGAGAGAGCTGCCAGTCCAGTGTTGGCAATAGAGAGACAAACGGAAGCTGTTAGATTAGTTTAAAAAGTTTATGTATAGCACGTTTTTGCACTACCCCTGTCTGTCTACTACCCGTAATTAAAAAGCCTTACCTTTGTGTTGAACCCTGTTCCCGTGTCCTCCTTCCTGTGAAGTCGTTACAGCATGCAATTTGGGATACATCATTGTAAAGACGTTCAAGGTTACGGGCAAGGAAGAGGCGAGAAACCGGCTTAATATATAACTTAAAGGTTTAATGGTAAACTCAAAAGACAAACACATAATAAGACGGACGTCCGTAATTGAGCTCTCTCTCTCGATCGCCGTCTGCGAGTGGCCTTTATCCCTCTTGACGGCGTAATTAGCCTAATACGGGACCGGGCGTGCGTAATCACGCGCCGGTCCCGCCCTCCACCGTGCCACATTCCTCCCCCGTTCTTTCAGGCTGGGGACCCCCGGCCTGACGTACATCCCCTGGGGGGGGAGCGCCTCCCGCGTGGTCTGCCGGCAGGTCATCCCCATTAACCTGGACGAGGGAGGGGGCAAGGGGAGGGAAACAAAAAACAACAATTAAAAATGGGGGGGGGGGGAAGGTTCCTGCACTGGGCGGTACCTCCCCTCCCACAAACACCATAATTTAAAACAGAGGGGCAACAATTAAAAATGGGGGGGGGGGGGAGGGTTCCTGCACTGGGCGGTACCTCCCCACCCACGAACACCATAGTTTAAAAAAAAAAAAAAAAAGAGGGAAAAAGGCCAACGCAGAGCGGTAGCGAGAGAGAGAGGAGAGAGAGAGATTAATAAAAATAATAATAAAAAAAAAAATACCTAACTTACCGGTTCTCTGATACGCCGTAGCTCGTTCCTCAGCCACTCCTCCACCCTCTACCCAACGGCAGCCGCGCCTCTCCAGGCGGATTCGAGGCAGTCCTCAGCCCCTGGCGGACGGAACGCCCCGCCGCGTTCTCGGGGAGCCGAAGGGGACTCCCCCGCCCCTGGCAGCGGTTCTCCCGCTCCAGGCGGTCGGTTGCGATCCCCTCCCCGCTCGCGGACGGCGGTCTTCCCTCGACCCCTCCGCGTTCCAGCGGCTGGTAGGGGCATCCTCCGCCCCTGGCAGCGGCCCTGACCGCTCCAGGCGGTCGGCTATAGGAGCCCCTTCTCCCCTCGCGGTCGGCGGCCATTCCCCCGCGCCCAGGCGGCTGGGCCCCCCGTTCCCCGGCAGACGGCCGTGGCTGCCCCCCCGGGGTAGTGGCGAGAACTCCGCCACGGCGCATCCCTCTTCCTTCCCGGGCTTTCGGCACCAATGTAAAGAAGATCATTTTCATGGGCAAGGAAGAGGCGAGAAACCGGCTTGTCAACATAAATAATAATTTAATGAAGAACTTAAAACAAACATATAGGACAGCAGACATGTCTGCTGATTAAGCTCTCTCTCTCGATCACCGTCTGCGAGTGGCCTTTATCCCTCTTGACGGCTCAATTTAGCCTGATACGGGACCGGGCGTGTGCAATCACGCGCCGGTCCCGCCCTCCACCGTGCCACAATCATCTACAGACCCTCCTCACAAAAAGCAATACAAATAATCTTGTTATTTGATATTAATGATACAATTCCTTCAGTTTAATGCAATTTGAGAAATGAATCAATATCTACTCATTGCAAACTCTAAATTTAACAAAACACAGTGCACAAGTCAGCAAAGTTTCATAAAATTCTACCCATAGGGGGCACTACAACTAAAAAAACTGTAATTAATTTGCAGTCATTTGAGCAAATAGTTCATATTAATTATGCATCTTCTTTGGTTCAAATCATATTCTTAAAAATCGATTTGCCAAATTAACAAAAATGTACCTTATAACTCGTATTGGGAATGACCAGGGGTTATGAAAATGACTATACACAAGCAGGGTGTCAACTCTCATATAAAATTGTGACAATCGGCCACATGTTGGCGGTATACTTAGCTAATTCGAATTTTTGTTCATAATTCCGGAACCGTATAGGCTAAAATACAGTGTAGCTTCTCTCAATCCACCAGTGCCCCACAATTATATGGTCGCATGGATTTCCATTCCCACAAGAAAACTTTATCACAAATATTTTTTTAAAACATACATTTTCAAACTCATCCTAGGCCATTTTTTTTTTACTCACACAAAACTTGGTATACATCACCTAAAGACCTTCCAAACAAAAATTTATCAAAAGAATTTTGATATTTCAAATCATTCTGAAGATATAATCAAATATGTTTTGGGGCTGTGGCTATTAGCCTAATTTGCCTTGTATGTGTCAATGCAATTTTAAAACTTAGCAAAACTAAAAAAAACATGGAAAAGGGAACTTTCTGAAGGAAGGTGGAGCCGTGAGAGGCTCAAGGGGTGAATCCATGGAAGTTGGAGTCATGGGAGGCTTGAGGGACAGAGCCGGGGAAGGCTTGGTGCAAAGAGCTGGGGAAGGTTTGGGGCAAAGAGACTTTATTGACTGTGAACTGACCTTCATGGTCGAGAGCACAGGCAGAAACTGGGGAACAACCTCCATGTTCGAAAGCACAGGCAGAGACTGGGGAACAACCTCAATGGTTGTGAGCACTGGCAGCGGCTGGGGAACGACCTCCATGGTAGTAATAACTGCCAGCGACTGGGGAACGACCTCAGTGGTCAAGAGCACTGGCAGCGACTGGGGAACGACCTCCATGGTCGTGAACATTGGCCGGGACTCTGGAACGACCTCCGTGGTTTTAAACATGGAAAGAGACGGAACGACCTCCGTGGTCATAAACATGGACAGACACTAGGGAACAACCTCCATGGTCGTAAATATGGACAGAGACTGGGAAACAACCTCCTTGGTCGTGAACACTGGCAGGTACTCTGGAAAGACCTCCATGATCATAAACGTGGGCCAAGACTTGGGAACGACCTCTGTGGTCGTGAGAAGAGACTTGGTATCGAACTCCGGTCTTATGGTCTCTGACGCCCACACACTTAAAGGCAGAAAAAAAAATAAGAAAATCAGTACAAATACAATAGGGTTCTAGCAGCTTTGCTGCTTGGCCCCCTAAATATAGCTGCAAGCAGCAATTATCAGGGTTCAAGCAGCATAGGGCCTTTAAGTGCATATTTCACGATTTAGATTGCTTGTAAGCACCTAAAATAGATCTATAGCAATATAATTGTATTTGTTTATTTTGTATTTATTTTATAATGATATTTATGATGGTTTGGTCTGCATGAATATAAATAACAAGCATCAATTACAGGGCCAAGCAAACCACCAGCATGTAAGAAAATATGATTTGACATTTCTGATAATAATTTTAAGAAAATCTGTAAAAAAAAATTAAATAAATAGAAATGGTTATAAAACAAAACATTTCATGATAACGTTGATGCCAATGAGAAACACAAAATTGCATGTCAGTACAGCAAAACATCACCAAAATTCAGCCTCTGATGCTTTTTGGCATCTTGCCATCTAATTTGTTGAAGTGCTGTTCAAGAACCACTTAGTCTACCAAAAGCTCTTGATAACTTTTTTTCTGAATGTCCCTAGATGACACATGACAAATTTCAAGTGAAATTGACTAACGGCCTAGGAGGAGTTAGAAAAATAGGTTTACAATGAAATTCAAAATGGCATACAGGAAGTATGGCTGTTTGTGGAAAATTGAGAATCAGTGTACTCGGCATGACTCATGGAATATTAAGACAGCAGTTGCAGAATTATAGGCACAACTATAAAAAAAATTATTAAAAAAAAAACAATACCATGAACATTAGATAACGTCTCGGGTTACGTATGTAACCCTTGTTCCCTGAAAAAAGCGGAACGAGATGCTGCGCTGCTCGAGGCGTCACCAGCGTGTTCGTCAGATACTACTTGTCTTTTCTGAAGAGCAGTCCTGGGACGACCCAGTGCGGAAAACAAGCGCAGCATCTCGTTCCGCTTTTTTCAGGGAACAAGGGTTACATACGTAACCCGAGACGTTCCCTTTACAAAAAGCTACACTATGATGGTGCGCTGCTAAGCGCTTTGGGAACGAAATACCCACGCATCCGCACTGGGGCTGTCCGGACCCCCGCGGTTGTGAGGTGTGTTCACAAGGACACGAGAGGTCTCAGACATGAGCTCGAGATGTGGACTCAAGGGCGAAAGACCCGGAGTAGCAAAAATCCTACTCATAAGAATCGTAGAATGTGAGTGGAAAGGACTAGCTTGCCACATCACAGACTTACTTGAGACTTGGCTTCAGATGTCGACTCAAGGGCGTAGGCCCAGAGTACCATAAACATCCAAACCATAGATCCTGAAGAATGCGTGCAGAAAGGAGTAACCTGCCGCATCACAAACTTGTTCAGGCATAAGGATCTAAATCGGAAGGTTTAGGAATGTGTACGAAAAGGATCCGCCTGCCGTACACAAACCTTCTTAGACTTGAGATCATAAATGAACACAAGGGAATCCAGATATGGGGCCTGAAGAATGTGTGCGGGAAGGACCAGCCTGCCGCATCTCAAACTCGTTCAGGCATGAATCGTAAGATTTTAGGAATGTGTACGGAAAGGACCAGCCTGCCGTACACAGACCTTCTTAAACTTGAGATCAGAAATAAACTCAGGGGCATGGGAGCCCAGACATAGGGCCTGAAGAATGTGTGCGGAAAGGACCAGCCT
Organism: Moxostoma hubbsi; assembly: GCA_032164185.1. Lineage (NCBI taxonomy): Eukaryota > Metazoa > Chordata > Actinopteri > Cypriniformes > Catostomidae > Moxostoma > Moxostoma hubbsi. The sequence continues at coordinate 26,440,773 of JAVLUX010000016.1, read as the reverse complement.
GCTGCATCACAAACCCAATTAAAACTCCTACCCCCGGATCTAAGGGCCCGGGGTAGCTTGAACATCTAGACCATGAGAACACAGGAATGTGTGCGGAGAGGGCCAGCCTGCCGCATCACAAACTTGTAGAGGCATGGGGTTGAGATGTCGACTCGAGGACGTAAGAGCCTGGAGTAGCATGAACATCTAAACTATAGAACTTGATGAATGTGTGCGGAGAGGACCAGCCTGCCGCATCACAAACTTGCTGCAGAGGGACACCTCTAGCCAAGGCCTTAGAGGTAGCGACACCTCTGGTGGAGTGAGCCCTGACACCTACTGGCGAAGCTTGACCACGCGCCTCATAGGACAGGGCAATAGCATCCCTCACCCAATGTGACATAGTCGGTTTGGTCGCGGCCGCCCCTTTGTTGCGGCCCCCAAAACAGACAAACAACTGCCCTGACTTACGCCACTGACTAGTGCGGTGGACAGTCTGAAGGGCACGGACAAGACAGAGTCGGTGAAGTCTTTCTTGCTCCGGCGTTAAAAACGGCGGGGAGCAGAAGGCTTCCAGAGTGACAGGATGTACTGTCGAAAAAGGCACCTTGGGGAGATAGTCTGGATGCGGATATAGAATAGCTTTAGCCGTACCTGGGGCAAACTCTAAACAGGCCGGCAAAGACAGAGCCTGTAGATCCCCAATCCTCTTGAGAGAGGTAATCGCCATAAGAAAGACCATCTTTAGAGTCAGAAGTCTGTCAGATGCTGACTCTAGAGGTTCAAAGGGAGTCTCAACTAGACATTCCAGGACTATTGCCAAGTCCCAGGAAGGAGTTCTAGTCCTGACAGGGGGCCTCAACCGCATGGCTCCACGAATGAAGCGAGCGAGCAGAGGATGTCTCCCTACAGGCGCCCCATCGATCAAGGCATGGCAAGCCGAAATGGCAGCCACATAGACCCTGAGAGTGGCGGGGCATATGCCTGCTGACAGTTTTTCTTGCAGAAAATCCAGAACTGAAACAATTTGGCAGTTAACTGGATCTGCATCATGTGAACTGCACCACTTTTCAAAGACACCCCACTTATTGGCATAAATTCTCCTAGTGGAAGGGGCCCTAGCACTAAGAATGGTCTCGATAACCTCAGGCGACAGCCCTGTGTTCCTCAGTTGGTACCCTTCAGGGGCCAAACATGAAGATTCCACAGTTTGGGACGGGGATGAAGTATTATCCCCTGTGCCTGAGACAGAAGGTCCTTCCTGATCGGAATCGCCCAAGGCGAGCCGTCGAGGTGGAGCATCAGTTCTGAGAACCAAGTCCTGTTCGGCCAATAAGGCGCTATCAGCAAGAGGCAAGACCCTTGTTGGCGAACTCTGGCTAAGACCCCCGGGAGCAGAGAAACCGGGGGAAACGCATACAGGCGCATTCTGTCCAGACCCAGGGGGGCTGGGTGACTCAGAGAGAAGAAGAGGGGACATTGCGCAGTCTCTTGAGAGGCGAAGAGGTCCACTTCTGCACTGTAAAATTTCTCCCAAATTTGTTTCACTACCTCGGGGTGGAGTTTCCACTCGCCCGTCAGTAGGTTGTGTCTGGACAGAAAATCTGCTCCCACATTTAGGCGTCCAGGGATATAGATAGCCCTGAGTGACAGGAGCTTGCCCTGGGCCCAAAGGAGAATCCAACGTGCCAGCAAATTCAGGTGGCGAGAGCGTAGACCTCCTTGGCGATTTATGTAGGAGACTGCTGATGTGTTGTCCACCCGCACAAGGACATGGCAGCCTTCCAGATGCTGGAGGAAGTATTTCAGGGCCAGAAATACCGCCATCAACTTGAGGCAACTGATGTGCTAATCGAGTTGGTGACCCTCCCATTCTCCTTGGGCTGGACGACCACTTAAGACCGCACCCCAGCCCGTCAGAGAGGCATCTGTCGTTAGCATTTTGCGACGGCATGACGCACCAAGAGTGGGACCCAAGGTAAGAAACCGGGGTCTGAACCACATAGAAAGGGAACGAAGTGCTCGGCGCGTAACCCTTATTAGCCTTAGGGGATTGGCCCGTGGATGAAACCCCTTGGCTTGAAGCCACAGCTGAAACGGTCTCATATGGAGCAGGCCCAAAGGAATCACCGTGGACGCAGACGCCATGAGACCTAGTATTTGTTGGTACTGGTAAACAGTGCAACTTTGACCTAGCCTGAGAGTGCTCAGGGAGTTTTGTATGGACATGATACGAGCGGGAGACAGTCATGCCGACATCGTGATCGAGTTCCATATAATCCCCAGAAGTTTCCACGCTGCCAGGTTCTCTGAAATGGGAACTAAGAACTTTCAGCACTTCCTGTTGTGGGGGTGTTGAGTGTTCCGTGTCCTGGACTAAGGCAGGAAGCAACGGTACACCCAACTTTTTGTCGGAAAACTCTGTCACCCGAAACACCAAGGGTGGTGGGAGTTAAGGGTTTTCTTGAGGGTATCGGGAGGGCCGAAGTGAATAAAACACGCGCCCCTTCCCGAAGGGAACTACCCCCAAAAGGTTGGGTACAAGACCGTCAGGGTTTTTTCCTTTTGGAAATTATAGCCCTGAGGTCTTGCTTAGGGGGCTGCTGAGGACGACGAGCCTGTCCCCTGTCTCTGCGAGGGGGAGCACGACTCACCATGCTCTGTTTTTGAGCTTCCCTCCTAACAGCCTCGGGGCGAGACTGGGTGGCCGACGGCCCCGCCCCCTGAGTGCGGCGAGGAAAAAACTGCCCAAAGGCTTCCTCGTGGCTTTTTGCCTCCTGAAATCTGGAGATAACCGTGTTCATGGCGTCTCCAAAGAGACCAGAAGGCGAGACCGGGGCTGACTGCTTGGTCGCACGGAGAGACAGATCTGTGGCTCAACGAAGCTCTAAAAATGCTTCCTCATCGAGCGTTTCACCCGCACTCAGGTCATTTAGCAGATCAGCCTGGTAAGCCTGTAACACAGCCATAGTGTGCAGCGCTGCAGGGGTGTGTTCTCAGCCCACTCCTGTATTCCCTTTACACACATGACTGTGTGGCGACACATAGCTCCAATGCCATCATTAAGTTTGCTGACGATACGACGGTAGTAGGTCTGATCACTGACAATGATGAAACAGCCTACAGAGAGGAGGTGCACACTCTGACACACTGGTGTCAGGAGCACAACCTCTCCCTCAACGTCAGTAAAACCAAGGAGCTTGTGGTGGACTTCAGGAAGAAAGACAGAGAACACAGCCCCATCACCATTAATGGAGCACCGGTGGAGAGAGTCAGCAGTTTCAAGTTCCTCGGTGTCCACATTACTGAGGAACTCACATGGTCCGTCCACACTGAGGCCGTTGTGAAGAAGGCTCACCAGCGCCTCTTCTTCCTGAGACGGCTGAAGAAGTTTGGAATGAACCAACACATCCTCACACTGTTCTACACTAGTACTGTTGAGAGCATCTTGACTGGCTGCATCACCGCCTGGTACGGCAATAGCACCGCCCACAACCACAAAGACCTGCAAAGGGTGGTGCGAACGGCCAGAAACATCATCGGAGGTGAGCTTCCCTCCCTCCAGGATATATATAACAGACGGTGTGTGAAGAAAGCTCGGAGGATTATCAAAGACTCCAGCCACCCGAGTCATGGGCTGCTCTCACTGCTTCCATCAGGCAGGCGGTATCGCAGCATCAGGACCCGCACCACCCGACTACATGACAGCTTCTTCCCACAAGCAATAAGACTTTTGAACACATGATCTCTCACGATCTACAATCAGCACTGCACTTTATAAATCCTCATTCTGTCAATATATTCTCCCAATTCAGTTAGTGTATATATATATATATTTATACCCGTATCTAGTGTGTGTATTCTACATTGTGTGTATTGTGTACATTTGTTATGTAAATTGTTGTGTAGGTATGTGTACATTTGTTATGTAAATTGTTGTGTAAGTTTGTTATGTAAATTGTTTTGTGTAATATGTTGTTTATTGTAAAGTGGTTTATGTCTCGTCACTGTCATTACTGCTATGTTGCTCGGAACTGCACACAAGAATTTCACCTGCTGTTGCACTCGTGTACACAGCAGTGTGACAATAAAGTGATTTGATTTGATTTGATTTGATTTGATTTGCACCAGCCTGACCTGCTGCTTGATAAGCCCTTCCCACTAGCATGGAGGTAGTTCTGCATGGCTTAGAGGGGAGGGCGGGGCTTTTTAGTGATGAAGCCGAACCCGGCGAGAGATAGCCCGCAAGCGTCTCTTCAACCAGCGGCAACATTGAATAGCCTTTTGGGTCAGCGCCCACGATAGTCGAGTATAACGACGTCGAGGGCACGTGAACGCGCGAGGTATAAGATCATCAAAGAAGGGAAGGGACTGATGAGGCGTTCCCTTCCCTTGGCCACCAGACAGAAATCTGTCCTCTAATTTGGAGCGTTTGGGGGTTTCTTGGTCGCGTGGCCAGTCTAATTGAAGCCTGGCCACTGCACGAGTGATCACGTCGAGCAACTCCTCAGAAGATTTAGAATCGCGTTTGGAGTGCTCTGACGTGGATAACTCACACTCCGAACCAAGAGATATACGGTCCTCCCCATGAACCGAAGAAGCGTCGGAGCATGCTTCGAGATCGTTTGAAGGCCCAGCTGGGTCTGGGGAGAGAGCGAGCGAAAGGGACGAACCCGTCTCTCGCTCCTCAGCCAGATCCATGCGAGAGCCCCACGAGTGAAGTGTGGGTGCTGGCTCGCGAAAGTAAGCGAGGCGAGCGCGAAGCATTCCGACCAAAAGTAGGTCACAATGCGCGCACCCGCCCTGCCCCAACGCAAGAGCAGCGTGCTCTTCCCCGAAACAAACAAAGCAGAACTCATGCGTGTCCTTGATGGTCATAGACCGCTGGCAAGGAAACACGCAGCGTTTGCCTTGTTTCTCTGACATATTTTTCCTTATATATATATATATATATATATATATATCTTCTCTTTTTTTTCTTTTTTTAAAAGAACAGAGAAAGAAGGAAATTTCTGCGCACTGCCTAAAAGTTTCTAACTCCTAACAAAGGGAAGAAAAGTTTTTTTTTCAGCAGTCTTGTGAAACACACAGCACAGTATGATCTGAAGAAAAGAGATCTGACGAACACGCTGGTGACGCCTCTATTTATAGCCTGGTCACAGGTGCGTCCAATGATCTCACCAACCGAGGCTATACATTTCCGGTCAATGTTACATTGACGTGTTACACACATATTCACAGCTGGTCACAATGCAAGATTGTTCCCAAAGCGCTTAGCAGCGCAGCATCATAGTGTAGCTTTTTGTAAAGGGAACATGTCTCTTTTGACCAATTGTTTTGGATTTACTTTATACATCAATAATTATATTTGTGTGTTACCGCATGATTAATATGTTGCTTAAAGTGCAAGCAAAAAGTATTCTAACAAAACAAAAAGCATGAAAAAAGCAGCACATTGTTTCTGTGCAACATCGCACAATAAAACTATTTTTAATTGTCTATATTATTAAATAGTCATGGAAGTAAAAAAAGAATAAGGGTAACAGATTTGATCAAATAAAGTTAATATTTATTGCACAAAAAATTAAAAATCATGTGCAGGTTCAAAGATCCATGTTTAAATAGAGCAGGGTCATGGAAAGACAAACAATCTTTGGCCACGTTCACACAGCAGCATAGTATGGTTGACAGACCTGTTTTGAGTTCTTAATACAGTTACGTTCACACACACAGGACGGTTGTTTATGGGTGTGACAATAACATTCTATAACCAAACTGACACATTCATATTTTTAGGTCTCACAACCGCATTCTCGGCATACCTGTACTCAGTGATGGACTGGGAAGAGAAATCGGTACGGGATTTTACATAGCAAAATAGCAATGCTTGGTTCTGCCGATGGCCAGTCCGCCGCTGATCGGCCCCAAAGTGCTTCGGCCCACCAGGAAAATGCCTGGTATGCCAGATTACCAGTCCAGTCCTGCCTGTGCTGTGTGAATGGAACTGTACTGGAGAACTAGTTGTTAGTTATGTCATGTACAGTGAGAGACACGCTGCATTGTACAGCAGAATACAGAAATACCGGTGTTATGGACATCGCCATCTTTTAGACTCAGTCACTATGGTTACAGCTGTTAGAATATGATTGTGACTTCAGTTGTTCTTTCATACAGACAGTATTCAAACTGCTGCTGTACACGGTTGTATGAACAGGAAATTTCAAAACTCACACCTGTAAGTAAATACGGTTGCAATCCCAAACAATGACTGTGAACATAGCCTTTTGTAGTGTGTAAAGGTCGTTATACACTGGATACAGAGGCACCTTAAGAAAAACAATAATCGTGCAGTAACAGACTTATGTAATAATGATTGATGTATAAAGTAAAAATCCTCTGCAATTGGTCAAAAGAAATGTATTACCTTATGTTTATGGTATTGGTGACTTTGAAAAGAATAGTTTAGCCAAAAAGGAAAATTCTCTCATAATGTACTCACCCCCTACGTTGGTACGATCTGCACCAGCTATGCATGCAATGATAAACAAATCAGTCTGGTTCATTAATTTATTAAACTTCAGTTAATTTAATTAACTGGTCAGAAAGACTCACAAACAGTTGTCATATTGAGTCATTCAAGCAAAGTCTTCATTGAATCAACAGTAAATAAAAAAATTATCTGACTTGGACTTAAAAGAAATGGCAAGTTATCATTACTTTCCTAAGATGTCCACGCATACAGGGAACGGTAAACACGCTGACTCCGAGATGAGCTGTCGCACTCACACCCAGATTTGGAAGCATACATTGCTGCTGATGGCCAAAGATTTTGGGCCATAATAAATATAAATAATATGATAAATGTCTCTCAGAGGGCAGATGGCATATTCTCTGTTCTCTTACAAAGTCATTCATGTTTAATTGTAGTTAAATGTATTATTTAAACCACCTCAGCTGCAAATTTATAGTTAATCCATAACAGAGACTGAGATCAGAGTTTAAAGTATTGGAGCAACAGGATTAAAGTTAATTCATATTTACTGTGAATTCTAAACTAGGCCCAACACTATGGTTTTTGTTTTGATTATTATGATGGTTCGTGTTTTTTTTCATGTCTTTAATTCTCTAGTTTAGTTCCTGTTCTGATCATGTGGTCCCTAGTCATGTGACTCCTGTTTCACTCATGTGTCTTGTTTTCATTGATTCATTGGTTGGCTACTTTGTTATTAGTCTTGTCTTTTCATTGGTTTAAGTTAGTCTTGTTATCTTTTTATAGTTTAGTCTTGTGATTGGTTGTCTTATTAACCATGTACTTGTATTTAAGCTCTCAGGTTTGCCAGTGTCTGTTGTCAGGTACTTTGTTGTTTTTTTCAGGTCTAGCCTAGTCAAGTCAAGTCAAGTCGTTCATGGTTATATTTTGTTTTGATTCACTTTTGTATTTAGGGATTTTAGATGTCACGTCTGTAAATAAAACTGCACTTGGGTTCGTCACTTCTTCATCATCATCCTCTTCATCTTTGCCAGTGTCACAGTTTTATAGAATACCTGACTGCCAACCATGAATCCAGCAGTTCTACGCCTACATCATGGGAGTCATCCCCTAGAGGATTATGTTGAGGACTTCTGCACTCTGGCCTGTCAGGTGAACTTTAAAGAGGTTGCCCTCAAAGACATTTTCCATTTTGGATTAAATGAGCCAATCTCATTTTTGATGCCTGGCGGTTGAAGTCCCCTCAATCTTGCTCAATTTATCGCCCTCGTTCTGCAGATCCTTGGTTCCACGTTCACTGTGGGGGAGGCGATTCCATGCCAGAGTTCTACGGCATGGCCGCCGAGCCAGAGTTTCACGTCATGGCCGCCGAGCCAGAGTTTCACATCAGCCAATGAGCTGGAAGCTTTATCCTTCCCAGGGCCAGCGTTGCCAGCCTCGTCCGTCCCAGAGCCTGCGCTGCCAAATTCGTGCTCCCAGAGGAGGAGGAGTAAGACATTTGTTTCCAAGTCTCTGCCCATGTACACGACTACGGAGGCCGTTTCCAAGTCTCTGCCCATGTACATGACCACGGAGGTAGTTTCCATGTCTCTGCCCATTTATACAACCACAGAGGTTATTTCCAAGTCACTGTCTATGCCCACAAACACAGAGGTCATACCTGAGTCTCAGTCCAAGCCCATGACCACAGAGGTCATTCCCGAGACTCAGTCCATGACCTAAGAGGTCACTCCCGAGACTCTGTTCCTGTTCACGACCACTGAAGTCTTTTCCAAGTCGTCCAGGACTCTTAAGTTCGAGCCTCCTACGGCTGCCCCTTCCACAACTTTGCCCCAAGTCATGGGAGCCATGCCAGAGTCAGCTCGAGGCCATGTCACATCCATGCCAGGGTCAGCTCCAGGCCATGTCACTGCCATGCCTCAGCCTGCTCCATGTTATGCCTCGGGCAAGCCCCAGACTGCTCCATGCCATGTCTCAGCTGAACCTCAGTCTGTTCCATGCCATGTCACAGCCAAGTCCCAAACTGCTCCATGCTTTGTCACAAGCATGCCTCTGCTCCATGGTCCAGGCCAGGCCATGCCTCACGCCCTGTCTCAACACACACCATGCCCTGTCTCGCCAGGCCACGTCCCATGCCCTGTCTCGCCAGTCCACATCTCAAGTACTATTATCGAGCCACTTTTAGGCTAATCGCTGTGAGAACATGCATATGTCTAATAAAAAGAATCTGAGTACTACCATTCCCCAAAGTTTCTAGGCCTCACAGTACGGTCTGCATGATCAGTTTTTAAGACCAAGCAGACCTATGGCAAAAAATTTGACTGCTGAATTGAAAGTGGTTTAAAATCCATTAACCTAATTACTTATAATGTAATAGAATTTCATTTTAATTATGACCAATAGGTGGTATTATGACCAAATTGATATGGTATTGTCAGGCAGTGGTTATATTGGCACATTATAAAGTTTAATGTTGAATAATGTTAACCAAACTGTTGAAAAGATACAGCCTCAGATTCTTTTTGGCATCTTGGCATAAAATTAACTGTTGCATTATAAGAGAAAGGTTTGATAAAAATTTTTGCAAGCATGGCGTAATGATGACATGGGCTACATTTGGTAAGGTCTGATGAACAGCCTAGGACTTGTTTGCAAATGTAGACTTTGTAATGTAATCTCAAATATTTCACAAATTATTAGTATTACACCAATGTTTCTTGAGGCAAAGTTGCTAAAAAATGAGGACAGCTATCATAAGATATGAATTACTTGTTGTGACAGGGCAGAGGGCGGGGCGATTCTGCACACCCGGTCCCTTACCAGGGCCTCTGCGAGGGATTAAGGCAGACTGCGGATGGTGGTGTGTGAGAGAGAGAGAGATCATTTACGGCAGCTGACCGTCATGTGTGTGTTTGTGTCTTTTGTCTAAGTTTTTCATTAAAATGTTATTTATATTGTCAAGCTGGTTCTCGCCTCCTCATTTCCATTAATCTCTTCACACTGGTGCCGAAGACCCGGGAAGGAGGAGGGATACGTCGTAGTAGAGTTCTTGCCACTACCATTCACAACCTCACCTTGTCCCCTCCCTCATCCAGGTAGATGGGGATGACCTGCCGGAGATGAGGCAGAAGGCACGCCCCACCCCAGGGAAAGAGTTGGCTGGAGGGGGGTGTACGTCATGCCGTGGGCTCCCCGGCCTGAGAGAACGAGGGAGGAATGTGACGGAGGGCGGGCCGGATGGTGATTCTGCACACCCAGTCCCTTATCAGGCTAATTAAGCCTCAGAGAGGGATAAAGGCCAAGTGCGGATGGTGGTGCGAGAGAGAGAGAGATAGTTTACAGCAGCTGACCGTCATGTGTGTGTTTGCGTATTTTGTTTTTCATGGCAAAAAAAAACAAAAAAAAAAGTTTTTCATGGCAATTTAAAATATTATTTATATTGTCAAGCCGGTTCTCGCCTATTCCTTGCCCTGTCGATTCCCTTTACACTTGTGTTTTTGTGAAACACTACACTATACAAAACCATTAAAGCGCGCATAAAATGTAACAGCATGAAGACAAAGTGTCAAATATGTCCACTGTATTTCACTCCGATAAGCCTTTGTTAACCTTGTCTAATAGCTGAAATGGCCATGTTGGCGGCCAATGGCAGCCATGCTCTGCAAGCAGCAATACCAGGGTCAGCGCCATTAAAAGTTATCAAAAATTTATATTATATATTTTTTTTGCCACTTGGTGGCACCGGACCCAAACTTAGACACCTTGATGGCATGGTACCGATGACACATGCAAAGTTTCTTAAAGATAGGTTAATGTGTTTGTAAAATACAACATTTTACAACAAAATTCATTTTGGCATATGCCAAAAATGGCCAACATGGGAAAATTGGGTATCGTCTGACTCAGTATGTTGTACTGAATCTAAAGAGACAAGTTTTAACATTTTTGGCCAAATTGTTGAAAAGTTATCAACAAAAATTGCCATTTTTAATATTTCCTGGTAAGTAGGGGGCACTGTGCCGAAACACTGCAGGTCACCTCAGAGAATGATGGCTATGACACACCGAGTTTCGTCACAATCTGTTAAAGCATTGAGGAGACACAATCTCAAATCTTTTTGTCCAGTGTCCCCAGATAATGCACGCAAATTTCTTGCAAATCGGACAAACGGCCTAGGACAAGTTCGAATAAGTAGGTTTTTTTCTGAAAATTAAAAATGGTGGAATATCTATGGAAATTCAATGAAATTGAAAATTGATGGCATGAGCTCAGGAATCAGGGTGAAAATAATTTTCTCTTTAGAACTTATACTTCAAAAGTTATTAGAATAAACATGATATTTTGGACTGTTTTGGCATGATAGGTTTGAGATAAAGACTACAAATTTGCTATGGTATCACTTCAGACTGTCCTCTACATGTGTGCAAAATTTCATAACTTTCCCAGTAGTCTGGCTTCTTTAAGGCGGTTTTGGAGCAGTGGCTTTGTCCTTGCTGAGTAGCCTTTCAGGTTATGCAGAGATAGGACTCATTTAACTGTGGATATAAATATGAGCTGCCATATTACAGAATATTAATAATAATAAATATAGCTGCAAGCAGCAATTACCTGGGCCAAGCACAGGAATGAACACATTTTAGGCAAACTACTTGAAAAGGAATGAATAGAATCACTTGCAATGTAATATACATCGTTCTTGGAATCAGCCAAAGAGTCTATCAATGACAATTGAAAAAATTATCAAATGTTATTAGCATTTTTAGAAACATCATTATGATTTGATTACAAAATAACCCTTGGTGGATCATGATACATATTATGGTATTTCAATTATTTTATCAAAATACACAAACAGATGTGAACTCTTTTTTTCATTTCATAATAAATTGATAAAACATTTAAATACAACAAATTAAATAAATTCCTTACAGAATGTTGCAAATGTTTTCTTCTTTAGTTGTCATTTGAACAATCAGACAGTAAGTATACTGAAGAGCTCATTTAGCCCATTAACTGGCATTGTCCAATATATGATTTTTTAGCGTTTTTTTTTTTTTTTTTCAGAAGTTTACATACATTTAGGCTGAAGTCATTAAAACTAATTTAATAATAGTCATTTAATAACCACTCACCGACTGATCATCCTTTGCTTTCGTCATCATGTAAATTACAATTGATATTTTAATTATCAATAAAATATTGATTATAAGACTTATTTCATAAATCAGTATCGAGGTCTTTTTTGAGGTCCACGGGATGTACCCGGCGAAACCGCATCCATTGAAATCGCCTGGGTAGAAGGCTAGAGTGGCTTTCCCCCGGAAGAAGGAAAGCCGTGACCGCAACTTTGACATGGTCTCGCAGTGAGAACATGAACCATCCACAAACGCTGCCGTGTTCTCTGCCCAGACATGTGAGGCAGCGCCCGTGGCCGTCTGAAGCAGAGAGGTAACGACCGCATCCAGGAATAACACAAGGACGGAAGGGCATGGTGCGTCTTTAAAAAGATGTTCAACGTCCAAGTGCTGTACTCTTTTAAGAAATATACCCTTTCAACTTGAATATATATAATCTTTTAGACAGGCTGTTGAAGCACCCAGGGGCATGGTCTGCACTGGGGTGCAGAGAAGAGAAAAGCTGCTGATTTGCGCTGTATCTCCCACAGCATACGCTCTCTTGTAGAGGTGAGTGGAACAGCAGTGGAACTCGCTGATACACAACCGCTCCGAAGAAAAAATCTGTCTGAACTGATGCATGCTTCCCTTCTTTTAAACCCATGTGTCCAGGGGAGGGGCATGCATATTCTGTTCACCAATTCTCATTGGCCTTTTCTCAAAGATAGAGGTCACCAAGGCTCTCAAGAGAGACCCCTACTGTCACTACATCGACACAACGTCGATTGAGTGACAGAAGGGGAAAGTCCACTCTATCCCCATCCATCCAACCAGGGCCGGCTCTAGCCCTTTGGTTGCCCTAGGTGAGATTGAGTTTTGCGCTCCCCGTTTGTAACGTAACAGCGACCCTAGAGGGCGCCCGCGCCCTCAACACATTTGTCGCCCTAGGCAACTGCCTAGTTCGCCTATAGCAATCGCCGGCCCTGCATCCAACACCAACAAAATAAATTGAATTATAATAATAAATTAATAACTTTGCTAACTTTTCATTTTGGGAATCCAGAGAATGTTTCTGCATTGGTTTGGTTCCGATTGGTGAACGCCCTAGGACTAGTTCGAAAAAGTAATCTTTTAAAATAATCTCAAGTATTTATTGAATGTTTTGTTTCCCACCAATGGTACTTAAGGCAAAGTTTTTCAGAATGAGGAGATCTACAATATGGTATGAATAATGTGTTTCTTTGTGAAACAAATTAGTACATACAATGATTTACATGCATGTAAAATGCTATAGCGCCTCCCGGTGGCCAATATGTTTCAAGTTTTGCAGAGACATCTTGGGCCAAGGTCAAATAGCCACAAGATTACGTTGGTCTATTATACACATGCAAAACAAAGTTCCATTTTTTTTGAGAATTATTGATGTAGCGACTCCAAACAATCTTTATAAACAGGTTTAATTTTGGTCAGATGAAAAAACTCTTTCATTCAAGGGTAACAACCATTTAAAGTTGAATCTGTAATTTTCTGGTAAATGCTAAAAAGTGGAGGGACAGTTAAGGGGATAGTATTCCTATTTTTTTTTATTTTGAAGTCAGAGATGACTGAGAGTAAAGAAATGCAGTGCAGTGAGTCAGATGTTAATTTATTACCTGTTCTAGGGATATGTTTATCAAAAGCATCGTTAGTGTAAGTTGATCGTAGGTACCATAGGCACCAGTGGTCTTTAAGAGCAACTTTCGCAAGAGGCGATGCTATAGAGTAATTTTTTATTTTTGAACAGCAGTGAAACATTTTCTTATGATGTGTTACATTCATACTTGCCAAGTTTGGAGCAGAAGAAATAGAAATAAACCTTTTGTAAATTGTCAGCTTTATGCTAAGCTAAAATGCTATTTCTATCCATTTTTACATGCACATGTTACCAGGTACGATCATATTTTTTTTATTTATTTTTTATATACATTTATGATTGTGAAATAAGTGAAAAATTCATGTTGGATCATAATTTCTTTTTTTCTAGTAAGACCTTTGATATTAGGGCAAAAATCGTATTCTTGATCATAATTTATTTTATTGTTTTCCTGTAAAAATATCTAAAAATCCTTTAAACAAGATCAACTTGATTTATCTTGTTTTAGAAACAAAACTGCATAAGATATTTAGGTTTTTCAGAGAATTTATTGTAATGGGTTTTTGTCTTACTGTACTGGCAGAGTTTTTATAGTCAAAACAAGTGAAAAAAATCTACCTGTGCTTAAGAAGTAATCCAAAGTATTTTGAATATGTTACTGACCATACATTTTACAGCATGTATTCTGTAATCTATTGTGGAATACATTTCAAAAGTAACCCTCTCAACCCTGTATATATTTTCTATCAGGAGGACCTGCAGACTGAGTGAAATAAGGTGACATTTATTTGTTAAATATAAAACAGAAATGTAATGTCTCTCTTTGGCTTAAGCCCCATCTGGCAGTCCGAAGATGTAGTACTCGGAACCGCCATATCCTGCCGCAGATAGGAGGCAGGGGCAAGGAACCTATCCCTGTACAGGATGGGACTCAACTGATGGTGGTGGAGGTTGCCATGTTAGCGCACTGAAACAGCAATGTGATAGATTGTGAGCAGACTAATAAAGCAATGGCTTATATGTGATTGGCTAGGGGTTACCTAGCTAATGGTGTAATGATGTACACCTGTTAGTCTTCTCACTAGAACGACGCTGCGCTTACATAGCAAGTAGGCTAAACAAGATATCCACATGAAAAACTACATTGTATTAATGTTTGACACAGTTTAAACATTGCCTACCATAAAAACAATATATAACTGTTTTATGTACTTATTTAAAGAATGAAAATTTGGATAACAATCCAGGAGTTTTGCTACTGTAAGCTGTTGTATGAACAGGACAATACTAGATTCTCACCTGTTAGTAAATATGGTTGTCAATCCCAAAAACTGACTATGTGAACATGTTGGTTAAATACACAGGAGGCAGGATTATGTCCAAGCTACTGTCAGCCAATAGTGGTTAAATTACATGTTGTTGTTTTTTTTTGTTTTTTTTTCAATGGCTGAATCAAATATCTATAGAAAAGGGTGGGCAATGGCTGATATCACATTTGGTATCAAAATACCAAATTTCAGCCTTAATCGGTTTGGTCGATGTATCTGTGTACCATTATCAACCAATTTTACATTTGTCCTTGGTCCCTGATAAAATCGTGAAAAAAATTGCATGTTTTTTTTTTTTTCTATAGACACAAATTACGGAAATGCATCCACATTTCCACACCTCACTTCAGCTAGCCAAAATTTCCCACTTTAAAAAATTGTCCTCTCAACTTTAATGTCCCCTTCCCAGGTTAATCCTCTTTTATCAGACTAGATGATGTGGCATAGTGGGTTTGTGGTCATTGTGCCAGCTCTTTAAAGGCCAATGTGATAAGGTTGAATGAGGGGATCATAAGTTCTGATCAGTGGGCCTCTATCCTGGCCAAAGTGTGAGCAAGTCAGAATTCATTCAGCTCTTAGCTTGCCCCTTTGGAGTTGCACTTTGTGACAGAGGAAGTAGGGATGGAGGAGAGTGAAAGAGAGAGGTGGCACTCTTTTAAAGGAGAGGGATTTCACTCAACGGATGGATCGATAGGCCTGTGGCCTCAGACAGTGCTGGGCGCTCCTCAGAGAGAGAGAGAGAGAGAGAGATACAGACAGTGAGTGTAGACATACACACACAAGTAGGCGTAAAGTCATAAATTTGCTATTTTCTCCTGAGAACTTTCATTTGCTCTACTCTTGAGTCTGTGGTAAGTGTTAAGAGGCCACTTCACAGAAAGCATATGCTGATGACATAATTTTGATATATCATTACAATCAGCCACTTTCTATCAGGTCCTCTTCTGCAGTGTGTGGGTGCCCACCAATCTACAGTACAGATATCTAGAGCTAAATGTCCTTATTTGCCCTAAGTGAACATTAAATCCTTCTCTGCAGGGTCCTAAACAGAATAACAAGACATCCTGCTGCTCCGGTACCTGTGGTCAATGCCACTTACAGCTTTTCAACTATTATAAGAGTAAAAGGCTTGTCTGAGATTACAGAGCAAATGCTTCTTACGTTGGATCTGCTGCAAGCTATGAAAAAATCTAGGGCAGTCTGCCCATTTCTAAACCCTTGGCATATTTCGGAATGAAACAAATTCTAATGATAATAATTGGACAGTTGAAAGACTCCCTATAGTCTGCAATCCTGGCCTGCAGAAATGAAAAGATGTGTGTTAGTGTGTTTGTGAGGGAGAGAGAGAGTGAGTCTCTTGATGAACCTCAAAAGCAATTTTGTGGATAAATGACAAGAATGACTAAAATGTTGTATTCTGTCCAGCTGAGAGCATAAAAAGAAAGGTCTTTAAAAGGTGCAAACAAGGTAAAGACAGTGTACATTTCAGACTTGCTTTAAGTAATTTCATTTCTTATCACTAGGTCCATAAAAACTGAGCTGGTACATGTTTTGCAACTTTGCATTGATGTCCACATAACAAAATATATATATATATATATATAAAAAAAAGGAGAAAAAAAAAGGAAAATAAGACATTATTTTTTTTTTACTCACCCAAATGTTGTTGCAAACAAATATTGTTATTTTTAAGCAATTGTAATTTTTGAAGAATATTAGTAGACAATTTTTTAATGACAACCACAAATGTAATTAAAATAAATAAATGTATATAAAAATAATGTTTACTCACCCTTGTGTTGTTCCAAACTCCTATGCAGCTATATGTGGACCACACAAGGAAAACTTGAATAATATTTATGCTGCTGTTTCACACAGTTCATTGTGACCATGCCTAACAAGCTCCAAAAAATTAATAAATAATAATAATAATAATAATAATACATTAAAAAGGCACTATAAAAAATAAAAATAACAGAATAATAATAATACAAATTCATACTATGTATCTTCTTTTCTATGTGTATATAATTCTTCTGAAGCCATATAGGAGATTTGTAATGGAGTTGTAACAAAGTGGAGGTGTAACACTATGAATATTTCCCTTTGATTGCAAGTTTGAACTTTCATTGTCAGTTTACACATTAGCATCTTCTCTCTGTATTGATGAAAAATAATTAGTTTTGGGTGGTTAATTTGTCATTTCCCTTCTCCTCTTTCATTGTAAATAAATATAGTTTCTGAATGATCATGAAATAAAACTATACTTGTTGTAATTATTGATTTTTCTACTTGCAATTAACACATTTTTGACATGTCAGGATGAAAGGTCACTGATAAAATCATGCAAACAGGTTGATCATGCAGGGTAATCAGCAGGGGTCAGAAGTAGCAGTGTGTTGCAACTGTATCTGCTGCATAAGAAACAGTTGTCAATGGTCGTTCTGGAGTTTGAGCTTTTATTCAGTCAGGAAGCTTAGATAGGAAAAACAAAAAAATAATTAAAAAGCCAGCTTGCCAGATATATTATACATACAGTAGATTGATACTTGTCATACGTACTAAAGTCAAGAAATTATTAATCATACAAAATACTGAAAAAGCTAAATCTAATGGAAAATATGTATACTCAGGGCATTCATTACTTATATTCTTAAATGAATTCTTAAAAATGCATGCTCTATACTTGGAAGAACATGCAACTTAACCTATACTCAGCGAGAGGTCACAATGTTAAACTGCCAAACAAAGTGTTTTAAAATGCAACAAATTCATAAATATATCAAATGAAAGGTAGGGATATGCAAGATAAATACATTAAAGTTTACATTAAATGATAATGTCTATATATATAAAAAAAAAAATATTAAAAAAAGTATATCAATATTGTGTCCTCACTTTGCTTCAACTCCATCAGACTTTTTTTTTTAAATAATCCTGAATAAATTAGACAATTGTTATGCAACCACAGACATAGACATTTGAACCCAAGCAGGGTGTTTATTTTCATAATGTGCACAAGTAAAGGCATACAGGTGAAGTATCATTTTTGATGGAGATGGAAGGTGAATGGAAAGATTAAGCCAGATACACAGAGGTGAGCTGATATCATGGGAGGTGTTCACTTGGTGAAAGTGAATCCACAGGTGAGCACTGGAGTTTTGGCAAGTAACCCAAAGGAGGATGTCGGAGAAAGGGTAAGTATACCACGGGAGATCATTGGAGAGAAGATAAGTATTTCACAGGAGATTGCTGGAGAATGGGTGTGTAATCCACAGGGGATCGTTGGAGAAAGGGTTAGTATTCTGCAGGAGATTGCTTGGAGCACAGGTAGATAATCTAAGGAAGATTGCTGGAACAGTGGTTAGAGTCTGTGAATATGTTGGTGACCAAGCAATGAGTGAGTGTTTGTGCGTGCTTCTTATTGTGGTGTTAATTGATATCTTGAATTGGCTGCAGGTGTGGGTTATAAGTACTCGGGTGATTAGTGAGTTTGAGCGCTGTGATTGGATGACTTGGGAGCTTGGTGTATTCGTGACAACAATGTCATGGTCTATAAGCTATAAATCTGAGTATAAGCTATACTCCTTTCCTGTTTCCTGCTCATGGTGGATGCAACAGTAGGATTTGTGTTCTGGTAGTTTATAAAATTTTTCACATTTGAAACAAACATTGTTTAATTCTCTCCGGTCACAGCTTCAATATGTAAGGACCGTCATTCCCATTGTGATAATTAAGAATTGTGGAATCAATTTAGCATTGATAGGTTTTTAGGTTAAAGAGGCAGCTTGGCTCTAGTGTACAAATGGCTCTAGTGTACGACACATGGATAAGATGGACAAAAAAAAAAAAAAAAAAAATATATATATATATCACACACACACACACACAATTTTGTCAACTCGGTCAGAATTTTCAGAATAGTGATGTGAATGTAAAACAGTGTAGGAATTACATATAATTTAGATATGTGGACTCAATCAGTTAAAATGCCCGCATTCTCACACCATAATATGTAAGGGTAATACATATATAATTTAAAGATGTGCATGGGATCAGTTATTTAGGAGGAAATTTAGGGTCCCGAAATATGTGAGCTATGGACTAGATTAAACTGTCCTTGTTGTACCTTATTAGGTGATTTATACTGTGATTATAATGACAACCAAATAACTAGATTCTTTAATAGATTCTCCACCATTGAAATCGTAACACAACGTCTAGTTGTATCAGCTCACAATATCTACTGTAAGGAATTAGCTTTAATAAGTGAATTATGAATAATTCACTAATTGGAGTGATATTATTCTCATGGTTTATGAAAATAATATCACCCGTATTTAGGTACAGCTTTGAAGTGAAATCTTTCAGAAACGGGTATTAGATTATTTCTCAAAATATACCACAGTCACGTCATCTTTGAACACAGACAAACTTTATTACTCTTCTATCTATCTAAAAGAGAGAGAGAGGTTGGTGAAAAGTGTCAGAATGTGAAATAAATGATCAGTACAGTGAAAATGAACTTTACAGAGTCTGTTGATAATACCTTAAGAACAATTTATCCTCCTTTTGAGTCTATATCAATTTGCAATCGGATTACCCAAATTATTTAATTAATACACCAGCCCTTTGAGCACAATATTGGAGATGTACTTGCTTGTCATTGTGGCGTTTCCTTGTGTTCTTTGTGTGGCTTTGTTCTTGGTGGAAAGATCGTTCTGTCGATGTTTTAACTTCTATATGGTCGAAATTATTGTCTGTATGAATTAGTTTAGCTGTGAAGCAAGGCCTTCTCGGGACGTTGAGTCCCGAGCTCCCTTGGATCACACATGGGAGGACCTAGCCATCAGCGGAGAGAAGAGTAAAGAGACGACGAAGAGACCGAGTTCTTACTGTTTGGAACTATTTGAACTGAGATTGGCCGCATCCCCAAAGGTGTCCTGCACCAGTCAGAAGTGACTTTTCAGAGTCACATGGTCAACTGTGCCGTCTTTTCCGACATTTGAGTTATGGTGCTTGGTTTCAGACTCTTAAAAATTTCCCGCTCAAAAATAGTGCATATTTAATCATGAGCTTTTATATCTTGAGAATGGTACAAGAGACATGATATTCATTTTCACCAGATTTCTCTTCCTACACCAGTGAACGCTTACATTCTAAACATTAATTTTTTTTTTATGGATGTTATACTTGTAGGTAACAAAACATGAAAATCTCTGGTTACAAAATCATATTGGTTTTATACATTGCATTTTATCAAGTTAAGCCTTATATTTACCATTCTTTGTAGAATAAGATGAATCATACAAAATTAAAGATTTGATTTATCAATTATAGGCGATTGCACATCACTACACACATTTTAAAGAGTTCCATCAGTCTATAATTTGTCTGGTACAAACGTTACCACAGTTCAAAGTGATTATCAGCATTATCTAGCAAGGCTAGATTAAGATGAAATGTCTTTGAGTTGTGCAAATGGGATGGTTCTTGTAACCTTACACAGAACAGCCTGGTGTGGGGGGTTCCGTCTGAAGGCCGGTAATTTATGACGTGGAAACGTTCCAAACTGAAAGGTTGTTGTTTTTTCTCGTTTCAAATCGTGTTAGTGGAATTCTTCTGCATATATAATCTTACAACAGAAAAGAAAACAAAAAACTTATAGAATGTATTTTATCACTTAACTCCTTTACTAAACACCATTATTAGCTAATTAAAGACTGGATTCTCTAGTTAGATGGATCAAATTAAAATAGCATCCTTGTGTGTCTGACAGAGTTGACAAAATGGCAGTATGATGAAAGTTATGATGTGAATAAATGTCAATTTTCAGACGTTAATAAAAACCTGATCCTTTACATGGTTCGTCATCTGAGACCTTTGTCTGAAAATGTATACATTTCAAATGAATTTAGTATCAATAAATAAAATTGCTGTTTTAAAACCTGCTTTGTCCCTTATCTCAATCAATGATCGGATACTGATCTGAAAATAAGTCAGGATTTTTATCATGCTTAATGTCAGTGGTAGTTACAACAATACCATGTACATAAAATGGATGGAGTGGATTTCCAATGGGGTGGATAAGAGAGAAAGGTATAAATTCAGATCACTGTAAGGGCATGAGGAATGAGGCAAACTGTGAAACTGCATCCTTTTTTTTTTTTTTTTTTTTTTAATTTTTTTTCTCTACATGTTGGTAATTCATTCATATTTTTTCCCTAAACACACAGCTGTAGAAGCACCTCTGTACCAGAACTCTTCTGCAATGTTCATATGCTGGGACTCCACCAGGAAGGATCTTTGGTTCATTCCAACAAACACAGACATTGAGGCCTTCAGTGAGGATATCTTTGGTCTACCACACGCAGGAGAATTCCCTGTCTGACAAAAATCTAAATAATAGAATGCTTTACTTAATTTCTTTTAACATTTGCACAAGGAAAATGTGTAAATATGTCAACAGCTTTGGCCAATGTTGTAGAAAATTACACACAAAAATTAAGAGCGAAAACAGTTGAGCCCTTCTGGGAGGAAGGTGAAAAACAGGGCTGCTTTGAAGAATTTAGAACAATTTATATGTTTTAGACCACACGGAAAAATCCTGTTTTGCATCCAGTGCAAAGTGCCCTATGTCAATCTGGGAGTGAACTATGCATAAACACTTACTTTAAACACTCCACTGGGTCAATCACACTTGGCTAAATGGCTTATACCAAGCACATTCTGCCAGCGAGGCGTATTTGAAAACGAAAAACTATTCAAAAGTCATTAAAGGAGTGGGGGACAGCATGAAGTGCACAAACTGATGTTTAAATTGATGTACAGATCAGTTTAAATTATGAATTAATTGCCTATAGTTGATTTATTGTCAGGACAGCTAGGTGGGAGATAATGGGGGGGTTAGGAATGACGACCCTGTGTAATGATGTGTATGTGCACAGAGAGGTGGTCCGCTGAGGGTGACGGAGTGCAGATTCAGTTCTCTGACACAATGTAGACACAAAGTGAGTGGTAATGGTGGCCATTTATAGCTTCCCACTTCAATATTGAGCATCACTGACACCAAATATGGCCTTTTGTGTAGGGGAGCTAGAAAGACAAGAGGCTATTAGAATGTACAGTAACACAGAAATGTGTATATGTTGAAAGGTTTTTGGAAATATAACAGACCATATTTTCAAGTAAAGTCTACAGAGTTCTAAATTCTTAGTAGCTTTAATTAGAAATTCTCAAGTAAAGTTTACTGTGCTATACTCTAATTCAAGTAAGTTTAAGTCTCTCTTTGTTTGTACGTTTTACTCAAGCAATGTAGCACTGAATTAAGCCATGCATTTAAAGTGTACTAGCATTTATTTTATTTTACATGACACCGTACACAGAAGCCTTCTACAGAGAAGCTTAATGTATTCTATGTCTAAGTGTCAATTTTGTTTTGGAAAAACTTGTGATTGGTTAGGAGGTGGGACTTAGGTCAGGTAGTGTGTGTGTGAGATCAGAGTGATGCAGAATAGGGATGGGTGACACCACTTATTTTCTTTTCAATATGATACCAAGTACTTTTAGGCCAGTATCACTGATATCGGTACCAATACCGATACCTCTAAAAATGTTAATTAAAAATGTTAGTTAATATTAATTTTCTAAGTAGAAAATTATTAGGCTGTTTTGTTTACCTTTTAAAAATTAGTAAGTATAGGCATGGATACTTCAGTAATGCTGTAGCAAAACATCTCAGTTACTGTTAGAGGGAACAAGACATTGTGTGGATGTAGTGACACTAGGGGTCACCATTGGGAGCCCCAGACACCTCTGATCTGAGAAAAGGCCAATGGGAATTGGTGAGTGGAATTTGCATGCCATTTCCCCAGACCTATGGGTATAAAATGAGCTGGAATGCAACTCATGCAGGTTTTGTGCTGCAGAACCGAGACAAGGTCCTAACCATTGCAGCAGGTAGTTCAGTTTTGTGGCAGGAGGGACACAATGTCTTGTTCCCTCCATGAGAAACAGAGGTTACAACAGTAACCTCACTTGACTGGCGAGCAATATTGACAGCAATTGTTGCTGTTGGTGTGCCAATGCAGTCGCGGACCAGTCCAAGGGCCAGTGGCTGCACGCGCGTTGCTCACAGCGCCACAGCCACGCTTGGAGGTGTCTGTCGTAACCATGCCTAGGGGAACTCCTGCCCGTTGAAACGCTAGGTCGGTACAAGGTCTGAACAGACTATGGCGGACCAGCGTGACGAGCTTGCGGTGTGCACCGTGGTGCCATGCCCATCTCAGGACTTGAGTCTGCGAGGCTCGAGAGGTGTGCCATCATTGAGGCCAAGTCTATCTCCATACCGAGAAAAGAGATGCTCTGAACCAGGGAGAGCTTGCCCTTTTCCCAGTTGACCTTAAGCCCCAGCCTGCTGAGGTGCCTGAGCAACAGGTCCCTGTCTGCATTCAACAAGTCCTGCGAGTTAGCTATAATCAGTCAGTTGTTGAGATAGTTGAGGATGTGGATGCCAACTTCCGGGGCAAGGGCTGCCTCTGCGACCTTCGTAATGGTGTGAGGTGACAGGGACAGACCAAAGGGGAGGAGCTTGTATTGGTACGCTCGGACCTCGAAAGCAAACCGCAGGAAGGGTGTTAATCCAAGGGTGACTTGGATTAACCGGAGACTGAGCTCCTTCAGCTTCGTTGGAGATAATTAACCAGGTAGCACTCTGGGCAACCGGGAATACCTGCTAGTTCCCCTGGTGGTGTCCCCTTGTGGCATTTTCTTCTTCAAATAGAGCTTTGGGCTACTAGGTATGTCTATGAGTTCATCTGGCGATGCAGGAGTCACCGACTCGCACGTAGATTAAAATCACCCTCTCACCTGCTGTCCGCTGCTCTTCTCAGTTCACTGCTGATCACAATAACTTCTAATGGTTCCAGAACACCATTAAACTTCATGAGTAAAGTTATTTTTTTCTTGCTCTTTTAGAGTGAAGTGGCAAAATACACTTTTACAAGCATCGCACAGGCCTGCAACAGGATATTTGGTTTGGTTATATTCATATCAAAGTTGATTGCTGGCTTATATACACTTTAAAAGAGTCTTGATTCAGTGAATTTCTGTCTATTCCAAAGAAAAGAGTATTTAATAGTGTATACCTTTGAACTTGGTTGACAAATGTGTTTATATATGTGTTTTAACATTGAAAAGCTGTGAGTTTTGAACTGACGTTTCTTTTGAGTTGTCGATTTGCTGTTCAAATCTTTTGATTGGATTTTATGATTCTTTTGAATTATTTGACTCCCTATGTAAAAGATGAATTTCCCTATTTGATTCCCTATTTAGTTATCAGACTTTATATCTAAATTGATTCATTCAAACTAAGTGATTCTTTTGAGTGAACGTTTGGATCTTTACACTCTTTTGTTACCACCAATACATAGGTATTGTTAATTGAGAACCGTATTGATTGGAAGTGATTGTGAATCTTATTGATACATTTTTTTTCATAAACACAAAAAACAGACATCATTATTTTTTTATTTACATTTAAAATGTAAGAGAAATAATAATAAATATAATATATAATAAATATAAATTATAGTTATTTTTTTTTTTTAATAAAACCATACACATGAAGTCCTGTTGTTTCTTTTTGAAAAGCCAAGTTCATATAAGTCTGTATAGAGTGAATACCCATTAGTAAATATAACTCTTAAAAGGGTCATGAATTGGAAAATCAAACTTGCCATGATATCTTGACATAGAAGAGTTGATAGCACTATATAAACATGTTATACATTTCAGAAACAAAAACTACTTTTGTTAGTCCAAAAAAATGCTTTATTGAAACCAAGGTTCCAAAATGGCTTGTTTCCATCCAAGAATTGTTTGCGTTTTTTTAGCGCATCAAAATAAAGCTGATGGAAATGCAAATTATCGCTAAAATTTCACAAGTTTCAACATAATATTTTTCTGTTTAAATCTACCGCATAAACTCTTATGTCGATACTTCAAATGTAGCGAAAAAAAATGTGGTTTATGAAATTAAATTACCAAACAAATAAGCATTAAATGAAAATAATTACCTATATAAAAACCTTTATAGAGCCTATATATGCCTTTACACAAATTTAAATTAGCTTTACACTGTTCTGTAGACAAAAAAAGTCAGCTGAATTACATTTTCAGAATATTCTGCACTTTTTCAAGACTATCTTTCATAAACTATCAAAACTATTTGTCCAATGCTGAGTTCACTTTCAGAAAACAAGCTTTTGATCATTTTAAAACATTTTAAATATTTTAAATCTAAACCTCTTTACCTCGAATCGCATTTGCTAAGCTTATACAGAAAATGTAAATTGCATTATGACGCTAAAATTAATTCGATATGGCAATCAAGTTGGTCGTTAAAAGTTGTTGGACAAATATGCGGGACATAATGCGGTTGTGATGACGATGCTTTAGATTAGATAATTGTTTAAAA
This sequence comes from Moxostoma hubbsi, assembly GCA_032164185.1. Taxonomy (NCBI): domain Eukaryota; kingdom Metazoa; phylum Chordata; class Actinopteri; order Cypriniformes; family Catostomidae; genus Moxostoma; species Moxostoma hubbsi. The sequence goes on along the minus strand of JAVLUX010000016.1, from coordinate 26,415,752 downwards.
TAGCCTAATGAATATCAGGAATGTATCATATGTGAACCCTGATATTACACCGCACCAAATTTCTTCTATAATAGCGGTGCACACAGCATATACACATCGTCCTTATACTAAGACTGAAAGTTTCCCCCACTACTTGGTGCAGGTTGCCAGCTTGAACAAGGCCATGATGATTCACTTTCGGGTCAGAACTTGTGGCAACTTGCACTAGGCACAACATCAGTACCAATATTACAGTCCTATCAGAAGGGCAACTGTTCCCTTTTGATTGCAATTCCTCCTCTTCTCATTGCTTGTATTTGTTAAATTAAAATGACAGTTAGCAGGCTAATTTCAATTAATTGTCTCAATACTCTCTCCATTTTACCAAAACTTAGGAGGAAAATAATTAGGGACATCCGTGTGGCAAATTAGCAATGAACACACATTTCTGTATGGAAATGGCTTAAAGGCAGATTTATTTTGCAATAAACCAAAACGTATGCAACAAAGTGGCATGACGTCATCACGCTCACCATTTTATAGATAAAAGGCCATTTGAATGGAAACAGGTAGAAGATAGCAAATTTAGCAAAATGTATTTACACATTTTAACTTTGTCGATAACAAAAATAGCCTGAAAAGTGGATAGGCTAATGCCTACTTTATCGTCGACACTGCTTAGGCCCGCCCACCAGTCTTGCGGTTAGAGTAGAATGGTGAGATTATTTTTGGAGCAACGGGAGGTGTCACAATGCCCACGAAGATGTCAAGACGTTGTGCAGTGCCAGGTTGAGGAAAACTAGATCTCTTGCTTTTGCTTCAAAAGGATCCCAACATTAAGAAAGAGTGGCTGACGTTTATTTTTAATGAATTCCCAGATCGCATCGTTAAGAACATGTTTGTTTGCTCGCTTCATTTTACCGATGATTCTTTCACAAAAAAGACAGTTCGAAGCTAGTTTTGCAGAGAGACTTAAATTAAAAATTGATGCCGTGGTAACTATATTGGACTAACAGTGATGTCGCAACAAACAAGTGTGAGTACCCTGGAATTGTATTGGTTTTATTGGAAATGCAATGGTCCCTGTGGGTGTCAACTAGTAATTAGTTGCCATCTATTAGTGGCATGCTATGGCTAGTGGATATCATTAAGAACGAATAGAACACCTTTAGGCAACTTGTAGATCACATGTTGGTATTTGACACCAATAGGGAACATTAGGACAAAATTAAGCATCCAGTATAGTGCATTTTCCACAAAGACAGCTACCAGGAACTAACTGTGTCTTGGATGATTCCAATGTTGTGGTAGTGGAAATGCTGAAGCAGCCTCAAATTTTGTTCCCCGTCTGTCGCTCACTTCGACATTGTGTCGAAGAAGCGACACTAGGGGTCTCTCTTGAGCACCGACTATACCTCTGATCTATGAAAAAAAGCCAATGAGAAGATGGCAGAGAGAATTTGCATGTCCCGCCCCCCAGACATACGGGTATAAAGGTGGGGAAATGTGTCTGTTTCATTCAGAAAATTTTCTTCGGAGCCGATGGTCGTGTATGCAGCGAGCTGCGAGTCACACACCTGTTCCTCTACCTCTGAGCGATACTGCTGTTGGATCTACGGCGCACGTCAGCGGCTTTCTCCTTCTCTGCACGGCAGTGCAGTTTGCACGGGAACACGGCTTCGACAGTGAAAAACCTAAAAGAGTGTTTTGTTAAAAGAGTGATTTTCTCTAAATGACTATTTTCCTCTAAAAGAGCAATACACAGCGGTGTTGAACGTCCTTTTCAGGATGCGTCTTTATAAAGATAAAGTGCTCTCCACTTCAGACGGCCACAGGTCTCGTGTGTCTGGGCTGCGATCACACCGAGGCAGCGTTTGTGAATGGTTCATGTTCTCACTACGAGAATGTGACCATGGCAGCGTTGCGGTCACGGCTTTCCTTCAACAGAAGGAACGCCACTCCAGCTGCCCCCCCGCATCGCTCCTTCTTCCCACGGAATTGAAGACGATGCGGCCAGCAATGGAGGCGATCAAGGGATGGCAGAGGGCTCAGTTTCGCCGGGTACGCCCCCGCAAACCACCCGCCCCCCGGCACGCTCGTTGACTCACGTCCAGGCTCGAGGCAACAGCGGCCTGCCTCACAGCCAGCCTGCCTATCCTCTATAGCCCCCTGAGCTGGATGAGCCACTGCATCGGAGAGCGGTCCGGCATCTGGACTTGAACCCTCCGTCCTCCCCACAGTTGTCGCGGCTGGATGATTGGTTCCTGGGGTCTGCGCGCCACTCACATGATGAGCTGACGACTGCATGGAGAGCACCCCTCTCCACTCATCACAAAGCCCCTAGCTCATCCGCTCTCACTACCTTCGAAGGCGGAACGGCCCACGGGTACACGGCGATTCCCCAGGTGGATAGGGCGAATGCAATCCACCTATGCCCCGAGATTGCCGCCACCTGGCGGGGTCGCCCTGTGCTCCCCTCCAAGGCCTGTAGGACGACGTCATCATTGGCTGCCAAAGCCTACAGCGCCACTGGACAGGCCACTTCCACCCTGCATGCCATGGCCCTCCTACAAGTCCACCAGGCCAAGGCACTCAAAGATCTGTACGAGGGTAGTCCTGATCCCGACGTGTTGCAGGAACTGCGCTCAGTGACCGACCTCGGCCTCAGGGCCACGAAGGCCACAGCGCAGTCACTCGGGCAGGTGATGGCCATACTTGTGGTTCAAGAACGTCATCTGTGGCTGAACTTGGTCAAGATGAGCGAGACGGACAAGACACACTTTCTCGACGCCCCTGTCACCCAGTTCGGCCTCTTCGGCGACACCGTTCGAGGATTTCGCCCAGCAGTTCTCCACAGTGAAAAAGCAGACGGAGGCCATCTCACACATCCTGCCCCACCGCAAACCTGCCACCATGGGCCAAGCCTCGTCTGCTCGCTTAGGGCGTCCATCTGTGGCTAAAAAACATGCAGCTCTGTCTCAACCCGGGCCCAGCTCTCAGCCCCCGTGTTGAGCGCCCCTCAGGAAGTGCAAGCCCCCCATCTCACGGAGGGCCTCGAGGACTCTTGAGACGGTCGACCCATAGACCAAGAAGATTGCTCCAGAGCTGGTAAGCAGACCACTCCGTCCCCCGGTGGAGGGCCGGGAGGAGAATCCTTATTTGAATTTATTTCATTTGCTGCACCCCCCTCAGGGCTGCGGTACCCACATTCTCAATAAAATAACTATTTCCTTTGTCTCACTGCACTCTGCTGCCACACCTCGGTCCCAGCAGTCCTGGTATGCTGGATGAGGACCCCCCGTCTGCAGCCCCCTGACTGTTCTCCAGCCGGATGGATCTGACGAGTCTAGAGGACGCTTCCACCAGACCTTCTCCTCAGTCACTAACCCGCCCCCTGCAGGGTGTGCAGAAAAAGGTAAGTGCTTCAAGTCTTTTCTCAGCACCAGAGCCTTGGGACGCATCTTTGCCTCCCGACGGCGTACTACCTGCTCCGCCCCACTGCTCCGCCCTGCCAGTTACGTCAAAAATAATCATCCCGTTAGTGCCGGAAATCGCATCCCTCTTACTCAAAGACGCGAGAGAGCCTGTCCTTCCAACCGAGATGAAGAAGGGTTTCTACAGCACTTACTTCATCGTATCCAAGAAAGGTGGCGGCTTATAACCGATCTTGGACTTGCAAGTTTTCCACCGGGCTTTGCACAAACTCCCGTTCAAAATGCTCATGCAAAAACACATCTTAACTTGCATCTAGATTAGTTCACAGCGGTAGACCTGAAGGACGCATACTTCCATGTCTCAATATTGCCTTGACATCGACCCTTTCTACGGTTTGCGTTTGACGGCCAGACGTATCAGTACAAGGTCCTCCCCTTCGGGATTTCCCTGTCCCCTTGCGTCTTTACGAAGGTCGCAGAGGTAGCCCTTGCCCAGCTTTGAGGGCTTCAGGTCAACTGGGAAAAGCGCAAGCTCGCCCCGGTTCAGAGCATCTCTTAGACTCAGTCTCCCCGCCTGCCGCCAAACATTCAAACTCTGGACAGACCTCTGCTTTCTGCGGGCAGGAGTTCCCTTGCAGCAGGTGTCCTGACACGTCCTGGTCATGACTGATGCCTCCAAATTGGGTTGGGGCACCAAGTGCAACGGGCATGCAGCCGCGGGTGGTTGGAAAGGGGCCCCGCTGCACTGGCACATCAGCTGCCTAGAGTTGTTGACTGTATTCTTTGCCCTACGGAGGATTCTCCCACTGGTTCAGGGCAAACACGTCTTAATCAGATCAGACAGCACCACCGCGGTAGTGTACATAAATCGCCAAGGCAGTGTACGCTCCCGCCACGTCACAACTCACCCGTCGTCTCCTCCGTTGCAGCCAGCAGCGACTCAATGTGGTGGCAGACACACTATCATGACAACGCTTGCCCAGAGGAGAGTGGAGGCTTCACCCCAGTCAGTACAGCTGATTTTGGAACGGTTTGGCAAGGCTCAGGTAGACCTGTTTGCCTACCAAGAGACCTCCCAATGACCGCTCTGGTATGCCCGAACAGAGGCTCCCCTTGGGGCAGACGCACTGGCACACAGATGGCCCACGGGGCTGCGCAAGTATGCATTTCCCCCAGTGAGCCTTCTTGCATAGGTGCTGTGAAAGGTCAGGGAGGACGAGGAACATGTCACTCTAGTGGCTCTCTGTTGGCCCACCCGGGCTTGGTTCTCAGACCTCGTACTCCTCGTGACAGCCCCTCCCTGGCAAATTCCCCTGATGAAAGACCTTCTTTCTCAGGGACGGGGCATGCTCTGGCATCTGCACCCAGACCTCTGGAACCTCCACGTCTGGCCCCTGGACAGGGCGTGGAAGATCTAGCTGATCTACCACCTGCCGTCATACACGATCAACCAAGCCAGAGCCCCTTCTACTAGGAAACTTTATGCCCTAAAGTGGCGCTTGTTCATGAATTGGTGTTCTTCTCGGGCCGAAGACCCACAAAGCAGTCAGGTCAGTGCTCTCATTTCTGCAGGAGAGGTTGGAGGGGAGGCTGTCCCCGTCCACCTTGAAGATGTTTGTAGCTGCTATCGCAGCCCTCCACGATGTAGTAGACAGCAAGTCTTTGGGTAAGCACGACTTCATTATCAGGTTCCTAAGAGGCGCCCGGAGGTTGAATCCCTCCCAGCCAAGCCTGTTCCCCTCCTGGGATCTCTCAGTGGTCCTCTCGGGCCTTCAGAGACCCCTCTTCAAGCTGTAGAATCAGTTGGACTCAGGACCCCTCTTTAAAGAAGGCACTGCTGATTGCGCTCCCCTCCATCAAGAAGGTCGGGGACCTGCAAGCGTTATCTGTTAACAACACTTGCCTGGAGTTCGGTCTGGCAGACACACATGTGATCCTAAGACCTCGGCCAGGCTATGTGCCCAAGGTTCCTACCACACCCTTCAGAGACCAGGTAGTGAACCTGCAAGCATTGCCCCGGAAGGAGGCAGACCCAGCCCCTTCGTTGCTGTGTTCGGTACGTGCTTTGCATACATATTTGGACCGCACACAGGGCTTTAGACATTCTGAGCAGCTCTTTGTCTGCTTTTGTGGACAGGAGAAAGGGAACATTGTCTCCAAACAGAGGCTCTTCCACTGGGTGGTGGATGCCATTTCATTGGCCTATCGCACCAAGGCCATGCCCCCCCCACCCCCCCCCCCCCCCTTGCGGGTCCGCACACACTCAACAAGGAGTGTTTCGTCCTCATGGGCACTGGCCAGAGGCATATCCCTGGCAGACATATGCAGAGCAGCGGGTTGGGCAACACCTAATACCTTTGCGATATTTTACAATCTCAGGGTAGAGTCAGTTTTGTCCTGTGTTTTCTCAGGTCCGAGCCAATAGAACTTGGTAACAGGCTGACGGACTGACTGAGTGTATCGCTTGCACCTAGCGCCCTTTCCCTCGGTTGAGGTAAAACCGTGCGCTTTTTCTCCCAGGCGATCCCAATCACTCGGCTCCCTGGATGACTCCTCCCTAGCCCTCTGGGTCCGCAATTCAGTGGAGGAATTCGCTGACCCAATCCACTGCGGTTTCTCAGACCAACCTGTGGAATAGGTGCTCCACAGGTCAGGGCTCCTATGTGGATTTTCCACGGTACAGACTCCTTATGAGTGGTCTCCCTTGGGCAGTTCCCGCTGCACCCCGGTCGCCATGTCTGTAGCAACTCCTCCCTCCGAAGAGGTGGGATCTACCACCGCACTACTTCCCACATGTGACATAAAAGCCCATGTGGTGTTTGTCACCACTCTTACCTCCCCCTCTCTGGGCAGTTGTGGTCTCCGCAGGGTCTTTTCCCCCTGAAAGAAGTCAGTAGCTTGCCATTTGCATTCTCAAAATGAAATGCAGAATGTGCCCACAATGGGCCCCATAGCTTGACTGACGTGGCAAGATGACTGAGAAGGTGAATGTTAAATATAATCTGTGACTCGTCATACAACATTTGAAACCTGGATGTGAATTCAAGCTCTGTTGATTTCATCTGGTGCAATTTCATCTTTCAGTAGCAGGCAAATGGCTGATACAAGAAGGCCAAGGTGTTGCAAGTATGTTTTGGGCAGAAATCCTTCAAGACATAGTAGGCTGTAGAACAGGAGCCAGGATCGCCACTCTGAGGCATTCCAGTGCAGCCTATCTGACAACCCTCTAGGCAGTCGAGTAATCAGGTGTGGAGGTTGGATAGCTACGATTCTGGCATCCATCTCTCTCATTCTGGCAGGACTGCCAACATAATATGGCTGGGTGGATGAAGAAGTATCAACAAAGAGTCTGGTTATCTGTCTCAAAACCCCCAGTAGAACTGCATGCATGTAATCGGGGACATAACTCCAGACAACATCAAAGTATGGCAAGCTGATAAGTGGAGAAGGACCTTTTACACCATTAATACTTGTCCCACCTTCTAGAGCCAACTCCATATCCTTAACCATTTCCTAATTTGTTCTGTCACTGTATTATTCTGCTGAAACTGGATACTTCACCACCCTATCAATCAGCTTTCCAGGATGCAGACAGAATCCACAGCCATAATATGCATCAGCAGTCTCGCTTTGGAATCAACACTACAGCAGAGACCAACTATCTTGATGTTGATTACAGACCCTTCTTTTTGCCATGTGACACCCAGCTGTCTGGTCATCTCCCCATCATAGATGTCTGACAACATCTCATTATGGCTCTTCTTCCTATCAAACCTATAGCTCAAATGTGCACCCACTTCTATGCTTAAAGCAGAGTCTGAATTTTTGGGGCTAGAGGAACATTGATATAGAAATTACCACAACAGAACCAGAATCAAAAGTGCTGCCACATGTTGCACATTCATTCATTTGCCTGCCACTGATTGTCTGATCTGTTCCTATGTTTGAGGCACAGGGTTCACAGTAGATCTGGAATTGTACTTTTTCACAACTGTTTCTAAACGCACTGTTAAAAAGATACTTGGATCAAGGCACAACCTCTTTCCCAAACAATTCATTTATCAACTGCAGTAGATCATCTAATTGTCAAATAGTTATTTTATGGTTTGCTGCATGACTCATCATGAGCATTTCCTCGGCTTTTGGTAGTTCCTGTGGCAGTAAAAACAGTGTCGCAGGTCAATCAATGACATGGGATCAGGAGGGTTCTATCTTATGCTGCCTGTCCTACAGTCTGCCTCACACTCTGAATCTGTTCCACTACATGCCTGTAAAAATAGCACAATTTTTGTTATAAGTATGGCTGTGAGCAGGTCTGCTTATTCACAAATGTGCATAGTTGGTTCACAGCTATTTCTTTAAAAACATTTTGAATAAAAACACATACTCCGTCAACACTTAAAACCTGGCAGACCCTAAATGATGATCAATCAATCAATCAATCAATCAAATGCTTTGATCAATCCACAATTTAAAAAAAATAAAAGTACTGCACACATGAGAAAAGTTTATCAGAACAAGTAGCTAAATACTCACATGTGTTTCTAAAGGCCTACTCGAGCCTGGTGCAAAGTCTACTTCACTACCTAGACTGTACTCATCTGACATAAATTCAGCTGATTTAAATACAGAGTTGGCTGATGTTGTGGTTGTTGCTTCTCTGCCTGGACTATTCTGAGATCAGTAAGTTACATTACAATCAAGACTGAAAAACAGATACTGTGAAGGGTTTGGTAGATTTCTTCTGAAATGTAATCGACCTACTTGAAAAACATATTTTTAACGCATTACAAAGTTCTATATATCAACCAACTGGAAAATCACAAATTAGGTATTTTATCATATTTATAAAGGCTTCTTTAAACAATAGGCTACTATTAAACAACATCATACACTATGTAGCACTGAAAACTACTCAAAATGCTTCTTTAATTTTTTTAAACTTATATAAAATGTTACGCCTTAAAAGAATCCATAGTAAAGTAAAATTACTGAAAGAAATAATATGAGAGAGATTAATTTTTGTATTTTTTTCCCCACTTTGATATGTTTTAACATAATATATAGTGTGAGGACTTTTATTTTGATATCTGAAGAGAGTAGCTGCTCTTCTCCCCTTCTCTGAATATGAATTAGTTTATTTGCCTATTAAAAGTCAAAAGTCATTCTTTATTAAATATGTCAGATCAGATGTTAATTTAGTAACTGCTCTAGATTTATTGAGTGCATTCAGACACAAAGTAGATGACAGGATTGTTTTTAAATCTAAAAGTAAAGTGCTCCCACACTGCAGGTACCTTTGCTGTTTGTTGCATGGAGTCACTGTCTGGACTGCAACACCTCCTCCATATGTACTTGAATATGTACATTGTAAACACAGTTGTTGTTGTTGTTGTTGTTTTAAAACAGTAATAAAATTTAATTGAGTAGTCGTGTCAGGGCTACTCTCAACGCTCGCTGGATATTGAGCTCGACAGTCTACCTGTCTCATTGCCTGTTTGTATCTCTTCCTTGTCAACAACACCTGGTCTGTCATGTCAACATGGCTTCTGGCGCGGTATCTTTGCCTCACTGTGAGGTTCCAGGTATAGTTTATATTTTTGCCTATTTCTAGGCATCTTGGAGGAGCCCAACTTAATAAAATGCCGATTGCACCTAATTTTTGTTTCAATTCGATACCAATACCAATACTCCTTTTAAATATTTTTTTTTCTTTGGATAAAATTACATTTACATAAAATTTTGTATATATTTATGGGCCTAAATAGAAAATTAGTTGGCTACTTTGTTTTCCCTTTAATTATTAATTAGTATAAGCCACATATAAAACCTTAAAATTAACCACATATATAATTATATGGTTATTATTACTAAAACCAAGTTTTAGTATAATATACATACTACAGTAATTATATCAAAACATTGGTTACTGCCAAAAAAATAAATAAATAAATGGTTATTACAGTTGTGGTTACTAATACAATATTACTACAGTAAAGCCATGGTAAGTTTTCATAAGAGTATCATTTATTAAAGTGGATTACAGATCATTATTAATGTTTTAACAACTCTGAATTCAAGTCAAGTGCTTTTATTGTCGTTTCAACCATATACAGTTAGTACAGTACACAGTGAAACAAGACAACGTTCCTCCAGGACCATGGTGCTACATAAAATAACATAGGACAAACACAGAACCACATGAGACTACACAGACTAAATAAAATACATATATAAAATACCTATATAAAGTGCACGTGCAACAACATGTGCAAAAGTACGGGACAGTACAATACATTTCTAACAATGAACAGGACAATAGGCACAGTGATAGACAGTGCAGCGCCGACCAGTACACAGTAGTGCAAAAAGATGACAGTTACTAAATGCCAAATGTAAACATAACATACTATGAGATAGTGTTCTATGCAGATAGCAGATACTGAGGTAGCAGACAGTTATGAAGTGGCAGTTATTAAAGTGCAACTCAGGACACGTGTGTGTGTGTGTCAAACCAGTCTCTGAGTATTGAGGAGTCTGATGGCTTGGGGGAAGAAGCTGTTACACAGTCTGGTAGTGAGGGCCCGAATGCTTCGGTACCTCTTGCCAGACGGCAGGAGGGTAAAGAGTTTGTGTGAGGGGTGTGCAGGGTCCTCCACAATGCTGGTTGCTTTGCGGATACAGTGTTTTATGTAAATGTCTTTGATGGAGGGAAGAGAGACCTCAATGATCTTCTCAGCTGTTCTCACTATCCTCTGCAGTGCTTTGCGGTCCGAAACGGTGCAAATAGAGCTGGTGTTGAGGGACCAGGTGAGGTTCTCCGCCAGGTGAACACCAAGGAATTTGGTGCTCTTGATGATCTCCACAGAGGAGCCGTCGATGTTCAGCGGAGAGTGTTCACTTTGTGCTCTCCTAAAGTCAACAACCATCTCTTTTGTTTTGTCGACATTCAGGGACAGGTTGTTGACTCTACACCAGTCCATTAGCCGCTGCACCTCCTCTCTGTATGCTGACTCGTCGTTCTTGCTGATGAGACCCACCACGGTCGTGTCATCGGCGAACTTGATGATGTGATTCAAGCTGTGCATTGCTGCACAGTCGTGAGTCAGCAGAGTGAACAGCAGTGGACTGAGCACACAGCCCTGGGGGTCCCAAGTGCTCAGTGTGGTGGTGGTGGAGATGCTGTTCCCGATCCGGACTGGCTGTGGTCTCCCAGTCAGGAAGTCCAGGATCCAGTTGCAGAGGGAGGTGTCCAGGCCCAGCAGGTTCAGCTTTCCAATCAGGTACTGGAATTATTGTGTTGAATGCTGAGCTGAAGTCTATGAACAGCATTCGAACATATGTGTCCTTTTTGTCTAGGTGGGTGAGGGCCAGATGGAGGGTTGTGGTGATGGCGTCGTCCGTTGAATGGTTTGGACGATACGCAAACTGCAGTGGGTCCAGTGAGGGGGGCAGCTGGGTCTTAATGTGCCTCATGACGAGCCTCTCGAAGCACTTCATGATGATTGGTGTGAGTGCAATGGGACGGTAGTCATTGAGGCAGGACACTGAAGACTTCTTTGGCATGGGAATGATGGTGGTGGCCTTGAAGCACGTTGGAACGACGGCGCTGCTCAGAGAGATGTTGAAGATGTCGGTAAGAACATCTGTCAGCTGGTCTGCACATCCTCTGAGCACTCTGCCAGGAATATTGTCTGGTCCAGCGGCCTTCCGTGGGTTGACTCTATGTAGAGTTTTCCTCACATCCGTCGTGGTGAGACAGAGCACCTGGTCATTTGGAGGAGGGGTGGTCTTCCTCGCAACCACGTCGTTCTGCACTTCAAACCGAGCGTAGAAGACGTTCAACGCATCTGGAAGTCACAGGCAATGGATGTTGTCCTGTAGTTGGTGAAGGCCTGGATGCCCTGCCACATGCGCCGCGTGTCACAGGTGTCCTCGAAGTGACTGTGGATTCTCTGGGCATGTACACGCTTTGCCTCTCTGATGGCCCGGGACAGTTTGGCCCTTGCTTTTCTTAGGGCTGCCTTATCGCCTGCTCTGAAGGCGGAGTCTCGGGTCTTCAGCAGCGTGCGCACCTCCACAGTCATCCACGGCTTCTGGTTGGAGCGTGTTGTAATGGTCTTGGAGAAAGTGACATCATCAATGCACTTGCTGATGTAGCTGGTCACTGATGCTGTGTATTCCTCCAAGTTGGTAGAGTGGCCATATGTTGCAGCCTCCCTAAACATGTGCCAGTCAGTACACTCAAAACAGTCCTGAAGAGCAGGGATGGCTCCTGCTGGCCAGGTTTTCACCTGCTTCTGAAGCGGTTTTGTGCGTCTGACGAGCGATCTGTATGCTGGAATTAGCATAACAGAGATGTGGTCTGAGTAGCCAAGGTGGTGGCGGGGCTCCGCCCGGTACGCGCCTGGGATGTTCATGTAAACAAGATCAAGCGTGTTCGCCCCTCTCATTGCAAATTCCACATATTGAAGGAATTTAGGGAGCACTGTCTTGAGATTCGCATGGTTGAAATCTCCGGCGACAATAAACAGTCCATCGGGGTGAGCGTTCTGCAGTTCGCTCATAGCCCCATACAGTTCAAAGAGTGCCTCCTTAACGTTAGCGCTGGGGGGAATGTAAACTCCGGTTATGCAAACAGTGGTGAATTCCCGTGGTAAATAAAAAGGTCTGCAGCTAACAGTCACAAGCTCCAACAGCGATGAACAGTAGCTAGAGACTAGCACAGAGTTCTTGCACCATTCCGTGTTGATGTAAACACACAAGCCACCACCGCGAGTCTTACCGCAGAGAGCTGAATTTCTGTCGGCACGAAACGAGGCGAGCCCGTCTAGCTGAATGGCGGCGTCCGGAACTCTGTCGCTGAGCCACGTCTCCATGAAAACAAAGACGCAGCAGTCTCTAAACTCACGCTGCATAGCCTGCTGGAGTCGGATATAGTCCAGTTTATTGTCCAGGGAGCAAACATTTGAGAGCAGGATAGACGGGAGAGCCGGCCAGCTAGGGTTTGTTTTTAGCCTAGCATGGACCCCCGCACTCTTTCCGCGCTTCCGCTTCCTCGCACAACGCTTACGATGTCCTCTCCCCCGGCCACCAGCATCAGGCGACGCTGAGGCCTCGAGGCCTGGTCTCCGTAGTAAGCCGAGTATGCGCAGCGCCTCCCGCAGTTCATCATGCAGCTTGGTTTTTGCATGAGTCTTATAACTTAGTAGTGTTTGGCGATAGTAGATATGAACACCGGTTGCTCCGATGTCCATGTGCCGCAAAAGTCGGGCTTATTAAACAAAAATAGCACCATTTTGGATCCGGAGTGGCCGCTGCGTGCTACCGCGCTGCCATCTTGGATCACATGTAAATAAACCTATTGTCAAACAAGTCCATTATAATACATGTCACATCTAGGTTTGTCATTACTTGTGAATAACCCCAGATGGTGTGTTTTTGTCATTACCTCAGGAAAGCACTGATCCTTCTTTGAACGAGCGCTGTGACTGAAAGGGTGAGCGCTGTCTTCTGGCGTATTTTAGCATTTCTGCGCGTCAAGTTGATCTGAAGAAAAAATTGTTAGTGCCATGCAACAATTCGCTTATATAATAATTTTTTTCCACTTTGAATCTTATGAGATTCATTAATATTCATGCTATATAAATAATAAGATCACTAGTTTAAAAAAAAATTTAAATGTCAGAATCAATATTTTAATGTGAGTATCGATATTCTTGATACCACATCAGTATCGGAAGTAATAATACTTTATTATCGATCCACCCATCCCTACCCCCAATTCTTTCAGTCAGATAATGTCATTAGCCTTTTCCTTTGTTGTTATCTCAAGGCCATTATTTAATTCCGAGTCCACTCTTTTCCATTTTCTTAGCTGTCTGAAGTAGACTAGTCCAGGTGGTCTACCTTATACAGTGCTACCTCAGACAGTGCCAGCTATCTAGCTACAGGTTTTCGTAGAAAAGAAGTTAGTGATTTAAAGTTAGGCAGAGCCAACTCAAAAAGTAACCCCAAAAAGTTAGAGATTGATAGGAAAGTTCAAATTGACTAGAGGTCAATATAGAAGTAACATTACCCAGCTTACCTAAAGAGCACAACGCAGATTTACCAGCCAGATAGTAAGCAAGCAAGCTGCCTAGGTCATTATTGCCAAATAATACATTTTGTGTTGCTATTTGATGTTAAATATATATTTTATGAATTGTAATTTATGTTTCTATATTAGCATGTTTGCTGATGTCCGTTATATATCCGAAATATATCCAAAGTCTTGGATTTTTTAAAAAAATAAAAAGAATCAGATTCTGTGGAAAGAAGACCAGGGACACTTCTACAGGGCACAACTACTCAAACTGGCTGGTAGGTGTGTGGAGCTACACTATACCCCCTAAATGCATCTAGCCATTTTATTCTGAAATAATATCCTGGTCAAAATCTCTGTTGCACAGCCAGACACCATAGATTTGGCACTTGCAGCCCCTGCTAAAAAAGTTTCTGATAACATCCCATTACCTAAAAGTTATACTGCTAACTGATACAGAACTGTGAACTTGTTGTTTTGTGTGTGTGTGTTTGTTTATACAGTGACCATTATTTGTGTTTATATTTAAATTTCTTCTGTTGAACAGAAAGTGAAGGGGAATTGAAGCGTGGGCGAGTCTCGATACCTCCGTTCCAAAGTGACGAGGAAGATTGCATATCTACAAAAAGCTCCATTAATCCAACTGTAGGCTATGTGACGTGTTTCTCTAAATCAACTATGGAAAGACGAATTGTCCTGACAAGTTGCTGGAAATTCAGCAGCAATGCTTGTATTCATTTTTATGTTTACCCTATAGTACTTGGATTATAAGACATGATTCACTTGAAAACAGACATGTTTTTTCAAAGAAAAAACATCATGCAGGTTAAAATCAAAATGAGGGTGAGTAAATGATGATACAATTTTTATTTTTGGGTGAACTATCCCTTCAAATGTGAACCTTACGGTTAGGTGACACAATCTGGCAATACATTTTAGCATGTTTTAATTTTTGAACAGTTTTTTACATAACCTCACGCTCTTTGTGGAAATCAATGTTTGTAAAGCACCAAACTCCCAAGGGGAAGACACTGCGGAGACCACACCCCACCCATTATTTTGAGTGGAAATACATCACATGGTCTTGCCGACTCATTTTCATCGGAAGTGAGTCATGTGGAGAAGTCCCACTGTAGGTCCTACCCAGCAGGGGAGGAGATTCTACAAACACGTCAAGGAAGACGCAGTTTAGCAAGGGAAACAATTTATCTGAAGATATACGTTGCATGGGGTTACCTACGGGGAACCAGCACATGCAGAGCACCTTCCTCAGTACAGGGCTTAGTTAGCACGTGTACTGTGCCGGCAGCGAGTTTCTCTGCAAACTCGTCTGCCACAGGGCTAGGAGGAAGTCATCCAGGAACACATCTTGTGAAATCTACTGGGAGTCAACAGTGCATGACTTCAGCTCAGAGGAGGTGAAAGGTGCTATGCACAAGTGATATACCCGGCCAACTGTCCCGGACTTACCTGTTCGTTCCTGCTAAGACACGGGACGAAACCGGCTCAACCCGGAGATTGTAGAACCATGCAAAAGTGTTGGGTGTTGCCCAGCTCGCTGCTCTGCAAATGTTTGTTAGAGAGGTGCACTGGTCAGGGCCCAGGAGGCCGCCACAGTCCTGGTAGAATGGGCTCGTAGCCCTGTGGGAGACGTCACGTGCTGTGCGTGGTATGCCATAGCTATGGCGTCAGTGATCCAGTGGGCGATCCTCTGCTTGGAGACAGCACTTCCTTTCCGCGGTCCACCAAAGCACACAAAGAGCTGCTCAGAGACTCTAAAGCTGTGTGCAGTCCAAATAGGTCAAGGCTGGGTCTGCCTCCTCCTGGGGCAGTGCTTGCAGGTTCACCACCTGATCCCTGATTGGTGTCGTGGGAACCTTGTGCACATAGCCCGGTCTGTGTCTCAGAATCACGTGAGAGTAGCCCGAACCAAACTCCAGGCACGTCCAGACAGAGAACAATTGCAGGTCATCTAAGGAACCTGATGATCAGGTCATGATTCTCTTAGGACTTACCATCCATTGTATCATGGTGTGCTGCTATAGCAGCAACATACACCTTCAATGTGGCCAAGGTGCCAGATTGAAGGGGCTCGAGCCCTGTGGCCATGCTGAATCAAGGGACATTGAAGCACTTACCTGGCTCCTGATACCCACCAGAGGATTGGTCGAGGAGGGGGGGGAAGGAGGTACATCATACCTGCAGTCCGTTGAAACCATCCGGGTGTTTTTGTTCCACAGCTGGGCACACAGGGGCATGGGGGGGGGGGGGGCTCCACTGGAGCGCTGGACCTGCCAAAATGGAATGGAGGATGGTCTCTTTTTTAATTTTGGGTACCACAGCTACTTGAAAAGTATGAACAAAATGAAAAGGGAACAAAAGATTCTCCTACCGGCCCTGAGTGGTCTGTTCACCAGCTCTGGAACAGCGGGTCTCTTGGTCCCTGGGACGCCCGTCTCCGGGGCCATGAGACGGGTGGTGTCTGCTTCCTGTGGGGGGCCGGTACAGCTGCCGCAGGGGACACCCTTGTTGGATGGTCTCTGTCTGCTGCTTCACTGCCAAGAACTGCTTGGGCAAAATCCTCAACGGTGTCGCCAAACAGGCCATCCTGGGAAATGGGGGTGTTAGGGAACCATGCCATGTCGGCCTCTCTCATCTCGACCAGGTTGAGCCAAAGATGGCAATCCTGGACCAACAAGGTGGACATCGGCCACCTGAGAGACCGCACTGTGACCTTCGTCACCCGGAGGTCGGTCGCCAAGTGCAGTTCCTGCATCAATCCCATGCGGAACTTCCCTCATGCAGCTCTTTCAGCACCCTTGGTTTGGTGGACTTGCAGGAGAGCCATGGCGTGCAGGGTGGAGGAGGCTTGTCCAGCAGCACCGGTAGGCTTTGGCCGCCAGGGACGATGTAAACATACAGGCACTAGAATGTGCCATCAGAATCCAGCAGAGGTGAAAGGAAGCCGTGGGAATTCAGCTCGCTTATTTCTCAATTAAATGACGACCGCTAGGCTCCGAAGAGAAAATCTGAATGAGCGGTTTGCACGCCAGCACCATTATACCTGTATGTGCGGGGGAGTGTTCTCGGGATCCCAAGAGTGACCGCTAGTGTCACTTCATCTACACAACATCAAGTGAGTGACAGATAGGGAACTATTTTTCTGTTTATTTTAAAGGATGACAAGACAAAAAAAAGGCATCAGTCCAAACCATGCAAAAAAGGATAATTTAATGGACATCCTGAAAGAGAAATACATTTTACATGCATGTGTTTAAATATATTAGAAAGAATAATAAACTTTCACATGTAATGTATAGCCTATGATTTTCCATTTTTGCTTAATCTGATATTATGTTTACACAAATGGAGCCACAAACCATTTCTGCAGACCACACTCTACTCCCACTGCAGCCAGTTTATGGTCCAGAAGAACATAAGCTTGAAGAGCAGACTGCTATGAAAGGATAGGGGGTGACAAAGTATGTGGTAGACTGGAAAATAACAAACTCAAAATATTCCTTTCATTTTTTATAAAAAAATAAATAAATCATTAAGCCACCCAAATGCCTTCGATGTTTACAGAAAACAACAGTAGATCTTAATGATTACATTTATTTATTTAAGGGTTATTGAAGTTTTGGTGACTGACATTGCCTTTGTCATGGTCAATGGCCATGTTTCCACCTGGTATTAAGATGAGATTTCTGGGATCTGATCTGGGATATGATTCGGTGGTCTGCCGAAATGCATTGCTGTATCCACCTGGTATGAACATTGTCTCAAATGTGTCTCCTGTCACCGCTTTAAATGGGATTTCTCCCCTCTTATTTCATCACACCCCACTTCACTTTTGCAGGAAGTGTGGTTAGTGTATGGACTTTTCCAATTCTTCCAATCAAATGGATGAAGCCATGTTACACGACTTGCGGATAAAAGGATAGCCGCTTAGGTGAGTGAGCGACAACTGGGTGGTGCTTCACTGCTGTCTGGAACACACTGAGGATTTATGTATTTATGTAGTTCAGCATTGACTGAACATGCTTCGTGTATCTGTTGGTTGCCCACCTCTGCCAATGTGTCGGGTGTGTGGTAGCCTTCCAGAGGCCTGAACCATGAAGCCGGTTTCAGTGGCTAGCCAAGTAAGTTTTAGTTTAGTTTGCCTCAATCTCAGGTTTTAGGTACCATGAAATTTGGTCAGCTTTAAGCTGTGTTCATTGCCATAGCAACTAATGCTATATGGCTAACCTGCTCCGTAGCAGGTTTCGTTCTGGATTACAGATCACTAAATGATCGGATTGGATGCTGAACCAATCAGCTGTGAGTAAAATGACATCACTGACCCAATCAAGTCACTACCCGTGTTTTTAAAGCACACTTTACAAATAAAATCTTTGAAATCCACAGAATCGTCAATTCATGATGAATTTATTTGAGAATCTAAATGTAGATTTTCAGTAGATAGTGTTGCATTTTATTTCAAATGTTATTACTTTTCATTTACCCTCTTTAGCCATGGCAAAATATATCTTTGAAAATATAAGCATGATATTAGGCTATCTGTAAAACAGCCAGTGAGATTAATATTATAATTGCAAAAAATAATAGTTTATAAAATATTAAAAGCTCAAGATTGCTATGGAAAGGGATGAATGCCACCCAAACCCCTTGTCTCTTTCATGGGCTTGAGATGAACATACAGTATTTTCCTTGAAGTTATAATAATATAAGCAACAGGCAGTACACACAATCTTATTTTTTAATTTTTTCAATTAAAATGCTTTATTGACTCAAACATATGACAAAGAAAAAACACAATTGAATATACATTGAGTCAAGATTTAACCACCACTTTTACCCCTCCCCAATCACCAACCCCACCCCAACCCCCAATGATCAGCACTGTGGTCAAAAATAGATTAAACGCACAAAATATTAATCCCCCCCCCCCCCCAAAAAAAATATAATCATATATAATTCAAACTAAACTTCTCTCTCAACAGCCCCTCCATAAGAGATCCCCCAGCCTTCTGCCGCCACCTTCCCCATTTCCACACATCACTCCGGAAATTAGGAAGCCCATTCTGACTTCTATCTCCTTAAAATAATCTGTCTGCCAATCAAAATACTGGTCAGGACCCCATTTTTATATGTTTGTCCTCCAAATGTATGACTGCCCCATCGCGTGTCTGGGGCAAAATGAAATTTGAGTGCCCAAAATGTCACAAATAACCAAAAATCTTACCACACCCCCAAAAAACATGGGTTGTGTCTCCATCTTCTGATTGGCATTGCCAGCAAGTGGGTGTGTCTTTAAGACCAAGCCTATACAATCTACAGGGGGTCCAATAGAATCTGTGTAAAATCTTGAATTGCATAAGGTGAACCGTTGCATCTCTTTGTAAAGACTTGATGTTTTTTAGAGTCCTATCCCACGCTCCCTTCTCCAATACCAAGTTTAAATCTTTCTCACATAATCTCTTTAGAGAAGTTGCATCCCCAGACTCTGAATTAGCAGGGAGTAATACACTGATTCTTCATGACCTTTTCCAAAAGCAGTAATCACCTCTCCCGATTTAGGGGGGTGTATGCTACTCCCAAAAACAATCTGCGATCTGGGAATCCCAAAATGTTGAACTAAATTTTCAAAAGATCTCAATACTTCACTCTCATACAGGTCACCAAATGTAGTAACCCCCCCCCCCCCCCCCCCCCCCCCCCCCACAATCCAGTCTGACCAGCAGAAAGAGGACTTATTAATACATACAGTAATTTAGGGTTCAGCCAAATGCTTGAGGTAATATTAAAATAAATAAGTGTCCGAAGTAACATAAATAAGTAAGAAACATAAATAAGTGTCCAAATTAAACACTCTGGACTCTGAATAACAGGGGTTTAACTTACCTCTCCAGTTAGTTTGATAGCAAGGCTTTGCAATGGCGAAATAGGCGCAATAACTTCTTGTTCAATACTAAACCAGGGAGGGGCTCTCTCAGTTGGAAGCCACCAATGAGCAAGATGTCTTGTCAATCGGCCTATGTAATTTACTTAAGTGTAATCTGGGACAATTACCATTCCAAATGAAGGACTTCACTATGCTATCAAATTGCTTGAAGTAAGAGAGGGGGACATCTACAGGGAGAGATTGTAGCAGGTTGTTAAATTTTGGAATACAATTCATTTTAATAACATTAAACTTCTCAATCATAGATAAATGTAATGAATCCCACCTGTCCACATCGCTCGTGAAACCTTTTTATTAAGGGTTTAAAATTAACTCTTAAATAAATCAGACAAATTTGCTGGGAATAATATTCCCAAATACTTAATGCCCTGCCACTGGAAGGTGCCCGGCTGGAAAGCTGTTACTGGGCAGTATGCTGTCAGAGCCAAAGCTACGGATGTATACCAATTGACTTTGTATCCTGAGAACTTGGAAAAGGAATGAATAATTCTGTGGAGGCTAGGTATATGTCTGGTATGGTTGGAGACATATAATAAAATATTATCTGCATAAAGAAAAAGCTTACTGTATGCACCATACCTCCCTCCACCACCCCTGGAAAACCATCCTCCCTACTCCCTATTGCAGCTGCTAATGTTTCCAGGGCCAGACAGAACAATAAGGGGGAAAGAGGGCAACCCTGCCGGGTGCCCCTACCAGAGTACAATAATCTGAAATTAATCCATTTGTTTGTACTGCCGCTACTGGGTGTCTATAAAGTAACTTAATCCATCCAATAAAAGTTTTCCCGAACCCGTATATATTTTCAAAATCTTAAAAATATAATCCCATTCTACCATATCAATTGCCTTTTTTGCGTCAAGTGAGATGGCAGCGACTGGAGTCTGCTAATTCGCCACTGACCACATGATATTGATGAAACACCGAATGTTATCAGAAGATCTGCGACCCCGGATAAAACCCACCTGATTTATATGTATAAGAGTTGTCAAAACTTTACATAATCGGTTAGCCAGAATTTTTTACAATATTTTTACGTCTAGCTGGATCAGGGAAATTGGACAGATACTCTTACACTCGCTTGTATCTTTGTCCTTTTTATGAATCAGACTGATTCAGGCTTGTGTCATGGTTGGCGGAAGCTTTCCATTCTTTCATTATTCCATCTAAACTTCTAACAAAAGTGGAGCCAGTTCTGCAGCATAATATCAAAAAAATTCAGCGGGAAAGCCTTCTGGCCCTGGAGCTGCACCTACATAAACCACCATTACATAAATTTGGCCAGAATTGATCGGGCCTGTCTCCCTCAGTGGATCTCCAAACCGAGACCCTGTGAGCTCGCTCAATTTCCAGTTTATGGCCTGTTATGTTGAGCAGGCACGGAAAGAGAATTTTACCATATCTCAGCCTTCCTAATGCTCAAGAATTCCAACAATTTGGACATTGTTTTATCTATTACAATTCTCCAAATCCTCCAGTTTTTTCCAAATGTGCTGCAAGTCTGTCTTGGTTGCTAATGTGTTAACCCTCTGAGGTCGACAGACGGGCCGGCGCATCCTGCTGGATATTTTCGTCATTACAGCGGAAACAACTTAAAATACTCCTTCATTTTGGGGCATACAAATAAGTGTAAGACATCATTAGAGACTGTAAAGGGTCTACTTTTATTTATGTACACTCTCAATAACAACAAAACCTTGTGCTTTTTTAAAATAAAGAAAATAAAAAGGGTGAGCTTTCAGCAGTCTCCCTGTTCGTGTGCATATTTCTGAAACATGTCACAAAAATGAACTGAAACTCCACGAATACTTATCACATAAACATGAAACATATGTCTAAAGAAAGCTTAAGATTTCTACTTTTAAATAAAACAATTCAAATATAAAACAAATCTTCTCCTGCAATGTAATCTGTATGAAACAAAGTGATGTACATTTTTTACAGGCTCAGCTCATTATAGCTAATGTGATCACACCCACCAGCAGAGCGCGCCATTCATATACTAATGTACTGAGACGATCAATACAAATGCTACACGCCCCCGACCGTGATGTTTGATGTAAACAATTAATTCACTTTACTGCGTGTTTGTAACTACACACAGGCGAGGAAACTCCTGGATAGTAAGGAAGAGTTAACATTTTCCTCAGAAGAAGAGCGGGACTCCGATGAACTTTTGTATTTTGAAGAGAGACTTGATCCAGCAGAGGATACAATTTTGGATGAGTAAGTCATTTAGTTTTCTTTAGTTGACATATTTTATTAGTAGGACTGTTTCCAGACTTGCCAGCCAAGAATCAGAGTACTGACATTTGAAATATGACTCCTAATAAGAAAGTTTTAGTTACATTTATATGCTGTTTGATATAAATATGATATGTAATTTTATATAAAATTATATGAATGTTTATAATATTTTATCTAGTGTTTATGCTGCCTCATTATCAACAACAAAGCTTGTGCTTGCAAATATGGGTTCGGGTGTAAATTAGTAAAATGCACTTTAAATATGCCCATATTAGAAATTAGAAAATTACCATCTTATAATGATTTCTGAAGGATCACGTGACACTAAAGACTGCAGTAATGATGCTGAAAATTCAGCTATGATCACAAATTGCATTTTACAATATATTCAAATAGAAAACTGTTCTTTTAAATTATAAAATGAGTTCACACAATGTTTTTACTGTATTTTGGATCAAATAAATGCAGTCTTGGTGAGCAGAAGAGACTTCTTTTAAACAGTAGTGTAGGTATAAAATTAAGTAAAGTTTTATGTAAAGAAAATGTATAGTCATTACTTCTTTTAACTTAAAACTTGATTTTGATCATTAAGTCTCCTCACATTCATTCTCTTTCTGTCACATTCCTCAGTGAAAGTCCCAGGGTAGGGGTATTTTGTCTCCTCAGGTGAGAATTACAATCCATATTCATGATCATTCATGCCTCCTCGCATATGACCTTTCTAACACTAAAATTGTCTTACAAAAGTTAAATTACTATATTGATTTGTATGAATGAGTGATCAGGATGGTTTTCACATCATTTTGTAGCAAAAACTCTAGGCTACAAGATCTAGTTCTCAAAAGGCTTGTGGACAAAATGTTTAGTATGTGTTATATGGCCTTATTTCAATGACTTAAATTATAATTTATTTTTTTCAAAAACCATGCATAAATGTTATTTTCTCAAAAATACAAACCTGTACATACATGTTGCTCACATATTATTGTAGCCCAGTTTGTGCTGAATACAGTGTAATCAGACTTTAACCATTAATATGTTTTTAAGCAAATGAAAAAAGTACAAATGTCAAGGCATGTCAAAACTTCTCCAGGGCCCAAAACACCCTCAGACCCCAGAGGGTTAACAGCTAATTTCCTCTTTAACCAACTCAGTGAATTTCGTCTCCATGGAAGTGATCGATCGACGTATTACAGCCAGATCCTCCAAGTCTGCAATGACCTTCATGAGCATTGCAGACATACTCGACAGGTTACGCTGAATTTCTCCCACCACAACGTCCATTCTCTGCGGCCCTGTCAGGGGTATCAGCTTGAGCACATAAGTGTCTTTTAATATCTCCAGAGCCTGAGGAGTTTGAATTCTTTGACATAATTCTGAATCAGGGTGCATCAAATCTCACCAGTTTATGGCATAAAAAGTATTAAAAACTTGCAAAGTGCGCAGAGCTCACCATTCACATGTCCGAACCTCGCATGGCATCATGTGACTCCCCAAAAAAACACGTCTTTCATAAAAAGAACAAATATGTCTTATTATTGCATACCAATTTTTACATGCAGTATTCCAAGTGCTTACTTTTTAATTAATCAATAGTAGCCTTTTTAATGCTTTTTATGTTTGGCTTTTATTTATTTATTTATTTTTTACCAAAGAAAATGTACAAATTGTACATCAAGAAAGAAAAAAACACAATGCAATTTTGAATAACCATATCAAATTAGCATTCACAACATATTCTATTAATAATATGTGTAATTCATTCATTTACATGTTATATTTTATTTCAAATAAAGTGGAAAGAAAGTTAAGGCATCACCTCCTTTTTTTAATATTAAATGATATACAGTAGGACATCATACCTCATATTTTAACAAATTTTGTTCAAAAATCAAGAATCTGAAGGAAACAATCTATCTAAATTAATTTATAATATTTTTAAGCAAATCCCATCTGTGTTCCTGTTTCAGACTTTTATTCTTAATTTTAAATGTTACATTCTCCATGTGGTATATTTCTGAAATCATTTCTCTCCATCATATAAATTATGGGGGCTCTGGTTTAAGACAATTTTTTTGTAATCTGTTTCAAAGCTGCTATTTTGATTACCCTAAATTTATTTTGTTCAGATTTATTTCTTTAGGACAATGGCATTTTACTCAAAATAAGGTTTCTGGATGTATTTTTAATGTGCAGTTAAATATTAAATTAACCTGTCTAAGTATTCAATTTGGAGCACTCGTATAAAAGTTTACTGTAATGAGTCTTTTTTTCTACACAATTTCTACAACAATTCCCATTTACTATGCTATTGTATTTACTTTGAATAACGTCTCAGTTACGTATGTAACCTCCGTTCCCTGATGGAGGGAACGAGACGTTGTGTCTAAGAAGCGACACTAGGGCTTCTCTCTCACTACTCTCTTGAGCGCCGAAAGATGCCTCTGATCTATGAAAAAAGGCCAATGAGAGTTGGCGAACAGTATTTGCATACCCCGCCCCCGGACATACGGGTATAAATGTGAGGGAAATACGCTTGTTCATTCAGGAGTTTTCTGAGGAGCCGGGAGTGTTCCGGGCACCTCAGCGGCTCAGCTCAGCGACGTGGCCGGGAAGACACGACATCTCAATCCCTCCATCATTGAACGGAGGTTACAACTTTTTTGAGGTTACAACTTTTTTTCATTGAGACTGAGTCAAACTCCATGCTGAGAAAAGAGATGCTCTGAACTGGAGTAAGCTTACTTTTTTTCCCAGTTGATCAGGTCTCTGTGAGTGCATAGGTAATTGAGTATGCAGATGCCGGCTTCTCGGAGCGGGGCAAAAGCTGCCTCTGTGACTTCCGTGAAGACGCGAGGGGACAGAGACGTGCCGAAGGGGAGGACTTGTACTGATACGCCTGACCATTGAACGCGAGCTGCAGAAAGGGGCGGTGTCGAGGCAAAATTGAGACGTGGGAGTACATGTCCTTCAGGTCTACCGCTGCGGACCAATCTAGATGCCGGACGCAGGTTAAGCGTGAGCATTTTGAACGGGAGTTTGTGTTCTTGTGAGTTCTCTTTGGTTGAGAACTCACAAGTCCAAGATCGGTCGTAAGCCGCCGCCTTTCTTGGGTATGATGAAGTAAGGGCTGTAGAGACCCTTCTTCATCTCGGTTGGAGGGACAGGCTCTATCGCGTCTTTGAATAAGAGTGTAGCGATTTAGCGCGCAGGGACCTGGCATGTACGCTAACTGTGGGGGGGGCTTGGCAAACTGAATTGTGTAACTGAGTCGGATGGTCCGGGCCAGCTAGCGAGACGGGAAGATAGAACCACGCGTCCAACTCCGCTTCACAGCGGGGCGAAGCAGGTAGGGCAGCGTTGGGCGGCAACAGGGCGACCCGCGGCTGTGATGCTGAGAAAAGACTCAAAGCACTTACCTTGCTCCGCACACCCGGCAGGGGGTGGGTTTGCGACTGAGCAGGAGGAGGTCCAGAGTAGGTGTCCTCTAGACTCGTCGAAACCGGCCGGCCGGGGAACAGTCATGGGAGTTGGAGGCAGGTGGTCCACGTCCAGGATGCCGGGACTGTTGAGATCTGGCGGCAGAATGCCGTGAGAACGGCATTTGCGGGCCAGGTGACCCAGAGACAAAAGGAAATAGCTCGTTACAGAGAATATGAAAATGTGTCGCTTTATACCCGTATGTCCTGGGGCGGGGTATGCAAATACTGTTCGCCAACTCTCATTGGCCTTTTTTCATAGATCAGAGGCATCTTTCGGTGCTCAAGAGAGACCCCTAATGTCGCTTCTTCGACACGATGTCGAAGTGAGCGACAGACGGGGAACAGGTGTTATAAAATCTAATTTATATCTTACAAGCATATTCTCTCCAAACACTGTATTGAATAGTATGGAATGTATAATATGGTATTTAATCCCAGTCTTGCAGAATCATTTATATTTTTAATTAATCCTCCCACCTGTATTTAATCTTATTCAGAGTGTCCTGTATATCTCTTTCAAGTGCACTCTTTAAAATTACTAACATTTTAATTGTATTAGTTGCATTGTATGTATCGACTACATAATTTATTAATGGATGCATATCCATTTTTATTTCTTTTACTTTAACTTCTGTTAATAAATATCTTCTTACCTGTAAATAATTAAAATGTGTGAATTTGGAAGCTCATAATTTTTGCTAGGTTTGAAAAGGTATTCTTTCCTTTATCAGTGAACTGTTGGTGATAACTTTTTAGACCTCTATATTCCCAAAACTTAAATGTATTATCTAATCTATTTATCATAAAATCAGGATCTTTAGCAATTTCTTGTAAATTAACTATATATTTCTTAGTAAGTAATGTTTCACCCAAAAATGAAATGTTGCTGATAATTTACTCACCCCCAGAGTTTCTTTCTTCATCAAAACAGAATTTAAAATTTTAGGATTTCATTTCAGGCCTCCTCTAAACAATGCAATTGAATGTACTTCACGCCACTTCACTGTCAAGTCTCACACAAAGGACCCTATTTTGACCATGCTGCTTTCATGCAGTGTTTATTTAGCTGTCTGATTTTGCTCTTGATCTTTGTAGTATCTGTTTAGTGCTTACCCTGTTTTTTCGCCTGTTACCTCTTCTTCAGTTTGCGAAGATTCTCTTCTGTGTGGTATCACCTGTACCATTGAGCTCACTGTGTAAACCCTGTAAATCCTGTGAATCTCAGTAAATGCTCTCGCACTTGGTTTCATTAACTAAAACTTAGCTTATGTGGCTTGCATTCCTGAAAGTCATATAGACTATTTATTTCTGCTAAAGAAAAAGCACAAGTAGATAATTCAATGGCATTACTCCGAAATAAAGGATGGTTATTTACTGCAGTAATGTTTTTTTTTTTTTTTTTTATTATTATTATTAATTAGAATTTTTTTTTATTATTATTTTATATTGTTTTGAAATTGTTTTGGACTGTGAACGGCACTCTGTGGTCTGTGCAAGTTTCTCTTGTAAACAATGACATGCTTTCTGCCTCCTCCACGCATGACCTTACCAATGAGCTTAAGTCATCCCCCTCATTAGTGTGCGTCACAGAGTTGTACGGAAGCAAATATTTGAAGTTAAAAAATATATAAGTATTTCTTTTGTTTCTAAAAATAATCAATCGTTTGGGTTCAGAAGAACTTTATTTGTCTTTTTTATTTGTGTGGATTATTTTGATGCACCTTAAATATGCAATTTGACTGTCAAAAAATGGAGTACATTCACTTGCATTGTTTACAGGAGGACTGAAATTAAATCCTAAAAATCTTAAATTCTGTTTTGATGAAGAAAGAAACTCAGATTCATCTTGGATGTCTTGAGGGTGAGTAAATGATCAGCACATTTAGATTTTTGGGTGAACTATTCCTTTAATTTTACTATTTTATTTTTTTTCTAACCAAATTCTAAAACTACTATTAATACAAATATTATATATTGATTTAAATTGGTTGCTTTGTTTGGGTATGAACAGGGATATAGTAATAGATTCCCCCATTTGATAAATTTCCATCTTCCTCCATTTCACTTTAGATTCTTTGTTCATCTACAAGCCTTTTTGTCAGACTAATTCTAGGTTTCCTGTTATCTCATATATATTTACGTAGTTTATTCCATTGTCTAAAAACACCTTTTGAAAAACTACTGGTAGATTTTGAAAAAGGAAAATAAACTTGAAAATATTCATCTTTATAGTCTCTATTTGTTTTGTAATCAATAGTAGCCTATATTTATTTGTAATATTTTTGAAAGATAAAGTTTTCAATTCAAATAAATATTAAAGCCTTTAAATTTTAAATAAATTTAAGCTTTTAAATTAACAAGCGTGTGTGTTATTGTTTTGGGCCTATATGAATTAACTTACACATTGATATATCAGCTGTTTTATATATATTTTTTTATCATATTAAGTATTTGTTTAAAGCAGTCCTCTTGAGCTCTTGTAGCAGCCACTGTTTCGTCTTACTGTGTAAATGTCTTTAACTGATTCATCATTTTACATTTATCCCTTGTACTGTGTAAATCACGTGTTTTTCATGCTGAACTCTTGAGCAGTGTAAATGCATTTTTATATTTTTAAAACATTGTTTTGTGCACAGTTTAAATTAATTTAAATTCTTCTTAATTCTTACTCACAAAAGATGTAAGACAGAATGTTAGAGACTATCAGTCTGTCACATTCACTTTCAAAATATGTAGAGAAAAAAACACATTCACTGAAAGTACATGGTGACTCAGGCAAACTAAAATGTCCTTATTGTGTTGAATGGAAGAAAGAAAGTCATACAGGTTTTGAACAACATGATGGTGAATGATAATAATAATCTGTAAAACTGTAATACATGTTAAATGTGTATTATGTTATCGAATATAGGGTAGATAACGTCCATTATGCCATTTGTGAAATTAACGAGTTACTCGCTACTTCATTACACTTTTAATTAGATACTTGCTTTCTCAAGTAATGATTTATGTTATTACTTTTACTTCTACTTGAATTTTTTTTAAGTAATTGTACTTTTACTTGAGCACAGCACGGGAGACTCGACTTGCAACTGATTTCAATACAGGTGACGCAAGAGAAACAACACAATCCTCTAATGAACATAAATACACACAGCACACATACATTTTGGGTGAAATAGTGGGGTTTGTGTCAAATTAAACTGATATGTATACATATTTCAGTAGTGAATGGATTATAAGTATGTTTATAATAAAAACTCTCACTTCGTCCGCCATTTTGCATTTATTTTTCCACCGAGCTCATCACTGTGCATTGATTGCCTACCCAGGGATGGGTACTTAAGATGCTACCTTAGAATTTTGCCAAAACTAGATGTTATAGGAGGCAGCAAAATTAAGATACCTACCTTTTGGAACAGCATTTGCATCGGGAGTGTGACTATGATGTTTTAAATTGCTGTCTTTGGAGGATGCTCACTAGGTTTTGGAACAGACCCTTTATACTAAATACTGTGTATATGTGTAAATACTGTTTTAACACAGCACAAGAATGACATTTGAAAAATGTTAAGAGAGTGATTTTGATTAAGATAAAAGTTACTAAAGTGACATATCAATGTCACGTGACACCATGCAAGGTTCAGATGTGTGACCAGCGGGCTCTACGCACTTTGCTAGTTTTAACACGATTAATGTCATTAACCTGTGAGGTTCGATACACTCCATTCCATAACTGTTAGAACTAGGAGAACAATATGTCAAAGAATTCAAAATTCTTACATGCTCAAGCTGACACGATTTGGTTCGAGAAATTCTGCGAGAAATGTTGAACATGTCGGCAATGCTGATGAAGGTCATTGCTGACTTGGAGGATCTTGCTGAGGATCTCTTACTATATTTCATTAAGTTGCATAGGCCGATTGACAACGGTGGGCTAGGCCAATATGGTAGGATACAGAGAGTTCACTTTTATTTCTTTGGATCAGATAGACAGTAAATTAACTTAAGTGCCTTCTGACTTCTAACGCATGGACATTTCACAAAAAGGCCTTTGTAGTGCAAAAAAAAAAAAAAAAAAAATGAAATAAAAGACGTTTTTTTTTTCCTGTTCTGTTTCCAGTTAAACTTTTAACTAGTGAAGAAATGTTCCGTAACTTGCCAGCAGATGAATGTGCTTTTGTGTTGGCGCTTCAAGTGTGTTGATAAATTAGTCGTACTGCCTGTATAATTTATAGCAGCATGACATATTTTACAAACTGCATGGTTTTATACAAATCTCTCTTATAAAACCCAAAGTGTTTCCAAACATTGGATTTGTAATTATTTGGTAGAAGATGCAGCTCTGCCTCTGCCATGTTAATCTATATTCTATATCAGGGGTGTCCACACTTTTTTGCTTGATTATCTACTTTTACATGACCAACTCAATAAGATCTACCAACTAAAAAAAACACACAGTTCATTTAAAAAATAAAAATAAATGCTTGTTGGGACTACTGCATGTATCCCTACATGGAATTCATCTTCTAATTAATTAAAAAAATATATAATAATGTTCAATGTTGATATCATTCAGTTATAACACTAAGCCCAAAACATAGATTACAATAGCCAGGGCATTTACCTTATTCTGATGATTTGCTCTGAATGGAATCAGACAGTTTTGCATAATCCGGGCAGTAGCTGATGGTAGCAACACTGCTAGCTTCGCAATTTCTGTTCTCAGAAGCCCTTGGAAGGGGCGAACCTAGTTGTCATGGCAACTGAATAAACAAACTCTTGCCTGGTCAAAATGTACTCATCAAGTGCAAGTCAGACAGAAACTAAAAGAAGGAAAGTCATTATACTTATTTTTATTAAAATTTAACGAAAACACATTTAAATTTTGTGCGATCTACCAGCATTGCCTTTGCGATCGACGTATGTAACTGTCAGGACACGCCTTGGTCTCCGTAGTGTTGTTATACATCATGTTCACATAGTAGCAGTGGTGATGAGAGAACGCGCTGAAGAAACAGTTTAGAGAGGAGAAATCAATCTACATATAATATATGGTCACAAATTATTGGTCACTTTCCAAATAATAAAAGTATAGTGCATCTACTAATAATTATATATAAATAAATCGGGATTTACCAATGCAAATACGTTAGAAACATTGCATTGCGATACAAATGCCAACTTGTATCCGATGCACACTTTTTTAAATCATTGCATTTTATGCCAATGCACCGATGTGAATATACCCCACCAACGAAGTACCATCGCTACTTTCTATCAAACTATTTGGAGAAGTGAAGTTACACCCAGTTATTTTGCATTTGCACTTGGTATGGACAAAAAGTGTCCAGAGTGTTTAATTCTGACTTTTATTTAAACGTTGCCACATGCATATGGCTGAATCCAAAATTATGTATTAATAAGTCCCCTTTCTGCTGATCAGAGTGATTGTGAGGGAGGTTAATACGCTCGGTGACCTATATGAGAGTGGAGTGTTGAAATCCTTGGAAATTTTGGTTCAACATTTTGGGATTCCCAGATCTCAGTTTTTTAGGTATTTACAGCTGCGCCACCTGCTCTGTACTATTTTTGGGAGTAGCATACAGCCCCCTAAAGTGGCAGATAGTCTGGGAGTGGTGTTTACTCTTGAAAAAGGTCATGAGGTATCAGTGTATTACTTCCTGCTAATTCAGAGTCTGGGGGATGGAGCATTAACTTCTATCAAGAGATTATGGGCGAAAGATTTATATTTGGCATTGGAGGAGGGATGTGGTCTAGGAATAAAAACGTTAAGTCTGTGTCTTAAGATGCAAGGGTGTGCAATATGCAATTCAACAATTTACATCGATACTATTGGACCCTCTCTAGATTGTATAGGCTTGGTCTTAAAGACACACCCACCTGCTGGTGATGCTAATCAGAAGATGGAGACACAACAAAGGGGAGGGTGGTGGCTTTCGAAGAAGGGTCATCTAGAGGACTGGGGAATTTGGGGCAAATATTTGCTGTTCTTGGAGGGCTATATATAAATTTATAATTATTATTATTATTTCTTTTTTTGTGTGTGTATATACTTGTGTGACCACAGGAATATTTGTTGATTGTCAGGGTGGGGTTGGAGATTGGGAGGGGTGGGGGTTAAATGTTGATTCTGTATAGATATGTTTTGCTTTTCTTTGTTTAATGTATGAATCAATAAAAAAATGTAATCACTAAAGAGATATTTCCTTTAGAGAGTGTTTAAACAGAAACATAATGCTTATTGAAATTAACTTTAATGGGTACTCTCACAAAATTGCATGCATAAACTGGATCAAATAAACATTTATTTTACTTTTTTTTCCTGAACTTAAGGCAGATATATGGCCCTGTTTAAGCCCTGTGTGTGAGGTTTTAGTGAGGTGAAACCATGGTCATGGGCACAGAAAAATTATACCATTTAACCTATTAAGAGCAGGAGAGAAATTTGGAAGAAAAAGAGAGTGAAAGAAAAAGAGAGCATTGCCCCTGAAATTCAGACATTCTCTTCACAGGCTACAACCATGATGGATGGCCCCACTGCATGACCAGATTGCTTACCCAGACATGAAGGAAAATGAGAAATAAAACCGCCTAATTCTCTCAACCTCTTCCCGCTTTTTTTCTCTCCTCCCTCACTCTTTTTCTTCTTTCGCCCACTTTTAAATCTATCTCTCACTTTTTTGCATTAATATGAAGTAGGTTATCAGTAAGTAACTTGTCTGATTAAACCATGAATAAATTTGCTTTAAGCTGATTTCATCATTCCGAATATGTACAGTATTTCTGCAATTGTGCCTTCACAAGTCCACATTATACACCCTAACCCGAGCTGTCACTCACGCAACATCATTAAACATCTTTCACCTCACCTCAAGCTGTTATTCAGCTGTGCAGGTGCGAGAGAGAGAGAGAGAGAGAGAGAGAGAGAGAGAGAGAGAGAGAATTTAGAATTTTAATACACCTTTATTATAACAATTTAGTTTCGAGTTATTCACACTTCATCCAAACATTTTTTTATTTTTTTTTACATGTATCTTTCCATTTTTTATTTTTTTTTATACACATATATATTTAAAAACTCGACAACAATTCATTTCTCTCACATAAAGAGCACAATACCTCATTAACACACAAGATTTCTACAAACTTTGGTAAACAATCCACCAATTTATAGTGCGCAAACTCTACTTTTAATCTAGCTGCCACAAGCCCCAAAAACATAGGAACCACACTTATTGCATCCTGCCCTAGAAGTTTATTCTTTCTTGTTTTCCAGATTACTAATTTTGCAGTGCCTGATAAAAAAATAATTAAAACCAAAGTCCTTTTCCTTTGAACGGAATACCTAGGACCAAAAATAAACAATTTGAAGGAAAAACCCTCACCCAAAGATAAAAACCAATTACTTAAAAGGGAAAAAAGATCCCCTAAATGTGAGCACTGCACAAACAGATGGAACACCGATTCTACCTCTAAACAAAAAGGACAACCCACCCCAACGCTAGGATTAAGATGCGCCACATGTCTGTTCGTAGCTACTGCTCCATGTACAATTCTCCACTGGAGATCACCTGTCCGCTTATTTATTGGACATTTGTACAGAGCACGCCAGCAGCCTTTAGGGGAAGAGTCAAGTCCAAAAAAATCCATCCATTTTGTAGAAGAGACGCCAGTCAATAATCTGGCATTAGACACTTTTGAACAAGTCAAGTACAAAGCCTTCTTCCCAGTTGACTCGAAACAATCCAAAACCGGGGTTTTAAATGTCAACACACATTGATCATCCTCTTCCCAATTCTCCACAGCAGCACTGACTATGAGTGAAGGAAATACATAGTCATGCCCTTCTGTCCACTCATGGATCGTCGTTGTATTATCTAGAAAGTCTCTGTACTCCTCTCCTAATGCCCCTCGTACTTCTGCAACAAACTGCTGTATCATTCTTGTGGATTTCACTTCAGTCCTTTGGGTTATATCTTCCACACTGCTACTCAATACATGGCCCAACTTCATATATCCAACAGCCAGCAACCGTGAGTGTAAGCATGCAGATGATAAAAGTCTTGAAGAAAAGAGAGGGTTAAAAAACAAAGGTTCTTCCAACAGCCAAGGACCGGCTGACAAATCAGGTGATCTTGACACATTAAAAACTTTCCAAGCTTCCAGCATAGATTTATAATATGGGGTAAGGTCTACCAACTCAGACTCTTGTAAATCCATAAGAAATAAGTGTTTATCGAAACCCATTCCACCTGCCGTCCTCAAAAGAGCTATTGCAGTGTCCATCCAAGCAAAATTGCTGTTGTATAGCAGTCTTTGAACCGTTTTTAATCGAAAAGTCATTAGTCTTGCCTTAAGGTCCACCAGACCCTGTCCCCCTTCCTGTATAGACAGATACAGTACAGCAGATCGGACCCAATGGTATCAGGACAAGAAAAAGTTCACTAAGTGCCTTTGAATTGCTTGAACTAGACCTGCCGGTGGTTGCAGTACGTTGAATGTATGCCATAGAGTGGACGCCACCAAATTATTGGCCACCAAAACTCTTCCCCTGTAGGACAACTGGGGTAGCAACCATTTCCACCTAGACAATCGTGTGCATACCTTCTCCTCTACACCCTCCCAATTTAATTTTTGAAACTCATTAGAACCAAAATAAATACCCAATATCTTAAAATCTTCTAATTTCCATTTGAGGTCTCTAGGCAATTGTGGTAGGTTCTCTGAGATACCTTGACCTACCCAGAGAGCTTCACTTTTATCCCAGTTCACCTTAGCTGTTGAAGCCTTCTCATAAACATAAAGTGTATTAGACAAAACCTTGACATCTTGTGTATTTTTAACAAATACAGTAATATCATCGGCATAAGCACATAAAACTGTTCTTGAAGTCTTAAAAACAGCAGGTATATGTAACCCAGACATTTTTTCCTCGTAATTTGCAAAGTAAAGGTTTAATTGCTATACTATATAGCTGTCCTGATAAAGGGCACCCCTGTCTTATGCCCCTTGTTACAGAAATGGGATGGCTCAAACCCCCTCCCACCTTGACAATGCAAGAAGCCCCTGCATACAACAATTTCACCCATTTTATAAAACCTTCCCCAAAACCAAAACACATTCAAAACATTGAAGAGATAGTTCTGGTCGATACGGTCAAACGCTTTTTCTTGGTCTAGGGAGATTAAACCAATTTCTATTTTAGAAATTCTACAAATGTCCAAAACATCCCATATCAAAAACAAATTATCTGATATTGTCCTTTCTGGAACACAATAGGTTTGATCACTGTGTACTATTAAATGGAGGTACTTTTTAAGCCTATTTGCAAGGCATTTGGATAATATCTTGTAATCAGTAGTCAATAGGGCGACTGGTCTCCAATTCTTCAAAAGAGACAAATCCCCCTTTTTAGGCAACAATCACAAAACAGCCCATTGACAGGACACAGGCAACATGTCATCCTTATTACATACACAAAAAACTTCAAAAAGATTCCGTCCAATACAATGCCAAAAGTGTTTATAAAATTCAGGTTGCAAACAGCCAATGCCTGGAGATTTTCCGGAGTTAAGTTGGCCCAAGGCAGCAGTTATTTCTTGATAGGATATATCTATATCCAAAGCAGTCTTTGAGTCAGAGTCTATTTGAGGAAGATCTTGAAGCAGTTGTGCAGAACAGTTCGCATCACAATGCTCAGCAGTGTAAAGATTTGAATAAAAATCCACTGTGTGACGACGGTATCTTTTTTATCATATGTCATCCTTCCATCAGGAAGACGTAAACAGGCCATCTGTTTGTGATTTGCCAATTTACGCTCCAAACTAAAAAAATATACGCTTGGAGCATCCATATCTGCAACAGAAATGAAACGAGACCTTACCAAGGCCCCTTTTACTCTCTCATTTAAAAAAGATCCCAACTCCATTTTTTTCCTCTGTAACTTACTACTTAAACTATGATCATATCTGTTAGTTAATTCTGCTTCTATAGATGATATCTCATTTTCAACAGACTGTTGAAGCAGTATATTGCAGACAGAACATCTTTATATTCACTTTTCCTATGTCCCACCACTGTCTTAGATTTTCAAAACTACTTTTTTTTCATTTTCCACTGTTGCCAAAATATTTCAAAATACCTGCAAAATTCTTTATTTTGAAGCAGTCTAATATTAAAATGCCAAAAAGAGGACTTATTTGAGCTCTGAGATTTACTTATTACAATTAAAACCAAGTTATGGTCTGTGAAACCCATTGGTGTGATAGAACAATCAATAATTTGACTGCTCAACTGTTTGGATACATAAATTCTATCCAAACAAGCAGCAGTAACTCTATTGTTGTTCAACTTGACCCATGTATATTGCCTCACGTCAGGATGTTTAACCCTCCATATATCCAAAAGATCAGATGCCCTTATTAACCTTGATAAAGAAGATGAAAACTGAATATGGGGTTCTTCAGTATTTCGATCAACAGAAAAGTTCTCTGTACAATTCCAATCTCCCCCCACTATGACATTTCCATCATTAAAGCATTTTTTTTAAAAACATTGTTTAACACACCAAAAAACATTAATCTTTCAAACCCAACTTTTGGTGCATACACATTGATGAAATAATAAATGTTGCCATCAATGTCAGCTTTAACAACAAGAAGACGGCCTTTCATTGGTTCCTCTGTACTCAAAACAGGAACTCTTAAATCAGGAGAAAAAAGGATTGCCACTCCTGCACTCAAATTTGTTTTATGGCTTAATTTATACTGCCCTTTCCACCACAGCCCCCACTCAACTTCATTTCCTACATCACTATGTGTTTCTTGAAGATAAATAACATGCAACTTTTTCTGCTCTGTTATTTCAGATACTATTGCACGTTTGTGCATATCCCTCCCCCCATTTATATTAAGAGAACCTACTCTTAAAGCTTCCATATGTAGGTTTAGGAGGAAAAGGAAAAAAATAGATAAAAGCAGCATTACAAAAACAGACACCATGTGATGCATGAGATGGTTAACTAAAACAAAACTTTTGACGTTCTCTTTTTTTCCACATTTCTATACTTTCTAATTGCCGTTACATGTTTCTTCAAACGAAACCTTTTCTTTTCACTTAAGATCTCAATATTCACGTTCTTTTGATGTACTGAAACAGACTTCTCAAACTTCTCGATATCTGGAAAAAAAATCTATCACATTAACTTGCTTTCCAAAAGTATCATCCAGAAAATCATTAATCTCCTCTAATGTATACAATGATAAATCATCTTGTGAGAACTCTTGGGAGTCCATCTCACCACTACACAGAATCTCCCTGTGAACATAAATCAATGTCATGTAAAGATGCATTCTCATCTGACAAAGTTTCATCCATGCCACTCTTATCACCTTCCTTGCTGCAGCTCAACTTTATCTGCTCTTTCTCCTCAACACGCTTTAAACTACAAAACCTAGCCTGAATACCGCTCGTACTTGGTACAGAATGCAAGACATTTTCAACATTCAGTGTTTCAGCGTTTTCTCCGTTCATATTAACAATCACAATATTACTAGGATCAGAAACGGTCTCTGTTGTTCTCACTTCGCTACGTGTTTGAGTATTCTCGGGAGCAGTAACACTAATTTCAGGAGGACCCTCAATCTCACCCTGAACTCCTTGGGTAGACACTCGTCAACTTTGCGTTCTTTATGTGGGCACGCATGTCGTTTATGCCCAACATCACCACATTCAAAACACTTCATGTTGCCGGTTGTTGCGTAAACCATATATGTTTTCTCTTCATGTTTAACACGAAAAGATATATCCAGCGTTCTCTCCAGAGAATCCAAAACCATATTGACATTTCTCCTGAACGACATCACATGTTTTAAAGCTGGGTGTTTACACCCTAGATAGATCGTTTTAAACGGACTAACAATTTTTCCGAAGCGAACAAGTTCACGCTCCAACACTTCATTAATTATGAACGGCGGGACATTTGAAATCATGATTTTAGAAGAAGCCGCATAGAGTGGAGTGACTTGCACTAAAGCATCGTTAATAATAAGGCCATTTTCGATTATCTGATTGACAAGATTCTGCGCTTTCAGAAAAACCACAACAGCCTTATCCATACGAGAGGCAG
This sequence comes from Moxostoma hubbsi, assembly GCA_032164185.1. Taxonomy (NCBI): domain Eukaryota; kingdom Metazoa; phylum Chordata; class Actinopteri; order Cypriniformes; family Catostomidae; genus Moxostoma; species Moxostoma hubbsi. Next base: position 26,378,410 of record JAVLUX010000016.1, on the reverse strand, counting down.
AAGAAATATTTTCGTGACCTACCGCTTCACCTGTCGCAACAAGCACATCCTCCACCATTACCCCATCAGGAGGCACCCACCTGAATCCATTACGTAAGGACAGCGCCTCAACCTGAGACGCCATCCCTCCGCACAAAAACTCGCCTTAACAGCAACAATAAAATAAAAAATAAACACTTACCAAACCATGCAGAAACAAGATGAAATGGGAAAGAAAAAATAAAGAGAAAAAGAGGTGAAAAAACTACACTCAGTCTTCAGCCCTCCACCACCACTCTCGCACGTGCAAACTCCCAGAATTCCCGAGAGAGAGAGAGAGAGAGAGAGAGAGAGAGAGAGAAAGAGAACAGTTGAGAATAGTTTATGAAGTACACACATTTAACAAGGTTATTCATCATGTAGCGGCAACTCAGCTTATATTGGAAGAAAACATACTCAAGAGGTTTAAAAATGTAACGTACTGTCATTTGACTAAAAATCAGAAGGCAGATGATGTAGTGGACTTTTAATGTAGTATAATGATTGGTTCTGGATGTAATGGTTTCATCTCACAAGCAGCTGACCTCCAGAGATTTTCACACACCCAAGTGCCTTAAGTTAACCTTTTAACATCCCAACGGGTCGTCTGCGGGCCCGGCCGACTATTACGCAATAACTTCACGAAATGCAAAAACTCAAAAATTAAAAGATACACATATCTTACATCGTTGGAAAGCTGAGACTCTTGTGATTCGAACGATGTAAACCATTTTAATATACACTTAACACAGCGGGTACAATCGGTGTATTTATCAGACCACTTACAGCAAAATAAACGAATCCAAAATGGTAGAAACTCACTTATAATGCTCATCTTACTCTACTGATCCACTTCATTCCATCAAAAATGGTTTAGTTACACTGTAAAGGGTCCATACAATCCAATTCAACAAAGTTTTTGGTCCATAACACATTTATATATCAATAAACACCCATGTAGCATTTCGAGCTAACCGACAGAGCAAACACAACTTTGTATTCTTTGATGAATCTACCTTGAACATGTAAACTTTACAGATATTTTTATGTCAAAATGTCCACTGACCCCTGGACTTTAGATGGACAGGTCATTTGAGCCAGTCGGTGCATTTTAGAGGTGTGGCCAGGTATCAATATCCTTGAAGCCTATACATACACTTGGATAAACATGTGTAAAACACTCATTTTCTAATGTATTGTTATCAAATTTTAAATTGGGTTTGGTAAGGCTTCATGCTGTGATTTAATTGTGTTTTCCAGTTATGTCCTCCCAGCTGTAGTTATCTGCAGGCATCTTTTTACAAAAAAAAAATGTAGGCGGAGTTTATTTCCCCTTTTTGAGTGTGTTCAAAGTTCTATTACTCAATACAAGTAAGACTTACAGTGATTCTGACTATTTAGGAACAAACCTCAAAGTCTCCCCTTTCAAAAGAGACCAAAAGCATGCATATACTCCAAAGGGTTCAAGAACAGCATGCATTTTAATTTGGGTAGGCCTTTTTTAGGCGTTTTTGGCAAATATTGCAGGATGTTTAAAAGGTTAATAGGGAATGGTGTGATTAGAAAAGTTATTTCACTCATGCCATGTTAATGAGAGACCAGAAGGAAATGGTCAGGCTCACTAAAGTTAACACAAAGGGTCACAATGAGAAAATTTAAATACAACACTGGAAAAGAAAGCATCTGGAACTCTCGAACACCAGACAGGAAAGCCAAGTTTTTTTTAAAAGACCCCAGTCAGTCATTGTCTGTGTTCCTTTTTATCATATAGGAATCAGTTTAGAAACATTCAGTCATAAACCAACTGACAGCTTCTACCTACAGGAAATAAGACTATTAAATAGCAACTGCTCATTGCAACAGCAACACCCACTAATGTACATGACTATGGTTGTTCTATTCAGCAATACCATACAGTGAGACATTTATTATTTTTTCCTATCTTACGGTACAAGCACATACCACTGTATGGTTTATATTTTATGTGTTTTTTTTTTCATTGCATATATTTTATTACAAACTGTTATTTTTCTTATGTTACTACTTTTTATTTATAATTGATTCCATCCACAAGACAAACCAACCCAACATAAAATACAAAATCAATTATATACATTAACCCGGCTCCCGCTTCCTCCTCCATAAGAAAGGCTGCCACACAGTTTTCACTTTTTAATACAACCATATCAATGCCATTTTCACATGGCCAGGCTAAAGTATGTTTCAGAATTGAGTACAGGGTTTAATAGGACCCTAGCATGTAGCACTAAATCCTGAAAAGACCTTCTGCAGAAGAATAAGGTCAATACTGAGCCAAAACATATCGACAAACACCTCTGTAATTATTCACACTGTGTAATGGATCTTAACCTTAAGCAGCACAATGTAAGAACTACTGAACTACTGTCAGTCATTGTGACTTAGATGTTTTAATTATTCTTTCAACACCCTACAATTATAGCACCTGCATTGAAGTTAACCACAGCTGTAAATGTTCCAGTAAAGACACCATGAAATGGGTTGACAAGTGTTGTTTTCTTTCCTGTGTTGAGGTGTTTCTCAATGAAAACAGGACATTTTGGTGGGACATATTGAAGGTATCGTATTGAAGCATGGGACATATCAAAAATAACCAAGGGCTTTAGTTACATCACAGTCGTGAAACATGATGTACTACTTGTTTGTTGGTTGCAAGTTGTAGTAGGGGGAGGGGTATACTCATTCTAAAAAAATCTGCAGACTGATCACACAATGACATTAGAATTCGTAGTAAGGAGGAATGCACAATTGATTAACTTTACAGAGTGTCTATTTGCACCGCAGTGTAAATAGCAACTGCCACACAGTCCAGCTATGTGTTCCCCAATTGTCTGGTAGAACCACGTAAATAAATGACAAACTAACCAGTAGATGTCACTGCAGTGGCGTGGGATGTAAAGATGGTGTGTGATTGTGTAGTGTTGTCCAAGCAACCACGGTTCGAATCCACCTTTTGTCCCACTATTTTTCCCATTTGATTTCCTGTTTGCACTAAAATTTAATTTAATACTACTTAAAATAATAGATAACATTTTATATAAATGTTGATTTCATCACAGCTATTTGGTCATGGCAAATGTCGAAGAGTACAGAGAAGGGTTTGATCCAGAGGTGCGGTCTGTTGATTGCACTCATTCCCGCATGAAACTATGGTTACTGTTGTAAAACCAAGGCTATTTTTCCTCAGGTAGTATCTCAGAATGAGCTTTATTGCCAAGTATGCTTACACATACAAGGAATTTTTCTTGGTGACTGACACTTCCAGTTCACAATCAATACAATATCTGAGAGAGATAATTAAAGAAAAATAGAATAAAAATAAAAAGTGAATAGAAATATAAGTATATACAGTATACACAATAAGACAAAAATATACATATATTATGTACAAATACAAATCTGTTATATGCAGTGCAAGGGAATGTAATATGTAGAGTTGGCCAGTAGGCAACAGTTAAAAAAATAGTAGGCTGGGTGAGTGGGGTCCAGAGTGATTTTACCAGCCCTTTTCCTCACTCTGGAAGTGTACAGTTCTTGACGAGAGGGCAATGGACAATCAATAATCCTCTCAGCAGTCCGAACTGTTCTTTGTAGTCTTCTGATGCTTGATTTCATAGCTGAACCAAATCAGACAGTTTGGCGTGCAGAGGACAGACTTAAAATCAAAATAAATAATATCAAATCCCTTTATTGTCACTCAACCATATACACAATTGCAACAGTGGGTGAAAGTCTTGAGTGCAGTTCCAAGAAATATAGCAGTATGATAATTAAAATAAACATCTGATTTACACATAACACAGTTTACAAATCTTGTTAAACAACACAATATACAATATACAGTACACACAGAATAAGACTGTATACAATAAAAATATACTGTATGAAAATGAAAAAGCTAACATAATTTCACTAATCATATCAGCAGCACCTGGGAAAGTGTGAACGAGTACTACTCAGTTGAAATCACTATCATTCTGATTGGATTATAAGAGCAAACTGATTGCTTTAAAATGAGGAAAGAAGTGCTTACAATCATTGTGTTCTTGTTTGCAATGGTTACCTCTAAAGAAAGACATGCCGCCATCATTGGTTTGCGTCAAAATGTCCTCACATGCAAGGAAATTGCTGCAAAGAATATTGGACCTGAAAAAAACATTTACCGGATCATCAAGATCCTTATGATGTCATATTAATATGACACATCATAAGAAAGTGTTTCACTGCTGTTAAAATGCACTTTGGATGACATAATTTATATGTATAAATGTTTTCAATTTGAATGGACTAAATATTAAATGAAACAAATATAAAATTCAAAGTAATCTCTTCAGTAATCAAAATAAATTTTGAATGTAACCATTCTAATTACCAATGATTTAAATTGTAACTGTAGTGGAATACAGTTACTTATATTTTGTATTTTAAATACATAATCCTTTTACATGTATTCTGTTACTCCCCAACCCTGGTTGCTTCACATTGCTTCACGTTGATCTACAATGGAACAAATAAGATCCGAGCATCCCGAGACATCAGAGACGTCAAATATGTCAAGGACAAAAATGGTTGCTTTCTGAAGACCCCACTGGAAATCCTACACCTATAGAAAGAGCATTTAGCCCGTATCTGCAACAAGGAATACCTATACCTGCCCATTTCAAGTACAGCAGCAACCCCTGGCCTTATCCCAACAGTCTTGACCACCACAATTAAGACGAAGGCAGAAATGGCAAAAGGGCCGGATGACCTTTCAGCTAAAGCATGGAAGCTCATGGAGATTCAAAGAGCGGAGATTCTTGCAGCGCTTTTCAGTAAGATCATCGAAACCAGCAAAGTCCTGTCCATTTGGTTGTCCAGTGTCACTGTGCTTATTTGGAAAAACAAAGGCAATGTCATAGACTGCTCCAACTTTCGGCCAGTTCGCCTGCTGTGTCACACCATGAAGAATGGCTACCACACAGTTCGCTTACTGATGCAGAAGCACTGGGAGAAGAAGTGAACTACCCATATGGCCATCCTTGACCTCAAAAAAGCTTTTGACTGAGTCCCACACGTGCTCACTTTGCTCAAATTTAGTACCAGAGGCATACATCCACTGGGTCTAACTTCTATACCGTGGAGAATCCAGCATGGTCTGATACCCTGTGGTAGTATCACTACTATTCAACCTAGCGGAAGGAGTGCACCAGGGCTCTGCCCAATTTCCACTGCTTTTCATCCTATGTATGGATATGGCAACAAATTACATGCAGATTCTGCACCCATGGACACTCGTGTACGGTGATGATGTTATGCTCACATACGCAATCTGTCCCGGACTTGCAGATCTCAAATGTGTGCTTAGCCAATTTCGGGATTTGCCTGAACATCGTGAAGATCATGTGCAGATCATGTGGAGATCAAGTGGATGGGTCAATAAAAAAGTCAAACTTAAGTCACTGCTTTTAAGTACATTGGCTCCCACATCTCCGTGGATGGTAATTTCCACCCAAGACGCCCAACACTGTGTCAATGCTGCCTGGCTGAAATGTCGCCAAGTCACAAGATTATTATGCAAATGCAAGATAACGTTGCACCTAAAGTCGAAGATACATAGAATGAAGAAGCATGAGGCGGCATTAAATGCAATGGAGATGCAAATGCTTCAATGGGCACTGGGGCTTTCAAGAAAGGATGGTGTGGCTAACTGACATACTAAAGGCACTAGGTTTCACCCTGATCCTGGTCAAGGTACGTGAGGCTGGTCTACAGTGGTATGGGCATGGCATGCAAAGTGAATAAATGTCTGATTGCAAATATGGCAGCAAGGTCAGATCCAGCTGGCCAGCATCCCTGTGGCCGTCCTAAGAAATGTTGGATGGACTGTATTCAAGATGACGTGTGCCATTGAAGTCGACCCGGAAGATGCTCTGAACTGCAGGAAATGGAGAGCAGCTTGCAAAACAGCAGACCCTGCACTACAGCAGGAAAAGCGCTAGTCAGAAGACTGCTGTGTGCTTAAAATTGCCTACAAAGTGAGAAGATGCTAATCTGAATGTGCACACTGATAATGACAGTGCGAACATGTTTTGGGTCTACCCTACTTCACTAAGTACACAAGTTCTGTTTTAGTACCCTTGGAGATTCTCTTTTAATATTTGAAGTTGCTTGAGTGATTGCATCTCTAATTAGCTGTTATACTGGTGGGTAGAGTTGGCATTCAGAACACACTGGCTTATTCTAGTGACTGGAGTACAAAGTTGGCAGCGAGAACATTTCTGTGTGTGCACTTTTTTTTTCTACCAGACCGCCGAGGTCAGATTTTGGTCCATTGCTGAGCAGCAAAAGAAACACATCTATATCAGCTTGTAATATACAGTGGCATCCAGCATGATAACCAATCCTTGGAATGGGCCACCATGGTCTTCTGCAACAGGAAAAATTATAAAAACACGCACATTTTTGGCAAAAGGCCTAATACACAAGTTTTTTTTTTTTATTTATTATTATTATTATTATATGTAAAACAGACCTTATGCATCAATATGCAGCATCCATCTGGATGTGATGGCATAATTAGTGTCTCACCATGCATTGGACACCACAATTTGTGATGCAGTTTGAAAAGGAGACTCATATGAAGCTATAAGCAGATGGAATGAAAATGTTTTAAGTGGGGGTTTTGGCAGAGATTCCAGGTTGATATGACACCCCAAGTTGTTTGGCTAATTAAATTTTTGAGACAAAAAACACATTTATGTTCCAAAATTCTACTACACTTAATATAAAAGATTAAAAGGAAATATTAAAAGGGTCAGGGCTGGGCGTGGCAATGTGAAGTTGTCGACCAGGTGGTGGGTTGTTGTGGCTAATGTGTTTTGCCTTACCCTTCTGCATATCGTGTCCCCCTTCTGCATATCGTGGCAAAGTTTTGCAGCCCCCTCCATCATATCGCAGCCCACTTTGGCATATCGCGTCCCCTGTTTAGGTGTTGATTTTATGAATTCTAAAACACTATCTGAGCTATATAGAGCCTTTTTTATTTATATTTTTTTTAAAGTATGAGACACTACTTTGTGCCAGCATGCTGTCGTAATGCAGCAACGTAATGCAGCAAGGTCACCTGGCAAATTGTTAAGATTTCACTATGGCGAAAATGGCGACAAGTATAAAACGGCTCAGGTTTAAGAAGTACATGTCTGGAGCAGAAAACACGAATAACAAAAAGAAAAAACAAGAATTAAATGCATCTTTGGAAGGCCCGTTGGACCGATTTATATGAAAACCTGTAGAAGCAAGGATTGAGGAGTGATGTGAAACCGGATGGAGAGCGGAAAGAGATGCGGGAAGAGGAACTTCTTGAGGCTGTCATTCCTCCTGCTAAGGAGAGAGATAGCATTAGCCATCAGATGCAGATGCAGTTTTTTGTTTTTTTTTGCAAATTGTTTGGTTCGAAATCAACAACTAGATAAACTAGATAGCAAAATACAGCATTAATGATGGGAGGCATTCAGATGCAAAGTTAAAACTGCATGAATCATCCAATGATCACATAATCAACGCAACAAAATGGTTTAAGGTGTACTGACATTTATAGGGCAGTAAGACAATTGACGAATTGACACAATGAGGGATTGATAGTGTTGAGGCTTCGTTCAGGAGCAGATTTGGTTATTAGCAATAATTAATAATTATCAAAGATACCTGAACGAAGCCTCAACACTATCAATCCCTCATTGTGTCAATTATCAAAGATAATTATTAATGGGGAGTCACTTGACACCATGCAAGGATCAGTCATGTGAACAGCGAGCTCTGCGCACTTTGCAAGTTTTAATACTTTTTATGACATAATCCAGTAAGATTCAATACACTGTTCCATAAATGTTCTAGGAGGACAATATATCAAATAATTCAAAATCCTCTGGAGACATTAAAAGACACTTATGTGCTCAGGCTGACACACCCGAGCAGGCCACGGGCCTAGGAGTTGATTTGGCCATAGAGGAGCAGGAAATGCAGTGGGAGATTCTGAACATGTCGGCAATGATGACGAAGGTCGTTGCTGACTTGGAGGAACTTGCTGTGATATGCCGATCGATCACCACCAAGGAGGCAAATTTACTGATGTTGTTACAAGAGTGGGGGATGTTGAGAAATGGATTGATTACCTGGAGAGAGAATTATCTGCTAATCCGCTAGCAAACAAGGTGGATTTGGAGCATGTCTGGGATAAGTTGGAGGGCATGGAAAACCGTAGCCGGTGGAATAACGTCCATACCATGGAAGTCCCAGAGTGAGTGGAGGGACAGGATATGATGGAATTCCTGGATGGACTCTTTCCGAGTCTGCATGACATGGCAGGCCATAAGCTGGAGTTCACAGGGTTTCAGCTTGGTGTTCCATGGAAGGAGACAAACCCTGATCAATTCTAGACACATTTCTGAGATCATCCGATAAAGATCTTGTGTTACATGAGGCAAGGAGTAAAGGAAGGCTTTCTTGGAATAACCACAGCATTTTCTTATTCCTGGACTTTGTGAACTTGACAAGAGAGAAATGTGATTGATTCAAGGAATGCAAGAAACTTTTACATCAACGAAAGGTATCTTTTGCACTGATATTCCCAGCCAAATTGAGAATAGATGCTAAGGATGGTCGTAAAACATTCACATGCCCACAGAAATTGTGTCCTTCATAAAGACAATGGAGTAAGTTATCTTGTTGTACTCAAATTGCAGCTGAGTGGTCTGGCTCACTGAACATTCGCTTGACTGTTTGAAGGATCTGCTTGCTCTTTTTGTGCTGGTTCCGCATAGTAGTTGGAGTTTATTTTGTAGAGCAACAAACCTTTGTGACGATTTTGTGGATGAATTTAAATGCTCTTTGTACTTAGTACGCCAATTGGATGAAGTTTATTTTCTAGATTATATTTTGCTCTGCAATTCTGTCTCACAAAATTTTTATAGAAACACTGGACTTCAGCAATCCGATGGCAAGGTTGTCACGGGGGCTCTCGTAGGCGTGAATGGACTGTTTGAATTCAGGGGGATGGACACCAGTTGGCACTGTTTTGTGTGGGGTTAATGTGCACGTTTTTGTTTTTTATGTTTTTTTTTCTAGGGGATGTTCGGGATTTTAATGTTGGAATGTGGTCTTTATAATCTTGTCTTTGAGACAATAAAATTTTTTTAGATGTCAGAATATCTAAAGTTGGATTGTCTCTCTCCATGTTGAATGTGAATGGGTTGGGGCACCCTATAAAAAGAAGGAAGGTTATTTATCTTCTTAAGCGTAAGAAATATCATATAGTGTTTCTTCAAGAAATGCACCTTTCTCTGCAGGTACCTGAAAATTTTGGAAAGATATGGGGAGGGCATTTTTTTTATAGTGCTGGCTCAAGAAAGAGCAGAGGAGTCATTACACAGATAAGTAAAAACCTACAATTCATATGTCTCAAACAGAGTAAAGATAAATTAGGAAGATATATTATTGTTTTAGCTGAAATTCAGGGTCTTATTTTGGCTAATATTTATGTACCTAACGTTGATGATCCTGGCTTTGTTATAGATCTTGAAGGGATGTTACAAGCCGCTGGCACCCCTCATGATATAATATTTGGAGGAGACTTAAACCTTTTGATGGACTCAGTCCTTGATCACAGTCAAGCAAAAGTGTGCTTCACAGTATGTGTAAAAATCTTGATCTTACAGATATTTGGAGACATTTAAACCCATCTGGTAGGGACTATAATTTTTTTCATCAGTTCATAAGATTTCCATAAGTCCCTCATTTCATCTGTGGTTGATTGCTCAATATTCTGTCCTAGATGCGTGTTTAATCTATGCAAAATTGATAGATAGCTAACAGGAGTCAGAAAATGACTTTGGCATGCATTTGCACAAAGCACTAAAAAGAAAAAAGATAACAAACTTACAATAAAAGCTCTCCAAGGAACAAATGTAAAAGAAAACAGATAGAAGTGTTTTCTTGACCAACCGCATGGATAGAATCTAGAACTCTGCAGTTATTTCCTGATCAACCTCTAACCTAAGTCACATGATCCGAACCAACCACTAAGAAAACAATTCTCAGTTAACATTGTTAATTTTGTTGTTACATAAAACTACCACAAGATGGTGCTAAAGCATAACAAATTAATGTGTGCCATGACACTCAGTTGGAAACATTTTAGTCTCAGATCACACATTGGTGTGTCTAGAGGTGTTGCCTCATATGGAGGACAAGAAATCATGTAGTTGCCGCTTTAATGTATCCCTTTAGCAAAATCCTGAATTCTGACAAATGCAAAGGGTGAAATCAATGTATTTATGGAGACCAACTGGTCCTCAGTATCCTCTGTGGGCGTGGCTGGGGAGGCACTTAAGGTGGTTCTTAGTGGCTGGATCATACAGAATGCCTCATTCACCATATAATCTAAAGCACAAGAACTAGTGGAATTGTAAGGGAATATTAAAATTGCAGAGGCAGAGCTGAAGCACAGAATATCCTCTAATAGCCTCAGAGAATTGACCCGATTGAAATACAGATATAATACTATTTTGTCATGGAAGGTGGATTTTTGGCAATTCAGGGCAAGACAGTCATACTTTGAGTTGAGGGACAAGGCAGGGAAACCTCTGGCTAGATATATAAAAAAAGAATATTTTTCTACCATTCCCTCTGTGAAATCTGCTAGTGATTAAGTATTTACCTCTGCCATTGATATTAATAATGCTTTTAAGGAATTATTCTTGATCTCTATAGTTCCATGTCTCTGTCTACTTATGGAGGTTTTAGAAACTTTGAAGAACCATTAGAACTTCCTAACAGTGAACAAAAAATGCTCTTGATTCTGAGATAACCTTGGAGGAACTTGGCAAGTTAATTAAGTCCTTGCCTACAGGCAAGTCTCTAGGGCCAGACATCTTTGCCACTGATTTTTTTTAGATCGTATTCTACAGAACTGGCTCCACTTTTGTTAGAAGTATATACAGAATCATTAAAGAATGGACACTGTGTGTGGAGATACATTACATGGTCTTGCCGAATGTATCCGGAAGTATGTCATGTGAAGAAGTCCCACGGTAGGTCCTACCCAATGGAGGAGGAGACTCTGCCCAAGGAAGACACAGTTTACCAACAGGGAAACATTTCAGAGGAAGATATACATCACAAGGGGTTACCTATGGGAAACCAGCACATGAAGAGCACCTACCCCAGTATAGGGCTTAGATAGTACGTGTACTGAGCCGGCAGCAAGTTTTTCCGTAAACTCGTCTGCCACAGGGCTAGGAGGAAGTCATCCAGGGAACACATTTTCTGAACACTACTGGGAGTCAAGAGCGCACGTCTTCAGCTCAGTGGAGGTGAAAGGCATTATACGCAAACGATACACCTGGCCGACTGTCCCGGACTTACCTGTTCGTTCCTGCTAAGACACGGGACGAAACCGGCTCAACCCTGAGATTGTAGAACCTTGCAAAGGTTTTTGCTGTTTTGAAGGTCCCTCCACCAAATTTTCTCTCACGACATCTAAGACCACGATGCTTCTTCCCATACAATAATTTAAATGGGGAGAACCCAGTGGAGGCTTGTGAGACCTCTCGCATTGTGAATAATAGGGGTTCAAGCCACTTATCCCAATTCCAAGCATCTTTGTGCAAGAACTTACGAATCATGTTTTTCAGGGTTTTATTAGACCAAGCCGTCTGTTTGCAGGTGGTGGATGATGAGCTGATGCCAACTCCAACCATAAGACATGGGATGCTTCATATGCCATTGTCTGAACCTTGGATTTAGGATGTTCACACCGAACCTCACCAAAATTACCGGCCAGGTTGAACTGCATTTCACATCCATGATCTCTGCCTGCATCACCTCTGTTTATTGATGGACTACAATCTTGAAATGGAATGCATAGACTAACAATTGCCAACAAAAGCCTTCATCAGCCACTTAACAAGGACAATTGCATCTATGTGAACTTCTGCAGTTAATCCAGGATGGACTTCAAAGACATTGGTCATTAATCTTAAATTTCAAACAAAATCGATGTTTAAACACTGACCCTTAACACTTACTTAGTTTAATAATTTTAAACCATGACTTTAACTATACATAAGTAATATTTACATTATATTCATGATGTTAGCCAGAGGGGAACTAGCCCCCACAGTGAGTCTGGTTTCTCCCAAAGTTATTTTTCTCCATTAATCAACATCTTATGGAGTTTTGTGTTCCTCTCCACAGTCGCCTTCAGCTTGCTCACAGGGGTTATTAATACAATTATTATTTAATTACTTATTTTTAAACAGGATTACAATCGTATTTTATCTATTACACAATGATGATTCATCGACATTATAGACATTACAGTTTTATCGTCTGTTAAATGCTGATCTTCTGTAAAGCTGCTTTGAAATGATGTGTGTTGTGAAAGGCGCTATACAAATAAAATGGACTTAAATTGACTAATCATGGATATCCCCATGCACACACCTAACCTTCAACTTGTGATTAGCACCCAAAGCCTCATCTTGAACCAGGCATTGATGATGGAGGTTTGGCTGCAATCCGAATCCACCAAGCCCTGGTATATACCTCCCTTAATACTCACAGGTATGGGGGTGGCCTGTGGCGTGTCGGGGACCCAAACCAATGTCCCAACCTCCATTGCCGGGCATTAGTCCCGGAAGTGCCCGGGCTCTCCACAGCTCCATCAGACTGGCCCAGGCTCCATGACCGCACCCCTGACAGCGGGTCCACCACCCTGGGAGTGAGAGCAAAGAGGGACAGGGGAAACTGGCAGATGGTATGGGAAGGGCTCCTCTCTTAATGACAGGTGTCGGCACCAGTGTAACAAAGTTCTTAGGATGGGGGCAAGGAGGAAGAGGGAGATGGCAAAATCCAACACAAATGGTACTTTTATTTTTATTACTTTTGTTTTTAATCTTTTATGTATTTAAAACTTTCAATGTTTTCTTTTCAGCAGAACTGGTATTAGGTTCACACACTCTGTTATCTCAGCTCTCTCTCTCTGTCGGGACTGGCGTCTGGCTCGATCTTAAAGCCTGTCTCCTCTCTCAGTGCAGTGACAAACTACTGTTAGAGACAAACATTACCAGGTGATGATCCTTACTATTCTTATCTCCTGATCTCGCTCTCCATTCACAAACTCTCACTTAACCATGCCCTCACCGTCACAATATGCTTCAGTGTGTCTGTGTTCTTTTTCTCTGAATGGTGAATGCAGAGATGACAACTGATTCAATGTCCTTCTTTAGAGAAATTCACAAATTACAGTACAAATTCTAATTTTGGAAGAATTTATCACCATTAGCAGCATGACTGACACAATGCTGGACATTCTTGATGACAACCAGGTCTCTTGAGATATTTGTGTGTAATTGGAAGTGAGGAATAGAGAAATTAATATCCACTGTAAATTTGCCAACCTGTAATCTTATTATATATTCTTTCAACATATTCAAGTCTGTTTTCTATTGATTAAAATGTTAATGACACCTCAACATGATACCAAAAATAAACTGCATTTTTACTAGTGATATCAAAAGTACTGGTACAATTCCTAGCCAATTGCAGGTAAGCCATTGCTTTATAAGTCTGCTCACAATCTGTCACATTGCTGTTTCAGTGCGCTAACATGGCAAATAGACATGTTTCAACCCCTCAAGGCCACAGGAGAACCAGCGCACAGAACATCTCTGGAAACGCCTTCCATCTCCAACGACGTCATAACTTCACCTCAATTTCTGCCAACATCAAACCCATGGGGAGTAAACAATCAACAACCAGCAAACCCGGAACTTCACCCATATCTCATTCATTTAGGAGATCTCTCTCAATCTAATTGCACGACCCGGCGCGGAAGGAGCGCGCTCCACGCCAAGTCCGTCAAAATCATCGGCTCAGGCAGCAGCTGGTTTTCATCAGAAATAACCTAAGTCATTTTCATATCCATCAAATGCAATCAGATTTAGTCATGGGTCTAGGCCTTCCGTTGCCATGCTGCCTGTTCATTATAAAGTTGCAACGCTGTCTGTTCATCATGACGCATCAATATCAAAGCCAGTATTTCATATCAACAGCGCATTCACTCTTATAGTAACGGCAGGCAATCGCGCTTTCGCATGAGGGCAACTTGATCAAATTTAATTCACCTGTCATTCACCGTGCTGCATGCCCGAGATAATTTCAGGCATATCATCACGCACAGTCAGTGCTATCGTACAGGGTCCCATTACTCCATTCAGTAAGATATCCCCGTTCTGCTGGTCGCCTTCGCCCAAATCACATAATGGGTGCTTTCCATACCATTTATCATCCCTATGCCCTACTCTCTAGGAAAGACCGAGCCCATGATGTGGGCATTCCTAGGGAGCTTGGCATCACAGTTTAACCCGTTGATGTGCGCCCCCCTTTTTTGAGCACAAACCATGAAAATGACACACCTGAACTTAAATAGTCATATTTACTGGACCCTTTGGAGTATGGACACCGTTGTAGTATCTCTTGAAAGAAGACACTTTGGGCTTTATTTCCCAAGTTTTAATTTTTCAGAATTAATACATGTTATTTTTAAAGTTAGAAAACCACGGCCTAATTTAATAAAAAAAATAAAATAAAAAAAAATAGACTTATTATAAGACTCATAATAATCAAATATAAAATTATATACAGTTTTACAACATGAATGCTGCTCTGATTGCATAGTTTGCTGAAGTAATTCTTATCAGGCGAGATCTCATGTAAACTTGGAGAACATATCAAGACGTATCATTTTATGGACTAAAGATTGAAGATTAAAGATACGAAGATTGGACGTATAGAACGAACCCTCATCATGGACAATTGACCCAAACGCAGCGAACTGGATTCATCTTGCGATCACGATTACATAATAAATGTATGAAGTCCCGTTTTGACATTTAATGTTTTCATTCGTACTCCGGGCACAAATAAACAAAGTGCCGTTTCTGGAGGATCGTTATCATGCAGAAGAGATCGGATATCAAGGTCGAACCCTTAGACTTCCCGGAAAGATGTATAATCTGTAAACATTAATTACATATATAGACGGTAAATTAAATATTAAATGTAAACCGAGTGACTGCACTCCCGTGTGCGAACAAATACGTATCAACAGGTTAATATAGCCTTCACCAAAGCCCGGTGAAAGGGTCCTTGGTGAAAATAGATAACTTATTTCGTTCGGTACAACATTTCGAGCGATGTTCCCCGAGCGCCTCCAAGGGCACATTAATGCAGATCCATAAAACGCAGCGTTTTCTTACACTAATACTGTTAATTCCACATTCTCAGCGCAAGCACGACTGTTGCTATCTCATGGCATATTTACATTTTATTTCAGGCATCATTAAAGTGCAGAAATTCATATGGCACGTCTTCGTTAATCAGTCACTCATCGTTGCTCAGACCACGTTTCAATCCGCAGGGATCTTCAAGCACTCTGGGCCTTTTCCATGTTCCAAACTTCAAGCTCAGTCTAACAGTCTTATCAGCCCAACTACATTAAAACCTGTGCCAAGTCAAGCTCATTAATATAATCTTGTTACTGTTAAAGGATACAATTATGCCCATTTTATTCTTATTTATTTGTTCCCAAGATGTAATAAGTCCCAGGTGTTGCCAGCATGCGTCTGTGAAGTTTCAGCTCAAAATACCCCACAGATCATTTACTATACCATGTTATGTCTCTTTTGGGCGGAATCAAAAACATGCTGAGTTTATGCATACAATGAGCTACTGCTCCCGCCCCCTTTCCGGAAGAGGGCTGTGCCGTTTCAGCTCATCAGAACCAGTATGATTGACAGCGCAAATACCTGGGTCCAGCCATATTTTATTAATAGTCATGTATATCCGGTCTCCGTGAATACAGTCAGAGACAATGGTAACTTTAGCGCATTAGATGCGGAATCAACTTCAAGCACATTCGGAAAGGAGACTTGCAAACATTCACAAATGTAAAGTGCGATACTTTCATCTTCAGGACGTAAAGCTTGGACATGAACAGTTGGTACCGATCCACGCTCGAGAATCACATTTTTGAAGATCCTGATTTATATTGCCACATTCACAAAGCAGTCCGGTGTAAAATGATTGCACAAACATACACACATTATTGTATGTTTTGGGGCACATTCCCTTCTAAAACAAACTGTCCACCGCATCTTCAGCGGCTCTATGCCGGGAGCACAGGAAGACTCTCATGTTCACTTTTACAGCCAAGAACAAAACCCGTATGAAGCTGCAAAACTATCTTCTCACCGTATTGGCTCCTGCTCGAGGAAGGAAAGAGAGGAGGGAAGAAGGAAAGAAGAGAGGAAAGGAAAGGGAGAGAGGAAAAAAAAAAACTGCAATGTCTCTCGAATTTCTAGGCATCATGCTCTATTCTCTATTCTCTAAACACGCAAGCCCCCCCCCCCCCCCCCCCCCCCCCCAAGAAAGAAACACTACAGGATAAGGTCTATTTGCACGTCGTTCTCTGGCCAGTTTGGGTCTCATGCAATCTCCAGTCCCTATAAGGCCACCTCAACTTCGCCATGTTTATCATTCCTCAAGCCCAATCCTTCGTTCCCCGCCTCCTCACACTAGCTCATTCCTCAGAAAACTCTCCTACCTAGCAATCGACCATGGCTGCCGCGAATCTCCGGACGACAGGTCCCCATTCTCGGACGTGGCTCCCTCCATAGGATTCAGGGGTTCGGTCTAGGATCACGGCCCACAGGGAAATGGCCACAAATAAATTATTATTATTTATTTCAATATAGCTTCCTACGCTCCATCCGCTCTTTGTTAGATATTTCATCATTTAATAAAGGTTCCTCGATCTGCAATCCCCGTCTCGATGTGGCCCAGTGAGGGAAGAAGGAATTACACCGAGACCCAAGCATCATATCCTTCCATGCTTGGTCGCGCAGCACTTAATTTTATGGTCCAGTAAAACTGAATTCCCCTTTACCCTCCATGAAATAGCTCTTTACCCCATATGGGGTAAAATATACGGCGAGTACAGAAATAAAGAAATGCATTCCCAGAACCACCGCAGCCGCGTTTCGTGATTGCACAGCAAGCTACATCAACAAGAGACGTTTAAAAAGAGGCCTTATTCATTCCACACCCATCACGGCCAGCGTCATATGGGTCCTCTTCAGACACGCAAATGCATCGTAGCTATGCGACAATTCTGCAGTCGTCACCATAATCATAAAGGCTGGTCCTCCTCGAGCCGTCACGTCCCTTACGAGACGTCCTACAAGGCAGAGCATTTCCTCTAACTTCATTATCCCAGCCAGACACATTCCTTCCACAGTTCCACAGAACAGGTTCTACCGGCAACCTTCCAGGTATAATGGGATCCACAATGAAGATGCTCGGCCGCTGGTCTCCCCAGCCGTACCTGAAATGGTCAACCTAACCCAAATCATCAAACAAGCTCAACTCCCCATCAGCCATAAGTTCTCATGCATATCTGGTGGTGGTTGGTGGCTCTCCCCCAGCACATCCTTCCCTACACAATGATTCAATTCAAGCACACCCCTTGCCAAGGCTTCCATAATCTCAAGCATGGTCCCTTTGCATAGGTATTGCACAAGCCAGCCGCCCTCGATGGAAAGCTTGCACCACAACGGGATATCTGTCAACAAGGTATCGCACGACAACATCACGACAACGTCACGTCCCTTACGAGACGTCCTACAAGGCAGAGCATTTCCTCTAACTTCATTATCCCAGCCAGACACATTCCTTCCACAGTTCCACAGAACAGGTTCTACCGGCAACCTTCCAGGTATAATGGGATCCACAATGAAGATGCTCGGCCGCTGGTCTCCCCAGCCGTACCTGAAATGGTCAACCTAACCCAAATCATCAAACAAGCTCAACTCCCCATCAGCCATAAGTTCTCATGCATATCTGGTGGTGGTTGGTGGCTCTCCCCCAGCACATCCTTCCCTACACAATGATTCAATTCAAGCACACCCCTTGCCAAGGCTTCCATAATCTCAAGCATGGTCCCTTTGCATAGGTATTGCACAAGCCAGCCGCCCTCGATGGAAAGCTTGCACCACAACGGGATATCTGTCAACAAGGTATCGCACGACAACATCGCCATTATCGAATGGCGTTATGCATGCTGCTCACCTTGGCAAAGATGACCATTAAACAACGGCCGCCATCGCTCGAGGGCTGGAGCCCCATGGAGTATCTTTCTATGAAACGTATTGCACGCATCGTCGCCATTATCGTATGGCTTTACGCACGTTGCTCACCTTTTGGCAAAGATACCCAAACAACTTTTCCCTCGTCGGAGGGTTTTCATATCAAATGTTTTCTTTCAACAAAGGGATTGCACATAACGTCGCCATTATCGTATGGCTTTACGCATGTTGCTCACCTTTCGGCAAAGATACCCAAACAACTTTTCCCTCGTCGGAGGGTTTTCACATCAAATGTTTGCTTTCAACAAAGGGATTGCACGTAACGTCGCCATTATCGTATGGCTTTACGCACGTTGCTCACCTTTCAGCAAAGATACCCAAACAACTTTTCCCACGTCGGAGGGTTTTCATATCAAAAGTTGTCTTCCAGCAAAGGGATTGCACGCAATGTCGCCATTATCGTATGGCTCTATGCACGTCACCCTCCTTTCAGCTAAGATACCCTTTTCATATCAAATGCTGTCTTTCAGCATAGGGATTGCATGCAACGTCGCCATTATCGTATGGCTTTACGCACGTTGTCCACCTTTCAGCAAAGATACCCAAACAACTCTTCCCTTGTCGGAGTGTTTTCATAATCAAATGGCGTTACCTTTCAACAAAGATACTTCACAGCAACGCCGGCCTAATGTAGGGGCATAACACGCCGCTCGCCTTATAAAGATTATGCATCACCAGGGGCCTCGACGGAGGCCAAAAATCACACTCAAAAAAGGCTTCCTATTGCAAAGGCTTCCCACAACCATGCCAGAGATACCACAATTTTCATGTCAAATTCAGATGCCCACATCTTTAACTTTCTCCTCCTCCAGAATGAACGCCTAACACAAGACCCTGTTCGTACCAAACTGGATCATCTCTTTTGGGGGTAGTATTCTACTCTCTCTTTTGGGGGTAGGCTCCTCGCCCCTGCCTCCTATCTCCAGCGGGATATGATGGTTCTGAGTACAACTCCCTCGGACCGCCAGACAGGGCCTACGCCAAAGAGAGACATTACTTTTCTGTTCTACATTCATCAAATAAATGGCATCTTAAACCTCACTCAAGCCTGCGTGTCTTCCCGATAGAAATGTGAGCGCAGCATAGTTCTAGCGGGAAGACTAGCAGCTGCACATCATCACACCATTAGCTGGGTAATTCCTAGCCAATCGCAGGTAAGCCATTGCTTTATAAGTCTGCTCACAATCTATCACATTGCTGTTTCAGTGCGCTAACACAGCAACCTCCACCACCCCACCACCACCAGTTGAGCCCCGTCCCGCACGGGAGTAGGCTCCTCGCCCCTACCTCCTATCTCCGGCAGGATATGATGGTTCCGAGTACAACTCCCTCGGACCGCCAGACGGGGCCTACGCCAAAGAGAGAGATTACTTTTCTGTTCTACATTCATCAAATAAATGGCATCTTAAACCTCACTCAAGCCTGCGTGTCTTCCCGATAGAATGAGCTTTATTGCCAAGTATGCTTACACACACAAGGAATTTTTCATGGTGACAGAAGCTTCCAGTGTAAAAATAATTCCAAAAAATATACATATACAACATATACATACAAAATTTAAATGTGTGTATATATATATATATATATATATATATATATATATATATATATATATATATACGTAACAGTGAAATAAGAATAAAAAATAAGATACAAAATAAGATAAAATAAAATTCAACAGATAAATATATAGAGGAAATTATAGTAGTAGATTTAGTTGTAGAACATTTTACATTTTGGGGAAAAAATGCACAGTTAATCTAATTAAAATCAAATTAAAGTCCTAGTGTGAAAAACAGCATAAGACTACAATTTTAGTGAGCTGCGTGCTTATAAGGGAATTCATATTCCATTGACATTGTACATTTTTAATAGGGTAGAGTGTGTTCAATTAGCATATTTTTGCAGTGGTATCGATATTGGTATCAAGCACCGTGAAATTTTTTCAGAGAGCTTGAATGCAACTACCGGGAGTATGTTATTTTATTTATTTATTTATTTATTTAAAAAAAAATTATCAGTCAGCTGGGAAACAAACTCGTTTTTAAAAGGCACCTGATTGATACTGTAATTTACATATCTCACTGTATTTGCCAACATTGCCAGATTTAGCTATCAAACTAGATCTACTCAAGACCTGAATTGTATATTCCAAACTGGTCTCAAATAATCACTTTACTATACTTTAATTTTTGCAAAATTATTTTTATGTGGCTTGTTAATACTTATTACTTTTGGACAGAATTTTTTTTTTTTACACATTTTCTGCTAAATTCTTCTGTGTTGTCTTACATCCATTCACGGTGGTCACCATTTCAGATTTATCTGCCCTTAAACTGCATGTAAAACCAAAACGAACTGTGGTTGGCTGCTTGACATTGCAGTCTTTTTCTATCTATGTGTGCGGTTCTTGGCCAGAAAAAAATGCAAAGTGCATCAGACTTGTTAGTCTAATGTCTGGTTACACAAGACTTGTTATGGACAAACCTGCAAGTTTCTTGAAATTTACGTATGTACTAAAACAGTGTGTTACTTAAAAAAAATAGCCTCTGGCTTACATTTTCTCTCTTTCAGAAAAGTTCATGATGGCACCAAGTACAGTTGGAGGAACTCTGTGGCAGTCTTGTAAATTGGAATTGAATCCAATTAATAAAATAAATTGGATTTAAGGTGAGCCACTTGAGTGGACGGATCGTGATTTAGACACTAATTAATCAGAGAAATAAGTTTGAAGATTATGCAGGAAGATAAGACCATTCATTTTGGGATGTGAGAGTTGTGGGTGAAGTCTGCAAAGGTCACACATGACAGCATTTTAAGGCTCCAACTTTAATGAGAGTGAAATGGATGAGAGACTGTGTGGAAACAGCATTTATTTATAAAATGGGAATGAGGCCAGGCCATTATTACAGCACCGTGTGTGTGTGAGAGGAAAGAGAGAGAGAGAGAGCATCACTGAACGTGTTTGAGCTATCATTACGTCAAGTGTGTGTGGGAGTGTGCGTGAATAGAATGAACAGGAGTTTGCGTGGATTAACGTGAAAGAGAAAGCCGAGACTGTGGACATGAAACTTTAGTTTCTCCAGCTATGATCCATGCTTTATTTGAAAAGAGATAGAATGGGCTGTTACTCTCACTGACACTAATATTTATGTGTGTGTGTGTGTGTGTGTGTGTGTGCCTTTGATATAAAGGGACCGGCTTGTCGTGAGTACCCTGTGGCGTTGGCGGAGTAGCAAGTTTCCTGAATCACAGCCACATATGAAACATGAAATACATTAGAGTATGTTACATCCGCAACTTGAGAGGAAGAGAGAGAGAGCTTCAGGGGTGTGTGTGTGTGTGAGGGCTCATGTCAAATAGAAGTACAGGCACATGATCTAACGTTCCATCGCAGCTGACATGGATGAGAGAACAGCAGAGAAGCAGGGGGCAAAGAGATGCCATCCTTAATTTTGTTTCCTACTGTATATCGAGAATGCAGACTGAAGTGTTGTAAGGAATTACAGGAATAGTTTACTCAAAAATAAAGGTATAAAAGTAAAAAGTCCTCAGTCCACAACCGCTCCTCTACAGATGGCCACGGTTTGTCCGGCTCTCAGCGGCCGGCGGCGACCACTCCGTCCCCAGGCAGATGGACATGGCATCTCCCCTGGCGGATGGCAGCGGCAAGGACTCTGCGACAGTGTATCCCTCCTCCCTCCCAGATTTCAGCACCACTATAACAGGTAATGGATGGGCAAGGAGGACCTTTATTGCAATAATAAACTTAAAACATGAACTTAAACAAACATAAACAGACACATGCAACGAGGCCACGTGCATCTCTCTCTCTCTGTCCACCGGCATCTCCGGCTGCCCCTTATCTCACTCTCCCACTGATCAGCTGATTCAGTGCTGGCCGTGCTCTATCATGGCCCGGCCACACCCTCCTCCTCAGAATTGTTGGAGAAATATTGAAATACAATACATTTTAATCAATTTACCGCTCATGGTCTCTCAGTCCATTAACAGCATTTAAATAGCCAGACTTAAATAGACCAAATTGGCATTCTTGAACCTCTGTACTATGTCTTTCTGAAGGCTGCACACACAGTGGAGTCATTGTCAAGGTGTGGGAATGACATTGATGTAATAAGGAAGAGGTGCACTAAGGTGCATGGCCACATTTATCAACTGTGACCTGCAACACTGTTTATGTGTGTTTGAAGTGTGTGATCAAATAACCCTGGCTGAATGGTAACACTTTAAAGAAGTGTTTATGAATAATCATGAATTAATACCTGAATTAATACTTACTTCTGCATGAAATAATGAGTTAATGCATGGACTAATCAAGAATAATGAAGAGCTAACCTTAATTATGACTAGAGTCATGTGGAGTATGCATGAATAACGGCCAACTTAATTACATGTTAGTACATGTTTGGAAGTAAATGCATTAATTAACATGGGAGTA
The DNA here is from genome assembly GCA_032164185.1 of Moxostoma hubbsi. NCBI lineage: Eukaryota > Metazoa > Chordata > Actinopteri > Cypriniformes > Catostomidae > Moxostoma > Moxostoma hubbsi. The sequence continues at coordinate 26,355,649 of JAVLUX010000016.1, read as the reverse complement.
AAGTTCCAAAATGGAACATCACATGTTATTGTAACATTAAATATTAAATCAAACAGAGTTTATTGGAAATAATATAAAGTACTTCAACCTTGAATTAAACATGCATAATTTAATGTTGTCATAATTTATAAATAAATGTTATACTAACCTTTTGCTGTCTGTGGTTTCACCAGAGACATCATTAGATGATTTGGATTTTTTGTTTATTTTTCCGTGGACATTTGTGGATACAAACATTCAAAAATGTGTTGTGGGAACTTCATCCAACGTGAGTGCAAATAGTTTTCAAATCAGAGCAAAAAACGAATTGTGTGCCATTGTCTATTTACCTGGTGTAAAAGGACCACCTTCTTAGTGCATGTGTTTAAACGATTTTTTTATGCAGCATCATGTAGTAAATTAGCGACTTTGTGGCATAGTTTATTTACATCTGCAAGCATTCATCACTAAAATATGGAATATGTAATTTAGTTTAGGATTCTTGGCCACGTTTGACCACCATTAAATCAATGATAATTGGCAAATGATCGGATTAGAAATTTGAATAAAATATTTTCCACCATTAAATATGTAAAAAAAACAGGCTTTGCAATATATATATATATATGGAATTTTAGCTCAAGAAGGGAATTATGATTAATTCTGGGAATACTGAAAAATGTATTTACATCTGATCACTCGGCCATGCTGAATAATGCATCTGTTAACTCTTTAGAATCAGAATGAGTTTTAATGCCATGTGTTCTAATGTACACAAGGAAATTGTTTGGTGATAGGAGAAACAAGCAAGTACAAACAGAACATTACAGTGAAACAGAGAATTTAAAAAAAGGTAAGAAGATATATAGACATACAAAAAAATAGGACATAGTAATGGGTAAAGGATGGGCAAGGAGGAGGAGGGAAACATAAATTTGAATGACATAAACTCAACTTAAAACAACTTAAAACGTTTTACATGACTGCGTGTGTCTCTCTCTCCCTCTTGAACTGGTGTCTCCGGCTCCCCTTTCTCTGGGCTTTCAGAGCTCTTGTCTGTCGACTTGGTTTCAGAGGACCCATTTGAAGATTGCCGCTTTGTGTCTTTGTGTCCTCTAGGTGACTGTGGGTGCTGATGAAGCCACAGTTTGTGGAAGTCTTTCACTCAGACCTTGATGTCTGTATATGACTCGTCATGAGCTTCTGTATGATTGAGATTCTGTCATGTTGTGAGTTAGGATGTGGTTGAGATTAAGGCTAATAGCTAAGTTTTCAGTTCATAAGCCAGTGCCGTGTCTGTCACTAGTGTGCCTGTTGGCGCTTGTGTTCCTATTATTTTCTAGACAGGATGCGTATGGATTTTCATTATGGTCTGCCTTGGGTGGATTCTGCTTGAAGTATGCAGTGAGTAGCTTCAGCAGTTCTGGTGAGTCTTCTGCAAGTGGTGCATCTTGTTATTGTGCAGTCTCAGTTCTGTGTCTGTCTGCACAGTATGGAAATGGCTTTCGTCATCGGCTGCATTTAAACGTCCATCTGGGTTCCCATGTCATCCTTTCTTGTGGATTGCTTGAGGTATGTGGCTTGTTCCATGGTTTCTCCCAATGGTTGGACATACATCTGGGTCTGACGCTGATGTGGGGTTCACCCTCTTGGTCGTCAATGGGTTTATTCCACTCTATGCTGAAGAACCTGGCTTTGCTGTGATGCCATATATCATCTAATGTAAGCCCTTGGTTTTGAGAGGTAAGGCTTGAGACTGATGATGCCTTGAGGGCCTGTCTTTAGGCAATTCTTTGTTTAACATAAGCCTTATGTGCTAAGTCATGCAGTTGTTGAGCTGTCTTTGTTTGAGTACATGCTTTGACTCCTAGATGATAGCTCACTGTTGGATGAAGGTTTCTGAGGAAGATTGTTTTAAAGTTGATTTCTTCCATCTCAGGTTCATACTGGGACTTGAAGTAGGCTTGCCGTAGTTAATGGTAGTAGGCTTGTCGGTCAAGGTAGTAGGTCTCTTTCCGACCCTGTTTGTTGTTCAGGGCAGTAAACAGTTTTCGCTCAGACTCTGGGTCTGAAAATTCTTTAAGCAGGGCCTCTCTTAGAAGTTGATAGTCAGACTATGTGTGGTCTGGCTGTCTGTCAATAAAACTTTGCACCTCAAGATTGGATGGTAACCATAGAAGGTAGAAAGTGTCTCTGTTAGTCACCTGAGGCCTCATACACAGGTGGATGTCTATTTCACGCAGGTAAGCATGCTGCCGTGCAAAGTCAAAAGGCCATAACTTCTTTTTTGGTTGAAAATGAGTTATTTATATTTTTGAGACTTTCAAGACCTCCTTTATCATGTGGATAGGTATCTTGAGTCAATTCCGTTGTTTTTTCGAGAAAATAATGGGTTGTGTTAACAGTAACTTTCAAAAGCCCAGGAGAAACCAAGTCAGAACTCCGGAACTCCAATTACCGCTCTTTGACTTTGTTTTGGAACACTCAAATTGAGTTAGGGCACTCTGCCTTTGTTTAGCCGTGCGTCTAAGTGAAAATACTGTGCCGGCATGGAGTTACGGTACTCTGCCTTTGTTTTTTCATAAAAGTTTGCCGTGTTTAAATTACAGTGTAGCCTGTGTACTGTCATACATTTGTCATTGAAGCAATCTGACACACATGATACCTGAATAAAAGTGTAGTAAACAAATATTGTTGAGTGTTTTTATTATCACGTTTAACCCCCTGGGGTTGCGCCCTGCAGGATTTTTTCCTCATAACAGCGGAAACAACTTAAAATACTCCGTCATTTTTGGGCATACAGATAAGTGTAAAACATCTTTAGAAACTATAAAGGGTCTACTTTTATTTGTGTACACTCACAATAACAACAAAACCTTGTGCTTTTGCAAAATAAATTAAATAAATAGGGTGCGCTTTCAGCCATATCTGTATCTGCAAGCATATTTCTGAACCACGTCATAAAAATTAACTGAAACTCCGCAAATACTTATTACACAAACATGAAACATGTCTAAAGAAAGCTTAAAATGTGTACTTTAAAAAAAAAAAAAAAAAATTCAAATTTAAAACAAATATTCTCCTACAATGTCATGTGTATGAAACCAAGCAATGTACAGTTTCTCCAGGCTTATTATCCCTAATTTGATCACACCCACATTCAGTGTAACACATACAGTAACTTGCCTCGGGGGAGTTTACCATTTGCATTGATCAGGGTTGAGTTGATATTATCTCAGTTGATTCTGAGACAGATCATCTCAATGCCCAATACACAAAATGGAACTAAACTTAAAAAAACAGCTAATAAGTAATTAAAATCAGCTGGAACTGATGGGTGGTAGGTAATAAAAGAATGATAGGCAGCGGTAAGTTTTCTGTAAACTTACACTGCTTCAGACCTATTATTTTCTAAAGTAGTTAAGCCTTAAGCATTAGATGAGTGGTAAAAGAAGCAATGGGAAGAAAATTACAATTTTAGGTAATTGGAGGTAATGGAGAGAGTGAAAAATGTAATAAAATGCATAAGTGAGAGACAAAAAATGTGTTGAAAGTTTGAGACGTTAAAGGGTTAAATCACTTTATTTAACTGTAACAGGCCACATGATGCTAACCACTAGCTTTCGATGCTATGGTTTAGTATATGGTTTCAATGCAAGACCACTAACTTATTAGCTTAGTTATGCTGTACTTAGTTGACAATATGGTGTCGGCATATTATGCGTGCATAGTGAATTGCCCCGGAAGAGTATTCAAGGACTTCCCGTGATGACCTGTATCATTGCATCTAACACCAATACCATTGATTTATTAACGTTTCTGTAGCATGAATGAAAGCACAGATTCAGCAAATCACATGCACATCAGCATGTTCAACTATGCACAATTGTCACATTCAGCTCATTGTAACTCAATGTGGCACTTGCAATTTCAGTGCATTCAAGGTGAATCTTATTGTAAAAATAAAACAGCAAGCTTAGCTTTTTGCAGCTTGGTATTTATCACTCTAGTTCTTTTAAAGTGCAATTTTTAGAAATGCACGTTACAGACACGTAATTGTTTTATGGAGAAGCACTTATACTTTCAACTCATTCAAAGCGAGATTAATCTATATTTAAACAGCAGCTTCACTGCGGCTGTTTAAACAACAACATAGCAGGTTTTCATGTCAGTTCTGGTTACACAGTATGGTCTATCCACTTAAGGTACACAGATTTACTGCAAATCTCTAGCATCAAGCATTTATACTCTCATTCAAAATTTCACTTGGATGCCTGTTGTAACATGAGTGCCTGTCTGTCGCTCACTTCAAATTTGTGTCGAAGAAGCGACACTAGCGGTCTCTCTTGAGGACCGAATATACTTCTGATCTATGAAAAAAGGCCAATGAGAAGTTGGCAGACAGAATTTGCATGTCTCTCCCCCGGACATACGGGTATAAAGGCGGGAAAATGCATCTGTTTCATTCAGAAATTTTATTCAGAGCCGATGGTCGTGTATGCAGCGAGCTGCGAGTCACAAACCTGTTCCTCTACTTCTGAGCGATTCTGCTGTTGGATCTACGGCGTACTTCAGTGGCTTTCTCCTTCTTTGCACGGTAGTGCAGTTTGCCCCTGGGCATTCGACAGCGCAAAACCTAAAAGAGTGTTTTGTTAAAAGAGTGATTTTATCTAAAAGACTATCTTCCTCTAAAAGAGCAATACACAGTGGCGTTGAACGACCTTTTCAGGACGAGTCTTTATGAAGATGCCTTTTCGCCCCTGTGTAGTTCCTGGATGCGGTAGAGTGTTCTCCACTTCAGAAGGCCACAGGTGCTGTCTCGTGTGTCTGGGCTGCAATCACATCGAGGCAGTATTTGTGGATGGTTCATGTTCTCACTGTGAGAACATGACCATGACAAAGTTGCGGTCGCAGCTTTTCTTCAACCGAAGGAACGCCACTCCAGCTGCCCCCTGCGTCACTCCTTCTTCCCACGGGATTGAGGACGACGCAGCCAGCAATGGATGGCAGCGGGCTCGGTTTCGCTGGGTACATCCCCATGAACCACCTGCCCCCTGGCACACTCGTTGACTCCCTTCTGGACTCGAGGCAACAGCGGCTCACCTCACAGCCAGCCTGCCTATCCTCTGCAGCCGCCCGAGCTGGATGAGCTCGCCGCTGCTTCGGAGAGCGGTCCGGCATCTGATGAGGGTGACTCGTCTGGGCTGCCACCTTCAGGCCAGCATGGCCAGGCTGAGGCCGACGCCCAGATGTCCGACATGCTTGCCCAGGCCACCACCAGCGTGGGGCTGGACTGGAACCTCCATCCTCCCCACAGCCGTCGCGGCTGGATGATTGGTTCCTGGGGTCTGTGCGCAGCTCACAGTGGCTCGTTGACTCCTGTCTGGACTTGAGGCAACATTGGCTCGCCTCACAGCCAGCCTGCCTATCCTCTGCAGCCGCCCGAGCTGGATGAGCTCGCCACTGCTTCGGAGAGCGATCCGGCATCTGATGAGGGTGACTCGTCTGGGCTGCCATCTTCAGGCCAGCATGCCCAGGCTGAGGCCGACACCCAGATGTCCGACATGCTTGCCCAGGCTACCACCAGCGTGGGGCTGGACTGGAACCTCCATCCTCCCCACAGCCGTCGTGGCTGGATGATTGGTTCCTGGGGTCTGTGCGCAGCTCACAGCCCAGATGTCCAACATGCTTGCCCAGGCCGCCGCCAGCGTGGGGCTGGACTGGAACCTCCGTCCTCCCCACAGCCATCGCGGCTGGATGATTTGTTCCTGGGGTCTGCGCTCGGCTCACTGCCACACCCACCCCCCGGTCCCTTTCTTCCCGGAGGTGCATGATGAGCTGACGACTGCATGGAGGGCACCCCTCTCCACTCATCACAAAGCCTCTCACTCATCCGCTATCACTACCCTAGATGGCGGAGCAGCCCATGGGTACATGGCAATGTGGAAAGGGCGGTTGCGATCCCCGAGAACGCCGCCACCTGGCGGAGTCGCCCTGTGCTCCCCTCCAAAGCCTGTAGGACGACGTTGTCATTGGCCGCCAAATCCTACAGCGCCACCGGACAAGGCACTCAAAGATCTGCACGAGGGTATTCCTGATCCCGACGTGCTGCAGGAACTGTTCTCAGCGACCGACCACGCCCTCAGGGCCACGAAGGCCACAGCACAGTCACTCGGGCAGGCGATGGCCACACTTGTGGTTCAGGAACGTCAACTGTGGCTGAACTTGGTCGAGATGTGCGAGACGGACAAGACATGCTTTCACGACACCCCTGTCACCCAGTATGACCTCTTCGGCAACATCGTCAACGACTTCATCCCAGCAGTTCTCCACGGTGAAAAAGCAGATGGAGGCCATCTCACACATCCTGCCCCGCAACAGTCCTGCCAGCACGGGCCAAGCCCTGTCTGCTCGCCGAGGGCGTCCTCCTGCAGCTAAAAAACATGCAGCTCTGCCTCAACCCGAGCCCAGCTCTCAGCCCCCACATCGAGCGCCCCGCAGGAAGCTCATACCCCTTGCCTAACGGACCCCCTCAAGGACCCAAAAGGCTCCCAGGCACTCCTGAGACGGTCGACCCAGAGACCAAGATGTTCACTCCGGAGCTGGTAAGCAGACCACTCCGTCCCCCGGTGGAGGGCCGGGAGGAGAATCCTTATTTGAATTTATTTAATTTGCCACATTCTCAATAAAAGAGCTATTTCCTGCCGTTCTCACAGCACTCTACCACCACACCTCAATAGTCCCGGCATGCTGGACGTGGACCCTCCGCCTGCAGCCCCACGACTGTTCCCCGGCCGGACGGTTCTGACGAGTCTAGAGGACGCCTCCTCCAGACCTCCTCCTCAGTCACTAACCCGCCCCGTGCCAGGTGTGCAGAGCAAGGTAAGTGCTTCGAGTCTTTTCTCAGCACCAGAGCCTCGGGACGCACCTTTGCCTCCCGACGCCGTACTACCTGATCCGCCCCGCTGCGAAGCCCCTCCGGGTACGTCAAAAATAATCGGTCATGCTTGGATGCGTGGCTTTCACTTCCCAAACCGTCACATTGACTGGCCAGGACTATCCGACTCAGTTACGCAATTCAGTTTGCCGGGGGCGTCCGCTTTACCGCAGTACACGGTGAACTTGCCAAATCCCTGCGCGCGGAAATCACGACCCTCTTACTCAAAGACGCGATAGAGCCTGTCCCTCATACCGAGATGAAGAAGGGTTTCTACAGTCCATACTTCATCGTACCCAAGAAAAGGCAGCGGCTTACGACCGATTTTGGACTTGCGAATTTTCAGCCGGGCTTTGTACAAACTCCTGTTCAAAAAGCTCACGCAAAAACACATCTTAACTTGCGTCTGGCATCTAGATTGGTTCACAGTGGTAGACCTGAAGGACTCGTACTTCCACATCTCAATTCCCATTGGGCATGTCCCTGTCCCCTCACTTCTTAATGAAGGTCGCAGAGGCAGCCCTTTCCCCGATCCGAGAAGCCGGCATCCGCATACTCAACTACTTCGACGACTAGCTCATCCTGGCCCACTCCCGAGAGTTACTATGCGCCCACAGGGATCAGGTGCTCAGGCTTCAGGTCAACTGGGAAAAGAGCATGCTCGCCCCGGTTCAGAGCATCTCTTTTCTCGGCGTCTCAATGTCAGCGCACCTCACCAACGAGTGCACGCAGTCAGTGCTGGAATGCCTCACCGCCTTCAGGCCAGGCACTGAAGTCCCATTAAAACTTTTCCAGAGGCTCCTGGGGCATATGGCATCCTCCGCGGCGGTCACGCTGCTGGGGTTGATGCATATGAGACGCTTCAGCACTGGCTCCAGATTCGAGTCCCAAGATGAGCATGGCGCCGCGGCACGCACAGTGTGATGGTCACCCCCGACTGCTGCCAAACATTCAAACCCTGGACAGACCTCTGCTTTCTGCGGGCAGGAGTCCCCTTGCAGCAGGTGTCCTGATGCGTCCTGGTCATGACCAAAGCCTTCAAATTGGGTTAGGCCGCCGTGTGCAATGGGCACGCAGCCGTGGGCCATTGGAAAGGGACCCCGCTGCACTGGCACATCAACTGCCTAGAGTTGTTGACTGTATTCTTTGCCCTGCTGAGGTTTCTTCGGCTAGTTCAGGGCAAACACGTCTTGATCAGATCAGATAGCACCACCGCGGTAGCGTACTTAAATCGCCAAGGCAGCGTACGCTCCCGCCACATGTCACATCTCGCCCGTCATCTCCTCCTTTGGAGCCAGCAGCGACTCAATGTGGTGGCGGACGTGCTAACATGACAATGCTTGCCTAGTGGTGAGTGGAGGCTTCACCACCAGTCGGTCCAGCTGATTTGGGAATGGTTCGGCAAGGCTCAGGTAGACCTGTTCGCCTCCCAAGAGACCTCCCACTGCCTGCTCTGGTATGCCCGAGCAGAGGCTCCCCTCGGGGAAGACGCACTGGCACACAGCTGGCCCACGGGGCTGCGCAAGTACGCATTTCCCCCAGTGAGCCTTCTTGCACAGGTGCTGTGCAAGGTCAGGGAGGACGAGGAACATGTCACTCTCAGTGGCTCCCTATTAGCCCACCCGGGCTTGGTTCTCGGACCTTGTACTCCTTGCGACAGCCCCTCCCTGTCAAATCCCCCTCAGGGACGGGGCACACTCTGGCATTCGCACCCAGACCTCTGGAACCTCCATGTCTGGCCACTGGACAGGACGCAGAAGATCTAGCTGCTCTACCACCTGCCGATGTAGACACAATCAACCAAGACAGAGCCCCTTCTACCAGGCAACTTTACGCCCTATAGTGGCGATTGTTCACGAATTGGTGTTCTTCTCGGGCCTAAGACCCACAAAGGTGCGCAGTCAGGTCAGTGCTCTCATTTCTGCAGGAGAGGTTGGAGGGTTGCAGCCCACCACGACGCAGTAGACAGCAAGTCTTTGGGTAAGCATGACTTGATTATCAGGTTCCTAAGAGGCGCCGGGAGGTTAAATCCCTCCCGGCCAAGCCTGTTCCCCTCCTGGGATCTCTCAGTGGTCCTCTCGGGCCTTCAGAGACCCCTCTTCGAGCCGCTAGAATCAGTTGGATTCAGGACCCTCTCCCTAAAGACGACCCTGCTGATCGCGCTCGCCTCAATCAAGAGGGTCAGGAACCTGCAAACATTCTCTGTCAGCGACACTTGCCTGGAGTTCAGTCCGGCAGACACACATGTGATCCTAAGACCACGGCCGGGTTACGTGCCCAAGGTTCCTACCACGCTCTTCAGAGACCAGGTAGTGAACCTGCAAGCGCTGCCCCTTTGTCTGATTTGCTGGACAGTGGAAAGGGAATGCTCTCTCCAAACAGAGGCTCTTCCACTGGGTGGTGGATGCCATTTCATTGGGCTATCGCACCCAGGCAGTGCCCCGTCCTTGCGGGTCCGAGCACACTCAACAAGGAGTGTTTCGTCCTCATGGGCACTGGCCAGAGGCATATCCCTGGCAGACATATGCAGAGCAGTGGGTTGGGTAACACCTAATACCTTTGCGATATTTTACAATCTCAGGGTAGAGTCAGTTTCCTCCTGTGTTTTCTCAGGTCCGAGCCAGTAGAACTCGGTAACACGCTGATGGACTTACCGGGTGGATCGCTTGCACCTAGTGCCCTTTCCCTCGGTTGAGGTAAAATCGTGTGCTTTTTCTCCAAGGCGATCCCAAACACTCGGCTCCCTGGATGACTCCTCCCTAGCCCTCTGGGTCTGCAATTCAGCAGAGGAATTTGCCAACCCAATCCACTGCAGGTGCTCAGATCTACCATGTACTGGAATAGGTGCTCCACAGGTCAGGGCTCCTACGTGCACTTTCCCCCTGTACGGTCCTCTTACGAGTGGACCCGCATCTCCCTTGGGCAGTTCCCACTGCCCCCCAGTCTCCGTGTTTGTAGAAACTCCTCCGAAGAGGCGGGATCTACCACGCACCACTTCCCACATGTGACCTAAAAACGCATGTGGTGTATTTCACCACTCTTACCTCCCCCTCTCTGGGCAGGTGTGGTCTCCGCAGGGTATTTTCCCCCTGAAAGAATAGGAAACTGGGTAAGACCCCCTCCCCCCGACTGTTCAAAGGTTGGCAAGCGTCACCTTGTTCCCCTGTCTAGGGTAATTATAAGGATTCCGATGACTTTATGGGGCATTGGGGGAAGGGTACATGCAGTCTGATACAGCTGGTCATTTTGGCACGTCAAGTACCTGCCCGCTCCTGTGTCAGCAGTACATGTACACGGCTCAGTGCATGGCATGATTTAAATTGGACCCCTAGTGTCGCTTCTTTGACACAACGTCAAAGTGAGCGACAGACGAGGAACGTTTAGGTTATGGATGTAACCTCCATTCCCTGAAGGAGGGAACGAGACGTTGTGTCCTCCCGGCCACGTCGCTGAGCCGAGCCACTGTTGTGGCTGGACCATTGCCAGCTCCTCAGAAAAATCCTGAATGAAACAGATGCATTTCCCCGCCTTTATACCCGTATGTCTGGGGGTGGGACATGCAAATTCTATCTGCCAACTTCTCATTGGCCTTTTTTCATAGATCAGAGGTATATTCGGCGCTCAAGAGAGACCCCTAGTGTCGCTTCTTTGACACAACGTCTCGTTCCCTCCATCAGGGTATGGAGGTTACATCCGTAACCTAGACAAATTTGTTCAGCGAGCAGGCACAAACACGCGAACATCACTACATTGTTACTCAGTTAAGATAGACTAGTTGCATGCACTGGAACATCGCATTGTCATTAATCTAGCTATTAAATAAGGCCATTTAGGAAGAGGTAGAGGAACATTGCTCATTTCTTTACCCTTATCACGCTGCGAGAAGATTTATTTGTTTAATTATTAAAGATTAATTTTAAGCTCCTTTCATGGAGTTTTTTCTTTAACGGCAACATTATTCCATAAATTGTTAATGGGTTTGTTTCATCAGAGAGTTCAATTCTATTCCTGTGCTCTTTTCATGAGCGCTGATGGCAGTGTTAGACCTTTCACTCATAACATTGAGGCAAATTCAAGCTTTTTCTTTTTCATTGTCATAAGTTGGCACACAATACATACGACACAGATGCAACACTTTTGACTAGTTTCATGTATTTCTGATTTGTCATCTGGATTCAAAGAAAAGAATTACTGTGTGTTAGTTACATTGTAAACAATTAGTTTAGATTCTACCAGCATTCTAACACCAATAATATGTAGGAAATTAGTGACTTTGTGGCAGGGTATATTTACAACTGCCAGTATTCATCACCAGTAATATGTAAGAAATTATACATACATTTGTTTGCTGCATTCGACCACCATTATATAAAGGATAAATGACAAATGATCAGATTATATATCTGAATAAAAATTGTCCCCCATTAAATATATAATTCAACAGGCTCATTGCGTCTGCTCACAATTTATATAAGTGGAATTTTAGCTTAAGAAGGGAATTATGATTAATTTGGGGAATATCGCAAAAATTAAGGTGTACATCTGTTGCCTCTGGGGAGGGCAGGTTTGATTGTTTTACGAGGACACTACAAACTGGTAATTACAAAGGTGTTATAAATGTGGTTTATGAGGAAATTTCTAGTGTCCCCATAATTCAAATCGCTTAAAAAACAACATTTTTATAAATAAAAAAAAAAATGATTAAAATGCAGAACGTTTTTTGTGCGGGTCAGGTTTAGGGGTAGGGTTAGGGAATAGAATCAATAGTTCGTTCAGTTTAAAAATCATTATGTCTATGGAGAGTCCTCATAAGGATAATCGCCCCAGTGTGTGTGTGTGTGTGTGTGTGTGTGTGTGCGTGCATGCGTGCGTGAATATCTTATCTGCCTGAGACTTCAAATCACCAGTCTCATCCATCACTAAATATCACACTGACAAAACAAACAAAAAACATATCAAATTACCCCCTCAACAAAAAACTTAGCTACAGCAGACCAAAAATATATGCGAGGAATTTCCTTGTATTTTAAAAGCAACATTTTTAAACAACAGTGATGCAGAATATATTGCTATATATGCAGTTTAAGTCAGAAGTTACATACACGCATTAAAAGACATTTTTAACCACTTCACAGATTTAATATTAGCAAACTATAGTTTTGGCAATTTGTTTAGGACATCTACTTTGTGCATGACACCAACAATTGTTTACAGACAGATTGTTTTACTTTTAATTGACTATATCACAATTCCAGTGGGTCAGAAGTTTACATACACTAAGTTAACTGTGCCTTTAAAGCAGTTTGGAAAATTCGAGAAAATGATGCCAAGCATTTAGACATTTAGCCATTAAGCTTCTATGAGGTGTACAGAATTTGTGGTGTACCTGTGGATGTATTTTAAGGCCTACCTTCAAACTCATGGTTTGTTTGACATCATGGGAAAATGAAAATAAAATCAGATAAGACCTCAGAAAAAGTCTGGTTCATCCTTGGGAGCAATTTCCAAATGCCTGAAGATACCACGTTCATCTGTACAAACAATTGTATGCAAGTATAAACACCATAAGACCAAGCAGCCATCATGCCGCTCAGAAAGGAGATGCATTCTGTCTCCTAGAGATGAATGTAGCTTGGTGCAAAAAGTGCAAATCAAAGCCAGAACAACAACAAAAGACCTTGTGAAGATGCTGGAGGAAACGGGTAGACAAGTATCTATATCCATAGTAAAACAAGTCCTATATCAACAGAACCTGAAAGGCTGCTCAGCAAGGAAGAAGCCACTGCTTCAAAACCACCATAAAAAACATGGGGACAAAGATTTTACTTTTTGGAGAAATGTCCTCTGGTCTGATGAAACAAAAATGTAACTGCTTGGCCATAATGACCATTATGTTGGAGGAAAAAGGCTAAGGCTTTCAAGCCGAAGAACACATCCCAACTGTGAAGCATGGGCTGGCTGCATCATCTTGTGGGGGTTCTTTGCTACAGGAGGGACTGGTGCACTTCACAAAATAGATGGCATCATGAGGAAGGAAAATGATGTGGATATATTGAAGCAACATCTCTAAACATAGGCTAGGAAGATAAAGCTTGGTCACAAATGGGTTTTCCAAATGGACAATGACCGCAAACATACCTCCAAAGTTGTAGCAACATGGCTTAAGGACAACAAAGTAAAGGAATTGGTGTGACAATCACAGTGTCCTGACCTCAATCCGAAAAAGTGTGTGCGAGCAAGGAGACCTACAAACCTGACTCTGTTACACCAGTTCTGTCTGGATGAATGGGTAAAAATTCCAGCAACTTATTGTGAAAGGCATGTGGAAGGCTACCCAAAATATTTGACCCAAATTAAACAATTTAAAGGCAATGCTACAAAATACTAACAAAGTGTTTGTAAACTTCTGACCCACTGGTAATGTGATGAAAGTAATAAAAGCTGAAAAAAAAAAAAAAAAAAAAACATTATCTATACTATTATTCTGACATTTCACATTCTTAAAATAAAGTAGTGATCCTAACTGATCCTAAGACAACAATTAAAGGTCAAGATTTGTGAAAAACTGAATTTAAATGAATTTGGCTAAGGTGTATGAAAACTTCTGACTTCAACTGTAGGACTCATTTTACTGTGGATATAGATACTTGTCTACCTGTTTTCTCTAGCATCCTTTGGTGATATGTAGGTCCTTTGCTGTTGTTCTGGGATTGATTTGCACTTTACACACCAAACTACATTCATCTCTATGAGACAGAATGCATCTCCTTCTGAGCGTTATGATGGCTGCGTGGTCCCATGATGTTTATACTTGCATACCATTGTTTGTTCCGATGAACATGGTACCTTCAGGTGTTTGAAAATTGCTCTCAAGGATGTACCAGATGTTTTCAGAGGTCTTTGCTGATTTCTTTTGATTTTCCCATGATGTCAAGCATAGAGGCACTGAGTTTGAAGGTAGGCCTTAAAATACATCCACAGGTACACCTCCAATTCAGTACACCTCCTATCAGAAGCTAATTGTCTAAAGGCTTGACATAAGCCCCATAAAATTTTATGGAATTTTCCAAGCCGCTTAAAGGCACAGGTAACTTAGTGGATGTGAACTTCTGACCCACTGGAATTGTGATATAGTCAATTAAAAGTGAAACAATCTGTCAGTAAACAATTGTTGGAAAAATGTATTGTGTCATGCACAAAGTAGATGTCCTAAACGACTTGCTAAGAATATAGTTTGCTAATATATTAAATATGTGAAGTGGTTAAAAAAAATAGTTTTAGTGACTCAAACTAAGTGTATGTAAACTTGTAGCTGATATGGTTCGGGAAAACACTACACTCAAGAAAGACACCATGAGGAATTAAAAGGTGTAACAGAGAAATGTAGAGAGATAGTATAAACTAAAGTGAGCAGCTAATTTTCTCTGTTTACCTCTACATTTACACATATGTGCACCAGGCTTTCATTTAACATGCTAAAAGCTCACATTCTTTATCACTTACATTCTTATAACAATTAAGTAACCCCAAATCTGTGTACTCTACAATGAGATTTACGAGATAACATTTTTTTCAAAATATAACTTTGAAAACACGCTCCAGTGATATTATTGCAGAACAGAAGGATGGCAGCTTCTGTGTCTCACTTATCTCATGGTCACTTGCCACCATCTCAGTGCGAACTTATCAGTTTATCTAACCATCATCCATCATAATCATGTCACCATAGTTTCTAAGCAACTGTTGAAAGGAAGACTGAAAAGGCTAAACAGAATGACTTCTTCTGACTTGTTTTATTGCAGTTTTAATTTGCTGTTTATTAATAAATCAAAATTTTGAGAATACTAAGAGAAAAGAAAGATGAGTTACAATGTAGTTGCGGCTACATTATCAGGGAATATTGGTAAATGAGGATAAAATAAATTAATTGAGTGGAAGTTATTTTAATTATAATTTAATTGATATTATGAAATCAAAAAAGCATCAGCAACTTTATTTGCCATGGTTTATAGCAGTGTCTCCCAATCAGGGGCCAGGCCCAGGGGGAACTTGGTTCAATTGGACACTTAATTAATGTATAAACTTAATTATAAACTGTTGGGTCTTGCTTAAGAATGTCTCCATTTGTACCTTAATCATTTTAATATGAAAAACTATTAACCAGGTTTATCAGGTTGTAATAATGACCACTTAGATAAACACAATAATAATGTCAGTTAAATAAAGTATAATATACAGGCAAGTGTAGAGGAACCAGTTCAGGTTTGGTGTCAATGAAAGGGTAATTGATTGAGCCTTACTGATGAGGCTATGGGGCATATAGCAGATATGTGGATTCATACCAAATAAATAATCTAGGGAGGTAAGGGAATCTTCTTCATTGTTATAACATCTATGGCAGTTATGGTTTGAGCTTCTAAATAAGTTCAGGCTACTATTTTTTAACAAATTCTGTAGTCTGTGTTGCAGATTGATAAAATCAATCAACTATAGTAATAATAAGTCAACCATGGTTTTAACTGGGGTTTCTTTTGTTTACAACAAATATCATAATAAACGTATGGTTGTTGTTTTTTTTATCACAGAACTATACATATACATTTTCATTAAAGCAAATATAGGACTGAAGAGCATTGACAAAGCAGTCATAATTATGACATGCAAATGCCAAATGGAGTTACAGCCATCAACTCAGTATACTGTAGAACAGGTCAAGCATGGTGTTGCTGAGCAGGTGTTGTAGTGACAAAAAAACTGATCTGCTATTATTCCATCTCGCCATGACAGAACTCTGGAACTTTCCGCTAACAATCATCCTTCTGAGCAGCTACAGAAGGCCATCAAGTGATTTGCGTAAGTGATATTGTCAATATATTAGCAGTGGATGAAAAGTAGACGGGAAATCGTTGAAGAGCGTGACATGCGGGGCGATGGATTGCTAACGCAAGTTTGCACGTTCCTTACTTTGCAGCTTTAAATTACAGCCACCCCTTAAAACAAACCAGCCAGAACACATAACCATTAGCATAACAGCTTTGCGCAAGTCAACACCTGGCAAGATTTAAATATACAGACTGTATGATGAATTTCAAGCGTGAAGGCTTTCATGCTATTTCAGTAATATCATTACCATAAGTGATGAAAAAATCCATATCGCTTACAGTTAAGGATTGAAGTGTTTTGATGGAAAGAGGTGCCTAAAACACAGTAACCTTCATAGTGCACAGATTTTACACTATTCCTTGAGTGATTTTACCATATGCTGCAGATATTAGTTGAAATTGCTCTTAGGGACCACAGAGGCTGGCTGCTCTTTCATTCAACCAATTTAAGAGGAGAATTTCAATAGTGTTTTATACATGTAAAGTGTTCAGCCATGATTGCCTCAACTCCAGACCCTAAATGCTTATACAATCACAGTTTAGGTCACTGATTGTTTGATTCATATATCTGCTACACTGTGCATTTTTAAATGAGATGGTAGCTGATCACAGTCAAAAGCTGAATTCCATATAACTCGTTTCCATTACACGCAGTCAAAATAAACCTCAAACAGATGCAATGTTGCTACTTTCTTCAATAGCTAATAGTTCACTAAAAAGCATTGGATGTAATGATCAGAAAGATGAAAATCTAGAGTGTTAAGACTAGTCTAGAACATTTATTAACTGAAATGAAAACAGCTAGACAGATGATACTTCTTTGTTTTGATGCTTGCACTAGTGTGTTTGAAAATTTTATACAGTATTTTTAATTCACTCCTAATGGAGACAACAAGGCCAAGTTGCCTGCCAGGCACAACTCGTTAAAATGTTTTAGGTATCTGCAAATTTTACATCTTTAGGTTTCCTGATATTGTGTTGGCTGACAGTAGAGGGAAGGGTTTGGAGAGATTGGGTGCTTCTCAATCGGAAGGCTGCAGCCTCATTAGGGTGGGTATCTCAGCTGCCACATCATCAAACATCGTCAAAGGCCATCTCAATTGTGAGGACACTTGGAATGCAGCCTCATTTTGCAGCCTTTGTTTGCCATATTTTGGAGGATGCATCGGGTGTATCCTTTGTGGCCTTCAATCACCCACAATCATTTGCACATGTCCCAATTAATTAAAAAAAGGGTGGAAAATGAGCAGCGGTACAACGAGGTGGAAACCTTTCTGTCACAGCTTATTTTCATTTCTCTCTCTTCAAGTATTTATTTCCATTTGCAGCAATGATAATATGTAGAAAAAATAAAACAAATGCAAGTAGTTTAGACAATACAACAAATTAGATGATACAAAGTCACGATTCACTGTTGTCTGCCCTGTGTTCTCCCCTGGCATCTGTTCCCCATGGACTACACTTCCCATAATTCCCTGCCCTCATCACTGCCAGCTGTCTCCTATTGTTCTCACCTGTGTTTAATTGTCCTTGTGTATTTAAAGCCCTGTTTGTTTGCTCACCGGTTGTCAGTTGTTTAATGTATGTTCTTGAATGTGTCTGACCTACCGTGTTCTGCCTGTGCTCTTCGTGGATGTTTTCACCTGTTTATGTTTTGTTTCCCATCGTGGATGTCTTATTTTGCCTGTGCCCTTTGTGGATGTTTTCACCTGTTTATGTTTTGTTTCCCATTGTGGATGTTTTATTTTGTTCCTGTGTTTACCAGTTGTTTGTGTTTGTTAATTTTCATTAAAATCCTTTGCTGCATCTAGATCCAGCTCCTTTGACTTTTTCCTTGCGTTACAGAACAACTGACCAAATAATGGATCTAGCAGCAGAATGCAGAATCAGAATTCTCCTCCTAAGGCAAGGGGACCGTCCAGTTGAGGATCACGTTCGTGAGATTTTAGAGCTGGCAAATGTAGCGGACTACCCAGAATTTTCCTTGGTGGTTTTCTTCAGGGCGGGTCTCAGTAGTTCACTACAGGAGCTATTGCCTCCAGCGTATCCTCACTGGATGCTCCTCGAGTTCATGGAGGAGACTCTGCGAGTTAGCGGCTCGCCGTTCACTGTGGGTGTAGTGGAAGAGGACTTTACATCTCCTCCCACAGTGGTCACCACCCAGCCTTCCATGGCTCGTCCCTCCACGCCTGCCATGGCCAACGAGCCAGTGCCCACGCCTGCCATGGGCAACGCCCACGCCTGCCACGGCCAACGAGCTGGAAGTCTCATCCATCCCAGAGCTAGCATTGCCAGCCTCGTCCATCTGGAGGAGGAGGAAAAGAAAGGCTTCTGTTCCCCAGTCTCCGCTTTCCACGAGTTTGCCCCTTGTTCCCCCCCCCCCCCCCCCCCCAAACCATATTTTTTTTTTCCCCTTCACTCCATGAACAATTTGTTTTTGTTTCTGTGCCTTTTGTTTTCTTTGAGGAGTATCTAGAATCCACTCCTTTAGAAGGGGTGGGCTATGTTACTGTTGTCTACCTTGTGATTTGCCTCTGTCATCTGTTCCCCATGGACAACACTTCCCATCATCTCTTGCTCTGATCACCTCCAGCTGTTTCCCATTGTTCCTCACCTGTGTTTCATTGAATCATTACCCTTTGTTTATTTAAACCCTGTTGTTCGATCATTCGTTGTTAGATGTATTCATGTTGTGTTCCAAGCTGCATTTAGATCCTCTCTCCTCCTTTTTTTTTTTTTAACAAGTCTAGGGTTCTAATTTTTCAATATTGAACCGATTTAATTATAAATTCTAAGATCAGTGTTGCAAAATGTATAATGTAAAGGATTTTTTTTTTATATATCTTTATCTTTGTGAATAACAAAGTTTGCTAAAATCAGTTAATCATATTTATATAGACCTACAGACCTGACTGTAGTATATAGGTTTTCTAAACAAAGTAAAATATAACTTGGTTCTAAACATGTGGTTTGCCATGCAGACTTAGACCATCTCATTCTAGCACTGAATGCTGAGGAGGAGTCTATCCTATAGCCTCAGAAGGACTTCAAAAGGTCTTGGAAGGACACAGCCTAACTAGGCTACAGTCTTCCGTTTGAGAAGCAACCTGTGTGTGTGTGTGGTTGAAATCAGGAGGTTTGGCTTGTTAGCTTAAGACAGTGTTTCCCAAACTGGGGTATGTATACCCCTGGGGGTACGTGAGGTGACAATGGGGGTACACAAATGACATTCTGAGATTTACCATTCTTTCAATTTCACAGTCTAAAACAACATTCAAACCCAATTCATGTATTTCTCACGAGCAAAAATTATTTTGTGTGCCCTCTAGTGTAGAAACATAAAAATGTTTGTGTCATAAAGCTCAGAAAAATATGCAATGAAATAACCCGATATTTTGCGGTTAAAAATGCGTTTACTTATGCACGGTGCATCACACAAGGATATTTTTTCGTCAGCACAGCTGAGTGCTAGGTGACGTAGCTAAGTGATAGCAAGTAAAATACTTCACTGTTTTACCAGACTCGCACATGTCAGTCATCCATGATTTTAGTTCAGTCCACCCCCAGTTTAAAACGTAATTTGTATTTAAGGTTAGATGCATAGGGAGTTTTGATTCTGATGGTATAAGTTCATAAGCTTTGATGACAGGTGTCAGACATTCAGCAGCACCAAATACATTTCCATATTCACACGCAGTAATTTTCAATCACATTTGCTTGCAAGGTAGAGTCCTGTTTTTAAATTGTTGCATGATGTTTTTTCAGCAGTGTCAAATGTGACATAAACATAAAAAGCTCATTGAGCTGACCGAGCAATTGCACAGATACTTACCCGCAATGATGTGCATTTCCAGGCACAGAACCAAATTATATTCTTGCATACCGTGACACGATGAGGGGGGGGGGAGTTGTCAAGTTGTGCAGTTATATCATATCTAGCAATAAAAAAATATGTTTCAATGTTGATTGCCATTCAAAAGTGGCAATGTATTTTGCTATCATAAAATGTTGCAAGCAGTCTAGGTAACAAAACAACTTAAATCGCTTGCAGCACCTTAAATAGCCTGCATCATTTCTAAAGTGTCAGTGTGTAATTGATTAAGGCTAGAAAGACTACATATACACTGTCTTGAAAACAATGGACACTCTATAGAATCTTAAGTTCAAGGCTGAGTCTTGTAATCAGTGTGTTCACTTATTCACCCTTCTTTAAAATAAAAAAAATAAAAATAAAAATAATAATAAACCTGTTCCCCTTTTAATGGAAAAGAATGTTCACGTTCTTCACACTCTCCAAACAGCCTTCGAGGTCCACACTGAGAGAGAGAGCTCTCCAGGGAATCAGCACTTTAAATTGTGGCTTGCCACAAATGGAGAAAATCTCATTGACGGACTCTAAAAAACAGGCAAAGCACTCAATGTGCTTCGTGTTTACAACATGAAATGCCTGGGGAGAGGAAGAACTGCTGGAAGATAGACTTTTATTCTACAAAGCGCCGTTTCCCATGAGATAGCCGTCCATGCATTCAAATAGGTTGAGAAAGAGAGCAAGAGCTTTTGCACATAATGTGTTATTAAATGTGTAGGAGAGCACACTAGCAAGCCTGTGTAGGAGGTACGAAGCCTAAAAAATAGGAGCTCATTCAATTGCCTGATGTATGGTTTATAAATAAGTTGCATAGACACTCGTTAAATGGAACCACTGCCATATTTTCACTGAATGTGTGGAGAGAATGGGACCATGCATGAAGATGCACTAGACATAAATTAGCAACCCGAGAGCTAGCACACATGTGAGGTGGAGCCAATATTAGCAGGCCAACGTTTGCTGCCTAATGCAAAGCTTAATTATAAAGTTGCTCCATTTGTTCCAAGTTCCCGGCTTCCTGTTCCTTTCATTAGTCAAGTAGATGAAGGTAAATTAGTGGAACGATAAACAGGCACAAACATGCCAGTAAACATCCCGGCCTGAGCATATTTGTATGGAGTCACAGTAAGAGCAAAGCAGACAGGAGAAGTTCCATTGGAAGCCCTCCAAACAGAATTTAGTAACAATGAGGATTCTGTAAGCGCTATGATTGGGTTTGGAGCATTGGACTGTGAATTTTAAAATAAGACGTTGGCTGATCATAGTAATTTTTACAGTATATTTCATTCTTTACACATAGAGCCTGTAACACCAAGCAGCCAAACAACTTTTAAGGGTTTGGAAAGATTGTGTGTGGTTGAAATAAGGTGGTTTGGCTGGTTAGCTTCAGCAGTTAGCCTCTGTTGGTAGATGTGGTAACTACACCATTATGTAAGTAAAGAGCATGTTTCAATGTTGATGTCTATTCAAAGTTTAAATGTATTCTGGTATCATATAATATTGCAAGCAGTTTGCTTGAAGTTAACAAAATGGCTGAAATCGCTTGCAGCACCTTAAAATGCCTGCATCATTTCTAAAGAGTATGTAGATATTGTCAATATTTTAGTGTGCTCAGTGGTCTAACACCGCTTGTTTAATCAATGTAGTTTGAGCCAGTCAAATCAAAGAAAGCAGGACTCATAGAAACTAAGCATAACTCTAATTATTCCAGAATGCTACAGCAGTTCAGGTTAGTGTTTGTGGTTGATTGGTTTAGTTAGCAATTTGGTGGTAATGTAGCAGCCAATTAGCCATTGGCTTAGCATATTCTACATTTTACCATATTCTATTAGCCAGATATAGATTTCTGCATAATTGTAAATCATCCCCTTTTCCTCTGTATTGAAAATATAAATGCATAATGTTACCTGCTATATAATGCATATCTGAAATTCATATTTGTGTATATATATATATACACACTCACCTAAAGGATTATTAGGAACACCATACTAATACTGTGTTTGACCCCCTTTCGCCTTCAGAACTGCCTTAATTCTACGTGGCATTGATTCAACAAGGTGCTGAAAGCATTCTTTAGAAATGTTGGCCCATATTGATAGGATAGCATCTTGCAGTTGATGGAGATTTGTGGGATGCACATCCAGGGCTCGAAGCTCCCGTTCCACCACATCCCAAAGATGCTCTATTGGGTTGAGTTCTGGTGTTTGTGGGGGCCATTTTAGTACAGTGAACTCATTGTCATGTCTCAAGAAACCAATTTGAAATGATTCAAGCTTTGTGACATGGTGCATTATCCTGCTGGAAGTAGCCATCAGAGGATGGGTACATGGTGGCCATAAAGGGATGGACATGGTCAGAAACAATGCTCAGGTAGGCCGTGGCATTTAAACGATGCCCAATTGGCACTAAGGGGCCTAAAGTGTGCCAAGAAAACCTCCCCCACACCATTACACCACCACCACCAGCCTGCACAGTGGTAACAAGGCATGATGGATCCATGTTCTCATTCTGTTTACGCCAAATTCTGACTCTACCATCTGAATGTCTCAACAGAAATCGAGACTCATCAGACCAGGGAACATTTTTCCAGTCTTCAACTGTCCAATTTTGGTGAGCTCTTGCAAATTGTAGCCTCTTTTTCCTATTTGTAGTGGAGATGAGTGGTACCCGGTGGGGTCTTCTGCTGTTGTAGCCCATCCGCCTCAAGGTTGTGCGTGTTGTGGCTTCACAAATACTTTGCTGCATACCTCGGTTGTAACGAGTGGTTATTTCAGTCAAAGTTGCTCTTCTATCAGCTTGAATCAGTCGGCCCATTCTCCTCTGACCTCTAGCATCAACAAGGCATTTTCGCCCACAGGACTGCCGCATACTGGATGTTTTTCCCTTTTCACACCATTCTTTGTAAACCCTAGAAATGGTTGTGCGTGAAAATCCCAGTAACTGAGCAGATTGTGAAATACTCAGACCGGCCCGTCTGGCACCAACAACCATGCCACGCTCAAAATTGCTTAAATCACCTTTCTTTCCCATTCTGACATTCAGTTTGGAGTTCAGGAGATTGTCTTGACAAGGACCACACCCCTAAATGCATTGAAGCAACTGCCATGTGATTGGTTGATTAGATAATTGCATTAATGAGAAATTGAACAGGTGTTCCTAATAATCCTTTAGGTGAGTGTATATTATACCCTTATCTAGTGTATGTGTATTCTACATTGTGTGTATTGTGTACATTTGATATGTAAATTGTTGTGTAAGTATGTGTACATTTGTTATGTAAATTGTGTTGTGTAAATATGTTGTTATTGTAAAGTGGTTTATGTCTCGTCACTGTCATTACTGCAATGTTGCTCGGAACTGCACACAAGAATTTCACCTGCTGTTGCACTCGTGTACACAGTAGTGTGACAATAAAGTGATTTGATTTGATTTGATTTGATTTTGATTTGATTTTGATTTGATTTGAATATGGTGTTCATATCCATATTCATATTATATTCATATTCATATAACATCACACACCTGAACTCTATGTACCATATACCAGAAGCAGAGAAATGCAAATTGTAATGCACTTCAATGCTGTTGGATTGTGTAGCAGCACTTTTGGATCACTGGTTCAATCAGATTCAAGACCCTGTGTGCAGCCTACATTTATTTGACATAGTGCATAGACCACAATGGGATGCAGAAACTATTAAATACACATACCAAATATGTGTCCTCACATGCATTAGGATAAATCATTTCATTAATGCTTTACAATAAGTTTCCATTTGTTAACGTTAGTTAAGCAGGGTGGTCTGTTTGAATTCCTCTTGTGTTGAGTGGTCAGGAGAAAATGATCCGGTATTGGTCCTCGTCAGCGAAAAGACACGTCTCTGCTTTGTTCCTCGGGTCCGTTGATGGAGAGAAATGCATGCGATAGTCAACGTTGATAGAAAACAAGGGAGAAGGGAAGCTGGTCACAATTCCGTTTTCAAAATAAATTCACTGCTGTCTTGCAGTTAAAATTAATGAACCGGTTGTAATAAGTATACTACAAGACTGGAACAAAGCTAAGTTAATCTTACTCTACCGTGGCCAAATGGTGAGGTTAGAAAAACGTGGTCTCTTGGTTCTTTGTCCAAAATTGAGGGAAAACTCCTTCAAAATGTACAAATGTACATTTAACAGCCAGTTGGAGCTTAGCACAGAGAGTGAGCTACATCTGTCCATGGGTTTTATTGAAAAAATAATCTCATTGGTCATATATATATATATACAGTATATATATATATATATATATATATATATATATATATATATATATATATATATATATATATATATATATATATATATATATATATATAATAAATGGGCCAATATAAATGTTCCCAAATTGCTAATATTAAGCACTAGTCATGATACATTGTCAATGCATTATGTTTTATTCTAAAAAAGACTTCCAGCACATCTACAACAGGGTTTCTCGAATGTTTTTGAACCAAGGACCTCATTCATTATATCCCACTGTTAACGGACAGCCCATTTATATTGTATTGTTTTTGCTGATTTGATTTCATTAGCATTAAATGATAGCCAATTTATTCAATCTAAAAATAAACATTTGATACAAATTTTTTATGTGTAATTTTAGACAATCTGTTTCTGGAAAAAGCCATATTTGTGTGTTTGATAACATGTTTATAGGAAATTCATAATATTAAATTAAATGTATACTTCCTACGGTTAAATTAATTTAATTATTTTAATTCATAAAATTTGAATTGCAATTCCACCCTGTTTGTTTCCTCAATTCAAATTCAGGAAGTGAAATGGAATTTATAAGGCAAAATTAATTTGAATGGCACACAACCCTAGGAGTCCACCTAACAGAAAACACAGTGTGCAACTCAAACAGAAATGCAGTTAGATATGCATTCCTAGTCTATATATTGGCAGTGTTCTTTTCTACACTGTGGCCCCTACAGTACATAAACTCAGCAAAAAAAGAAATGTCCTCTCAATTTCATTTTTTTATTTCCAGCAAACTTAACATGGGTAAATATTAGGGCTGTCATTAACTCGTTAATTCAGTGCGATTAATTTTACAAAAAATAACGCGTTAAAAATATTTACGCAATTAATCGCACTGCCCCCGGACCATAATAAGGAAGATTCCTGAGAAATGCAAGCTTGTAGTACCACCTGTTTACTCCAGAGGGCAGTAATTGAAATTTCAGCTGTGTGGTGTTGCACAGTTTATACAGTGAAGAAAACAACCCACAACACAGACATGTATAAAGTTCTTGCGCTCAAAACACTTGAAGGAGCGCAAATGCGATCTAAGGGATCTCAAGATGTGTTTAAAGTTTGAGTATTAAACTATATTTAACTTGACACAGTGACCTAAACATTTTATGTTTATGACGCAACGCACAATACATTGTATTCTAAAGCTGCTTTTTATATTGTCTTATTAATGATTAACTCTTCTGCCACAAGAATGTAATGCATTTTAATTATCTGAATATTTTATATATATATATATATATATATATATATATATATATATATATATATATATATATATATATATATATATATAATATTTAAAGTTAACTACTGTATGTATAATTATTTTATCATTATATATTGAATTATTGTTATATGAGGGGCTTTCCAGCAAATATTTTTAGAAGCGATTAATCGTGATTAATCAGTACACCATGTAATTAATTCGATTAAAAATTGGAATCTATTGACAGCCCTAGTAAATATTTGTATGAACATAAAAATTTTAAACAACTGAGACATAAAATGAACAAGTTTCACAGACACGTGACAAATAGAAATGGAATAAGTCCCAGAAAAAAGGGGGGGTCAATATCAAAAGTGACAGTCAGCATATGGTGTGGCCACCAGCTGTGTTAAGTACGGCAGTGCATCTCGTCCTCATGGACTGCACCAGATTTGCCAGTTCTTGCTGTGAGTTGTTACCCATCTCTTGCACCAAGGCATTTCCAAGTTCCAAGACATTTCTGGGTGGAATGCACTAGCCCTCACCCTCCGATCCAACAGGTTCCAGACGTGTTCAATGGGGTTGAGATCCAGTCTCTTCGCTGGCCATGGCAGAACACTGACATTCCTGTCTTGCAGGAAATCAAGCACAGAATGAGCAGGGTGGCTGGTGACATTATCATGCTGGAGGGTAGTCAGGATGAGCCTGCAGGAAGGGTATCAAATGAGGGATGAGGATTTCTTCCCTGTAATGCACAGTATTGAGATTGCCTGCAATGACAACAAACACACCCCCCAGCCATGACGGAGCCTCCTCCCAATCAATCCTGCTTCAGAATACAGGTCTCGGTGTAATGTTCATTCCTTCGACGATAAACATGTGTCCACTCATCACCCCTGGTGAGACAAAACCACGACTCGTCAGTGAAGAGGACTTTTCACCAGTCCTTTCTGGATCAAATGAAGGTGGGTTTGTGTCCATAGGCGACATTGTTGCCGGTGATGTCTGGTAAGGACCTGCCTTACAAAAGGTTTATGCGACCTCAGTCCTGCCTCTCTCTGCCTGTTGCGGACAGTCTGAACACTGATGGAGGGATTGTGCTTTCCTGGTGTAACTCGGACAGTTGTTGTGGCCATAATGTATCTTTTCCGCAGTTGTGATGTTTGGATGTGCCGATCCTGTGTATGTGTTGTGATCCTGTGATTCTGGTGTTTTTCAGAGTCAGTAGAAAAGTCTCTTTATTGTCCTAAGTTATTTTAACTGTGACCATCTGTAAACTGTTAGTGTCTTAATGACCGTTCCACAGGTACATGTGCATTAATTGTTTATGGTTCATTGAACAACATTGTTTAACTCTTTCCAATAAAGATCTGTAGAGAGAGAGAGAATTATGGGCAGCTGCCCTGTATGTGTTTGTGTATATCTTTAATTAAATATTATTTATATTGTTAAGCCGGTTCTCACCACCTCCTTTCCCTTTAACCCCCTTACACTGGTGCCGAAACCTGTGAGGGAGGAGGGATGCCCGTCATAGAGTCCTCGACACTGCCATCTACCCAGGGGAGTGCCGCTGCCATCAACCGGGGGACGGAGTACCCCGACCGCCCGGACACAGGGAATGTCCGCTGTCCACGTGGCGAGGAGGGATGGGACTCCCCGACGGCCTGGAGCAATGGAGTGACGACAGTTTGAGAGAGAGAATTACTGCTTCCCTGTATGTGTTTGTGTATGTAAAATAAATATTAAATATTATTTATATTGTTAAGCCGGTTCTCGCCACCTCCTTTCCCTTTAACCCCCTTACAATATGCCTAAGATTTTCCTAAATTCCAGTAAATATTTCAGAGTACTTCAGTTAAAAGTTTCAAACTAGAGCTTTAGAACTTATCACCTTAGCTTTAGGCATATCATTGCAACATTGTGGGACTTACTGTACTCAAACCTAGATTTTTTTTTTTACATTAATAGTATATTTTATAAATCGTATACATTTTATCCAGTTATTATTCATATCAACTGTTTATTTCAAGGGAAATCTTCACATTTCACACCCTTCGCTGTTTTCCCTTATCATTTACTGGCTATAAAAAAATCAGTAAAGGAACACATAGGGATAGATCTTGTAACACAAAATTCTGTGACAGATGCAGCAAAGAATAGATGCCAAATGGATTACAAAAGTTTTGTAATCAAGATTCACAAGCAGGACTAACAATGACCTCTGAGATGACTTTTGTTTAAATGTCTTGTAAACTAATAAGTAAACATTTGTGTTCTTTCAATTCTGAATCGCTTTCAAAGAATATCTCCTGTGTCACAATTTCTGTCCCTTTAGAGATGTGCAATACATTTTGTATACTCTTGGCAAGTCAACAAAGCCAATGCAGTAACTTCCATATTCCAGCTTGCCGTAGCTTGCACTTTGCTTAACCGTCAACCTCTATAACTGTTTCCATACATCAAAACTGTCCATTTGACATGTTTATGTACACAATTTATGCTAATTTAATCTTTCATTCCACAGAAAACCAAACTATGTGTATATCCTCAAAGAACGCAATCACAATTTATAGCTTGGATCAGCTGGACTAGCTACTCCTGCTATAGAAAACAGACTATGAAATGCTACTGTTTAATGACCTAGTGTGCTCAGCATGGGACATTTTATTCTCCCTGAATTTAACAGCTCATTTTTATGCTACATGTATTTTAGTAGGCCTTATTTAATATCTTCCTTTGTGATGGTAATATCTGCTGTGCTTCTTGGCTGAATCCAAGTTGCCAACATTTTTATTACATTTTTGTCTGTTCTTGAGTCTCTTTAGTTAGTATTTGATCTGACTGATCAAAAATAGATGGTCAGGTACATATCTGGCAGAGTCACTGTGGACAGATGGCAAGAGACATTAATTCAGATTTGTATTTATTTCATGTCTTTAAGAGGCAGACTGTTGCTTGAGGTGATAACATTTTGATAAGTGTGTGAGTGTGATGTTTGCCGAGTATGTAGGCGTAAGAGTTTAGCTGTGTGTTGTTGGCATACAGAGGCAGTTTTACATTTTGAGTGCTGTTTGTCTGTCACTTCCGATGTCCCTGCAATTCATCAGCCTCTCACATCTGCTCACTGTCATCTAGAAATTCATCACAAAAACACATGCATACACAGTCTCACAAAATCCCACTATTAAAATGCTCTTACACACTTGTATTACATCTACATGCACAATTACACAGATTTGCTGTGTTCCAAAACCTAGTAAGCTGCCTATGGAAACAGCATTGAAAAAATTAATAGAATATGGGTAAAACTAGGGTGACCATACGTCCTCTTTTTTCCGGACATGTCCTCTTTTTCGGACCTTAAAAAAAGCGTCCGGCCGGGATTTCTAAATTTGCGATTTGACTTTAGTTGCATTATGATGTGCATCTTGTCTAATACTTCATTGTGTGTGCACACATATTTGCATTGCTTTAACCCCTCTTTGTAAGTCCTGCCTTCTCGCACACCAATTTGTCGATTATAAGAGTCTTGCAGCAACTATTGGCCAAATTCCTGCATATCAATCTCTCCGCAAATGTACGAAGCACTGTTTTGTTCAGCATCAAACAGTTGATTGACAGTAGCAGCAAATGACAGCTGAGTTGAAACAATGCCCAAACGAAAGTGCAAATTTACAGAAGTTTCGCACAAAAAATTCCCATGCTTTCGTCCAGGTCCAGATCTGTGGGAAGCAGAATGTCTGACATGTAAAGCTGGCATTTATGTGTCAGTTGCTAATAAAGGTGCAAGTGATTTAGAAGCACACATTAGTTCTGCGAAGCATAAAGGGTCAGCAAAAGGTGAAAGTTCATCAGGTAAATTAACAGACTACTTTTTGCGACCAGGTAAAGTTATCGCATTGCTTCATTGTCCATGGCCTTTCAAAATAATAGTAAAATCAAGGTACACTCATGGCATCAAATATTTTATTTTAGGACATGGACATTCAAAAGAATGTTGGACATTTTTATTTATTTATTTATTTATATGTATGTTATGCTAATAGAGTGTCTTTTTCACTGTATTAAAGTTTGCATTCATAGTAACACTCTTTTGAATGCTATTAAGGTGTCCTCTTTTTGGAAAACCAGAATATGGTCACCCTAGCAAAACAAGGTATGTTGATATACCTTGCGCCTAATGCTGCATCTCATGCATTCTTTGTGGAGAAGGCAATCAGAGAATGAACTGCAACAAGCTTAAAAAATCCATCCAAGTTGGAGGAAGAGGCAAGTTTTTGCATGGTGTTTTATGCTTAAACGAATCAGTGATTTTGAACAACTCTTTTAAGTAAACAAATTGCTCTAATTCATTTCCATTGTTTTGGTGGCAAACCACTCTGCACTTTTTTTTTACCAATCTGTTGAGTCAATGATTGAAAGACTCAATCTTAACATAAAAAACACTGTTATGCCACCTGTTATGATTCTTAATGTTATGACAGAGAGACTTGATATTAGTTCAGCTTATTTATTTAGCATGCACACATTCAACTGATGCACTGCTGAACTGTCCAGGTAGCAACAGAGAACACCAGAACCAGAATTGCATGTAATCAGGCAAAACATCACATCTTCCCCTCTTTAAAAGCTAAATAACTTTCCTTAGAAATTAAATTTCTCTCATGCAAAGAATAACACATTTTCACAACAATAATAAAAAAAATCTCTCTCTATATTTTTTTTTACAAACAATATTTTTTTCTCACTCTCTTTTTTCCAGTCTCTAAACCATTAAGTAATTCTCAATAAGCCTTTCAGGAGGCCTAACAGAATGTTTTGGTCTGGAATACTTTCCAGGGAAAACAGTAATCTTTTTTGTCATATCTGAGTCTGTATAGTCATCTGAACTCTCATCTGCTTTTGCTTTATTGGAAGCATTAGAGATCCTTGGATCATGTGGTTTCAGATCAGGTTCTTGAACTGTGACTTGCGGTCTCAAGTCCACACAGTTTCTTCTCAGGGTTGTACCATTCTCTGTTTGGGTCTCGTATGAACATGGAACCAGTTCTCTTTTCACACAACCCTGTTGAGCCCATGTGCATGATTTAAAATTCAAACTGTATCTCCCAGCTTGAGTTTTAGCAGATTTTTCATTTTCTTCCATTTTCATTTTTGTGTTTCTTTATGATTTTGTTTTGCAGCTTTGATTTTGTTTGCTTTTGCTGGTGTCAGCAAATCCTGATGGATATGTAGGTTAGTACATATCCTTCGACCCATCAACATTTGGGCTGGGGACAAACCATTTTGCAGTTGAGCACTCCTATAATCACAAAACTTTTGTGGATGTCTTCTTTTCCATCATGATTTATTTTCATGAGAGCCTTCATGATCTTTACAGAACTTTCTGCTAGCCCATTGGACCTTGGGTAATTTGGACTCAACGTGGTATATTGAAATCCCCACTCTCTCGCAAATAAACTGAACATTCTGCTTGAGAATTGAGGTCCGTTGTCAGAAAACACCTTGCAGGGGACTCAATAATGGAGAAATAATCAGTAACTGCAATGTGGCTCTTACCATTGCAGTTGAAAAGGTCCACTCCAACCTTTTTATACGGGCAATCAGGCACTGGATGAAGCATAAGCGGCTCTGCTTGCTGCTTAGACCTGTATGTGAGACATATTTCACATGATGCTGTATTCTTACTGACGTCATTGTTAATTCTTGGCTAATACATCACCACACGTGCTCTGCATTTGCATTTCTCCTCTCCTAAATGACCCTCATGAATTTTCAGTAGCATATCTTAACACATTGATGCTGTAATTACAAATTTGTTTCCTTTGGAAACAATGTACTGAAACTACTACAAACTACTGAAAGTTCAGCTTGTCATGTCCAGTAGTCTTGTTCTTGTTTTGAACAATCACTTTTATTCTCTGGCCAGCCTTTCCATATGATCTCTTTCAGTTCCTTCATTGTTCCATCAATCTCAGTTGCTTTTCTCATCTGCTCTGTTCTCTCTATGTACACAGGCAATGAAGCTACGATCATGTAAACATACGCTGGTATGTCTGCACTTTTCTCATCATCGGATCTTTCATGCTTGTCAACATCTCTTGAAAGTGTATCTGCTGCAAACATAAATTATCCTGGTGTGGAGATCATTTTGAAATCATATTATTGGAGTCTGATGAGCATGCAATGGATTCTCAAGGGACAATCATTTAAGGCCTTGGACATTATTGGCTTGTGATCTATTTCCACTTCAAAAGTTGTCCATATACTTACTGATGGAATATTTCACAGGCATATGTGCAAGCCAAATGTTCCTTTTCAATTTGTGCATAGTTGGATTCCGCACTTGTCAAAGCTTGTGAAGCATAAGCTACTGGCTGCCAACTCCCATCGTGTTGCTGTTACATCACAGCACCTACACCATATTGTGAGGCATCTGCTGAAATCCTAGTGCTCTTTTGTGGATCATAATACCTGAGGACTGGCTCCTCTGTGATGATGCGCTTCAGATTTTTAAAGCATGCCACTTGCTCATGAGACCACATCCATTCATTCTTTTGCTCCAGGAGACTTCTGAGTGGAGCTGAACACATCGACATTTGGGGAATGAATTTGGACAGGTAAGTAACCATTCCAAGGAATCTTCTCACCTCCTCTTTGGTTTGATGTTGTTCCATGTTGACTATGGCTGAGGTTTTTCTACGGTCTGGTTTAACGCCTTCCTCCACAAGAACATATTTCACAAAAGTTAGGCTCTTGACAGCAAACTCACACTTCTCTCTGTTCAAATTCAGGTTGTAATATCTCGTTAGCTCCAGGACCTGTCTCAATCATGCATCATGTTCTTGATCCTTTGACCCCCATACAATTATATCATCCATAATAGTCTCTATACCTGGTAAGTGCTAAAAGATCATGTGGTTCCCTTTTCAAAAAGCTTCACTATGATGCTGCGCTTTGCTAAGCGCTATGGGAACGATCCTAGTTGTGACCGAGCTGTGAATATGTGTGTAACATGTCAATGAACATTGACCGGAATTTATAGCCTCGGCTGATGTAGTCATTAGACGCACCTGTGTCCAGGCTATAAATGGATGCGTCACTAGGTGTTGTCAGATCCTCTTTTTTCAGAGCGATTCTGTGTGTGTGTGTTTTACAAACCCTGTCAAAACTTTCTTTCCTCTGCTAGGAATTAGAATTTGTGAGGCAGTGTGCAGTGAACCTTTTCTCCTTTCTCTTCTGTCTAGAAAATATATATATTTTTAAAAGAAAGAGAGAATGACTGAAAGCCATAAACAATGCATGTTCCCCTGTTCTCGATCTATAGCTCAGGGTTCCTATGCAGTTTGGAAAAGTATGGAAAAGTATGGAATTTGATTTGACTAATTTCCAGGTCTGGAAAAGTATGGAAAAAAATAAATCAGAGTATGGAAAAATATTTATGTTTCCAGACTATTGTACCTATTTCGTTTTCTAAATATAAAATTCAGAATTTCTAAATGTATATAATAAATATATGCAATCGTCTTTTTCATGGCGTTTGGATTAGGCTGCCAGCGCTGCCAAAAGATTGCTTTACACTTGATCTGCGGAGTCTAGGACTGCAGTGATTGGTTGTTACGTTGTTAGGCAGCAGTTGCCATCACAGCGCCCCTAACTCAAACTGAGTTTGACTAAACACCTGGAACTTTGTCCTTGATTTTTACATTGGAGTGTGGACTTCATGGTAAACGAAATGGGAAAATGCAAGTTTTCCGAGGGCTGGCTTGCCAATCCTAAATATAAAGCCTGGTTAGCCAAAGACTTAAAATTTACAAAGAAAGCTATTTGCAAACTTTGTGTCAAATCATTTGACATCTCCAACATGGGGGAGGCGGCAATTGTAAGCCATATGCTAGGCCAAAAGCATCGTCGTCTGGTCACAGCATCCACCACACAAAGTCTCACTACGTTTATGGCCCAGACCAAGGTGGGACCAAGACCGACCACACCAAGTCACGAAGCCAGTAATGTACCGATTGATCAAAGGTGAGAATTTAAACTAGTCAGTCTAACATTATCCTTTAATTACTACTTAACCGTTAGCAGGAAGTCTAGAAAGCTGACGATCTAAAGCTAACGTCAGCTTAATAATTCAGTACTACACCAAGATAATTATGTGAATATAGTGTTGGTGAGAAGATAAAGGCCATTGCTAGTGGGAATATGAAGTATTTGGAGCTGCAGCACAGTAGCCACATCGGTCTGGTTATATTTTATAGTCTATCAGTGTTATAAATTAAAGTTGTGTATTTCCATTTCGCAAAACTTAGATATTTAGTATCCGGGCCGTTGAATGAGCACGCGCATCCGCGTCACACAATCAAATAAGCAAAAGATCGAGGGAGCACGCGATCATTAAGATTAGATTGTGTTTTGTTGTTAAGTTATCTATTATGACGAGGGAATTAATTCAATATGCGTGTAACGTTATTCATATTACACAAGTTTGTCTTTTTCCCGAAACAGTTGTATTTTGACCTTCGTTAAATGAACGAGTGCGCGCCTCCGCGTCACTCAAACCAGCAACAGATAAGGGAGCGCATGACATGATCATTTAAATTCAACTTCAAACCAGGATTATAGTATCAATCCGATGTGTCAGAGGTGAATATATGGAGGTTATAACGCGTTTTAGCTTGCTTATCATTCAAGCATTTTGTCAGTTTGAGAGAACCAATGCATGTTGTAAACGTGAGTGGATCTGTAGAGAGAATAACTATTTACAGGTGACTGTACGACAGTAAACTATTAAATCTAACGTTAATCCTGAAAAAAATAATTCTATAATGTGGTTGAATACTTGGAGGACTTTGATGGACAACAACAATGTCTAACGAGGCTTTCTAATAAATGAATAAATAACTGTATAGTGTAGCAAACATTATTATACTGGAGTGCGTATCTTTTCATTGTTTAAAAAAGTGACATCTTTTAACTACATTAACAATTTAGGACTATAAAAAATCAAATTACATACAGTTGAATACAGTTACACTGCAATTTCACAAATAATGTTATGTGTTTAATAGTTTAAATATAATATATTTAGAATACAGAAATATGAAATGTCAGAAAAAAATACTTTTAAATATGAAACTAAAACCTCCATTAAAATGATTTGTTCATACCGGCTAATTCATTCATGGATGAAGCAAGTGACTACTGTTGTTATGAATAGGTTGTGGAGTGCAATAAGTCAGGAGACAAGAGACGGAGATGCGTTGAGGCAGCTTTAGCCTACTCTCCACTTCAATATATCTATCACACTGTACAGCGAGTGAGATCAAAACAACGTTAACCCGGAACCCTTATAACATAACCTCTCCCTTAAATGTACAGTCCCTTGGTGAATGTCTTTCAGTCTTACTTGTGGGTAACCACAAGGTCATTGAATCATTGACTGACCCAATTTGTTAAATGCAGATTCACTTAACTAAACACTGTGTTGCTTGTAGATGTAGTTGTTCTACTGAGCAAAAGTTATTTATTGATTATATTGTGTTATAAATATAAAAAAAAACAAGTCTCAGCCTCAGATGTCACGCCCACAGACCATTGGCTGAACGTCTGATGCATAAGGCACACAGAATCGGAAACACTATGGGAGTTTCAAAGTTGTAATCTGACATCATCGGTTCGTCATCGAATTTCCTGGTCACATTTGTTAACAGTCTGCCTGGAAGCTGTAAACAAGCTGCTGTGACGCCAAACCCCCTCATGGAAGAAGAACATTATGTTTGTAACAATGAGCGCTTATCGGGATAATCTATACACTGGATTTTCAAAAGTATGTGACGTTCATGGCATAGACTCTTGACGATTAAAGACCACATTCTTGATTAAATGATTTAATGGATGCACAGTAGTCTGTAATTGTAGGGACATCGACTTTATATTTTCACGCCTTTAACATGACGCTGAACAAAACAAACTCTGATTGGCTGCTTTGAAAGCTGCAATAGCGCTCCGTCAGTCTGAAGGGCTAGCTACGTGTGACTACTGTACATGCATGGGGTCTATTTGTGCACATGCCTGATCAGAGGATAAATCAGTTAGCAAAATAATAATTAGTTTCACCCCTGTTCTCTACCAAATGTGCTGAAACTGTTTTTATTGTAGTGTCACCGCTGCAACTTCATCCGGTAGTTCAATGAGGACCTTTGTGAGTGGGCCAGAGGTTCTGTCTGCTGAAGTGTACTGGGCACTTGATGTCATGGAAAAGCATGGTTCCTTCAACAGCTGTACTGGGAAGGGTGACCTTTTTCGTCTTATGTTTCCAGACAGCAACATTGCTTCTAAGTTCACATGCGGGGAGGACAAAGCAGCTTACTTGAAAACATTTGGAATTGCACCACATTTCTCATCACTACTTTTGTCAAAAGTGAAATGTGCTAGTGACTATGTTTTACTTTTTGATGAGAGTTTGAACCGCCCCCTCCAGTCAAAACAGTTAGATGTACACATACGCTTTTGGGATGGAGACCATGTTAGGACAAGGTTCTTTGACTCTCACTTTCTCGGCCATGCATGTGCTGATGACCTGTACAAACCATTACGCACCAACTGCAACACTGTTGGGATTCATGGCATATTGCAGCTATCAATGGATGGACCGAATGTGAACTTGAAGCTGTTTGACGCTTTCCAGGGATTTGGAAGAGGAGACTGGCTCCAAACTCCTCTACATAGGGAGTTGTGAGCTGCATGTGATGCACAGTGCATTTAAAGCTGGTAGCAATACAACCGCTTGGGACATTGAGCACACTCTAAGTTGCCTTTATTGGCTTTTTAAGGACTCCCCAGCCAGGCGTGATGATTACAGCAAAGTAACAGGTTCAACTGTTTTCCCTCTTAGGTACTGTCAACATAGATGGCTTGAAAATGTCACCGTGTTAGAAAGAGCCATTACAATATGGCCACAGATCCAGACGTATGTTGCTAATGTTAAGGCCTCTAAGATACCACATCCAAAAAACAAGTCTTTTGAGTTTGTTGAGAAGGCATGCACTGACCCCATGTTTTTGGTAAAAGCCAACATCTTCCTCTCAGTTGCGCAAGAATGCCAGCCTTTTCTAATAAAGTATCAAACTGACAAGCCCATGCTACCTTTCCTGGCAGATGATCTTTTTACTACATTGATGCACTTTCTCCAGAGATTTGTCAAAGATGATGTACTTAAGAGGATGAAGACTGCAGTGAAGCTCTTCTCAGAAGACTTCAAAGATCGTTCAAATCACAAAGATGCCTCCCTTATCAACATAGGATTTGTTGCAGACAAACAACTTTCAGAGCTGAGGGTGAGGAAGAAGGTTTCTGAGCTAGATGTCCTCACAGTTAGAAAAGAGACCAAGGAGTTTCTTGTCACAGCTGTGACAAAGCTGCTAGAGAAATGCCCTCTGAAGTACACACTGGTTAGAAACTTGGCATGGCTGGATCCACAGAAAATAAAAGAGAAGTCTGGCCTTTGTGAGAAACAACTGAGGCTGTGCCTGCAGATCATCTCCAGTGCTGGGAAAGTCAGAGAAAACAAGTGTGACACAATCCTCAACCAGTTCAGAGACTTTGCTGTGGTCTGCAAAATGAGTGAAGATGCCTCAGAGTGGCCCACAGGTGCCCACTCCAGACTGGACACCTTCTTTCATGCACAGCTGGCAAAAAAGCATGAATTCAATGATCTGTGGGAAATCGTCCAAAAGGTTCTCCTGCTGTCCCATGGTCAGGCTTCTGTGGAAAGAGGGTTCTCTGTTAATAAGAACATTACTGTTGCAAACATGAAGGAGAGAACCTTGATTGCCCAGAGGGTAATAGTAGACCACCTGCACCATGTGGGCGGGGTAGCTAATGTAGGGATGACCAAAGAACTACTACAGTCTGCTGGCTGTGCAAGAAAGAGATACCATACATACCTTGATGAGGAAAACAAAAAGAGGGAGCACACACAACAAACAAAGAAACGGCAAGCATTAAAGGATGAGGTGGACCAAATGAAGATGAAGAGAAGAAAGCTTCACAACAACATAAATGCACTTCTGACATCCGCAGATGAACTTCCAATTGAAGCAGAAGCCAGTGACAATATCTCTGTGCTTGCAAAATCAAATGCCCTTAGGAAAAACTTGTAGCCTAGCTATGGCAGTAAAGCCGAGACCTGTGTGTTCTTTCCTTTTCACAGTTCAACAGTGGTTAACACAGCACTTTGTAGTTTGAGAAAGCAAGTTGGGTTTGAGGATAAAACAGAGTCAATGGCGGAGTTCTTAAAGGGATAGGTCACCCCAAAATGAAAATTCGTCATCATTTATTCACCCCCATGTCTTTCAAAACCATAAGACTTTCTTATATTAACACAAATTAATTTCAGTCCCTTATTAAATATCTTCATGTGTGTTTCCAAGATAAACAAAAGTCTTGACATGAGACTTCTTGACAAAGAATGACATGAGGGTAAATAAATGATGATAGAAATTAAATTTTGGGGTAAATTAACCCTTTAAATTTTTTGTGACTGATTTAGCATTTTGTTCGTTAAGTTCACAAACTACATTATTTTAATGTAGGATTTGTAAATATTTTATTTATTATTAGCCTATAGGTTAAACAGTCTTTACAAGTTTGCTGTACCTAACAGCCAATTAAGCATTGTCAATTGACTTTAGCTCTATTTTCAAATTTTCTGGTTAATTGTACATGAACATCCCTTCTGTTTCTGTAGGGGTTTACAGTTATTTAAATGTACAAAATTAAAAAAATGAATAACATTGCACTTTTTTAGCATTGCAGTTTTAATAAAATGCTGTGCTTTGAACTTGACTGTGTTAATTGAGTTGTACGAGCAACAGTAGCTACAATTTTTCCACATGGTGGACTTTTCCTATCCTAATAAAAGGCAAAAACGCCAATAATAAATCTTTAGAATGTAACATACTTGTTAGCAGTTGAATTTTAAAACAATTTATCAGAACAAGTTAAATATGGTCGGAAAAATCTGTAGGGAGGTCTGGAAATTTGAGTATGGAAAAGTATGGAATTTTGAAATGGAAATTGTGTAGAAACCCTGCTGAAGAGGACACGCATCAGTTTTGCTCTGTTTGTTTGGGTGAAGAGCACGCTGCTCTCGCGTTGCAGCAGTGCGGGTGCGAGCACTGTGATTTGCTTTCAGGCAAAGTGCTTTGCGCTCGCCTCGCTTGCTTCCGGGAGTCAGAACCCACACTTCATTTGTGGGGCTCTCGTATGGATCTGGCTGAGGAGCGAGAGACGGGTTCATCCCTTTTGCTCGCTCTCTCCCCAGATCCAGCTGATCCTCGTAAGCCTGAAGCGCGCCTCAGCGCCTATTTGGTTCACGAGGACAATAAACCTCTGTAAATCCCGCGCATAATAATAAAGTGGCTGTGGAATTAAGAGACAAATGTGAGCATTGCGATCTGCTTTCGGGCAAAATGCTTTGCGCTCGCCTTGCTTACTTCCGGGAGTTAGCGTCCACATTTCATTCGTGGGGCTCTCGCATGGATCTGGCTGAGGAGCGAGAGACAGGTTCGTCCCTTTCCCTCGCTCTCTCCCCAGACCCAGCTGGTCCTTCCCGTGATCTCGAAGTGCGCTTCGGTGCCTCTTCGGTTCACGAGGGGGGCGGGGCGCTGAACCTCTGTACATTTCATGCACAATAATAAAGCGGCTGAGAAAATACTCGAGGTGATTACGCGGTCTGTGGCCAGACTACAGCTAGACTGGCCACGCGAACAAGAGACCCTCCCCCAAACGCTCCAAACTAGAAGACAAATTTCTGTCTGGTGGCCAAAATAATTAAATAAATAAAAGAGGGAATGGAACTCTATATCGGTCCCTTCCTTTCTTCTATGACCTCCATAACAAGTATTTTCTTTATGGAGGAAATGTGTACTTCCCGTGTCTTCGTGCCCTCGACGTTGGTGTATTCAACTATTGTGGGTGCTGAAGCTCGGGGGTTTTCGGTGATGTCGCCGGTAGACGAAACACCTGCGGGTTTTCTCTCGCCTGGCTCGGCATCATCGCTAAAGAGACCTACTCTCCCCACAAAGCTGTGCAGGACCACATCCAAGCTTGTGGGGAAAGCTTATCAGGCAGCAGGTCAGGCTGGTGTTGCCCTGCACACTATGGCAGTGTTACAAGCGCACTAGGCTAAATCTGTTGAAGGACCTGAGTGTGGGCACCTCACTTCTAGACGGGAGGATCTAAAACAAAATGTGGCAAATCATGCTCCCCCTCGTAAAGACTGAGGTCCAGTTCGTCACCCTCAGCAGCCCCCAAAGCAAGACCTCAGGGCCGTGATTTCTAAGAAAAAGAAACCCTGACGGTCTTGTACCCAGCCTTGTGGGGGTAGTTCCCCTCGGGATGGGGCGCGTGTATCATCCACTTCGGCCCTCCCGATACCCTCACGAAACCTCTTCACTCCCGCTGCCTTTGGTGTTTCGGGTGATAGAGGCTTCCAACCAAGAGTTGGGTGTACCGTTGCTTCCTGCCTTGATCCAGGACATGGAACACTCAACATCCCCTCAACAGGAAGTGTCAGAAATAATACCCATCTCAGAGAACCTGGCAGCGTGGAAACTTCTGCCAGGTATTTCTATGTGGGTTCTAGAAACAGTAGAAAGAGGCTACAGAATTCAATTTGCTCGCCGTCCTCCGCGTTTCAACTGCGTGGTTCCCACGACAGGCATGTCTACTGTGGAAATAACTGCAAAATCTCTTCAAAGGGGCCATAGAATATGTTCCCCTTCCAGAGAAAGAGTCAGGCTATTAAAGCAGATACTTCCTGATTTCCAAGAAGGGTGGGGGGTGCGTCCGATTCTAGATCTTCGAGGCTTGAACCGCTTAGTCAGGGTGTTCACGTCCTAGATGCTGACTATCAAGACGATTGTGTCACAAGCCCAACATCACGTTTGGATGGTCACCATCGATTTCATGGACGCATATTTTCATATAGAGCCACAACACAGGAAGTTCCTGAGGTTCGCTTTCGGGGGCTAAGCCTTCCAGTATCGGGTTCTTCCATTTGGCCTAGCCCTATTAACCCACACATTCAGGAAATGCATGGATGCAGCACTGGCTCCTCTGCGACTCCAGGGCATCCACATTCTGAATTATATAGACGACTGACTGATCCTAGTGCAGTTCCAAGAACTGGCAGTTCAGCACAGGGATATCGACTTGACGCATCTGGGGGTTATATGGAATTCGGTCACGATGCAGGTACAATAGTCTCCCGCACGAATCGTTTCCATTCAGAACACCCCGAGCAAGGTCAGGCTAGGTCAAGGTTGCACTGCTCGTCAGTATCATTGAATACTAGGTCTCATGGCGTTGGTGTCCACGGTGATCCCTTCGGACCTTCTGCACATGAGACCGCTTCAGCTGTGGCTAGGGGGTTTTATCCGAGGGCCGGTCCCCTAAGGCAAATAAGGGTTATGCGCCACGTGCTTCGTTCCCTTTCTATGTGGTTCAGACCCCAGTTTTTACCTTGGGTCCCACTCTAGGTGCATCTTGTCGTCGCAGGCTGCTAACGACAGACGCCTCCCTGACGGGCTGGGTAGCGGCCTTAAGTGGTCGTCCGGCTTAAAGGGATAGGAGGGTTGTCAGTTCGGTTGTCACAGTAACTGTCTCGAGCTGATGGCCGTATTTCTGGCCGTGAAATACTTCCTCCTGAGGCTGCCATGTCTTGGTGCGGGTGGGCAATACAGCGGTAGCCTCTTACGTAAACCATCGGGGGGATCCATGTTCACGTCAGCTGTATTTCTGGCACGTTGGATCCTCCTTGGGGCCCAGGGCAGCTCCTGTCACTCAGGACAGTTTCGT
The DNA here is from genome assembly GCA_032164185.1 of Moxostoma hubbsi. Classification (NCBI taxonomy): domain Eukaryota; kingdom Metazoa; phylum Chordata; class Actinopteri; order Cypriniformes; family Catostomidae; genus Moxostoma; species Moxostoma hubbsi. Next base: position 26,314,610 of record JAVLUX010000016.1, on the reverse strand, counting down.
CCCTGGATGCCCGTGTGTGTGGGAGCAGATTTACTCTGAGGTAGTGAACAAATCTGAGTGAGATTTCACAGGGCAGAAGAGGACCTCTTCGCCTCTATGATAGTGCAATGTCTCCTCTACTTCTCCCTAAGTCACCCAGCCCCCTTGTGTCTGGACTTAAAGGCACATACATGACCCTGAATGTGTCTGTATGCGTTTTTTGTCCCCTGGTTTTTCTGCTCCCGTGAGTCTTGGCAAGGTTCGCCAGCAAGGGTCTTGCCTCCTACTAATGGCGCTGCGCTGGCCGAACAGGATATGTTTCTCGAATACCTCTCCTCGACGGCTCACCTTGGGCGATTCCGAACAGGGAGGACCTTCTCATCCCTGGCCCGAATTGTGAAACCTTTCATGCTTGGGCTCTAATGGTACCAACTGAGGTTCACAGGGCTTTCTCTTGAGGTTATCAAGACCATTTCAAGTGCTAGGGCTCCCTCCACTTGGAACCGATCGGGGTAGATTTTACTCCGCTGCGGTTTGTCATGCCTTGGTGGGCAGGGTGCCCCCTAAGAGGCATCCTTGCTAGGACCTCTTCATAGGGTAAGACCCCCTTTTTAGACCTCTAGAGTCAGCATTTGGTAGACTTCTGACTCTCAAGATGGTTTTTCTTATGGCAATTACATCTCTAAGGAGACTTGGTTACCTACAGGCTCTGTCTCTTTTGCCGGCCTGTTTAGAGTTGCCCCAGCTATTACCAAAAGCATTCTTTGCACCCTCACCCTAACTACCTGCCCAAGGTGCCTTTCGCGACCCTTGGCCGGTTATTTTCTAAGCCTTCTGCTCCCTGCCGTTTGTAACACCGGAGCAGCTAAGACTTCTCAGACTTTGCCCAGTCTTTCATTTGCCAAAACCCAGATGATGCATCTAGCATACTGAACCACTTTGCTCTAGCAAACTGAGACATTATCTCTTCTCTGGTAGGTAATTTGAAATGTTCATGCTTTATTGCCTTATTGAGATCTCTTGGGTGAAGACATATTCGCAAATGTTTCTTGAGTACAATGACAAGTGAACTCACCCAATCTGTTGGTTCATCAATTTTCTTTATGACCTCCAGCTTCTCAATGCAGGCTAATTCCTCTAAGTTTTTATCGCAATGCAAATGGAAATTTTCTGCATGTATGTACAGATATCACCATGTCATCAACACTTATTTTGTGCTCCCCAGGCAGGCATTCGTGTCCTTCAAACAAATCTTTGTACTCTTTCATTAATGAGGTTTCATTTGTTTCAGCTTGTGATGTCACCACAGACACTCTCCCCACCATCTCATGCTTTTCACACATGCTCAGTCCTCAAATTGGCTTGGCACTTTTACTCACAGTCAGTACCTGTGACTTTAATATCTGTGCTTTATGTTTCAGTGTTACCAGGTAGATTCCTTTCACAGGGACATTCTCTCCTGTTACTTTTATTTTTGCTGGATGTATTTTACGTTTAACTTTAAAACTCAGCCATAGACAAAAGATTAACTTGCACCTGTGTCTACTTTAAATGTAATTATTGTCTCATTTACTGTCAACGGTACAATCCATTCAGCTCTGTCTGATGTGCTGGTCTGTACCGAATCAATGAAGCATTCCTCAGGCTGTTCTTCAACTACATGTACTTTATTCTTAGCTTTGTCAGCTATGCAACAATTTGCATAATGATTTTTCTTCTCACAGCTGTTGCATGTTTTGCAATAAGCTGGACATGATTTTGGTATGTGTGTTTTTCTTCACATTTGTCACATTTTTGACGTTTTCACTCTTTGTTGCTTTGTAAAATGTTTTCTCGCTGCTCCTCTCTTTTTACAGCGTGCACTTTAGCACCATCTCTCTGCAGTTCCTTAACTTGTGCACAAATTATCACAACTGCTTTACACATATTGATAGATTTTTCCAGTGTTAGTGCTGGTTCACGTAACAATCTTTCTCTGAGACTATTATCGGGAATTCCAAAATATTCTTTCTCTCACTAATGAATCTCTTAAATCTCCAAATTCACAAGTCTTACTCAGTGTAAGGAGGCGAGGGGAACTAAGGGGACGATCACATTTGACGTACCGGGCGGGGGTTCGCGGCAGGGTGAGCAGGTAATAATGCGTCGGGAGGCAAAAGAGCGTCCCGAGGCTGAGGTGCTGAGAAAAGACTCAAAGCACTTACCTTACTCCGCACACCCGGCAGGGGGCGGATTAGAGACTGAGGAAGAGGTCCCGAGAGGGCGTCTTCAAAACTCGTCAGCGCTGGCCTGCCGGGGTTGGACAGTCGCGGGGCCGGAGGCGAGAGAGCTGCGTCCGGAAAACCGGGACTGGAGAGATGTAGGGCCGGGGTGCCGTGAGAACAGCACACACCGGCTGAATGACCCAGGGAGTGAGGGAATCGCTCTGTAGGTACCGCAGCCTGAAGGCGGTGCGGCAGGTGAAAACAAGGATTCTCTTCCCGGCCCTCCACCGGGGGACGGAGTGGTCTTGAAACCATCTCCGGAGCGAACATCCGACTGCCTGGGGTGTCCATCTCAGGAGCACTTCGGAGCATTTCTGGTCCGAGAGGGGGTCCTGGAGACGGGGGGGCGTATGCCGCCTGCGAGGTGCTCGACGCTGGGGCTGAGAGCTGGGCCCAGGTTGCGGAGCTACCTGTTGTTGTTTTCTCGTCGCAGGGGGGGACGTCCTCGGCGAGCAGGCGGGGCGCGGGCGCGCTGACTGGGTGGCGCCGCGGCATGATGTGAGAAACTGTCCCCATCTGCTTCCTCACCACCGCGAACTGCTGGGCAAAGTCGTCGATGGTGTCTCCGAAGAGGCCGAGCTGGGAGGCGGGGGTGTTGAGAAATCGTGACTTGTCAACGCCATGCATCTCGACCGTGTTCAGCCAGAGGTGGCGCTCCTGGACCACGGGTGTGGCTATCGTCCACCCGAGTGCCTGCGCCGTGACATTCGTAGCTCTGAGAGGGAGGTTGGAGCAGAGCGCAGTTACTGTAGCACATCGGGGTTGGAACTACCCAGGTGCAGATCTTTGAGTGCCTTGGCTTAGTGAATTTGCAGGAGAGCCATGGCATGCAGGGCGGAGGCGGCCTGTCCAGTGGTGCTGTAGACTTTTGAGGTCAGTGATGACGTCATTCTATGGCTCTGGAGAGTAGTACCGTTCAGTCCCACCAGGTGGCGGTGTTCTGCCATCCAGGGTAGTGAGAGCAGACAAGCGGAGGGCGGTTCCGTCCGCGTTGGCTCGTCATGCACTTCCGGGAACGACGGAACCAAGGGGGGGCATGGCTATAAGCGGCGCTGTGACCCGAGGAACCGATCGAGTAGCCGAGAGGGGGGGCGGAGATCTCCAGTCCAGCCTCGCGCTCGCGGTGGCCCGGGAAAGCATAGCGGACATCTGCAAATCAGCCTCAGACTGGGCGAGCAGACCCGGAGGTGGCAACCCAGGCGAGCCATCAGCATCAGACGCCGCTGTGACGCTCTCCGATGCAGCGGCGATGTCGTCATCCAATTCCGGGAGCTCAAGGGAAAATGCCGGCTGGCCGAGAAGCGAGCCACACTCTTCCCGAGCTCGGACGGAAGCAAACAAGCGTGCTGGGGGGCGGCTGGTTCGTGGGGATTTACCCGGTGAAACCGAGCCCGTGGTCATCCCCAAATCGCCTTCATCGCCAGCCGGGTCGACCTCAATCCCGTGGGAAGAAGGAACGACGCGGAGGGCGGCTGAAGTGGCTTTCTCTCATGACAAAAGAAAGCGCGACCGCAATGTTGCCATGGTTATGTTCTCGCACTGAGAACATGAACCATTCATAAAACGCTGCCTGCGTGTGATCGCAGCCCAGGCACGCGAGGCAGCTCTTATGACCGTCAGAAGTGGAGAGAATTCAACCGCATCCAGGAACTACACAGAGGCGGAAAGACATCTTTAAAAAGACGCGTCCTGAAAAGGACGTTCAACGCCTGCTGTGTATTGCTCTTTTATGAGTGGGAACTCAAACTCTTTTAGAGAAAATATACTCTTTTAGGAGGAGAACACTCTTTCAAACAGAAAGAAGCGCTGTCGAAGCGTCCAGGGGCGTGGACTGCACAGCATGCAGAGAGAGAGACGCCAGCTGGAAATGCGCCGTGCGGATCCAACAGCAATGCTTCTCGCTGATAGAGGTGAGTGAAACAGGTGTGTGTTTCAGCTGCTTGCGGTACAACCATTCGGCTCTGAAGAAAAATTCTGACTGGCATTCGCTGCCCCGGTTCCCGTATATATTCCCGTATTATACCCGTATGTCCGGGGCGGGGCATGCAAATTCTGTCTGCCAACTTGACATTGGCCTTTTCTCAGGTTCAGAGGTACGATTCGGCGTCCGAGAAGACCCCTTGTGTCACTTCCTTCGACACTACGTCGAGAGAGTGACAGAAGGGGAACCATAAACATGGAGAAGCAGAGAAATGCAAATTGTAATGCATTGCAATGCTGTTGGACTGTGTACCAGCACTTTTGGATCACTCGTCCAATCAGATTCAAGACCCTGTGTGCAGCCTACATTTATTTGACATAGACAGTGCATGGACCACAATGGGATGCAAAAACTATTAAATACACATACCAAATATATGTCCTCACATGCATTAGAATAAATCATTTCGGTAATGCTTTACAATAAGTTTACATTTGTTAACGTTAGTTAATGCCTGAGCCCAAAATTAAAAAAAATCCATTCTGTGCCAGAATATGATATTCATCTAAAAATTCATATAATATTCATATTCATATAACATCACATACCTGAACTGCATATACCATATTGAAGAGAAGAACTATGGCTTTCAAATGAAATAAATATATGCATGATTACTTAAGGCTAATCATCCTTTATTAATAAGATTTCACACAGCAATTTTTACAAAAATCTTCTCCGGCCACCATAATTCATCAGACAACTGCATTTTCAACCATTTTAATTACAAGCTAGAGGGAAACTTAGAGTGTATGAAATATACATAATTATGTATATTTGTGGGCAATGTAGAATAGCAGACAGATTAGAAATATAATTTATTGTTTAAAAGTTATGACCATTCTAATGATTTGTGGGAAAACGGAATAAAACAAACATAGAATGTTAAGATACATTTTACATAACCGCTCCTCAAATACTCCTTTTGAGCACCTGTAATAATAAGTTGAGATTGCATCAGAAATTGAAGGACACAACACTGAAATATACATTTTATGTTTTCAATAAAACACAAACTTTATTTAATTTGAACATTAGAATTACACACAAATTACAAAGCAAAACATACAAAATCAAAATTTCAAACAATCTACAGTAAATACATTTTTAATAAAGAGTGCAGGAACACAGTATATATAAATTCATAAATACTCAACAACTGCAATACCTGTGGAGAGAAGAGAGGGAGAAAAGAGGGGAGTACAACAACACCAGCAAACACAGCCCAACCTAGGCCTCTTTGCGAAACTAGTCAAACTCTTCCCAAAACAGTTCCTATTGCGAACCAATCAAAGTCTTTTGCCATTACATTCTGGTGTGCAACAAGCTACTTTAGATTTATTTGCAGTCCTACTTTTCAAATAGCATATCCAACATCTCTTAGAGGACTATTCAAATTTAGGGACATGGGCTGTGTGGAGTGATAATAAAGGAGGGACTACAGGCTTTAGTGTATGCAGAGGAAAACTTGCATGAATATCGATACCTCCCAGCTGATGAGCCAGGTTTCTCTGAAATCTATCTGGGTCAAATTCACTGGTCTACGCTCATCCCCTGGTGCCGCATGAATGTGTTGCCATTCCTTAAACAATATGAAACTATTGACAACGGCAATGTCTATGAAGTGGAAAAAAGTGTTTTCCACCACTTCTGAGTTTTTTGTAGGACGTTGTAAGATTTTGTAATTTGGTCTGACCTATCAACATCGCCCATGTTTTTGTTATAATTGTTGATGACAGTGATCTGGAGGGCTATTTCTTTTGTCCAGTTACCATACTTTTTACAAACCTAGTAATTTCATTTGAGCCATTCGCACTGTGGAAATTGGAGAGGCATGTATCCACGTGTGTCCTTCCACTGAATTTCAAGTATATTCTCCTCAATTCCCCTTACTCAAAAGTGTAAATTTGTCAAAACAAACATTGTGGCCCTGGTCTTTGAATGACTGCGGTAAAGATTAAACTATTTTGGTGTCAAGTCACAATATGTCAGTGACATGCCCATCAGTATACCCCTAGTCTGATGTTGCAATTACCCATAACTTAAAACCCCACCGAGTAGGCTTGCCCTTCGTGTATTGTTTAAATCCTGACCAATCTTTAGACTTGACCATACGTTCATCTATTGCGAGATTTTGGTTAGGTTGAAAGATCTACTGGCATTTTTGTTTGAGCTGGTCCATAAAATAACTCAACTTCCTAAGGTGATCCTGATTATCCTCTCTGGTAGGGTCTACAACATGTAGAGCTGCTAAAAGAGCCTTGTAACTATCACGCAACATAAATCCTGAAGTGACTTGGGTTCCCCAGTGACGATGGGAATCAGGTAGAATTGGCTTAGAATCAAGTAAATCAGGAAAATAGGGTTTCTAAACCCTATTTATTTTTCTCCACATGGTGCTGGAAAGTGTATGATCGTCATCCCTATGTCAACATGACACTTCTCCAGGCAAAGGAGGAGGCATGTGGAGACATTGACGCTGCCTCCATCCAAAGTTGGATACACCATACAAGGAGGTTCTTTCCATGGTGTCTGGCTAGAGAGAACATAGCATGTGATGTGGATGAAGTATTGTGGCCAGACCCAGCCCGGAGGAGAGATGGAGCCTAGACACAACCACAAACACACAAACACACACACACATCCTTTGGAATAATCACCTTTTTCAAAAACATGTTTGCTTTCTGTCCAACTACACATGGTTGATGTATTTATTTTCTTTTGTACTGTGTAATACTATATTCACAACCACAAATGCTTACAGTAAAAAAATTCATCATTTGGTTTCAAACTTGCTTTCATATTTACCGTGAATTTTTCAACATCTCTCTGCCAGTCACTTTCAGTCTTGTACAGAAATGTACATAGGAGCTCATGAAAGAAGAGCTTTAGGTTTTGAATAACTGTGTGTATATGATATATCCAAAAATATAATATTATGGCAAAGGTGTTTGCAATTTATGACAAATGTTTGGTTTTGAGACGTGTTTGTGATATTTTGAATGCAGCGTTTAATTTTGCAAGAGAAGTGAGGCATTTTGTGTGTGCAATTCTTGTATTTGTGTGTAAAGTTTTGAAAAAAAATGTTAAGCAGTTAAGCAAACTTTAATAACCATTTATCCTTCTTTTTTTTATTCAACAAAACACACAAATTAACAAGACATAGCAGCTCATTTAAAAGACCAATGACCTCTCTCTCTCTCTCTCATACACACACACACACACACACACACATATATATATATAAATAAATAAATAAATAAATAAATAAATATATATATATATATATATATATATAAATAAATAAAGGAACATCAAAACATATAGATGTATAGATATAATAGTGTATACAGGTACAGTAATATTTTTAAGCGGTGGTATATTAGTAATCAACATCATTAATTATATTTTTCTGGTGATGTGGAGAGAGAGAGAGAGAAACAAAAACGTATATAAACTCATTGAGTGATATCAAGACAATTTGGAACAAGCATAGTTATAATAATAGTTGTTGTTGTTGTATACAATAACAATAATAATAACAATAATAGTAGTAGTAATAATAATAACAAATAGTAGTAGTAGTAGCAGTAGTAATAATAATAATAATAACAATAGAAGTAGTAGTAGTAAAAATAGTATTAATAATAATATCATCTCAGCTTTTTGAAATTTAAGACCAGTCAATAAAATGTTTGCCGATATACACAATTCTCTAGGTCTGGGAGTCGCTCCAATATGGCCGGCTCCTTTTTTGGACCATAATCTGTGGCTGCAACTGTGGTCTGCACTAGTTAGCTCCCCAGCCAGAGACACCACATCCAACCTAGATAGCACTCTGACACCGACCCATGAATGAGAGAAGAGGTTGCCGGCAGATGTGGGAAAGGGAGGGGCCAGGCAAACCAAAAACCAGTGATGCCCATGTCGACAAAACGTGCCAATCACACCCACCCAACTGCACTAGAACAGCCGGCAGACCCAGGCAGTTGATAAAGTATATAAATTGTATTTATAATGTTTTTGGAATTTGATTTTACAAGGGATCGGAGAGGAAAGGAGGACACATTTTACTGTAATAATATAAATATCAATACCACCACCACTAGCAATAATAACAATAATAATTCAAACTTTACATATATAGAAAATACATTGAATAAAGTATAGCATATAGAACATTAAAATATATATAAATGACATCAATCCACAAATAAATGTAGAACAATTTATTATATAATACTCAGGCATTATTTATCTATTATAGAAATAGTTTGTATTTATGTATTATAGAACTTAATTGAAGCATAAACTCACCAGCTAGTTTTAATCAATATTTAAGGGTGTGAGCAGTGGGCTGAAGATTGTATTAAATTTGTATAATTGATTTTTAATTGCTTTTTAATTGATTGTTTCTCTTTAATAATATGGTCCCTTAATAGATGTAGCCAATTGTGTAATTGATATTTGGCTTTTATTTTTCCAATTGAGTAATATTGTTTTCTTGGCGATAGCTAGAGATATGAGCAGAAGAGTTGTATGTTCAAAAGGGGGGTTCATTTGAGAAGTGTCACCTAAAAGGCATAGTAATGGGAGTGATCTGATGACATCTGTCCAGAACTGATGAACAGTTGGGCATAACAAGAGTGCATGAAGGTAAGTGTCTGGTGTATTTAAAATTGCAATTAGTACATCTGTCAGAAGTTACAAGTCCCATTTTAAACATCTTTGTTTTCTGCTGTTTTATGTGTGTTGTGTGTACAATTTTATACTGAATTAACTGGATATTTGTGTTTGTACTTATTTCTGCAAATTGCTTTCCAGAATTCCTCATCGGTGTTGATATTGAGATCTTTTCTCCATTGTTTAACTGGTGCTGCTGTATTAGTATCTATAGACGATATTAAAGTATATAGTTTAGTGAGTGTCTTTACTGAGTTACTAATTGTGGTGATATGTTTTAGAATTGGGGGAGGTTGTGCAATATCTTTGTTTCAAATTGTGGTTTTAATAGAATTCCTAATTTGTAGGTAATAGTAATAATGTTCTTTTCCTAAGTTAAATTTCTGTATGAATTCTGTAAATGTAATGAAGGTGTTGCCAGTAAACAGGTGATGTAGATGTGTGATCTACACGATTTAGACTCTTCTTTGAGTCTAAATCAATTTGCACACAGATTACCCAAAGTATTTATCTAATACACCAGCACTTTGAACAAAAGTGAGGAGATGTACTTTTCTCATGTTGCTTGGCTCATGGTCGAAAGTTTGTTCCATTGATGTTTGGACCTCTATTTAATACAGAACATAATGGCGGCGCATGCACAATGCGAGGCTCAGCGTCTCTCCAGTTCTTTCAAATTAGTTATCTTGTTATTTTCAGCTCAGTTGTTCATCACAAATTTGCACTAACTTCATACAGCCACCACATACTATTGGACATCAAACTTTGCTGCACAAACACCGCAGTGGATACAAAATCAGACCTCCATCTGCTACCTCCAGAGTTACTCCAGTCCCCGGGCTCGAGTGAGTCAGCCAGTCTGACAGGAAGTGCCCATCACAGGTGCCGCGAGCGTAAACAAAGACTGGGTAAGCGGGGAGGCCTGCGGGCTAAGCTAAAGCTAAACCCACATAGCCCAATACTGTAAACCAACTTCCTCGCTAATATACGGTCTCTGGCAAATAAGATAGACGAACTACGGCTCCGGATTACTCAGCGAAATAATAGAGCTGACAGAACAGCTGTAGACTCCGGTAAAAGCAAAGGTGGGGGTGTTTGCATCTATGTAAACAGAACTTGGTGCACCGATGCTGTTATTACCACATCCCACTATTCTGTTGATATTGAGTACCTCTTTATCAAGTGCAGACCCTTTTACTTGCCCCATGAATTTACATCTACCATAATCATGGCAGTATATGTACCCCCGGATGCTAATGCTCTTCTGTTGTTAGTAAACTGCAAATAACACATCCGTACGGAGCTTTTTTCATTGCTGGGGATTTCAATCACGCCAGTTTGAGGACAGCACTCCCCAAATTTTACCAAAAAGTGTTTTGCCCTACAAGAAGAGACAAAACTATTGATCATGTTTATACAAACATCTCTGATGCCTACAAAGCCCCCCCGCATGTTGGACAATCTGATCACTTATCCATGTTCCTATTCCCCAAATACACCCCCATCATCAAACATGTGAAACCCACAGTGAGTACTTTAAAATTGTGGCTGGAAGGAGCAGAGTCTTCACTACAGCATGAGTTCCAGAACACAGACTGGAATTTGTTTGCTTCAGGCCAACATGGACTCCCACACCGACATTAATAGCTACACAAATTCTGCTCTACAACACATCAACAAGTGTGTCGACAATGTAACCATCCATAAAACAATTAAAACCTACCCCAATCAGAATCCCTGGATGAACAAGGTGTCTGACTCCTGCTGAAGGCATGTGATGCTAATTTCAGATCTGGTGACCGGGAATCCTACACTTTATCCAGGGCCAATCTGAAGAGGGGAATTAAAGCAGCCAAACACATACAAACTGCGGATTGAGGACAATTTTACGAACAACGACCCCCGACGTATATGGACAGGCATCCATGCTCTCACAGACTACAAACACACAGTCTTCAACCAGATGGGACTTTGTGTGTCCCGAGTTTTCCTTGGACTCTACATGGCATGGAGTAAGCTGAAAGAAGCAAGTGACTCTTCAGCAGAAGAGTTCAGAAGAGAGGAGCCGGAGAGAAGAGAGGTTTTAAACTGAAATTGGCCGCACCCCTAAATGCGTCCTGCATCAGAAGTGACTTTTCAGAGTCACATGGTCAAGTGATATGTTCCTTTTCAGAATTGACTCACAACCCTTTGTTTGGGTGAATCTTGGGACTTCCCGCTCAAAAATAATGTTTAATCATGCACATTTATATCTTGAAAATGGTGCAAGAGACATGACATTCGTTGTTATAAACATTCTCTACATAACCAAGCAAGTGTTTACATACTAAATATGACATTCTTTCATGAATATTATATGTGTAAGTAACAAAACATGAAATCCCTGATTACAAATAATACTGATTAATTAATTGGTTTTACAACATGGATAAAACATTACACGTTATGGAAAACCTGATTGCCGTGGTATATTATAAAGTTAAGCCTTATAGTTACCATTCTTAGTAGAATGAGATGAATCAGACAACATTAAATATTATAATCATTGATTTTTCAATTATAAGTGATTACAAATCACTACACATATTTTAAAAGGTACATTGGCTACAATCATTAATTTGTCAGTTAAAAATGTACCACAGTTCAAAGGAATTTTCAGAGTTATCTAGCGAGGCTATGTATTGTGTAAATTGTGGGTTTAAATGCATTCTGGAATTCCAGGGAGTGTGTTTTCTGTCTTTTATGGCCCATAACCTCTGCACTTAGAACTTCTCTAAACAGAGGCCCTCAGTCTTATCCTAAGCAGGCCTGGGAGAGAGATCTCTTTCAGCGATTCAGGCGCCATTTATTTGTTTTATGACGTTGAGGAATGCAGTGTTTGTTCATTTGATGGCTTCATTCATGAATAATCCTACATTACCTAAGTCAATACCGAATGGACGCTTAAATGGGAGAGGTCTTGGTGCCTGTGAATCAATGTCAGCGTACGAGGGATAAGAAACAGAGTCAGGGAAGTGTTTACGCTTTCTAGCTGACTTGGGACTCTGCGAGAATGGCTACCCATACCCAAAATAATAAGAGTAACAGTTTTAGTGTTACTGTAAGTATCAGTCATGCGAGAAATAGAAACAAACAATACATACACATTCAGACAAACCCAATTGATGGTCTTGGCTGGGGATCAGGTTCCATCTCATCCTCCATCTCTTCTTGGTTCAGGTCATCCTTCAGTAGTTCCTGGTCCAGCAGATTTTCCTCCTATGTGCTCATGAGCCTTGTCCTCCTCTGCTATGAACCTAAGCTCATCACCAGTCAGCTGCCTCCTCCTCTTGAGGGTGCTGAGCAAGGAGCCATAGTCTCTATCCATCTCTACAACAGAAAAAAGGACAACAATTGGTGTGTTCTTCACAAATCTGTACACTGAATAGCCACCAAATGCTTGCAAACTAACCAGAATGTCCAACTGCAGACAGCCCTCTCATACTTTCCTTGTGAACAGGAAGCTACACACAATCTAAAACCATGTCTGTGTGATGGATGGGTATGGCTATCTACTAAATTATAGAAATATATCTACCATTGTTTTATTACGTGGGAAAATCAACAAGCTAGATAACTTATCTAAATAGCATGCCAGTTTCTAGGCAAGTCTGAACAGTGTAAAAAAAAAGTCTGTTGTCTGCCTCATATTACTTCAAGTGACAAAATTGACAAAAAAAAAAAAAAGCTATTGACATTTAGTTAAAAAAATTACATAGTATTGCTAGCTAATATTTATTTAGTAAGTTTCACAGAAATTTACTTAAAAATAGAGGTTAGCTGCCTGTCCGATGAACGGTGACGGACATGTAATTTTTTCCAGAAATAACTATCGTTACTCCTAAAAATAAATTCTTCAAAACTAAAACTTTTTGACTTACAATTGAACATATTGACAACACATGTTAAATAAAACAATGAGTCTCTGGCAGTTTTCCGAAATATTATCAGTGATTGAACGGCGAAGATATTGAGACAGGAACCATGGGAAAACATTTTCCCAAATTTGAACACTCCAGCTGGAAAGGGTTACCATTAACTAACAATGAACAATACAATTTATAAATCTTAGCTAATGTTCATTTCAGCACACATTTTTTAAATCAGAAGTTGTATTAGTTAACATTACATAATGCACTATGAACGAACATGAACTATCAATGAAAAATTGCATTTTAATGAACTAACAAAGATCAATAATGCTGTAAAACATATTGATAATTGTTTGTTCATGATATTTAATGCATTAACTAATGTTAACTAATGGAACCTTATTGCAAAGTGTGACCATCTCATACAGCTCACATGATAGCACTCTACAGAAGTACTGTTTGTCTACCAGTGTCATTAATTCCTATTGTCTACTTCCATGTTCTAATGAGATGGATGTTATAAGACACTCCCAACTCCCCCTTCTTAATTGGATTATCTAATAGAGATAGATGAGTACCAATTTTCATGGGTCCCAAGTTGGGCGGCACCATGGAATGTGAACTAAAAAAACAAGTGGGGTCAAATAAACATTGGATGCATACCAAACAATAAATATGAACCTAAAAAAAGTGCATTGCATCCAGCGTGACCCTCAGTCTTATAAAAAAATATGAGTCGATATATGTTGCCCTGCACACAAAGCATGCTGATGTTTATCTTGCCTGCACAGTGGATGCAACAGACATGGGGTATCTGTGCTCAGAATCCACAATGGTGCAATAGTTTGTAAATTGAACCATAATAGATGGTCACCTTGGACAGCAGGTGAAAGCTATTGTTATTATTTTAAAGAATGATTTTGTATGCTTTACTTGGGGATTGGGAGCTGCAGCTTTTTAAAGGGACTGAGATCATTATGTTTTCTTATGTAAACATGGCATATAATACTGTCTGTGTTTTTCATTCGGTATGATTCACCTGCTCATAGAATCGATACAGTGCTAGCATCAGGGAATGGAACAAACAGAGACGCCCTTTGAATTTAAAGTCTAAGCATCAGGAAGATACTGTATGAGTGCACACTCACCTGAAAAGTTATTTATGAATGCTTTGAAAGCCTTCTATAATTATTATCAAACCACAGATCATATTAAATTAAACTAAAACCACTGATCACAACCTAGTTTTGTCTTTATTCTCCAAAAGATTACAAAACATCATTGTACTTGAGAGAGAAAGAGAATGTGTTCGTTTAAGGTTTGTTTTTGTTTGGTTTTCTTTTCTTCTTTTACTTCTATCAAAGCCTATCTCCACTGAATAAGAGTGTTAAATCAGCTATTAAGTCATAATGAGGTGTGAATAGAGCTCATTCTCTAAGAGGGTGACTCCCATTGGGACAACAACATAGCTCATTGATTGACAGGTGAGGTGAGTGACAGCTTGACTGTCTTAATTATTGGACAGGTGAGGACAGGGACATGTATGCCTGTTTATACCTGCTGAACTAGAGAGCATGGCTAAGATTTCAAATCTCATTTGACATCTTTTTAATATATAAGGTGTTATGGAGAAGCAACATCAGCACTTAGATGTTATACAGAGAAACACATAACATAGCTTGCAATTATGTTCATTAATGGGGAATTATTCAGGACGTGAGATCCCATAGGAATGATAACATCTCCAATGAGATATGTATAATATCTCAATTGTTTTGCCTTGGCAGGCATTAACAGGGAGCAAATGAAAATATTTGCTCAAGTTTCTCCTGAGACAAAACCCTAGTAATCTCACATGTGTCTCCACTTGAGTTTCTATGTCACAAACTGTGCTCAGACTTGCCAAAGTCTGCAATAAAAAGTCAAAAGGAGATTTCAACATTTCTCATCAAATTCTTCAAGATCATACTAGCTGAGCTATGCTATCCACATTAACTATCTCTCTATATTCTGTATATACAGAAAATAATTGTCTCAAGTGAATTTTTATTTCCACAAAGAAATTTTACAAGAAACATCTAAGATTATAATTTGATGGCTGGAGTGGCATTCGTCTTTAAGAACGAAAGCCGCAACCGCAATGTTGCCATGGTCATGTTCTCTCAAGAAAGACCCATTGCGTCACTATAATCGACACGTCTTGTTCCTTCCATCAGGGAACAGAGGTTACAACGGTAACCATGACGTTATCTGCATCAGAATTAATTGCTTCTTAGATGAGGATATTTAAAAATTTCAAATTCAATTTAAAGGTATCATAAAAGTAGCCTATGCGACATGTTGTAACGGTGGCGGCCCCTGTACTAAATTTAAATTTAAAAAATTCGGGTGCCAGACAGGTTTAGGCCTGTCAAAAATGATACCTCGCCCAAGATAGCTCTAAAAGCCACCAATTACATGAAATAAAACAATAACAACATAGTGTAACAAAGCATAAGTGTATTTAAATACCAAAGAAAACAGTAAACAAAAAGGCAAGGAGTCAAAGACTCAAACACAATACCAACAATAATTAAATACCACCAGAACAAAAACCACAATACAAATATAATATGACAATACAAGTGTGTGCATGTGTGTGTAGGTGAGAGAGTTAAGGCAGTGGGACTGTTTGTGAAAGGTGCACGCTGGGTTATGGAGAGTTTGAAATGTACCTGACGATGACTGTGGGCAATACTGCAGGACGCAGATTGAGAGTTCAACAAAGGGATTAAAAAGTAGGTCAGAAGGAATCTCCTGGCGAATGTTAATGTTCAATGTCAATACAAATTAAAGTGATTAATCTTGCAACACTTCCAACACCACTTTCACAATTGTCCTACAAAGTTGTTGTTTTTTTTCACAGAGCAAAATAATATTTTTTCCCAAGTTCTTTTCAAGTGTCCATGTCATTCAACAATAAGTTTCTTTTTTTTTTTTATACAGTTCAGTCCACAAATGTTCATCAGGTGACAACAATCAGAAGTTTAAATGTTCAGGTAGTCCCTGTACACTTTAGATCACAAATGTTCTTCAGGTCCCTTGCAGAGATTTCTGTAGTGGAATCAACCTTTGTCATCAGTTGTCTTTAAAACTTCACATACCTACCTATCTCCATTCTCCTACCCAATCTGTGGCCAAGGTTTCATCTACCATCTTACAGGAAGACTTAAGTGGAAGACTTCCAACCTCGAAATCAGAAATTAACAAACTCGTGGCCGATGCAAAATGTATAATTTCAAAGGAACTGGAAAGAGTCAAGGCTACCTTGCTATCCGAGGTGGGCATGACGCTTAAGCAGTTCCAACTGGAGATTCATCGGGACATCACCGCTCTCCTGGCCAATTCCCACAAGAACCTGCAACCACACTCACCAGGGAATTGCCCGCATTTGACTCCAGCTTGCACAACCATCCCATCATCCGCCCAGCAACTTACCAGCGTAGCGAGTTCCAACGATAACCTCTCGCTTCTAAGCTGTATTCCTCCCCTTCAACAAACAGTCAAGACATCACAACAATCCAGTCATCCGTCACGCCACCACCAAGCGACCAACTCTCAGGCACATACACTTCAACCACAATGGACCGATGCTCCTAAACACCGGGTTCACATCACTGCAAACCTCGTTCCAAGAGTCATTCAACACTATCATGTCAACACTGTGAGTGACCATGGGGGAGTCTACAAGACTTTTAAAAGACTCAGCAAAGTTGCATTCTGGCCAACAATGTGGACCGATGTGAAGGACTTTGTCAGGGGCTGTAGGATGTGTCAGCATGACACCCTTCTCTCCCGACAAAGATCTTCACAGCAGAAAGCACCCTCTGAAAAGAGAACCAACTTGTGGGAAAACACCCAAAGACCTGAGGTAAGCCGATGTTCTTTGCCAACCATGGGTTGTCGTCGTCTTCTTCTTCTTCTTCTTCTTCTTCTTTGGTGTTTATTGGCGGTTGGCAACCTATCTTATTGGTGCATTACCGCCACCAACTGGAATGGAATATGGATCAAGTTATTTGCTTTTATACAAAATATAAACAAACATAAAAACCAAGCAAAACAAATAAACAAACTGAAAACTAAAACATAATAAATTAACAAAAAACAAAACAAAAACCGCTATATTCAATTATATAAATTACTTTCTTTCGCAAATTTAATAATCTCATCATACAACTTACTATCTGTTTCCCTTAATAGACCTGATAAAGTAAGGTCATGATGTTTTACTTTCTTCAATGATTGAATAAGGTGACATCTCTCATTATTATATTTCTTACAATGGATTAATACATGCTCAACTGTTTCTTGTTGGCTACAGTGTATGCATTCCCCAGTTGGATGTTTTCCAATTTTATATAGTGTACTGTTAAGTCCAGTATGACCTATTCTCATCCGAGTTATTATACTTCCTTCTCTTCGATTCCTGCTCTCCTTTCTCCCAGCACCAACTTGTTTTTGTATATTATATAAATGTCTACCAGTTTCATTATCATCCCAATATATCTGCCATACTAATTGTGCATATGTTCTTATGAGTACTTTAGCTTCTGCTTTACTTAATGGAACTTGAAAATCTACTTGCTTTATTCTTAAAGTAGAACTGCGCACTGCCCCTTTAAGGATCCACCAACTAAAATGGCTGCTCATCAGATTTACAGGTGACAACAATAAAGGTGACCTATAAAAAGGAACAAGTTGACCATAAAAAGATAAGGGTAAAACCAAAGAGAGGTTTAAGACTGGAATGAGCTGGAGTTTTGGTGTGCCAAGCTGTGAATGGAAAAAGAAAGTTTGTTTTTGTGTACTGCGACGTGGAAAAGGAACGCGATTGGAGAAGAGAGGAAACAACGAGGGAATTCAATTCTCCAAGTGCTCATCACCAGAAAGTGAGGCTTGGATCTTTTCATCACCGTTGATTGCACTGTTTGCGTGAAAGTGGAGTGGCAGGAGTTAATCTAAAAGCGCCGAAGAGCTCCGTTTTTCAAGGTGTGACAGTGAAAAACTTAAGGTCTAAAGAGGGAGCGCCAGGAAATTCCTTGAATCCTTCTGACCTACTTTTTAATCCCTTTGTTGAACTCTCACTCTGCTTCCTGCAGTATTGCCCACAGTCATCATCAGGTACATTGCAAACTCTCCATATCCCAGCGTGCACCTTTCACAAACAGTCCCACTGCCTTAACTCTCACCTACACACACACACACACATGCACACACTTGTATTGTCATAGTGTGTGTGTGGGTGTGGGTGTGTATGTGGGGGTTTTTTTTTTTTTTTTTTTTTCTCCTGATGGTATTTAATAATTTCTGGTATTGTGTTTTTGACTCCTTGCCTTTTTTGTTTACTGTTTTCTTTGGTATTTAAATACACTTATGCTTTGATACACCATTTTGTTTTCTTGTTATTTTGTGTAATTGGTGGCTTTTAGAGCTATCTGGGTAATGTAATCACTTTGACAGGCCTAAACCTGTCTGGCACCCGAATTATTATTATTATTATTATTATTATTATTATTTATTTTTATTTAAATTTAGTACAGGGGCCGCCACCGTTACAATGTGCATCATTATTGGTAGGTTTGGGTGAGAAACAATTAATTAATATTTCAGTCAAAATTGATGTCCGTTGCAAGCACTCTGAGATAAGCCAATTGTTCACAGGGGCATGTTCACACTTTGCGATTTATTTTAGCACTAAACAATGCATGTTTTCGCACGAACATGTGCACCGCTATGCACAATCTTCTCCCATAGCTCTCATAAACATGATTTATATTCATTTAAATATATTTTGTGTTGAGCATGACATGAGGGTTAGTAAATTATTACCTTTTTCATTTTTGGGTTAACTATTCTTAAGTTATGCTAAGATAGTTAAGTATATTTCAAATGTCTGATATTTCAGATATTTTATGTGTAACATTTTGAGATCGTTGCCTTGCTGGCACTGGTAGTTTGAGTGCCACAATCTTAATTTTTCACAGTCAGATTTTCTCTATGTATGTGATTATTCCCGCTTGTGTAGTTATGCTCCATATGGAATCGCGATTTGTGGTCTCTTTGTTCAATCTCACAATTGAACAGCAGTAATCTGACTACTGGCATCTGCTAAAGCCACCACTTGCATCACGTTCTTACCTGCTGCTGCTATTGTGTGACTATGATTCTCTTTGTACCTGTCTGTTTGTGTCCGCACATGTTGTCAGATGCATTTACATTTGAAAGAGCTCCGATGTCCAAGCAAATTGGACATCAACAGTGAGCCTTGTTGCTCTCACTGTGGAGAGGTGTGTGTGTGTGTGTGTGTGTGTGTGTGTGTGTGTGTGTGTGTCTTCACATGTACACACGAAGAGATTGACAATTTTGCGTCTCTGCGTGAGTGCTTCCAAATCAATGGGATATCAGCACATGATTAAAGACCTAAATCATCAAATTAAATAAAATAAAAAATTATTTAATTCTAAAGATACCTTAACATTACACAAAGTTAATGAATTGGCAGTAATGCATTTTTTCACCTATCAAAATTCTATATTAAATTTTACCCACAAACTTGCCTTTTATGTAATGAGACCTGCTCTCTAAACAACCTATGTTTGAGAGTTGCAAAGAGTTTTCAACTGTACAGTCCATTCCATAGAATATAGGAGCTGGTTCAATCAGGGTCCTGTGGTGGGGACTGATTGAACCTGCATTCTCAGCATCATTTACCTCTCTACTTTTGGATCCTGGCTGACTGTCCAACCCTTTGTACATTCGGGAATGAGTAAAATGCTTTAGTATCTGATTTTCAAATAAGTTTTTGCTTGGAATCTAATGTTATTAATCTCAGATGTTTGGTTCATGGAATGCAACTATTTACTGAATAAGTTTCTATAATGCCTATGGAGAAAATTAATGGGAAAAATACATTTTGAAACCAAAGCCACTGAAAAAGTGGGTGGTTACAGTCACACACCAAGTATTCATGTATAAATGGGGCCTGTTCCATACCTGGAACCTATATGTTCTACGTGTGTGTGTGTGTGTGTGTGTGTGTGTGTGTGTGTGTTTTAAATTCCACTTTCCTCTTATCACCTTTTTTTGAGTTTATTTTAAGATCACTGTTTTGAAGGAATGTTTTGCATCACTTTTTCCACTGTTAATAGTCTCTTTGTTATTGTGAGATTACATATGGAGCATGACTTTGTGTGTGAGTTAGATTTCTTGGGATTGGAATTGTTGTTTGTACACTGTTACCAGTCTGTTCAACACAGATAAAAAAAGTGTCTTTGATAATAAATTTTATAATTTCATACTTTGAGAATCTATAATAATAAGCAGATGTGGAGACACAAACAGACACATTAATTTGAGCAAATACCCTGAGGAACCTTATTCAAATACATACTTATTTTTAACATGTTTTGCACTGTTCACACAGGCAGTCGCGCAAGCCAGAAAATGTGAAATCTGAAGCAAGGTTTTTAACCCTTGTGTACATAGGATGTTTAGCACACCATAATGCATGAGATGGTTAATTTTTTTTTTTTCTCCTTTTCATATTAAGAACCGTGTGTGTGTGTGTGTGTGTGTGTGTGTGAGAAGTAGGGAATGAATCTGAATCGGAGGCACATTTGCAGTGAAGCTGTTCATTTTCTTCACATTAAGGAAACATTCAGCATTGCTTAAAATTAAAATACACACACACATTTTTTTATATATACTCAGCAAAAAAAGAAATGTCCTCCCTTTCAACTGATTTCATATTCAGCAAACATAACGTGCACATATGTATGAACATAAAAAGATTCAAAAACTAAGACATAAACTGAACAAGTTTCACAGTCATGTGACTAACAGAAATGGAATGATGTGTCCCTGAATAAATGTCAAAATCAAAAGTAACAGACAGTATCTGGTGTGGCCACCAGCTGCATTTAGTCTTGCAGCGTGTCTCCTCCTCATGGACTGCACCAGATTTGCCAGTTCTTGCTGTGTGATGTTACTCCACTCTTCCACCAAGGCACTTGCAAGTTACTGGACATTTCTGGTGGGAATGGCCCTAGCCCTCACCCTCCGATCTTTAAGCTCCCAGATGTGCTCAATGGGATTGAGATCCGGGCTCTTCGCTGGCCATGGCAAAACTCTGACATTCCTGTCTTGCAGGAAATCATGCACAGAAAGAGCAGTATGGCTAGTGATTTTGTCATGTTGGAGGGTCATGTCAGGATGAGCCTGCACGAAGGGTACCACATGAGGGAGTAGGATAGATTGCCTATGATGTTGTGACACACTGCTCCAGACCATGACGAACTCTCCACCTCCAATCAATCGAGTGAAGAGCACTGCCAGTCCTGCATGGCCCAGCGAAGGTGGGTTTGTGCCCATTGGCGACATTGTTGCCGGTGATGTCTGGTAAGGACCTGCCTTACAACAGGTTTACAAGCCCTCAGTCCAGCCCCTCTCAGCCTTTTGTGGACAATCTGAGCACAGATGGAGGGATTTTGCGTTCCTGGGTTAACTCGGGCAGTTGTTGTTCACATCCTGTACCTGTCCCGCAGGTGTGATATTCGGATGTACTGATCCTGTGCGGTTGTTAAACGTGGTTTGCCACTGCAAGGACTATCAGCTCTCCTTCCTGTCTCCCTGTTGTCTTGGGTATCTCACAGTATGGACATTGCAATTTATTGCCCTGGCCACATCTGCAGTCCGCATGCCTAAGGCACATTAATGCTGATGAGCTGGGATCCTGGGCATTTATCTTTTGGCGTCAGTAGAAAGGTCTCTTTAGTGTCCTAAGTTTTTATAACTGTGAACATAATTGCCTACCATCTGTAAGCTTTTAGTGTCTTAACCATTCCACAGGTGCATGTACATTAATTGTTTATGGTTCATTGAACAAGCATGGAGAGAGAGAGAGAGAGAGAGAGAGAGAGAGAGAGAGAGAGAGAGAGAGAGAGAGAGAGAGAGAGAGAGAGAGAGAGAGAGAGAGAGAGAGAGAGAGAGAGAGAGAGAGAGAGAGAAGAGAGAGAGAGAGAGAGAGAGAGAGAGAGAGAGAGAGAGAGAGAGAGAGAGAGAGAGAGAGAGAGAGAGAGAGAGAGAGAGAGGGAGAGAGAGAGAGAGAGAGAGAATTATGGTATGCCATTCAGGAATTAATGTATTTTAGAATATGAAGTTTGAATATGTGGAATGAAATTCTGAATATATGGAATGTGAGTGTGACTGAATATATATAGAATGAAACTTATAAACGTGATTAAATCTGACATCATCAAAGCTCCATCTTGTGTTATTCATGTGTGATTGTTTTGTACAGATGTTGATCTCACAGATGTTGAAATATGAGTGAGTCTTCACGAATCTAGTAACAGCAATCGTATTAATGACAAGCAAATTAACACCCTGGCGAATGCCAAATACTGGTGTTTCAGTAATGTTCTACCGATGAAGCAATTCTATGGAAGTAAATCTGTTTCACCAGATTGGACATTATAATGCCATTGAAATTCTAGCACTGAATTTTCCAGCATTGAAACTATGTGTAAATTGTTTGCCTTTGAACTCATCAATTTCAGTAACTAATTTCACTTTTTTATTTTTCAATGGTCACAAATTCAAAAAGTAAAATTCAAATAATTTATATTAGAGTTGCTCAAATTCAGTGTTAAAAACGTCTAGGTTACAGATGTAACCTCCGTTCCCTGATGGAGGTACGAGACGTTGTGTCGAAGAAGCGACACTAGGGGTCTCTCTCGAGCGCCTTTTGCATCTCTGATCTATGAGAAAAGGCCAACGAGAAAATTGGCAGACAGAATTGCATGTCCTCGTCCCCTGAAACATACGGGTACAAAGGGAGGGAAATGCTTTGTTTCATTCAGGATTTTTCTGAGGAGCCGACAATGGTTCGGCCGCAACAGTGGCTCGGTTCAGCGACGTGGCCGGGAGGACACAACGTCTCGTTTCCCTCCATCAGGGAATGGAGGTTACATCCGTGACTTAGACGTTCCCCGTCTGTCGCTCACTTCAACGTTCTGTTGAAGCGACACTAGGGGTCCAATTTAAATCCCGCCATGCGCTGAGCTTGTGTACATGTACTGCTGACACAGGTACGGGCCAGGTATTTTACTTGCCAAAGAGACCGGCTGTGTCAGGTGGCACGTACCCTTCCCCAACGCCCCATAAAATCGTTCAAAGCCTTCTGGTTATTTACCCCCCGACAAGGTGGGAACAAGGCGACGTGCCAAGCATGGGAACGGGCCATGCCAGCCGCGCCTTTTCTCGCATAGAGCCTAAAGAGGCCTGGGGCAATCTTAACGCTACCATATGCATCGGGGAAGGCGATCTTTCCCAATTCCTATTCTTTCAGGGGGAAAAGACCCTGTGGAGACCACACCTGCCCAGACTGGGGGAGATAAAGAGTGGTGAAATACATCACATTGGCTTTTAGGTCACATGTGGAAAGTGGCGCGGTAGTAGATCCTGCCTATTGGGAGGAAGGAGTTGTGCGGGAATTTGCCCAAGGAGATGCAGAAAATACAACAACAAGCACCACTTCAGGGCAAAAAGTTGCTTGGTAGAGGGGGCTCTGGCTTGGTTGATTGTATCAATGACGGCAGATGTAGATCAGAAAGAAGGTCCTTCCTCAGGGGAATTCGCCAGGGAGGGGCTGTCGCGAGGAGTACAAGATCCGAGAACCAAAGTCCGAGTGGGCAATAGGGGGCCACTAGAGTGACTTGTTCCTCATCCTCCCTGACCTTGCACAGCAACCTGTGCAAGAAGGCTCTCTGGGGGAAATGCGTACTTGCGCAGTCCCGAGGGCCAGCTGTAGGTCAGCGCGTCTGCCCCGAGGGGAGCCTCCAATCAGGCTATACCAGATCGGGCAGTGGGAGGCAGCACTTGAGTTGCTGCTGGCTCCAAAGGAGGAGACGACCGGCGAGTTGTGACGTGGCAGGAGCGTACGCCGCCTTGGTGATTTATGTACACTACCATGGTGGTGCTGTCTGATCGAATCAAGACGTGTTTGCCCTGAACTAGTGGGAGAAACCTCCGCTGGGCAAAAAGTAAAAAGTTTTTTGCTGGAAAAGTTTTAAAGGGACAGCTGTGCCTGGCCTGAAGGCAGCGAGGCATTCCAGCACTGACTGCATGCACTCTTGGTGAGGCACGCTGACATTGAGACTGAGTCTAACTCCATGCTGAGAAAAGAGATTCTCTAAACCGGGGCAAGCTTGCTCTCTTCTCAGTTGACCTGAAGCCCTATACGGCTGAGGTGCCTGAGCACCTGGGTCCCTGTTGGCGCATAGTAACTCTCGGGAGTGGGCCAGGATGAGCCAGTTGTTGAGTATGCGAATGCCAGCTTCCTGAAGCGGGCAAGAGCTGCCTCTGCGACCTTCGTAAAGACGCCATGGGACAGGGACATGCCGAAGAGGAGTACACGTCCCTTCAGTTCTACCGCTGCGACCAATCTAGGCATCGGACACAAGTTAAAATGTGTTTATGCGTGAGCATTTTGGATGGGAGTTTGTGCAAGGCCCGGTTGAAAACTCGCATGTCCAAGAATGGTCGTAAGTCGCCGCCTTTCTTGGGTATGATGAAGTAAGGGCTGTAGAAACCCTTCTTCATCTCAGTGACTCGAAGCACTTACCTACCTCCGCACACCCGGCAGGGGGTGGATTATTGACTGAGGAGGAGGTCCCGTGGAGGCGTCCTCTGGACTCGTCAGAAACGGCCGGTCGGGGAATAGTTGTGGGGCTGTAGGAGAGAGGTCTGTGTCCAGCGTGCCAGGACTGTTGAGGAGTGACAATGGCATTTGCAGGCCAGGGGACCCAGAGATAAAGGAAATAGCTCTTTAATTTTTAATATGGGTACCACAGCCTGAAGGGGGTGCGGCAAATAAAATAAATTCAACAAAGTATTCTCCTCCAGGCCCTCCACCGGGGGATGGAATGGTCTTCTTACCAGCTCCAGAGTGAATGTCTTGGTCTCTGGGTCAGGCGTCTCAGGACCTCTTGGGAGCCTTCCGGATCCTTGAATGGGTCTGCGAAATGGGTGGCGTGTGCTTCCTGCGGGGTGCTCAATGTAGGGGCTGAGAGCTTGGGCCTGGGTTGAGGCGGAGCTGCACATTTCTTAGCCGCAGGAGGACGCCCTTGGCTAGCAGATGGAGCGTGGCCCGTGGCAGCAGGTTTGCGGTTGGGCAGGATGTGTGATATGGCCTTCGTCTGCTTCTTCACCGTGGAGAACTGCTGGGCGAAGTCCTCAACGGTGTCGCTGAAAAAGCCAAACTGGGAGACAGGTGTGTTGAGGAAGCGTGTCTTGTCCACTTTGCGCATCTCAGCCACAGATGACGTTCCTGAACCACGAGAGTGGCCATCGTCTGCCCGAGTGAACGATCTGTGACATTCGTGGCCCTGAGGGTGAGGTCGGTTGCTGAGCGCATTTTCTGCAGCACATTGGGATAAGGACTACCCAAGTGCAGATCTTTAAGTGCCTTAGCCTGGTGGACTTGCAGGAGGGCCATGGCATGCAAGGCAGAAGCGGCCTGTCCGGTGGCGCTGTAGGCTTTGGTGGACAGTGAAGACGTCATCCAACAAGCCTAGGAGGGGAGCACAGGGTGACCCTGCCCGGTGGCGCCGTTCTCGGGGCACAGGTGGATCGGAACCGCTAGATCCACCTGGCAGACTGCCGTGTACACGTGGGCCGCTCCGCCATCAAGGGTAGTGAGAGTGGATGAGCGAGAGGCACGGTGACGGGTGGAGAAGGGTGTCCTCCATGAACTCATCAGCTCATTATACACTTCCGGGAAGAAAGGGATCGGGAAAGTTTTATGGCTGTGAGCAACGCACAGACCCGAGAAACGAATCATCCAGTCGCGATGGCTGTGGGGAGGACGGAGGGTTCAAGTCCAGCCCCACGCTGACGGCGGCCTGGGCAAGCATGTCAGACATCTGGGTGTCAGCCTCAGACTGGGGGTGCTGGCCCGAAGGCGGCAGCCCAGTTGAGTCAGACGCTGGACTGCTCTCCGATGCAGCGGTGAGCTCATCCGGCTCGGGTGGCTCAAGAGGATAGGCAGGCTGGCTGTGAGGCAAGCCGCTGTTGCCTCGAGCCTGTAGGGAAGTCAACGAGCGTGCTGGGGGGCGGGTGGTTTGCTGGGAGTCGGGGTGTGGCTGGAGCGGCATTCCTTCTGAGGAAGGAAAGCTGCGACCGCAACGTTGCCATGGTCATTCTCGCAGTGAGAACATGAGCCATCCACAAATGCTGCCTCGGTGTGATAGCTGCCCAGACACACAAGGCAGCGCCTGTGGCCGTCAGGAGTGGAGAGCACTCTACCGCATCCAGGAACTACACAGGGGCGGAAGGGCATCTTTATAAAGATGCTTCCTGAAAAGGACATTCAACTCCAGCTGTGTATTTTGCTCTTTTAGAGGAAATAACTCTTTTAGAGAAATAAACCCTTTTAACTGTGCTGTCTAAGCGCCCAGGGGCAAAGCTGCACTGCCATGCAGAGAAGGGAGAAAGCCGCTCATATGCACCGTAGATCCAACAGCAATCGCACTCAGAGATGGGAGGAACAGTGTGTGACTCGCAGCTCGCTGCATACACAACCAGTCGGCTCCGAAGAAAATTTCTGAATGAAACAGATGCATTTCCCTTCCTTTATACCCGTATGTCCGGGGCCAGGACATGCAAATTCTGTCTGCCAATTTCTCATTGGCCTTTTCTCATAGATCAGAGATGCAAAAGGCGTTCAAGACAGACCTCTAGTGTTGCTTCTTTGACGCAACGTAAGAAGTGAGAGACAGATGGGAATTTCAGTTTAAGCATCCGGGACACCAGAATTTCTTTATCATTAGAACGTTTACCAGTATTTTGGCCCATACATGCATTCGCCAGGGTGTTAATTAGCTAATTTCTTACGATTGCTGCTACTAGATTTCGTGAAGACTCGCTCATAGTTCAACATCTGTGAGTTCAACATCTGTACGGAACAATCACACATGAAAAACGCAAGATAGCGCCTTGATGTCAGATTTCATCACGTTTATGTTTCATTCTATACATTCCGAATTTTAGCCCATATATTCAGACTTCATTCCATATATTCACACTCTGATTCTATATATTCAAGTTTCATTCTATATATTCAGAGTTTCTCTCATTCTACAAATTCAAGTTCCATTCCATATACTCAAACTTCATATTATAACTACAATAATTTCCTGAAAGGCATGCCATAATATATTTATAAATGTATACACATACAAACACACATTTGATGCAATGATGGTTTCTGCAGAGTGGATTTCTCCTCAGATATATTGATCAGTTATATTGATTTTGATTTTCAAATATTTGTACTGAACCATAATTTATTTTGATTACAATTCCAACTTTATTGTTCCTAAACGGACATTTTAGGCAACATACCTAATATACAGTAAGAACTGCTGAGCATAGAACTCAAACTTATATGAATTTAAATATTATACTTGTATTGTTATATCAATATATTATAAAACCATTTTTTACTTACATTAAATACAAGGTACATTAGCAAATTAGATGTCAGTTGCTCTTTTTAATAATTCATGCATTGAGGAGGCCTCAGAAAGAGCAAAAATAAATGTCGTGAAAATGATTGTTTACTTGGGTAGCTGTTTGTCACACACACAAACACGCATTGATTTACTCTGCAACAAAGATAAAAGGCAAACATTGTATTTGTAGCTTTGCAATGATGTTCTACCTCTAAACCATTTCTCGTTTGCAGTATAATTTAATGATAACCTACAAAGGATGTGATAAAACAATATCTGCATCTCAAACATTTTTGTTTTCCTAATTAAAAATAGATTATCTTTGAGTCTGACATTTATTCTAATCATCGTCACTGACTGTTTTGTGGCTTAAATAAACTGATGTAAAAATCCATAATCCTTTATGACAGTGCAATGATTTGTTGACGGCCAAGTATATGAGCTGGAGGCTGGCTGATCAATAACAGGGAATCAGAGTAAACAATGTTAAAGTTACATTCTCTTTGTTTCATCAGGCAGTAAACTTGAACAATAACACACACACAAATAATACTAATCTATACTTACAAATCAAGAACACATGCTTTTGTTGATCATGACTTGTGTATTAAGTTTTAAATTGTTCCAGTTGTTCAGTCTATATTTTATTTTATTTCTTTCAAAACAAAAGATTCTATTTGTTTTCCTATCAGTCTTGTTGTCTGGTGCATTATTCAATTGTGATTCTCATTTGTAAATGTCAAAAGCAACATCCATAAAGTGTTTATATATGGTCTTTAAAATGAATGGGTGTCACTTGAGGGAGACATTACAAGAGATATAGTTTTGACTTAAAATTATGTGTGTGTGTGTGTGTGTGTGTGTGTGTGTGTGTGTGTGTGTGTGTGAGAGAGACAGAGAGAGAGAGAGAGAGAGAGAGTCCAGCAATTGTGTCAAAGTTCATAGATCATTTTTAGCTGCTGTTTGCAGAATAACGATCAGAGAGGATATCTCATGATATCTTAGTTTAATATTAAGCATAGAAATTGCTTATGAAACAGAACGTAGTGTTGCAATTATGTGTTGGCCACTGCAATTAAGGGAATTTCTTGAGGGAGTCTGCTTTCGCTCCATGTCTTGATAATGAGTTTTAGGTTGGCTGTGTCTGTCATGCGACGACCACTAACATGAGTTTTTTCTGGTCTTACCACAGGAACTAGAAAGGGGTGTAAAAAAAGGTTTTATGCTATCCTGGACAATATCCCTTTGTTCTCAATATATACATATATTATATATATATATATATATATATATATAATATATATATACACTGCCTGGCCAAAAAAAAAGTCACCACTTGGGTTTAAATAGGCAGATACTATGAGCCTATTACTAAAGAGCCTATGATTGGATCATTATTGCAGTGATTAATATGTTTCAGCGGGCAACAATTCTTTTAACTCTATAACCATTTTGTGTTTCTTTGGACACAAAACCAGCAATACCATGTAATTAAAAAAAAATACATTTGACACTGAAAGGACAAAAAGACTACATATAAATTAAATGTAGAGTTCAAGGGAATCAAAATACAGTAGCGTACAAAGCAGACTATGAAACCTGTAGCATTAATATACAGTTCAAAATAGCTTAAGATGACAAATGTATGAGAGTTCGATAAGCGTAAGGGTCTTATCTGATAATGTGAAATTCAGCGACGATGAAAATATCCAAAGAGGTAAATGTCCGCGAACAAACATAATCCTTCCACTTGATACAGAAACCACCGTAAAGTTAATAATCCACCAAACTCTCCCGAAATTAAAAACGGCAGTGGAAAATAAAAGTTCAAAAGCCACATCTTTACATCCATCTGTGCATTAAGATTTAAATGTGATCCACAATGTCGATAAAAATATTCCATAAGCATAAAGAAGTCTTCTACAAAAATACAAATTAACTCATGTTAACTTCTTAGCATCAAACTAAACAAAGCTCATGCAGCAGAGACATTATAAGTTCAAGAGCTCAGCTACTTTACAAATAAATCAATAGCAATATAAATTCTTAAATAATTAAATGAAACAGTATCTTACTTTCAGTTGAGCGTGAAACAAAGCATTTCTCAACAAGGACTCTAGATTGCTGAACACAGCAGGAAAGTCATTCCAACAACTCGGCAATGCTAATTTCCTCTACTACACACCTTGACTTGCACCTTGGCACTCTAGCTCTCTTAGCAGTAAGAAATGGAATTAAAACATAGTGTAGCATGGTAACAGGTGACTGTTACAACCCTAACTGATACAGTGTGCAGCTTCTTGTTTCTTAAACAACCATGTCGGAAGACGTAACTCAAGGTCGTGGAAAAGATGCTACTTTGTTTCAGAAGGGGCAAATTATTGGCCTGCCTCAAGAAAATAAAACAACTAAGGAGATTAAATAAATGGAATTAGGTTAACCCTTTACAGCCTGAGTCCAAAATTCAGAAAATTCCATTCTGTGCCAGAATATGGTATTCATATCCAAATGCATATTCATATTCATAAATCATCTGTATATACCAAATTGAAGAGAAGAACTAGGACTTTCAAATGATATAAATATTTGTATGATTACTTAAGGCTAATCATCCTTTATCAATAAGAATTCACACAGCAATTTTTACAAAAGTCTTCTCTGGCCACCATTCTTCATCAGACACCTGCATTTTCAACTATTTTAATTACAAGCTAGAGGGTAACTTGGAGTGTATGAAATATACAAAATTCTGTGGGCAATTTAGAATAGCAGACAGATTAGAAATATAATATACTGTTTAAAAGTTATGACCTAGTGATTAGTGGGAAAAACAGAATAAAACAAACATTTAGAATGTTAAGGTACATTTTGCATGACCACTCCTCAAATATTCTTTTGAGCACCTGTAATAATACATTTAGATTGCATCTGAAATTGAAGGACACAAACACTGAAATGTACATTTTATGTGTTCAATAATCAGAATTACACATGAATTACATAGCAAAACATTTCAAATTTTCGAACTATCTACAGTAAATACATTTATAATAAAGACTGTAACAGAATATATATATATATATATATATATATATATATATATATATATATATATATATATATATATATATATACATTCATAAATACTCAACAACTGCAATACCGTTGGAGAGAAGAGAGGGGAGGATGACAACACCAGCAAACACAGCCCAACCTAGGCCTCTTTGCGAAACTGGTCACACTCATCTGAGTGTCACGACTGAAAACAGTTCATATCCTGTACCAAGCAAAGCTTTTGCCATTACATTCCACCGCGCAACAAGCTACTTTAGTTTTATTTTCAGTCCCACTTTTCCAATAGCATAGCCAACATCTCTTAGAGGACTCTTCAAATTTAGGGACATTGGCTGTGTGGAGTGATGACGAAGGAGGGACTACAGCCTTTAGTGTTTGCAAAGGGAAACTGGTCTTTGAATGGCTGCAGTAACGATTCAACTACTATGGTGGCCAAGTCAGTGACGCGCCCATCGTGACTACCTGTGTAAACATTAAAGTCGAGAGTATACCCCGAGTCTGATGTTGCAATTACCCATAATTTAAAACCCCACAGATTAGGCTTGCCCTTCATGTATTGTTTAAATCCTGACCGAGCTATAGACTTGATCATACGTTCATCTATTGCGAGATTTTGGTTAGGCTGAAAGAGCTGCTGTCATTTTTGTTTGAGGTGGTCCATAAGATAACGCAACTTCCTAAGGCGATCCTGATTATCCTCTGTGGTAGGGTCTACAACATGTAGAGCTGCTAAAAGAGCCTGGTAGAGGCCAAAAAACAGCATGAAAAAGTCAATTTCTCACAACATCATATTGGAGGTTGACCGCACAGCCTGACACATGACTTTATTTTAGTGCAGGTGTTTAAATTTCAGTCACATGTCATTGACAGCCATGTTTCCATTTGTTTCCCATCTTAGAAATCAGATTCAGTACACAGGAGGCACAATATTTTTCTTCATATCTTTGTAGAGAATTTCCAGAATTAGTAACTGATCTATAAACCCACCTGGTAAAGGAGAGTATCCATCATACTGAAATCTCTGCCTGCTGCAAATGGGAGCCTGAACATGAATGCCAGATTAGAGCATCTCTCTTTATCTGATAATAAAAAGTTGATATTTAGTTAAAAATGTACATAGTATTGGTAGCTAATGTTCTTTAGCAAGTTTCACAGAAACTGCCCAAAAAAAAAAAAAACTTTTATATAAAAAGAAGAGTCTCGCAGATGATGGTCACGTCTTTTTTTATTCCAGAAAATAAAAAAGATCTAGCTAGCACTACTACAAATAAATGCTTAATAACTAAAAAGGTTTGACTATCTTCCACAAGTGACAAAATTGTCCAAAGTTATTAATATTTAGCTAAAAATTTACATAGTATTGCTAGCTAATGTTTATTTAGCAAGTTTCACAGAAATTTGCTTAAAAATAGAGGCTAGCTGCCTGTCCGATAAACAAAGGCGGTCATGTAATTTTTTTCAGAAATATCTAGCGTTACTCCTACAAATAAATGCTTCGTAACTAAAAAGTCTTACCTCGAAAGATCGCCTCAGTTTTCAATTTGAAGCAGTAAGTCCAACACTGGATGTAATCTCCCGGAATATCCTTTCTGGCTCCGCCCAGGCAAATGGAGGATTACAGTGATGATGATACATTTATTATTCATGCCCAGTAACCCCTTAGCCAATCATATGTGCTTTTAGCTTATGTTGTCATGAGTATCTGGCAGTTTTCAGAAATAAAATCTGTGATTGGACGGCGAAGATATTGAGACAGGAACCATGGTAATAATTGTTCCCAAATTTGAACGCTCTGGCTGGAAAGGGTTAAGAGCTGTCCAACACACCTTTAAACCTGTAAGAATAGTGGCGATCCATCAGCTTTGCAGAAGAAATATGGTCAGAAAAAAATCTTGAATGATCATGATCAACGATCACTAAAACACTTGGTGTAGTCACATCACATAAAAAAATCGACAGTAGAAATTACAGCTAGGTTTAATATGAAAGTAAGAGCATTTTCACATGCACAATGGGATAAGAATTTACAGGATTGGGATTAAACAGCTTTTGAAACACGTATTCAAAGTCTGTCAATGTGTGCCACATCTCCTTGAACACAGTAAGGCAAGGCAGGCTTGTTTTCTACTGGCCTGGCTATGAACAGCTGTCGATCAACTGTGTTTGGATGAACAGGCAGATCTCTGAGATGGGATGGTGAGGTCAAGGTTAACCATCTTACTGTAATGGTTACGTTAGAAGTGAGGGTATATAAAACTTCCTCCACTTTACCAACATTCTGTAAATCTACCCAGGCTCCTTTGTTCTTCTCTCTCTGCCCTCATCAATTTCTTATGTGTTGAAGTTGGAATTGTGTGTTGTTGTCAAAATGCTTAGCATATCCTGTTATTCCAGCTCTTTTCATTTTATATATATATATATATAAGAAAGGAAGGAAAGAAGTCAATAAAAGGAAGAAGGAAATCAATTGTTAATTTGGTAACACTTTACAAAAAAGTTGTATACTGTATGTTAACAAGGTTAGTTATCCCAAAAATGAAAATTCATAATTTAATCAACTTTGTTGTTCCAAGCCTGTATGAACACAGAAGAAGATTGCAAAATGATAACCTTAGTGACTTTTTTACTGTAATTGTATGAAACAAAGATTGAATGAAAGTGAATGGTGACTGGTGAGGATTCAATTCAGCCTAATATCTCTGTTTGTGTCCCATGGAAGAAAGAACATCATACAGGTTTGGAATAACTTAAGGGTGTGTGAATGATAACATCCTTTTCATTTTGGGGTGAACTGCACCTTTAACATGAACTAACAATGAACAGTATATTTTCAGCATTCATTAGTCTTGGTCATTTAAAATTTCTGCATATACATTTTAGTATTACAAGGTAGATATTACATTACAGTTAATGCATATTGAACTAACAAAAACAATGAACAATAGTATATTTATATATTAACATTAACCAGGATTAAGTGTTGGTGGAAAAAAGGTTACTTTATGATACCTAATATTTTAACTAATGTTAGCCTATACAACTGTTAATAATTAAAGAAAGGCAGTTTCAACAAGAGAATTGATTACATATCTAAAATCATAAGTGTATACTTTGATTATTGGCTATGAAGGCTGATAGCTAATTAACAATCAGCTGTAATGTGTCAATTGTTTTGGGTAGAGACACGTGATTTCTAAAAATCAGTTAACGGCAGCGTTTGATTTTTCACTGATTTGTCTGTTATCTAAAGTTCACTCATTTCATTGCTGCTACTGAGATTCTGCCTTTTCTCTTTTATTAACGGTGAACTGCTCACCCCTTGTCATACCAGCCTCCTCGATTGTGGACCTCTCTGCCTTTATCGGTACCAAATCCAACACTTCATCCTCGGGTGAACGGCAAGCAATAACGGCAGGGGGAAATAACGGCGTAATCAAATCCTACGCACAGGCCGATCTGCCTCCTGTAACCCTGATGATTCCTTAATTTATTAGAATGGAGCAAAAGTGAAGGCAGACTGAGAGCCTGAGAAGCCTTGAGAGATGTGCAGGGCACTACAGTGTTTTATTGCTTCAAGTTACCTTTAGAAAAGCCCCTCATCCTTTTGCACTTAAAGTGTGAAAGGCAACAATTTCAAAGAAAAACTGTTCCTTCTTTTTTCTCTCTATCTCTCTCTCCATGGTGCTGCTATTTTGTCATGGCCTGATTCTGAGAGTTTTGAACATCATGAATCAAAGTGCAAGACCTGTGCACTGCATAGAATGAGTGAAAAGAAACACAAGCTCACACGCTTATGAGATTACAATTGCAATATATTTTAGGACCGTGTATTGAGTTAAGGATATTGAGTTGGACTTATGTGCAGCAGATTGCACTAAGAACTCAAAAATACTCAATGATATCCGCAATCTGTCTTATGCACACACAAAGTGTGTACTTTTATGTGTTCCAAGAGTCTTTATAGTCTTTTAGAATCCCACGTTGACTTCAAGGTTAAAGTAGCAACAGATCTTATCAAAATAGCATAACTCTGTCTGGAATTCCTACACACATGCTTAAGATTGCAACAGACTTTACGCAGGTACATGAAAAGAGGCGCTCCTAGCTACACAAGCTGAATTTTGTGCATAATTGCATTCTAAAATGTGTCACTGCAATTAATAACACAACACACAAGCATGTGTTGCCACAGGGGGCGCTATACCAGACATTAGTGTTAACTATCCGCTTCTATGGCAAGATTTCCTTTCAAGTTAACTATTGTCATGGTGGGACAAGTTTTTTAAAGTCAGTGCATTTAAAGAAACTGACATGAATACTAAAACATTCAGTTTAGTGGCCCAGATTTTTGATGGTAAATTTTGGTTATTTTTGAAGGAGATTTGTTACTGCCACAGTTGCGCAAAAACATGCTCAACCAGACCATGCGCCGGCAATGCGTTGACCAAGAGTTCCCTTGTACTCGAACTTTGCATTATTTTTATTTTATTATTATAAAATGTTTTCACCAACATCTTTTAGTGGTTAGCACTGTCAACTCACAGCAAGAAGGTCCCAGAATCAAGTCCCGGCTCAACTAGGCCTTTCTGTGTGGAGTTTGCTTGTTATCCTTGTGATTAGGCTTCCAGCCTAAAACTTGTGCCAAGTCAAAATATGCGGATCACAAATGGTCTGCTTTGTTGACCACTAACGTGAGCAGCCAAAAGTAGAAGAAGTGTCACCTACTTTAAATATACTACAGGCTTTTGTGGGCTCTGTGTTGGCAGATGGTCATTAATCGGGTGTAGGCATGAAATACCCCGCCCCATACATCATACAGGCCTGAGGGGAAGAATTATTGAGTGGGTGTAATGATCAGACTCTGGATAATATCACAGCAAATTAGGTTTATTGTTAGTCTCAGGTCCAGAGCACCACATGGGTCAGGGTCAGACTGGTCAAGAGAGGGGGGGGGGGGGGGTCTAAAAGGAGACTTATAAATTATATAGCTGAGTCTGAGCATCTTCAGGAGCTTAAGTTGTTCTGACTATGCTGGTGTGTGTAACAAAACAACAACAATGATTCTTACCTTATTCATGTAAAAAGTACTGCTTGTAGAGACAGCACATTGTCCTGTGCCCACAGAAGAATGTGACGTGCCAGCCTTAGCATTGCATGAGAGAACACCCCTCCCTGATGGTAGATGTAGTCACCACAATCTGTTGTCCAATCAGATGAGGACATGATTGTCCCAAATTTCTAGAAGGAAAAAACTCAAAGCTAACAGAATTGCTAGCATATCCAGATAGTTTATGTGCCAATTCAGCCGCTGACTCGTCCATACTTCTTGAGCAGGATGGTTCTTGAACACATTGCCTCAACCCATAGTGGAGGCATCTGTCATTATCACCTTGTGGTGACACACCTATCCCAACAGATCACCCATCTGCAGAAAGTGCTTCCGTTTCTATGGTAACAGAGCTTGGTAGCACCCAGGCATCACTTGAGCTTATTATTAGGGCTGTCAATTGATTAAAATGTTTAATCGATTTAATTACATGGTGTCCCGATTAATTAATTGCATTTAATCGCATATACAAATATTTGCTGAGAAAGCCCCTCATATAACAATATTTCAATATATAATGATGAAATAATTATACATAGTTATCTTTAAATATTCTAAAATTATAATATTCAGATAATAAAAATGCATTACATTCTTGTGGCAGAGGAGATAATCATTGATAAGACAATACAAAAAGCAGCTTTAGAATACATTGTATTGTTTACTACCATATTATTGAACATACGCCAATCATTGGCATAAGGTTCACAGCAATCCATTTCGCAAGTGAATTTTTCAATCAGTTGAAGATTTATTATGAGGGCTTGTTTAAGGACCCGTCAATGTACACCTGCGTCAGACATGCTTGTGTAGCCTCTCAGGTGCATTGCGTCATAAACATAAAATTTTTAGGTCACTGTGTCAAGTTAAATATAGTTTAATACTTAGAACACATCTTGATATCCCTTAGTTCGAATTTGCGCTCCATCAAGAGTTTTGATTGCAAGAACGCAAAGCATGTCTGTGTTGTGCTATCTGCTGGATGGTTGTTTTATTCACTGTATAAACTGCATGTTGCCATTCAGCTAAAGTTCAAATTACTGCCCTCTGGAGTAAAACAGGTGGTACTACATGCTTGTATTTATCAGGAATCTTCCTTATTACGGTACAGGGGCATTGCAATTAATTGTGTACATTTTTTTATGTGTTATTTTTAATAAAATTAATCGCACTGAATTAACACGTTAAATTGACAACCCTACTTATTATACATCGAATTCTGTTATGCCTGTCCCAAGACCCTTGGTTATGGGGACAGAGGCCAAATTTGATCAGGTTAGTGTAACAAGGGGTCACTCTGAATGTATTTAAAGCAGAGAACGCCAAATGACCATCTTCCCTAGCATTAGAACAGGGAAGAATGTATGAACATGGGAAATAAATTAACAGAGGCTGCACTAAGAATGAGAGGTTTTGATACCATTTGGTCTCCATATAAAATGTTTATACCAATTTTCTTCCATATTAATCCAATGGTTTCTTATGACCTGGTCAATCATACATAGATGCTATATCTCGAATGTCAAATGCGTATCAAACAGTGGACTCACACAAGGATAAGCAAGAGCATGAAAATAGAAGAAATTAGGTATTTTTAAACAAGTGCTTTACCTTTTCCATCGTTCCCACGATAAAACACCTCCAAATCAGCTATTGCTGATGGAAAACAGCCTGCATGACAAGTAACGATGCTGAACTAGGCCGCACGCCAGATATATGAGCATGTCTCAACGCTGAGAATGGTGTATCCATCCGGAGGGAGAGAGAAGCCGGATCCTCAACGCTTATATGGCTCCTTTCAGAGACTGCATGGTTTGAGAGAGCCCCGATGAAGCACCATTGGGCCTGTTTAACAATGCAGTTGAATCCACACACAAACTGCTCATTTCCAATGACGTCCTCACTTGTTGTCACTCAAAAGGGAGAACATAGTCCTCGCTTCGGTATGAGTTGCTAGTAGCCAACATTTGATTAGACAAATTTGTGCACTGAAATAAGAAAATCTGGCAAGATGGCACTAAGCATATAGCAGAGATGTGGCTCCCTGTGGGGTATGCCATCAGCCAATAAATTGTTGTGATTGTATACAGGCTTCAGTCCACATGAGACCACTGACATTGACCCAATTACGTCATTATGCAACGTCAATGTTTCCTGGAAAGGGAACCACAAAATGCGGAAAGCGTAAAATATAGTTACTATACCTACATTTTTGCAAAAGAGTGGCTCATTATACGTATTGTGGTACTTTCCTGCCCAAATGAACACTATGGGTGCTAAAACAACAATTACTTCACTTTCACACAAATTACAAGTAAAAAGGCAGATTATCAGTTTGTAAAAACTCTTTTTGCTCTATTCTTCACAATAATGCTATCTCATGACATCTAAGCACCTTGTCTTTAGTGGATAACCAGGCTCAAACAGAATCTGCTGACTTATTTATTATTTGTGCAGTTTCTGCACTAATTTTGATAAAAAGTTTTTTTACCAGAATTCTGCAGAAGGGATTTAAACATAGTAAAATGTGTATAATGTTGTTGAGAGTACTATTCCATCTTGATAGAGCATAAACCTCTAATAAAATTTATCTTGACTATAGAGCAACTCAGTGGACATTTTACCTTTGAACTGCTGCGATAGGTGTAAGAACCCAAGAAATGGCTATCATTTTGCAAAAATGTCACCACGGGGCTGAATGACTAAAAATATATATATATATATGATTCTGATTGTATATGATTTTGACCAAAATTAAGTCATGGAAATACTGTATAAGAAAGGGTGTTTACATTTGAGACCAGATTTAATAAATACAAAAATAAAGAAACATAGAGGGGGATAAAACAGATTCACACTTGCATTGTATCTGTTTACAGTTTACCTGTTTTTGTTCACTTTGTGATAGAGTCTCAGCCCACTTTTCATCATGAATTTTTTAAAACCAAATATTAAGTTATTTCCATTAGAAAATGGAAATACATTTTTGTATAAATAGAATTATTATTATTATTATTATTATTATTATTATTATTATTATAAAACATGATCATATTTATGTACTTATTCCATGTAATGATATACACTTGCATGTGCCATTGCTTTGTTGTCCCTGGTTAAACCTTTAAACCTTTATTTTGGCAGACATTTTTATTTTGACAGAACACGAAGGAAGATGTTTGTTTGATGTAGAGTTGGCAATGGCCACTACAGATAAAATATATCATCCACTCTTCTGTCAGCAAAAATCCAGATTTGTGGGGTAACTTTAGATTTGGGTATTAACTTTTAGTGGCCGAGCATATTTTACACAAATGTGCAATTAGTGAAACTAGCACACAGTACATTTAACATGCTCAGCTCAGTAGCCTCACATAACAGAGAACAACACTGTGCTCAAACATTAAGCGGTGAGCAGTGCATGCAGACTATTTATTTATTTAAATCACAGCACTTGTGGTATGATAATCGCACAACCTCATATCATGATTTCGATTTTCATGATATCAGACTCATAGAGTCTGTGATTAGAATTTCTGCCAGTTTAAAAACAGATTTCACAGACATAACTTGAATAAAGTGGAATACACAGTTATGTTTTTTTGATATCCAGTTTACTTGCTACTAAGTGCCTTAAAAAAAACTCTGTATATTTTTTAAAGACTTAATTCCACTAACCCTGCAATCTATGGTAAATCCAGTCATTATTTCATCCTCAAAAGCACCTTTTTTCTGCTAGTTGTAAACAATATTGTGTCCAGGCGGACTAATAAAAAACATTAGCCGTTTCCAGTGTACAATATGCATCAGATGCTTAAACTAGGTCCAGCCTGACCTTTTAAAGGTTACAAGCAAATGGTTATGTAAACTAGTGCGACTTATCCATTAAGTTGTGTATAGAGCAATTCAACCACACATCCCACGTGATATGTATTAAAATGAAATTTTATGTCATGTAATTTTATATGACTCACAAAGCACAGATGGAATGATGATAGCTTTTGTTTATTAGCTATATATTAGCTATATGCTCCAAATTAATTGTTTCATAAGTTGCCATAACATACACAATTAAATGAGAGCATTTGAGGAGAGTATGCTCACTGAGACTGAAGAAGAGCTTACATACTCTGAATCATTTGATCAGTTACTCATAGTAAATATCTCACTCTTTTCTTCTCCTTCTTCATGCATTTCTTT
The DNA here is from genome assembly GCA_032164185.1 of Moxostoma hubbsi. Lineage (NCBI taxonomy): Eukaryota > Metazoa > Chordata > Actinopteri > Cypriniformes > Catostomidae > Moxostoma > Moxostoma hubbsi. Next base: position 26,274,858 of record JAVLUX010000016.1, on the reverse strand, counting down.
TTCAGCATTGAAAAGATGCTTTCTGAGAATTTGAGGCAGCCAATCAATTTAAAGCTTTAATTATCTCCATTAGTAAGGTAGATATGAAGTATTAATTCTTCATACAAACAAAACATATATTTTTGTAGAAATTTATAGATAAAGGAACCAACTCTTTTTCTCTCCATCTCTCTTTCTCTCTCTCTCTCATGCGCATGTGCGGCGTGACTGTGGGGAACGTGTGAATGGAGTGAGCGTGTAGCTGCTGTGTGAGGTACGAGTGGTTTACACTTCTCTATCTTTTTTCTTCTTTATTTAGTCTTTTTGCGCAGATCTATTTTGTAAAAAAGGAAAGCGAGTGTTGTGTTTAGCCGGGGTGACGGCACCTGCTTGTTGGGAACATGGCTACCCCAGGCAGCGGGAGATTTAACTCTCTGACAAGGCTTCATGGTGTGAAAATAGATTCAGCTGCTGGTGTGGAGGGATGCAATTTAGCGGTGGGAGAAGTAATTGGTCACGAGAATATTGTGTCAGCATCCCGTATGAAGAGCGCTGTTGTTGCGTTTGTGAAAACTGTTGATTTAGCAAATGAGCAAGTGCAAAACGGTGTAGTGATCAATGGTATTTTTATACCAGTGCTTCCGTTGTCTACACCTTCAAAAAAGGTGACGCTATCAAATGTGCCACCATTCATCCCAAACAAAGTGTTGATCAGAATGCTTGCCCGTTATAGTAAAACTGTTTCTCCTATAAAGATGATTCCGATTGGCACCAAGTCTCCTCTCTTGAAACATGTTGTGTCTTTTAGGCGTTATGATTATATGATCCTGCAAGACAATCTCGATGAACTGGATTTGTCCCTGAATTTTCGATATACCTGGACCAATTTCAATGCAGACAGCAGCTGCTGCGATTGTTGCAGAGGCAGTGGACATAGAGCAGGTAGATCACTCTGTGGGAGATGATGGTATGATGGTTACTGTGGGTGAGGAGAACGAAGTGGAGAATGGAGACGGTGTTGTGGACGCTGCAGATAAACCTTCTGTTAATCTTGAAGCAGTGATGATGACAGAGTTAGACAAGTGTGCTTTTAAAACACCACAGAAGCGAAGTTTAGAACAATGTCCTTCAGAACAGCAAGCAGAAAGAGGATTCAGTTGTGATCTAAGTCAAACAGACACAGAAAGTGAAAGTGATTTCTTGGAATGCAGTGTAATGTGCAGTTTGCCAAAGTGGATTTTCTAATAGGAATTATAGTGTGTATGATATTAAATCCTTTTTAAAGACAACAAAGAATTCAAGAAAAGTTTGTATTGAAGAGTATTTTCCTGATGTGATCCAATTCATTGACAAAGCAAGAGTTTATAGGAGTGAAGGGTGTTTTAGCAATTTAGAGGTGTATCGTCTGAAGAAAATACTTGCCAAAATGAATGCCCAATCAGAGTCCAATATTAGTAATGAAAAATAAAAAGTACATTTATGTGGGTTTTATTTTAGTCTAATTTGCTTTTTGCTTTCTTCCTTTATGGGAGAAATATGTATTGATTCTCTGAACGTAAATGGGGCAAGAGAATGAAAAAAATGGCTTCATCTTTTTGAAACAGTTAAACAAAAAAAGGTTGATGTTTTATTTGCTCAAGCAACTCATAGTGTTGAGATAAATGCGAGTGATTGGGCAAGAGAGTTCGACGGATTGTCTATATTAAGTCATTTGAGGTCCACCAGTGGAGGCGTTGCTATTTTATTTTTCCAAGTGGTCTATTCCTTTTTCGTATCAAGTGGAAGAGATCTTAAAAGGTTGACTTTTAAAAGTCAGAGCCCAGTTTGAGAATAGTTTTTTGTATTTATTTCTGTATATGGTCCTACCAGAGCAATTGAAAGAATGTGTTTTTTAGATACTTTGAGTCATGTATTAGCAAATTGTAACACAGATGATGTTTTGATTTTGGGGGGGGGGGGGGGGTAATTGTACTGAAAACTTCTCAGATAGAAATCATGTAGAGCCTCATATGCCATCACAAAAGAGACTCATTGAATTGATGAAGTCTAATGAGAATTTTGATGTGTGGAGAAATTGTAATTTTACTCAGAGGCAGTATACTTGGGTTCATGTTCAAAATAGTCTAATATCTCTAGCTAGGTTGGACAGATTTTATGGATACAAACATCAACTTAATCTATTTAGGGGATGTTCTATTATCGTCAAGAGCACCAAATCCCTTGGTGTTCACCTGGCGGAGAACCTCACCTGGTCCCTCAACACCAGCTCTATTACCAAGAAAGCCCAGCAGCATCTCTACTTTCTTTGAAGGCTGAGGAAAGCACATCTCCTAACCCCCATCCTCACTACATTCTATAGATGGAGTATTGAAAGCATCCTGAGCAGCTGCATCACTACCTGGTTTGGGACTTGCAAAGCCCTGCAGAGGATAGTGAGGACTGCTGAGAAGATCATCTGGGTTTCTCTTCCCTCCATCAAAGACATTTACATGCGCATAGAACACTCATCTCATAGTATGTTATGTTAACATTTGGCATTTCTAGAAACTGTCTTTTTGCACTAGTCTGTGTAGTCTCTTGTGGTTCTGTGTTTGTTCTATGTTGTTTTATGTAGCACCATGGTCCTGGAGGAACGTTGTCTCGTTTCACTGTGTACTGTACTAACTGTATATGGCAGAACGACAATAAAAACCACTTGACAACCTGATTATCCCAGTTGTTTTTTCTGACCACAGTCTAGTAAAGTGTGCTGTGACAGGGAGTTCTATTAAGCCAAAAAGTTCTTATTGGCACTTGAATAACAATCTGTTATGTGATCACTTTTTTCAAGGTTTTTGTTAAAGAGTTTTGGATTGATTTTAGATCCAAAAAATCTTCCTTTCAGTCTGTACAGCAGTGGTGGGATTTTGCTAAGACACAAGTTAGACAGCTGTGTCAACATTATACCTTTAATACCACAAGAGATAAAAAAGGTGAAATTGAAATGTTAGAAAAATAATTAAATGAACTGCAAGAACTTGATGATATCACTGGAGATTTGACCATTATCAAGAGTTTTTAAGAGAAGAATATTTTTTTTTAAATGACGTGTTGGATGTAACTACACAAGGAGCTCTGGTCAGGTCAAGATTTCAGAATATAGAGCTGATGAATGCACCTTCTAAATTCTTCTTTAATTTAGAAAAGAAGAATGGGCAAAAAAGGCTTATGCACACTCTACGCTCTGAGTCTGGAGTTTTGTTGCCAGATCCTTCTGAGATCAGAAACAGGGCAGTTAGTTTTTATAGAAAATTATATGAGAGTGAATTAACACATGTTGAAATGGATGTGAGTTTTTTTTTTTTTTTAAATCTGCCTCAAGTTTCTGAAGAAGTCAATGCTGAACTTAGAAAAGCTGTAACTTTAGAGGAATTAGAAAAAGCACTTCAAAATATGGAAGATGGTAAAGTATAGGGAATTGATGGGCTACCAGTTTAATTTTATAAGACATTTTGGACAGAGGTGAGCCCAGATTTATTGCAGGTACTGAATGAAAGTTTGGTCAATGGACAGCTACCTTTAAGTTGTAGAAGGGCGGTCCTCACATTATTACCAAAGAAAGGTCTAAATGAGATTAAAAACTAATAAAAAGTAGTAATAAATTACTTTCTAAAGTTCTGGCAAATAGATTAAGTTAAGTTCTTAGTCAAATTATTCATCCTGACCAGATTTATTGTGTTCCAGGGAGACGAATCTTTGATAATATCTCTTTTATTAGGGATATTCTAGATATTGCCAAAAACTTAAAATTAGATTTTGGCCTAGTGTCTATTGACCAAGAAAAAGCTTTTTACAGAGTGGAACACATGTACTTATGGAATGTTTTAACAGCCTTTGGTTTTAGTAATGATTTTATTTCCTTGATAAAAGTGTTGTACAACGAAGTTGAAAGTGTTTTAAAATTTAATGGGAATTTGTGTGCCGTTTTTAGAGGTATCAGACAAGGCTCTGCCTTGTCTAGAATGCTGTATACTTTGGCTATAGAGCACCTCTTAAACAAAATAAGAGCAGAATTAGATGTACTTGTGTTTTTAGTTATCGGCTTATGTTGATGATGTTGTTGTTTTCACTGAAAGACAGATAGATGTAAATGTATTGTTGGAGATCCTGAATGATTTTTAAAAGAATTTCTGCCACAAAAGTAAATTGCTCCAAGAGTGAAGCGATATTGGTTGGAAGTTGGGTCAATGTGGAGCCAAGGCTTCCAGAAGGTTTATCCTGGACCAAGGATGGTTTAAAATATTTGGGAGTGTTTTCAGGGGACAAAATGTTTATGCAAAAGAATTTTGAAGGAATTGTTGAGAAGTTTAAAGGTCGCCTTAACAAGTGGATATTATTACTCCCTAAAATGTCATATAAAGGACGAATTTGTATTATTAACAATTTAATTGCATCTGCACTTTGGCATTGATTCATTTGTGTGGATCCTCCACAAGGTCTACTGCCAAAACTACAATACATTTTTGATTTTTATGGGGACAAAATGCATTAGGTACTGAAAGCTGTTTTGTATTTACCCAAAGAAGAAGGAGGACATGGTTTAATCCGCATACAGAGCAGAATAGCAGCCTTCAGGGTTCAATTTGTTCAAAGACTCTTGACTGGACCAATAGACTCAGACTCAGGCTGGAAATTCTCTGCTTGTGTCATTTTGCAAGATTTCAGAAGTCTAGACTTTGAGAGATCTTTATTTTGGTTGAATCCACAAAAGATTGTTCTGTCTAAGATGCCCACCTTTTACCAGAACCTACATAAATTTCGGTCTCTGTTTAAGGTACAGAGGCTCAGCACTACGAACTCTCAGCATTGGTTACTGCAAGAACCTTTGATATATGGATGATACTTGGACTTATCAAATGAAAAGATATTTCCAGCAATTTGTGATATTCTTTTTAAATCTGGAGTATTAACGCTTGGACATTTATTTAAACTGGCTGGACTGGCTTTCGAGGATGTCGATACAGTTGATGGACATTTGGGGGTAAAGTCAAAACGCATAATTGCCAAATTACTTGAAAAATGGAAGCTAACACTTACGTCAGAGGAATTAAAATTACTGGAAGAATACACTGAAGGCTTAACTACTCAAAACTGTAATTACCCTTTTCCTGATTTGTACCTGTTGACTGACTTTGAAGAGTGAGAAAGTGTTTTTTTACAAACCAACATTTTGATGTTAATGGGTCCTAATCCAGTGTCTGGAAAAGTCTTATACAAGAGCTGTGTCAAAACTCTTTGCATAAAGCAGTCTTTAGCAGTCTTTGCATAAAAGAGTCAGAGTCGATATACCTTTGCGCTCTGTCCTCCATTTAGGGGAGAATGTTAAACCAGAATGGAGAGCATTATACAAGTCAACTTTGCCAAAGTAAGTGGGAGATTTACAATGGAGAATTCTTCATGGCGCTATTGCAGTGAATGCACTTGTTTCGGTTATAAACCCTGGTATTAGTGATGAATGTCCTTTCTGCTTTCAGAAAGAAAATTTATTTAATGCTTTTCTGTATTGTAACAGGCTCATACCATTGTTTCAGGTTGTAAAGAGTTTATTTGATTGTTTTGATGATATTTTCTCTTTGAAAATGTTTATTTGTGGTTCAAAATATACCCGGAGACGTCGATTTTGTTGCCAATTGCTGAATTTCCTTTTAGGTCAAGTGAAAACGTCTTGGTTACGTATGTAACCTCCGTTCCCTTGTCGAAGAGGCGACACTAGGGGTCCACTTCAAATCACGCCATGCGCTGAGCCGTGTACGTGTACTGCTGGCACAGAAGCGGGCAGGTATTTCACGTGCGCAAGCGACCAATTGTGTTTCAGACTGCACGTACTCTTCCCCAATCCTCCAAAAAAGTTGTCGGAATCCTTTTGGTTACCCTAGAGGGGAACAAGGCAACGCTTCTAACTAGGGAACGGGCCAAGCCTGGCTGGGCCTCTTTTCTCTCTATGTTTTCTCGGCATAGAGTAAGAGCAGCCGGGGCCCTTACCGCATCGTGGGAAGGGGGTCTTACCCGAATTCCTATTCTTTCAGGGGGAAAAGATCCTGTGGAGGCCACACCTGCCCGAAAGGTCACATGTGGGAAGTATGGCGTGGTGGTAGATCCAGCCGCGAGGAGGGGGGGAGTTGCTACGACACGGCGGCCGGAGGGCAGCGAAAGACTGCCTAAGGGAGACGCGGGTCAAGCTCGTCGGAGGCCTGACCTGTGGAGCACCTATTCCAGTAGGGGTAGCCTGGGGTACCCGTAGTGGACTGGGCCGGCAAGTTCCTCCGCTGAACTGTGGACCCAAGAGGGCTAGGGAGGAATCAACCAGGGACCTAAGGGGGTCTCCTGGGAAAGAAGGCGCACTGTTTTGCCTCGGCAGAGGAAAAGGGCACTGGACGCAAGTGATTCACCCGGTCAGACCGTCGACGTGTACCAAGTTCTACCGGCTCGGAACTGAGAAAACACGGGACGAGACTGACTCAACCCTGAGATTGTAAAATCTTGCAAAAGTGTTAGGTGTTGCCCAGCCCGCAGCTCTACAAATGTCTGCTAGGGAGGTGCCCCTAGCCCGTGCCCATGAGGATGCCACACTCCTGGTAGAGTGGGCTCGAACCCGTGGGGGGGGTGGCACAGCCTGGGTGTGATAGGCCAACGGAATGGCGTCCACCACCCAGTGGGACAGCCTCTGTTTGGAGACAGCGTTCCCGTTCTGATGTCCCCCAAAGAGCTGCTCAGAGCGCCTGAAGCTCTGGGTGCATTCCAGGTAGGCGTGCAAGGCATGTACCGGACAACGGCAGTGAGGGGGCTGGGCCTGCCTCCTCCCGGGGCAGCTCTTGCAGGCTCACTACCTGATCTCTGAAGGGCGTGGTAGGAACCTTGGGCACATAGCCCGGTCGAGGTCTTAGGATCACATAAGTGTCTGCCGGACCGAACTCCAGGCAAGTGTCGTTAATAGAGAACGCTTGCAGGTCCCTGACCCTCTTGATGGAGGCGAGCGCAATCAGCAGGGCCGCCTTTAGGGAGAGGGCCCTGAGTCCAGCTGATTCTAGTGGCTCGAAGGGGGATCTCTGAAGACCGGCGAGGACCACCGAGAGATCCCAGGAGGGGAACAGGTTTATGCCGGGAGGGATTTAACCTCCGGGCACCTCTTAGGAACCTGACGATTAAGTCGTACTTACCCAGAGACTTGCCGTCTATTGGGTCGTGGTGAGCTGCGATAGCGGCAACATACACCTTCAAGGTGGAAGGGGACGGCCTCCCCTCCAACCTCTCCTGTAGGAACAGGAGCACTGACCTAACTGCGCACCTCTGTGGGCCTTCTGCCCAGGAAGAACACCAATTCACGAACAGACGCCATTTCAGGGCATAGAGTTGCCTGGTAGATGGGGCTCTGGCTTGGTTGATCGTGGCTACGACCATGGGTGGTAGACCAGCTAGATCTTCTGCGTCCCATGCAGGGACCAGACGTGGAGGTTCCAAAGGTCTGGATGCGGATGCCAGAGCATGCCCCGTCCCTGAGTAAGAAGGTCTTTCCTCAGGAGAATTCGACTTGAGTCGCTGCTGGCTCCAAAGGAGGAGACCACGGGCGAGTTGTGACATGTGGCGGTAGTGTACGCTGCCATGGCGATTTATGTATGCCACCGCAGTGGTGCTGTCCGACCTGACCAGGATATGTTTGTCTCGAACTAATGGGAGAAACTACCGCAGGGCCAAAAGGATGGTCAACAACTCGAGGCAGTTGATGTGCCAACGCAGCTGGGCCACTTTCCAATGGCCTGCTACTGCGTGCCCATTGCAAACGCTGCCCCAACCTGATCTGGAGGCATCGGTCGTGACCAGGACGCATTGGGACACCTGCTGTAAGGGTACTCCTGCCCGTCAGAAACAGAGGTCTGGCCAGGGTTTGAATGTTTGGCGGCAGGCGGGGGTGATTGTCACACGGTGCATGCCGCGACTGCTGCGGAGGACGCCATATGCCCCAGGAGCCTCTGGAAAAGTTTTAAGGGGACTGCTGTGAAGGCAACGAGACACCTCAACACTGACTGGGCACACTCGTTGGTGAGGCGTGCTGACATTGAGACTGAGTCTAACTCCATACCAAGAAAAGAGATGATCTGGACTCTCACGAGTGGGCCAGAATAAGCCAGTCATCGAGGTAAATGAGTATGCAGATGCTGGCTTCTCGGAGCAGGGCGAGAGCTGCCTCTGCGACTTTCGTAAAGACGCAAGGGGACAGAGACAGGCCGAAGGGGAGGACTTTGTACTGATACGCCTGGCCATCGAACGCAAAACGCAGAAAGGGACGGTGTCTAGGCAGAATGGAGACGTGGAAGTGTGCGTCCTTCAGGTCTACCGCTGCGAACCAATCTAGATGCCAGACGCAGGTCAAAATGTGTCTCTGCATGAGCATTTTGAATGGGAGTTTGTGCAGTGCTTGGTTGAGAACTCGCAGGTCCAAGATTGGTCGTAAGCCGCCGCCTTTCTTGGGTACAATGAAGTAAGGGCTGTAGAAACCCTTCTTCATCTCGGTTGGAGGGACAGGCTCTATCGCGTCTTTGAACAAAAGAGTAGCGATTTCCGCGTGCAAGGACTGGGCATGTTCGCCGTGTACTGCGGAAAAGCTGACGCCCATGAAGGGGGGTGGGGGCCTGGCAAACTGAATTGTGTAACCGAGTCGAAATGTCCGGGCCAGCCAGCGAGATGGGTTGGGAAGTGAAAGCCATGTGTCCAACCTCTGTGCTAGGGGCACCAAAGGGATGATTAATTTTGATGTACCCGGCGGAGCTTCGCAGCGGGGCGGAGCAGGTAGGGCAGCGTCGGGCGGCGACAGAGCGACCCGAGGCTGGGGTGCTGAGAAAAGACTCAAAGCACTTACCTTGCTTCGCACACCCAGCAGGGGGTGGGTTGGCGACTGAGGAGGAGGTCCAGGGTAGGTGTCCTCTAGACTCGTCGGAACTGGCCGGCCGGGGAACAGTCGTGAGACGGGTGGTCCGTGTCCAGGAAACCGGGACTGTTGAGATCTGGTGGCAGAGTGCCGTGAGAACGGCATTTGTGGGCCAGGTGACCCAGAGACACAGGAAATAGCTCTTTTATTGAGAATGTGGGTACCGCAACCCCATCTAAGGGGGGCGGCTAATAGAAATTGTTCAAAAACAAAAGATTCTCCTCCCGGCCCTCCACCAGGAGATGGAGCGGTCTTACCACCTCCGGAGCTAACATCTCTGTCGCTGGGTTGTCCGTCTCAGGAGCGCCTGGTAGCCTTACGTGTCCTCGAGGGGGTCCGAGAGATGGGGGGTGTCTGCTTCCTGCGGTGTGCTCGATGCTGGGACTGAGAGCTGGGCCCGGGTTGAGGCGGAGCAGATTTCTTGGCCGCAGGAGGATGCCCTCAGCGAGCAGACAGGGCAGCGGCCATGGCGGCAGTTTTGCGAAGAGGCAGGATATGTGAGATGGCCTCCGTCTGCTTTTTCACCACAGAGAACTGCTGGGCGAAGTCCTCTGGGCGAAGAGAACTGCTGGGCGAACTTTGTCAGCCTCACGCATCTCGACTAGGTTGAGCCATAGATGACGTTCCTGGACCACAAGGGTGGCCATCGCCTGCCCGAGTGCCTCAGAGACCTTCGTGGCTCTGAGGGCGAGGTCGGTCGCTGAGCGCAGTTCCTGCAGCACATCGGGGTTAGGGCTACCCTCGTGCAGATCCCTGAGAGCCTTGGCCTGGTGGACTTGCAGGATGGCCATGTCGTTCAAGGCGGAAGCGGCCTGTCCCGCGGCGCAGTAGGCTTTGGTGTTCAACGAGGATGTCGTCCTACAGGCCTTGGAAGGGAGTATAGGGTGCCAGGTGGTAGGGTTACCGGAACATAGATGGAGCGCAATGGTCCTATCCACCTGGGGAATCGCCGTATAGCCATGGGCCACTCCACCGTCGAGGGTAGCGAGAGCGGACGAGCAGGGCTTTTGACGAATGGAAAGCAGGGCTCTCCATGAAGACGTCAGCTCGTCATGCACCTCCGGGAAAAACGGGACCGGGGTGGGCGTGGCTGTGAGCGGTGCCCAGACCCCAGGAACCAGTCATCCAACCGTGACGGGTGTGGGGAGGACGGAGGCTTCCAATCCAACCCCACTCTGACGGCAGCCCGGGCAAGCATATCAGACATCTGTGCATCAGCCTGGGCGCGCTGGCCCGAAGGCGGCAGCTCAGGGGAGGCATCAGCGTCAGACGCCACGCTCTCCAATGGAGCGGCGAGCTCATCCACCTCAAGCTCCAGAGGATTGGCAGACCTGCCCGGAGGCGAGTCGCCATTGCCTCAAGCACGGACGGGGGTCAACGAGCGTGTCGGGGGGGCGGGTGGTCTGAGGGGGCATACCCGGCGGAACTGCACCCACTGCCCTCCCCAAATCGCCTCAAACGCCAGACGCATCGTCCTCAATCCCGTGGGAAGAAGGATCGACACAGGGGGCGGCTGGAGTGGCGTGCTTTCTATTGAAAGCATGCCGCAACCGCAACGTTGCCATGGTCATGCTCTCGCAGTGAAGGAGGTAAAGGTCTCGCAGTGAGAGCATGAACCATCCACAAATGCTGCCTCGGTGTGATCAGCGCCCAGACACACGAGACAACGCCTGTGGCTGTCTGAAGCGGAGAGCACTCTACCGCATCCAGGAACTACACGGGGCAGAATGGCATCTTTAAAAAGACGCGTCCTGAAAAGGACGTTCAACGCCGCTGTGTATTGCTCTTTTAGAGAATTAAACTCTTTACAGAGAAAAATTGCTCTTTATATAGGAAAACTCTTAACTCTGCGCTATCGAAGCGCCCAGGGGCAAACTGCACGCCGTGCAGAGAAGAGAAAAGCCACTGAAGTGCGTCGTAGATCCAACAGCAAAGCAGAGCGTCAGAGGATAGAAGCAGGATATCACTTGTGTTACTCACAGCTGGCTGCATACACGACCATCGGCTCCAAAGAAAATTACTGAATGAACGAGCATATTTCCCTCGCCTTTATACCCGTATGTCCAGAGGTGGGGTATGCAAATACTGTTCGCCAACTCTCATTGGCCTTTTTTCATAGATCAGAGGCATATTTGGCGCTCAAGAGAGACCCCTAGTGTTGCTTCTTTGACACAACGTCGAAGTGAGCGACAGACGGGGAAAGGCAATTTATGACACTAGGAAGATAAAAATTTCATGAAGTTCAAGCATCAATTTACAAATTGTGTTTCTTAACTTTCTTAACAGAGTTGTAATTGACTTTCGGTATTACAAGGCTATGGGGGTTCTTATGTCTTTTGAATTGAGTTGGTGCAATAAGGGGGCTCTGTGTGAAATTATTGAGAGTTTACAGTTTGTACATTAAAATTACTTGGTTTGAATGTATTGTTTTTTGATTTGGGTATTTGTTATGAATTAAATGTGTATATTTTGTATTCTCCCTAGGTAGGAACAGATTGTATTAGTTTAGAAAAATTGTAATAAATGTGTGTTGAAATTCAAAATTCTCTCTCTCTCTCAAACATACAAATCCAGGTACCAAATGTCTCAGACGCACAGTCCCACTTCTCTGTTGTTTACCTGCCCATTTTTATTCAGCTGGGGGACTTTCGTGTGTGTGTGTGTGTGTGTGTGTGTGTGTGTGTGTATGTGTGTGAGGAAGAGGACAATACGATTTCAGAAATATGGTCTAAAATGTTATTCAGTGTTTGGAAGAATTAATCCTCACCATCAACTGTATGGGAAGTATTCTAATCATCTTACAAAATGTCTCATAAAAATACTTAAAAGTATGGTTGACACTTTACATAAGAGGCAAATGTTGAAGGTAATGTTTGGCATTAATGACTCAATTATTAGAATGTAATAGTGTTTTATAATTTACCTTTGTGTTCAACCTTTAAGTGTTTTTTCCACCTTCATAATGAACCTGAAACCTGCATTTAGGGTAATTTATCAAGATATTAATATCAAGATATTAATAGCTACAAGAGTACTTTTATATCAATATTGATTCAGGTACAATTTAGGTGCCTTATTTGGGGGGATAATCTGGTGTGGTGCGAGCTGTGAGGCGATCATCTGTGTTCCGGGACTGTTATCGGGTCATTGAATAACGTATAACGTGTGAGGAAGGGAAGCCCGACGGTGCCCCCCTAAAGAGTTGGTGCCCTACGTAGACTGTGTATTATACGTATAGGGAGTGACGGTAATGTTCCAACTAAACTGGGACGTTCTGTTTCACAACCCAGTGTATCTGATCTCTGACAGTAGAAATTTCACAGAGTTACAAATTCTTGGGTGCCCATATCACTATTGTTTTGTGGATTGTAAATCATTAAGCAGTTTCTGCCTGGTAAAGACACTCTGCCATAGTCTGCAAACTTCCATCTTCAGAGTTTCTAAAATCAAATTTAAGAAATGTTTAAAGACCTGAACAAATAAAATTAATACCGTATCCCCATACAACATCAAACCCACACAATCTCAAAATAAATCATGAAACACAGACTCTTACTTAAACAGGCAGGGGTACACATTCAACCTGGCCTTAACATTGCTTATGAGTAAAATAGGGTAGGCTATATGCAAGTTTAATACAAGACATGTTTTCCACATATATCACATTAAAATTGGTTTATGTACCATTAGATAAATAAATATAAATAAGAGGTCAACCAATATTGGATTTCGCTGATATGATTATGTGTTGAAAGAAAAACAATACATTTTTCAATAGTTTAAAATTGATAGCCTATATTTTATGTTCTTAGTCTTTCCTTACAGTGGTAGGGAGGGCCAGACAGAGGCTACAAGAGTCTAAATTGAATTCAATTCCAAATGTAGTTTATGGTGTAACACTTACCAATAAAAAATAATTATTCATAGTGCTTAACTTTTAACTTTAAAGGCTGAAATACACCAGGGACTGTTATTTTTAAATGTTTGAGCTTCATTGCCTCTAGCTGCTCATTCAAACAGATAAGGGAAATCAAATGTATACTCCTACAATAAACTACAATGTATTATATTATAAAAAATGAAAAGTAAACATTGTCATATTGCATCAAAACTACTCCATCATTATCAAAAGATGATCATTAGTGATCGCTTGTCATAAATTTCCAATATGGCTTAATGATTGTGAACTGCTCTGTAACAGCTGGAAACACTCACAAGCCCAAGCATGCTTGGAAAAAATTAATCAGTGCTATGTTTTCACTCTGAAGGATGCAGCGCATGCATTTATTTAAATAAATTGTATTCTTTTGAAGTTTGATTATCACATTAGGGGGATATCGTTTGATATATAGATAGATAGATAGATAGATAGATAGATAGATAGATAGATAGATTTTTTTCACAGTAAAATTCACACTTCACTATTTATCCCCCGAATCTTTTATCAGATTTTTGTAATGGGCAGATATTCGTCACACACTTAAATGGGTTCTATGTCTTTTGCTTTATTAACGATTTTTTAAAGTAAAATAATCTCTCTCACTCCCAGAAATAAAATGCACAGATAACTTAATTTAATTAGCACTGTCATGCCACACCATCTGTCACTGACATCTCTTAACGGGGGTATAATTTTAAACTTTATCGCAACAGAAACCAACGAGAGTGATGAATATGCGTGTAAAATAATTTTATGTTATGTCTCTATTACTTTTGTCCCTGCTGAAAGTGAAACATGTATTAATCTACAGCAATTATAATTTCATTAAAATCTATAAATGGCCAAGCATTAACAGTAGATAAATGTGCTCATTCGTTTTAGCCCCAGAGCTTGGGGAACATTAGGGCATGCCCTTTCTGTTTCACACACTGTTCATGTAAGCATATATATGCAAGACCTAGCACTTTACAAAACCTAGACCATACAATAAATATATAAATGCCTGTTTAGTGTGCAAGGATGCAGAACCATTAAAGACTGGGGCAAAACGTTCATTTTCATAGTCTTTAATAGTGGTTACAGTTCTTCAAAGGAAGTTGTTCTTACTGTACGGCAGTCCTATGTACTGGTACTGAGACTCAATCCATTGTTTGGAAATGTTAGGTTTTAGCTGAAACTGTCTGCATTATAGAACACTCTCTTAGAAGTTGTGCCTCTAAATTGATCCCCTTTAAAACAATGCTGACAGAGCCATCAAAACAGCACTTTTGTTACTAAGTCATCATCTTTGAACAATGCATTTCAATACAATTTCTGATTTCAATTTGCCTGCTCTGAGCAATGTGTGGACTAAGATATAGTTTTGTGCAATAAAAAGTTACAGATAGTTTCGGACTGGAAAGAGAACTTGGCCCTGGATTTTACATAGAATGTGGCCCCAAAGTTGTTGAGCTTGGTGCATATCGCAGCGGCATTTTCCAGCCCATTCGGCATAACACAGCGTTCCATTTCAGCTTATCCCCACCCGTTCAAGCACTGTTTTGCCCCGTTTCATGGCTGCTCCACTGGGAAAAGTCCCAGTTCTCCCTTTCGCCAGTCCTCCCCTGTCTGTATATACATGCAGACTGAGCGTTTGGCCGAAAGTTTGATTTGCAAGCTATAGCAGACCTTCAGGGAATGCTATGAGCCCATGGCAAGTAAACACAAAATGCATTGAAAAACATACTTAGAATGTGAAATTAGCTGTAACTAAATAACTATATATGTCACAAACAATTTCAGGCCATTTTCCAACTAATCTGAGCATTATTACATTTTTGAAGGTTGCACATAACCCAGGCTTTGTTATGTCCTGTCCAGCTGTTTTGTTTTTAAATGCAAAAACCAATCTCATGTTAATGCCCAATAAAAAAAGTTTGATCAGTGTTTGATGGACTTGACGTTAAATCAGCCTAATTATAGTTCATTCTTATAGGAATAGTTCACCCAAAAATGAAAATTCTGTTATAAATTACTCGCTCTCATGTGATTCCAAACCTGTAAGACATATTTGTTACGTGGAACACAATGGAAAATAATATACAAAATAACAATGTATATCCTGCTCTGTCGATTCAATAGAATGACAGTTGATACAGTTACTTAAATGCTTACAAAAGCACCCAAAACTATCATAAAAGTTCATGTTAAACATGCATCATATTCCAAATGCTCTGAATACATACAACGTTTTGTACAAAAATGTATTTCAATCTCTGATTGTATCTTCTCTTATCAGAGAAGCTAATTTACAGTTATATGTTCAATGTAAGCATGATAACTTGTGTTGTTTTTAAAGCTAAGCAGTGCATGTTCTCTATGCAATATATAATTAGTAATATGAATGAAATTAGCTTAATGTTTGCCTACAACCATCACACACATATATCTGCCCCTAGACATTATCAGTTTACTCCATCATATTGAACCAAATCCATCTTGCCACCACTTCTCGGATTCACCAATACATCAGCAAAAAAGGAGCATGCATACACAAAGATGCAGAAAATGCACACACCTAGTCACACATACACACACTGGAGATATCTAGCGGCCACCGCAGATTAATATTGAACAATTTTCTCCCTCTTTCTTGACCACTTTATCCCAGAAATACACACACACACACACACCACTGAAATCTGTATATATAAAGACATGTAGAAAAAAATCCCATCCAGCTGCATCAAGGATCAAAGTAAAATAAGAGACAGCAAATCAGGCAAGTGCAGCATCTAAGATTTGACATCAAAACTCACAATTCACATGACTATGACAAGGCTATGAAGCCTATGTTATAAACAAGGCATAAAACCCCTTAAATATGCACATGCGCCCATACACAAACACATGACAGATTGTCTGTTCTACTATCTTCAGCACATAAGACTGTAAATTTCACCGTGATTCAGATAATTGTGTTAGTGTTCGTGGCTGTGTACACACACACACACAGTATAGTATCATCTTTATTAGACACAATACACTATCAGACTATAAACATGTATCCAGTCTCACATCCTGTCAGCATGAATTCCATATGTCACATGGACACCATCTAATTGTGCTGTGTTCTGAAAATATTGTTTTCTGAGAATTCTGAGTAACAGAACTATGTTCAGTTTCACATAGTGTCAGATTCTTGAATGTCTTCACCGGTAATCTGTAAGTGCCAAAATAAATAAAATAACAATACTACTAATAAAAGAAACAACAATGAAGAAAATTAAACTTGGGTAAAATTAAGTTGTGAACCCTAATGTCATTCCAAACTGTTATTGCTATTGTAATTTCTCCATGGAAAACAAAATGAGAAATTTTAAAGTATCTTCATTCTGTTCTTTTAAAATCAGAGTTCACTTAAAATGACCATACCTGTTAAGGACAAAAATAAATAAAAAATCTTTATGACTTATAACCCTGAAATCTCATTCACAATCGCACACTATGATGTGTCAACATACTAGTTTGATCATTAAAAGAATCATGGTCCTTTTTGAAGCTTGACAGTTGTGATCACAATGGTAGGTATATAAAAGAGATTTATGAAGATACATAAAGTTCAGATTTTGTGTAACACAGAAAATAAATAAAAAATATAACTGGTTTGTAATTGTATTGATTTAATGGGATAGTTCACCTAAAGGGGAACATTCTCCCATCATTTACTCACCCTTCCAAATATGCTGAACACAAAAACTTTTAGAAAATATCTCAGCTTTGTAGGTCATCACAATGCAAGTGAATGTGTTCAAAAATGTTGAAGCTCCAAAAAGAACATAAAAGCAGCATAAAAGTAATACATAAAGCTCCAGAATCATCTCAGGTTACTTGACTGTAATCCTTGTTCCCTGATAAAAGCAGAACGAGATGCTGCACTGAGATAGCGCTTTGGGAACAACTTTAGTGTGACCAGCTGTGAATATGTGTGCAACACATCAATGAACATTGACCAGAATTTATAGCTTCTGCCGATGTCATCATTGGATGCACCTGTGGCAGGGCTATAAATAGATGCGTCACAGGTGCATCGTCAGGTATTTTGTCTGAAGAGCAGTCCTGGGGCATCCCAGTGCGGCAATGAAGCGCAGCATCTCGTTCCGCTTTTATGAGGGAACAAGGGTTACAGTCAAGTAACCCAAGACGTTCCCTTTCAAAAAGCTACACTTATGATGCTGCTCTGAGATAGCGCTTTGGGAACAAGAATACCCACTGTGGATGACCGGACCCCCTACGGTTGTGTAGTGTGCTCACAAGAGCACGAGGGGTCTCGGACATGAGCTTGTGATGTCGACTCAAGGACATAAGAGCCCAGAGTGGCATGAACATCCAAACTATAAAATCTAATGAATGTGTGTGGAGAGGACCAGCCTGCCGCATCACAAACATGCTGCAGAGGGACACCTCTAGCCAAGGCTTTCGAGGAGGCGACACCTCTGACAGTAGGTATCAGGGCTCACTCTACCAAAGCCTGACCACACACCTCATATGCCAGGGCAATAACGTCCCTCACCCAATGCGACATAGTCTGCTTGGTAGCGGCCCCCATGGCAAACGAATAGTTGCCCTGACTTACACCACTGGCTAGTGCGGTGGACATAAGTCTGAAGGGCACGGACTGGACAAAGTTTGTGAAGTCTTTCCTGCTCCAGCGTTGTAAATGGCGGGGAGCAGAAGGCTTTTAGAGTGACCGGATGTAAGGTCGAGAAAGGCACCTTAGGCAGGTAGTCAAAGATGAGGGTGCTAAATTGCTTTCGCCATTCCTGGGGCAAACTCTAAGCAGGCTGGCAAGACAGACAGAGCCTGTAGATCCCCAATTCTCTTTAGAGAGGTTATAGCCATAAGAAAAACCATCTTGAGAGTCAGAAGTCTATCAGACGCTGACTCTAGAGGTTCAAAGGGGGTCTCAACCAGACCCTCAAGGACTATTGCCAAGTCCCATGAATGGGTCCTGGTCCTAGCAGGAGGCCTCAGTCGCATAGCTCCACGAATGAGGCGAGCGAGTAGAGGATGTCTCCCCAACGGCAACGCCAAAATGGCGGCCACATAGACCCTGAGAGTGGTGGGGCATATGCCTGCTGACAGTTTTTCCTGCAGAAAGTCCAGAACTGAAGCAATCTGGCAGTTAACTGGATCTGCATTATGTGCATTGCACCATCTTTCCAAGACACCCCATTTATTGGCTTAGATTTTTCTGGTAGAGGGAGCCCTAGTACTTAAAATGGTCTCGATAACCTCAGGTACCCTTCAGGGCCAAACATGAAAGTTCCACAGCTTGGGCCGGGGATGAAATATTGTCAGAAGGTCCCTCCTGTCCAGAATCGCCCAAGGTGAGCCGTCGAGGAGAGACATTATCTCAGAGAACCATACCCTGTTTGGCCAGGGCGGCGCTATCAGTAAGAGGCAAGACCCTTGCTGGCAAACTCTGGCCAAGTCTCCCAGGAGCAGAGAAACCAGGGGAAACGCATACAGATGCATTATGGGCCATGTATGCACCATTGCGTCCAGACCCAGGGGGGCTAGGTGACTCAGAGAGAAGTAGAGGGAACATTGCGCTGTCTGTTGAGAGGCGAAGATGTCCCCTTCTGCCTTGTAAAACCTCACCCAGATTTGTTCCACTACCTCTTACCCAAGGTAAGAGCCCCGTGGGGACCCCGTGGGTCTGAACCACATAGAAAGGGAACGTGTGGCGCGTAACCCTTATTTGCCTTAGGGGACTGGCCCTTGGATGAAATCCCCTGGCTTTTAGCCACAACTGAAATGGTCTCATGTGCAGTAGGCCCAAAGGGATCACCGTGGACGCTGACGCAATGAGACCTAGTATTCATTGATACTGACAAACAGTGCAACCTTGACCTAGCCTGACTTTGCTCAGAGTGTTCTGAATGGGCATGATTCGAGCGGGAGACAATTGTGCCCACATCGTGATCGAATTCCATATAACTCCCAGATAGGTAATTCCCTGGGTGGGAGAGAGAAGGATCTTTTTGACAATATCACTGTGCTGAACAATATCACTGTGCTGAACTGCCAGTTCTTGAGACTGTGCTAGTATCAGCCAGTCGTCTATGTAATTCAGAATGCGGATGCCCCAGAGTCGTAAAGTAGCCAGTGCTGCATCCATGCATTTTGTGAATGTGCGGGGTGATAGGGCTAGGCCGAACAGAAGAACCCGATATTGGATTCTGTAGCCTTTTTCTTCGGTTCTTAGGACCCATATAGAAATACCTGGCAGAAGTTTCCATGCTGCCAGGTACTCTGAGATGGGTTTTAATTTTGACACTTCCTGTTGAGGGGATGCCGAGTGTTCTGCGTCCTGGACTAAGGCAGGAAGCAATGGTACACCCAACATTTCGCTGGAAGCCTCTAACTCCCGAAACACCAGAGGCAGCTGGAATGGAGAGGTTTCATGGGGGTACCGGGAGGGCCGAAGTGGATGATACATGCACCCCATCCAGAGGGGTGTTACCCCCACAAGGCTGGGCACAAGACCGTCAGGGTTTCTTCCTCTTAGAAATTACTCCCCTGAGGTCTTACTTTGGGGGCTGCTGAAGGCGACAAGCCTGTCCCCAGTCTTTACGAGGGGGAGCATGACTCGCCACGCTTTGTTTCTGAGCCTCCCTTCTAGCTGGAGCGGGGCGGGTCTGGGTGGCTGACGGCCCCGCCTTCTGAGTGCGGCGAGGAAGAAACTGCCCGAATTTTTCGCCTCATGGAACCTGGTGATAACTATATTCATAGCGTCCCCAAATAAGCCAGAAAGCAAAACAGGGGCATCAAGAAGAAAAGCTTTGTCCTTATCTCTGATCTCTTATCCCTTATATCTGATGCCCGTTAGGTTGAGCCATAAGTGTCTCTCCGTGCTGACTAAAGCAGACATAGACCGGCCAATGGCACGGGCCATCTGCTCGGTTGCACGGAGAGATAGATCCGTGGCTCGATGAAAGCTTCCTCATCAAGCATGGTACCCACACTCAGATCCTTTAGCAGATCAGCCTGGTATGCCTGTAACACTGCCATAGTGTGCAGGGCAGCACCAGCCTGTCCCACTGCCTGATAAGCCTTCCCTACTAGTGTGGAGGTAGTCCTGCACAGCTTTGTGGGGAGAGAGGGTCCCTCTCAAGAGATAACCCGCAAGTGTCTCTTCAAGCGGCGGCATCATCGAATAACCCAGTGTCTCAGCACCCACGATTGTTGAATATATCGACGTCGAGGTCACGTGGACATGGGAAGTATAAGGTTTCCTCCATGAACGAGAGAGCTCGTCATGGGGGTCATCAAAGAAGGGAAGGGACTGATGAGGCGTTCCCTTCCCCTGGCCACCAAACAGAAATCTGTCCTCTAACTTGGAGCGTTTGGGTGTCTCTTGTTCGCGTGGCCAGTCTAATTGAAGCCTGGCCACCGCACGAGTAATCACCTCGAGTAATTCCTCCGATGATTTACTATCATGTCCGGAATGCTCAGAGGTGGGTAGCTCAAAGTCCGCAAGAGTTTCAAGGTCCCCCTCATGAACCGACGCTTTAGGATCACGGGAAGGACCAGCTGGGTCTGGGAAGAGAGCGAGTGATTGGGACGGACCCGTCTCTCGCTCCTCAGCAAGATCCATACGAGAGCCCCACAAATGAAGTGTGGGCACCGACTCTCGGAAGTGAGACGATCGCGAAGCATTTTGACCGAAATCAGATGGCAATGCTCACACCCGCTCCGCCCCAAACATACAAAGCAAAACTGATGTGTGTCCCTCTCAGCCAGAGCGTAGACAAGGGAACACACACCACTTGCTCTGTCTTTCTGTCTGTCTTTCACACATATTCACGGCTGGTCACACCTAAAGTTGTTCCAAAAGTGCTATCACAACGCAGCATCATAAGTGTAGCTTTTTGAAAGGGAACTATATTTTCAGGAGCATTATGATAGGTGTGGGTGAGATCAATGTTTAAAGGAATAGTTCACCCAAAAAACTAAATTCTCTCATCATTTACTCTCATGCCATCCCAGTTGTGTATGTCTCCAGCAAACACAAACGAAGAATGTTAGAAGAATATTTAATCTCTCTAGGTCCATAAAAAGGAAGTGAATGGGTGCAAAATGTTTGAAGCTCGAAAAAGCACATATTGCCATCATAAAAGTAATCCAAATGACTGCAGTGGATTAATGAATGTCCTCTGAAGCAAAACGCTAGGTGTGTGAGTAGTGAATAGATCAATATTTAAAACTTTTTTATTAAAAGTTCACGAGGGTAGAGGTCACTGCTTTTGTGTGGAAAAACAACTGGCAATAAGGTATCTACATGAGGCTTGTGTGCTTAAATCACACGAGAGGCAGTTTGAGCTCCACTCTCATCAATGAGCAGGCTGGAAGTGACCATTTTTAGTAAAAATAAATAAAGGTTTTATATATTTATCTATTCCTTACAAATACACCAGGTGTTTCACTTCAGAAGACATTTATTAATCCACCAATTAACACTAATGAGTCGTATGGATTACTTTTATGATGGCTATATGTGATTTTTGGAGCTTCAAAAATTTGGCACCCATTCACTTGCATTTTATGGATTTACAGATTTGAATTATTCTTCTAAAAATCTGTTTGTATTCTGCTGAAGAAAGACAGTTATACACATCTGCATAGGTGGATTGAGGTGGTCAGGGGTCCCGAGGCTGCTCTTTGTGTTAAATTTAAATGGTTAAATTGAACATTACAACAAAACACAAATACAAACAAGCACAATGCCCAGTGCTTAGAAACATCCTTTTAATTATGATAAAGAAACACCAGCATTGCAACCAAAACTAACATCAACAGAGATGTAAGTGGAAAGAATACCAGATATTACCCTCTCCCACCACAGCCACAAAACAATTTCAAAGGTAATATGTAAATATAAACAGCAAAGCAACATAATTCACAGTTCAACTGCAAGCTGGTAACCACTTTTAGCTTTATAAAACCAACAGGTAGGCTACAGCATCTGCATCAGTGCAGAACACCATATTTTAATGAGGCAAAATCACAACATCATTACTGAGACACAAACCAATACAATATACTAAACTGTGTATATAACAAAGCCATAATAAAAAACAGCAGCACAGCACATAATAACAGTGATATAAATGAAAATGATTGACATGATTTGAGGAGGAGGCAGGCCCAGCCCTTCGCTGCTGTTTCCGGTACATGCTTTGCGTACCTACTGGGACCGCGCGCAGAGCTCTGGATGTTCTGAGCAGCACTTTGTCTGCCTTGGTGGACAGCGGAAAAGGGAACGCTGTCGCCAAACAGAGGCCTTCCAACTGGGTATTTGACATCACACCCAGGCCGTGCCCCTCCCCTTGCGGGTCTGAGCACACTTGACAAGGAGTGTTGCATCCTCACGGACACTGGCCAGAGACATCTCCCTGGCAGACATATGCAGAGCACTTTTGCGAGATTTTAAAATCTCAGGGTAGAGTCAGTTTCGTCCCGTGTTTTTTCAGGTCCGAGCTGGTAGAAATTGGTAACACACTGACGGATGACCGGGTGGACCACTTGCGCCTAGCGCCCTTTCCCTCGGCCCATGTAAAATCCTGCGCTTTTTCTCCCAGGAGATCCCACTAACTCTGCTCCCTGTATGACTCCTCCCTAGCCCTGTGGGTCCGCAGTTCAGCGGAGGAACTCGCCGACCCAATCCACTGCGGGTACTCAAATCGACCCTGCACTGGAATAGGTGCTCCACAGGTCAGGACTCCTGTGTGGACATCCTCCTGTGTGTATTTTCTGCAGTATGGTCCCCTTACGAGTGGACCCGTGTCTCCCTTATGCAGTTCCAGCTGCCCTCTGGTCGCCGTGTTGTAGCAACTCCCCCCTCCTTGAGACTGGATCTACCACCGCACCATTTTCCCACATGTGACCCAAGAGGCCCATGTGATGTATTTCGCCACTTTTACCTCCCCCTTCCTGAGCAGGTATGGTCTCCACAGGGTCTTTTCCCCCTGAAAGAATAGGAAACTGGGTAAGACCCCCTTCCCTGATGCGTGTAAGGGCCCCAGCCGTTTCTTACTCTATGCAGAGAAACATAAGAGAGAAAAGAGGTCCGGCTAGGCTCAGCCCATTCCCGGGTTGGCAAGAGTCGCCTTGTCCCCCTGTTTAGGGTAACCAGAAGGATTCCGACGACTTTTATGTGGCATTGGGGAAGGGTACGTGCAGTCTGACACAGCTGGACATCTTTGCACGTAAAATACCTGCCCGCTCCTGTGTCAGCATAACACGTACACGGCTCAGCGTATGGCGTGATTTAAATTGGATCCCTATTGTCGCTTCTTCGACACAATGTCGAAGTGAGAGACAGACGGGGAACGTCTAGGTTACGTATGTAACCTCAATTCCCTGATGGGAGGAACAAGACGTTGTGTTCTCCCGGGCATGTCGCTGAGCCGACCCACTGTTGTGGCCGGACCATTTCCGGCTCCTCAGAAAAATCCTGAATGAATTAGACCCATTTTCCTGCTTTTATACCCGTATGTCCGGGGGCGGGGTATGCAAATACTGTCTGCCAACTTCTCATTGGCCTTTTTTCATAGATCAGAGGCATATTCGGCGCTCAATAGAGACCCCTAGTGTTGCTTCTTCGACACAACGTCTTGTTCCCTCCATCAGGGAACGGAGGTTACATACGTAACCTAGAATTCACAACAATGTGAATTGGCAAAAAAAAAATAAGAATTTGAAAGCGATTTATAGTAATACAAATACAAAAAATTACATTAATATGGATCCGTTTCTCACCCTCACTTATATCACTTCTGAAGATATGGATTAAATCACTGGAGTCGTATGGATTACTTTTATGCAGATTTTATGTTCTTTTGTAGCTTTACAATTTTGGCACCCATTAACTTGCATTGTGAGGACATACAGAGCTGAGATTTTCTTCTAAAAATCTTAATTTGTGTTCAGCAGAAGAAAAAAAGTAATACACATCTTGAATGGCATGAGGGTGGATTAAAGTATTTTAATTTATGGGTTAACTATTCCTTTAAGTAAATGATACAATACTATTTTTCATTTAAGTAACTAATAAAATAAGAGAAAATACCTAATTCATCATAATTCAGAAGTTCTTCCTCAAGTATACCAATTCTTATTTACATTATTCATGATGTTAGCCAGAGGGGAACTGGCCCTCCACAGTGAGTCTGGTTTCTCCCAAGGTTATTTTTCTCCATTAACCATCATCTTTTGGAGTTTTGTGTTCCTTGCCACAGTCGCCTTCGGCTTGCTCACTGGAGTTATTAATACAATTATTATTTAATTATTTTTAAACACGATAAAGAATCATATCTTATCTAATTCAACAACAGGGCTCCAAACAAAAAATCAATTAAGGAGCCACTGGCTCCTATAGGGGGAAAAACAGGCGCCAAATATTTTCATTTTTAACTCCTTCCATTCCTTTTCGTCCCGCAGCTCGCATGCAAGAAAAACTGCACGTGCTAACAGTGTAGTCTGTGGAGCATTCTTCGCAATGTGATCACGTGCATTTTTTATGCTTGTTACTGTCACCGTGTTTTCTCACAGTCTCTTTTTTGAAATGGTTAGTTCCTGCAATAAACTCCGTTTTCCCCGCTATTTCTTTGATATAAACTTTTGTAATGTATTTCGGGAAATGTAATGCAAATTTTAAAATCAAAGGGAGTAAATTTTTACTGTCGCCAATGGCGACCTTGACAGAAATTACACTCGCAAATAAATTTATTTGGTCGCAAATGCGACCATTTTTTAGTCGCAGTTTGGAGCCCTGCACAATGATGATGATTTATCGACTTTATAGACATTACATTTTTATCGTCTGTTAATGCTGAACTTCTGTAAAGCTGCTTTGAAACGATGTGTGTTGTGAAAGGTGCTATACAAATAAAATTGACTTGACTTATACCAGCTGCCTTCAGTCTCTAAACTTTAACAACACAAATTGCTCTTTACATCACATTTGATATTAAGTATGTCCTAAAGGGAGGGAACTGAGTTGTCCTGAGTTCAGTGTTATTATGTTTAAATTGCATGTGGTGATATCACAGTGTCCTTCGGGTGGATGTGTGAGGAAAACGCAATATTTTCAAATTCTTCATATCTGCGGGATCACTCGCTCTCAGCCAGTTTTGTTCATGTTAGATAGTGATGCTCAAGACAAGTTTCAATCACAACTTTCTTATTCCGATCATTAAGAGACTGTACTTGACTGTATCTGTCTGATTTATGACTTTGCATGTTAGTGAAGACGCTTGGGATCAAAACGAATCACAAGTCAGAACCAGCCTGGATTCCAAACAGTTTTTAGATTATTCGTGAACACAGGTGAAGCAATAAATGAATCAAAACCTCTCTCATATTAATGCATCAAAAGTTAATTAAATGCTTAAATGTCACACAAACAACCCTGTTGCTCTCAGCTGGAGTGGCAGAATGACTGATAAATGGCATCAGTGCAAGAAAAGCATATTGTTCAGATGATATTCAGGTAAACTGCTGTATGGAACAGTAACTGACTGGTTTGAAAGAACACAATCTATATTAGCTACATTTAATTAGATGATTAAACAAAATATGACTGTAGAGGGTTTAATTTGAAATGTAAACAAAAGTTGGTGTTTAATGGTATTACAATGGAATCATCATTAAGAATTGACAGCAATTCAGTAATGAAAGTACCAAGGAACAGCTTTATAAGTGCTTACAATCTTTATAAGAGCTTTATAAGTGCTTATTTAGGTTTATTTTATATAAACAAGAAAAGATTGCGGCTCTATAAGCAGAGATGATACTGGAAGTCCATCCCACTTGACACTTTATTCTTATGAGGGAACCCTGTTGAAAATATGTTTGTATTCAAATAATACTTTACATAATCATTTAAAAATTTAGGGTAATATTGTATACAGTAATAAGACAAATAAGAATGCCACGTACATTGTAAGATTGACAGGATTATTTTACTCGAGAGGAACTGCTTTCACCTCAAAAATGTATTTATTTTTCTATATCAATCCAGCTGTCAGGACCGTGCATTATTGACAACACATAAAATAATAATTTCATGATTTTCATGGTTTGCTGCCCACATAAGAACCACAGGCTTTTAAAGAAATGTTGATGCCATGGTTACATTAAATGTGAAGTACAATAGCAATGCTGATATCAAGGGAAAAAACAAATCAAAACTGAAAACCTTTTGAAATACAAGGTTAAATCACAATAAACTAAGTCCTCTAATAAAAATCTTGTTTGGCCAGTGTGAAAAGTTGTGCTCTTCTTTCAACAGATAGTTGATAAATATCAAGAGTTGTGAATATGCTGACTTTAAATTCTATTAATTTATAATATCAATTTCTAACATAAGTATTACATAATAATTATACAAGTATATACATGTTCATACATAACAAATTATTTAAATGATGTTTACATTTTTTGAAAGAGTATATAATGTCATCACATCACTTGTTGCTTTCCAATCACTGCATTGTTGATCATGGTTTTGAGTATCAACATATGAACTGTTCAATATCTTGGAAATACACAAATATCTTAACTCAATCCTTCTATTCCAATTAAATCTGCATGTGTGTTTGCTAATCCGAGTAAACCAGAAAGGAATTAGTGCCATTAGGAGATCTGGCATACTTTCTCAGATGTTTTAAATGGTGTAGGAACGAAGCCCAGGATTCCAGGAAGCAGGGTAATATCAGAGACACAACAGTTTTTACATAAGCTGTTGTGTTTAGAGCCGTCTGTCAGATCTGGCACATTCGACTGTGGTCAGCATTCTTTGTACAACTTTATCACAGCTGAATTAAATGCAAATAGCTCCCTCCACCGCAATATTGATATACTAAAATGAGGATAATTGAAAATATATGTTGAAAACAAAGCAATCACAGACAGAACTGTATGTTTATTGAACGCAACAAATTTTCTCATATAAGCGCCATGACACTTTCTACGGCAAGCCCCAAGGGGATAAAAACACAATCACACATATACAGAGAGAAGTTAATTTACAAATTGCATCCTGTATTCAATCTGCCATTCTGAAACCGTGTGTGTGTGTGTGTGTTGTGACAGAGCTCTGACTGAAGAGAACAATTTGACTGAGTTATCTGGCCAAACGTCACAGAAATAGAAACCATATAAAAAAATAGAAAGCCCAGTCGCGTGTCGTGGCTGGTTAGTACAAAAACTCTGATTAACATGTAAAAGATACCTTTTATTGCATGTTGCAGCATCATGTTTGTTTAGGACATGGTGTAACACAATAACAAACAAACAAAAGCAGTATGGGGAAGAACAAAGCTGTGGTATTGTCTCAAAGGACAGGTAAGAATGCAACATTTATAAGCATTCTGTGGATGCATGCCCCATCATCTCCGCAGTCAAAGCTTTTAGCTCTGATCTGTATGACCAGACTGATGGGCCACGTACACTCACATACACCCCCAGACACAAAATGTTTTAAAAAAAGAATAATCAAGAAGAGGGTTTCTGGTTTTAACCTTTAAACACACACATTGTTGTCCTCAAGACATACTCATAAGGTGGTAAACAAAAAAGCAACAATTCTGTATATGTGCGTGTGTGTGTGTGTGTGTGTGTATGAACACACAGCTTTTTAAAGAAGACTGAGATCTGACAGAATGTTTCCAGTTCCGCTATATCTGATCTCCCTCTGTGTGTGTGCATTGATTTGTTGCTGTGGAATATTCCATCAACCCTTCAGGCTAACTGACCCTTTGATCCTGTTAGACAATGCTGCAAAAACACTTTGTTACATCACTTTTATTTTTTAAAGTAATTGAGTATTTGAAGTTGGTCTCAGAAACATGGTTGCCTCCTTCCAGGTCCACTCAATTTTAAGTTGCTCTCCAAATATATGAAGATGTGCCTGTTAGATGAACGACTCCAAATGTTTATCTGTGTTTGATGGCAGATCTAATGCACAGAATGTTGCTATGCAATGTTAAACTCTAGCAGGGATTGCTGAACCAGCTTGCTTCCCTCTCTCTGCCTGTCACTGGAATATTTTAGTTGAAATGCATCTCTGTAAGACAATTCCATTATTTTGAGTGAATTATTAATTTGGGACTGTTTACAATAAATTCCTCAAGTGGGATTTGGAATGACAGATAGAAAAAAAGAGTTAGAGATAGTTTACCCTAGAGATGTTCTCTTGGTTGAAAGGGCCTCCCACATGCTGTAGACAGTCAGTCTGTCTGTTTGATTCATTTTCTATACGTGTGTGTGTGTGAGAAAGAGAGAGAGAGAGAGAGAGAGAGAGAGAGAGAGAGAGAGAGAAAGGGATAGAGAATGGGGAATATTTAATTACATACAGAAATTAGTGCAGTGCCCTCTTGTGGAGTGATCGATCTTGCAGCTCATTGTCTTGCCCAAATGAGCTATTCCTGGACCTCATTTTTAATTCCGGGCTCTGCCAACAGTTTTTTTATAATTAACATTTTTATTGATTCCTGTATCAAACACATAAAAGCAAAACATGAATACACAGAATCAACATTTAACTCCCACTAAGCCCCCTAAATCACACAAATTTGTGGGAATAAAATGCCCAAATACTTAATGCCTTTTTTGGGCCACTGGAAGGTGCCCGGCTGGGAAGACGTTACTGGGCAATATGCTGTCAGAGCCAAAGCTTCGGAATTAGATCAATTGACTCTGTATCCTGAGAACATAGAAAAGGAATTATTAATTCTGTGGAGGCATATCTCTAGTGGGGTTGGAGATGAATAATAAAATATCATCTGCATAAAGGAAAAGCTTATGCGCCACACCTCCCGCGACCACCCCTGAAAAATTATCTTCCCTTTTTATTGTAGTTGCTAATGGTTCTATAAAGTAACTTAATCCATCCAATAAAAGTATTCCTGATCCCATTCTAATATATTAAAATGCCTTTTCAGCATCAAGTGAGATGGTCGTGACCATAGACTGATCATTCGCCACTGACCACATAAAATTGAGGAGAAACCTAATGTTATCAGAAGAGCCCCAAATAAACCCCACCTGACTAATATGTATAAGAGATGTCATAACTTTATTTAATCGGTTAGCCAAAAGTTTTGACAATATTTAACGTCTCGCTGAATCAGGAAAACTGGACGATAACTCTTACACTTGCTTGGATCTTTTTCTTTTTTAAGTTTCAGACTGATCCGGGTTTGTGTCATGGTTGGCGGAACCTTTCCATTCTGTAATGATTCTGTAGATATGCCTAAAAAAAGTGGAGCCAGTTCAGTAGCACAAGATCTAAAAACTCAGCGGCAAAGCCATCTGGCCCCAGAGCCTTGCCTGTAGGCAGGGCCTTAATTACCACACCAAGCTCCTCCCAAGTTTATCGCAGAATCAAGAGAATTGATTTGCTCAGTCATCAGTTTAGGGAGGTCTAATGGTTGCACAAAGTTTCTAATATTCTCATCAGTAGACAAAGACGTAGAACTATAGTGATCATGATAGAATTCTTTAAAAATGTTATTAATATCAATGGCCAAGGTAAAACTTTCACCACCAGCAGATTTCAATGAGGGACCAGTAGAAAAAGACTCTCTCTGCTTTATATATCTAGCCAAAAGCTTCCCTGCTTTGTCCTCTGACTGTCTTGGCATGAATAACCAAAACTCCATCTTCTGCGACAAAATAGTATTATATCTGTATTTCAATCGGGTGAATTCTCTGAGGCCATCAGACGACATTCGGCGTTTCAGCTCTGCCCCTGCACTTTGACTATTCACTTCCAACTGCTTTGGATTTTTTGATGAATGAAGCATATGATCCGACCCCTATGTACCACATTAAGTACCTCCCAAGCCATGCCCACAGAGGATACTAATGACCAGTTGATCTCCATAAAAAAAATGATTTCAGCCTTTAACATTTATTGTTAATCAGGATTTTGCAAAAGGGATTCATTAAAGCACCAACTATATGATTTATTTTTCTCCATTTGTGGCAACATCTCTAAACTCACCAGGACGTGATCTGAGACTAAGATATTTCCAATGGAGAAATCAACAACAGATGAAATGAGGGACTTAGATATATATAAAAAAAAACTGTTCTAGAATAAATATTATGGACTGATGAAAAAATGTATAGTTCCTACCAGAAGAGTTTAAAAGTATCCAAACATCTATAAGACCAAGATTTTTACACATCCTGTGAAGCGTCAGTGCTGGTCTAGTGAGCTTACACTGTTGCTTCACTATGATCAAGGACTGAGTCCATCAAAATATTTAAGTCTCCTCCCAGTATTATATCATGAGTGGTGCCAGCGGCTTGCAGTATCCCTTCAAGATCTATAAAAAAGCCCTAGTTGCGTAAATGTTTGCTAAAATCAACATTTGCCCCTGAATTTCTGCTAAAACAACAATGACTCTTTCTAATTTATATTTACTGTGTTTGAAACATTTGAATTATAGATGTTTACTTATCAATGTATCAAACTCCCTGCTCTGATTTGAGCCAGCACTAAAGAAAAAAATGTCCACCCCATATCTTCCCAAATTTTTCAGCTTCCTGTGGGAAGGATGCGTTTCTTGAAGAAACACTATATCATATTTCTTTAGTTTAAGAAAAGAAATAACCTTCTTTGTATGGGGTGCCCCAACCCATTCACATTCCATGTGGAGAGAGACAAAATCCACTCATATTAACATTTGACATTAAATAGATTGTGTCAAAAACAAATTTATAAAGATCACATTTCAACGTTAGTGCAACAATCAAGCCCCAAACTTCCCCTGAACCAAACAATCAGAAAAACGTAAAACGTGTGCATTAACCCCACGCATGACAGCGCCAACCAGTCTCCATCCCTCTAAATGGGGTCAGGCATCCAGACCACATGACAATCGGTTGGGGGGAGTGACCCAGTGGATGCCGAGAGCGAAGGCATCACGTTCCGAGAGATATCAGGATCTGCATGAGTGACTGAAGGATGACCAGTCACTGATTGGCTTAAGGAAGGGAGTTGAGGAAGCATTTATCATCAATCTGAATCTTACTGATTTGTGTGTTTTGATACCACTTGCAGCCTTTGGCTACTTTTTGTGATTAATGTGATAATGTGGTCTCATGACTAAAATAAAAAGATGGAATTTTAAAGGCCATGTGTGTGAGAGTGAGAAGAGGAGAGTGACAGAGAGAGATAGCGAAGAGTAATACAGAGACTGCTTGTAAAGAACATCAACGTCTGTGTTGATCTTGCTGCCAGAATGTACAAGTGTGTGAAAGTGAAAATGTACGTAGATTGCTCAAGTCTGGTGATTCTATACACATTTTATAAGACAGAATTACATAAAAGAATAAAATCTATAAACAAACTCCAGCCAATAGGCAGATTAAAAACAATGAATGTGTAGATTCAGCTGCATAACTGTCCTGAAGGTGTGTTCCTCCATAAAACAAATTCTAGCCTCTTGTGGAACCAGTACACAAAAAAGTTCAGTTTCCTCAGACAGTCAAATTAATGTTCAGTGAGCAGGTTGTTCATGAGTGCAGCAGATGATCTAATCCTTCCAATGTCCTGCAAAAATAAACTCCAGCCAATAGGAGGCATAAGCACAAAGAAGGTGCAGATTCATCCACACACTGTCCCGAAGGAGCTTCACTCCACAAAACAAACTCCAGTCGCTAGGCGGAACCAGCATAAAAAGAAACAAAACAGACATCGAGTTTCCTCAGATGGTCAAGTGAATGTTCAGTGAGTCAGGTCCACTTGGCTGCATCGAGAGCACCACACATTGACTTACACGTTCCATTGACTTCATGAAGGTCAATGCTTGTTGGGGACAAGTAAATGCTTTGCAGCCATCCTTAGCATCTATCCTCAACCTGGTCAGTAACTTCAGTGCAAAAACAACCCTCTGTCAATGCAAAAGCTTCTTGCTGGTGTGTTATTCCACAAAACAAACTCTAGCTGCAAGGTGGAACCAACACAAAAAGAAACAAGAAAGGCGCCTAGATTCATTGGACGGTCAAGTGAATGTTCAGTGAGTCAGGCTCACTTGCTACAATGTGAGAATCACACAGTAGCTTACTCAATCAATTGACTTTATGAAGGCCAATGCTTGCTGTGGGCATGTAAATATTTTGCATCCATCCTTAGAATCTATTCTCAATTTGGCCGGGAACATCAGTGCAAAAGCAAACTTCCATTGGTGTAAGGGTTTCTTGTATTCCTTGAATCAATCACGTTTCTCTCTTGTTGAATTCGCAAAGTCTGGGAACAAGAAAATGTTGTGGTTTTTCCAAGAATGCCTTCCTTTACTCCTTGCCTCGTGTAACACGAGATCTTTATTGTATTATCTCAGAAATTTGGCAATAATCGATCGTGGCCTGTCTTCCTCTGTGGATCTCCGAGCTATGACTCCCTCGATTTCCAGCTTATGGCCTGTTATGTCAAGCAGACTCATCTAGGAATTTAAACATATCTCTGCCTTCTTCACTCTCAGGAATTCCACAATTCAGATGTTGTTTTGCCGATTACAATTTTACAACTTTTCCCAAACGTGTTCTAAATCTATCTTGGTCTCTAGCTGGTTAGCAACTAATACCCTCTTCGATGACTCCAGATAATCGACGTCATCCGACGTCCCCCATTCTTGTAAACAACTCAGAGAATTTTGTCTCCATGGAAGTGATCAATCAACATATTACAGCAAGATCCTCCAAATCATCAATGACCTTCGCCAGCATTGCCAACATACTCGACAGTTGATGCTGAATCTCTCCCACCGCTCCATCCTAACAGAGTCCCTGGTCTGCGGTCCTATCTGGGGTATTAGCTTGAGCACGTAAGTGACTTTTAATGTCTCCAGAGCCTGAGCATTTTGAATTCTTTTATATATTGTCTTCATAGAACAGTTATGGAATAGGGTGTATCGAATCTCACCAGTTTATGTAACAAAAAGTATAAAAAACGAGATAAATGCGCAGAGCTCGCCGTTCACACGTCCAACCATCGCATGGCGCCACGCAACTCCCCTCCTCTGCCAACAGTCTTAAAGTTTGTCGATACAGTTTCACAGTCCATTGATGCCAGTCAACTAGACAAACATGACTACAACAAGAAATATTCTTCAGATGGTGCACAACAGTTGAAATTATGTAAAAGCAGTTACAACAAACATGTTCATATCCCTGCTGAAGAAAACTTCAAATCAGAAAACCAGCTAGGACTACCAAACCAGCTGAGCATCAGCTTGGCCATCAGCATTCCTGCAAGAAGACCTGCTTAATCCAGCTAGGGCCACCTAAACCAGTGGATCACCAGATTAGCCTGGCTGGGGGACCAGCAAGACCAGGCTGGGACAATAGCATAAACCAGCTAAGACAATCCAAACCAGCTGAGCTCCAGCATAGCCAGTTTAGGAGACCAGCTAGACAAGTAAATATCAGCATTGAAAGGCTGGGACACTGGCTTAAACCAGCTAAGATCACCTAAACCAGATGAGCACCAGCTAGACCAGTAAAGACTAGCATTGCCAGACTGGGAGATATTATTGGAGATATGCAGAGATATTATTGGAAATAGATGAGGACATCCATACACATTTCACAGTTGCTGAATATTGGGATATACAATTACTATTCCTTTGCCATTGTGAAAAGGGAAACATAATAGTACCTTCTTTCTTTCATTCATCTTTTATTATTACCATCTGTTATATGTTCTTACCTTTCCATTCACACTGAGACAAGTTGTAAAGGTAAAGTCTTTGTCTCTTTCTCCTTTCAAAGTGTACATGTGTTTGGCAGAGCGGTCTTGCTTCTCTGTCCAATGTCTGTTAATCTGTCTGTTAAGAAACTCTAAAATGTAAGATGGCTTATTAAACAACAGACAGGCCTGCAATCAGAAGAAATCACCCCATAGTGCATTGGGGTCACAGACTGCATGTTTGTATACAGTGTTAGTGTTAGTGGGTGTTCATGTTGTTTTTCTTTGATCCTCTCAGGATTCTGAAGTTTTCAACAGCAAGAACAGATGCGTGCAGTAGAGTTCTTTACAACTCAATGTTAACAAAATATTTTATTTTGTTTTGCAGTCTCTTAACAATCTCTTCTTCTGATTAATTTTTCTCTCATTTGGGTGTCTCATGTCTGTCTAGATTCCAGCAGAGATCTGTTTTACTAGGGCTGTCAAGTTAATATATTAATTTACAACAATTAATTATGATACTGTACAGTCATTATGTCATTATTGAAAAATAAACCCAGAAAGGGGGGTCAGAAATCTGACATAGATTTATAAATAAAAGGACATGCAATATTATTTTGCATCTAAATTAGATATTATGTGCAAAGAAAGAGACAGCAGTGTCTCTAAAAACAAAGAATTCCATCACTGGTTTGTGTCAGAGTTCTGATTAACTTTTATAAAGTTTATTTAGCGAAAATTGCCATCTGGCATCTCCTTATCCTGCCCATTACATGAATTGCTAAATATATAAATGGACATGAAATATTGATTTCTATTTAAATTATTTTATTAGCTTAACAGAGAGGATGAAATGTTGGAAAGATGAATTACAATACCCTCTTAATTAATATATGTTGCAATTGACCAACAGAATTGTGTACTCCAGACAGCCATGGGATCAATAAAAATAACGTCTTGGTTATTGTTGTAACCTCCTTTTCTTGATGGAGGGAATGATATGTTGTGTCGATGTAGTGACACTAGGGGGTCGAACTTCGGAGCCCCAAACACCTCTGATATTTGAGGAAAGGACAATGACAATTGGCGAGTGGAATTTGCATGCCAATCCCCCCAGACATACTGGTAAAAAAGGAGGCGGCTTGCAACCACTATTTCAGGTTTGTGTTTAGGAGCCGAGACAGAGTCCTGACCATTTCAGTGGGTAGTTCAGTGTTGTGGCAGCAGGGACACAATGTCTTGTTCCCACCATCAGGGAACAGAGGTTACAACAGTAACCAATAAGTTTCCTATCTGTTACTCACCCGATGTTGTGTCGATGTAGTGACACTTGGGATCCCTATACAAAATGCCACAACCAGCTGAACTGTGTTATGTGGATTGGAGTTGCAGGTGCAGGTAGGCTGTCACGTGCCTAATAACAAGTGCACATTGCCCCATTGAAACCTTCCCAATACCCCACATAAGTTGCATTGTCCCTCATACCCAAGGGAGGGGACAAGACGTACTTACAATGGGAATAGGCCGCACCAGCTGTTCTGACCTTTTCTCTCTTTTTTTTTTAAATTGATAATTCACTTATCTTGGACCAAGATATATATGCACTGAGGAAGGTGTTCTTTTTCCCTCATGGAGAAAAGACACCACAGAGTCTACATCCTGCATGAAGGGTACTTACCAACCAGGAATTCCCCATGTTTGGTCCTACCAGGAAGGGAGGAGCTCTACAATGCAGCAACTGGTGGCAGAGCAGAACTCTGCCCAAGGGAAGACACGAGTGAGTGTCACATATGGAGCACCTATCCGAAGTACAGGGGCTGACCTGACAGGGCATACTTCATGAGTACTGGGCTTGGCCTGGCCGCCAAATTCGCCTGCTGCAGGGTACTGGGGAGGAAAGATATCCAGGATTTGCAGGTGCTGGGAACTCACATGGACAAAAAAACTGCATGTTATCCCCTCAGTGAGGGGAAAGGCACTAAGTGCAAGCAGTACAAAAGCCAGATACCCGCAACTTACATGTTTGTACTTGCTAATATATGGGAAGAAACTGGCTCAACCCGGAGATTGTAAAATTGTAAAAAGGTATTGGGTGTCACCCAGCCCACTGCTCTACAGAGGTTTGTTAGAAAGGCGCCATTCACCAGGGCCCAGGAGGATGCCACAATTTGAGTGGATTGTGCTTGTACTCCTAGGGGGGATGGAGTGCCCTGGGCCTGGTGTGCCAAAGCAATGGCATCCACAATCCAGTGGGCAACCACTAGGGGAAGACCACTTAGGCCTTCCATATCCCATCCAGGGACCAGACATGGAGATTGCAGAGGTCTGGGCATGGGGGCTAAATCGTGCCCTGTCCCTGAGAAAGGAGGTCCTTCCTCAGGGGAACCCGCCAGGGAGGGCCTGTCACGAGGAGCGTGAGCTCCGAGAACCAAGTCTGGGTGGGCCAGTACAGTGCCACCAACATTACTTGTTCTATGTTCTCCCTGACTTTGCACAAGTTCTTTGCAAGCAGGCTTACTGCCTTCGTCACCCATAGGGCGAGGTCAGTCGCCGAGCGCAGCTCCTGCATCAATCCCGGGTCAGGATTACCCTCGTACAGCTCTTTCAGTGCCTTGGCCTGGTGGACTTGCAGGAGGGCCATGGCATGCTGGGCGTGTCCAGTGGCATTGTAAGCCTTGGCCATCAGGGACGACGTAAACTTACAGGCCTTGGGCAGGAGCCTAGGACGATTCCGCCAGGTGGCTCCATATGAGGAACATCCGAGTACCCCTTGGCTGCCCCACAATCAAGGATAGTGAGAGCAGATGAACTCGAGAGTCAGGCCTGGGCAGTGAAAGGGCCACAACCTTCTGAGTTCCTCATGCACCTCCGAGAAGAAAGGAACTGGGGTAGAGCGAGGCTGTGTGCAGCGCTCTGAGCCCAAGAATCAGTCATCCAGCCACGAATGCTCAGGGCAGGGTGGAGAGTTCCACTCCAGCCTGATGCTCACGGCGGCCCAGGCAAGCATGGCCACCAGCTCTGCGTCGGCCTCATACTGGGCGATCGCACCAGATGGTGGAAGCCCAGCCGAGTCCTTTGCGTCAGACTGTAACAGCCCACTCTCCAATGCTGCGATCGAAAAATCATCCTCCACCCGAGCCTCGAATGAGACATTAAACTCACCCTGGTGCGAGCAGCCTGACTCATCCATGAGCTCGACAAGTGGAAACAAGCATGCTGGGGAATGGGAGGTGTGTGGGGATTTACCCAGTGGAAATGCTCCCACTGAAGTCCCTAAATCACCCCCAGTGTTAACTGTCGCTGCCTTGTGCTCGTAGGCAGAAGAACTGGGGCAGAGAGAATCCTCTTTCTCTCTAAAGAAAGAAAGCCGCAAACACAATGTTGCCATGGTCATGTTATCGCAGTGAGAACCGTTCACAAACACTATCTCAGCATGCCCACGACCCAAACACGTGAGACAGTGATCGTGGCCGGATAACGGGGGAGAGATAACGACTGCATCCAGGAACTGTGCATAGACAGAAAGGCATCTTTAAAAAGACACTTTCCATCAGCGCTACTCTTTTAGAGAAAATATACTCTTTATTCTCTTAAGTGTGGCTGCTGAAGTGCTCAGGGGCGTTCTCTGCACTTATCTGTGAGAGAAATGGAGAACCTACTGTAATGAGCCATATATCCAACAGCCTGTTGGCTAGTGGACACACTCTACACTGCTCAGCTCTTTATTTATACCCGTATATCCGGGGGAGTGGCATGCAAATTCCACTCACCAATACTCATTGGCCTTTTCTCAAATATCAGAGGTGATTGGGGCTCCCAGGTTCGACCCCTAGTGTCTCTACATCAACACAACATCGAGTGAGTGACAGAGAAGGCAGTGTTTCACAACTACTGTGCCACGGCACACTTTCACATGACTTGCGTCAGCGCTGCAGAATACATTGAATTCTATGAAGTGACACCATTTTTCACACACGTTTATCACACACGTTTTTGCTTCACCAATAATGTCTTTGAGAGTATTAAGCAACAAGATATATTTAAAAACTGTGCATAGTTGTGAAGAGACATTAAATGTCTCATAATTTCTTTAATTAAATATTACCTTATCATTTACAAATATCAGAGACCCCAGTTATTGAACTAATTTAAATTTAAATTAGAAAACACTTTGACCTGAACATAAATGAGTCCTTTTATTACTTTCTGATATCAAAGTGTGTCTGCAAGCTTTTTTCTCTCTTCCAAATGCATGTTTTCAATGTTTATTGTACACACCTCCTGCTTTTTAAGTGGCAAACTCATAAAATCGCCCCTCTGTGATGCTTTCTGCAACTCTTGTCATGTGGAGGGCAATGTGGCATTTAATGCTGGGTTCAGCCTCCAGAACAAAATTAAAACTGCCACAAGAAGTTGTCTGTCTGAGGCAAAGACGCAAAATCTGATGACAATTGCCTCATTATCAGTCTCCCTTGATGCGTTTGATTACGCACAGGCAAGCACCTTGTTTATATCGAAGCGGATGTGTTTTGTTCATATTTTAATCGTATTTGTTTTTTGTATTTTGTAATATTGCGTTGTTCATATTTTAGTGCCCTCTGCTGTCACGGGTGGGGGGGGTTAATAAAAACATTAATCTGCTTTGCGTGGTGTCTCTGTTTTTTATCTGTTCTCTTCATAAATAAATAAATGCATAATCTGCTATATGCTTGTCCTGTAAAAACTCATGGTTAAAAATTAAAATGTGAATGAAAATAAAAGCTATTAAATGTCATTATATATTAAATATGAACATTTAAATGATGGGTAATAATAAATTATGACGGAATTTTTACAACCCTGTCCATCTAAATGACAGACAATAAGAAAGTATAACGCAAGCACTGTATGTGACTTTTTTTTAATTATTTTTTTTGCATAGATGAATTTAAAACATTACAAATAAATATGCTACTAAGATGGACAGAAAACTTCTTGAAAGTTCTTGAATAGGATCAATATTGACGATGGTTAGCCTATGTGGGATATTGGTGTGCCACTGAATTTTTTAGTCGTAAAAAGTGTGCCGTGGCAGAAAAAAGGTTGTGAAACACTGAGATAGGGAACACATTTAAATATGACCCCATAAGAAAATTCTGTGATAAGGGATTTTCCTATCATCAGAGCAATTAAAGATTGAAGTACTACCTCAGTCATGTTTTTTTGTGATTCTAAGTGTTGCGAGCCATTGACACAAGATGCATTCTTGTGTTCAAAAAAAGGTTGACAGAGCAAAACAGAATGGAACAAAATTGTGGGGTTGCCGAGACATGTTGTTAAAAGTTTAACTTTGCTTTACTTGGCACGCAGCCTTAAAAACATGCTGAAAAAAAGCAAGGCACAACATTCTGTAGCAGCTTATGATCTGCATCTGCATAGACCAACAGTTGGCAGACAGAACATGTCCTGTGTCAACAGAGGCTATACCCCAGACAGATTGTCTCCATTGCAAAATGGGCTGCTGTGGACTGTAGTCCAGTTATAGGCTTTTGTTCAATGATATTTAATAGTGTATATTGAGTCACTTAATGTAATGCATATTCAATAATTTATTCATAATGTGATATCTTGAATTATCTTCTGAATAATCTGAATTATCTTTACTTTTGACTTTTCTCAGCAAATATTGATTAATTGTGAATAATTTGATTGCTTAAACATCATATAATGTATTTATGTTTTAATGTACTGCAGCGAAAGGACATTACATGATAGTTGTGTAATTATGATTGTGTGTCCAAAGTCACATATACAAATTGATTGAAAATAACAATACAATTCACCAAAAACAACACATTAATCAGATCAACAGTGTACCAAGTAAAACTATTAACTTCTTTTGAATATGTTTATCAAATTTTGAGAATACTTTAGTATAATTTGTTGATTAAAATGGGTCAAACAAACAGCACACACATAAACACTTGCGTGCCTTAGCTTGATTGAATGAGCTTGCATCGCCCTGTGCCTCTGACCCTTGGCTTGTTGGATTACCATAATCCATAATATAGTGCTTGAACTGAGTTGGGCAGTGGGGCTATGTCCATTCGAGTGGGCTGTATGAGGCGTGTCTCTGAGCGTAGGGGCACTCCGATGATTAAAGCCCCAGATCTGACATGAATCTAAGTCTGAATCAGTGCGTCGGCCTGCAGGCTCAGAGCTTTGTGCTCAAGCGTCCCCTGCTTCTCTCATAAAATTCTTTAACAACAAAGCAGATCAGATAGAGGGAAGGGATAGACAATGCATTAACAATATTACCGGAACATTAAGGGGGCTGTAGGTGAGAGGCACTTTGCTGCATTGCATACACGAGCAGTGTGGGGCTTTTCTTATTTCATCTGTAAGCTCCTCTTTATCACAGTAAGTGTCTTTGCAGAGATATAAAAAAAAAAATAACTGGCTTGAACAGTGTGGGGTTAGGCAGGGATTACGACATACTGGCAAATACTTCATTAGCCTAACTGTAGGCTATTTATGGTTCCCAGGCAACACATCAACATTAAAAATAAAATTCTACCCAGAGAAAACTTGTATTGCTCTGAGGTTGCTCTTTAGCTCATGAGACATAATAGAGTTCTTAGTTGTGTTTCACTGAAGTATGAATTTTTATCAGATGTTTCTCCTAAAATCCTTTAGGAAAAATAAAAATAGAGGCAAATTAGACAATGGTTGACATACAATTAGAGTATAAAGGTATAAAAAGAATGTGGACAGCACGGCTCAGAAAATGTATCCTAGGAAGAAATTACTTTTGACTGCAGAATCTGGTATACTGGCAACGGTGTAACGGTTCTCGTTAAAAAAATTACCATGCGGTTTGCCACCCACGCTTCAGGAAGCATTAAGCACAAGTTTTAGGTCAAGAAAACAAAGCGTCAAACAGACAGGCACAGTTGCAACTTCAGTTAATGCACCTGAATGGATCTGTAGATAGATACGCTCTGCCTGTGTTTCGTGTGCGTCAACCTGATCACTGTTCTGAAAGCATTGTTTGTAGTTGAAGATGGCAAGCGGAGAAATCAAGCTGCTGATAGAGAAGCCCCCTGCATTTCTCCTTTCTGGGAAAAATGTTTTTTTGCAGTCGTTGGTCAAAAGACATTTACAAATTAGGCACTGTTTGCAGACATTGCTCGACAAGAGTGTTGAATACTGGTAATATATGTCAATTATGCAAGTGAGGGTTTATTTAAAATGTGCATGCAAGTTCTCATTGTTTCCTCACATGGCTGTAATCTATCACGGCCATCAATAATGCACTTTGATTAATGGTATTAGATTCCGTTATAGTAATACATAGATACATGATTAATATAAATCGTTTAAGCCAATATCACCCAGGGAAAGAGCTGCACGTGAGCCAAATCTGTACACACTCCCTTCAATTTTAAGCAGATACACCGTGCTAATTCAGACAGACACGAAACAATAACTAAAGCACTTGGGGTGTTCATGTGGGATTTCAATGTAAATTATTCAAATACTCGAGCAGCATTATCACAACATCCCTTCTCGTATGCATTTTAATAGCAAGTTTATTCCTTTTATAGTGATGTATAGCTTCCGAATATGTATATATGTTTTTTATTAATTTGAAGTGCACTTTATGCTGATGCATGTAGCAGATTAGTGCAGGTATTATGTTAAAATTTTGATTTGGTAATTAGAGAAAATCTTTTTTTTCTGACAATTTTTTTTTTCTGACAAAAAATAACCATGGTTTTACTATAGTAATTCTTTAGTAACCATGACAACTGTCACCATTGTTTACTTAATTTATGGTTTGATACAATTAACCTTGGTTTTACTACAATAATACTGTAGTTTCTATATAGTAACCATGATTATACTATATATTGTTAGCATGACAGTAACCATGTTTATATTGTGGTTACTATGATTTTCTACAAATGCCATGGTTAAACTTTGGTTACTGTTGTAAAACAATGATTGTTATTTAAGAGCAAACCTGTTGAAGTGTTTACCAAATAGATTATTCTTTGGATTTGGAGGTAATATATATTTTTTTAATGAACAAAGCAAATACCAATCCGTACCGAAACCATGACCCTTAAAACATGATAAAAATTGAACCATGATGAATTCGAACCATTCCACCCCTAATAAATACAAATATAATAGCAGAAAACCAAATTCAAAGAAGTTGAATTTAGCTCCAGTTCTGTGTTACTGGTGCTTCTCTAAAACAAACATGCATAACAAATGCAATTCTTGTAGCTTTGGGCACTTTGTTATCTCCATGGTGACCCAAAAGCTGACAGATAATCTTGTTGTTATATCGATAGTCCTGGATATCCAAGCCACAGTGACAAACAACAAAAAAAATTTGACCAAGGCTCACAAATATTAAACCCACTCAGATTATAATCTACCATTACTGAAATGAAATCTAGAATCTAATCATCTGCTGCTTTTTAAAACCGAGTTCCGGCAATGTGAAATTTTAATACGACAATATAAAAGCATTGCTGAAATAGATTTATTCTATTTATTTATTCATTTAAATAATGTGGGCCAATTGTGCTTTCAGTGATTACATTTACAGTTAAATGGTAGATTTTTCATTTAGGTTGATGGACAATGCTTTTACCTTCTGGAGATGGGTCAACGTTTACAAAAAAAAAAATGAAAATGAATATCCGGATGGCCATTTGAATGCTGGCATTTGGCTATCCCACATTTTGGCTGCTACATACAAGGAGATATTCGGTTCATAGACAATGGTTTATTACACAGAGTAATGGCACTGTAAATTCTACTAGAATATTGTCAAGGTAATCCCCAATCACTGGCCTACATACTATTTAACATGCAGGCCATGGTGACACACAGACATGTGCAGTTGTGGAGAGGTGATCTAATTAGCAGAAGTCCAGATGCTGGAGGGATAATCCTGCTACTAGTGTTATGCCGGACACACACACACACACACACACACACACACACTAATTGCCCCGAATATGCAGAGGTTATATGGAGAGAGAAAGAGTTGGATTGGAAACATCTGACCATTATTGATAACACTGACCTTGCAATATGCTACTTTTTCCCTGTTTGTTAAATCCCTCCAAGCCTCTGGTTGATTAGAAAAGGTAAACAGGTGACTATTTTTTCTGAAGTGATGACTATATTCTGCAGGGGAAAGATAGCACTGTGCAGCGATGTGCCCATGTGCCATTTCTCAGGTGTTGATGCAGTTCTCGCCCAGAGATCTATAACACCTGCTAGCTGAGGCTATGGTTCAATAACACCCATCCAATAACAGCAAAAGACCAGCATTTGACATTTGAAGAATAAGCTCAGTAGTCCAGCCAGTCAAACATGGATAGAGCTTCTATTGATCTCTGTACGCTGGAGTGAAGATTGTCCTTCCTGGGTTTTCCCCATTAGAATTGGGTCAGGTAATAACGTCTAGGTTACGGATGTAACCTCCGTTCCCTGATGGAGGGAACGAGACGTTGTGTCGAAGAAGCGACACTAGGGGTCTCTCTTGAGAGCCTTTCGCATCTCTGATCTATGAGAAAAGACCAATGACAAATTGCCAGACAGAATTTGCATGTTCCGCCGCCAGACATACGGGTATAAAGGGAGGGAAATGCATCTGTTTCATTCAGGATTTTTCTGAGGAGCCGACAATGAGTTTCGGCCACAACAGTGGCTCGGTTCAGCGATGTGGCTGGGAAGACACAACGTCTCGTTCCCTCCATCAGGAAACAGAGGTCACATCCACAACCTAGATGTTCCCCGTCTGTCGCTCACTTCGACGTTATATCGAAGAAGCGACACTAGGGGTCCAATTTAAATCACGCTATGCGCTGATTGAGTATGTATACTGCTGACACAGGAGCGGGCAGTTATTTTACGTGCCAAAGCGACCGGCTGTTTCAGGCTGCACGTACTCTTCCCCAATGCCCCATAAAATCGTCAAGGCCTTCTGGTTTTTTACCCCCAACAGGGGGGAACAAGGCAATGTGCCAAGCATGGGAGCAGGCCACACCAGCTGGCACTGGGACCTTCATGGACTCGGGGGGCGCGATCGGTCATTGAGCGCAGTTCCTGCATCATGAACAGGACTACCCAAGTGCAGATTTTGAAGTGCCTTGGCCTGGTGGGTTGCAGGAGGGGCCATGGCATGCAAGGCAGAAGCGGTCTGTCCGGTGGCACTGTAGGCTTTAGAGGTCAGTAACAACGTCATCCTAAAGGCCCTGGAGGGGAGCACCTGGCGATCGCTGATTTAAATTTACCAAGTTACTGCATTCAGTAAGCCCTTTGGTGGCTAGACAGAGGACCATTCATCCCGTTAGATCTTCAATGGTGATCTTGTTCATGTAAGATCTTCGTTAGATCATTTTTGGTGTCAGCGGTTGCACTTTGGAAATTTGGAAACCAGTCATTTGCTATAAGAGTTTGTGCGATTCATGAAAATGTAAAATCTACCAATACCAGCTGCATGGCAAATGGGTCTTATTAGAGCAGACGCGAAAACAGTGATGGCAATTCCTGAAATATACTATTCATGCCATATTCTTTTTGTTGGCTAAACCTCCAAAACACACTTAGAACGGTTAAGCTGAATTATTTTATTGCTATTTTGTACAAATCAAACTCACATTGGCATACTTATTAACATGAAAAATCAAAACTGTTATTCCATGAATAAATTGTACACAGAATTCGAGCAATGCAACAAACTCTCCCACTAACATGACTGCTGTCACTCATTGCAGGTTTACACTGTTTGACATCTGCAATTCGACGTGAGCTCATTGGCGCTCCACACAATGTTCTGCACTCTAACGAATGCTCTCCTTAAAAACAAAGCTGTCTAATCAGGATAATAAATCAATTATTTACACCGCGTCTGTGCCTTGATTAGAACGGGATCCATTTAGTTTTGTCGTGTTACTCATTTGCAGTGTATTTTAAATTTACGTTCAAAGTGAGCGGTGCAATATGCAATGAATCCAAAATAATTACAAAGTGCTTTTCGCTCTTGTTCTACAACTTCTTTTCAAGTGTCAGGTGATGTTTCTTCAGTATTCATT
This sequence comes from Moxostoma hubbsi, assembly GCA_032164185.1. Lineage (NCBI taxonomy): Eukaryota > Metazoa > Chordata > Actinopteri > Cypriniformes > Catostomidae > Moxostoma > Moxostoma hubbsi. The sequence goes on along the minus strand of JAVLUX010000016.1, from coordinate 26,230,129 downwards.
TTCGTGTGCTGCGCGAACAGAGCAAGAATCTGGGCATTCAAATGGTTTAAAACTTGCACATTAGGATCAATAGTCATTACAGATAGGACAGAGGACAAATCTAAGCGGCTTTGATTTGCCATTGCTGTTTTATATGTTAGTGATTGGTTAGAATACTCAACCGCTGCAAAAACAAGTTGTAAATATTTTGACGCAACAGGGCAGACTTAAAATGAATGCTGTAATTGTCCATTTTCACGATTTCATAATTGTGGCAGCCGGAATCACGATTAGTTTTTCGATTAATTGTGTAGGACTACTGTGAACAGTCCTTTTTGTTGTTTGGTGGAAATATGTTCTATTGAAACAGATTGGGATTGTTAGTTTACATTGCAGCACACATAATAAAAATATACCCCTTTCCAACATGCTTCTCATGCCAGAGTTGGTTACTGGGTAAACTGAGAACCGATGTCAATACCGGCCTACTTTTCCACCAACGTGAGAACCGAACAATGATCTGATAACATTAATACATATCCAGCCCACAACAAAACACAGTGCATCATGGTGTTTGTTTGCAACGAGGTGGGAGCTGTTGTGCAAGACCATTGTAAATGAATTTGAAACAAGTGAGTAAAAGATCACAACATTTCAATGTTTTAAATAACAATACATTTAATATAAGAATAAAGAATGCTTACTCGTGCAGTGCATCCCAAAATACTTCAGAAAAGTGCATTCTTTAAAAAAAGTAACTCCAGCCACTTGTGACTTGCGATTCAAAAGTGGTCACCTCTGGAAACATTTAGGAGTGAATTTAATCAATCCCAATGCTCACTACAACATTGTGTCGAAGAAGCGACACTAGTGGTCTCTCTCGAGCGCCGAATATCCCTCTGATGAATGAAAAAGCACTGGCTTCAGCACTGGCTTCAGACTCGAGTCCTGAGACGAGCATGGCACCGTGGCACGCACTGTGATAGTCACCCCCAGCTGCTGCCGAACACTCAAACCCAGGACAGACCTCTGCTCTCTTCGGGTAGGAGTACCCTTGCAGCAGGTTTCCCGATGCGTCCTGGTCATGACCAATGCCTCCAAAATGGGTTGGGGCGCCGTGTGCAACAGGAATGCAGCTGCGGCCCGTTGGAAAGGGGCCCTGCTGCACTGGTATATCAATTGCCTAGAGTTGCTGACTGTTTTCTTTGCCCTGCGGAAGTTTCTCCCGTTAGTTCGGGACAAATATGTCTTGATCAGGTCAGATAGCACCACTGCGGTAACGTACATAAATCGCCAAGGCATATGCTCCCACCACATTTTACGACTCACCCATCGTCTCCTCCTTTGGAGCCAGCACCGACTCAGGTCGCTGCGTGCCACTCACATCCACGGCAACCTCAATGTGGTAGCGGACGCGCTGTCAAGACAACGCTTGCCTGGTGGAGAGTGGAGGCTCCACCCCCAGGCAATACAGCTGATTTGAGATCGGTTCGGCAAGGCCCAGGTAGACCTGTTTGCCTCCCGAGAGACCTCCCACTGCCCGCTCTGGTACGCCCGCTCTGGTACGACAGAGGCTTCCCTCAGGGCAGACACAATGGCACACTGCTGGCCCTCGGGGCTGCGCAAGTACGCATTTCCCCCAGTCAGCTTTCTTGCACAGGTGCTGTGCAAGGTCAGGAAGGATGAGGAACAAGTCACCCTAGTGGCTCCTTACTGGCCCACTCGGGCCTGGTTCTTGGACCTCGTACTCCTCGCGACAGCCCCCCCCCTAGCGAATCCCCCTGAGGAAGGACCTTCTTTCTCAGGGACAGGGCATGCTCTGGCATCCGCACCCAGACCTCTGGAACCTTCATGTCCGGCCCCTGGACGGGACGCAGAAGATCTAGCAGGTCTACCACCTACCATCGTAGACACAATCAACCAAGCCAGGGCCCCTTCTACCAGGCAACTTTATGCCCTAAAGTGGCGCCTGTTCACAAATTGGTGTTCTTCCCGGACTGAAGACCCACAGAGGTGCGCAATTAGGTCAGTGCTCTTATTCCTACAGGAGAAGTTGGAAGGGAGGCTGTCCCCTTCCATCTTAAAGGTGTATGTTGCCGCTATCGCGGCAAGTCTCTGGGTAGACGGCAAGTCTCTGGGTAATCTCGACTTAGTCATTAGGTTCCTAAGAGGCACCCAGAGGTTAAATCCCTCCCGGCCAAGCCTGTTCCCCTCTTGTGATCTCTCGGTGGTCCTCGCCGGTCTTCAGAGATCCCCCTTCGAGCCGCTAGAATCAGCCGGACTCAGGGCCCTCTCCCTAAAGACGGCCCTGCTGATCGCGCTCGCCTCCATCAAGAGGGTCGGGGACCTGCATGCGTTCTCTGTCACTTGCCTGGAGTTCGGTCCGGCAGACACACAGAATTCGCCGACCCAATCCACTGCGGGTATCTCAAATCTATCCTGCACTGGGAAAGGTGCTCCACAGATCAGGCCTCCTACGCGGACTCCCCCTGTGTGTATCTTCTGCGGTATGGTCACCTTACGAGCTGACCCGCGTCTCCCTTAGGCAGTTCCTGCTGCCCTCCGGTCGCCATGTTGAAGCAACTCCCCCCTCTTCGAGGCTGGATCTACCACCGCGCCACTCTTTCCCATATGTGACCGAAGACGCCATGTGATGTATTTTGCCACGGTACCTCCCCCTTCCTGGGCAGGTGTGGTCTCCGCAGGGTCTTTTCCCCCTGAAAGAATAGGAAAATGGGTAAGACCCCCTTCCCACGATGCGGTAAGGGCCCCAGCCGTTTGGCTCTATGAGAGAAACATAGAGAGAAAAGAGGCCCGGCTAGGCTTGGCCTGTCCCAGGTTGGCAAGTGTTGCCTTGTTCCCCTGCTTGGGTAACTAGAGGGATTCCGACATCTTTTATGGGGCATTGGGGAAGGGTGCGTGCAGTCTGACACAGCTGGTCATCCTGACACATGAAATACCTGCCCGCTCCTGTGTCAGCAGTACACATACACGGCTCAGCGCATGGTGTGATTTGAAGTGGACACCTAGTGTCACTTCTTCGGCACGACGTCGAAGTGAGCGACAGACGGAGAACGTCTAGGTTACGTATGTAACCTCTGTTCCCTCATGGAGGGAACGGGACATTGTTTCCTCCCAGCCACGTCGCTGAGCCGAGCCACTGAGGTGGGCGGACACTCCCGGCTCCTCAGAAAAATCAGGTCCCCAAATTCTCATTGGCCTTTTTTCATGCATCAGAGGCATATTCGGTGCTCAAGAGAGACCCCTATCAGGGAATGGAGGTTACATACGTAACTTAGACGTTATTCCTTCTTTGAATTTTAAAAATTCAAGACAGTGGGCCCATAACCAAGGCAGTTTGGGATTTGGAGCTTTGGGAGGCAAACAGATGAAGAAAAAAAACAACAACAACCATTCACCATCTCTGCGTCTGCTGCTTTGTCATGACAGACTGAAGGGTGGGTTTAAAACTGACTAAAAACTTTTGACTATATGTCAACAGAGAGTTACAAGTCATATCAGTGGAAGAGACAGAAGATGAGGAAAATAATAATAATAATAATAATAATAATAATAAAATACATATATGCATAGATTAATCGTTCACAATAAAACCAGTAACATACATTGCTTCACCAGTTGTGTTTTTATCTCACATTTGCTTTTTATGACACTACTGGTTAGGTTTAGATTTAAGATTCAGTAGCAAATTTGCCATGATCTTTCGATTTTTGAAGTGAACAACTATAATCACACACCTATAATGTCTGCCAGGAGTTTGGCTCATCCCACTAAGGATTGTACAATTCACATGTGGATTAATGTAACTAATGAAAAGGTAAAAGTAAGCAAACAGATATTTAAAACATGTAACATATACATTAAATTATTAAACAGAAAGTGATTCACAAACACTGAAGACAAAACACATGAGAAAATGTACTTTTCCTGCAAGGTCCTAGGTCACAGTCAGAATGTAAAATTCACCACTGTAATTTTTATGAGATAAGCCCTGGGAATACTCAAGATGGAATTCCCTATTTCAGACCTAAAATAAGTCCTGTGATTTATACGGCATGGCCAAAAGCAAACAAAACAAGATGGTGCAGTAAAACAATATCATTTTGAATGGCAATTATGGCATAAACATAAAAACTGTGAGCAGAAAATGCTTGCATTTTGCAGCCAACAGAAATAAAAAAGTAACATTTAGTTGCACGAGATTCAGCACCATCTTGGCAATGATATCAAAGGATGCTTCTCACAGAAGAAGGGGTTGATCGATCTTCCCCAACTTTACAAGTCAGATTTCTGACCTCAAGTGCCATTCCAGTGGTTATTTATTTTCAAGTAGGAGATGGGAAAGTACTTAGTTGTCTGGGAAGCAGCATAACCTTCCACCACTGTGTATAAAATATGCAACAAAAGCCTAATCTGTTTGAGTAAATGAGGTTAACTGTGGGTATCATGGGATTCTGAGTTCATTATGTTGTAACAAGGTGCATTACTTCAAGAGCAAGACCACTGGTTAAACTGAAATCTGTCATATACACTTCCACTCATCTTTCTCCAACCATGGTTCTCTCTATTAATTTTTCTTGAGAGATAAAAAGAGAGGGTAACCAAGCTAAAAAGGGGGAGAACTGAGGAAAGAGAGCAAAAGAGAGCTTAACCTTTGAAGAACACAACTGACCTTAGGGAGAGATGGTGCTAAAGTGGGGTTTCCACTGCCTCAAGGGAGCCAAGAAAGAAGAAATCAATCACATACACTTCAAAAAACATTCACATTGGGAGAAAACATAAGCTTACATGCAGACACATATGCACAGGTTGTGGTCTTCACTGTACCTGAGCAAATATAAGTTCTATAATCAATATTGTACCTCAAAAGGAGAAGATACAAAATAATTGACCAATGAAGAACATCAGAGGGAAATATAGAAAGAAAAAGATAAGAGACATAGAAAACAATAGTAGGCTAAAACAAAATAGAGGATTTTGAGAGGTAATATCTCACTCATATTATTCAAAGTGTCCAGCTATCCAAGGGTATGTATTCACAGGAAAATTGCCTTTTCATACTCTTTACTTTCCAATGTATTGAAGCCTGATTCAGATCAAATAACAGAATTCTGTAATAATATCAACAAGAAAAGATATACCTTTTTTATTTTACCAATTAAAAAATACAACTCATAACCACAACTCACATGTACAAATTATTAAATCACTGATATTCCACTTGAAACACTGGCTTTCAATATTTTAACATAACATAAATGATTATAACTGTGTGCCTGACTGTTTGAGCCTAAGTGCTTGTTTGCAATAAACTATGTCAGATTATGGATTTAAGTAGATTGTAGTTACTGTCAGATGACCCGTGGTTAAGTTGTTAAAGTAATAGGTTAATGTGGTTGAACCCTTGTGGAATCAATATGCCATTAGTGGCTTGGTTTTAATTGTGGTTCGGCGCTTTATGAGAGGTAACCAATCAATAAATAACTAGGGACAGTTATGATTAAGAGCATAAAAAAGCATTGTCAGTCAAAAGAGAACATACACAAATGCAATGAAGAGACATGGAGTTTGACAGAACTGAATTAGCTGGCCATTGCTTTTTGTTTGTTCTGACTGTAGTAGGACAGAAAGGGATCTGCCATTGCCAGATGCAAAGGAGAGATACAGAGAGAAAAGTCTCAACCCTCAGGGTAATAGACAGTTCAGTTATAGTGACTGATTGATTGCACAAACCTGCCAAAAGCAGGAGGAAACCGGTATCCAGGAAAGCAAGGAAAAAATGTTCGGAGTTGTAAGTGAAGAGAAAATAGAGGGACAACTTCTCTTCATTTCAATAGAGAGGACTACTTATGTTGTCTGAGTAAATCAATTTGCAGTGGAATCGGCCCTTTTGAGGAAAACAAAGAGCCTTTTTGCCCACCTCCTCTGTTTGTTCTGAAGTTGTCAAACTTGATGAAAGGTCTGCCATTTTTTGCCGAAACTCTGAGACAAGTGAGTTATTATACAACAGTGGAATTAAACACTCAGACACGGCTGAGAATTACTTTATCCAAATACAATCTTTCTCCAATTCAAGTCAGATGATCCATCCATTGTTTTTATTGCTCTGCCTTTTGTAGATGGGGATTATTTTAGGTGTGTAGTAGGTATGCATCAATGTAATCAAAGATTAGATGGCCAGAAATTTTCTTCTACTCAATTGCGACAAAACAGAGGTACTAATTATTGGACCAGAACCATCTAAAAATAAGCCGCTAATATATAATTTGACCCTCAATGGATGTACTGTTCATCATCTTCTACAGCAAAAAACGTGGTGTTATATTTGATACCAATCTGTCCTTTGAAATTCAAATTACCAATGTTTGTAGAACAGCATTCTTCCACCTCAGAAATATTTCTAAGTTACGATACATGCTCTCTGTTGCTGATGCCAAAAAACTAATTCATGCATTCATGACCTCAAGACTAGATTATTATAATGGATTACTGGGAGGATGTCCAGCAAGTTCAATAAATAAGCTTCAAGTGGTTCAAAATGCAGCTGCCAGAGTGCTGACTAGAACCAAGAAATATGATCATATTATCCACATTTTATTGTCGTTACATTGGCTACCTGTTAAATTTAGATTTAATATTTAAAATTCGGATAACTACATACAAAGATTTGAATGGTCTTGCTCCGCAGTACTTAAGTGACCTTCTGACACACTATATTCCATCACTTTCATTAAGAGCACAAAATTATAAAGTTCCTAGTTAATAGTTGCTAGAATAGAAAAATCCACAAAAGGAAGTAAATTATTTTCCTATACTATATAGGCTCCTAAACTATGGAATAGTCTCCCTAACACTGTTCAGGAAGCAGACACACTCTCTCAGTTTGAATCTAGATTCATTTATTTAGCCAGGCATACACCTAATTTATCAATCAACTCCAGAAACCAGAAATATCTATCATGATCTATAAATCTGCATAAAATTTAATAAAATCTATGCTAATATTATTCTAATTGCTTCCATGTCGCAACCTCGAGATTCATATCCCGAGGTTACCAGAGTCAGCTCCATTCCTGCTTGGTGTCGGACTCCACTGCTATGTGTCTCTGAGTGATGACGACTAAATGTAGCCGGTGCTAGCCATACATCACTTCAGTCTTTTATGATGGACTTCAGAGTATGAACTGATGCTAACCCTAACTGTAAGATATCGGATACTTCATATGCCACTTCCTGAACCTTGGACTTAGGATAGACCCCACCGAACTTCACCAAAATGTCCTGCCGGTTGAACTGCGATGCACCTAATTGATCTCTGCCTGAATCACCTTTGTTTATTGATGGACTGCACTCTTGAAATGGAACACATAGACTATCATTTAACTGGCAACAAAAGCCATCATCAGCCAACTAACAAAGGACATTGCATGTATGTGAACTTCTGCTGTTAATCCAAGATGGATTTCAAAGACATTAGTCATTAATCTTACAATTCTTCTTTTTTTTTTTTTTTTTTTTAAACACTGGACCTCAACACTAATTTAGTTTACTAATCTTGAACCATGACCTGCACTGCACATAAATGTGAGCGCAGCGTAGTTCTAGCGGGAAGACTAGCAGCTGTACATCATCACACCATTAGCTGGGTAATTCCTAGCCAATCGCAGGTAAGCCATTGCTTTTATAAGTCTGCTCACAATCTATCACATTGCTGTTTCAGTGTGCTAACACGGAAACCTCCACCACCCCACCACCACCAGTTGAGCCCCGTCCCGCACAGGGGTAGAATATTACTCAACTTGAACTCAAAGGTGCATGGATACATTATTATTCTGAATGACAGCTCTCAAAACTCAGGCTGTTTTAGACAGATAGCTTTGAGGACATCTATAGGCTTGTGTACTCCATAAACTTGACAAAATATCTTTTAGCAGATATACACAAAATAATTAAAATGTCTTCGTTTTACTAGAAGACAGACCAAAAAAATTGATGACTTATTCCACTTGACTTTGACTACCAATGTTATGTTCCATTCAAAGTCAGATGTAGGATATTCCTACTAGATATCAGTGTTATTTGACCATAAATGGGTAACACTTTATAATAACTGTCCGTCATTAATAGGTAACTATGCAAGAATTAATGCAGGATTAATGAGTAGTACTACATTAACACTTTAGTACTACAATGAACTAATATGGAAACATTATTAACCAATCAGTAAGTCATTGGTTAGCGAACTGATGACTGAGGTAGTTCATTTTTAAGTAATCAATAATTAGTGAATATGATTTTCCTCACTGAGAACTATCAACTAACTAGGGCTAATGATCAACTTACAGTGTAAAGCTTGTCACTTGACATTTTCAGTTGATCATGATCTTAGTCAGCTTACTTTACAGAAATATAGGAATGTATGTGCCCAACCTGTGTATTTCTTGGAATATCTCTTCTGTTCATTCAAAAATTATTAACTTTTAATTATTAAAGTTTTTAAAAAAAAAAAATAATTCTAATGAATTACTAATCAAAACATGTGTCTAAAATGTGAATGATTATGTTTTTATTGTGAACATGATCATGAAATGTGCCTTCAGAGAAACGTGCATTCTTTGCTGGAACTAATTAACATAACATATCTCTAAATCATGGCCACAGTGTCTGGTAGAGTATCATAGTCAGCTTACAAATATATGTGCCCAACATGTGCATTCCTTGGGATATCTCTTCTGTTCATTACAAATTATTAACTTCAGCAAGTTTGATAAATAATTTTTAAAATAAATGTCTTTTTAAAATAATTTTGGTAACCCATAAGTAATAAGTCAAGCGTTACCTCAAAATCATTAAGGAATTATTAATTATTTTAAAGAGAGGGTCATGATAACACATTATTAATTAATTAATACGTACTTGAATATTCAATATTTTTTTTTTTTTTTTACAAAACATTTTTAAAATGAATTTTTAGTGATAGATACTCTAGGTTAATCTTACAAGAAGTGTTTAATTTTATGTGAAGTGCATTTTTTTCTGAGTAACAATGGATCCAATGAAAAAAAAGAATGAGTGTCCAGTCCATCAAGCTTCTCATCCAATCAGGATTCGTCATATTCAATGGTCATGCTGAAACTGAAAGAGGAGCGAGTGTGGTTTTGCTCTGCCCTCCCGTCGATCCGACTGCACGTGGTAAACCTTAACATACATTCTGCTCTGTTCACACTGAACATAGGCAAAGGAGGAAACATGTCAAATTAATTTGATAAAAACTGTATGTATTTACAGAGTGGGCTGTCTAGGGCAGATGTACATAGGTGGAATCGGCCTCATAGCTGCATGCTGGTTTTCTCTCCGTTTTATGTTGAAGTCTTGTGGAGATCAACACACTTGTCCTTTAAACATATAATTGTATTATTTTACTTTATGTTAGGAGTTAAGACTTTCAAAACATGTAGTAACCATGAGCAATAGCTATTAAAAGCATTATCATGCTAAAGATTTGAAGCCTATACAATTATGTTCAATTATTTCAATGATTCATAATACAAAGCCAGTCACTTGTGTTTTGTGGACTTGTGTTTTGTGGACTAGTTCTTTAGCAGAGTGATGTTAAAAAGAAGATATGCTTTCTATCTGTATATTAACTGATGTTATACATATGGTCAAGCCTCAATTGTGTGTTTTATTTAGCTCAAGAAAAATTTAATAAAGAGGCGTTTTCCACTGTTCTCCTGACTTGTTTTGACAGTGTTCCTCTATAGTTGGTGCCGGTACAGGGGGAAGGAGGCCAAACCTTCAGGGGTCATAAGGGTGAAGCGTTACCATGACCCTCACTTTAAAATGATGATCATTAGTAATTAATTCATACTTATGTGGTTACACTTGACTCAATAATTATGGGTTATCAGAATTATTAAAAAAAAAAAAACTTTAATAATTAAAAGTTAATAATTTTTGAATGAACAGAAGAGATATTCCAAGGAATACACAGGTTGGGCACATACATTCCTATATTTCTGTAAAGTAAGCTGACTAAGATCATGATCAACTGAAAATGTCAAGTGACAAGCTTTACACGCTAAGTTGATCAGCTAATGTATGCATTTGCAATGTTTTTATTGTTAGCAAATTATAAACCAGCTTGTGTGGATTTTTTACTCTGTCAGTGATAGTGTGATGCATTGCTGGCTGTACGGTAGCCAAAGTTAAGCCTGTTAACCCAAAAACCAAAGCCCACTGCTCCAGAATCACACACCCTTTAGTTGGAGTTACTACTTTATAGGCTAATTTCTGCAGCCCGATGCAGTAAGTGCCCTCACCAGTGTCAAGTGAAGCCAGTGAGGGCTGGTCAGTTTTCAATGATAGGAGAGGCAGAGGGTGGAGAGGACAAGCTAGAGTAAGAGTGGCAAAGAGAGGAGGAGAAGAGAATACAGGTCCTAGAGGTACAAGAGGCAGAGGATGTAGAGGAAGAGCACCAGAGAAAGGAGACAGAGTGCAGGTCCTGGTCCAAGAGGCTGAGCATAGAGAGGAAGAGCCATAGGAAGAACGACAGGTAGAGGAGAGAGTGCAGGTCCTACTGAGAGAAGTGGCGGCAGAGGAACCAGAGAGGGAAGAGGAGGCAGAGGCAGAAGAGGCAGGGAGAGAGGTACCAGAGGAGGAGGAGAGAATGCAGGTCCTCCAAAATGAAAGAAAGGTTAAGACAGAGGTTTGCATTGTCAGAGATCTTGACAATCTATGCAATATACTAAATGAAACAAAGAGATGGCAGCAGCAGCATTATGCAGGCAGACAAAATTGAAAAGTACAGTCCATGCATTTTGCAGTATTAAACTATCATAAAAAGGTGCTTCTAGAAGGTTTATGTGTCAGTTGTTTATGGAGTAAAATATTAGTCTAATGTGGTTTCATTTGTGATCTGTTTACCTAGGTATTCATTCAACAGACGAGTGAGGTGGATCACCAGGAGTTAGCGAGTCAACGGGGAAGGTTGGTGCCGGTACAGGGGGAAGCAGGCCAAACATTCTGGGGTCATCAGGGTGAAGCGACATTAGTCTGGGCATTCCCCTGCCAGTCAGTCTCTTCTAGAGAATCTGAGCCTGCATATCTGGGATGTGGCCATACGTCTTCTCTGTCTTGACAGTGTAGAGACTGTATAATCTACAATTCTTCTCATATAGTCTCTTGTACCTGAAATAAGTCTGAAAAATATATTTTTTTTTTAGTTATGGTTACGGTTCTTGACAATAGATTGCAAATTAATGACTAGAGAGCAAGCAGATTTGTCCCCCAAATGATAACTCAATGGCTAGAAACTTGAGAACATTAATGGGGATTTTATCCATTACATAGATATGATCAATTATATTGTGCAACAAGCATGTGAATATGGCCTAAAATAATCTAACTTACTGTTTTCTTCCATCAGGTTTCATCATGTCTGGTCGATCCTTGTGGTAGTTGTAGTCAAGGGCTGCAAGCAGGGTTCTGGCCTCAAATGCTGGTGGCCTAAATGCTGAACGCTTACTGGCACATATGAGTATGTGATTCTGGAAGTCACAAGGTCAGCTGTTGATTTGTGAAAAAATGCAGTAATGGGCCAGGATTTAGTAATTTAATTTATTTTATTTTGTATACTGATTGTTCAAATTAAACACACAGATTACCTAAAGTTCAGGTAATTGTGAACTTCATTAAGCTACCGGTTGTTACCAATGCTCTCATGAGCCAAAGACCCTCTTACGAGCCACGGCTTTGTCCCGTTGTGTTTCATGTGCTCATGTTAGCAGCTCCCCAGTACCCACCTGTGTTCATTAATCACATGGTGAGTGAGTCATAGCCACAGCTCCTGGAAAAGATAAATACACACTGCTATAAAGATGATAACTTTCTATAAGTTTATAACATTGTATATGTTGATGAATAAATATACTTGTTAGTACATGTATACACAAACTCATTTACAAAATAAAAGATAGTCTACACACTGCACATGACACATTATGGTTGATTCAGTTTGTAACAAAGTGTGAATCATCTTACTGTCCAACATTACATATCTGTGAAGCTGGTAATGGTAGCCACACGAATATTCTATAACATAACATATCATACATCGCAGAGCAGCCAGTAGAGAACGTTCACTCAGCAAACCAGTTATTTCTAATTAGGCTACACAGTTATTCTTCCAAAGTAAATTTACAAGTTTACATTATCAAAAAGTTTGACATGTTCAGTATATAATTTTTTTAATGTTGGGCAATAACTGCTGTACCCACATCAGAGAATGTAGCGGGCCATCAAGCATTTAATTAAACCATGGTGTGTGTGTGTGTGTGTGTGTGTGTGTGAACAAAGTCCAATGTGTGACAGCATAAAACAACTTACAAGGAATTTGTGGGAAGAATAAGCTATTTTGCAGCACCAACAAAAGTGGTTGACAATGTCCTTCAGCCAGTGGATTAGGCTGGACTAACCTTTGATCTGTGCTGCCTATAAAAGATGTATAGAAATATGCCAGTCAGGAAAGACATCAGGTTATGGATTTGTCAGCTGTCACTCATGATAAACCAATTTCTATTAGAAAAAAGCAAAGGGTTTGCAGTGCAGTGAATTTTACACTTACAGAGTTGATCCAGTTAATTTTGGTCAGGTTCTTAGCCCCACGTCACATATCCAGGCTGTGCCGCACCCCTAAATCTTTGTACTTTCCTTAGTCTTGGTCAAAAAAAGTATAATGTATATTATGTATATAGTATCATTTCCCCTCAAACAGTGACTCAAATATTAATTTGATTTTTTTCACTTACAATTTGAATGCATACTTACTCATGAGGGCAGAGATCTGGACATGGGCATCTGTACAGACTTCAACGAGCTTCTGCTCAGTCAGAAGACTGTCCACCGTTCGAATGAATGCCTCTTTCTCCATGATGACAGAATTTCTCTGCATTTTCCTTTTGTATACAGTGATGATGTAGAGAATTTCCCGGGACTCGTTTTCCATGGCGGTGTATGTGCAGTATTAGACACAGAGCCCAGGGCTGTCCATTCTTCCATCTGCTTTTGAAATAGATAATAACAAAGATCAGTATTCACTGAACACTGAATTTACATGTCTACACACTATAGAAGTTTTGGAGAACATCATCAACAAAAAAAAGGGTGCTTTACCTATGATCACCCCATCTCTGCCTTGTAGGCGGTGTACTATCTCCACTCTTTTCTTACTCCAATGCTCCTTTAGGGTGTCCACACAATAGTTGTCCTGGATAATGCAGTAAGAGGTGTGGTGTTCATGAATTTGAAAAGCAGAGCATCTTTGGAATAGTTGCTCCCAGACAGCAAGATGTTAGTGGCCAACATGAAATCCCACGCTAGCATCCCGTATTAAATGTGGGCTGCGAGCTCCACATAATATGGCCAATGGGACAGATTAGAAAATAAACAGCAGTAATGGTACATCAAGTTGGAAGAAACTTCCTTCCATAATTAATATTCACAAATGAAAGTATACAATTATGAGTGCTTCACATTCTGTATAGATGCAAACAGGTTTGGGAGCCTAATAATGAAGTCTCACAAAAACTTTTTTACTGCAAATACATCGACATAGGCCTTAAACTTGGTTGCAGTGTAGTATGGTTACCATTACTCACCCAATCCATGATGCTTGCTGTACCCCTGGAAGTGATGGAGACCTTGAAGGGGGGAAGGCATTGGCACTCCACATTAGTGGCATTGCACCTGTATGGGCACCTTTGCACTGGCAGCACAAGGAATGTTGCTAGCTGCTTTAGACCGTTTTCCTATTTAGGTCATCCTCAGTGACGACGTCAAATGGAGAGGGAAATATGGGTGGTTGAGTGGATGGAGGTGGGTTAGTTGATGGAGGCTCTATGTCAGGGATGTCACGAACAGTGTCATGAACTGAACAGATTATTGGCAGACTGTCAATGCATGGTGGTTTGTGCAACGCTCCAGCCATCCTGTCAGGACTTAAAATATATAAATGATTTATCAAATTTTAAAAACATTACATGCTGATTAAGCCACTAGGCATGCCCCTCCGGCCCTGCCTGCCGGTAGGCTTTTCCCCGCCTCTCTAGAGCTTGGGAGGTGGACAAGGGGAGGGATAAACAAAAAAAGAGGAGAGGCACAGAGCAAGGCAGAGTGAGTGAGGGAAAAAAACTTGCTCGCCAGTTCCTCCACCCTCTAGCAGACGACAGCCACTGCTCCCCGGGTGGACCGGAGAGAGTCCTCCAAACCCTGGTGGATGGAACGCCCCTCTGCATTTTTGCGGCTGGTAGGGAACTCCTCCGCCCCTGGCAGTGGCTCCACCGCTCCAGGAAGCCTGCAGCGAGCCCCTCCTCCCCTCATGGATGGCGGCCGTTACTCCACATCCAGGAGGTCGGCAGCAACTCCATCCTCCAGCGGATGGCTGCGGCTGCTTCTTGGGGTGGGTGGCAGTGGCAAGGACTCCATGACAACGCATCCCTCCTCCTTCCCGGGTTTCGGCACCAATGTAACAAGATTAAGGTTGGGAAAGGAGGAGGCAGGAATCGAACAATCAAAATTATGTTTAATGCAAACAAAAAGAGATACAACACAAACACACACATGATAGCTGCATGTGGCACTCTCTCTCCCGAACTGCCACATTCACATTGCTTATCCCTCTCCTCGGCTGATTAGCCCGATTGGGTCCCAGTCCCACCCTCCTCCTCATCACACATTGGAACAACATGAAGTAGTAGCTATTAGAATGAAATGACAACGTACCGTACACAAATTTGAGGAACATATTCTTCATCTAGGCTGTCCTTCAGTTTCCTCTTCTTCCTCATCATCTGTTCCCCAATCAATACTGACAAATTAGAGATTAGTAAATACTAGGAATCATACTACACCTACATTTATTTCTACAATACTATTACAAATGATTACAACTTACACACAGTTCCTGAGGTCACTGATCTCATGATCATTTATGATCAGGTTTTCATCGTCTTGGACACGTCTTGGAATTTCTGAAGACTAAATTAAATAGCATTACGCAAATACAGCATAGGTGTGGATTACAGCTACTATTTCACAATGTCACGTTTAGTGAGAGTCCATTTTTATCTTTTATCTAGAGCTTCAGAGGCACCATGGTGCTCTCTAAAACTGCAATGTCTTCTTCTACATGTGGCAGCTCTTCTCTATAGAGACAAACATTGTTTTACTATTTAACAACATCAAATTGGATTTGTGCCAATGTAGGCCATGAGTAATACAAACTGTATTTAAATTGCATTACATCATCTACATGCTTTTGTATTCATATTAGGATTCACACTTCACAATGGGGGTTAAAAACGAATATAGATTCAGATACTGACCGGTCTGAAAGTGTTCCACTTGATAGACATCCAATACTGGACAGTGCCGTTGCCATCAAATGATGCTTCGTCCAGTCCCTCTTGCTAGGGTTGGAGGTGCTTAGACCCTCGTAGCTAAAAAGAATATGTCATAATCAACCTATGTACACAGAAAATTGCACATCGTTGTACATGGTTGAACTAAAATATCTACCTAGCAATCTAACACTAGCGACATTTCACCACATTAATTGATTCAGTCACAAAATACAATAAACTCTTCTAAAACGGATGTAAGGTTTACATTAGATTAGATAGATAAAACTGTAGCAAGTAGCTAGGGATGGGCAGGAGTAACGTTACTCGATTTGGATGTCAGTATGCATGAAATGTACTCGCATTCGTAAATTGAGTCAATTTTGAGTCAAGCTTGTCATTTCTGTCATCACGCTGGTTGTTGCCGAGGTAGTAAACAGCTGAGTAAAAGCTGAGTAGCTGAGATAAATTAGATTTGAATAATTTTAGGTGATGCACAATGCTTACCTGTTAAGGAGAAAATTCGCCAACTCAGCATCAATTTTGAGGGATTTCTGAGCTTTAAGCTGTCTCCACCTTCCAAAGGCATCTCCAATATCTATCCTTGTTATACTATGCCTCTGGTCATGGTGGTTTTTAGACTGATGGCGAGGCTTTTTAGGTCGGGTGGAATCTGTTATCTCTGATCCAGTTCTTTTGCTGGCTTCCATGGCTGCAGCACACAGTGTTGTTTGCCTGCAAACTTGTTCAAATCTGGTAACCCGGCGGTGTTGAAATACTATTGGTGAGTGGGCAGTTGGCAGGATCACACAGGCCAAAACATAAACAGAAATTTCAGCCAGAATGGAAACTTCAAAGTAGAATATACTGGCTGTAGCATTGTTATCGGAGAAGCCAGTATTTCAACATTTTAGCATGTTTCCTAATGATTTAGTACAATAAAAATATTACATATAGCTCTTTAATGTCCTTTTTAGTCTGAAAATGGTTAGAGGGTGTCTCAAGGATTAATAGTGGTGTTTTCCTTATTGCATCACGTGTTGTTCTGAAAGCAAAAAGAAACAAATGAAACACGAAATGTAGGTTGTCATCTGCGAATCCTGACCAAAGCAAAGCGGGCACTTTTACTAGCGTGATTAACTGGATGTGAAGCACTGCCAGCTCCTGAAGCGTGAATGGCTTGCATGCACTGCAGAAGTCTGTTGGGTATACTGCAGTCTTGTCACATTTTAACTTTTTGTTTAGCCTTCTATTCAGCTCATGAATACACACTGCGTGATCTTGAAGAATGATTACATCAAGATTGGAATGCAGGTGAGGAATTTATATAAAAAAAATTGTCTACTCCTCATTTGCCATTGATGACTTGCCAGTGATTACCCCTCCGCATGCCAATGCAGGCATGCGTGCAATAGGTTGCCAAACCCTGTTTTAAATTATGCTGTGATGATCTTTACTGAAGCACTTAATTTTATTATGAAGCAAAATGGTATGTTGAAAAGCAATTGTTCTATTTTTTTTTCTTGATTGTAGTTTTATTTATTCATTTAATTATACACAATTTTGGTGATGAAACCAAATGGAACTTTAAAATATGAAACATGCTATCTCCTAGAAACCGAATAGCAGAGGATAATCAAATCTGTGCTAGCATTTGTTTGACAAGGCATCGGTTATCAACAGATAGCTTCATATGTTTTTGCAACTATGTCTGCAAACGTTTCATATTTTTGTTTATTTATGTTTCATATTTTTGCACACGTTTTTGCACGTGCACTTTATATAGGTATTATATAGGTATTTTATATAGGTATTTTTATTTAGTCTGTGTAGTCTTCATGTGGTTCTGTGTTTGTCCTATGTTGTTTTATGTAGCACCATGGTCCTGGAGGAACGTTGTCTCGTTTCACTGTGTACTGTACTAACTGTATATGGTTGAAACGACAACTAAAAACCACTTGACTTGACTTCAAACGTTTGCTAAACAAGTTTTATGATCATCAAATTTAGGAACTTGGACCCATTGATGCAGTTTATTTGGATAAAAGTCAGTGTTTATTATTAACTGTGTAAATCTCCCTGGTTGCAAACATGCATGACATTATGCCCCTGTATCTCAGCAAAATCAGAGTTTTAAATTTCTGCCTGGGTTTCCAAGTTGGAAGTCCGACATCAAGTGGCGTTCCATTGCATTTTTCCAAGTAGGAAGTTGGAAATTATGACTTTCCGAGTTCAGTGGAAGTCAGCACAATAGCACGTAGTTGTGTCTGTTTAGCTTTGGCTTAAGGTAAGCCCTTCGCTATGGATATAATAGTCCAATATGTCTTGCCCCAACAGGAAATTACATTAACACAAAAAAGAAAACTGTGCTCAGATTTTTCAAATGTAGTATTTTGAATTACCTTTATTTAATTAAAGTACTTTACCCACTCCCTTTCTGTTTTCCCATGCACATTTTATGTTGTCTTCTAAAGCCTCAATTCGATTCATATGTCTGAATAATATTTTCCCAAATTTGCTTCCCTAA
The DNA here is from genome assembly GCA_032164185.1 of Moxostoma hubbsi. NCBI lineage: Eukaryota > Metazoa > Chordata > Actinopteri > Cypriniformes > Catostomidae > Moxostoma > Moxostoma hubbsi. Next base: position 26,212,204 of record JAVLUX010000016.1, on the reverse strand, counting down.
TCAAATAGGCTTTTTCAGCACTTTAAGGCTCTTTATTGATTTTTCCACATTTGAATCAGTTTTCCATTAAATGCACCACCAACCACCTCCGATAATTGAAAAATTGTCTCATTACATCATAAACCATACACTTGCTCCATGCTTTCAGTCAACAGTCTGCCCTGCACATTTGGCATGTCATTTTCTCTGCTCTTTCTGTTTCTCCAACTGTTTCCCTTTCTCTCTTCCCCTCATTCACTCCCCTGTTAGAGGTAATTCTTATGTAATGGCCTAGGGTCGCAGTCTGAATGGTTATGTCTTTACACCTCATTCACTTTCATTGCCGCCATTTCCCTCTCGCATGCTTCCTCTTCATTTCTAGCATGCCTGCTAACTCTCCATCAAATGAAGCAGTGGAAAGAAATCAAATAAAAAATAAAAAAGCAACAGCGAAATGAAAATGAAAATGCTTTCAGTCTATTCAGTCACTCTCACAAGCCAGTCAATTGGAAAAGTGAACATGCACACATGGTTTATAGAAAGGTACTGTGATATAGTGACCTGCCACAAAAGAAACAGTATCAGTGCACAGAATTATAAAGTGCAGCCTGCTGGAAAGGCTAACCATACCGCTACTTCAAAACCCCTTACAGCAATCTGTCTAAGAGCCATCTCCTTAATTGCCACTGAGCTTCAAGGGGGCTAGCGATTAAAAAAAATAAAAAAATATGTCTGCAGATTTCTGATTCAGCTGTGGTCAGCTGCGATGGTGATGAGCGACCTACTCACATGACTTTCGTTAACCTTATCCCATGCCTACAGTACACTGGCAAGATGTCTTTGAAATCATCTAGACAGCATTGCGTTCCACTTTGACATATTTTTGTACAAACATTTGATAACATTTTTTAAAAGGATACATTTACAGACATTCTAAATAAAAAATGTCACCAAAACATCTGTTGAATATGGGAATGTGTTAGCTAAGTATTACAGATGCACACACACTAAAATTAGATTTTCTAGATGAATATGGACAGATTGAGTAGACATCTTGCTATCAATGATGCTAGTCACAGTAGCCATCTTTCTGTAGAGCCAAAATAACCTAAAAAAGTAAATTGCTGAATGCATCTCTCCTTAAATTATGTTGCTGCATATGATATGTAGTTCATTGATTTGCCAACATGTGTGTGATTACAGCAGATCTTGATTACACTATATTGATTGCTTCCCTAAGTGATAGTGTTTTATATATTTCATATGTGTCGTGCTTTACAGTTTTAAAAAAAATATACCTCTGATGCCTTTCTTTACCCCCTCCCCCAGAGCGCAGTCATTATTAAAGATCTGAAGTGAGATTTGACTAAGATCACAGAGGGAGAAGGGCCATTATGTCGTCTGCAGTAACAGAGCATTGTTAAGTGTAATCTTTTGCAAATGCACACTTGTGATATTGCAAGCACAGAAGCGTTTGTTTTAAGTGATGTTTTCATGCAGTCATGGTAAGCACATGTTATGCGTGGGTGATGGTGTGATGCACAAGAGATTCATACTGCTGATTTTATTCCGTACCAGGAGAGCTCACTTATGAAACCTACTTAGCGTCTGATGATAACGAACATATACACACACAAAATTTAACATGCATTTAAGTTTGGACCCCTAAGAATTTGAGAACCACACTTAGGCCTAAATAAAACAAAATGAAGCATCTGAAGATGACCAATCAAACTCCTTCACATCAAACACAAGTTGGGCTTTCCTTCAAGCTTAAATAAAAAGCATAGAAATCTAATCTTGAAGGCAGGGTAGCTTCCCTCTCAGTCATTCTCAATATCTAAATTATTTTCTTTTTAATCCATCTTTCATTCATTTTTACCATTGTAATCCCACAAGTATATATAGTGGCCCCAAATGCATTTGGACACTTAAAAACATTATAATTATTTTTTTTTTTGTAGGTTTGAAATGATAAAACAAAGGATATAGCATATTTTTCAGAATTAAGAGAAAAAAATCAAAACCATTTGACCAGTTGATGAAAAGCAATATTTAGTTTGTTCTGAGAATAGGTCTGTTTTCATTAGTTTGCAGATGCTTGCAGAAGTTTGATATTTAGTAATCTATGAATCAGAATCAGCTTTATTGCCAGGTATGTGTACACATACGAGGAATTTGACTCAGGATTGTACATTGCTCACGATGTGCTTACTCATACAAAAATAATATAACACAATAATAAAATAAAATCAGACACAGACTACAGTATAGACAACACAAATATACACACTATGAACAAAAACAATATAGACATATTGACAAATAGTGATCAGAGTGCAAAGGATGCAGGAGTAAAATTATTATTATCATTATTATGTGTGTCGGAGGTGGATGTGATATACAGGTACACATACATGCATACATGTACACAGTGCGATGAAGCATAGTGCACATGTGAAATGGCATTCATACATTTGTAAGTGTGACTACCAAGTGTCCAATCCATTTTTGTAAAGAAAGCTGTTATAGATTAAATTACTCTGACGGCACACCACATGAAACCAAGCTTTTTGTTAAATAACCCAACTTTTGCGTCACCGCTCAAATATAGGATTCATGCAACAACCAAGCAGCATGATGACCTGCAGGAGGTCATCTTGCTGCGGAGACCAGGCCTCCAGTCCTCGGCGTCACCTGATGCCGGGGGAGAGGGCGTCGTAAGCGCTGTGCGAGGAAGGCTAAAAACAAACCCTAGCCAGCCGGCTCTCCCATCTATCCTGCTCTCAAATGTTTACTCCCTGGACAATAAATTGGATTACATCCGACTCCAGCAGGCTACGCAACGTGAGTTTATAGACAGATGCATCTTTGTTTTCATGGAGACGTGGCTCAGCGACAGAGTTCCGGAAGCCACCATTCAGCTAGACGGGCTCACCTCGATTTGTGCCGACAGAAATGCAGCTCTGTGCGGTAAGACTCGCGGTGGTGGCTTGTGTGTTTACATAAACAAGGAATGGCGCAATAACTCTATGCTATTCTCTAGCTACTGCTCATCGCTGGTGGAGCTTGTGACTGTTAGATGCAGACCTTCACCACTGTTATAATAACCGGTGTTTACATTCCCCCCAGCGCTAATGCCAAGGAAGCGCTCTGTGAACTGTATGGGGCTATGAGCGAACTGCAGAATGTTCACCCTGACAGACTGTTTATTGTCGGCAGAGATTTCAACCATGCGAATCTCAAGACAAACATCCCAGGCGTGTACCGGGCGGAGCACCGCCCCCACCTCGGCTACTCAGACCACATCTCTGTTATGCTAATTCCAGCATACAGACCGCTCGTCAGACGCACAAAAACGCTTCAGAAGCAGGTGAAAACCTGGCCAACAGGAGCCATCTCTGCTCTTCAGGACTGTTTTGAGTGTTGACTGGCACATGTTCAGGGAGGCTGCAACATATGGCGATTCTACCAACTTGGAGGAATACACAGCATGAGTGACCAGCTACATCAGCCAGTGCATTGATGATACACTCCAACCAGAAGCCGTGGATGACTGTGGAGGTGCGCGCGCTGCTGAGGACCCAAGACTCCGCCTTCAGAGCAGGCGACAAGGCAGCCCTAAGAACAGCGAGGTTCAAACTATCCAGGGCCATCAGAGAGGCAAAGCGCGCACATGCCCAGAGAATCCACAGTCACTTCCAGGACAGCGGTGACACACGGTGCATGTGGCAGTGCATCCAGGCCATCACCAACTACTGGACAACAACAGTTGCCTGTGACAGATGCGCTGAACGACTTCTATGCTCGGTTTGAAGTGCAGAACGACGTGGTGGCAAGGAAGACCACCCCTCCTCGCAACGACCAGGTGCTCTGTCTTACTAAGGCTGATGTGAGGAAAACTCTACGTAGAGTCAACCCACGAAAGGCTGCTGGACCAGACAACATTCCTGGCAGAGTGCTCAGAGGATGTGCAGACCAGCTGGCAGATGTTCTTACCGACATCTTCAACATCTTTCTGAGCAGCGCCGTCGTTCCAACTTGCTTCAAGGCCACCAACGTTGTCCCCATGCCAAAGAAATCTTCAGTGTCCTGCCTCAATGACTACCGTCCTGTCGCACTCACACCCATCATCATGAAGTGCTTCGAGAGGCTTGTCATGAGGCACATTAAGACCCAGCTGCCCCCCTCACTAGACCCACTGCAGTTTGCGTATTGTCCAAACCGTTCAACAGACAATGCCATCACCACCACCCTCCATCTGGCCCTCACCCACCTAGATAAAAAGGCCTCATATGTTCGAATGCTGTTCATAGACTTCAGCTCAGCATTCAACACAATCATTCCCTAGCACCTGACTGGAAAGCTAAACCTGCTGGGCCTGCAACTGGATCCTGGACTTCCTGACTGGGAGACCTCAGTCTGTCCGGATTGGGAACAGCATCGCCACCACCACCACACTGAGCACTGGGGCCCCCCAGGGCTGTGTTCTCAGTCCACTGCTGTTCACTCTGCTTACTCACGACTGTGCAGCAATGCACAGCTCGAATCCCATCATCAAGTTTGCCGATGACACAACTGTGGTGGGTCTCATCAGCAAGAACGACGTGTCAGCATACAGAGAGGAGGTGCAGCGGCTAATGGACTGGTGTAGAGCCAACAACCTGTCTCTGAATATGGACAAAACAAGAGAGATGGTTGTTGACTTTAGGAGAGCACAGAGTGACCACTCTCCGCTGAACATCGATGGCTCCTCTGTGGAGATCGTTAAGAGCACCAAATTCCTTGGTGTTCACCTGACAGAGAACCTCACCTGGTCCCTCAACACCAGTTCTATTAACAAGAAAACCCAGCAGCATCTATACTTTCTTCGAAGGATGAAGGAATCACATCTCCCACCCCCCATCCTCACTACATTCTATAGAGGGACTATTGAGAGCATCCTGAGCAGCTGCATCACTGACTGGTTTGGGACTTGCACCGTTTCGGAGCACAAAGCCCTGCAGAGGATAGTGAGGACAGCTGAGAAGATCATTGGGGTTTCTCTTCCCTCCATCAATGACATTTACAAAAAACACTGCATCCGCAAAGCCACCAGCATTGTGGATGAACCCTCACACCCCTCACACAAACTCTTCACCCTCCTGCCGTCTGGCAAGGGGTACCGAAGCATTCTGGCCCTCACGGCCAGACTGTGTAACAACTTCTTCCCTCAAGCCATCAGACTCCTCAATACTCAGAGACTGGTTTGACACACACACACACACACACACACACACACACACACGTCCTGAGTTGCACTTTAATTATTGTCACTTTATTACTGGCTGCTACCTCAATAACTGCTATGTCCATAGAACATTATCTCATAGAATGTTATGTTTACATTTGGCATTTATAAAAAACGGCATCTTTGCACTACTGCGCACTGGTCGGCCCTGCAATGTCTCTTAATGTGTCTATTGTCCTGTTTATTGTCAGTAATTTATTGTACTGGCCCATACTTTTGGCACACGTTTGCACGTGCACTTTATATAGGTATGTTATTTAGTCTGTGTAGTCTCGTGTGGTTCTGTGTTTGTCCTATGTTGTTTTATGTAGCACCATGGTCCTGGAGGAACTTTGTCTCGTTTTGCTGTGTACTGTACTAACTGTATATGGTTGAAACGACAATAAAAACCACTTGACTTCTGTGTTCTTTTGAGCAGCAGATTTCAATGGTGGAAATATGCAGCGCTGCACTTTTAATAAGCGTTATAGAATGTAATAATGTCTTTTAATGTTGATAAAAGTTATTATAAATGGTTTATCTATGGTTTGCAGTGAAGAAATTATGTGGGTTTTTTTCTGAAATATCAGCAAATCAAGTTTGTCAGACATGTAACAGGTTGATGAATACACATCCTCACATGTTTAACACACTTCTAAAACCTAAGACATGTGATATATAATAATAAGAATTACCACAAGAAATGTTAGACTTTATGTGTCTTTACTGCTTAAATTAACCCACATACAATAAATAACAATATTCTTACTTCAGCATGATCAAATTCTATATCAAAACTTAATAACAGCTGTTTTCAGTTGAACAATATTATTTACTGCATACAAAATATATGTAAAGACATTACTTTAGCAGAATGAAATTATTTTTATTCACTTTTCACAAGCAGTAGTCCATGTGCTGCAGTGGTGGAGACGGGTCCCGTTTCTCCTGTTCAACCGTATATGGTGGACTTGATCAGATAAGTTCATCGTTAGATTATACTTGATCTCAAATCCGTCACAGTGACAGCACAGAAAATATTTTATAAATAAAAATAAATAAAGAAATACAATTTATGTACTATCCTGTGTTTTTCCTGAAGCAACGATCTGGTGGAAATTAAAAGAAGCCCCACTCTCCAATAATCTGTGGGAATCGAGGTATTCCAACCCCACAAACAGCACTTTTTGGGCAGTTTCAGCAATTTGAGCGATGTGCCCACAGACAGTAGTTCTTTTCTGGCCTACCAAAAGAACCTGGAAGTGGCGAGGCAGAGCGTTTGTTTATAAACAGTAACTTCATCTATAGTTGGGGGCCTGAATTAGAGTGGCATTTGCAACATAGCTTTTGTATAGTGTGTGATTGCCTCTTCTGTCAAAAGAAGAGGATGACATCCATATTAATAAACTTGTCAAATACCACTGTTTTGTTTTTATTTTATTCTTAAATGTAACCCAGCTTCTCTGAGGCAAATTGCTGTTATACGATTTCTTTTGAATTAGAGTTGCTGAAAAATTTGATTATCCAAGACTAAATGGTAAGTTGCAGTAATTATCTTTTTATGGTAAACAACAGTCTGAAGTAACAGTGTGAAAACAAACAGTTTCTAAATAAGAAAAGCCTTATCCTTAAATTTAAAAGCTCATTTTATATACTGAATATGCAGGTATCAATTTCATGCAATCATTTAAATATCTTTTAATAGTTTTTTTTTTTTTTTTTTGGTCTATATTGTACTGTATAATAAAAATGTCATGCACTCCACTCTCGGTTAAAGGCTGCATAAGATCCGGTCAAGCTTAGTGTCCACTTTTGATGTATTTGCTATGAAAACAGGAAGTTGAGGTAGGACTCGCCCCCTTTTTTAGACTTTAATTTACACATGAGCCATAAACAATGATTAGCTACTTGATATTGCTACAGTATATACTATTCTACTGTTACTTTGTCAAAAATACTATTCACTTAAATTATTTTGTTCTGTTTAAAAGCTTAGCAATTAGAAAAGAGTGCAGAGTTAAGTCAAATAATTTATATCTGTTTTATGTATTGTTCTGTAATAATTGCGATCATATTGTCTGTGTACATGAAATGACACACTCAATGATCAAAGCTTGTTTGGAGCTATATTGGCACAGGAACTGTGGCATGGCAGAGTGAACCTCCACCCAGTAGTATGCAATCTGTGCCAAGCAGGGCATGAACATGCCAATCCAACGCAGTGTCAGGCATGGAGTAAAGCCAAAGGAAGTCGCATAAGGCGAGCTTGTCCACTGCCCACTGCTTTGCCAAGGTCAAGTATGTTTGGCAGCAATTTCCAATCTCCAGTCTCCTGTGATAAAATGCGCAGACTGGAAAAAATATGCCGGATGAGGTCAGATATGGAACATGTTAAAATATGAAATGTGGATGGGAATGGCTGTGCAGTGACCCAATTGGACGATGGCAGAAAGAGCATAGTCTGGCCATTGCGCTAGTTTGAAAAGATGTCATACCTATTAAAAAAGAAATGATTCAGCAATTGAAATATACATTTGAGGTATCATGTATAGTGGAAGTAGTTCATACTTCATGGGAATCGAAGTTCACTGGTGTAAAATGCTGGTGTAATCAATGTCAAATTACTGTGTATTTTCCAATGCCATCCTTTGTTACCATTATTTCTGTTCTACAACCTGCCTCAAAACAGTTCATTATTTAGCTTTGTAACAGTATAACTGACAAGGTGCTTGTATAGTTAGTGTGAGGACTTGTCTATGATTGCCCATTGCTTTGTCTGATAATTTGTCTCAGACGGTTATTTGATAATTTAAAACTGACTTTATTAATATTTTCAAGCTTTTGTCTCCAAGCGTGCACACACTCGAGTAGACATGAAAAGAGTAACCAAATTAGCTCATCTCCTGGAACAAGTGAATGTCTCCCTGTTGTAGTTTTTGTTTCATGTCTAGGATCAAAGAGACGACGTTTCAGAGGAGGTTTGCATGTGAATGACACGGCCTGTTATCTCGAGCCAAAAACAAACTAATTTTCATCTCGTTTCATTAGCCAGCAACAGACACTGAGAGAATCATCAGCATGCTGCTCACAGACTAAGGTACTGCCCCCGCATGTTACATGAAATGATTGGATTAATTCACGGCTGTCATACGTCAAAGCAAATTTCACTTACAGAAAAAACCTCTGTTTTTCCATTGTTATTTTTTCTGATGGTAGTCTAGATCTAGACCTGGGGCCGGTTGCATCAGCTATATGCAAGTTACAACTTAGCCTGGTTTTGGCATAAATGGGCACTAAGTCACAATTTACGCACTAATAAATATTTGAGTGTTGCACCATTAAACTTAGGTAGGACGTATCCCTATGTATAAACTAAATACACTCCTCATCAGACTCATAAAAAAATCAGACTCCTTTAATGACATCAATGAGCTCATGTTTTGCGTGACAGGCTCCAATCCTTTCAACATACAGTATGATGTTGACATTTAAGTGGCTCTTCAGCACAAAACCGTTCTAACAGAGCAGTTCTGTTTCATTCCTGCTGACCACCAGAGGCAGTATAAAACACTACTGGATTATCGCTGCGCCAGCCAGATAGGTCGAGAGAATATACCAACAAAGTCACATAGTGACGTATGCTGAGCCCTGGGGGTTATAAACCACAGTCGCTCAGCACTCTGACTCTTTCGCGTTCTCGCCTGGTTCAGATAGGTTGTTTTACCTAAGTGATACACTCACCTAAAGGATTATTAGGAACACCTGTTCAATTTCTCATTAATGCAATTATCTAATCAACCAATCACATGGCAGTTGCTTCAATGCATTTAGGGGTGTGGTCCTGGTCAAGACAATCTCCTGAACTCCAAACTGAATGTCAGAATGGGAAAGAAAGGTGATTTAAGCAATTTTGAGCGTGGCATGGTTGTTGGTGCCAGACGGGCCGGTCTGAGTATTTCACAATCTGCTCAGTTACTAGGATTTTCACGCACAACCATTTCTAGGGTTTACAAAGAATGGTGTGAAAAGGGAAAAATATCCAGTATGCGGCAGTCCTGTGGGCGAAAATGCCTTGTTGATGCTAGAGGTCAGAGGAGAATGGGCCGACTGATTCAAGCTGATAGAAGAGCAACTTTGACTGAAATAACCACTCGTTACAACCGAGGTATGCAGCAAAGCATTTGTGAAGCCACAACACGCACAACCTTGAGGCGGATGGGCTACAACAGCAGAAGACCCCACCGGGTACCACTCATCTCCACTACATATAGGAAAAAGAGGCTACAATTTGCAAGAGCTCACCAAAATTGGACAGTTGAAGACTGGAAAAATGTTGCCTGGTCTGATGAGTCTCGATTTCTGTTGAGACATTCAGATGATAGAGTCAAAATTTGGCGTAAACAGATCCATCATGCCTTGTTACCACTGTGCAGGCTGGTGGTGGTGGTGTAATGGTGTGGGGGATGTTTTCTTGGCACACTTTAGGCCCCTTAGTGCCAATTGGGCATCGTTTAAATGCCACGGCCTACCTGAGCATTGTTTCTGACCATGTCCATCCCTTTATGGCCACCATGTACCCATCCTCTGATGGCTACTTCCAGCAGGATAATGCACCATGTCACAAAGCTCGAATCATTTCAAATTGGTTTCTTGAACATGACAATGAGTTCACTGTACTAAAATGGCCCCCACAGTCACCAGATCTCTACCCAATAGAGCATCTTTGGGATGTGGTGGAACGGGAGCTTCATGCCCTGGATGTGCATCCCACAAATCTCCATCAACTGCAAGATGCTATCCTAACAATATGGGCCAACATTTCTAAAGAATGCTTTCAGCACCTTGTTGAATCAATGCCACGTAGAATTAAGGCAGTTCTGAAGGTCGAAAGGGGGTCAAACACAGTATTAGTATGGTGTTCCTAATAATCCTTTAGGTGAGTGTATATTGCGCTGTCAAGTGCAGCTTACAAGAGCAGCGAGATATCGTCCTCACAAGCTGTGTCAGCGTGCATCTATGCCACTTCAACGGATTTGAAGTGTTATTTAGACGCATTTTGGTGAGTTTTCATTCCTTTCGTCGGTAACACTCTGTGCCTCTCGGTGCTATCCGGTGGCTGGTGTTTTCCGCACTATAAGTTGACGGTCTCCCATTGACATTATCATCATTCATTCAGTTGCTCTGAACTTTTTTCCTCAAACTTATGTGATACTCAGCGACCCTCGGTTCAATCCATCAGCCATTTTAGATATTTATTTATCTTTTTTGTGAGATATTTCTTGAAATTACCTGCTTGAATTAAACCTTACGGTTCTATCTGAAGGTGTTATTAGCGAGTAACTATGGCTCACGCTTGATTGCCACTGGTTTCCCACTGACTTGTAAGGTGTGCCCTAATAATCTCCTCCCGGACGACGGTCATGACATCTGCCCGTCGCGTTTGGGTGTTCAACATCTGAGAGAGGCTCTCACGGACCCGTGTCTGCACTGCAGTCTTTTACCTATGTCGGAACGGCGGCTCCGTCTTGTTGAGTTAGACCCCAATTCAACGGTGAAACTCGGGCAGTTGGATGTAGCCCCTTCTTGCACTCAGAAGTGCAGGGCATCTGCGGCAGCCGGCGCTCCCCTCCCATCTAAGAGGAGGGCTACATCAAGTGATGAACATCTGTGTGTGGAGGAAAATTCACTCTCTAAGAATGTTTCTGTACTTTCTTCAGAGATGGCGGAGCTGAAACGCCTGCTTCACTCGCTTCAGCCTGTCACATCTGCTACACCTGTGAAGATGACACAGGAGGATTAGAATGTTCTGAATCGTGGAACTGGGGAAGAGTCGCTTGATTCCCCTAGTTTTTCACATCATTCTGACTTGGATGTGCTTTCTATGATTGCTTCTGATTCTTTTTTTTATGATCATGGGAATGCTGTGGATGTTGCGGCGCAACCATCACCTCAGGAAGTTTTCGCTGGTTTTCCAGCAACGGAGGGGTCTAGTGGGGGGTCAGTTCAGTCATCTGAACAGGTCCAGCCCTCTTCTGATGATACTTTGGCTGTGCTTCGAATGGCTCTTGCTCGCCTATGACTTGATGAGTCACCTGTCCAATCTGCCCAAACCAATGTCTTTTTCAGGCAGGCCACTGCTGCAACTTCTTTTGCCATGCCACTATGTAAAGATGTTGTGGCTGAGTTTTCAAATGCCCTCACTGGTTCTGGTCCGCCTAAACGGCGCTCAAAGATTGCTCGGACATTAGCATCTATGGCTGAAGCAGATTCCATCGGGGTGAGCCGTGCTCCAGAAATAGAGCAGCCTGTTGCAGCTTTGGTGGTGTCTCCTGACGAGGCTCTACGAGGGAATGTGTGATGTCCCTGTGCGCAATGTGGTCGCACAGATTCATTACTAAAAAAGGCATATGAGTCCGTTGCTTACATAACTCGTACAGAAAACACAATCTGTCAGTTACTACTTGCTGCTACCAGTACGCCATAACAAGCAAATATTGATCCTTCAATTTCACAGTTTCTGCAAACGGCTCTTTTGGCAACGGGCCACATAACCCGCAAGCTGGGTAGCCTTGCAGCCACGCTTCTGGCAGCCCGCCGCAAGTGTGGCTTGCCCAAGCACGGCTGCCTGAAGACTGCAAGAAAACCTTGAGAGATCTTTCATTCGTTCCCGGGCATCTTTTTGGTCCTAATGTTCCGGAACTGTTGGAAAAGAGGGTAAAGCTGTCTGAGGCCACTCGTCAACTGACGCAGGTACAGCGCAACCCTACCTTTAGGATGCCAGCAGTTCAGGCCCGACACCGCTATGCCACACCGGAGCAATATTTCCGCCAGCACACTACACCTCAGTCACAACCCCCTCAAAGGCCTCGGGCTAGTGAGAATGCTAGAGTTTTTCGGCCACCTCATCGACATTTTCCAGGAGGACCCTGTCAGCCCCCCCCACGACCACTAAAAGTCGCACACATAAAGCCTGAGATACTCAGGCCGGCGATCGATCGTTTTTCAATAGAACAGATAGAGTACTGGAGGACCAACACAGCAGACCCTTGGGTTTTGGCAACACTGAGCAGGGGATATACTCTACAGTTTTGACGCCGGCCTCCCAGATTTTCAAGAATCGTTCCTACTGTTGTCAAAAATGCAGTTTGTTCAATGGCCCTCTCTCTGGAAATTCGTTCACTGTTACAGAAGGGAGCCATAGAAAAAGTTAATCCCCTCGTTCAGGAAGAGGAGTTCTATTCAACATATTTTCTTGTTCCGAAGAAGGATTGTGGTTTCCGCCCAATTCTCGATTTGAGGCATCTGAATTTGTTCCTGAAGGTCCTTCTTTTTCAAATGCTGCTCACAGCCGACATTCTTCGGTCTGTGGCAGCAGACGATTGGTTTGTAAGTGTCGACCTGAAAGATGCATACTTTCAAATTTTCTGCGTTTCAGTTTCCTGAATCAAGCCTACCAGTTCAAGGTTCTACCTTTCGGTCTTTCCCTTGCTCCTCGTGTCTTCACAAGGTGTGTGAGCGCAACTCTGTCTCCTCTTTGGATGAGAGGTATGCGTATTATGCCTTATCTGGACGACTGGCTTCTTTATGCCCCCACAAAATAGCAGACTGTGCAAGACTCCAGACTGCTTTTGAGACATGTGCAGAAGTTGGGTTTTTCTGTGAACGAGAAAAAGAGCTGTCTGAATCCAACACAGGCCACTACATTCATAGGAATAACCCTGAATTCCCGCCAAATGTCTTCCTCCCTGTCTCAAGAACGTGTGACGAACATTCTACAACTCTTGGCTCACTTTCACCCAGGTGTGTCTTTACAGTACCAGGTAGTCCTACGACTAATAGGGATGTTAACTGCTGCTACAGTGGTGATTCCCCTGGGTTTACTCCACCTCAGACCACTTCAGTTGTGGAACAACAGTTTGCAACTAGATCCCACCAGACATCGCCATCGACTGATTGTAATTTCTCACCGTTGCTTACGGGCTTTGGACGCTGGACACTGACCCAGACCACAGAACATATCAACCTTCTGGAACTACGTGCAGTGTTCATGGCTTTAAAGTTTTTCATGCCAGTCCTGGCAGGCCGCCATGTTCTCGTTCGGTCCGACAATACCTTAACAGTGTTCCATCTAAACCACCAGGGCGGCACGAAATCCCGCAGGTCTCTACAGCTTACGCATGAGATCCTGACATGGTGTCAGCCGCGACTCACTTCACTGAGGGCAGCTCATATTTCAGGAGCATGCAACCAGACAGCGGATGCTCTTTCCAGGGATCGGGTACATCCAGAAGAATGGAGACTTCATCCAGATGTTGTGCAGGAGATCTGGCTACGATTTGGAAGAGCAGAGGTGGATCTTTTTGCTTCGGAGCTGACCACTCACTGTCGTCTGTGGTTCGCAAGGACAGAAGTGTCCAGCCCCTGGGCCAGGATGCACTGTCTCACGAATGGCCAAACTGCCTACTATATGCGTTCCCACCTATCCCTCTGTTATGGAAGGCGTTACACAGGATCTCCCTGTGCAAGCACAGAGTGCTATTCGTGGCACCGCGATGGCCAGCCAGACCATGGTTTCCTTTGTTGCTAAGACATCTGTCAGGCAATCCATGGAAGCTTCCCCCCAGGAAGGACCTCCTCTCCCAGCTGGAGGCCAGCGTCTGGCACCTGGATCCAGCTCACCTGCAGCTTTGTATCTGGCCATTGGGTTAAATCCTTCTCTGGAACATTGTAATCCTGCAGTTATTCACACAATCTCCAATGCTAGGGCTTCTTCCACACGACATATCAATGCTGCCCGTTGGAGGCTTTTTTCTGCATGGTGTGAGAAGCAAGGGCTCGATCCTGCAACATGTGACATTCTGAGCATCTTAAGTTTTTTTCAACATTTACTGTTGGCGGAGTGGCTTCCACGTTGAAAGTGTACATGTCGCTGCGATTTCTGCATATCATGTTCCAATTGGTGTATCTTCTCTTGGATCTCACAGTCTTGTCTGCAGTTTTCTGAAGGGTGCATGCCATCTTAAGCTTGCTCGGAATCCTTACTTTCCCGTGTGGGATTTGCCACTCGTGCTTGCTTTCCTTTGCTCATCCCAGTTTGAGCCCTTGCAAAGCATTGATGTGAAATGTTTAACCTTGAAGACTGCCTTTTTGTTGGCTATTGCTTCTGCAAAACGAGTCAGTGAGTTACACGCACTGTCTGTTAGCGAATTGTGCTTGCGTTGGTTGCCGGATGACTCCGGGGTGGTCCTACGACCCAATCCTTCTTTTCTTCCAAAAGTCCTTCTTCCTCAGTTCATTAACCAGCACATTGAACTGGCCTCTTTTCACACTTCTTCAGGGTCTGATTCAAGTGCTCAATTTTTGTGTCCTGTTCGTACCTTGAAGTGTTATGTGGACACTACTGCTCAATTAGTGTCATTCAGACCAGTTATTTGTCTGCTATGGTGGTGTGAAGAAAGGTGCTCCAGTGTCGAAGCAGAGGTTGTCAAACTGGATAGTGGAAACTATTATACTGGCTTAGAAGGCAGCAAGACAACCATTGCCCCAGGGGCTAACTTGCCATTTCACTAGGGCCATCTCATCTTCATGAGCTGTTTTTAGAGGCGTTTCGTTGGCGGACATCTACACTGTCGCTACCTGGGCTTCCCCATGCATGTTTGCCAGGTTTTATAAGGTCAATGTTGCTGCTCATCATGCCGTGAGTTCTGCAGTTCTTCAGGAGTGGCCTTAATTTTTCAACAGGTAAGTGGCAATCCTCATGACTATGTTGGTATGGATCATCCAGTAGTGTTTTATACTGCCTCTGGCAGTTAGTAGGAATGAAACAGAACGTTAGTTACACATGTAACTGTGGTTCTGTGAATTCCGGATGACCGCCAGAGTTCTTGGTCACTCGGAATGCGCGAGAGAGGCAGAGTGCTGAGCGGCTGTGGTTTATAACCCCCAGGGCTCAGCATTGTCACTATGTGACTTTGTTGGTATACTCTCTCGACCTATCTGGCTGGCGCTGCGATAATCCAGTAGTGTTTTATACTGCCTCTGGCGGTCAGGGTGCGTCGCCCGGTGTCAAGTTTCAACACATTCAAAATACACTCACCTAAAGGATTATTAGGAACACCATACTAATACTGTGTTTGACCCCCTTTCGCCTTCAGAACTGACTTAATTCTACGTGGCATTGATTCAACAAGGTGCTGAAAGCATTCTTTAGAAATGTTGGCCCATATTGATAGGATAGCATCTTGCAGTTGATGGAGATTTGTGGGATGCACATCCAGGGCACGAAGCTCCCGTTCCACCACATCCCAAAGATCCTCTATTGGGTTGAGATCTGGTGACTGTGGGGGCCATTTTAGTACAGTGAACTCATTGTCATGTTCAAGAAACCAATTTGAAATGATTCGAGCTTTGTGTCATGGTGCATTATCCTGCTGGAAGTAGCCATCAGAGGATGGGTACATGGTGGCCATAAAGGGATGGACATGGTCAGAAACAATGCTCAGGTAGGCCGTGGCATTTAAACGATGCCCAATTGGCACTTAGGGGCCTAAAGTGTGCCAAGAAAACATCCCCCACACCATTACACCACCACCACCAGCCTGCACAGTGGTAACAAGGCATGATGGATCTGTTTACGCCAAATTTTGACTCTATCATCTGAATGTCTCAACAGAAATCGAGACTCATCAGACCAGGCAACATTTTTCCAGTCTTCAACTGTCCAATTTTGGTGAGCTCTTGCAAATTGTAGCCTCTTTTTCCTATTTGTAGTGGAGATGAGTGGTACCCGGTGGGGTCTTCTGCTGTTGTAGCCCATCCGCCTCAAGGTTGTGCGTGTTGTGGCTTCACAAATGCTTT
Organism: Moxostoma hubbsi; assembly: GCA_032164185.1. Classification (NCBI taxonomy): domain Eukaryota; kingdom Metazoa; phylum Chordata; class Actinopteri; order Cypriniformes; family Catostomidae; genus Moxostoma; species Moxostoma hubbsi. The sequence goes on along the minus strand of JAVLUX010000016.1, from coordinate 26,196,099 downwards.
GCTGCATACCTCGGTTGTAACGAGTGGTTATTTCAGTCAAAGTTGCTCTTCTATCAGCTTGAATCAGTCGGCCCATTCTCCTCTGACCTCTAGCATCAACAAGGCATTTTCGCCCACAGGACTGCCGCATACTGGATGTTTTTCCCTTTTCACACCATTCTTTGTAAACCCTAGAAATGGTTGTGTGTGAAAATCCCAGTAACTGAGCAGATTGTGAAATACTCAGACCGGCCCGTCTGCCACCAACAACCATGCCACGCTCAAAATTGCTTAAATCACCTTTCTTTCCCATTCTGACATTCGGTTTGGAGTTCAGGAGATTGTCTTGACCAGGATCACACCCCTAAATGCATTGAAGCAACTGCCATGTGATTGGTTGATTAGATAATTGCATTAATGAGAAATTGAACAGGTGTTCCTAATAATCCTTTAGGTGAGTGTATATATAGGTTATTAAACTGAATAAATGTCAAATCAGTTTTATCTGAATAGCGCCTTTCATAACACATCGTTTCAAAGCAGCTTTACAGAAGATCAGGCATTAACAGAAGATAAAACTGTAATGTCTATAATGTCGATGAATAATCATTGTGTAATAAAGATAAAATACGATTGTGAATTGAGTTTAAAAATAATTATAGTATTTATAACCCCATTGAGCGAGTTAAATGCAACTGTGGCAAGGAACACAAAACTCCATAAGATGTTGATTAATGGAGAAAAATAACCTTGGGAGAAACCAGACTCACTGTGGGGGCCAGTTCCACTCTGGTTAACATCATGAATATAATGACAATATTACTTATGTATATTGCAAGTCATGGTTTAAAATGATTAATCTAAATAAGAGTTAAGGGACAATATTTAAACAAATATTTTGTATGAACTGTAAGATTAATGACTAATGTCTTTGAAGTCCATCCTGGATTAACTGCAGAAGTTCACATAGATGCAATTGTCCTTGTTAATTTGCTAATGAAGGGTTTTGTTGGCAATTGATAGTCTATAAAATTATAAGAATGTAGTGCATCAATAGACGGATGCTGGCAGAGATCAGTGAGGTGCATCGCAGTTCAACCTGGCCAGTAATTTCAGTGAGGTCTATCCTAAATCCAAGGTTCAGACAATGGCATATGAAGTATCCCATGTCTTATGGTTGGAGTTGGTCAATGTCTATTTTTCCAGTCTGTTATATTTGTATTGCATATCACCCCTTATTTATTTTAGAAACAGTTGCTACATATTTTTATTTACACAGGGCAAATATAGGCTAGGCATACTATTTATCAAATCTAATTTATTACGTATAGTAATTTAATGGGGAAATAATTTATTACAGCTAAGAGTTACTTTGAGGCTGTTTATTGGATCAATATGGGTAAACGTCATATTATGCTACTACGCATTACTCTACGGAGAGCTTACAACCTACTAGTTAAGTATTGCCTTAAGAACAGGTGGTGCAACAAAATTAAGCACTGATTTAGTTACAAACAACTAATAGTTACTAAGCCCTTAGTGTGAACTTTATGTCCCAAATCACGTGAGATCTTACGCACAGCTGGTGCAAACCTACCCTGGAGTCTAATTCTGGTAATGACATACAGAGAATGTGTCCATGATAAGTTGACAGCAGAAGAATTTATGGCAGTGTTTACACCTGGTATCAATGTCTTTCTCAGGTGATCTGTTCACAAGTGTCAACCTGCAGTAAATTTAAAGTGTAGACATAATCTAATTATAGATTACCATTACTAAAATCAGACTCCAGCTCAAGATCTATACTAACGTTAGTCTTGAACAGCTGAAACAGATCAGCTGGTAGTAGTAATGCATTTCCTGTGACCACCTGTGATCAGATTTCAAAGGATGGGTCTCTGATTTCTTGACGACATACACAACTCATTACATCAGTGTTACTGCATGTTGTTAAAGTGCAAAAAGTAACAAAAAAAAAGTTGTAAAAGTATAAACACTAATACTTCCAAATATACGTCCAAGTTTCAAGTGGAGTGATCATTGTTCATTTGGTAGAGCTTCAATACGAACTGCATTTTGGATGTGTATGCATGTTTTCAGTCAGTTATTTTCTTTGAAAGCAACATATAACCATCAAACTTTAAAACACTTGTTTTTGCAAATCCGTTGAGTGGTTAACAGGTGGAGTAGGCGATCATTCACTCTTGCTCAGAATGCATCAGGGAGGGTACATTTACACTACAAATGTGATGTTGTCACATGCGTTTTTGACAACTATTGAAGGGTTTGAGTGATTGGATCAGAATCTGTTTTGAATCCTGTTTCCACATGCATTTTGTGGACATATGTCCACGTGTGATCAGTTTGCCCAAAATATCAGGTGCAAACTGGGTGTAGTGTGTCATTTTTATTATTTATTTTTTGCAGAGTTGTTTGTCTTTATCTCAGTTCCCAAAGAAATTTAATGGATCTGCTAAAAGCAAATAAACAAGTTAAGGAAAAGGCTATGAAATAAAGGATTAACATTTCTCTCTTTGTCATGTTTGGGCTGTAACATTGAGGTTTAAAGGCAAAGAACTATTGAGATCCAGTAACATAATCTATAAATAATGACATAATTAATCAAAAAGGAAAACAACATTGCATAATTATATCTTACTAATAAGAGAGGAAGACTCTTCCAGATGTTTCTCTGATGGGTGATGTGAGGGGACATTTAAAGATGAATGAGAGGCATTCATGTCTGTCATGGAGGCTGTGAGTTATTAGAGCATGCCTGCCTAGTAGCCATCTCAGTTCATGCACACCTGAGTTTGAGTGCCAAGGGCAACCTGGGGAACAGGTGCAACTAAACTTGCACCTCGCACCTGAATAAGCACGCCACATGTATATGTGTGTGCATTCACAATCATTAACGTTTAATTAATTGTTCTAATTGTGCAATGGTGCATGGCGATGCATTAATATAGCATGTTTGTTCTGTTCCAAAACCTAGTGAGCTGCTAAAGGAGGCAGCATTTCAAGGGATTGTAGGCTCCCAAAGTTATGCAGCTTAAATATGTTGCCTTCTTGGATACCTAATTTTAGCCAAATTCTAAGTGGCATCACATATATTCTTCACAGAGAAGGCAATCCAAGAATGTATTGTGAAAATTATTAATGTTACATCTAGTTGAAATTTACTATTTTAACTTGGAGCAGCATTGCTAAGCATTTTTCCAGTATGTTTTGCTTAATCTGGTGCATTCAAAAGTTCTTCATTGCAATCCTTATAATTGGCATTGTTATGGTGAACATCTCTAACTTAGGTTTTCTATAAACATAAAAGCTCTGAAAAGCCTGATTGTTGAGACATGTCTGTCTAGCAGTGTGTCTGTATGGTTTTGTGCATTCAAGAGAGTGGGTGTTTCCTTAAAGCCTTTCTAATGACCCTCATGTCCTCTGAATGTGGGTCCTCATTACTGGCAAGGCATCAGTGAAAATGCTTGTAATGGCCTGGCAGCTGTCATCAGGTTGGAATAATGACTGAAGAGTCTCTCATTTCTTATTTTGATCTTTTCTTTCTCTACTGACCTAAAGAGATCAGCAGTCCTCTCCAAGCCCAAATACACCAAGCTGATCAAGGACAAAGCATCTGTCCTATTGGAGGAGGTAATTGGTCCTCAAGCACACAACGGAAACTCAGCGATGTTCAGTGGCTCTTCGTGTTAAGGATTTACCAACTGAACATGTACATTTAGCTAAGCCATAATTTATGTATTGAATGTGTAAAACTACCATCAAATCCATAATTGCTATTTGTAGAATAATACTTCTAAATGCATACACACAAACAAATATGCTATACCTGTAATTGTCCAAACTTTGTGGTTATATATTCTCCTATAAGTACATTTCCATACAATGAAAGTGGACACTTCTTTTTACTGCCAGGTTTAAAACACACACACACACATATATATGTATGTGTGTGTGTATGTATATATATATATAATATATATATATATATATATATATATATATATCCATCCATCCATCGTCAACCGCTTATCCTGTACAGGGTCGCGGGATATATATATATATATATATATATATATATATATATATATATATATATATATATAGAAATAAAATGCAATAAAAAGGAAGGAAAAGGAAGCCCCAGAAATGTATTACACTGCACTTGTCTTCTGCAGCCACACAGTAGCTTTGTGTGAGGAACAAAATGTGTATTCCCTGAAATTCTTTTCCTCCACTATTGCTTTCAAATCTCATTTGGACTCTCTGCAAATGTTCTCCATGTTTGATGTCAAATGTCACTGGCTCTTGTGTCTTGTGACTGATTTTGATACACCAAGTTTGAATGTATCTTTCTGAAAGATATCTGCATAATATATAATAAAATTTTAGTAGTATAGTGCAATTAGTTATTTTATAAATAAAACATTAAAGCAATTAATCATGCCACTGTGATAAAGAACTCGCCCTATTAACAGTACAATTCAAGGTTGATTTGCCACCTCCATGTTTTTTTCTTCTTCTCTCGATTCAGTCAGCAGAGGGTGGTAAGTCAAATTCCAGTTTACATACAACAACAGATATATAGAAAACAAACAGTTGTTCAAAGACGGCTTGGCAGAGCATAGCGCTGGGTAGAAGTCTGTATATAGAGGTCTATAAGGTTTCTTACATTGCATGATTTAAGGTCCGAGTTGAAGGAGGGAGTGGATGGTACTTCTATGAAATGTGCCTGGAGCGGGTGGTCAGAGAATAGCCTGAAAAATCTGATGTGGACATCAGATGTGGATGTTTTACGTTTTTAGACCAAAACCAAAGAAACACATATCCCCTAAAAAAAATACATAAATAAATTAGTAAATAAAATTCAAAAATAAATAAATAAAAATAAATTATATGCCATTTATTAAAGAAATTACTTTTCCCAGAATATCTTACTTTTTCCAATTTCAGAAAAAACATGGTATCCACTAGCCATTGGATGTTGTTGGAGGTTTATTAGATTTCCAGTGGAGTAGAATATGGCACCTGGCTAACAAAGAGGTAAAAAAGTATCCAGTTGTTTGAAATTAAACTGTGACCAAATCTTTGGTACCCCAAAAATTGCTATATTGGGGCAAACATCAATTCTCATTTTTAACACTTCAGACATAATTGTAAAATAATTGACCCAAAAAATATGCAACATAGGGCAAGTAAAAAACATATGACTCAAATTGCACCAAGCAGCATGACATCTGTCACATCTATCTTCAATATTAGGAAATATTTCAGATAACTGGGCCTTGGAAAAATTAATTCTGTACAGTATTTTAAATTGTATGAGGCCAAGATGTGCACAAATACTACACGACCGTATTCTGTCCAGTGCAACCGCCCACCAGTCCTCTTCAAAACTTTCTCCCAACTCCCATACCACGCTCTTAATTTTGTCAATAGAACAATCATCTAAACCTAAAAGATAACTATAAATTCTAGAAACTTGTGATGTGGATCGAATTGCAGAAATTCTTCCTATACTAGCATCGGGGGCAGAGATGGGTAATTACAGAATAAGGTAGCAGAGCAATGTCTAATCTGCAAAAACCGATACAACCCTGATAGCCCCAAATCAGAAGATAGTTGTACGTAGCTACAAAATGTGCCATCTCTGTAAAAGTCTTGAAAACATCTCAAGCCCTTTGAGAGCCACTGCTTAAGTATGGGATCATCAAGAAATGGGGGAAACATATGATTCCTCAACAGCAGCATCAATGTTGAAGCAGAAGTAAATTGTCACCTAAAATGACACTAAATCCAAAGGGTAGATACCACTACTGGATTATGTGTCAAGGACGCCGAAGAGACATTAAAAGATGGGGTGAAGTAACCAAGGCCAGCAGAGGGGAAGATATACATGAGTTTGCTTCCAATATGCACCATGGCGCAGTGGAGGAACTGAGCCAAAATGTTATCTTGTGAATATTAACTGGCCAAAAGTAAAACATGAAATTGGGTAAAGAGAGCTCACCATTTAGTTGGCATCTTTGAAGCAATGGTTTAAGAATTCTGGGCACTTTACCACCCCAAAGAATGTCAATGACAATCCAGTCAATAGATTTAAAAAAATGCTTAGGGAGACACAGAGGGATGCTCTGAAATGCAAAAAGAAACTTGGGCAAAACATAAATTTTCACCACATTGATCCTACACATTAATGACAGAGGCAGATTGCTCCATCGCTGAAAATCAGACTTAGTCTGTTCCAACAAAGGGGAAAGATTGGCAGATACAAGAGAGGACAGAGTATGAGTAATATTAATGCCAAGGTATCTAAATCCTGCTTTGCTCAGTTTAAATGGAACATCTGACTGCAAAAGACCCACAGCCAACGCATTAATCGGAAAACACTCGCTTTTGTGGAGATTTATTTTGTATCCAGAAAAAGAGCCACATTTTTGCAACATGGATAAAATAATGGGAAAACTCGAAATCGGGTTAGATACATATAATAAAAGATCATCAGCATACAGTGACAGCATAGTTTCAATGCCTGATCTCACTACTCCTTGCAGCAATGGGGAAGACCTCAAAGCAATCGACAATGGTTCAATGGCTAGAACGAACAGCAAAGGTGAAAGTGGGCTATTGTTATTGGTGTGCACACTCGCCTGAGGAGAAGCATATAAAAGATGTATCCACTTAATAAATGTATCCCCAAATACAAATTTCTGAGGACAGTGAAAAGATACTCCCACTCCACACGATCAAACGCTTTTTCAGCGTCGAGTGAAATAACAGCTTCAGGTGTCTCGGAAGAGTGTTTAAGATTAATTATATTTAAAAGAGTATGAACATTGAAGAATAACTGTCAATCATCCCTTGATGAAACCTGTTTGTTCCTCAGATATAATCTTTGGTAGTATATTTTCAATGCGAGATGCCAACACCTTAGCCAAAATCTTAGCATCCAAATTCTGCAAGGAAAGGGGCCTATAAGAGCCACATAACTTAGGATCCTTGTCTCTTTTTAGTAACAGCATTATGGATGCTTGTGTAAGCGTCTCTGGTAGGAAGCCACGCTGTAAGGATCCTGAATACACTGACAAGAGTAATGGAGACAATTTGTTCTGAAATTGCTTAAAAAAACTCAACAGGAAAGCCATTGGGCCCAGGAGCTTTATTGCCATGCATCCTTTTAATTGCCTGATTAATTTCATTTGTGTCTATAGGGGCTTCGAGATCACTGACACCAGCTGGGTCACTTTCAGTAAAATCTAAATTCTGTAAAAAGGATGTCATATTGTGGGTATCAGATGGAGATTCAAATGTGTATAGGGACCAATAAAAAGATTTAAAGATAGCATTAATACATTCAGGATCAGCTATCAAATCGCCAGATAGGTCCTGAATTTGTGGAATCAGATGGTTAGCTACTTGACCTCTTAACTGATGAGCTAAGAGGCAACCAGCTTTATCACCATGTTCATAGTAAGTACTACGAGAATGCAATAGAAGCCGCCCGTCATCATCAGTCAGAATGAGATCAAGTTCAGTTTGTAAATCTAGGCATTGTTTAAATTGATCTCATGAAGGGGAATTGGCAAGCTGCTGATCAAACTGAAAGATATTATAAGTGAGTTCACGTATCCTTGTGATGCAAACTTTATTCAAATGTGCGGTATATGAAATAATCTGTCAACTGCATATCAACACTAAGAGGGGCATGGTCAGAAATATCAATAGCATGGTAAGAAACAGATGTTACTTTGGGTATTAAGGAGCTATCTATAAAAAAAAATTATCAATATGGGAGTACGACTGATGGACTTGCGAGAAAAAAGAAAATGCCTTATCTTGAGGGTTATAAAATCTCCATGGAACAACACAACCATTTTTGGACATAAATTCAACTATTGCTCTAGACATAGATGATGAAGTCATTGTCCTGGAACTAGAGCGGTCCATAGCAGGATCAATAACACAATTAAGATCTCCGGCAAAAATAAGTGAATGACTATTTAATGAGTGGAGGATCTCAAATAACTTGTTTATAAAATCTGGATCATCAAAATTTGGTGCATATACATTGACAAGAATCACAGGATTATGGATTGGTGCCAACAACAATCAAATACCTTCCATTTTTATCATCTATTACCTTAGAAGAAAACTGAACCCTTTTGTTAATCATTATGGCAACCCCTCTGGCTTTCGAGTTGAAATTAGAGTGAAAAACTTCCCCTACCCAAAAACACTTTAAGCTTCAGATGATCTTTGTATCTCAAGTGTGTCTCTTGTAAGAAAGCAATGTCAGTATTTAACCTTTTCAACTGTGCAAATATCTTTGACTTTTTGTTGGGGTTTCCCATGCCTTTTATGTTCCAAGTTAAGAACCTAATTGCGGAACCAACTGGGTTTAACCCTCCTGTTACCCTCAAATCCGATAAAAATTTTTACCCTTTGGGGTCAGTTTGACCCCAGTAATTTAAACCTCCAGAATATGATTTTAATTTTTTTTTTTACAAAGGTTTGTGTCTCAGGTAATTTATGTCTTTGTTGACTACTTAACCTTTTAAGTAGACATCCACCCACCACCCCCCTCCCCACCCCTTATACATCCAGAATACCCATTGCACGACTATGGACAAATTTACAATTTACCATAAAATCTTACTGATTGACCTAAAATTGGAAAAGTATATATATTTTTGGTGTTTTATTGGTTTTATAATATTTCTAAGTATAGATTTTTGTAATCTATAACATTTGGAAAGAAAAACTATTTATTTTATCAAGGATAGTAACACGAGTTATGTTTGGGGTCTCAGACACATTCTCCTCTATGTCACTTTCACTGTCAAAAAAACTGTGACAAAATCTCATTGACAGAAAATCTTTGCTTAGATGTCATTTTCAAATGAGAGAGATGGAGAACATAGAGAGCACACAGAGCACAAAGAGAAATGGTTTAGAAGGCTTCTGTTCATGCTTTTATAATGTTTGCTCCTCCCCTTTGTTTGTTAAACCATGAGAATTATGTTTCCCCTCCCCCACAGCACGGGAAATATCAAAGTTCTCGCAAAAATGATGTTTTCCCCTCCCCCACGGCACGGGAAATATCAAAGTTCTCGCAAAAATGATGTTTTCCCCTCCCCCATGGCACGGGAAACATCAAAGTTCTCATGAAAATTGTGTCCTATGTCATGTGAACTACTAGTGGTTCTCGCAATACTACAGATACGGTTATGTTAGGTTAGAGCCCTAAAACAGAGGGAAGTTTTTGAATATAATATTGAATATGTAAAATTATAATGAACATTATAAAATTATAATATGTTATTGTGACCTCAATAAAACAACCAAAACAAATGTGTGTGAAATTTCAATATTTCTTCTGTTTTATACAGCTAAAAGAGCCTGGGGTCAAATTGACCCCAAGGAACACCGATGCTACAAAATGTGTACAGGACATTGAAAAAATATCAGCAGGTTAATTTTATGTTTATAGAGTTGTCCCCATTTGTAAAGACTTCACAGGAAGGAGGACACGGGAACAGGGTTCAACACAAATGTAAGGGCTCTTTAATTACGGGTAGTAGACAGACAGGGGTAGTGCAAAACGTGCTATACATAAACTTCTTGAACTAGACTAACAGCTTAGGTCTGACTCTCTATGGCCAACACTGGACTGGCAGCTCTCTCTCTCGATCTGGAGGTACTGGTGCTCTTTTATGCCGCTCTCCCCATACTCACTGAAATTAGAGACAGGTGTTAGACATAATTTAGCTCAGGTGCAAGCGCCCTTACCGCTTTCTCCCTTCGGACGGGCGCTTGACCACGCCCCCGCTGCCACACCATTAAATTAGGTAAAGTCATTAAATCTGAAACAAAAAAATAAATAAAAAATCATGTCTTTACAGACGTTAAACATTGAATGGGGTCAAATTGACCCCAAAGATAATAGGAGGGTTAATAGATTAACATGAGAACTAGCCATTTACTCTAGCAAACTAAACTGAGGAAAAACAATCCTCCTTTAAAGAAAAAGAAGAACTAAAAAGAAAAAAAAAAGATATATATAACCACCCACCCCAACAACCCCACCCACCCAAGCACATCAAATGTCCGCATCCCCAACTGATGCGAACCCACGTGCAGACTCCAAATGGAGCCAACCCATACAACAGCTGCTTGCGATTAGACATCAACAAAGAGAAGACGGAGACCTGCAGAATAAAAGATTCAATAACAAAAAACCACTGAACAGATATTATTCAATAACCAATAACATAGCATTTATACATTAAAATATGAAAACAGTAACCCGGTATGACTTGTAATTAGACTGTAAACATATAATATAAAAAAACATAAAAAATAAATAAAAAAAATCATCTGCATTCAAGACACTATATTAAGATCAAAAAGGAGAGCCAAGTAAGGAAAGAAAATAAAAAATACTAAATCACATTTGCAGTAGCCCATAGTACAGTGTCCCATGCATAATACCAAGGGTTAACTTGCCCTCCTCACATGTCTACACATAAACAATTATGAGTCACTAGAAACACTCTGGTGAAACTGTAAAGATTTGATATAGGTTTAAGCCAGATCCGGTGAGTTGAACTGCCTTTCGACCCCGTTGAAAGTAACACGCAGTCTAGCCGGATGAAGAAAACCAAACTTCACCCCAGGAATTAAGCGCAATTGCTGGCGAACCTCATTGAAGGCAGACCGGTCAAGTGCAATTTTTGCTGTAAAGTCCGGGAAGATGAATATACTCACATCACCAACTTTGAGCTGTCTCTTCTCGTGTGCCCGCTTTAAGACATCAACATAGTCAGAGTGATAATGCAATTTTGCCAAAATAACTCGCGGGCCTCCCCGGTCCTGGCTTCGGCTTTAAAGTGCGATGTGACCTGTCAATATTGATGTCCTTGTCGATGCCAAGTGCCTCATGAAGTAGCTTGGAAATTGTCACAGTAGTAGGTGCTTTCTCTTCCGGAACGCCAATTATCCTTATGTTGTTACGACGAGATCTGGCTTCCAGATCTTTGCACTTATCCTCCAATTTTACCACAGTGGCCAAAATAAACTCTACCTTCTCCTGAGGCACGGTAATGTCATCCGAACAGGTGGAGAGTGAGTGTTCCATGTCCTTTACCGTGCTTTTCAGTGTCAACATGCTATTAGAAAACTCTGCTTTAATGGCCTGAAGCTCGCTCTTGATGATCGACAAGTTGTCGACCAACATGGACCACAACTCAGAGAGAAATATTTCTGCCAGATCATTGCGCAACGATGATAGTATCTCAGTTTTAAGAGACTGTGTATCGTCTGGAGTCATCACGATTTCAGTGCACTCTTCCGGGCTGGCCAAATCACACACTGCCGAGGATGCGCTTGCTGTTCCTTTTACTGCTTTAGTTTTTATTTTTGTTGCATGAGATGAAAACAAATTAAGACGTCACTAATCCAACTATGCATAGACACTTAGTAATATACGAAAAAGTGTGTAATTATCTAAATATGATGAAATTCTGCAGGACCTCCAGCGACCACGTCCTATCCAATAACTCGCCTAACCGGTAGTCAGCTTTTTAATTTTTTTATTAAAGAATGCAAATAAAGAATAATTATTACATATTAAATATATAAAAAAATATTTTTGATAAACAAAAAATGCAAAGTAAGAATGTGCACAAAGAGCATCAACTGATCCAATATCAAAAGAGCTGGCTATGCAGGTAGTCAACAGAGCTTTAGAAGAAAGGTAGAGCAAAGTGCGGACATACTGTGTCATCAAAGGTTGTGAATCTCAGACTAAAATGTAGAAAATGGTCAATTTAATTGAGAAATCAACCTCAGGCTAGTCAGATGGGCATCATGTCATGGGTCATCTGATAATAGCAATAACAGAAAAATAAAACATTCTGCTGAATGTGTGCATGTGTTTTCTATTTTTCATGGCTTTTTCCCTATGTGGAAAAAAAATGCGGGGTTGCGTGAACGGTTGGGAAAAAAAATCACTGTGGGCAAAGAGCGGGTGAACGTGGTAAAATTCAGCAGGAGCTTTCGAGCGGGATAGAAACTTAAAAAAGCAGGCAAAAACAAGTGGGGTGGAAAAAACGGTCCCATGCAGACCTATGCAGGGGTCTTAAGACATGTTTCTTTTTTATTATTTATTTAGAATTACATTTTTGCCTTGTGAAGCTGAAAACCAATGAAACATCAGAGTAAGAACAGTGAGTTACCAAAAGCGTTCATCTGATGCATGTGTAAATATTGAATGCAAGAACGCGTCTACCTCAGACAGATAAACACAATTGCAGGATGGATCAATGTGGACTATAGGCCAGTGGTAGGTTTATGTTCAGTGGCATGAACATACAACAAACAATATAGAGATTTCTAAAGATACCTTTTTTGTATTGTTTAATTAATGCTTTAGTGTTTATATTACATTATTATAATATAATATTAATTTATAATAATATATTCTATACCAGTGATTGGCAATCTTTTTGACATTGAGTGCCATTTTTTATTTTATTTTCCTGTCAATGGCCCCACCCCCCATGGCCATGTAAGTGACTTTCCGAAGTTTGAGTCCACTTGTGAAAATGCATTTTTTTGCAATGAATTTTGCATTTTTTATTTTTAATTACAAATGATATTATCAGCATAACAGTTTGAGTGAAAAAAGTATGCAAAACACAATGATTATGATATAATCCTGATCCTTCATGTGAATTTTCATAGAGCATCTTGGGAAAGTGCTTTAATGAAAGAAAACCTGTCCTTTTTTACAAAATGAGTAAACACAGTTTGTCAAAAATCTGCTTATTTTATTACTGATCATGAAATTGTGTGAAATCCTCTGCGTGATTTTGAAAAATGTATGAGATTATATAAGAAATATTCTTATATAATAACATACATTTTTCAAAATCACGCAGAGGGGTTATTACCAGCAAGCAAGCAAGAGCGAGAGAGGAGCAGGCTATTCTATTTGTATTTAGTTTTTCGCACCTGACCTGCATTCCAATCTACATCTTGATGTTATTCCTCGTGATCACGCAGAATGGGAGACTAAACACTATTAAAGTGTGATGAAACTCATACTGCGTTTGCAAGCCAATCGCACATCACAAGCTGATCAACTATTTAGCCTTTTTCGGTGAACTGCACCTGCAAAATCCTAAAACTTTATTTCCAGGTTTAATTTATATTTTCAATACACTCTTTTAACCTGTTGATACGCAGTTTCCTCTGCTTACATTTACAATATAATTTACCGTCTATAAATGTAATTAATGTTAACAAATTATACATTGTACATAGCAATGCTCCAGAAACAACTATTTAGTTATTTGTGCCAGGAGTATAAATGAAAACATGCAATATAAAAACGTGATTGCCAGATGAATCCAGTTCGCCACACTTGGGTCAATTGTCCATGTCAAGCATTCATTGAAAAACATCCAATAGCACTTTTTGTCCATAAATGTGATAAATCTGAGAAATATTGATATATTCTCCACTGTTTACACATGAGAGCTCACCTGAAAGAATTACCCTTCGTCATCGTTCTTCAACAAACTATGCAATCAGAGCAGCATTCATGTTGTAAAACTGTATATTATCTGTATATATATTAGTCTCATAAACAAAATGAGCATGTCTCCAAAGTCTATTTTAAAAAATACGGCGTAGTTTTATTCAGAATATTCAAGCAGTGCAGTCAGATTTTGTGTGGTCTTGAAAGGCGGAGCCTTAATTTTACTCTGTACTCCGCCCAGCGATTTTACAGAGAAAAAAAGCTTGCAGAAACCTAATTTTTTTGTTAGATCATTTTCAAATTACGTCTTTTGACTAGTGGCTTTGAGAACATTATATTTCTGGGTTGTCTTGGCACTTTTATTATAGTTTTGTTTGGATTATAAATTATGTTTAGCACAAAATATTTCCATTACTATAAACTTCAGCTTCTCTAACTTCTCTAGCAACATATATTAATTCTGAAACTTGGGAAATAAAGCTCAAAGTGTCTTCTTTCAAAAGATATTACAACTCTGTCCATACTCCAAATGGTCCAGTAAATACTACCTTTTATGTTCAGGTATGTCATTTTCATGGTTTGTGCTCAAAAAGTATCAACAAGTTAATCTTTTAATGTAATTCTGTGTGTGACCGTGTTTTAAGGAGGGTGTACATGTATGCTGATTTGGAAATCTCAAGGATTAATAGTGGTGTTTTTCCTTATTACGTCACGTGTTGTTCTGAAAGCAAAAAGAAACAGAATGTATTCTGTCATCTGCACAGCTTGACCGAAGCAAAGCGGGCGCATTTAATCGTGCGATTTAACGAAAGTGAGGCACTGCCAGCTCGTGATTCGTGAATGGCTTTCACGCGCTACATGAATCTGTTGGGTATACTGCAGTCTCATCACATTTTAACTTTTTGTTTAACCACCAATTCAGCTCATAAAAACACGCTGCGTGATCATGAAGAAGGATTACATCAAGATGTAGACTGGAATGCAGGTGCGTAATTAATATAAATAAAAGAGTCGCCTTCTCTCTCACCGTTCCGTTGCTGGTGTGCCAGTGATTGCCTGTTCTACACTATAATATATATTATTATATTATATGATATGATATGATATAGTATATTTATAATTAGGCCCATTTTGATTATTATATATTGAAATGTCTTTATTCGGGGCCCTTTTCAGCAAATGCTGATACGCGATAAGTTGTGATTTCATTAATTAATCAGCATATTCTGCAATTAGTTCAATTAAACATTTTTATTGATTGGCAGCCCTTAAGAAAACAATGCTGCTGAAGCAACCTTCAACAGTTTTCAAATGTCATTTAAATGAATAATAAAATCCAAGTAGAACACAAGTAGACACAAGTAGAGTCTAGAATCCTCCAAACTGAGTTGAAAATGTCACTAGAACAACATTTTTGTGATGTGTAACCGGTCTTGCACAACCCATTCTGAGCCGGATTCAAACCGGCACCAGCCGATGATTGGGCTGTCAGTATCATTCACTGATTTACTTGTGATCCAGAGGCTCTCTCACTATTTTCCTTGCTATGATAATCTCTTCTCTTTATCTCTGTCTCTCTTTATCTCTCAGATTGTGCACTGTACATAAGCAGCCAAGCAATAAAACACAGATTCACAAATATAAACAGCAAATGTGTGTGTGGCACGGTGGAGGGCGGGACCGGGGCGTGATTACGCACGCCCGGTCCCATATTAGGCTAATTAAGCCGTCAAGAGGGATAAAGGCCACTCGCCGACGGCGATGCAAAAGAGAGAGAGATCGTTCATGGACATGTCCGTTATCTTATGTGTTTGTATTTTGAGTTTCCCATTAAACCTTTAAGTTATACGTCAAGCCGGTTTCTCGCCTCTTCCTTACCCGTGAGTGTGAACTGTTTTACATTGGTGCCGAAAGCCCGGGAAGGAAGAGGGATACGCCGTAGCGGAGTTCTCGCCACTACCCCAAAGAAGCAGCCGCGGCCATCTGCCGGGGGACGAGGAGGAATGGCCGCCAACCGCGAGTGGCCTTTATCCCTCTTGACGGCTTAATTAGCCTAATACAGGACCGGGCGTGCGTAATCACGCCCCGGTCCCGCCCTCCACCGTGCCACAGTGTGGTAAGAAGGACTCTCACAAATGTGTATACTGAAAATTTATACTTAATCTCTTGAAATTATAATACTAAGAGTACAATCCTCTGAATGTGAATTAATAGAAAATTGAAGGGCAATATGTTAAGTGTACACTGTATTTCTTCAATGTGCTACTCTTTGAGATAATTGTTACCGAGAAATAATGTTTGGCTAAAAGAAAAAATTCCCTGAACTTTCTTTTTGAAGTTTTATTAATTGACTTTTAACTTACAGATCAGTTGAGAGCAGTACAGATGAACCAATATTGTTTATTGGATTTTATAAAAATTTCTGGTTATTTTTAAGTGTCAGATAACCAATATGCATAAACAATTTTTAATTATTGTTTTGTGTCTGTTAGACACAATAATATCAAAATTTGTAAATATACAAAAGATGTTTGTTTCAGATGTTGTCAATACATTCATATTGTGAGTTTAAGCATCAATCCAAATGTACGACACTGTATGTGTAAATGTTGCATACGAATAGAGCCTGATCTCATGAAAATGACATGACTGTGTCACAACGTTTTTGCAAAATTATATTAAGTGGTTCATTACATGTATTGCTGCAGTTTCAAAGTGAAATGTCCACTTTGTGGTGCTAAAAGTCAGTTAAATGTTCTCCCAAAACGATGATTAATGTGAGAGGTTTATGCTCTATGTAATTTGAAATGAACAAAACCTACCTCCCTACACTTAACCTTCAATCAAATCCCAACCCATAAATAAAAATGCAAAATGTAACAAATGTGAACAAAAATTAAAAATAAAAAAAAATTGGGAGATGATTGAGCATTAACCATAAAAACCTCATCTTATTTGTAGTTTTAAATAAACAAGGCTGACGTCCCTACCCCAAATCCTATATCTTAACCTAATCAATAGTGTCATTAGAGCAAATATAAAACAAATCAAATAAACAATAGCTGAAACAACCACGTCATTTCATGACATTTCTATGACATTTTCTGTTCATTCGGCATGTGTCTTTTGTGTTCGAATTCCAAGTCTCTCAGTTGCACCACTGTGCAACTTAGTCATGCTTGAATAAGCTTTTAAAAGTTGTTGGTTATATAATGCAAGCTTTAAAATATGTTATCTTTAAAATCATGCGTTATAGTAAGTGTTTTGATGTCATTAAATGGAATTGTGTGGGGAACACAGTGTAAAATATGTGTTTATGAAGCATTTTAAGTTTAAGTGAGTAAACCCTGTTGTTATAGTGCCTCTAGTTTTTATTTAACCAGAAAACTGCAGCAATACAATGAACAAGGCACATAAAACTAATTTTGTAGTTGTAGTAACGTCATTTGATGTAGTTATATGTGATTCTACAGTATATGACGAGGTTGCAGTAATAATGAGATCAGGCTGGTAACATACAGTGGTCAAGGCTCTTAATTTAGTTATGTAACCTAACATGACAATTCATGGAAAATCCAGTATTAAACATCCAACAATTGATTATTAAATTATTAAAACCAAAAACCTGCCCTGCACTGTATATTTTTATTCTTGTTAAATATTCAGTTTAAGTCTGAAATATCTCAGATTACAGATGTAAAATTGGTTCAAACTGCATTTTATGTTTATTCAGTGCCTTAACAACGTTTGTGTTTAAATCCAAGTAGATATATGTCCCATGATGCTTTATTGATGTGGTTATGATGTGAAGGTGCAGATACAGAAAATCCTTTTAAAGCAAGGGTAATTCAATTAAAGTTCCAAGAGGTCCGGTCTCTAGATTTCCTTCCCAGCAAAGGTCCCTACAATAACTTACATGGTGTTAGTGGTCAGTATATCAATGAAATGATATACTGACCATAAAGATCATAAGGAATTATTTTTTTTATAGTAGGCCTATATACTATAAATATGTATATTTCAAAGTTGGCAGTAATAGTACTTTGTAAAATAAGAAAAAACTAACAAAATAAAGCAAAGTCAAAAAGGTCTCTTTAAAACTGGGCAAGATTGGGACACTGGGGCACTTGAGACAAAGCTAAAGTTGTGGGGTTTGCACAAGTTGCCGGCGCATACTGCTGGATTTTTCCGTCATTACAGCGGAAACAACATAAAATTCTCTGTCATTTTGGGGCATACAGATAAGAGTAAGACATCATTAGAGACTATAAAGGGTCTACTTTTATTTGTGTACACTCATAATAACAATGAAACATTGTGCTTTTGTAAAATAAAGAAAATAAAAAGGGTGAGCTGTAAGCTGTCTCTGGGTTCGCAAGCATATATCTGAAACACGTCACAGAAATGAACTGAAACTCCACGAATACTTATCACACAATCATAAAACATATGTCTAAAGACAGCTTAAAATGTCTACTTTTAAATAAAACAATTCAAATTTAAAAACAAATATTCTCCTGCAATGTAATCTGTATGAAACAAAGCAATATACAGTTTTTACTGGCTCAGCAAATTATCTCTAATGTGATCACACCCACCAGCAGAGCGCCCCATTCACACGCTAATGTGCCGAGAAGATCAAATCAAATGGTACACTCCCCCCGACTGTGCCTTAAAAACAAAGTCATTCACTTTTCTGCGCGTTTGAAAGACAGCACAATACACAAGTGAGAAAACTCTTGGATAGTTACAGTTTTCCTCAGAAGAAGAGCGGGACCCTGATGAACGTTTGTATTTTCAAGAGAGACTTGATCCAGCCGAGGATACAATTTCGGACGAGTAAGTCATTTCATTTTCATTAGTTGACATGCTATTTGATATAAACATGTACATATTTTACTAGTGGGACTGTTTCCAGACTTGCCAGCCAGGATTCAGAGTATTGAAATTTGAAATATGTCCTAATAGGCAAGTTTTGGTTACATTGAAATGCTGTTTCGGTGATTAGCATCAACAAAGCTTGTGCTTGCAAATATGTGTTTAGGTTAAATGAGTAAAATGCACTTTAAATATGCCCATTAGAAAATCACCATCTTATAATGATTTTTGAAGGATCATGTGACACTGAAGACTGCAGTAATGATCCTGAAAATTCAGCTTTGATCACAAATGCATTTTACAATATATTCAAATAGAAAACTGTTCTTTTAAATTGTAAAAATAGTTCAAAATATCACTGTTTTTGGATCAAATAAATGCAGCCTTGGTGAGCAGAAGAGACTTCTTTTAAACGGTAGTGTAGGTCTAAAATTAAGTCTTTATGTAAAATGTATAGTCAGATTACTTACTAAATTACTTAAAACTTGATTTTGATCATTAAGTCTCCTCACATTCATTCTCTTTCTGCCTCATTGATAGGCCCAGGGGAGGGGTCTTTTATCTCCACAGGTGTGAATTACAATCAATATTCATTATTGTTCAAGCCTTCTCGCATATAACCTAACACTAAAAGTGTCTTACAAAAGTTCAATTACAATATTGTTTTGTATGAATGAGTGATCGGGATGGTTTTTGCATCAGTTTGTAGCAAAAACTCTAGGCTACATGATCTAGTTATCAAAAGGCTTGTGGACAAATGTTTAATATGTGTTATATGGCCTTATTTCAATGACTTAAAAGTTTTGTTTTTCAAAAACCATGCATAAACGATATTTTCTCAAAAATACAAACATATACACACATGTTGCTCACATATTAGTGTAGCCCAGTTTGTGCTGAATACAGTGTTATCAGAATTTAGCCATTAATGTATTTTTAAGCAACTGAAAAAAGCACAAATGTCAAGGCATGTCAAAACTTCTTCTGGTCCCAAAATACCCTCAGACCCCAGAGTGTTAATGGATCTTCTACCAAAAGATTAAAATATTTTAATGAGTTCATCAATCGAGAACACTTTGTTATGCATATTAAAAGCTAAAATCAACTTTATTTTGAAGCTGAATTACAACAGTCCAGTATTTGTGTTTAAATATTTTTAGATACTCAAGGGCTATAGAAGGCCTTGTGACTCAAGGAAATATATTGGTTGGAGGTTTAGGGGTATCCCAAGAGAATATTTTTAAAATGTATAAGTCTAGATTTTATATTTTCCTTAAAATTACAAATTTACAATTGTAAAACAACAATGTACAGCACAATAGTGAAGTTTAAAATACTGTTATCTGAATTCAGTATGCCTATAAATGGTCAGACTATCAAATAATGGAAACGTTCTCATGAGAACTCCACTATGCTACTTGTAAAATTCCTTAAAATTCCTAAAATTTTCCTTTCCATTTATGCGAAAGATGATCTTTGATTAATTTTCACAAAAATAAATCTGTTTCATCTGTTTGTGGAAGGCTCAAAACATGCTGCTTAATAATGCTGCTTACTGTATTTCTTCTATATGGTCTGCAACTCTGTAAAAGAGAAAATTATTTGAGGACACAGCGCTGAATAATCAGTGCTATCTGCGCCAGAGCTCTAGCGCTGGTCAAAGCTCCATTGTTTTGTTGCACTGATCGCAAAGTATAGAAACTGTGAGATGGGGCAGCTAATGTCAAGATGCCACTGTGCTCTCATTGGGACCTTCAAGGCTGCAGAAATTTTTCTGTACCCTTCCCCAGATCTGTGCCTCGGTACAATCCTGTCTCGGAGGTCTACAGACAATTCCTTGGACTTCATGGCTTGCACTGACATGCACTGTTAACTGTGGGACCTTGTATAGACAGGTGTGTGCCTTTCCAAATCATGTCCAATCAACTGAATTTATCAGAGGTGGACTCAAATTAAGTTGTAGAATACAATAGTTAATACAATAAGATTTAGTTAAAAAGCACAGTATGTGTGTGTTCAGGTCTTTGAGTGCATAGTCTGTATTTTATTTTAGTTGTACCTACTAAAACTTAGGCATGATAAAATAGAGATAAAGAGCTAAAAGAAGTAGATATAGGTAGAATAAAACACAGAAAAGTATACGAGAGAGGAGGATACATTTAAAAGCTATGTGCTCTGAATGGTGAGTGCTGAGATATCTCAGAATGTGATTTATTGTCTCAAAGATAATTCAGCAATGTTCAACACTCATTCAAGGCCATAATACCCAGCATCCCAGAGGGGCCTGTTCAGGCCTCGCACACACAAACAAAACACATGGCTCAGGCTTGACTACTGTCTAATTTATGGTCAGGCCCCTGTCAGCCCCTTGCTCCCAGCACACACTAGTACTGACACTTGTATGGAATTAAACCCTTACAGCTGTATCACTTTATTATTTCTCTCTCTCTCTCTCTCTCTCTCTCTCTCAGTAACTGCACAGAATTAGTGCAAATTCAGGAAAGTTGAGGACTTGAAGATACACATCAACTTCTATAACTTTAGAAAAACACAGAATGAACAAGATATAAACACAGAGAGAGATTATAGCAGTAAAAAGTCTCACACCACATTTACAACATAAATGCAATGTCCAATAGTGAATGTGGATACTAGATTTCTTTCCATTTTTACTTGTTTTTTAATATTTGTTTGAGTGAGGTTGTTGTCCTCTAATAACCCCTATTCAAAACTTTTCTATTCTCATTCTCTGCAACTTCTCTTTTTTCTCTGCAGTGCACACACCAATCCTGTTAGTCAGGTCACATTGCCATAAAGCGATTTGAAATTTTTTATATTAGAATGCATTGACTGAGCATTATATTTCAGAGCTCTTTCCAGTAGACAGTATTCATCTTATCGATACTGATGTGAACAAGATTTCCCCTCAGTGTTGAGATCCCCCCCCCATGCACTTTTTTACATGAAAGAATATTTACGCTTTTTTTTTTTTCCAGGCTCTAAATAGGTCTCTATCTTTCTCAAATACCTCACACAGATGAAATAGCATATTTAAATCACATTTTGGGCCATCAAACCCTGCACTCGGATGGCTTCTCCACTCTCAATGTGTCACTGACACCTGCCCATGTGTCCAGACTAACTTAATTAGTGATCTTTCTCTGCCTCTGTGAAACTGTATCATGGTACAAAGCTTGTAAATTACATTCTATGACTCTTTTAGTGACTCCAGTTACTTCACTAATGACATCACCTGCAATAAGCAAAGTGGTATTAGAAAGCAGGTGATACAAATGATCCTGTGAAGATTAGAAGAAAGCTAATCATGAGAGGGTTATTTAGAAGAAAAGTGGAGACATGTAACAGCCTTTTACAGCACCTATTACCTTTATCTCAGCTCAATGCATGTCTTCGGCTGACCAAAAGAGAAACACCCCGCAGAAAGTGCAGAGGGAAAAAAGATGAAAAAATCTCTAATAAGGGGTGGCTGGGCGATGACTTAGTAGACAGGTCTTGACCTTGACTGTGTGGGTAAAACTTGAGCTGAGCTCTGCTAATGAAGTGTCAGGACTAATAAGACCTTATGGAAAAACTAGGCCATGGTGTGAGAAAGGGGGAAAAAAATAACATTCTTTGGTTTCAAGCACTCTTAAAGGTGATTCATGGTACTCTCGTCGTGAGGATGGTTTTAAAATGTCTTGTTTGACATCTCCTTTTCCTGTCCCATTCTCCTTTTCTCATTATTGGGCTTTTAAACACATACATATATAACACATATACAGTACAGTAGTCTATGACAGTGGTTCTCAACTGATTTTGCTTTAGGACCCACATTTTATGTTGGCCATTACATTGTGACTCAATATAGTGTATTTCTAAGTAACAAAAAAACGTATTATTATATTATTATACTATAATTATACTATAAATCACGCAAAACACACTGTGCTCCAAAACATATTTTATGAGTTACATCAGTCAGAAATAGCTCCTCACAACTATAGGTTGCCCATTGTATAGTGTAGGTTTATTTCATTCACATTATAAAACTGTGTAAATTCAGAAAATGGCACATTCAGAACTTAGCCTATAAAACTAGGAGAAATGAGAAAGAGAGGGATGGAGAGAGAAATAGCGTGAGAGAGATGCTAAAAGTAAATACATTCGCAAGCAACTACACACATAATGAAATTTCTTGTTTGTCATGCATTCTCATTTGCATTGCTTTTAAATATTCATGGTTATATTTTCATGAACTGGGACAGCGTCTGTGCATGAAACGTCACCCTGCATTCAAAGAGGTTTTATTTTGACATTCCACTCAATGCTATAAGGGACACTAATGTGCTCTTCCAACATCGGAGACACTGAAATGTACAAATGTACCCATGTAGGAATGCATTTCTCTTTCAAGCGACTGATGACCTACTACTTAGTGGTACACCAAAAGCTTTAAAGGACAAACAAAAAGCTAAGATGAAAGCAATGCAGAACAGCATCAGAGGAGAAATATGAACACAATCAAAAAGGACTGCAGCCAGTGGCATCACTTTCCCTTTTTTATTTTTTTTTAAATACTCAACTTTTTCCATAACAACATCCACAAGGCCTCTTCTTCATAACCCTGGGATGAAGTAAACCGTAATCAGAACCCACTTTTAGACAGAAGTCTTATATATGTAAAATCAGGACTCCCCCTCCTTAAATGCAGATTACCCCATTTGATCACATACTGTAACTTTGGGTACAACACCAATTTGACCAGAACCCTGATCAGGTTGGACTAGGTGGGGCATTTGACAAACAGCAGCATTTAGTTGCTGGTATTAGCCTTGGTGTCTTATGATTCGTCGTTGTTGCGCAACTAAGAGTCACAATGTGTTCTCAAAATGAACACTCTCATCCCATTAATGTCAGAAGAGAGCACATGTTGAAACAGGAGTGGGCCAGTCCTTAGAGACAGATATATATTGTAAATATTTAACCGCAAGCTATAAGAAGAGAAAGAGAAAGCCATGTGTGCATAAGTATATGGACAATGAAAAAAAAAAGGCAGAATTCAGTTAAATACAGACTCGTTCTGTATGTAATGGAACAGAATTCTATTCTGTATTCAATCCATATGGGATGAGGTATGTCCTGTATTGTAACGTCTTACACCCAAACAGTGGAGAATGCTTCAGAATTGATTACATTCTAATCGGTTTCAGATAAAAGAGTAAATGTTAGAAATTACAGATTAAAATGGAAAATAAATTGCGAAAGATGGATGTAAAACACAGACAACTTTTGCGTGTGTTGCGTGAGAGCCCTAATATGGGCTGATGCTACATTACAGGGAAGCTGTATTTGACGTTAAAAGAAAAATAAAGATCAAGGGAAGGTGCATGACCAAAATGATTAAATGGGAAATTGACAAGTTGTTACCGTATGTTCCGGTACACTGAAATCAACCCCATTCTGCTAAAATACTGACAAGAAGCATTCCAAATTGAAAATGTTTGCATCAGTTTAAATGTGTACATATTTTCCTGTTGTACTACTGGGCAGCCTCAGAGACTTGTGTTCTGGTCATGTGGGAACCAAGAAGTGATCGCTTTCACATAAAAAATAATGAGGTTGTATTTTAAAATAGCATTTTTACTTAACTGGTGGTTAGGTTTTGGGTTTATGTTAGGGTGTAAATGAAATATGTATTCCTGTTGATTGTACTACATCATCTACAACTAAACATTTTAAAATGTTATTTTAGCATCAAGAAATTAAATTGCCCGATATAATTACGGTGAAGTATCAGGGGTAAAAAGATGTTCAAAACAGCTGAGCAATGTTATACTGTTAACGAACATTCTGATGCCTTCGGACACTGCCCACTCCCCTGGGGGCGGTGTTTTTGGAGGGGCATTTAAATATGTGACGCATGCTATCTTGACAACACCACACACCAATAAGCAAGGTCTACTTTACAAACAAGAAAACTTTCTATTTACACAAGCACATGTTGAAAACATGATGGACGTTAGCTCTGACTTGCTATAGCTGACTAGTTAGCCAAAATTATATGTCAGATTGGTTAACATTAGCTTTCTTTTCAAAAAATGGCAAGTTTGCCAATGCTAAGCATGTTTGAGCCAGGACATCTCCAAGAACAGCCAGGGTACTTTTTTTTTACTCAATGCTTCATCTCCACTCTAGCCCTTCATTCTTTATAAAATTTGTCTCAGATGTTCCTCCATGCTGCTTTGAAAATTTCCAGGTCATTTGCACCAAGCTTAATTTCAGTTTCCTTCCAGGAGTTTCAGGCCATCTCTGAATCTTTAGTCTCTACGTGAACAATCATAAAAATCTGTGTATGTTTGCATCGGCTCCGCAACTCGGCACTCCATCGCGTTCATGTTATTTTTGTTACCAATTATCTACAAAGAACCGTAAAATATGTTTGCATCAAAGAATGTGGAGTCCCCGGTCATACCCAGCTATCATGTCATAATCTTTGACCAATGGCAGTGAGAAGGTGTTTCGCAGCCGGTACGAAATTTTCCTCAAAGTTTGCCCAAGCGAGCTGTTGCGAACCAATGAAACAAACCTTTGCTTGGTCAGATTTGGTTTGAAATTATGACACACCCATTCGTTCTTTGATTTCATATGCTCCCAAATGGCTTACTACACTTCCAGCTTTGATTACAATGATTACAATTTCGGTAAGCACAGATCAATTTAATCTGAAGAATCTTCTGTTGCTTAATTTACAGTGTGATCAGTCTATCAGGACAAACCATTTCTTGTTGCCGTGAGAATTAAAAAAAAGAATGAAGAAAAAGTCAAAATTATACTGATTGTACTTAATTCAGTCAAGCATCTTTTCTTAAAAGCTGCAGGCATTCACTGTAACTGTGCAGCATATATTTTTTGTTTGCAATGTGATTATTGTCAACCAAACTGCCACCGATAGTTTACCTAAACCTCAAATAGCATACGAGGTATAAAGAAATCGATAGGGTCCCTTAATTAAATTGTGTTAAAAATAAAATGTAGTTGGCAACCCTATTTGTTTGCTTAAGAGGTAACAATGCTTCAGTGCTTGTATAATGTAAAATAAACATAAGGAGGTACAGGATTGGACAGGCAAATAAGATGTTGTTAGCCAATTGAGACATCAAACCATTATAGGCCCTTTTACACACACACACACACACACACACACACACACACACACACACACGGCTTGGTCCTGTTTTTGCAAATCACAGTGTTTATGACAGCACTAAAGGGGCTTGCATTTTAATTATCTTCCTCCCTTACATTCAACTAGAACACACCCATAACTGCACACTCATCTCTCCGCATGTAACCTTGTCTGGTAAACTAAAGGGTCAAACTGTAACAATATATTACCCATGAGAGAATTTAGCTCTTTCTCTCTCTCCCTGCCTCTTTCTATCTCTCTTGTCTTCCTGTCAGGCTGACGGTGGGCAGGTTTGACACAAGCAGACGGTTGGTCTCTGAGGCAGATTGGAACTTGGAGATGGAGTGAGCAGACTGAGGTCAACCTCTGACAGCTCGCTGCTTCAAAAGGCCTTCTCTAATTTCACTCCTTGCAAATCAATGATGATAACCTGCTGATTACAGCTGCATGTCTTTTGAACTGGATACCATGCAGCAGACACCACAGGTTTGCACACAGTATTAATTAGTTTCCAGTAACACTGCATGATTTTCTCCTTAGGTGTAACATGTTGTGAGGTATACATGTTTTAGGAATAAGTATAATAAACATTGTTTTTCTTGCTGCTCGTCACTGATGGAATTTATTTGGATGACATTTGGAGAGAAGGTATTTTTTCTTCTTTCAAATGCAGATTGGGCATTTTGTTGAAAAAATGGCTATCAAAAAAAAAAAAAAAAGAAAGAAAGAAAAGCTAAATAACCATGGGCAAAAGTCTTTGCAAAAGTACTGCACATAAGATGTTTCACAAAAGCATTTGTCTTAAGATGGTTATTTACGTATATCTTCAGCTTTAGTGTGTCAATAGGAAATATAAATGTTAGACTCCCAAACATTACTTTTGCAAATAGAAAAGATTAGAATAGAAGAACAGGGAGCCCTGCAACAGATGTCATTGCCTCCACAAAGCCCCCCACTGAACATCTTGTCAGTCTGAGATTACATAAAGAGACAGAAGCAATTAAATAAATAGAGAGACTAAATAAATAGATAGAAGAACTGTGGTGAATTCTTCAATAAGCTTGGAACATCCTAACTGCCAACAACCAAGAAAAACTGTGTCCAGGTGTACCTAGGAGAATTGGTGCTGTTTTAAAGGCAAAGGTGGTCACACCAAATATTGATTTAGATTTTTATGTTTACTGGACTTTGTAGGACATCAAGTGATAAATTAAAACTATTTATGTCATTATTTTTGAAGACATCCTCACTATGCACTATTTTTCACAAGTGCCTAAAACTTGTGCACAGTACAATACACAGTATTGCACAGTATTGTACACGGTATATATATGTAAATATCATATTACCATGTCTATTTACTATATAGCACTAAACCACACAGCACTACTAAATTCAGCATTTTGAAATAATCACAGGAAGTTCTTATGCATAGAATTAGTTACCTTAACAGGATAATTGGACTGTTCATATTGCATGATGTTATGTTATCATAGTATGCTAATCAGTTAGCTAGATAAAGATAAATGATAAATTTGAACTTGGTTATATCATGTGATATGTCATACATAGCATTCACTACATTACTAATTACTAGTTACATACAGCAATATTGTATGATTTACTATCAGTCACAGAATAGAATAGCCCCCAAAAAGTTATTTTACTATGGAAAGTGCTTTGGAGTACTAGGGGGAAATGATTTCATGGGGGGATTCAATTCTTCATGACACCGGACAGGATTAGATTTCTGAGTGGACCCCTTAGTTAGCCATAAAACAGTTGATAATGTGCTTCATAATTTTCCCCAATGTTGTGTGAGAAAAACACAAACATACTGTAGGCCTATTTGATTTAGATTGGCTTAAAATAACAAAGTACATCTGTGAAACACAAATTTCCCATACATCTTCAGACCCTACAAATAGGGCTTTAGTAAACATTGTTTTCCTTAATGGAGGTCATCACTGGATTTGATTGGACAAAGTTGATGAGTGTTATTTTAACATTGGCACTGAAATTTATTTGTTTGAATGCACATTACAGTGTGAGAATCCAAACCTGAGCCTCTGTCTCAGTTCCTGCATTCCACAAAAAACATATATTTGTTTGTTGGCAAGTGTGTGTATGTGCTGGGCATCTGTATCTGCATGTGACTGTGCGGATGTTTGAATGCATGCATGCATGTGTGTTAGGGGCTAGACCTGCTCAGCCTCAAACAGGCAGTGGCCCAAACCACACCAGGATTGATGCTATTTCAGTTAATGTTGCTATTTGAGTCGACAGGGCTCTCATATCACTCCCTTACCCCCCCCCCAAAAAATAAATCCTGTTAGACAAACACAGATGTGCACTTTAAGAAACACACTTTATTATATTTTTAAGAACACAAAAGCCATCTATGTGCATGTCTGACGCACTGTTTGTTCAGTTTGCTTTATTTCCACAGAGCAGTTAATTGTGAGTGCACCTCTGCAGGGTCACTTTATATACATCTCTGGATAAAGCTGAGTCCAATCCAAATGTTTCTTACATCAGCATCTCTACATGTATGGTAGCCATTCCATTCCAGTGTCTGTTGAATTCCTGCTCATTTTTGGTGCCAAGAGTGGCATAAAAATCACCCAACAGCAATGCGAAAGGCTGGTGGAAAGCACACAGACGCATAAAATCTGTAGTTGAAAATCAGGATTATTCCATCAAATACTGATTTCTGAACACTTCCCAAGTTAAAACATTAGTATTGCGTTGTTTATAAATGAATATGGACTCTTTTCTTTGCATTATCCAAGCTGTGAATAACTATTTATTTATTTTTTTGTCCAGTTGTCATTTTCTGCAAAAAAAAATAAAAAATTCAAAATGGCAATATTTTTATTGGGAATTTGGGAGAAATGTTGTCAGTAGTATCTAGAATAAAACAAAAAAAAAAATATTTTACTCAAAAAAATATCTATAAATAGTAAATCCAAAGGAACTAACATTTGGAGTGGTTTCTTATTTTTTTCCAGATCTGTATATCCTATACATCTGTGATTAAATCCAAAACATGTTCACTTCGAAACTGAGGCGATCTTTCGAGGTAAGACAAGTTATTTAACATGTGTTGTCAATATTGTCTATTTATTTGTAGGAGTAATGCTAGTTATTTCTAAAAAAACTGACATGACCGTCTGTGTTCATTTGAAAGGCAGCTAGCCTCTATTTTTAAGCAAATTTCAGTGAAACTTGATTAAAAAAATTTAAATTTTTAGCTAAATATCAGTAACTTTTTGGGCCAATTTAGCTGCTTGTGGAAGATTTGTTGTAATATTTGTAGTAGAGCTGCTAAAAATTTGACCGTCATCGGCGAGCCTCTTTTTATATAAATGTTTTTTTGGCAGTTTCTGTGAAACTATCTATATAAACATGAGCTAGCAATACCATGTACATTTTGAACTAAGTATCAATAACTTTTTTGCCAATTTTGTCGTTTAAAAATCCGCCTAAAGTAATGATGCAGAGAGCATTTATTTATTTTATTTAATTTTTTTAAGCTGTTCAGACCTGCCTGGAAACTGGCCTGCTAGTGAGATAAGTTATCTAGCTTGTTGATTTTACAGTGTAATAAAAAAAAAAATGGTAGATATCTTTCTATAATTTAGCAAATAGCCTTACCCATCCATCACATAGACATCATATGATTTTAGATTGTGTGTAGCTTTCCGTATGCAAGGAAAGTTTGAGAGGGCTGTTTGCAGTTGGACATTCTGGTTAGACTATTCAGTGTACGGATTTGTGAAAGACACACTGCTGGCTACCAACACTCTCAGAAATAAAGGTACAGTGAGGGTACAATTAAGTACTTTAAGGTACAAATTTCACAAATGTGCCAGCAAAGGTACAAACATGTATCCAGCTGAGTACCAAAAAGTACTTTTCCAAAGAAAAGGGGTACATAATGAAATATGCATGGTGAAAGGTACATATAGGTACCCTTTGAAAAGGTACATTGTCGTATAAAGTAATAGTTAAGGTACAACATTCACAAATGTACCATTAAAGGTCCTATCGTGTTCCCATGGGGTACTAAGATGTACCTTTCGGGTACACATCCTGTAGGGTACAAAAAAGTAGCCTACCTTATTCAAGTCAAAGGGTACACTTCCTGTGGGGTACTAAGAAGTACTTTTCAAGTGACAGGGTACACAATCCTCTGGGGTAGCTACTTATGCGTGCCTTTTCTAAGACTGATAGAGCCTTTGTCATAATTTGTAAACAAGTCTGCCGAAGAGAAACGGGTACTTCTCTCTCCCCCACCTCTGCCTGCTGCGCTGTGGCCGTGTGTGTGTGTGTGTGTGTGTGTGTGTGTGTGTGTGTGTGTCAGCCCCGGGTGCAGGGGCTGACACACACACACAGGGTGTTATAAACAACTAAGCAGTCAAAAATAAAGAAAATTACACCAACCTGCTAGAAGAGCTGGAGTCTGCGGTGCTTACTGTCGTTGAACCTGATAGGCTGATTCAATACAAATCTCCGCCTACCACCTGTCTGACGGTCATGTCATGTTTTTGCCTGATCTCTTATGCTATGATTAAAAATCGATCAAATTTAAAATGAAAGAATAAATTAATGTTTCGTTTTTCAAAATATATATATTTTTAAATGAGCATCCCATTTTATGTCATATTATATTTATTTAAACAAGCCCCCCCTTGACGCCGGGCCTGGTGTGTGTGTATAGAGTTTAACTCCGAAAAGACAGTTAACCACAGGTTCCCGTTAATCTTATGATGGACATGTGTTGTGATATTTAAACAAACGAACCGTCAACGGTGAAATAAAAGCCTCTTATTTACGAGACCGGTCTGAGACAGCGGGGTCTCTGAGCAGGACTGGCCAAGCGACGAGCTAGCGGCCGGGGCAGGCGCCTGCTGGCTGTCGCCTCACTTCATGGAGCTTCTCAACTCCGAAAACTTTGAAGCAAATTGTTAATTCGGCATCAATTTTCACAAGGCTACCTATATTCGAAATCTAAACAGTTCATTTCTCGCTTAAAACGTTCTCATAAGTGAATTTAGTGCTGAATAAGATGGCGAAAATTGTTAAAATTGTTCTGTTGTTGGTCTGTCTATGACTGGCTGTTTTTTCGCGCCGGTGTACGCGTTCAAGGTAAGTGGTCACGCCTCTTTCTTTCACTCGGATCGGCGGCAGTCGCTTGATGCTCAACAATGGCCCTGTCAACTTTATCCTCAGATGAGCTGATCCAAACATTGATAGAAGGTGGTTTAACTATGACAGAAGGAGAAGCCCAGAAATTCAGAGGTGAGTAATACGTAATACTATCGTTAGCTAACGTACATTTGAAAGTGACACTTGCGGCCCGCTGATTAAAGTTGGCTGATCAGCATTTGCTAACGTGATGAACATTATATCGGGACTTATTTGTAAGTTACCACTAACGTTCGTTACATGTAGCTAGTTGTAAAGATTGTAAAGAATAAAGCATAACGTTAACTGACCTTAGCTAACGTTTGCCAGTCAATTCAGCTGGCTAGCAAGATAGCTTAAAGGTCTCATACAGCCAACGTACTCAACTGAAAAGTTGAGTTAAAGTTAAGTTGATGCCCAAATAGCGCTGCAGCTATGTAGATAATCAATTATGTAAGTATTTAGTGTACGGGTATTGTATATCTATATGTTGAAGATCTTGGATGATGTTCGATTCCATTTGTGCACGTGGAGCTGTGTAACACAGTTTAACGTTAGAAGATGGCGTGCGTCCATGTTATGTACGTTAGAATTCCCGGGTCTTCTCTACAGCAGTGTTTCTCTAACTTTTTTCAACATTGTACCCCCTTTGAATTGCTTTTTTAAGCCAAGTACCCCCTAACCAATGCAAAATATTTTTGGTAGAATTTTTTTTTTATATAAAGAGGAAGAATACAGCCCCGATATTTACTAAACAGCCTTTTTTAAGGCGAGACACTACAGGTGAATAGGGTATTTTTTTTAACTAGCAGATATCACCATGAAACTTTCCCAGTTGATCACCTACATTAAGATGAAAAAAAAATATTTTATTATCTAATTATATATGCGCTAATTTGCATATATTAAAAAAAAAAACGAAATCTGAGTATTGGAAAAAGGCAGGTTCAAAATTATTTTTCATTGTGTTCACATATTAGATGGGAAAAAAATTACAGAGGGATTTATGGATATCTACTTTTGTTATCCTGTAAATCAGAATATACTGCCAAATGATTTTCGCCATGTTTTTTGGAATAAAATAAAAAGTTTGGTGCTACTGAAGTGGAGATTTCGGACTTGGAGTATGAGAGAAAAGTCATTTTGAGAAAACAGGCTTTAAAGATTTAGCATCAGCCAATGAGATTCGCACATTTAGAGTTAAATCCCCCCTTTTACTTTCAGGATTGGTTGCTGATAAAAAGAAAATGACCATATTTGGATCCGACAGCATTGTACAGGAGAGAGAGAGCTTTCTAACGGTGTAGGGTAAGTGTACCTATTAAGCCCACCAAAATCTAAGTCTAGGTTTTTTTTTTAATAGATATTGACATAGTTTATAAGAAAAATAATTTGTTAAAATGCAAGATTTATCTCTCATTTGAAAATGTATTAATTAGTTAATGTACAATTTAGAATATAAAATTAAGATAATTTAGGAATAAAGTCAGAAGTCTGGGATGGGCTTAATTGGTACTTTGGCACCATTTAAGCCCGCATGTGTTCCAAATAAGCCCACATCCTCATTGATTCACAAAATATAAAAATTAATTGATTTAAAAAAAGACAATGTTTTCCTTTAGAAATGTAATATATGTTTACCCCCCCCCCCCCCCCCCCCCCCCCCCCCCACACACACACACACAGCACTTCAATGTTATTGATGGAAAGGTGATTTATGAAGGCAATATAATTATTTATTCTTACAGAGGAGATGGACACAGAGGAGATGCACACAATTACATTTCAAGTGCTAGATGTTGATGCTGCTATGAGGCGAGTGTTGAGTTTCATTCAACTGTCACACCAACTCCCTTTTATTAAGCTCTCATACTTAACTGTTTTAAAGAAATCGAAACAAATCGTTGTACTTTACGGTGGCCGTGAGGGGTCACATGTGAGTGTGACCCCTCTCGGCTACCGTAGTACTTACTATAACGAACTAACAGACATAAATTGTCTTTATTTTTTCTTGTAGAACTAGTTCTCAGTCCGTTGGGAGACTGCCTGATGTTTATGTTCTCCCATCATTCCCTAAAGAGCTTCAAGCAAAGCTGGATGCCAAAGAGGAGGTCCAGAGAGTTCCACAATACAGGCACAAAATAATACGAGTATTGCATGAGACTGTTGCCATGTATACTATGTAAGTACTACTGGCTGAATTCTTTGTCCCGTGTGTGTGTTGTGTGTGTCTTGTCTTTTGTCTCTTGCTGCTCATTCCGTCTTTTGTTGGCACTGTTTCTGCTGGATGCTCTGACTTGTCCATTCACCAATCCAATCCAGATGCTATATCTGTCACTAATCATCATCTTATTCTCCTTCTCTCACAGTAGCTTTTAGTCAGTATAAAGCATGATGTTATGTTCTTACACTGCAGTAAGTAATGCATTCATGAAGTGATTCTCCATTAAAGTGGTTTAAATGTGAAAAACTTTGTTCATTAAAGTTTATTGCAAACGAAGATTGTGGTGTGCTGTAGTTATTCACTTTCCAGTATTTTAATTTGTACAATTTAACTTCTTTTGAATCATTGATTGTGGGAAAACAAAACATTGCTTTCCTTTGCTCTCATCTTTTCTATTTATCAAGGACATTTTTGCCACTTTATAGGTACAATGGCATCATCGCTGGGGTGGTACCCCTAACGAGAACAAATTGGTACCATCTAATGGGGTACCTTTTTGTACCAGTGGATTAAGGTACAAATTGGTATTGCTAAGGTACCAAATTGTCTCTCAAAAGGTACAAGGGTATAAAAGGGTACAACTCTGTACCTATGGTAAGGGTACCATTGCTGTACCTCGGGGGTACCACCCCAGCGACGAGCCATTTGTACCCTTGAAGGAACATATTTGTACCTAAAAGGCACAAACTGTAAGGATACTTATTTGTACCCATTAATATGGTACAAGTTTGTTCCCCTTGAGGGTACTGCCCCAGCGACGAGCATTTGTACCTTTTTTTTTACTTTTCTGTACCTTTATTTCTGAGAGTGAATTGTACTTTTGTACTTTTTTTCTGTTGTAGAGATGAATAGAGACTATGGCTCCCTGTTTTGAGGGCATGAACACATAGGATGAAGATCTGCTGGACCAGGAACTACTGTATGAACATCCGGACCACGAAGAGATGGAGATGGAACCTGATCTCCAGCCAAGACCATCAACTGCGTGTGTATGTATACACATACATATATACACATACACATATACACGCATACACACTATGGGTATAATCTCGATTTTAATGTTTACACAGGTAGTCATGATGGCCGTGTCACTAACTTGGCCACCAAATTGTTGAATCGTTACTGCAGCCATTCAAAGACCAGGGCCACAATGTTTGGTTTGACTACTTTTACACATCCCCAGCTCTCAAGGTTAAGTTGTTAGAAATGGGAACTAATGCCTGTGGGACATGCAGGGTGCATTGTAAACCATTTCCTGCAGAATTTAAAGACATACAAAGTTAGGAACGCAAGAGAGCTTGTGGGGATATGAGGTGGTGAAAGAATTGATGGGAAATATACTTGTACTTCAGTGGAAGGACATGCGTGCCGTTACATGCCTCCAATTTCCACAATGCAAATGGCTCAATCGAAATTACTAGATTTGAAAAAATTATGGTGACTGGACAAAGTAGTAGCCCTCCAGCCCACTGTCATCAGCGATTATAACAAAAACATGGCCGGTGTTGATAGGTCAAATGTTAAAATCTTACAACATCCTACAAAAAAACTCAGAAGTGGTGGAACACTTCTTTGTTTTCCACTTCATAGACATTGCCGTCATCAATAGTTTTATATTAAGGAATGTTAATACATTCATGCTGCACCAGGGGATGAGCGTAGACCGTTGAACATAACCCAGATAGATTTCAGAAAAAAACCTGGCTCGCCAGCTTGGAGGTATCGATATTCACACAAGTTTGCCTTTGCAAACACTAAAGCCTGTAGTCCCTCCATCATCACTTCACATGGTCCATGTCTCTATATTTGAAGAGTCCTCTTAAGAGATGTTGGCTATGCTATTGGAAAAGCAGCACTGAAAATAAAACTAAAGTAGCTTGTTGTGCGTCGGAATGTAATGGCAAAAGACTTCGCTTGGTTCGCGATAGGAACGGTTTTCAGTCTTGTCACTCAATGGAGTGTGACCAGTTTTGCGAAGAGGCCTAGGTTGGGCTGTGTTTACTGGTGTTGTTCTCCTTTTCTCCCTCTCTTCTCTCCACAGGTAGTGCAGTTGTTGAGTATTTATGAATTTATATATATTCTGTTCCTGCAGTCTTTATTATAAATGTATTTACTGTAGAAAGTTCAAAAGTTTGATTTTGTATATTTTGCTGTGTAATTCGTGTGTAATTCTAAAGTTCAAATTAAATAAATTGTGTGTTTATTGAACACAAAATGTACATTTCAGTGTTTGTGTCCTTCAATTTCAGATGCAATCTCAATTTATTATTACAGGTGCTCAAAAGGAGTATTTGAGGAATGGTCATTGTAAGGAGTCAAAACTCAAATAAGGGGAATAGTATAATCAATAATTCATAATCAATAACTGATCATACGGGTTATGAATTATCACTTACAGTTTTAAATTATCCCTAAAAGGGAATACGTTGCCAAGGTCCTTATATGGGCCACTAAACGCAACGGGTTGCACTGTTACACATACAGGCAGGCAAAAATAGAGCAACTGTATATACAGTATCAACATTCAATCACAACGGATTATAATTAAACATTAATATATCAATTGTCTAGAATCGTTCTATTCTCGAGATAACTCCTAAGGGGATTAATTTGTCATCTAATAGTCTGCTCGCCAGCGAACTGACCGTAAAATCTTTATTAACCCTTAAGAAATTATTCGTATAACTTAGAAAGGCAGACTATTTCTCTTGGCCATGAAAAACAGCTTCCCTTTCCTAAACAAAAATACTATTTAAAGTATCAACAGTTTTAGAGCTCGTAGCTTAAAGATCGAACATCTCAGGGACCTCGAAATTATGAGCAGATAGGCAGAGTCAATCAATGAATATAGTATTTAATACAGGAAAACTACGTATATATCGGTGACTATAGTTACACGGAATAAATGTATTTACAAACACAATAAACCACAAACTGAAAGTGAAAGCTTAAAGAAGGTGATAGAAAGAGGGAGTGAGAAAACAGTTATGGCAAAAACACACAATGGAACCTTAAATGAGAGACACCGAGGAATCACAAATCACACTTTTGCGGCGAACAACCATAACAGCATTTAGATCTCGAGAGGGAATAAAATACTTGCATATATATAGCTCTCTTGTGTGGAATGTGTGTGCGTGTCGGTCGTCTTTCGTTCCTTTCCGGGGCAAACGAAGTCGCGGCAAGTTTAAAGGTCCCTTAGATGACGTTACCACAGAGATAATTCAGACGAAGTTCTTTTCACTCGTCGGTGGAAATAAACACAGAGAATTATCTAAGAATGAAAACAAAAACTAACTAGAACAAACAAAAGAAAAAGAGAAGAGAAGGTGATGACCCAGTCGAAAGACAAAACTAAGCACCCATAAACTGGAGTTCGGTTCTCTTAAGGGAAACCTAATCCACGCCTCTCTGAAGCGAACTGTCCAATCGTTGTTCAGAAAATCTTGAGCGGGAAAGTTTCTTTGTCTTGTCAGGCCGATTCATCTGCATAAGTTATGGCCGTGGCCGAAATTCGTCATTTTTTTCCTCCGAAGATGATTAAACATAACAAGACACATTTTATCATAACCTAATACATATATCTGGCTCAAGTCAGACAAAGAGGAGTACAAAGACATCAAGCACGACATGTAACAATGATAGGAATTCAAGTTTACATCTCAATGCGTAATTACAAGTATTTATAATTCACTTGATACTACGATAACGTCATAGCTATTCCAATCGGACACGGGCAAACAGACAAACGTAAAAACATATCAAATATATCTCAGTAAAGTCTTTAAATGAGGAAATTCCTGAAAAGTTTGTATGTGTGTGTCTTGGAGAGGTCTCTTACTCTCCCTTCCTAGACCTGGGAGGGTAAGATTAGGATCTCTTTGAAGCTCGCAACAGCAGGGAAAGATCTGGTGGGTGTTGTCTGTTCACACTCAAGGTGTCATAGAAGTTGTCATCAAACCATCTATAGCAGACTGGCTGGAGCCGAAGGCCTAATTTACCTCCATGAGGTCAGAGGCCAAAAGCTCTTTGGGTTTTAGCAAGAATGTGCATTACATGATTCATTGATACGCTACATCATGCTAAATGTATCTTAACATTCTAAATGTTTGTTTTATTCCGTTTTCCCACTAATCACTAGGTCATAACTTTTAAACAATAGATTATATTTCTAATCTGTCATTGCCCACAAAATTTTGTATATTTCATACACTCCAAGTTTCCCTCTAGCTTGTAATTAAAATGGTTGAAAATGCAGTTGTCTGCTGAAGTACAGAGTCCGGAGAAGATTTTTGTAAAAATTGCTGTGCAATCTTATTGATAAAGCATGATTAACCTTAAATAATTATACATATATAATTTTAAAGCCCTAGTTCTTCTCTTCAAAATGGTATATACAGTTCACGTGTGTGATGTTAAATGAATATGAATACCATATTCTGGCACAGAATGGAATTTTCAGAATTTTTTTTTGCCAAAGTGAGCTATTTCTCAAAAATAAGGCTAGTTATACAGCTCTGGGGAATGTACCTCTTTTAAACAAAATTCCAATTAAATTGTGATGAAATACTGTACACAATATAGGTAAGAATTCACTGTTTATTAAATAAATGTTTTAGTTTTCATGTAAATATGTTCAAGTGTCCCTTATGTGGCAATAACACATTAGTGTACATGGCAGCGGTGTTTTTTTGTTAAGCATCACTTCACAAAATCATTTGTTTTTCCCAAAAGACACGCTGTTATTTGTCTTCACATTTCTTGCGGCAAGAGCTTGTATGGATTTGTAATTTTCTCTTTGTTTATAGATTAGGGAAAAATACAGTAAAGATCAATGCCAGAGAGAGAGAGAGCAACGCACAATCACCCGCACTTCAAATAATTTTATTTTAATTACCGCAGGGAGCAAGCAAAGGCAGTTTAAAAATGAAATGAGAAAATAATACTAGCTGAAGAGTGATAGCTCGCGGCACCAAATCATAACAGGTCAGAGAAAAACAATCGAAACGTGCCCTTTTCCACATCTGTTTGGCCCCAAGGCCTCATATGCAGTCTAACACCACTTTGCCGGTTACAGCTGGAACAAACCATAAAGGGACTCTGTATTTTTTAAGCTTCATGTAAATTCAATGATTCTCTTTACCTTTTTCTTTTCTGAACCTTTACCTCCTTTTTTCTAATCTGTTGACATTGGGAGCTAATTTAAACTTTTATACATTCAGTAAAAGGCTTATAGACCTTATGATGAACCCTGACCTCTTCTATTCAAGATGGTGACATTAAAGAGCTCAACTCAGGGGTCTATTTCAAGATCAGGGGAAAGGTGGAAAATGACAAGATAGATCAACATTTGCATGTCATACTTTATCACACCTCAGCTCCATATAAAATAAGAGGGATTGAAGCTTAATTTATGCACGATATGAGATGTGATACAGCACTGTGTGGATTAAGGGTGGTAAAACTTTTAATGGTAGTAAAACAGATTTAGTTTAACATTTAAAACCTAAAAATAAAAAATTGGGCAATGCCCCTTTAATACGGGAGAAATACAGGAGAGAATTTTGTGATACCCGCTTTTTGGCGCACACTCGTGTTAAAAGCATGAGATATACATTCTGCAAAAGTTTTGTTGCTCGGTTGATCATTCTTTGGGTAAATATTAAATTCTACACAAAATGTTGTTAAATTGCATTAAGTATGTGTTCACAAGAGTCATATGTTAAAATGTTAGTGTTTGTTATGGGTTATTTTTGAAGGATGCATATGGATCGCATGTGTGGAGTTTGACCAAGTTTGTACACGCATGCAAAAACTGGGTACGTATATTTTATATTAATCATATCATATTTAATGATTCATAGCCCAGTGTGTTTTAACTTTAGTAAATTATTCTAATACACATTTATATGTGAGAATATGTGTAATGAAAATTCTATTGCTTTAAACTGCAATACATGTCCATAAAGCCTGGTTAAAAATAAAATACTGCGAGTGATTTAAGCAAGTGTTAAATGCATAACAAGCTTTGAGTATTTAAGCAAGTACTTAAATGTATAAAATGCTGTGAATGATACAAGCATGTATTAAGATGTATGCTGAAGTCTATGGGTAAGCTCTGTTTTTCCTTTGATTTGGACATTTGCCTCTACCGTATTTCCTTTCCGTGTTTCTTTCTACTGCTTTTTCATTGTTCTGAAATTCAGTGAATAATTTGTTCACATTTGGGACATTGCTCTTTTTGAGTCACATTTAACAATTGTCAAATAAGAACAAAATCTCAGTTTATATATATAAAATATAAAAAAAAAATACAGGACTGTTTTGATCACGCGGACTGGGAGATGTTCCGGTCTGCCTCCGATGACGACATCGAGGTTTACGCTGATAGCGTAACGTGTTTCATCAGGAAGTGCGTAGAGGATGTTGTTCCGACAAAAACTACACGGATCTACCCCAACCAGAAACCCTGGGTTAACGGCGATGTTCGTGCGGCACTTACTGCGCGGACCACCGCTTTTAATTCCGGGAACGCGGAGGAGCGTAAACAAGCCAGTTATGCCCTCCGTAACTCCATCAGTACAGCCAAACGCCAGTACAGGCACAAAATTGAAGGACAGTTCAACACCACTGACTCCAGAAGTATGTGGCAGGGAATTAACACATCACAGACTATAAACGGAATAAAAACTCCGCCATGAACACTGCTGCCTCTCTCCCGGACGAGCTTAATACTTTTTATGCTCATTTCGAGGACAACAACAACACCTCCCTCGCGGAGAGAGCACTCGCGGCCGATACTACAGAGGTTGGTTCACTCTCAGTCTCTGTTGCGGATGTAACCCGATCCTTTCGACGGGTGAATATCCACAAAGCCGCGGGTCCAGACGGCATTCCGGGCCGCGTCAGAGCATGCGCGAACCAACTGCCTGGTGTTTTTACGGACATTTTCAACCTGTCCCTTTCCCTGTCTGTAGTCCCCACATGCTTCAAAACATCAACCATTGTGCCTGTACCGAAGCAATCAAAAATCACTTGCTTAAATGACTGGCGTCCTGTTGCCCTCACCCCCATCATCAGCAAATGCTTTGAGAGGTTGATCAGAGATCACATCTGCTCTGTTCTGCCCACCTCTTTGGACCCATTGCAGTTTGCCTACCGTAACAACCACTCCACTGATGATGCCATTGCATCTACAATACACACTGCTCTATCCCACCTGGAAAAAAGGAACACGTATGTGAGAATGCTGTTTGTAGACTACAGCTCAGCATTTAACACCATAATGCCCTCCAAGCTTGATGTGAAACTCCGGGCTCTGGGCTTAAACAGCTCGCTGTGCAGCTGGATCCTGGATTTCCTGTCAGGCAGACGTCAGGTGGTTAGAATGGGCAGCAACATCTCCTCATCACTGACCCTCAACACTGGAGCCCCACAGGGCTGTGTTCTCAGGCCACTCCTGTATTCCCTTTACACACATGACTGTGTGGTGACACATAGCTCCAATGCCATCATTAAGTTTGCTGACGATACGACGGTGGTAGGTCTGATCACTGACAATGATGAAACAGCCTACAGAGAGGAGGTGCACACTCTGACGCGCTGGTGTCAGGAGCACAACCTCTCCCTCAACGTCAGTAAAACCAAGGAGCTTGTGGTGGACTTCAGGAAGAAAGACAGAGAACACAGCCCCATCACCATTAATGTAGCACCGGTGGAGAGAGTCAGCAGCTTCAAGTTCCTCGGTGTCCACATTACTGAGGAACTCACATGGTCCGTCCACACTGAGGCCGTTGTGAAGAAGGCTCACCAGCGCCTCTTCTTCCTGAGACGGCTGAGGAAGTTTGGAATGAACCAACACATCCTCACACGGTTCTACACCAGCACTGTAGAGAGCATCCTGACTGGCTGCATCACCGCCTGGTACGGCAATAGCACCCCCCACAACCGCAAAGACCTGCAAAGCGTGGTGCGAACTGCCAGAAACATCATCAGAGGTGAGCTTCCCTCCCTCCAGGATATATATAACAGACGGTGTGTGAATAAAGCTCGGAGGATCATCAGAGACTCCAGCCACCCGAGTCATGGGCTGCTCTCACTGCTTCCATCAGGCAGGCGGTATCGCAGCATCAGGACCCGCACCACCCGACTACATTACAGCTTCTTCCCACAAGCAATAAGACTTTTGAACACATGATCTCTCATGATCTACAATCAGCACTGCACTTTATTAATCTTCATTCTGTCAAATATATTCTCGCTCCCAATTCAGTTAGTGTATATATATATATTTATACCCTTATCTAGTGTATATGTATTCTACATTGTGTGTATTGTGTACATTTGATATGTAAATTGTTGTGTAAGTATGTGTACATTTGTTATGTAAATTGTGTTGTGTAAATATGTTGTTTATTGTAAAGTGGTTTATGTCTCGTCACTGTCATTACTGCAATGTTGCTCGGAACTGCACACAAGACTTTCACCTACTGTTGCACTCGTGTACACAGTAGTGTGACAATAAAGTGATTTGATTTGATATATATATATATATATATATATTACACACACACACACACACTCAATGTATGTGCGCATTCGGCATTAATGGGTTTTTCTCAATTGCGCTTAACACATTTAGCGTTAATACAGCATAAACCAACACTTCATGGGAGGGCGGAACATTTGTAATGTGTTCACTGGCGGCATTACACTGACTGACACACCACAAACACTCATCTGCACTTCCTTAAAATACTGCTGCATCCATAACTGAATACTGTAGCTGAGACCAAGTGGGACAGCTAGGAGCTAGTGCATTAGTTGGTTAGAACACCGAAGCAAGAGGAAGAATAATGTGAAACAGGTTTATTGAAACAAACGTGTATAGACGGTATTTCCAGAACATGTGGAGCCAGGCTGAATCTGAGTACAACACTGAATGCTCTTCCATAAAATGCTGAATGTTGGTGCAGATCTCTTTGACTGAACCTGGTTGAGTGTGTATATGAAGATCTGGTCTGAAACAAAGAAATAATGGAATGTCTTTCTAAAAAATAAAAAAATAAACCTGCTTACTTTTCTATTTCACAACAATAATATCTGCATAACATAACCAATGCAACACAGATGTCAGTATTAAATCGCTGGTTCTTCATAATAACATCCACATTTAGATGACAGTATAATCTAGTGTTGTCGTGGTACCAAAATTTCAGTAGTTGGTATCACACATAGTGGAATTTAATGGTTCTCAATACCAATTTCGATACCACAGCAAAAATATGCAAATATTATAATATGCTATTGAACACACCAGTTTAGTTATTTTGAACTATTTAATAATGATTATAATAATGATTATAATAATAGTTTAATAATTATTTTCCAGAAAAAAAATTTAATTCATCATCTAAATGGAGTCTAATTAATAAAAAGTAAAATTGACCTTTTCAACATGTCAATGCATTTGTTTTGTTTTTTGGAAAACTTTAATTTTACCATCTTATGGTATTTAGATAATAATAATAATAATAATAATAATAATAATAATAATAATAATTATTATTATTATTATTATTATTATTATTATTATTATTACTACTACTACTACAGTGAATTACAATTTACTATACAGTATAACATTTTAAAGCAGCCGTGTGTCAGTCATACTGTGTGCTAGTACCAGAGAGTGTCAGTCCATGGCTGAACTGATACTGCAGAAACACTGGAATAATCACATCTTTTAGTACTTTTGGTACTTGGTACCAAAGCACCGGTACTTTTGACAACACTAGTATAAACATCTCTAACACTTATAGAAAACATGACTGTAAACAGTACAATAACTTGCTTAACTCGATTACTAACAACAGTCTTCTGAATATATATTTTTAGGACTGCTGATATTAGTGTCCACTGTCTAGAGAACTAGATATTATCTCACTTGTAACACTATCTGAAGAGCCCCGAGAAATATAACTCAACTCACTTTGTCAGAAGTGAATGTTACTCACTTTCTGTCTGGATGCACGCAACTTTTAAACCCTCCGAGAGAACATAATGACAATGACAGGGTGAGCAGGCTTAAATACGCTTAGTGTTTGACACTGAATCAAGCAAGATCGTTCAATTGAACACACAGCGCCACTGTCAATCACAATAACTCAATCCGCTGAGCACTCACATATTTCTGCCCACACAGAACTCGCTGTCAGAATAAAAGTACTCTTGGCAGTACGATTGTGCCCAGTAGACAGGGATGAATTGTTATTAATAAATGGCCTTTCCTACAGCCACCCCAAATTTGGAAGCACTTTGTACATTAGAAAGGCTCATTACTGAGTGTCCTCTGAAGGCACTAGAGCAGTATCCTTATCCACCTCTGAGTCTATGATGGCTGAAAGAACAATGAGACGGGCTGGTGTATACCTTTCCCTTTATGCGGACATCGGCTGACCTCACATGACCATAAGCACTCGGATGAACTCTGATTACCTTTCCGATAGGCCAGAGAGCCCTGGGCAGCTTGGGATCCATTAACAGAACAGAGTCAACTGCAAGATTGCCTGTACTGACATGCCACTTCTGCCGAAAGTGCAGAGTTGGTAAGTTGTTCCCTATGAACCTAGACCAAAAGTAATCTGATAGCACTTGACAACGCCTCCATTTTTTTCCTGCTCAGTTCTTCACTCTTAGTGTATACTACTTGGGATAAAGCTCTGTCGAGCT
This sequence comes from Moxostoma hubbsi, assembly GCA_032164185.1. Lineage (NCBI taxonomy): Eukaryota > Metazoa > Chordata > Actinopteri > Cypriniformes > Catostomidae > Moxostoma > Moxostoma hubbsi. The sequence goes on along the minus strand of JAVLUX010000016.1, from coordinate 26,152,347 downwards.
GCCCAATCAAGAGGATATTTGGCATCACTACATCCAAATCCACTATGTTGGACGAGGTATAACCTAGTTGTTTCACGTTCAAAATGGCTTCCACTTCCCGCAAGACCGTAGAGAGCATCTCTGCTGAGACTGGCTGGGCTCCATTGACTGAATAAAGAGCCAATTTGACAGATTTTATCTCAAGCTCCCAGATCCCACCAAAACAGGAAGATGCTGGAGGGTTAAAATGGAAGGCAATCTTTTGCTTTTCTAGGAGCAGCTGGAGCTCTGATGACATGCTGTCAAAAATCCTCACGAAGCTCTTTCTCACCAGCCTTGAAATTTGTGTCTCTGAGTATAGTTCGGCTGGAGAACCTCTTCAGGTGCTAAACCTTCTGAGGATCATTAAGAATGAGTAAGGGTCCATACGGTACTAAAGGTCCAAATGCATCACCTGAGTGGTTAGGCATTTACAGATGATTCCCCACCTCGCAGCGCCCCAACTTGACTTGAAAAGGTCAGAAGCAGTCGACATCTAGGGAATAGACCATTGGTTAATTTAGGCGTAGCCGTGCTACCGGTAAGTCTGCCATCATGGGAAATGTAGGCCTGGCTTTCCATCTTCGACACTCTTTACAATGATGTTGAACTCAGCGGATTGTCTCTCTCCAAGTATGATCTAAAAGGTGCGGTGTATCTCTGCATATATGCGCTCTGGTCCAGGGTGACAAAGACGAGTGTTGTACTCCCTTATGAGAAGTTGGGTCATGGGATGACCAGGATCTATGACAGTTAGGTGCCTGAAGGCAGGATCAAGTGCTTCTGCTCCACACAATCTGTTTACAACCAGTATGAGACCTTCCTATGGGTCCAAATCTGGGGACAAGGCAAGTAAACGGCTGCTGTTTGTCACTGGCTTGCCAGCACGGAGAAGGTGCAACTCTTCAGGGAAACTTTTGCTGGATCCTCTTGAATATCATAAGTTCAGCCTGCTGATAGTCAGAGGCCAATGGGGGGTGGGGGGGTGCTACCACATTCTGCCACCCCCTGTAGCCATTGCACTGTGGCCTCTACCAATTCCTTCCTGGAAGGGTGTTGGCTGTCCGGTGATCAACCTGAAATATCTACATTAGCTGCAATGCCACAGAAGACCTATTGTATTTCATCGGATACATGTCAGACATCTTGAATGGCCTGACTGGCCAGTCCTCTGGCCCCTTGAGGAGGAAAGGGGTCCTTGGCTTCATCGATTGGGGACTGGGAGTTCCACTAACGTCCTACCCTGCATAATGTCATCAGCAGGATTTAGTGTGGAGTTGACATATTTCCAAGCATCAGGCCTCGTTAGATCCTGAATCTCAGCCACATGTGCGCCAACAAATACTTTGAATTGGCATGATTCTGGCTGTAGCCAAGTCACTACTTGAGCTGCTCCAGAGTACAGTCTGATCCATTTCAAATGTCAACTCTTTTTCCCAGCATCTTGACTAAATGTGCTGTTAGAGCACAGCAAAGCATGGCATTGAATGTTCTCACCATGGGGCAACCCTTGAATTAGCCATCAGAAAAGACAGGTAGACTTTACCCTGAGCATCTTCCGCAGGTTGGAGACTGTACCACGATTCACCATCTGCACAATATCATTGTGTTTGAGCTTTTTACCTCTGATTTTACCAGCTTGAGAATTCCTTTGCGGTAAGCTTTGGCATGTTCAGGATCCTTTGTGAAATGTTTCTAACTACTCCTCAAGCTCGGCAGGGCAGCCTATTTCAATGCCTGAAATAGTGGCATGTCTCGTTTTCTTAAAAATGTGATGGCATATCAGAGAATGCATGCCAACTACCTGCACTACCTGCCTGGTAATAGTTGCCAAAAGCTCAGATGCTACTGAATCTTGCTTTAACCATATTGCTGCCTTGTCACTCTGGAATGGCACTGCAAGGTCTGCGTTCACATTATGGAGGAATTTTAAGTGCTTTCCTTGGCACAAATTACCTCTCTTGAGGTCACACTTAGCTACTTGAGACCTCCCACATCTCCAGCATCTTAGGACTTATTTGTCCTAACCCAATCAATCACTACTTCCTCTGTGATATTTTGAATGCTTGAGCACTTATTCAAGAAGTGCTCCAAATACTGACAATATGGGCAGTATGGCTGTGCCTTTTCCCCTCTTCTGATACACTGCTGGGTTACAAATCTCTCATTTAGGGGCTTTGTCAACTACAGAACTCTCTACCCCATGCAGTATGGTAGCAGATAGTTAACCCTGCTGTCGATTGGTTCTATAGCTTGGCTGCCCATGGACCTTAGTGTCAGAGTAGATGTAACTCATGTGAGCCACATCTTAACTTCACCGTCAGGGCCCAAGGTCTTCAATATGCCCTCCAGTGATTGAATTTGTAGCAAAATCTTTCAAAGACTGTTATATCTCAGTGTTTGATTTCTGCGGAGTCCATTACCTGCCTAAGTGAACAAGTAAGTCTGAATATTCATTGACTATCATATTTAGGTGACTATATGAACAACATACACCCTTCAAAACCTCAAAATTCAACTGCAGTCGAAATCACATTTTATGTGATATTCATGAAACCACATTTTCAGGACTCATCAAAATTAAATGCAACAGATCTATGCAATTTATAACACAAATGTGTATATAATATGCTTAAAAATGATTGTCCACAAACCATGTACTTGCGTCCATTAAATAAGCTGCATATGGGACTGGAGGAAACATTGCCACACTTTTTATTCATATTTATTTATAGTTTATTAGCATTTAAATTCAATATCAAACAATGTATGGCACTCAAGACACTCCTATAAATCCACAGACCCCCTGTTTGGCAGCTTTGACATATATTGCATGTGGGCACTTCCTGTGTGACCTGGTGAAAATACCTTAATTCTGAAGCCAAGACCTAGGGGCTTTGAATACTTTTATCTTTGGGCCCTCAAACAACGTATTAAAAATGCACACCGTCTAAAGTGCCCCTGATAAGCTAAATATTTAAAATTGGAGTCATTTGGAGCATTCTGAGGGGTGTCCTCAAAACAACTATAGAAATGGAATAAATTGCTCTTGGGATATGCCCTGGCAGCATGCCCAGAAGTCCCAGAGGCCCCTCATGGGCCTCTTGAAGTCATACCAAAAGGGATAGCAATTTCAGTGACATTTTGGTCGAACATCAGATAACACCTTTAAAAGGACTTTGGGCTGGCACAGCAGGCACCTGCCTTATGAGGAAATGGATTGAAAAACAATGTGTCAGGAATGTCTAAAATCATACTTATATGGGGCATGTGGGACTCCTGGGCATTACCTGGCATGAATTAGTGTTATGTATGGCATAGGAGTGCACACTGGGGGCAAATGCATGCCAAAGTGGTATTTAGTGAATGAGGGGACAATTAGTGGCTCTGTGGATGAAAGGAAGACAGAGGAAAACATAGTGGGTATGGGGGACACAGGAAGTGAGTTCATGCACAAGAGAAAGATGAAGACTAGTGGGTAAGAGGGACACCGGAGTGAGCTCGTGGACACAGGAAGACTACTGGTTTGTGGACAAATAGGGGCTCTGTGGACGCCGTTTACATTACTAAATGCCCTGTGGGCAGTAGGTGGCTCATGGGCATGCCCTGAAGTTACCATGACAACTTGAGTACCCATAGAGGTGAAGGAGAAAAATTAAACTTACCCCAAAGTAATGGCAAAGTGACAGATGACCACCAGGTTAGTGGGCAAGTGGGAGTCCAGAGAAGGGGAACAATCCATCGCCCCTATGGGTTCAATGGCAATTTAAATGAATAGGTCATTCTCAGAAGAACCACCTATTCCATTACAGTAGCAATTCTCTTTTAAGGCGCCATGATGGGTCTGCCAAATTTGTCATTTAATGCAGACATTGTACCAGAGTAGGGTTTTGACAAGTTAAGGTACGAATCAGATACAAGGCAAGCCGTCTCTCCTCACCCTTGGGCGACATCTGTTCCCTCTCTGAAGGTGGCCAGGGGGGAGGTAGTAATCATTTGTCACATTCCTCTTCCTCTAATGACGACAGGTCATACTGGAAGGGTGGAGGTGGCAATAGCCACAACGAAGCATCAGGCCACACCCTTTCCACTCTTTTAACTGAATCTACAAGCGAAAGCATTTCCCGCTATGCCCTAAAACTGAGAAATTGCTCCGCATACTCTCTGCTCTTCTGCGTAATATGTTCTCCACACAGATCTTAGAAGGCTCAGTATTCTGTATGAGGTGTGGGAGTTCTTCCACCCTGGTCATGCTGCCCAGTAAAACTTAAATCATAGTTGTGAAGGTATTCATCCTCATGCTCACCGATAGCGGAGTACCACTGAACTTGACGAGAGGGACGTGAGGCATGGACAAGTTCAGCAGGTTTTATTCTGACCACACCCTCAAACTCAGAACTCCACTCATCTTCTTGTCCATACACATGCTGTACCAATCTGGGGTGAGGTGAGACTTGCAGCCTTTGTATTAATGGACCAACCACAGTCAACAAGATAGCGTTGTGTCTCACCTGTCATTTGGGTCAAGTCTTGAAACCCTAGTGCTTTACTGCTTCGTAGCATGTTCCCAGAGCAACTGCATATCTGGCTCAAAGGACCAAAATGTATCTGAGAACAAGTGGGACAGCAAGGTTTATAGTGCGTTTAGGTACGTTGAGTTGGGGTGGGTTGGTTAGAACACAGAAGCAAGAGGAGGAATAACATGAAACATGTTAACTGATACAAACATGAGTATAGGCAGTTTTTCCATAGCAAGTGGAGCGAGGTTGAATCAGAGTACAACACTGAATGCTCTTCAATAAAATGCTGCATGTTGGTGCAGATTGCTTTGACTGAATCTTGTTAAGTGTATAATTGTATATTATAATTGGTCTGAAACAAATAAAAAGGAATGTCTTTTAAAAATACCTGCTTACTTTTCTATACCACCACAATAGTGTTTGCATAATATAAACAATACAAAACAAATGTCAACACTAAACAACTGGCAATTCATAATAACATCCTAATTTATATGAGAGAATAAACATCTCTAACAAATGTCAGTGTGAATAGAAAACATTACAGCAAACAGTACAAAAACTTGCATAACTCAATACTAAATGACAGTATACTGAATAGAGATTATAGTGTTGCTGATTTTAGTGTCCATTGGCTAGAGATATGGCCATATGGCTAAACATAAGCTGCCTTGTAACACTGTCTGAAGAGTCCTGAGAAACAGAACTCAAATAACTTTGTCAGAAGTGAATGTTACTCACTTTCTCTCTGGACGCACACAACTCAAACCGTCCAAGAGAACATAATACCAGTCACAGGGTGAGGAGGTTTAAATACTCTCAATATTCGCTGCAGAATAAAGCGAGAACCCTCTGACTGAATGCACAGTGCCGCTGTCAATTACAATAATGCGTGGAGCACTCATGTATTTCTGCCCACACAGAACCTGCAGAAAAAAGTCCTCTAGGCAGTGAGATTGGGATGAATTGTTATTAATAAAGGGCCTTTCGCACAGCATATGGTTACAGCATGTAATGTATTTGATTAAAACACTTTTCTTCTACACTGTTCACTGATTTTTCAAATCAGTGTTCTCTTAGGTATGTATGCGAGTAGTATGAATAGATTTTGTATATACTTAATTCGGGGTCATGGGCACTGACCTGTGCCCTGCATGTATTAAGTAAGAGTTCCCAAGGGATTATCTGATCGTTATTGGTCCAGTAGATCTGCACTTCAGAAACTCACCGGAAATAGTAAGTCATCTGGGAATTTCTCGCTTACTGCTTCATCAATACTGTGGATTCTGATATACTACTCCACTGGCATACTGTTTTTGGCATACTATATAGTAGAGAATTCTGAATACTCGGACACAGCCATGGAGAAAGGAACTTAACCCAATTTGATGTACAAAAAAGCCTAGATGGGACCTATGTAAGGTGAGTTTTAATTACCACATAAGTACGTCAAGTCTTAACTGTCACAAAAATGCAGAATGAGACATTTTTGTCTGCAAACATGGAGTTCAAAGTGGTGTTTAATACTGGTATTGATGCTCTGATGTGAATCATGAATGCAGTTTCACGGTTGCTAGTAAAGTGGATTGCCACATTCTACCAACTGATTAATATTGTGGAGGACGAGAGTTTAAGCCTCTGGGGTTGACGGACGCCCCGGCGCATCCTGCTGGATATTTCGTCATTACAGCAGAAACGACTTAAAATACTCTGTCATTTTTGGGTATACAGATAAGTGTAAGACATCATTAGAGACTATAAAGGGTCTACTTTTATTTGTGTACACTCATAATAACAATGAAATATTGTGCTTTTTGTAAAATAAAAAGGGTGAGCTTTCAGCAGTCTCCGTGTTCAAGCATATTTCTGAAACGTCACAAAAATGAACAATCTCTGCGAATACTTCTCACACAAACATGAAACATATGTCCAAAGAAAGCTTTAAATGTCTACTTTTTAATAAACCAATTCAAATTTAAAACAAATAATCTCCTGAAATGCAATCTGTTTGAAACAAAGCAATGTACAGTTTTTACTGGTCTAATTATCTGTAATGTGATCCCACCCACCAGCAGAGCGCGCCATTCATACGCTAATGTGCTGAGACGATCAACGCAAATGTACACGGACTGTGAGGTTGTAAACACATTTCATTCATTTTTCTGCGCATTTGCAACGATACACAGGAGAGAAAGCTCCAAGAATGTATGGAAGAGTTAACATTTTCCTCAGAAGAATAGCGGGACTCCAATGAACGTTTGTATTTTGAAGAGAGAATCGATCCAGCCGAGGATACAATTTCGGACGAGTAAGTAAATTAGTTTTCATTAGATGACATGCTATTTTATTTAAACTTGAACATATTTTACTAGTGGGACTGTTTCCAGACAGGATTCGGAGTATTGAAATATGTCCTAATAAGCAAGTTTTAGTTACATTTAAATGCTGTTTCGGCTAAAGCAGGCATTTCAATTGTATGCTGTATAATATAAATATGATATAAAATTAATATGAATGTTTCAATTATATTTTAACTAGAGGTTATGCTGCCTCATTATGATCAACAAAACTTGGGCTTGCAAATATGTGTTCAGGTTAAATGAGTAAAATGCACTTTAAATATGCCCATATTAGAAAATCAGCATCATATGCTTATGATTTCTGAAGGATCATGTGACACTGAAGACTGCAGTAATGATGCTGAAAATTCAGCTTTGATCACAAATTGCATTTTACAACATATTTAAATAGAAAACTGTTCTTTTAAATTGTAAAAAGAGTTCAGAACATCAATGTTGTTTCTGTATTTTGCATCAAATAAATCCAGTTTTGGTGAGCAGAAGAGACTTTTAACGGTAGTGTAGGTCTAAAATTAAGTAAAGTCTTTATGTAAAGAAAATATATAGTCAGATTACTTTTAACTTAAAACTTGATTTGGATCATTAAGTCTCCTCACATTCATTCTCTTTGGTCACATTCCTCATTGATAGGCCCAGGGGAGTGGTCTTTTCTCTCAGGTGTGAATTGCAATTCATATTCATGATCATTCACGCCTCCTCGCATATTAACTTTCAACACTAAAATTGTCTTACAAAAGTTAAATTACTATATTGTTTTGAATGAATGAGTGATCAAGATGGTGTTCACATCATTTTGTAGCAAAAACTCTAGGCTACAAGATCCAGTTCTCAAAAGTCTTGTGGACAAATGTTTAGTATGTGTTATATGACCTTATTTCAGTGACTTAAAATTTTAGTCTTTCCAAAAACCACACATAAACGTTATTTTCTCAAAAATACAAACATGTACACATATGTTGCTCACATAGTATTGTAGCCATGTTTGTGCTGAATAGAGTGTTATCAGACTTTAGCCATTAATATGTTTTTAAGCAACTGGAAAAAGCACAAATGTCAAGGCATGTCAAAACTTCTCCAAGTGATTTGATGCCCATTGTGATGAATATGCAACCTATGTGGGGAATGTTTCTTTCAATAACTCAAACTCCCACTTAGAATTTAAAAATGTAATGTTTCTTCAATTGGTGCCATTATACAGGTGCTGGTCATATAATTAGAATATCATCAAAAAGTTGATTTATTTCAGTAATTCCATTCAAAAAGTGAAACTTGTATAATGTATACATTCATTCCACACAGACTGATATATTTCAAGTTTTCATTCCATTTAATTTTGATGATTATAACTGACAACTAATGAAAACCCCAAAATCAGTATCTCAGAAAATTAGAATATTACTTAAGACCAATACAAAAAAAAGGATTTTAAGAAATGTTGGCCAACTGAAAAGTATGAACATGAAAAGTATGAGCACGTACAGCACTCAATGCTTAGTTGGGGTTCCTTTTGCCTGAATTACTGCAGCAATGCGGCGTGGCATGGAGTCTATCAGTCTGTGGCACTGCTCAGGTGTTATGAGAGCCCAGGTTGCTCTGATAGTGGCCTTCAGCTCTTCTGCATTGTTGGGTCTGGCGTATCGCATCTTCCTCTTCACAATACCCCATAGATTTTCTATAGGGTTAAGGTCAGGCGAGTTTGCTGGCCAATTAAGGACAGGGATACCATGGTCCTTAAACCAGGTACTGGTAGCTTTGGCACTGTGTGCAGGTGCCAAGTCCTGTTGAAAAATGAAATCTGCATCTCCATAAAATTGGTCAGCAGCAGGAAGCATGAAGTGCTCTAAAACTTCCTGGTAGACGGCTGCGTTGACCTTGGACCTCAGAAAACACAGTGGACCAACACCAGCAGATGACATGGCACCCCAAACCATCACTGACTGTGGAAACTTTACACTGGACTTCAAGCAACGTGGATTCTGTACCTCTCCTCTCTTCCTCCAGACTCTGGGACCTTGATTTCCAAAGGAAATGCAAAATTTACTTTCATCAGAGAACATAACTTTGGACCACTCAGCAGCAGTCCAGTCCTTTTTGTCTTTAGCCCAGGCGAGACGCTTCTGACGCTGTGTCTTGTTCAAGAGTGGCTTGACTCAAGGAATGCAACAGCTGAAACCCATGTCTTGCATTCTGAATAAATTCTATAGATTGTTGTGTGTGAAAATCCCAGGAGATCAGCAGTTACAAAAATACTCAAACCAGCCCGTCTGGCATCAACAATCATGCCATGGTCCAAATTGTTGAGATCACATTTTTCCCCATTCTGATGGATGATGTGAAAATTAACTGAAGTTCTTGACCTGTATCTGCATTATTTTATGAACCTCACTGCTGCCACACAATTGGCTGATTAGATAAATCGCATGGATGATTGTTGGTGCCTGACGGGCTGGTTTGAGTATTTCTTTAACTGCTGATCTCATGGGGGTGTCAAAAAACATCCAGTGATCAGCATTTCTGTGGACGGAAAAAGCTTGATGAATGAGGTCAACAGATAATGGCCAGACTGTTTCCAACTGACATAGTCTACGGTAACTCAAATAACCGCTCTGTACAATTGTGATGAGAAGAATAGCATCTCAGAATGCAATTGTGAGAGCGGGTTGGCGCCGTTTTGGCGGCATGTAGGGGACCTACAAAATATTAGGCGGGTGATTTTAATGTTGTGGCTGATCAGTGTGTATATATATATATATATATATATATATATATATATATATATATATATATATATATATTCATGTTTTGTATGCGGCCCCATCAACCACTGTTTTTTACAAAAAAAATATTAATAGCGATCAGAATAAAAAAAACAAAAAAATATTTTTTAATCCTGTGGTGATTGTACCGGCTAAAATAATAATAATTAAAAAAATTAAAAAAAAAACACCAACATGCTGAAAGCTATATATTTTTACAAGTGTTGGGAGCAGTAGCTAATCTCTGCTTGTGTAACGGGAACCAGCTGGAACATGATAGGTATGTGTAAACTTCACTCCCCTAACCTCAAGAGCCACATTAGTGACTGACGCTAGGGCCTGTAGCCTTTAGCCTCCTCATTAGCATGCCCGTCTCCTATGCCGGAGAGATACTGTTTCGAATCCAGTTTGGATCAGGTCGAGCAGGACTGGTTACAGTGATGCCGTGACCCGGATGGGAGTGAGGTTAAAGGAGGTGAGTGTAACGGGAGACAGCTGGTACGTGATAGCTGTGCGTTGTGTGTAAACCTCATTCCCCTGGCCTCAAGTGGAACACTAGCAAATGCCAATAGGGGCAGTACCCTTTAGCCTCCTCATTACCATGCCCGCCTCCCATGCCGGAGATGCCAATTCGAATCCTGTTCAGAGCAGGTCGAGCAGGACCAGTTACACTAATGCAAGCCCACATCTAGATTTAAATTTGATTACTTTCTAGCTTTCATCTAAAGATAAGTCAGCCACAAATCCAAATATTCAATAAGGCTCTATTTCTTGTCTTTGATGGTATTAATACAATATACTGTAATTGGAGTAAGAGTTGTAATTTCAGGGAAGTTAGACCTTCCGTGCTGTCAAGCAGAGAGATGACTTCTTTCATAAACAAACTTCTCAGCTTTATAATACTTCCAACAACTCAAACACACATACTGCTCACACTGAGTGACTCTCCAGATGGTGCTATGAAGATTGCTTCAGACTTAAAAATGCTTGTCACATTGCTCAAACCAATCATATGGATTCTCTAATTAAAACAAATTAGCTACATTTCCTCCCATTCAGTCCCGGTAAGCATCATTAACATTTTTGTAATTGGCCTCAGTGACCATTCTATTGCCTTATTGACCTCATAAACTTTGAGCAGTCACAATGTTAACTGTGCCAGAAATTGCAGTAAACATCTTTCAGATAGCACAATGCTAACACCAATAATTTCTCCCACCACAGCCAGCTGATGAACAGTGCAATTTGCATAACATCTGTTCTGTTAGAAATTGTAAAGTCACAAACTCTCTCAGTTTCAGTTGAAATACCACTTTAAGTACCTCAAAAGTTCAGAACTGTCAATGTACTCCCACCATGCAAATAGGACATTATTCTAGTGTTTCATACACAACACTAGAATCTATCTTTGTGTCAGACTACAGTACTTGCAGTGCTGCATATAAAATGTGTATGAAAGCGATGTTGTTATTTAGGAATATTATGGTGAGAGACTGCTTTGCCCTTGGAATTATTGATGATGTATTGACTTCCCCAATTCTGGTTCATGATCTTTAAGACTGTTCCCGCAGGCGTTCTGGTACTAATTAAGATATTCAGGCAAGAAACCACAGACAACCTCTTATTTCTCAGTGCTAATTATGATGGAGGAAAATAAATGTCTACAGCCATGGGCAAGTTCCAAGATGGAAAGTCCATGCAGTTAGGTTTCCAATCTTACAGTAGTGTGATTGAGATATGTTCTGCCTGGGAATAACAATGTCATCATTTATTTTCTTGGGAAAAGAGTTCAGAGGAAGCACTTTACGGGTATAAATTCCTGCAACACAACAAGACGTTTGTTATTTGAACAAGACAGCAGCTGTCGTCCTTGGTGCGTTTAATGTGTCTGTTCCAAAACCGATGTGCGTTTGATCTCTGGAGATGATAGAAAAAGTTATGTTCACACTCATTAGGCAAAGAAATGTTTAGTCGTTAATTTAGTTGTTAAATTGTTCATGTGAAAATCATTTAAATTATTTACTATGAGTTTTCATCTACTTCATGAAACACATTCCATTCTTTTTGGAGGATTCTGGCTGATAAAGGGGAGTCCGAACTAATTTGTCCACAATGACTCATTCTTTGTTATAACTTTTGTCGATATTTAAGAATAATAGCCAAGTCGTCAAAACTTTGACATAACACAAAATTTGTCATGGGGATTATGTAGTGATTAAAAATGTTACACAAATCAAAACCAATTTGTTGGCTTATTTTATTAAAAGGGAAGAAATTCAATTGTTTTTAAGTTCATTAAAAAAACAATTAATTAGATTGGAGCATGGATGGAGAAATAAAGTGTTTGATATCTTGATATGTTCAGCACGTTACAGTAGCATGGCACCTACAGTAAAAAAAAATCATATAGGACACTAAATCGAGCTGGGTCATTGCAAGTGCATTATTGCATGGGCTGAAACTAAATCTATTCACTGATCAAATAAAAATTAAACAGGGCAAGACAGACAAGGAAAAATGGATGTATAGAAAAAGACTGGTGTGCTGTGATCAATATGGAATGGAATTGCTGATCACATCATTGCACAGTTACAGCCAGACATCTCAAGGCAGAGGCAGCAAAAACAAAATGAATAATGAATGAACACACATACATAAAAACACTCACAAGACATTTGCTCATTATGGCAGAGGTGATTTGACAGTGGTCACAAAGGCAAGGCAGGATGACAAGTGTAACATTTGGACAATCTGTTTCTATAAAAACATCTCTCTCTTTCAGTCTCTCTCTCTGTCTCTTGTCCTGACAGCTGGACTGTGTTCTACCTGGCCTGACCTGCTGCTAATGGGGTCTTTATATGCCAATTGCCAAACACATACCCTAACTCATGCCAGAGCTTTGTTTATTTATTCATCCTCATTCCTTATTCTGTTCTTCTGCCGGATCAAGTACCTGACATCTGCTCTGTCCAGATACCTGGCTGTGTTTCAGGATTGTCCTGAAACTAAAGATTCTTTGCAGAGATATAATACACAAAGACATATCTAGAATGTTTTTGGATGTCTTTTGGGGGGGAATGAAGGCATTCTCTGAACAAACAGACTAAGATTTAAAACTGGTCAAAATATTTTAATTTCAAATTGAATTACTAAATCTATTCACTGATCATAGATCAGTGCAAGGCAGCACTGTATTAATATTCCTCAAACATTCTGGCTAGGGATTGGTCTAATGTATTAAAACTCTGCAATTAATTCAGCAGGAACCGCTTAAGGTACATTACATATATAAAAATCCTATTTACTTACATTGCTGGAATGTTCTGCATTCATAATATAATCAGCAATGGTAATGTCATCAGTATTTGCATTCTGAATTGTGAATGGCTGTCTGTCTTACTTCAATTTGTATACAGAGTTGTGATTGGTCTTGGGGAGATATTGACTGTATGCTCTTGAAAAAAAGAACCATTTTAGAATAATACATTGGTAACTGTAAGCCCTACAGTCATCAGTGATGAATTTAACAACATATTCCTATTATTATTTATAATTGTGTTTAGACTATATGGTGTCAAAATTATGTTTTTCTAGTTTCACACAGGAGTGTCAATTCGCTCAATGTTATTGAGGTATAATGACTATTTTCCCTGTATACACATAATAACAATGGTCAATTTTTTTTTTAAATTACTTTGTATTCATGTACATATCTTGTATTGTATACATTCAATGTGACCTGAATTACCATCTGTACATTTAAGGGTGGCATTTATTTAAGTGTATTTTAAGTTACTTAAAATAAGTTACAATTCTAAGTAACATTACTCATTCATTAAAAGCCTTTCTATGGGAGCTTTCTATGTATGCCGTTTCTTTTTTTTACTTTACGTTTATGTCTTCCTTGCAAATATTTAACAATTTGCCTTTGCGCAGCACACCAACTTTGTTCATTCTTGTGTGTAGTTGTCTGAAACATGAAGCATTTTGAGTGTCATAATGGCAAATCTGCTCCGCTGCATTTCATTTATACCAAAAGACTAAAACCTAAAAGTACCTTTAGTTTGCTGCCTTGGAAGCAATGGTATTTCTTTCAGGAGATTAAAATCTAATTTTAAATTGTTTTGCTGTGGATTTTAATCCTGAATGATCAGGCACATGTGCAGACCCATGAGTTCTTAAAAGAAACATCTTTCCAGGAAAAGTAAATATGATGGACTGTCATCGTGATCACGTCTGCCATGCCTGACTTGGTTAGCTAATGTGCACTACATGTGTAGGAGCATTGGCTCACTTCACACCTTGTGAAAGAGTCAATGCATCGTACCACCGTTCAATTACGTTACATATATCACATTAAGGTGGCTGTAAAATATGACTTCCTACATTATAGGAGTAAATTAGCTTAACCAAAACAGGCAAGCAGGCTGTTAATACCTCGTAATACCTGTTTTACCTAGCCGTAAGTTCAGTTTTCAAAGGAAAAGAATGAAGCAAACGGTTGTGTACTGCTCTCCTTGTGTGTGGTTAACGTTGTGAACACAATTCAGCAGCAAGGCAATATCCATTAAAATAAATAAAAATTTAAAGTGAAACTATTAAAGATAAAACAATATAAAGGCTTTCAGTACACAAATACAAATATATGCAAAGTGATTTTGAAACTGACAGAGCTGAGTTAACAGCTGAGTGATTAATTAAATAAAATCACAGTTGATAAGTAAATGTTCTTAAAGCTCACAAAATATGGATGTCTTAATTTTATACATTTTTAAACAATACTCACAGACAATGATTTCAATGGCATGAACATTAAAATGGAGTAGGAGTCAGGTGGAACATGATGGCTGAGAGAGTTGTGCAACTTGAACTAAGATGGCTGCACTCTTGCTCAGTGTAAATACCTTTCAAAATAAAAATCACATGGGAGGAACCCAAAACACTTAACTCAGGTGAATTTGACTTTTGAACAGGTGAATTTGACTTTTGCCATTATGTAGCAGTGCTGCATCTGCATGTTGTAAACACAATTATCTAATTTAATAGCAGGTGCTTCATTCGTCACTGCACAATGATGTCGACCTGTAGACCTCCTGAAATAAAATAGAAGCATGGATACATGTGACTGAAAAATATGAATACTAATGTGACTCTGCCAGGAACAATTAATATCTAGTAAGCCTATGCCGACCTAGCCCTCTTTAAATATGAGTGTTTAATTAGGCTGAATTATTAATTGGGGCTTTATCATATCTCAGAGCTGAGAGAGAGAGAGGAAGGTAAATGGGTTTTAAACTAATGACTGCTATAGTAGATATTTAACTCCACTCACTTTGACAAGACAAAGCAGATAATAATGTTATAGTGGGTAGTGAATTATGGACTCAGTCTATATAAAGAGATGCATTAGTCTCATCTTTTGAGGATGAGGTTGAAGCATTGCATTTGTTTATAAGGCCATCATCTAATGACCCCAGGAGACAGTGATTGAAGCCTATAGAGCGATTATCATCTGGTTTAAGAGGATCTGTTTATAGGAGGCCTTGTGATTTACAAATTCTATGACCGCATGTGACACTAAAGCTATTTTGTTTTTTGCATAAATCTATTGATTTATATTGAGTAACTTTAATATTGTTATAGCTCTTAGTGGCACTTTACTTCACAATTATACTTGTAAAGGGCACCAAACTTAAAATGTTGCATTTATTTTAGAGTATAAAAGACTTTGATGTTCCGTAATATTAAGTTTATTTTTTGATTGCTTTTAAAGCAAATTATTCATAATAATCTAAAAGTCTTGAATTCAAGGTATTACAAGTAAAATTGTCTTTCATGCCAATGTTCAACATGAAAGACTTAATTTATGTTTTCTAAGAAAAAACATACCATTTATTATATCATGCTGTTAAATCAGTATTCCGT
Source organism: Moxostoma hubbsi (assembly GCA_032164185.1). Lineage (NCBI taxonomy): Eukaryota > Metazoa > Chordata > Actinopteri > Cypriniformes > Catostomidae > Moxostoma > Moxostoma hubbsi. Next base: position 26,136,768 of record JAVLUX010000016.1, on the reverse strand, counting down.
GTCTCAGAGAGACTGGGGAATTTAGGTGGGCTTTTTTTTTAAGTATTTGCACAAATCAAAAATGTAACAAATATAAGAGGAAACCCATCCCTAATAAATAATAATAGCATACTGATTAATAATGCAACTAAGATGTGTCAGTGCCAAGGCACAAAAATGATATCTCAATCGCAGGATTTATTTTTGGGACCATTCAAGCTTTTTTATCCTTCTGGTGACTGTATGCCACTGTGTGTCCCCCTGTCTGTGTGTGTGTAAATGACAGGGAGAGGTGCTAATGGTCGAAGCACAGTGAACGTTTCACACCTATGCAACTTGCCAAGTGACATTTTAGCAGTCTCTCACTTCACTCTCTCTCTCTCTATCACACATACACACACGCTGTGGCTACACAACTAGTTTTATATATCAACTTATGTCTGTTTTATTCTTTGTGTGTGTGTGTGTGTGTGTGTGTTGCATTTTGTTATGTGTCAGTTTCTTTTTGGCTTTGACCCTCAAAAGTATTTTTGCCTTGTTTTCCAGTAAACATATCCAAACTTTCTTAAAACATGATTTATTTACTTGATGAGCAAACTGGCATAATATTTTAAGTCTTGTTTTGAGAGAAATCTAATCAAATGTAGTGAGATTTATGCTTAAAACAAGAAGAAACTGTTTGCCAAACGTAATTTAAAGAGAAAACAAGTTTACTTTGCTTTCCTCATTGGCAGATTTCTTTTCTTGTTTTGAGTCTAAAGTTCACAAAATTTAGTCAGATTTATCTTAAAACAGGACTTAATATCTTTTCCCATTTTGCTTGACAAGTAAAAAAAATCATGTTTTAAGAATGTTTTGATAATTTGATAGGAAAACAAGACAAAAATACTTGTCTTGAAAATATTTTTTTTTTTGCAGTTGCCACACCAGCTGCCCTTTTATTATAGAGACAGGACACTGTGGTGAGGTGTGCAACACACACAAACACACACAGGTCCTACTTGCTATGTGACTACCCATTTACATGGGAATCATAATGAGGGAAAATTGAATCTGTGCCTGTTATGACCTCATAATTGCCGAGCCGGTTGGTGAGGGAAAGCTTCTGTATGTGTTGTGTGTGTGTGTGTGAGTAGAGAGACGAGATCCTTTGTGAGAACTATTTGAACATCCGCTATTCCAGCCTTACATGATACCTTGATCTGGATGATTTAAAATCCTCCTGTTAAAATTTATGTTTGCGAGAAGCTTGCATTTGCACGTTAAAATATACAGTATGCTTAGGCCTTTTGTATAATAAAACAATAATTATTATCCTGCAAAATCTTCTTTAAATGTTTACAATTTTCCATTTACTGATCAGAAAAGATGTCCATAAATACCAGTCAAAAGTTTGGACACATTCTCATTCATTAACATAACCATTTTCCACATTTTAGAAATATTGTTAACTATAAACTATAAAATATCACAAATGAACACATTATTCAGTGAACAAAAATTTCAAACAAATTTAAATCATCTTAAATTGAATTTTTTTCCCCCAAAATAGTCAGTCTTTGCATTGATAACATCACTTCTATTATTATTATTATTATTATTATTATTATTATTATTATTATTATTATTATATAGAAGTTAGAATTAAATAATTTATACATATGTTTCTGTAAATGTGCATGTAACATATTCATAGAAATTTAATTTGTGTCCATGTTTCACACATTTTTGGAAAACATGTATGAAAACATGAAATAAATTATGAATTTCACATATATCAAGAGGTTTTCTTATGGTTAACTCCATGTGTCCTGAATAAAATATGACTGGATTAAAAAAAATAAAAAATACCTACAGCACCTGGTTGCAGCACCTGACTTTTATAAAAAAAAAAAATAAAAAAAAAAAAATATATATATATATATATATATATATATATATATATATATTTCATAAAAAGTGGTTAAATAAAAAACCTGTTCCTTTTCATGGTATGATAGATGAGACCCGTGTTTTTGAAGATATCCCATTCAAATTAATGTAGTATTGATTTTTTGTTTGTCACTTTTCAAAAGTACTATTGTCCCTTATCTCAAGAATCAGTGATATATATATATATATATATATATATATATATATATATATATATATATATATATATAGATAGATATAGATATAGATATAGATATATCAAGCATTAAAGCATGAGCACTAAGATGAAAAGGTTTATTATATAATGAATTAATTATTTGCCCCCTTCCTGATTTCTTTTATTTTTGTATTTTTTATACTAAATTGTTTTAGATCTTCAAATGAGATTTACCATAAGACAAAGGCAACATGAGTAAACACACACACACACGCACACACACACACACACACACACACACATTATTGGACAGTTATCCAACAACTATATCAACCATGTTAAATGCTAACTGCCCCCTTAACTTACTTGCTGGTTGTGCCACCTTTAGCAGCAACAATTACAACAAAACGCTTCAGATAACTGGAGATTAGTCTTTCGCAATGCTGTTGTGGAAATTTGGCCCACTCTTCTTTGCAGAACTGCTTTAGTTCAGCCACATTGGAGGATTTTTGTGCATGAACTGCCTGTTTAAGGTCCTACCACAGCACTACACAACTTTAATTTAGCTTCTTTTGAGCCATTCATAGGTGCATTTACTCCTATGCTTTGGATTATTGTCTTGCTTGGCGCATGTGCTTCAACTCATGGACTGATGACAAGACATTCTCCTTTAGGATTTTCTGGTAGAGAGCAGAATTCATGTTTCCCTCAATTATTGCAAGTCACCCTTGCCCTGAAGCAGCAAAGCATCCCCACACCATCACACTACCACCTTCATGCTTGACTGTAGGTATGATCCTCTTTTTGTGGAATTCTGTGTTTGATTTACACCAGATGTAACAGAACCCCTGTCTTCCATACAGTTCCACTTTCAACTCATCAGTCCACAGAACATTCTCCCAAAAGCTTTGAGGATCATTAAGGTGTGTTTTGGCAAAATTCAGATGAGCCTTAATGTTCTTCTTGGTTAGCAGCATTTTATTTTTCTCGCCATGGATGGCATTTTTGGCCGGTGTCATTCTGATAGTGGAGTCATGAACAGTGACATTTTTTGATGCTTGAGAGGCCTACAGATCCTTGGATGTTGTCCTTGTCATTTTTTTACTTCCTGGCTGAGTTGTCGCTGTGCCCTTGGAGGAATTTTGGAAGGTCGGCCACTTCTAGTAAGGTTCCCTACTGTGTCAGGTTTTCTCCATTTGGAGATAATGGCTCTCACTGTGGTTCTCTGGAGACCTAGATCCTTTGAAATAGCTGTGTAACCCTTCCCAGACTGATGTATTTCAATCACTTTTTCACACAGGCCCAGATGGTATTGGACATAAAAATAAATAACATTATTATTTTTAAACTGTATTTTGTGTTTAATCAGATTACCTTTGTTTTATGTTAGATTTTTTTTTATTTAAACAATTTTGTGTGAGATATACTGTACAAAAAAAAAACTGAAGAAATCAGGACGGGGGCAAATCATTTTATAATAGCTTTAAATTGATTAATTCTGGATGTCCTTGGCAATGCTTGATAACATTAGGCAATAAACCACCAGGAAAAGATGTCTATTCACTTCTGGTGTCTGCATTTTTTAGCATGTCAATATGGCATAATTTCCCAAAAAATGTTAAATGTTTAGCTATAAGAAAATAGCTAAAGCATTGAAAATGCTCATTTCCACCATTACGGCATTAATTAAGTAGTTCCAATCAAATGGAGAATCAGCCTGGAAGAGGACATGTGTCTATATTGTCTCCATGCATGGTGAGGAGGATGGTTCGAGTGGCCAAATATTCTCAAAAAATTTTCCATCTCAAGAATTGCAGAAATTAGTTGGGTCTTGGGGTCAGAAAGTGTCCAAAACAGACATCACCTACATCACTACAAGTTGTTGGGGAGGGTTTCAATAAAAAAACGCCCCTTTTATACCTGAAAATATATTAATTGTTCCTGAGGGTGTATATGGATCTCCCTTAGTCCTGCAAAGTTCAGTGTGAACTTGAAAAAGAGCAAAGGACGCTCCACAGTAATGGAAGTAGAGTGTGATATCCCCCCCACCCCCCACCCACATGTGTGTAAGAGAAAGATTTATCACACAAATGAACCTGTGAAAATAACTTTCTGCTTGACTACCATCTCTGTTCACAGCTACTGTCTCTCTCCTGACACATGGTGCTTGTATGGTGTGTGTGTGTTTGTGTGTTTGTGTGTTTGCTTCTAAGAGTAAATACATTTGCGTTTGGCTTTTTAAATTATTTGCACAGTTTCTAAGGACCAGAGTTGCACTTTTTTTCTGATCCAAGAAAGCTGAGCCTTTTAAAAAAAATATTTGTATAAAAAATAAAACACAAAAAACATAAATCTGTCAGTCGACACCCACTTGCGAGCTCACAGTCTTAACCTTACCCTCCACATCGAGCAATGAAAGCAACACAGCGATAACCATTTCTAGAAAAGCACCTTAGGCTTAACACAGTGTTTGCTCTCTATCTCTCTCATACACACACACCCACACAAACAAACACCTCTTAACAAAACACACCCTAATTAAATACAACTTGTTTACCCACACATTTGTAAGACTAAATCAACCTCTACAGTACTACCCTTCAAGTTATCCCACAAAGCTTGATGCAAAGATCTCTACAAAACTTCAGGCTATTCAGCCACGAAGTAGTGGTGCCCTAGTGGTCTGTTATATAAGAGGGCTACAGACTTTTGGGCTCGGGGACTGCAGATCAGAGAGTACTGGCCTGCCCAACCAGCCGGTAAACTAGCAGCATGTCCGCTATAGAATGGGGCCGCTGGGTGCAAGAGTGAGGTGTGAGAAAGAGATGTCATGCTCCAGAGGGTAAGCTAACTATCTACAACACCCCATTACCCTACTACTGAGAAGAGAGGGACAACTCTGACTGCAGTGAAGAGAAAGAAACAGCGAGAGAGACCCAGAATAAAAAAGGAAAGAGAGATGATGAGGTGGTTGATGGTGGTGGAGACTATAAAGCGCAACAGTGCCCACAAACTTATTTAGCCGCCTGGTTTCAGAAGTATTTTCACCATTAATTTCTCCCGTAAACTTTTCATAACATCCTCCAAAAAAGAGTTGTAAGCCATGACCCAAACCAACCAGCTCGAAGGTTAATCACATCATCACAAAATTTGTTTGATGCAAAAAATTATTTGAAAAGGAAGCATTGTGAATGATGTATTTGAATAAAAATGTATTGGAATATATAAAACTTGATTTTAGGTAGTTGATTATCAGAAAAGAAATCATATATTTTACATTTATTGCAAAATATGTGCAATGATATGTACAATAGGGGTGTGCAGTGAAGCCATTATCTTCATCTGTATCTGTTCATATGAAAAAATTATCTATATCTGCCTCTGTATTCTGATAGAAATGGCTGATGAGACTCACTGGGGGAAATGCGTACTTGCGCAGCCCAGAGGGCCAGCTGTGTGCCAGTGCGTCTGCCCCGAGGGGAGCCTCTGTTTGGGCATACCAGAGCGGGCAATGGGAGTTCTCTTGAGAGCTGAACAGGTCTACCTGAGCCTTGCCGAGAATGCTTGCAGGTCCCCGACCCTCTTGATAGAGGCGAGTGCGATCAGCAGGGCCATCTTCAGGGAGAGGGCCCTGAGATCAACTGATTCTAGCGGCTCAAAGGGAAGTCTCTGAATGCCCGAGAGGACCACTGAGAGATCACAGGAGGGGAACAGGATTGGGCAGGAGGGATTTAACCTCCGGGCACCTCTTAGGAACCTGATAATTAAGTCGTACTTACCCGTCTACTGAGACTTGCTGTCTACTGCGTCGTGGTGGGCCACGATAGCAGCTACGTACACATTCAAGGTGGAAGGGGACAGCCTCCCCTCCAACCTCTCCTGCAGAAATGAGAGCACTGACCTAACTGCGCACCTCTGTGGGTCTTCATCCCGGGAAGAACACCAATTCGCGAACAAGCGCCACTTCAGGGCGTAAAGTTGCCTGGTAAAGGAAGCTCTGGCTTGGTTAATCTACGACAGCAGGTGGTAGACCAGCTAGATCTTCCGTGCCCCGTCCAGGGGCCAGACGTGAAGGTTCCAGAGGTCTGGGTGCGGATGCCAGAGCGTACCCCGTCCCTGAGAAAGAAGGTCCTTCCGGGTGGGCCAGTAGGGAGCCACTAGGGTGACTTCTTCCTTGTCCTCCCTGACCTTGCACAGCACCTGTGCAAGAAGACTCACTGGGGGAAATGCGTACTTGCGCAGCCCCAAGGGCCAACTGTGTGCCAGTGCGTCTACCCCAAGGGGAGTCTCTGTTTGGGCAGAGCAGGCAATGGGAGGTCTCTTGGGAGCCAAACAGGTCTACCTGAGCCTTGCTGAACGTTCCCAAATCAGCTGAACCGACAGGGGGTGAAGCCTCCACTCTCCACTGGGTAAGCGTTGTCATGACAGCACGTCTGCTACCACATTGAGGTTGCCTGGGATGTGAGTGACGCGCAGCGACTTGAGTCGCCGCTGGCTCCAAAGGAGGAGACGACGGGCGAGTTCTGACATGAGTGCGCCGCCTTGGCGATTTATGTAAGCTACCGCAGTGGTGCTGTCTGACCTGATTAGGACATGTTTGTCACAAGCTAATGGGAGAAACCTCCACAGGGCAAAGAATACAGTCAACAACTCTAGGCAATTGATGTGCCAGCGCAGCGGGACCCCTTTCCAATGGCCTGCGGCTGCGTGCCCATTGCACACAGTGCCCCAACCCAATTTGGAGGCGTCGGTCATGACCAGGACGCATCTGGACACCTGCTGCAAGGGGACTCCTGCCCGCAGAAAGCAGAGGTCTGTCCAGGGTCTGAATGTTTGGCGGCAGGTGGGGGTGACCATCACACGGTGCGTGCCGCGACGCCATGCTCGTCTAGGTCTGGAGCCAGTGCAGAAACGGTCTCGTATGCATCAACCCCAGCGGCACGACCGGCGCGAAGGATGCCATATGCCCTATGAGCCTCTGGAAAAGTTTTAAAGTGATTGCTGTGCCTGGCCTGAAATCGGCGAGGCATTCCAGCAGAGTGCGCACGCTCGTTGGTGAGGCGCACTGACATTGAGACTGAGTCTAACTCCATGCAGAGAAAAGAGATGCTCTGAACCGGGGCGAGCTTGCTCTTTTCCCAGTTGACCTGAAGCCCCAATCGGCTGAGGTGCCTGTGCACCTGGTCCCTGTGAGCTCATAGTAACTCTCGGGAGTGGGCCAGGATGAGCCAGTCGTCGAGGTAGTTGAGTAGTTGGCTTCCCGGGGCGGGGCAAGGGCTGCCTCTGCGACTTTCGTAAAGACGCGAGGGGACAGGGACATGCCGAAGGGATGGACTTTGTACTGATATGCCTGGCCGTCGAACACAAACCGTATGAAGGGTTGGTGTTGAGGCAGAATTAAGACGTGGAAGTACGCATCCTTCAGGTCTACCGCTGCAAACCAATCTAGATGCCGGACGCAAGTTAAGATGTGTTTTTGCGTGAGCATTTTGAACGGCAGTTTGTGCAAAGCACGGTTGAAAAGTCGCAAGTCCAAGCTGCCGCCTTTCTTGGGTACGATGAAGGAAGGGCTGTAGAAACCCTTCTTTATCTCTGCTGGAGGGACAGGCTCTATCGCGTTTTTGAGAAAAAGGGTCGCAATTTCCGCGTGCAGGGATTTGGCATGTTAGCCGTGTACTGCGGTAAAGCAGACGCCTCCAAGGAGGGGGGGGCCTGGCAAACTCAATTGCGTAACCGAGTCAAATGGTCCTGGCCAGCCAGTGTGACGGGTTGGGAAGTGAAATCCACATGGATTATCTTTGACGTACCTGGCGGGGCTTCGCAGCAGGGAGGAGCAGGTAATACGGTGTTGGGAGTTAAGGGTGCGTCCCGAGGCTCTGGTGCTGAGAAAAGACTCAAAGCACTTACCTTGCTCCGCACACCCTGCAGGGGGTGGGTTAGTGACTGTCCAGCGTGCCGGGACTGTTGAGGTGTGGTGGCAGAGTGCCGTGAGAACGGCATTTGTGGGCTAGGTGACCCAGAGACAAAGGAAATAGCTTTTTTACAGAGAATGTGGCAAATGAATTGAATTCAACAAAAGATTCTCCTCCTGGCCCTCCACCGGGGGACGGACTGGTCTGCTTACCAGTTCCGGAGCTAAAGTCTTGGTCCCCGGGTCGATCATCTCAGGAGTGCCTGGGAGCCTTCCGGGTCCTCGAGGAGGTATGTGAGACGGGGGGGCGTGTGCTTCCTGTGGGGTGCTCGATGCACGGGCTTAGAGCTGGGCCTGGGTTGAGGCGGAGCAGGTTGTTTCTTAGCCGCAGGAGGACGCCCTTGGCGAGCAGACGGGGCATGTCCCATGGCGGCAGGTTTGCGGCGGGGCAGGATGTGTGAAATGGCCTCCGTCTGCTTCACCGCAGAAAACTGCTGGGCGAAGTCCTCGACGGTGTCGCCGAAGTGGCCGATGTGTGTCTTGTCCATCTCACGCATCTCGAACCACGAGTGTGGCCATCGCCTGCCCGAGTGTCTGCTCCGTGGCCTTCATGGCCCTAGGGCGAGGTCGGTCGCTGAGCGCAGTTCCTGCAGCACGCCGGAATCAGGACTACATACTCCTATTATTTTTAAATATTATTTGGATGAATCTGTTATTCGTTAATAAGTCCTTATTCGTGCCATTAAGAATAAAGGTCTCGGGCACATCCCTAATGTACAATTAGATAGTAGTTTAAGTGTGAAGAGACACCGACTTGATTACATCATTGACAGTGTGTCATCAGAGTGGGCGGTTGCTTTGAGGCACGATTAGCAGGATTCGTGGCAGCGGTTCTCTAAATGGTGAAGCTTTTTCTGCTGAACCATGAGTAATGTAGTTGTTTATCATGAATTCTGCCACCAAACACGATTGTTTTATTATTTATTTTTATTTTTTCTCCTCTTCTCTCCAATTTGGAATGCCCAATTCCCAATGCGCTCTATGTCTTCGTGGTGCCGTAGTGACTCGCCTCAGTCCAGTTGGGGGAGGACAAATCTCAGTTCCCTCCGCATCTGAGACCATCAATCCGCGCATTTTATCATGTGGCTTGTTGAGCGCATTACTGCGGAGACGTTGTACAACTCACCACACACCCCACTGAGAGTGAGAACCACACATTATAGCGACCATGACCATGAGAAGGGTTACCCCATGTGACTCTACCCTCCCTAGCAAACCGGGACAATTTGGTTGCATAGGAGTCACTCAGCATGGCGTGGATTTGAAACCGCAGGGATGGTAGTCAGCATCAATACTAGCTGAGCTGCCCCACCCAAACACGATTTTTAAACAATGAAGTTGAAATAACATAGACAGATGGCTTTAATGGAAGCATATACCATAGACAAACAAGCCTGGAGCTAAAGGTAGGTCTGTCTTGAAAGGTTTTTTTAAGTTAATGAAAAATGTAATGGGATTTTTACTTTTGAAGATAGGGGCTGACGGACACTAAGAAACCAGTGACAAAAGAAGAAGTAAAAGAAAACATCTGAGAGGTAAGTGAGGGGGTAAAGGAAGAAAAGAAAAGAGAGATAGAAGATAAATTGTAGAGAATACTAAAGAACAATAATAGAGGCACTTACAAAACAGACTAATCTATCTGTGAATTCTGCAACAGCTGGTGAAAATTAATGCTGCTGAAATCGATCTGTGCTTACTTAAATGCGAACCACTGCCCCCAGTGGCTGTGTGTGTGTTTCCCAGTTTCCAGGTGAAATGTCCACAAAGTGCCATCAAATGTGAGTTGTATTTTTTGTTGTAAATGGTGCAATACAATCATCAAGAATGCACATTTAACTACCCATACAGCCTAACCAGTAGTGTAATGCCGTGAACGATTTTCAGGTGTGCCGTGAAAAATTATTAAATTCCACAAAATAAAGAAATGCTGAAAAAATATATAATTTCAGGGATCCAAACTCCTCACCTTTCAGAGAAATTCAGCATTTTGAAACCATATTCTGTCAGGATAGATTTGACGGAAGCAAGTGCAGATTAAACTCTTTAAGTAGTCATAGATAGGAAGTCCAACACAGAAAACAGGTAAGTAGCGCAGGGACTCCGATGGTCAGATGAAGATAGTGCAGAAACAGTGGTGCGGTGATAAGAGTCCAGTGATGAATTGATATCCAGATAATCCACAGAAACGAGAACCGGAACAGGAGGGGTAGAGACTCGAACACGACTGGAACACAGACACACCGAGGAAACCACATACAACGATCTGACAAGGAAGATGAGAAGGTGATGAGTATAAATACACATGATCAGATAAGCTGCAGCTGGTGATGGGATAATGAGGGGATGGCTGATGAACGCTGATGAGCGGCCACCCCCATCTAATCAGCGCACACACATAAGCGCACACACATACAACAACAGAAACACGAGACAAGAAGAAGACATAGGATTCTTTATTATGCAGCTAATTCTGCACAATTGTAAACTTAAATAAACGTGAATCACTAAAATAGCTGGAATTGGTGCTTTTAGCTTATTCTTTAAACAAATAGATACAAATACTTTAAAAAACAAATTTGTGGACCAGTGATTGTCTTTGTAATGAACCCATGACTGGAGTCTGGTTAGAATCCATGTTGCAGATGTATTTATTATGAACGACAATAAACAGGCAAACAATCCAAAGTACTGAACAAAGAGATGTCGAATTAACAGGTAGTGGTTCAATAACAGGCAGGCAATCCAAACAGGCAAAAACAGTGATCAAAAGATGTAATCCAAGTAAACAGGCAAAAACAGGCATAACATGAGACATAAACAGTGAGCAAGGGAAAACGCTTGGTAAGGCAGGTAAACTGGCAATACTTCGCAATCTGCTTATATATATTTCAAACAGGAAGTGACATGGCAGGAAACAGGAAGTGACATTGTTCAGAATTCAGGAGAGGGCTCCCTCTTATGGACGGGAGACAGCACAACCATTACAGAATCCCCCCCTCTAGAAACACCTCATGGTGTTCTCCTCCTGGGGCGTCCCCTTGGCCTGGGTGCCGGTCGATTAAGATGATCACGGTGGAAGTCTCTGATGAGTGAGGGATACAAGATGTCTGAGGCTGCTACCCAGGATCTCTCTTCAGGACCGTATCCCTTCCAGTCCACAAGGTAATTTAGTCGATTAGCTCTTCTTCGAGAATCTAGGATCTCCCGTACTAGATAGGCAGGAGATCCATCGATCTCCAAAGGAGGAGGTGGCATGGATTCAGTGGTTGTAGGTTCCAGTGAAGGATGTGCATGTTTCAGGAGTGATACATGGAAGGAAGGAGAGATACGATAATCAGCAGGAAGCTCTAGTCTATAGGTCACAGAGTTTATTTTTCTTAGTCTCTTAAAGGGACCTACGTACCCTGGACTGAGCATCCTGCTGGGTAGCCTCAGACGTAGATCCCTCATAGAAATCCATACCATCTGGCCAGGTTGGTAATTAGGGTGGGGATGCTGCCAGCGATCGGCCTGAATTTTCTGGTTCCTGATGGCTCTCTTAAGCCAGACATGAGCGCTGTCCCACACTCTCTCACTCCTCCTCCTGATCCAGTCATCCATCGCCGGCACTGCTGATGGTTCTCCTGACCAAGGGAACAGTGGAGGCTGATAACCCAGGACACATTGGAAAGGGGTTAGTCCTGTGGATGAATGTGTGAGGGAGTTCTGAGCGTACTCAGCCCATGGCAGGAAAGTGCTCCAATGGTGTTGTTCACAACTACAATAGGAGCGTAGGTAATGTCCAGTTTCTTAATTTACCCTCTCCACTTGATCGTTTGCCTGAGGGTGATAACCAGAGGTTAAACTGACATTGATATTCAGATGATGACAAAAAGCCTTCCATACCCGTGAGGTAAACTGAGGTCCTCGGTCTGAGATGATGTCATCTGGGAATCCATACACCCTGAAAACCTGGTTAAACAGAGCCTCTGCAGTTTCCATAGCTGTGGGAAAACCTTTCATGGGAATCAGACGACATGACTTAGAGAAACAATCAACAATGACACAGATGGTAGTGAAACCCATGGAATTAGAAAGATCTGTGATAAAATCTACTGCCAGATTTGACCAAGGTCATTGAGGGATGGGCAGAGGTTCCAAGAGCCCTGCAGGGATTAGACGAGGGGTTCTGACTTGTACGCAGACAGGGCAGGCATTAACATAACATAATTAGTAACATCATGTAGGAGAGTGGGCCACCAGAAAGATTTACGTACCAATGCTGCAGTTCTTTGAATTAAACACAGGAGAAGTACATATGTTGGAGAAGTACACACGTTGGAGTAGAACACACACACGTTGGAGTAGAACACACACACGTTGGAGCAGAGCAAAACACTGGAGCAGAGCAAAACACTGGAGCAGAGCAAAACACTGGAGCAGAGATCAGACTTAAAATCAACGTTCACATTCAGCATACTTAACCAAGGACTGACCAAGACTGACAAAACAAGAGGGAATATATACACTTAGAACTAAAGAGGGAATGACATGCAGGTGGGGACAATGAGGAAGTGATTGAAACAGTGACTTATGGGAAATGTAGTGAGGCAGAAAACTTCAAAATGAGAGTCAATGAAAACAAGTGCAGACAGAATGTGACACAGTGGAGTAAAAATTAAATTTTAGAGTGAAAATGCAACCATGAATCACACTTATTATTATTTTGTGAATGCGATTATTTCCATGTTCTTATGGGAACATAACCCATGCCTCGGAGGTGTTTGCGCAAAGTGCTACCAGTTGCACCAAAGGGCAAGGTGATCACACTTATAATGATGCAAGAAGTAACATAGCATTACAGTATTTTGTATGGTAACATCATAGTGTTATTCAAAATGCCTACAACTACAATAAATAAATAAAAAATATCATAAAATGGTCATTATTAATTCATTACCATGGTATACATTAAATTACATAATCCAAGTACTATTGAATGTCCTTGATTTTTGGACATGGTAATACAATGTAATTATTTTACAAATCTTTTTTATGTAAGTTTTTGTCCCGTAATTAATTTTTTCTTAAAAAAAATTTTTGTGGATTTTTTTTTCATGTTACTTTACATTTTTTTGCCGCTATTCTCCCCAACTTGGAATGCCCAGTTCCTAATGCGCTCTTAAATCTTCGTGGTGGCGTAGTGACTCTGAAATTGTGACTCTAAAAAACTGAAATTGTGACCATTCACACCTCCTACAGTACACATTCCCTTAAACATTTAGTATAACACATAGATTTTATCCTACAATCTTGATGCTGATTTTTTAATAAAGTTAATGTACGTGTTAAGAATGCTATGTTACCAAAATGCTGTACTGTGGTATATAAAATGGAAATCATTCGTACAACTGAATTGCCATCAGATATTATCATGGTACCACCACAGCACAGGGAGAATCATCCCCAAAAACAAGTAGAAGAGTGTAAAAAAAATAAAAATAAACATGGGAAAAGACAATTGAGATATTTCAAGCTTTAAAGGGAATAGGAAAATTCAGTGTTGGAGAAGCAGTTTGCTTAAGAGAACAGACAAAGAGACAGAGATGAAGCATAGCACCAATTTCTGTAGATGACAAGAGAGATAAATAGTTATTCAGAATGCCTATTTGAAATGAATGAGGCAGAAATAAGCAGAGAATTTAAAGGAGATGTGCATGAGTGGATGGGTTGGATTTCTGTTTAGAGGTGTTTCAGTGAAAGTGTGGTCTTTGAATAAAAAACAGCCACAGTAGTCGTCAAAAAAAAAAAAAAGGAAAAATGCTAAAAACACGCACGCGCGCAGACACACACACACGTTTCTTGCCTGAGATGTGCCTCCTCTGTGTGGGTGTGAGTTAAATTCACAGGGGTTCCATTTGACATGTCTTAGATACATATGGTTAGCAGCGCAGTGTACAGTAACCATTGTGTGAAAACATTGGAAAGGCATGACAGCAAATCAAGCATGGAGAATCTGCCTGCTAAATGGAATGACAACAGACCAGCTTTGTTCATTGTCATGGCACTTTTTGCATGTGTGTCTGTGTTTTCTCAGTAATTGCTCAGAAAGAGTGTGCAAATGTTGGATCTGAGTCAAATATGTTAATGTGTGTCAGAAAGAAAGGGATAGCTATCATTCGGTGCCCTGCAAATGTGTCGGATCCTCACAAATGTGAAGTGAAATATTGTTGTGCATGGTCGTAGCACTCTTTTTTATATCTCTATAGTTCATCAATACTTGACATCCTGAATTTTCTGACGTGTCTGCAATTCTGCAACTTGCTGTGTTTTGCATTCAGCAATAAATATAATCTTATGGAATAACAAAGAATTTCAGTAGTTCTTCAGCATGACACTGTACCTCTTTTCTTCTCTGTCACTCCTTTCTTATTTCTGTCCTCCATGTTTTAGGGTCTCTGGTGTACTTCACCAGAGGATGACAACAAATCAAATGTAGGTGGAGTTTTCTTGCACTATGATTCTTGGAATGTAAATTACTGTATATAAAATAATCTTAACTTCAAAGTTGTTTGTAAAGTTATGTTGCCATCTATCCTGCAGGTTAAAGTTTTTAAATCATTCCATGGACAAAACATATTAAAAAAAAAATCTTTGAGAACATTCAGTAGACAAAAAGACAAACAAACAAACAAGCAAAAAATAAAAAAAAATAAATAAACGAAAAACCTCCAGACAACATGGGAGACAAGGCTGGATTTTTTTTTGAATTTTTTTATGAAATTGAAAATTCTGTCTACATTTACTAATTGCTTTATTTATTTATGGTGTATTTATGGATGAGAGCAAATAAAAAGCGTAAAAGGATAATAGAAAGTAATCCATGCTCTTTGAACATTGTGTGTCAAATCATCCGATGGGATGGGATGACTTTGTGTGTTGAACAAATTCAAATGTAAGCCTTTATGTAGCGATCAGTGCCCCGATCTGTCATAACACTCAAATCCCACTCTCCTCTCTTTTAAATATTAAAAAACGCTGCAACAAGCGTTATGACAGTTTTGAAGTCATCAATTTCAAATGCCATTGGCTCTCTCTAATATTTGGGAGAAATATTAACATCAAAGAGAGGGAGATTTTCAGCGATTACAACTTTGTTTCACTCAGTCCCTCACACTGAGCTATTGAATGACTTGATTTGAATGCAGCATAAGTAATTTTGAATACTTTTATACGTACGTGTTTATATTATATAATTTTATATAATTTTTGTATTTTTTTTTAATTTGTTGGAATAATATGTTGCGACATCACTTGTCTCTGCTTGTTAAATCTTAAAATTTTTGGGTTTGGATATATCCTTGCTACTGTTTTTACTGATCAGAATGCTATCCGATTAAATAAGCACATTCCATTTACACTTGGCCACATCATTGTTTCTCGGCCAAACAGATATAAATCCTATATTCAATTCTCACACTATTTGTGAATAAAACAAAGTTCATTTCATTGATTGTGCTAATGCCGGGCAACACATTTGAAAGGATTTATTATTTGATTCCAAGTGACCGTTTGAATGGACTAATATTGAATAATTCATTGAATTAATTAGTTAAATACATTCTATTTATAATCAATGAGCTTATTTAATGCATTTGACATTATAATATGACATTTTAACGGGTTCATTCAGTTCTGATGCCCTATACATTTTAAATGATTATATAACTTTAACCAAGACTACACTTTAAAATGTTAAAGGTGCAATATGTAACAATTTTCATGTAATATTCGCCGTTTTTTGCCAGTGTGTGAATGGCTTGTAACGTTAAAAAATGAGCCCTTCCCAGACTTCCTAGTTTGCCTATTAAAGCCTGTAGACTGATTTTCATGTGAAGGGAGCAGGTTGCTTTTGCCAGGAAAATCCAAAGGATGTGACATTTATGAGCACTCCCGAGAGCCTTGCCTCAGTGCTTCTGTTACGTGCGACGGCGAAAACAAACTGAACCACTAGGTAACGTTATCTTAGAGATGGTATCCAGCTCCCAGCGCAACACCGACTCCTACACAAACTCAGATAAATGTACTTTAAATAAAAATAAAAATTATCAACAGAATCCTGTCTGGCTAAGAGGAAACATGATTGTGGTTGGGCGAAAACTAGAGTGAACATCGGCAGGGCATTTGATTACTGGAGGGACCTTCATTCGGTTTTGGGGATCAAATCCAACCCTGAATTGGCGTTCTTCTTATTGGACAGGTAAGCTTACATAACTGCAAAGCATGTGAAATATAGTGCCATAAGGATTGATCTGTGTAATTTGAGCTAACTTGATCTTACCTCCTAACGCTGATGAATCGCAAGCTACCTTGCTTTGTAACTTTCAAATAATTTCAACGATCTTCTCTTTATACTAAAAGTCAGGTTTACAAGATACATTTAAGCAAATATGCTGTTTTTTATCGTAGTACAACATATGACATACAAAAAATACAATAGTGCAACATAACAGTAAACTATCTGGTATAATTCGATAGTATGAATATGTATGTGTATCGGTATGCTATGTTAGCTGATAAGTAGTTTTAGTTTAGTCTCAAAGTTTGTAGTAAAACAGTCACAACTGTGTAATTTTAATTATGCTACTGTGTCAGCATGATGCCAGTGGATCACGTTCAGTCTTTTTGTACGTTACATCATTGTTTTGGCCGATGCTCACTCATGTGCCTATGGAGTGTGCGCATGAGCACAAGCATGAGCAACATGTAGCTGTCTGCAGTTACTTAACGGCCACAGGTGTCATTAATAATAATGCCCTTTTAAAATTAATAAAAACTCTGTAATCGTTTAATCATTTATTACACATTTCATTATATTTTTGTTTGCAATGGGAAACAAATGAGTTTTCAGAATATGCCAAAAAACTAAATAAACCACAAAAAGCACCATAAAACAAAAAAAAACAAATTGTGCATTTGTTAGCTGTAATCCAAATCTTCAGACAGCTTTCTGTGAAGAACAGATCCAAATTCAAATTGTCTGTTCAGCGATGTCGTGCTCTCTGTAACTGCCAACATGCTTTGGTTTTTGTTTTCAAAATTAAAAAACTGTACGACCAGCGGTTTTACAGCAGTGATGTCGAATGCTCATTGGCTTTCAAGAGTCTCGAGTCCATTTGTGACATGCCGTGCGATGTGTTTGAATGAGAAATGACAGTGCTGTTCTGCAGTGAATCAGGTTTACAGTGATTAATAATTTAAATTCTATTCACCACCTCACACAATGCTATTGTATTCTGACAGGGAGCACATCGGATGCAGCGCAACGGTCCAATCCTTGAAGTAGATATTACCATAAGTTATAATTGTTCTGTTTAAACAGTTGTTGAAAGTTGAACATTTAGTGAAATGTTATTCGATCGATGGTCTGTTATGAAAGTTTGGACAAGCTAATGTGAAGCATTTCTGAGAAGGTTATGTAATCTTTTCTTTATGCAAATGCATATTGTTAAATGCAAATCGAGGAATTTAAACAAAATAATGTTGGGTTGTTTGTTCAGTTATTCAAATGTGTAAATGAATGCATATGAATATGAAAATTTCTAAGTGGTTTGTGAATTACTCTGTAATTTGTATCTTTTTCTTTTTCTAACAGTTTTACAAGAAAAGATGTATTGAAGTGCATTAGTATGCATCGCATGAATACTGTGGCAGTGGGGGCGTGGTCAAGCGCCCGTCCGGGGGAGAAAGCGGTAAGGACCTGAGCTAAATTATGTCTAACACCTATCTCTAATTTCAGTGAGCATGGGGAGAGCGGCATAAAAACGGCCACAGAACCTCCAGCCGGGGAGAGAGACATGCGTCAGTCTAGTGTTGGCGTGTTATAAATAAATAAAGCAGCAAAAGAGTTACAAGACAATTGAGAAGTTTATGTTTTCTGTTAATTGTAAAGTTGTGAGCACTGCTGTGGCCATTAAACCCATACTTGAGAAGAGCAATTCGTCTTCTCCTCCTCCTTGACCACCTTACCTCTTTACAAATACAAAGAAAGATGTGTTAAGAAGCTTTATTCTTGTTAACTATCTGTCAGAGCTTTGTAAAGAACACAACTGCCAGGACAGAATAGTAAAAGGTTGAATTCTCAGCGGGTGAAGAAAAAATGAAACATCATGCAAATCAACATGGAGAAATAAACAGAAGACGTTAACCAAGCGCTAGAGACAAAATCGCAGTCTAGCAAATCATGCCGATCGAGCAGGTCTTCAGCTAGTCCAGCCACTGCAAGAGCTAAAGCAGCAGCATGCAAAGTGAAAGCTTCTTATGTTGAGAGGGATGCCTCTTATGTTGAGAGAAAAGGCTCAAATAGAAGAGCAGCAACAGAAAACACTAGCTGAAATGGCACATAGAAAAGCAGAAGTTGAAGCTGACTTGTATGTGTTACAACTACAGAGGGAGGCTATGGCAGCATCCACAGAAGCCAAGGTTTAAGAAGCTGCAGCTAATTTGGAAGACAGATTGAGTGTTAATTTAGAAAAGGAATCATGCAGGTCAGACAGAGCTGAACGCACCAGAAAGTACATGCAGAAACACTATCAGGTACAAAATACTCACCAGCAAATTCCTAAATCCAATCTGCACGTGGAGACTCAAGTTATATTACCTGAAGCATTGCTGAAGATTTAATTCACTATTACCCTCCAGCAGCTGAGGGGAGTCATACACAAAGACAGTTCCCACAAGTCAGAGTTGCATAATTCAACATCACCTTCAGTCTCTTCCTTCAGATGTTAAAGTCGATTTGCTTTACAGAGCTGATGAAGCCGTCAAAACAAGTCAGCACAGATGAAGCACAAATCTGTCCCATTCCCTCATGCCCCTTCAAGATGCTTTACTCCTTCACCTCTACAAGTAAATTACTTCACTACGTATTTGCTGAGAAAAGAGATGGTGAGATCAGGTTTAATCCAATTCAACAATCACCCAGAAAACTACTGGCCGTGGAAAACGTCCTTTCAAGCCACAACAAGTGATCTCAATTTGAACTTTAGAGAGGAGATTGATCTTCTCATCAGATGGCTGGGTCCTGAATCTGCAAATCACGCAAAACTAATTAATTTAGTTCATGTCAATAATCCTTCCGAAGGAGTACGAAG
The DNA here is from genome assembly GCA_032164185.1 of Moxostoma hubbsi. Classification (NCBI taxonomy): domain Eukaryota; kingdom Metazoa; phylum Chordata; class Actinopteri; order Cypriniformes; family Catostomidae; genus Moxostoma; species Moxostoma hubbsi. The sequence continues at coordinate 26,117,597 of JAVLUX010000016.1, read as the reverse complement.
GATATGCCGTTGCCTGGAGGATTGCTATGGATGACCCGAAGTCATCGAACAGGCTATGTTAAAGCGATTTGAGGATTTTTCCACGCATCACAATAAAGACACATCGTCTCAAAGATCTGCTGCTGGAGCTGGAGTCAGCAAAAGAGAATGGTCTTTTACCTTGACTCGCTTATCTTGACACGGGGAGTCAACCCCATTGTAGAAAAACTCCTGTATGGTCTCCAGGACAAATGGATTACACAAGGTTCAGGTACAAATAGGACTACAATGTATGCTTTCCCCCATTCAGCTTATTTTTTTAGTTTGTTTGCAAACAAGCAAAAACCAGAAATGATCCAAGTATTTCCTTCAACTAGCTGCACAAACAATATGAAACTTGACAGAGCAGTCAAGTTCAATAACAAAACTTCTGTCATTGTGAAGAAAACTAAATTAACAGCAACTCAGAGCAGTAACTAAGATAAGGACATTGATCCTGACAAATTATTCTCCATTCACAGTAAGTCACATCCCCTACACAAGTGTCTTGCATTCAGGAGCAAACATCTTGATGATCGGAAAGTATATTTAAAAGAAAAGTCCACCTGTTTTAGATGCTGTGCTTCCACCAAGCATGTTGCAAAGGACTGCAAAGCACCTATTAAATGCAAGGAATGTGACAGTGATGGACATATTGCGGCCACACATCCTGGTCCTGCTCCGTGGTCTATCAGAGTGACTGCAATTGCAGCAAGCAAAACAAAGAAGGAACTAATGAGAGTGCTCTTGAAGTCACCAATAAGTGTTCTGAGATATGAGGTAAATCAAATCATCCCAAACTGTGTTCAAAGATTTGCCTTGGAAATGTCAATTCCTTCCAACCAGCATGACAATGCCAAACTCATTTATGCTGTTTTGGACAAACTGAGTAACAGATCATTGGTAAAGTCAAAATGTTTTGGTCTGTTTAACATTGATGGCAGTTCATCTCCCTACATGTGACGGACATGCTCAGGCATAGTGGAGATGGCAGGGAGGAAAGTAAGTGGCTTAACAGTTTTGGGAAACTACAGTTGCACTTCCAACTTTGATAGAATGTAACACAATACCAGACGACAGAGTGGAAATTCCTATGCTAGAAATAGCACTGCATTTCCCTCACCTCACAAATATGGCAGATAAAATCCCCCATTTAGATCATAGCGCTCCCATTCTCCTCCTCCTGGGACAAGATATTCTCAGTGTGCACAAAGTGCATGGACAACAAAATGGACCACTCAACACACCCTATGCACAATGATTAGATTTAGTCTGTGATTATAGGGGAAGTTTACCTTGATGGACCTCATCGACAGTTCAGTGTAAACGCTTACAAAACTAACATACTTCCAAATGGACAAACTTTATACTTCTCCCCATGCATGTACAAAAGCATCAATGTTAAAGATCTATGTGAATCACCACTTTTGCATTACTTGCCTTCTCCACCTTGTATTCACAAATGTTCAAAGTATTGTGAAATCTATACAAGTAGTTTGGAAAACAATGTTTTCTTCAGAACTTCAGATGATGATAAAACTGCCTTATCCATGGAAGATAAAACATTTCTTGACATCATGGATAGAGAGGCATACATTAATGAGGAAAACCATTGACAAACAATAGAGAGCAAGCTAAGCATAGATTTACATCACCACAGCACATACTGTGAAAGAAACCAGACACGAAAGCACATTTCTTCAGCTTCATGTAGAAAGTGATTGAGAATGGACAAGCAGAACCCACTCCTCCACTGCAAAGGGGTGAAGAATGTTGGTACTTGCAGATTTTTGGAATTTATCACACTCACAAACCCAACAAAATCAGAGTGGTCTTTGATTCGAGTCCTCAGTTTAAAGGTATCTCACTCAATGACATATTACTGAGCAGTCCAGATCTTAACAATGCACTTTTGGGTGTCTTACTGCACTTTCGCAGAGAGAAGATAGCTGTATTGGCAGATATAGAGCAAATGGTCTATTGCTTTAAAGAGAAAGAACAGCATCGCAACTATCTGTGCTTCTTGTGGCACAAAGACAGTTGTGCAGAGAAGGAAATCATTGATTATAGAATGACTGTATATGTGATTGGCAACAGTCCCTCAACAGCAGTTGCCAAATATGCCTTGAGACAAGCAGAGAACTGGGTGAAGCAGAATAAGAATCAGATCAGATTTCTATGTTGTTTATGGCATTACATCAGTCTCCACTGAAAAAGAAACTGTTGATCTCTAAAAATGCACTCAGTTAATGTTGTCAGAGTCAGACTTGAAGCTTCATAAGGTAGTCTCCAATAGTGCCTTGGTAATGAAAGCTTTTCCATCTGACGAGAGAGCTAAAGATCTCAAGGACTTGGATCTATACACTGACCCATTGCCTCTTTAACGTAGTCTTGGTATAAGCTGGAAAATCAAGAAAGATTTTACAGCCTTTCACCCGAAAAGGAACACTTTCAATAGTGAACAGTTTATATGATCCTCTTGGTCTTATCTGTCCAGTAACCATGCAAGGCAAAGCATTAGTGAGAGAGCTCTCAACAATACAACAGGACTGGGATGTTCATCTTCCATCGGGCAAAGAAGTCCAATGGAAGGCATGGACTTCATCTCTAGCAGAACTCGAGTTACTGCAAATCACACAGCCTTATGTTTCCACCTTATTCTCTGGAGCCCAATGTAGGGAATTATGTGTTTTTTTCAGATGGTTCTACTATGGCTATTGCTGCAGTAGCATATCTACAAGTAACTGACACAGACGGACAGCGCCACATAGGTTTTGTAATGGGAAAATCTAAGTTGGCCCCCTTTCCTACTCACACCATTCCACGTTTGGAACTGTGCGCAGCAGTACTCGCTGTGGAACTGATGAAATTTATAAGAGGAGAAATCGATACAGAGCTATGTGACATCAATTTAAATACAGACAACTGCATAGTTCTTGGTTACATTAATAATGCCACAAGGAGATTTTCCATGTATGTGGCTAAAGTGTTGCATGCATACGAAAATCTACGGAACCTAGTCAATGGCATCATGTCTGTTCTGAAAAGAACCCAGCAGATCATGCCACCAGATTTGTGTCAGCACCTCACTTACCCCTTACCAACTGTTTTTTTGGTCCAATATTCCTCAAGCAATGCAGCTCTACAAGGTTTGATGTTGAGGAATCGTATGGACTTGTACGGGCAGAAGAGGATGTGGAAATTTTCACCCAGGTGACTGCACTGACAACCAATATCACCACCCAGCTCGAGCAGGTTTTGGCAGTTTTCAAGCAGGAGACCCCTGGTAAGAGCTGTTACCACACTTATCCACATTGCTAAGTAATTTTCTCGATCTCTAACCATCAGTCTTTGTCAGAAATGGCACTGGTGTAACAAAACTTCAGACACAGAACTCTCACAGGCCAAGTTGATTATCATTAAGACTGTACAACAAGAGGTGTATAAGGAAGAATTTGAGAGCTTCACTAAGAACGGAAAAGTGTTGCAGCATATCACTCTTCTAAAACTTTACCCTTTTGTAGACAACAAAAGTCTGCTAAGGGTTGGTGGTCGTATCCATGCTACTGATCTCTCAGATCCAGAAAAGCATCCCTTGATTCTTCCACCTAATCATCATGTAGTTACTACGATCAAGTGGCCCACCAAATTTGCCATTTTACTGAGGTAGCGCTATGCAATGGTGGATTGTGAGTCATCAGAGGCAATACTCATCTTAAATCCTCAAATGTGTGTTTTGTAAGAAATTGAGGGGAAGTATGCAGAATCAAAAGATGTCAGCTTTGCCCGCAGACATGATTTCAGTAGACCCACCATTTACACACAAAAGTCTTGATGTCTTTGGACAATTAGCCATGGTGACAAGTTGAACAAGGGGTTACAGCTCTGAGAACAAGCAATGGGTTGTCATATTTAATTGCTTGAGTAACAGAGCAGTTCACTTGGAGGTCTCTATCAGCATCAAGCTTCATCAATGCTTTGCGACGTTGCTTGGACATCAGGGGTCCTGTTAAGCATTTTCGTTACAATAGAGGCACAAACTTTATTTGAACTGTAAAAAAAATTCCAGATCAACAGTGCTGACCCAGATTTAAAAGTTTTTTTTACAGAACCAAGGCTGCGCTTGGACGTTTAATCCACCACACTCCTCTCACATGGAAGGAGCATGGAAAAGAATGATTGGAGTTGCAAGGCGTATTTTTGACACTCCCTTGATGAAGAAATCCACAAAGCTCAAGCATGAGGTCTTAACGATATTAATGGCAGAAGTCATGGCCATTTTGAACTCTCGACCTTTAACCCCAGTCTCAACAGATGCAGATGTGCCTTAAGTCTTCACGAGACTGCCCTAGTTCAATGTTTTTGCTAGAAATAAAATGACAGTGTTGAGCAATTTCATATTTTATTCTCTCTTTTCTACTTCCTGATAAACACAGGCTTTCTACTGTTAATGCAAGAAATTGAAGAGAAATGATGCACATTAAGTGTGTAATTTATGTTTATACATGTGTTCTGCCCCAGATAATTCCTTCATCATCAGTATAGTAAATGCAAAGAAACTAAATTGTACAGTCAACACTGACAATAATAACTTACTATGATCAGTACCAATTAGCTTCCACAATGATTCTTTACTTGACACATCCCAGCTTGAAAAGTCAGAGCTCAAAGAAAATCCCAAGTTTTTCACTTGTATTGTTCATGTTTTATTTTGACATGACAGGTGCAAGCATGAGTTCCCTGCCTACACCATGACATATATACAGATTGCTACAAGTTTATACTTCTCTAGACAATCTTTTTGTGTCTGAGAAATCAAAACCACCTAACTCTTATCAAAACCAGTTAATCTGAGCATGTATTTCAAATGTATTCCAGAATCAGCTCTACACCTTTTTGAGCTGCCCTCACTGTATCTGCACTTGTTTTGATCCTGCTGTACAATTCCTAGAATGGAGTGCTGTGGGTATTTTGATGTTTGGCTTGTTATATTGGTTTAGATGCGACTGGAGCTCATAGCTCAGCTAACTCTGCGTGGGTGTGCATTAACAGCTGATGGGATTCTGGGCAGAGTTTGTAATTTCACACCTGACCACTCATCCATGCCACTGCTGGGCACTTAACAGAGCTGGGGGGATACACACACACACACACACACACACACACACACACACACACACACACACACACACACACACACACACAGGTTTCCATAGACATGATGCTCCTTGAATGCTAGATGCCCTGTTAAGTGACTGTTTAAATATGAGGGAAGAGGAACAAATGGGGGCTAGTGTCAGAGCTCACGAACATGAGAACAGCTGGTGTAATCAATGACAGTAATGACGAAGATTTTCGTATAATTCATGACTTGTCTCTCCTGTGTCTCACGTAAGCATGCATGTCGGCCACTTCAGATCTGTTAGCAGAACTTAATCTGAGAGATAAAATCTCATCTCAATGTTCGCAAGTGTTACTAAGTGATTAGGTATAAATCTGTGCAGTTCTTAAAGGCAGAGTTCACCTTTTTTTTGCTCTGTTGAACACAAAATGAGATATTAGGCATAATGTTAGCCTCTGTTACAATTCACTTGCATTGTATGGCAAAAAAGGCGGTTGAACTGAATGGTGATTCCAGTGATTCAGAAAGGTTAGCATTCTGCCTAACATCTGAAAGAGAAATGGTGATGGTGAGTAAAAAATGACAGAATTTATATTTGTGGGTCAGTTTTGCCTATAAAAGGCCATTCACACTGAACACATTCTTACAGCCGTATGTGCCAATTTAGTCTCAAGACAACTCGTAATAATTTGTATGGGATAGTAAAGTTGTAAGATATTATGCTAGTTGGCTCATACTAAAATTTACGACTTGTATTCCCATAGAGACCAGCCAATCACAAACAGAATTTCGATTTGATAAAATTACAAAAGTTAATCAATCTATATATTTTTTTTCAATAAAAATGATTGATTTATCTCAATAACCCATAATATGCATCCCTCGTCTCATTCCGAACTGTGATGTTTTCCTTCTTCTCTGGTACAAAAACGTCTCGGGTTACGTATGTAACCCTTGTTCCCTGAAAAAAGCGGAATGAGATGCTGCGCTGCTAAGCGCTTTGGGAACAATCTTGCATTGTGACCAGCTGTGAATATGTGTGTAACACGTCAATGTAACATTGACCGGAAATTTATAGCCTTGGTTGGTGAGATCATTGGACGCACCTGTGACCAGGCTATAAATAGAGGAATCACCAGCGTGTTCGTCAGATACTACTTGTCTTTTCTGAAGAGCAGTCCTGGGACAACCCAGTGCAGAAAATAAGCGCAGCATCTCGTTCCGTTACATACGTAACCCGAGATGTTCCCTTTACAAAAAGCTACACTATGATGCTGCGCTGCTAAGCGTTTTGGGAACAAAATGCCCACGCATCCGCACTGGGGCTGTCCGGACCCCCGCGGTTGTGAGGTGTGTTCACAAGGACGCGAGAGGTCTCAGACATGAGCTCGAGATGTTGACTCAAGGGCGAAAGACCCGGAGTAGCAAAAATCCTACTCATAAGAATCGTAGAATGTGAGCGGAAAGGGCTAGCCTGCCGCATCACAGACTTACTTGAGACTTGGCTTCAGATGTCGACTCAAGTGCGTAGGCCCGAAGTATCATAAACATCCAAACCATAGATCCTGAAGAATGTGTGCGGAAAGGAGTAACCTGAGTTTAAAAAGAGTTTAGCCAATAAATTCTGAGACTGTGCGCGGAAAGGAACTAGCCTGCCGCAACACAAACCCAATTAAAACTCGACCTAAGGGCCCGGGGTAGCTAGAACATCTAGACCATGAGAACACAGGAATGTGTGCGGAGAGGGCCAGCCTGCTGCATCACAAACTTGTAGAGGCATGGGGTTGAGATGTCGACTTGAGGACGTAAGAGCCTGGAGTAGCATGAACATCTAAACTATAGAACTTGATGAATGTGTGCGGAGAGGACCAGTCTGCCGCATCACAAACTTGCTGCAGAGGGACACCTCTAGCCAAGGCCTTAGAGGAAGCGACACCTCTGGTGGAGTGAGCCCTGATACCTACTGGTGAAGCTTGACCGCGTGCCTCGTAGGACAGGGCAATAGCATCCCTCACCCAATGTGACATATTCGGTTTGGTAGCGGCCGCCCCTTTGTTGCGTCCCCCAAAACAGACAAACATCTGCCCTGACTTACGCCACTGGCTAGTGCGGTGGACATAAGTCTGAAGGGCACGGACAGGACAGAGTCGGTGAAGTCTTTCTTGCTCCGGCGTTAAAAACGGCGGGGAGCAGAAGGCTTCCAGAGTGACAGGATGTACTGTCGAAAAAGGCACCTTGGGGAGATAGTCTGGATGCGGATACAGAATAGCTTTAGCCGTACCTGGGGCAAACTCTAAACAGGTCGGCAAAACAGACAGAGCCTGTAGATCCCCAATCCTCTTGAGAGAGGTAATCGCCATAAGAAAGACCATCTTTAGAGTCAGAAGTCTGTCAGACGCTGACTCTAGAGGTTCAAAGGGGGTCTCAACTAGACCTTCCAGGACTATTGCCAAGTCCCAGGAAGGAGTTCTAGTCCTGACAGGGGGCCTCAACCGCATGGCTCCACGAATGAAGCGAGCAAGCAGAAGATGTCTCCCTACAGGTGCCCCATCGATCAAGGCGTGGCAAGCCGAAATGGCGGCCACATAGACCCTGAGAGTGGCGGGGCATATGCCTGCTGACAGTTTTTCTTGCAGAAAATCCAGAACTGAAACAATTTGGCAGTTAACTGGATCTGCATCATGTGAACTGCACCACTTTTCAAAGACACCCCACTTATTGGCGTAAATTCTTCTAGTGGAAGGGGCCCTAGCACTAAGAATGGTCTCGATAACCTCAGGCGACAGCCCTTTGTTCCTCAGTTGGTACCCTTCTGGGGCCAAACATGAAGATTCCACAGTTCGGGACGGGGATGAAGTATCATCCCCTGTGCCTGAGACAGAAGGTCCTTCCTGATCGGAATCGCCCAAGGCGAGCCGTCAAGGAGGAGCATCAGTTCTGAGAACCAAGTCCTGTTCGGCCAATAAGGCGCTATCAGCAAGAGGCAAGACCCTTGTTGGCGAACTCTGGCTAAGAACCCCGGGAGTAGAGAAACCGGGGAAAAACGCATACAGGCGCATTCTGGGCCATGTATGTGCCATCGCGTCCAGACCCAGGGGGGCTGGGTGACTCAGAGAGAAGTAGAGGGGACATTGCGCAGTTTCTTGAGAGGCGAAGAGGTCCACTTCTGCACTGTAAAATTCCTCCCAAATTTGTTCCACTACCTCGGGGTGGAGTTTCCACTCGCCCGTCGGTAGGTTGTGTCTGGACAGAAAATCTGCTCCCACGTTTAGGCGTCCAGGTATATAGATAGCCCTGAGTGACAGGAGCTTGCCCTGGGCCCAAAGGAGAATCTGACATGCCAGCAAATTCAGGTGGCGAGAGCGTAGACCTCCTTAGCGATTTATGTAGGAGACTGCTGATGTGTTGTCCATCCGCACAAGGACATGGCAGCCTTCCAGATGCTGGAGGAAGTATTTCAGGGCCAGAAATACCGGCATCAACTCGAGGCAATTGATGTGCCAATCGAGTTGGTGACCCTCCCATTCTCCTTGGGCTGGACGACCACTTAGACCGCACCCCAGCCCGTCAGAGAGGCGTCTGTCATTTGCATTTTGCGACGGCATGACGCACCAAGAGTGGGACCCAAGGAAAGAAACCGGGGTCTGAACCACATAGAAAGGGAACGAAGCACTCGGCGCGTAACCCTTAGCACTCGGCCCGTGGATGAAACCCCTTGGCTTGAAGCCACAGCTGAAACGGTCTCATATGGAGCAGGCCCAAAGGAATCACCGTGCACACAGACGCCATGAGACCTAGTATTTGTTGGTACTGGTAAACAGTGCAACCTTGACCTAGCCTGAGAGTGCTCAGGGAGTTTTGTATGGACATGATACGAGCAGGAGACAGTCGTGCCCACATCGTGATCGGGTTCCATATAATCCCTAGATAGGTAATCTCTTGGGTCGGAGAGAGAACTCTCTTTTCGGCGTTGAGTCTCAGACCCAGAGAAATCAGATGAACTGCAAGTTCCTGGGACTGAGCTAGTATCAGCCAGTCGTCTAGATAATTCAGAATGCGGATGCCCTAGAGTCACAAAGGAGCCAGTGCTGCATCCATGCATTTCGTGAATGTGCGGGGTGATAAGGCTAGGCTGAATGGAAGAACCCGATATTGGAAGGCTTCATCCCCGAAAGCGAACCTTAGGAACTTCCTGTGCTGTGGCATAATTCCGATATGGAAGTATGCGTCCATAAGGTCAATCATGATCAGCCAATCACCATGTTGGATCTGAGACATGATCGCCCTGACCGTTAGCATCTTGAACTTGAACGCCCTGATCGAGCGGTTCAAGTCTCGAAGATCTAGAATGGGACGCAACCCCCCACCCTTCTTGGGAACCAGGAAGTATCTGCTGTAATAGCCTGAATTTTTCTCTGGAAGGGGAACATGTTCTACGGCCCCTTTGACCAAGAGATTTTGTAATTCTCTCCACAGTAGACATGCCTGCCCCGGTTTCACGGTAGTGGGAACCACGCCGTTGAAACGCGGAGGGAAAATTTTATTTTGTAGCCCTTTTCTACTGTTTTTAGGACCCACATAGATAGATAGTTTCCACGCTGCCAGGTTCTCTGAAATGGGAACTAATTTCAGCACTTCCTGTTGAGGGGGTGTTGAGTGTTCCGTGTCCTGGACTAAGGCAGGAAGCAACGGTACACCCAACTTTTTGTCAGAAAACTCTGTCACCCGAAACACCAAGGGTGGCGGGAGTGAAGGGTTTTCTTGAGGGTATCGGGAGGGCCGAAGTGAATAAAACACGCGCCCCTTCCCGAAGGGAACTACCCCCAAAAGGTTGGGTACAAGACCGTCAGGGTTTTTTCCTTTTGGAAATTATAGCCCTGAGGTCTTGCTTAGGGGGCTGCTGAGGACGACGAGCCTGTCCCCTGTCTTTGCGAGGGGGAGCACGACTCACCACGCTCTGTTTTTGAGCTTCCCTCCTAACAGCCTCGGGCGAGACCGGGTGGCCGACGGCCCCGCCCCCTGAGTGCGGCGAGGAAAAAACTGCCCAAAGGCTTCCTCGTGGCTTTTTGCCTCCTGAAATCTGGAGATAACCGTGTTCAACCCGGCGAGAGATAGCCCGCAAGCGTCTCTTCAACTGGCGGCAACATTGAATAGCCTTTTGCGTCAGCGCCCACGATAGTCGAGTATAACGACGTCGAGGGCACATGAACGCGCGAGGTATAAGGTTTTCTTCTCAAAGAAGGGAAGGGACTGAAGAGGCGTTCCCTTCCATTGGCCACCAGACAGAAATCTGTCCTCTAATTTGGAGCGTTTGGGGGTTTCTTGGTCGCATGGCCAGTCTAATTGAAGCCTGGCCACTGCACGAGTGATCATGTCGAGCAACTCCTCAGAAGATTTCGAATCGCGTTTGGAGTGCTCTGACGCGGATAATTCACACTCCGAACCAAGAGATATATGGTCCTCCCAGTGAACCGAAGAAGCGCCGGAGCGCGCTTCGAGATCGTGTGAAGGACCAGCTGGGTCTTGGGAGAGAGCGAGCGAAAGGGACGAACCCGTTTCTCGCTCCTCAGCCAGATCCATGCGAGAGCCCCATGAGTGAAGTGTGGGTGCTGGCTCGTGAAAATAAGCGAGGTGAGCGCGAAGCATTCCGACCGAAAGTAGGTCACAATGCGCGCACCCGCCCTGCCCCAACGCGAGAGCAGCGTGCTCTTCCCCCAAACAAACAAAGCAGAACTCATGCGTGACCTTGTCGGTCATAGACCGCTGGCAAGGAAACATGCAGCGTTTGCCTTGTTTCTGACATATTTTTCACTCTCGTTATATATATATATATATATATATATATATATATATATATACACTCACCTAAAGGATTATTAGAAACACCTGTTCAATTTCTCAATAATGCAATTATCTAATCAACCAATCACATGGCAGTTGCTTCAATGCATTTAGGGGTGTGGTCCTGGTCAATACAATCTCCTGAACTCCAAACTGAATGTCAGAATGGGAAAGAAAGGTGATTTAAGCAATTTTGAGCGTGGCATGGTTGTTGGTGCCAGACGGGCCGGTCTAGGTATTTCACAATCTGCTCAGTTACTGGGATTTTCACGCACAACCATTTCTAGGGTTTACAAAGAATGGTGTGAAAAGGGAAAAACATCCAGTATGCGGCAGTCCTGTGGGCGAAAATGCCTTGTTGATGCTAGAGGTCAGAGGAGAATGGGCCGACTGATTCAAGTTGATAGAAGAGCAACTTTGATTGAAATAACCACTCGTTACAACCGAGGTATGCAGCAAAGCGTTTGTGAAGCCACAACACGCACAACCTTGAGGCGGATGGGCTACAACAGCAGACGACCCCACCGGGTACCACTCATCTCCACTACAAATAGGAAAAAGAGGCTACAATTTGCAAGAGCTCAGCAAAATTGGACAGTTGAAGACTGGAAAAATGTTGCCTGGTCTGATGAGTCTCGATTTCTGTTGAGACATTCAGATGGTAGAGAATTTGGCGTAAACAGAATAAGAACATGGATCCATCATGCCTTGTTACCACTGTGCAGGCTGGTGGTGGTGGTGTAATGGTGTGGGGGATGTTTTCTTGGCACACTTTAGGCCCCTTAGTGCCAATTGGGCATCGTTTAAATGCCACCTGAGCATTGTTTCTGACCATGTCCATCCCTTTATGGCCACCATGTACCCATCCTCTGATGGCTACTTCCAGCAGGATAATGCACCATGTCACAAAGCTCGAATCATTTCAAATTGGTTTCTTGAACATGACAATGAGTTCACTGTACTAAAATGGCCCCCACAGTCACCAGATCTCAACCCAATAGAGCATCTTTGGGATGTGGTGGAACGGGAGCTTCGTGCCCTGGATGTGCATCCCACAAATCTCCATCAACTGCAAGATCCTATCCTATCAATATGGGCCAACATTTCTAAAGAATGCTTTCAGCACCTTGTTGAATCAATGCCACGTAGAATTAAGGCAGCTCTGAAGGCGAAAGGGGGTCAAACACAGTATTAGTATGGTGTTCCTAATAATCCTTTAAGTGAGTGTATATATATATATATATAAATATATCTTCTCTTTTTTTCTTTTTTTTTTAAAAGAACAGAGAAAGAAGGAAGAAGGAAATTTCTGCGCACTGCCTAACAGTTTCTAACTCCTTTTTTTTATCAGCAGTCTTGTGAAACACAGCACAGTATGATCTGAAGAAAAGAGATCTGACGAACACGCTGGTGACGCCTCTATTTATAGCCTGGTCACAGGTGCGTCCAATGATCTCACCAACCGAGGCTATACATTTCCGGTCAATGTTACATTGACGTGTTACACACATATTCACAGCTGGTCACAATGCAAGATTGCTCCCAAAGCGCTTAGCAGCACAGCATCATAGTGTAGCTTTTTGTAAAGGGAACATTATTTTCCTATTAAATGCATGGTAAGGTAGAAAGTTTCTTAAGGGGCCATTCATTGTTGTTAGGTTTAGGTTTGGGTAAGAGGACATAATCTACATAAATAAATAATAATTTCTGTTCCCAGTGGGCAATTGATGTTGAAAATACATCAAATTGACATCAAAAATTGACGTCAAAAAACAGGTCAAATATGCAACTCAAACTGATGTCAAAACTTGACGTCCATTTGACATCAAACATTGACGTCAAAAATTAGGTCAAAACTTAACATCCATTTGACATCCACACACTGATATCCTATTCTAGATCAAAATAACGACACAAAAGTAATATGTAAGAATTTTTATTCAACAAGCTTCAAATTCCAAAATACAAGTGAAAACTACCTCTGTGAAGTTGGCTCCCTATATCATTAATATGAAGGAAAAAAAAATCCTGTTTTAAAATTCAGCTTTGTGCTGTGGATGGATTCTGAATCTGAATGCAGATCAATCGCCTTCCGGCCCTTTTGGCGTCCCATGCCCCCATATCTGTCGGGAGCAGACTGCAGTTCTTCATGTGTTTATATCAGCCTCGGACGATGGTGGTTTGACTGCTGTACAGCGCCTGAATGAAGATGGAGCAACATCACTAATTTTAAGACATTATAATTGTCATATACACAAAGTACCAAAATTAATTGCTCAATATAATATTTTTATTAAAACATGTGTTCTTAAGTTTAAATTGTGTTTTACACAGCTTCATCTTTCATATACAGGCTACATTAGCTTTGACTGGCGGGAAATTCAAAAAGTACTAAAAATAGTAATTGCACAATGCATGTTTCGTGTTCCTCTAAGTTTAACTTATGTTTTACATTTCATGACATACCAACACATTTACTCACCTGATAAAAAGTAAGCTGGACACGAGTTCAAGTTAATAGCTGAACACGAGTTCACGTTGATGTGAAAGTTTTTCTTCTGTATTTGGTTCGTTTTAGCGCCATCTACAGGTGTGGTTATAAACAGCAGAGAAAGCCAGTCTCGTTGAATGGGCATTTCGTCTAGATCTGTTGAAATGCAAAAAGGAAATCAGAATATTTTTAAAATCTGTAGTGGTGCCTGTTTTTGTTTTTCAGACATGAAATATCAATGTATTTTCACAGTAAAAAATTAGTCCTACTGTAAATTTTACAATAATGAACCCTTTCCAGCCGGAGCGTTCAAATTTGGGAACAATTATTCCTGTCTCAATATCTTTGCCGTCCAATCACCAATTTTATTTCTGAAAACTGCCAAGATACTCATGACAATATATGCTAAAGGCATATTTGATTGGTTAAGGGGTGAATAATAAATCTATCGTCATCCTCTTTGTCTTCGTCATCTTCCGTTTGCCTGAGTGGAAGAGGATACGCCGGGAGATTCCCTGCCGTGTTGAACTTACTGCATCAAATTGAAAACTGAGCCGATCGTAAGACAGTTAACATTGTCAATATTGTCTATTGAAAGTCAAACATTTTTTGTTACAAAGCATACTGCTATTTAAACTTAATCAAGCTGATGACAAATTCATATTTTGCCATAAATTTGTATCATTAACATGTCAAATTGATGTCATTTAGACATTACATTGACATCAATGATTGTCTAAAATCACACATTGATTTGATGTAAATTGAACGTCAAACATATTGGCCTACTTATACATTAAACAAGTTTCATTGTGGGATTAACTTCCTATTTTCAACCAATTACCACTGGATGAAATTGCTGATCAAACTGAATTTAAAATGATGTTATACAGCATCTTGATCAAGTCTTGACTAATATTTGACATCAAATTGATATCAAGGTGCCCGCTGGGTTATTTCATTTCTAAATAACATTCCTGTATGAGCCAACTCGTACCTTTTCTTTCAATTTAGCCATCTACTCTCTTTTTCAGTTGTTGTTCTATGTAAACAAGCGCTAGACAGATATGCTTGATCATTTTGGTACATCACGTTGTTTTTTTTCAGTATCTCATTTGTGCTATTTTTTTAAATGCTGCATCAAGTTTAGAAGAACTTAAACTTTTAAAAACAAATATGTCTCAAGGCATATGTGCTCTGTTCTATTGGTTGTGCTGCTTTTATCTTATAAGCACAAGTTTGGTCTAATAGGTACCTAAGGGGTTAGGTTTAAAAATTGTGCAGTCATTAGTTATGTCCTCTCCTGGGCAGCTCTTAGCTTTTGACCAAATACACTGAAATCGCTAGATGAGTTTTGAGAAGGTCTCTAGGTGGATGAAACTGTGAGATTCATAATAACTTCCTGCTTTCATTCCCATTTCCAATCTAGTTATTGCCTATTGTCTAATTACTAATTGCCCTGTCTGTCACTGGCTCAACTCACAGCTATATTGGGGGACAAGGACAGAAAGAGCCAGAGCAGAAAGGATAGAGATAATGGGGCTGGTAATAATGTGGAAAATGGTGTTGGCAATGGAGAAATGCATTTTAGAAAGGACAGAGCCCAAACACAGAGGAAGACATGAAGTATTACAGCAATAAGAAGATGGGAAACATTACAAAGAAGAGCAAAAGAGGATTGGGGATTGATCAAGGACATGATGGAACGAAAGAGACTGACACTCTCTTCTCTTGATTAGAAGGAAGAGGCTGTCAAACAGTATGCTGTGCATTGATTCCCTGGCATGATCAAAAGTGACGCAAAATTTACATGAGTGTATGTCATTTGTAATCTTCTATCTCCTTCAGGAGTCTGTGCCTCATTCTGGTGTGGGTGGTCTTTGATTGCGCCCCGTGAGCTTGGAACAGATATCAAAGAGCTCCAACCTTGTCTGTGGCATGTTAAAACATACCCACTGTTGTTTAGAAGTCAGAGATGACAAAAGAAAGAGACCTGAATTCATGCAATCTGATCTAAACATTTGATTCTAAAAAAAATTCTTAAAAGATCAGAACTGCACAATATTAATAATAAAATACGAATTTTGTCAACAGAAGGGCACTTTCAATGGAAGTGAATTTGGCCACTCCAGAAACGTTACAATTTACACTGTGAATATCCACAAGACATAAACATTATATATGTTAACAAGATTTTAGGATGATTAAATGACTTCCTTCTAACCTCATGGTTCCAATATTACAACCTGGTGAACACTGTAATGCTTTTGAAAATCCCTTATTTTGTCACACTAAAAACATGCTGACATGTATAATGTTTACGTCTTGTAGATTTTAAAACAGTGTGTATTTAATTTTTTATAGAGTGGCACCATTTACTTACATTGTAGGTTCCTAATTGTGGCCACAATGCTGTTAATATCCCTCAACGCACACTGAACTGGACATTCTTTTAACTGTCTAGTACTGACCCTGGGATCCTGATTAGTATACATTTCTATTTATGATTTCCACTGGGAAGAAAATAATAATATATGGAAATAAGTCATGTCAAAGATTAGTTAACTGAACTCTGTGTAATTTACTCTGTGTAAATATTGAATGATTCTGACAGAAAGGATAGACAGTTCAGAAGCTGCTGACAGCTTGTATACGACATACACACACACATAAGCAAACACCCTTAAGCAAAGAAATAAGCATTGGTAAACATATCCCTCTATGTGATTTTATAAATATATTTAAAAAAAAAAAATATCTTTAACATTTTTTATTTATTTATTTATTTATTGTCACTAGATTGTATGTATGCCATTAACATCATTGCAGGGTAGACAAGACACAGAACCACTGTGTAATAGGTGAAGATATTTGAACCACTAATGGCGTGATTATGTATTGTTGTTTGGTAAATCTGAATATCACTTTTATAGATTTGCCCTTGCAAGGTAACAAGCCGTGGAAGGCCAGTTAGTCTATGCCACACTCTTCAAATTGCTTTATAAAATTGCAATGGATATTCTCTCTGCACAACATTCCACATTCAACTCGAGCTTTTCAGCGAGCCAGGGAGGAATTGGGGCAGATTCAAAAGAAAACATACATTTCAATTGAGTGTAAATTGGCCCTGCATTATCTTCCCACAAGTCCTTTCAAACTCTGAAATTGACTTGCACCACATTAAAATCCAATGTCATTTTCAAACAGTGCTGTCACCATTGGAGGATAATAACATAGCTTTTTTAGCTGAATGCACTGCCTTGTGTGTGTGTGTGTGTGTGTGTGTGTGTGTGTGTGTGTGTGTGTGTGTGTGTGTGTGTGTGTGTGTGTGTGCGCACCAAGAGTGTCCCAGCTCAACAATGGAATAAAACATTATTATACTAGAGAAAAAATGACATAAATATTACAGAGTGGAAGCATATAACTGTATTCACAAGTAATATACTATCACCTCTCAAATATAATTTGGTGTCAATGCCATAGCTTGGGTTTCTGAGGTCACAATAATCATTAACTTTGAATCATTGTCAATGTTGATCAAGACATGGATATTGTTTTCTATTGCAAATGACTCACCATTTATTCAGTTTCCAGTGCATTCCAGTAGAGTGAATGGAGTTTTTTTTTTTTTAACAAAAACATACAGAATCAATATTTAACCCACATTACCCCATGGGTGTGTCTTTAAGACCAAGCCTATACAATCTAGAGGGGGTCCAATAGACTATGTAAAATCTTAAATTGCATAAGGCGAACCCCTTGCATCTCTAGACGATTCTTCGGACAGACAAACAAGTGTTCAGTGAGGCAAATGTTTATACGTGCAGCAGAGGACATAATCATTTCAATGTCCTGCAAAAATACTCCACAAAAACAAACTCCAGACAACAGGAGGCATAAGTGCAAAGAACGAACAGGTTCATCCACAACTTTACCGAAGCAGTGCTATTTCACAAACAAACTCCAGCCGCTAGGCGGAACAAGCACAAAAATAAACAATACAGGCATCACGGTTCCTCGGATGGTCAAGTGTGTATTTTCATTCAGAGGCCTTATAAAAAATACACCATGACTTACTCAGACTGTCAAGTTTATAAAAGACATCCTTTGTGTGGGCATGTAGATATTTTGTAGCCATCCTTAGTATCCATTCTCAATCTGGCCGGGAACTTCAGTGTAAAACGATCTTCCGTCAGTGCAAACGATGGAGTGTTATTCTACAAAAGAAACTCCAACCGATTGTACACCCATTGTTTACTCACCCAAGGACATTGCTTGCTTGGGACACGTAAATATTTTGCGGCCATCCTTTGTATCTATTCTCAGCTTGGCCGGGAACATCAGTGCAAAAGCGATCTTCTGTTGATGTAAGAGTTTCTTATATTCCTTGAATCGATCATGTTTCTCTCTTGTCGAATTCGCAAAGTCCCGGAACAAGAAAATATTGTGATTCTTCCAAGAAAGCTTTCCTTTGCTCCTTGCCTGGCACAACATGAGATATTTATCAGAAATTTGGCCAGAATTGATCAGGGCCTGTCTTCCTCAGCAGATCTGTGAGCCAGGTCTCTGTGAGCTCACTCAATTTCCAGTTTATGGCCTGTTATGTCGAGCAGACTCGGGAAGAGCTCATCTAGGAATTTCACAAAAATCTCTGCCTTCTTCACACTCAGGAATTCCAACAATCTGTATGCTATTTTGTTGGCTCCTATTTTCAAGATCTTCCAGTTTTTCCAAAATGCTTTCCACGTCTATCTTGGTCGCTTGTGGATTAGCTGATAATTCCCTTTCTGATGACTCCAGATGACGTGTCCAGACACATTTCTCAACATCTGCCACTCTTGCAACCAACTCTGAGAATTTAGTTCCCATCGTCATAATCGATCAACATATTACAGCGAGATCCTCCAAGTCAGCTACAACTTTCATCAGCATCACAGACATGTTGGACAGTTGATGCTGGATTTCTCCCACCACACCGTTCAAACTGAGTCCCTGGTCCGCAGGCCCACCAGAGGTTCCAGCTTGAGCATGTAATTGTTTTTTAATGTCGCCAGAGCCTTAGGATTTTTACTTCTTTGCATTGTTTACCTCAAAGAAAAAATATGTAGCTGGGTGTATCTAATCACACCGGATTCTAACATGAAAATAATAAAAACTAGTAAAGTGCATAGAGCTCGCCTTTTAAATGTCTGCTCCTCGCATGGCATCACATCCGTGATTGGAGTTTATTAAACTCTGAGAAGTCTCATTGATTTTGAGACTACAAAAAATGGAAAATTTGGATTAACTTTATATTTAGAAAGCGGAAACCCTTGAGGGGTGCATATTGCTCTGCCGCTTTGCTGTATAAGGAAAACGCAGTGAAAAGGCACTATTATTGCTGCAATTGTTATTACACCAGTAACACAATTGTGTGTACCATGATGAAGAAAGACCTCCTCATATCTGTCACTGTCGTTTCCACCCTTCTACCCATCATGAGGGGGTTAGGAACAGGATTGGGGAGTAACGCAATACATGTAACCGGAATACGTATTTAAAATTCTAAATTAGAGTTAGAATACATTTACATTCAAAAAGTATTTGGAATTCTGAAGAGATTACTTTGCATTTTATTGTCATTTGTTTCATTTAATATTTAGTCCTTTGAGATGGAAAAATGTATACAATGATGTGATCCAAAGTGCATTTGAAAAGCGGTGAAACACTTTCTTTTGATGTGTTAAATTGATACGAGCAGATAGAGAAGTTTAGAGCAGACAAAATAGAAATAAACCTTTTGTAAATTGTCAGCTTTACGCTAAGCTAAAATGTTATTTCTTGCCATTTTACATGCACGTTACCAGGCACGATAATATTTTTTTTTTTTAAGAAATTTCACGTTCAATCATAATTTCATTTTTTCTAGTAAGACCTTTGATATTAGGGAATGCATATCGCGGCGCCAGTTTGTGGTCCATTCTGCATAATGCGGCAGCTCATTTTAGCTTATCGCTGCCCATTCAGACCATTTTGTGGCTGACCCACCGGAGCTCGGTTCTCCCGATGGCCAGTCCACCTCTGATTGGCCCCAAAGTGCGTCGACCCACAGTGAAAATGCCGGTATGCCAGATTACCAATCCAGCCCTGATCAACAAGTGCAACAACATTTTTTATTTTTTTATTTTTTTTAAGTGACTGGTTAAGTGAAGATGTGTTTTTAGCCATTTTTTAAAGATAAAAAAAGTGAGTCAGCTTCTTGGATGGATTTGGGAAGGTCATTTCACCAACATGGTATGATGAAACTGAAAGTCTGGGAAAGTGTTTTGGTGCCACTTTTGGTGCTTTGGTACAATTAGGCGCCGTTCCTTAGCCGACCACAGGCTTCTGGTGGGGACAAGATATCCTTGAGTTCCAAGAATTGACTGTCAGTGAACAGACCAATCCTGTTATTCTTATTTGACAAGAACACTACTGCACACCCCATTTTGCCAACATACCCTTAACTATCATAACTCTCTACTTATTTTCATTAAATAATTTTTTTAAGGTGTATTATGTACAAAAAGTACCATGTTTTTTTATTTATTTTTTATTGCACAATGGTTATACCATGATATTCTTAAAGAACCCTGGAATACCATTGTGATGCCATACTATATGTAGTACTACTTACACTAGAAAATTGTGTAGAATAGTGCAGAAGTGTGCGGATTGGAACTTAAGTTGTGAGTGTTGTCACCTTGTGGACCCACTAATTAGTGCAAACAAATCCAGGCATATGCTCATACTGCATGCTCAGATTACTTGTGGTTAGAAAATTTAAAGTAGGAATAGCTGAAGGCCGGAAATGATCACCAAAAGAGGGCAGGATGACTCCAGAAGGTGGGTTTACTACATAAGGGGGTTGGGCCAATCCCAAAAGGGAGCGACACTTCCACACACAGGCTCTCTATATATTTGCTGGCAGTTTGGAGGGTCTGCCCCTTTTTGGAGCTCTGCAAAAACGGAAAAACCAGGCCACAAGTTCACTACACGAGCACAGTTTAGGACGAGATTTGTGTAATTTTTTAAATGTTTTGCTTTTGTGCTATGGTAATACCATGGTGTTTTTTTTTTTTTTCCTTAAAAAAATTACCCTCACACTACAAAAATACCAACATAATATAATGTTTTTGTATATGTACCATGGGGATTTTGGTAATGTGAGGGTACTTATTTGTAGTATTGAAGAACCTTGAAACACAATGTCATTACATGAACCATGAATATGATAATAATTTCAGTACCATGGTATATAAATCGAAGTACCAAAGTGTTACTTCTAATCCCATCCTGTTTCTTTTCACTCCCAAAACACATGCACGTGCACACACGCACAAAAACACATGCAACGTGAATCATGTGATTGTATATGTGCTTGAAATGTTGTGTGCTTTTCCAAGCATTACTGGTATTTGTTTTGAGCGTTCTTACAGCAATCTGGATTAATTTTCTTAATCATTAATGTGGTCCCTTATACTCAATTGCACGTTTCCAGCATTAGCAGTTTCCTCTGAAGAGCAACAATATATGTATCTTTCCAACAGAGCTCCATAACACATATAAGAGCTACCAATAATTCCCTCTCTCACAGATTGGATGGCGATAAGGTGGTGATAACCTGCACGTGAACACTTGCAAATACACACTGCCTCACACCCACGGTAAAAACAGATTAACTTTCATGTTGTCCAACATGGTCTGTTGCCATTTTGTGAATTAAAACTAGGTAAATGCCTCCATTGCTCAGTCAATAATTCCCCTCATGTGGTGGCTATTCCCATTGAGTCTGTACTTTAGCAAGGCTAATAATACAGAGAGCTATAATTCTGCTAAACACAGCTGTGAGCCTTTAATTTCAGTGCTCCAGCAACCATTGATGAGGCATTTGACTTGTTGACTGCAGTACAATTTGAGCTAGTTAGAGCATCATTATAAAGTGAAGTTGCTGTGTTCAACATTTGGTCAATTTCCTATTGGAAGTCTCAAGTACTGATGTTGCATGCATGCATACATGCATACATACATACATAATTAATAAAGCTACTATAAGATGGCTTATTATAGTTGTGTTGGGTAATGTTACTTTTAAAAGTAACACGTTAGAATACTGTGTTACTTCTTTAACAATTACAAAAAAGTATTTTTTTTTATGAAGAGTAAAGCATTCATTTAATTTTGCATTACTTTGCATTACTTTTTTCTCACAGCCACTCTCTTCTGCAATGCTATGCATTCCATCAGGTGTGTCATGCACCTATTTTGTTTGAGGGGGAAACAACCTCTAATGGATACATTTGGTTACATTTCATGAGTTGGCATTTGTGTCTGTATCTTCAGGCAATTTTTCATCACTTTTTTGAGATCTTGCCACCTATTTTCTTTTGCAACCACTTTCCATACATGACACAAGAGGTGGTGCAAAAGGCACAGCTCAAATGCAACGATTCTCAGAACTGCTTCAGCTCAATAGAGAATGAAAAAAATCAAGCCTATTTCTGAATGAGGCAATCATGTAAATATTGTATTCTAATAAAACTAAGAAAATGTTCTAAATCAAATGGTTTGTATTTCTCTAAGCGATTGTTATTTCGCTGTAACATATTTTAACCTTGAATATGGTCTTAAATATGGCCACAAAATGCATATAATGATATTTTTATTGTTCATTCAAAAATATTTAAAACAGGTTGGGTTTTCATAAATGTAGATTTATGTGTATAAAAATGAAATTTAATATATAAAAAATGGCCAGCCCTGTATACTTAGGCAATTTTTTATGTACTAAATTAATTGTCTTTGTTTCCCATGACAATCCCAAACATTACATACTATATAGGGAATAGGGAACGATCGATCAGACTTTTCGGAGAACTGACTAAAAGCTTAATTGCAGCTGATTAAAGTCATGCGTGTCAAGTGGTCAATGACACGTAGCAGCAGCTGCTACTTTTTTTTTAATCTTGCGCAGTGTATGATAAGCAGTCATGAACCAAAGTGACTGATGTTTCATAAAACACAAGTGCTGCTGCTTTGATCCATTCAGCCACCCACGGCGCTTTCTACTATTAAATACAGAACACGCGGCTACCGAGGAACCATGTAAAACCGCCTTTGTTAGTTAAAGTTTGTATCATGACTGAAAAGGGGAGTATTCACACTGAACTAGGATAATAAGCTGTTACATTTTTAAAACATGAATAAAAGAGTGTTAAGATGCTGCAAAATTGGTCAAATGCATTTCAACACCAAAGTAGATGAACAGCGACCGATCAAACAAAACAGACAAAATCTATATTAGACTATAAAAAAACTGAATGACAGTGCCCCATAAATGAGAGATAGTTGGCAAATGTAAACTGCACTGAAGTTGATGCAATAAATTAGTCTGTTTTTACCATAACAACGCACTTTCCCGTAGTGCTCAACCTTCCTCGTAAACAATCTCCGAATCAGCACTGGACTCCGCGGTCGTGTGGCTTTCTGTGGGAGAGAAAGAGAGAGTGGTAAGGCTCGTTGCCTCCTGACTCCTCCATTTCCCAAGAGAACCATTTACACTGGTGCTGAAACCCGGCACTTTGGAGGACAACGACGTTAAGGAGTCCTCACTGCTGGGCAGAGTTATCAAATCCCTCGCCAGCATCCAGCAAACCAGCATCAAGCCATCATGGAGTTATACCTGGAGCAAGAACAACGGTTCCAACTCCTGCTCCAGACCCAAGCAGAGGTCCGGAAGGTGTTCCGGAGCCTAATCGACAGAGAGGGGGCTGGCACTGCGTTCCCATCGAAGACCACTTCACCTGTGACCCTTATGAAGTTGGGGCCAAAAGACAATCCAGAGGCCTACCACAGCAAAAACAAAAAAACAATGAGGAGTAAAGTGGTTGGCCGGCCCGCTTGTTGAAGTTACTCTCCGGGGAGGTGCAGCTTGCAGCCCTAACAATTTCCTGCCACCAGCCTCCTCAGTTGCCACGACCTCAAGAAATCCATCCTGCAGAGGGTTGGCCATAGTCCAGAGCAAAATTGACAGACTGAAATTCTGCAGGAAGTACAAGGATTGGACAGCAGAAGACAGGTGCAAAGATATTTTCTCTGATGAAGCCCCCTTTCGACTGTTTGGGACATCTGGAAAATCGATAGTCTGGAGAAGAAAATGTGAACGCTACCATGAGTCCTGTGTCGTGCCAACAGTGAAGCATCCTGAGACCATCCATGTGTGAGGTTGCTTTTCATCCAAGGGAGTGGGCCTTCTCACAATTCTGCCCAAAAACACTGCCATTATTACTGAATGATATCAAAACTTCTCCCAATGATCCAGGAGCAATTTGGTGATTATCCGTGAATTTTACAGCAAGATGGAGCACCATGTCACAATGCAAGAGTGATAATGAAGTGGCTCAGAGATCATTACATTTGAAATTTTGGATCAGTGGCCAGGCATCCCGGATCTTAATCCCAAAGAGAACCTATGGTCAATCCTCAAAAGGTGAGTTGACAAACAGAAGCCCACAAATCATGATAAAATCACTAATAAGTCAAGAATGGATTGCCACCAGTCAGGATTTGTCCCAGAAGCTGATATCCAGCATGCCAGAGCAAATTGCAGAGGTTATGAAGAACAAGGGTCATCACTGTAAATATTGATACTTTGCATAAATTGAGTGTTTTTGCCAATAAAAGCCTTTAAAACTTATGAATCGCTTATTGTTTTCCAGTATACCATTGAAACATGTGAAAAAATAATCTACAAATACTGAAGCAGCAAACTTTGCAAAACACAACATTTATGTCACTGCCATTACTTTTGGCAACGGCTATATAAAGAAGAGGCCGTGGTTAATTCCCGCCTCACACATCCACTGATTTTGGGAACTAATTGGCCTGGTTTTGGCCTATGGCCTATGGCTGGAGAGGTGGTGACAGGGCTGTCTATGTCTCCTCCGCCTCATGATGATGCAGGGTAGAGAGTTCCCATTCTCAGGGGATTCCTTCTTTTGGACTATGCAATGCGATATCCGGAAGCAGTGCCCCTGAGCAACATCTCAGCACTTAGTGTTGTGGAGGAACTCTTCAGAATAGTCAACCGAATGGGGATTCCAAAATAAATCCTCACTGATAAAGGCACTACCTTTATGTCATGAACACTACGAGAACTATACAAATTGATAGGCATTAAATCGATTCGAACCAGTGTTTACCACCCACAAACAGATGGGTTGGTGGAACGATTTAATAAAACCTTAAAGAACATTGTTCGTATGTTTGTACACAAGGACGCTATAAACTGGGATAAGTGGCTTGATCCCCTGCTATTTGGTTAGGTGTGGCTTAATTTTATTCGACACTTGACATTACAAAAGTTTTTGGCAGATCATTTTAACTTAACAGACAAAACAGCTTTTTCCACACCACTCGGCTAAACTCTAACCAATCTGTTACCCATCCATTCAATTTGTTCGGGACCAGGCCACATTTCAGCGTCTCATGGACAAAATTCTCAGACCCCATACAGCATATGCTGCTGCATATTTAGATGATATTATTATATATAGTAATAACTGGCAGCAGCATATGCAACCTCTGAGAGCTGTACTAAGATCACTGTGACGGGTGGGGCCCATGGCCAACCCGAAAAAGTGCGCAATTGTGCGGGTGGAGTTCGATATTAGGGTTCCACTTGGGCCATGGGCAGGTGCGTCCACAGGTTGACAAAACTGCAGTGATAGCAGCCTGTCCGAGGCCCAAGACCAGAAAGGAGGTGAGACAGTTCCTGGGGCTTGCTGGCTACTACTGAAGGTTTGTTCCTAGCTACTCTGACGTCACCAGTCCGCTGACTGATCTTACTAGAAAGAGTGACACTTTTTTATGCTTATAATTTCTCTCTCCCCTTTATTTTTCAGATGGATGCATCGGACAGAGGGCTGGGGGCAGTGCTCTCATAAGATATTGAGGGGGAGGAGCGAGCGGAGCTGTACACAAGTTGTTAGCTCTCGCTGTGAGAAAGTACAGCATCGAGGAGAAGGAGGGTCTGGTGATCAAGTGGGCCATCCTCACTCTCCGCTACTACTTGCTGGGGCAGGCTTTCACCCTTTGTTCAGATCACGCCCCTCTCCAATGGCAAAGATAACAGCGCACGGATCACCTGTTGGTCCCTGGCACATCATCCATTCAAATTTGAGGTGATACACAGACGAGGAGCGCAGATGGTTGTGGCTGACTTCCTCTCCGGAAATGGGCGGGGATTTGGCAGGCCGGATGTTGCTTTGGCCTGACTCAGGCGGTGGAGATATGTGGTGATGGGGGCATGTTCGTGTGTCTGTCTGCGGGAGAGAGAGTGTTAAGGCTCGTCACCTGTGTTGTAATAATCTCCAACATCTGTCTCTTGTTATAGTGATGGCAGAGAGAGACTTAAAAGTTTCATGAATCAAACTACTTGTTTATTAGAAAAAAATATGTTTAATATTTTTAGAAACTAAGACATTTTCTCTGTGTAGACAATCAATGTATAACATTATTCGGAGCTATTACTTTATTTAAAATGTAACAGATATTATGGTCTAAAATAAAAAAAATATTGTGTTACTTTACTAGTTACTCGACAAGTAATCTGATTATGTAATGCATGTTACTTGTATCGTGTTACCCCCAACACTGGTTTTGTGTTGGTAAAATCCTTAATAAAACCATCTGTGTCAGAACCTCTATATCAGCATCTTTAGTATTTTCCAGAGCACACACAAACCCACAGGTCTAACCTCAACTGGCCCTGCTGACCACCTCCTGTACAGACCATATATATATATATATATATATATATATATATATATATATATATATATATATATATATATATATATATATATATTGCTCTCAGGAGGGTCAGGACAGCATGCTGTTTATCCAGGCTCTTGCCTAATTATTGCTTATTTGCTCTGGATGTCATTCAGTTATGAGTTATAGGCCATTAAAATTGAGCTTACTTTGGGCAACAGCTACCACTGAGCAAAATCATTTTCAGACATTCTTAACAAAGGTATATATATTCATATCAAAGATGTATACATTTCTTTTTGTGTGGGATTCTCTCACACAAAATTATTGCAAATTACTAACCCTCTGCACAGGAAAAATGCCAGAGCAGTTTTTCCAGAGGTTTTTTTTTTTTTTTCCCCCCCCCTCAAAAATAGTTGTTTTTGCTCTATTTTGAGTGTACAGAGTAAAATGTGTCAGTAGAGTGGGAGCAAAATTAAAGAGTAACTGTGACTCCTCCCCAAAATTTTATCCGCCTAAATTTCGTTTATCCGCCATTACTGTTCGTCATGGACATCGCGATCGCTGATGTTTGTGGGTTTAGAAGCAACCCGATATCACGCCGAGGCGTGAAATAGACACGCCGGTCCACTCGCGGATGCGTGTCGGTGTCACGCTTTGCCTCCTCTAGGCGTGTACATGACACGAGCGCGTCTACGTAGAATACCGGCAGGGGGCAATCGTTTCCTCAACGCCAACAACTCTCCGCGCACCAAAGAGGAAGCGATACCGTTGTCGTCGCGTTGCACGTTCGTGCGGGCAGGATGCCGGCCAATTTCACCGGTTACTTTCACTTGTGACCATATGTGACAAATAAAGGTTCATTATAGTGCTGCTTTCATGAAGAAATCCTAACGTTGCTGTAGCCTAACGTTGTTATATATGTGTGTGTGTGTGTGTGTGTGTGTGTGTGGGCTGTCGAGTATCTTGTGCTGATGTGTGTATATATATATATATATATTTATTTATTTATTTAAAAAGTGTATTTATGTACAAAAATATATATCCTGCTAACCGGAACTGGAGAACGCGATATATCGCTTC
Source organism: Moxostoma hubbsi (assembly GCA_032164185.1). Lineage (NCBI taxonomy): Eukaryota > Metazoa > Chordata > Actinopteri > Cypriniformes > Catostomidae > Moxostoma > Moxostoma hubbsi. Next base: position 26,090,250 of record JAVLUX010000016.1, on the reverse strand, counting down.
CTCTTTGGTGCGCGGACAGTTGTTGGCGTTGAGGAAACGATCGCCCCCTGCCGGTATTCTACGTAGACGCGCGCGTGTCATGTACACACCTAGAGGAGGCAAAGCGTGAAATAGACACGCATCCGCGAGTGGACCGGCGTGTCTATTTCACGCCTCGGCGTGATACCGGGTTGTTAGAAGAGAAGGCGCGCTTCTGCTGGATGTTAAAGTAAGTAAAGTTTCAAAGTCTTATTAATTTTCATAATATTCGCCTCTGTTTTGCCACATTTTTTGGAATATTATAGAGATAGCTTTCTCATGTTAACTTGACGCGAAGTTTAACGTCAACGTTAGTTGGGTTTTAAATTTTGCTAGCTAAATGAGGGGAAATCACTAATCACTTGTTAGATGCTGTGCTGCACCAAAACTTTACTAAAACATCCTTTAGATAATTTAATGTTAGCTTCACTGTGGAGGCAAACACATAGCCTAACCTTAATTTAAGTTGGCCTCAATAAACAATAAAAAGTTCAGCATCATTTCAAGTTATCTTGAAAGCAAAAAGCTAACATATAGATTATATGAATGTTAATTGACACCAGCGAAACTACCTAGCTGCCTAACAAATGTTTGTCCACAAAACCATTGTGACGAGCGGCTGGAGTTGTGCACCACATGTAATTGACTCTGTAAAGAGTTAAATTAACGTTAGATTTAATTGGATTGCTGGAGGCCATTATTAGACAGTTATTACAAATTAAAAAACACATTACTGAACAAAGATAATTAATGCACTAATGCCTGTTGAATATAATGCCTAATGCCTGTTGATATAATCATCAATGACGGAACAGTAGTCTAAATTGTTACCGAATGTTCTTTTTTTCATCTGACTGTGAGTGTTATCGCCTTATGTTTAACTTTGTCTTTTTGTTTCCTTCAGGATGCAAACCAACAACGTTGTCAGAGTGAAGTTCAAAGATAGCAAGAAATATATTTTTTCTCCAACACCTTTTACATTTCAGACATTTTTGGAATGTGGTGAGAAATAACAAATTTTAACATTGTTAATATCATTAATACTTTTCCCTCTGAAAAATTTGTTTTTAATAATAATATAGTAAGTGTATGATTGTATCTTAAGGGGTATAAAAATAACTGTTTGGGTTTTTTGGCATTGCTGTCCTTTGTCAATTTGCCAATGGTTTGTCTTCCTTCAGTTGGCAAGAAATTTGATCTTCCTACAATGGATGTTAAAGTCTTTGATGACTCGAAGACAGAAGTTGATGAGGAAACATTTGAATATCTGCTGACACGACCAGACCTTGGTGTCCTAGAAATTTTCATCCCAGGCACAGCAAGTTTTGATGGTAAATTGTTTGACATGCTTATCAAGTTTTGTGTTTATTCTCAGCAATATTCACCAATTCACACATTTGCACAGGCTAATATGTCTATTGGACTAATTCTCAATAGCTGTGTAGCATGCTATCAAAGTAGTATGAACAGATAATCAGACCATTGATATGGTTTATATTGAAGATTCTTCAAGCTCAAGCTCATTAGGAGATGCTGGGGGCACGTCAGAGTCTGATGACACAGCAATGTTGATTAGAAGTCCTCCTAAAAAAAACTGAGTTGAGGAACGTCGTCTTGCCCAAGTAAGAATCACCAATCTTGCCTCTGAATTACATCTATATAGAATTACTTAAATAGTAAAGACATTTGGAACTATATACACGTGTCTGTTGTTAATTTCTCATCTCTGCTCAATATTACATCATTCCCCTCTCCAGATGGTCGAAGATATCCTAAAGAGCAGCCCTGGAGGCGAGAAGGTTATCAATGAATACACTCGCATTAAAAGTCTTTCAGATGGCAGAAGACGTGACATGGTGAAAATCTTGGTAGCACATTTGACAAATGAACATGGGTAGGTTGTTCATACAGTGATTTGTAAATTGATATTTATGATGTTATGGGTTGTAATTGGTTTATGTTTTCGTGTGTAGAACAAGCCCTTCCCGATGTTTGAAGGAAGAGTATGCAAAGGGAATCATCTCCCTATTCCCATACTTGGCTGACCCAAGGAGCAAACTTGGTTATGTAAGTAGCTTTTGCCTCTCAATCTTTTCGATTTTCAGGAGGAGGATATACTCTGTTATTGCAGAGTAAAGATTATCTACATTATAATTGATATGGCATTTATTTCCTTAGTCATGTAATGTAATAACTACTAGGTATGTGTATTGTTCTGGTTATAGGAGCATTATTACAATGCAGAAGATGGAAGTGGATATTTGGCATGGAGAATTAAAACGCTGCAGAAAGAAGGATCAGAGGGACGGATGAAACGCCCACGGCAACCACAAACAGGTGCAATAATTGATGTTTAGTCAGTGCTTGGCTGCAAGGCTTTATTAACCTTTTTTATTTTTTTCAAATGAACATACAACTTGATTTTTTTTTACTCAGCTTAACATTTGTGACTTGTCAAGTTATCTTTAGTTCCAAATTGGTCTGTCATTAAGTCATTTTTTGAATGAGGTCAATTGTTACATAGTATCTCTACAAAATATAATCTCTGTTCTTTTTAAATGCAAACATGCTTTGCATAATCATCAACTTAGGGCAAATTTAAATGTCACTCTGGGATATATCCTTTTTTTCCATATTATTTCCTGTCATGTATCTTGTGTTGGTATGAATGTTTTGTGCTTTGCAAAGAAAAGGAACAACAAATGTGATTTTCATATTGTCTTAAACACTTTCAGGTGGGCCAACTGCTGACAGGGATCCATACAAAGAAGAATTTGTATGATGAACAAGAATTTGCTGGTTGAATAATGAACGTCAGTGTCAGGAAGCAATTGCCCTAATGAAGCATACAGCTGATGAGGCAGTGGTAAAGGAAAAGATGAGGTTAACACTGGCCTATCGTCAGAAGATGCTGCATGACCCTAAAGAGGCATCTGATATTCTATCCATTTTCCCACGATTCATGGATATACCAGGCTTGGTATGTGAGACTTCAATTCTTAAAAATGAAATCAAGTGCTATTGTTGTTCTGCAGGAACACAGACTTGCTAATTAAACAAAGTGAGTTCCTACTGTGGTACCTATTTTAATTATCTTTGGCATTTTGTACCGATTGATCAAGATTTTGGACTTCTATTTGGTGATGCGACCTCTGCAAAATTGCTGGAGAAGTGGTCTACCAACATAAAACCACAGGTTGCACAGAGCCGTGGCCTCACACAGACTAGTGAGCTCCAAGACCTCATCCAAAATGCTGAAGCCACTGAAGTTGAAGAAGGTAACTATGTTGTGCTATACCCTAAATTATTTAAGAGGAAGTTATTCATTCATGACAAGCATAGCTTTATTCAGATCAATTGTGGTCACAACTTTACCCATTAGACATGCATGATTCATATGCAAGTTATGCAACACAGACTTGCAATGGGTAAACTGTCAGAATTATAATTACCTGTTTCTCTAACATTTCTACCCTGATATTTTCTCAAAGGCCTAGCTCAGGAGTTGCAGATTTACAGTATGAAATAGTTTTCATTTGGGACTCTGAATAACAAACGCATGGTTGATATGTTTTAGATAAAGTTTAACTGTATGACCGCATTTCACCTAATTAATCCACACATCTGTAGTCATCAAGACTTGGCCATGAATGTGCTGTTAATACTGAATCTGTGTGCAGTATAAATTAAATTACTGGAGGGGTTAATGTATTTATACCAGCACATCATCCAAGTGAAGTTCAGTCAAGTTAAAATGAGTAGGAGAGTATAGTCAACCCCTTCTACCTAAAAACCAAACCTAATAGCCTATTATTTTGTTTGTTTTTGTTTCTTTTTTTCGTGTCTCCAGGTTGGGACAGCGATATGTCTTCCATTCTGATGCTGGTTCACCTTTTGCCACCCTCAAGTCAAGGCCGCAAAAGACTGGGAAAAATATCAGCTAGACAAGCATGTGATTGTCTTGTAAAATTCATCAAGGTGAAGCTACTGATGAAGCAGATGAAATGACACTAGTACATAATGTTGTGTTACTATGTGACCTTGAACTTGCTTACTTCTCAGACAGGTTCTTAAGAATCGCCTGTCGTTTAAATTATTGTTCTTGTGCTATTCTTTTCTACTTACCACATACTTAGTAACAATCTGTTGGAAGTATGTAATAGAGAAACTTTGGTGGAAGACATCTCTGTATCTTTATTCATGCTGTATATTGACTTTATCTGTTAAGTCACATTGGCACTAATGTGTTTTCATTCTTTTACAGACCGGTACCAGTATCCAAGGGCACTTGGATAGCATTGGAGAGAGACTCCAGCCATATCTACTTGTTGTTGGGCCAAAGAGAAGTAGGGTCCAATCTTGTTTTATTGTAATTGACCAACATGCTCTACCCTGTAAGGCCTCTAATTCATTGGCCTGTGTTGATGAGCTTTTCAAAGCTCACTTTGTCTTTGGCACCTCATACTGTCAGGAACTGACCAATGTGTATAGCTTTCTGCAAACCACTGTCTATGACATAGATGTTGAAACCACCAAGGTGAATCCCAGAGTGGCTGAGTTGAGAGCTAGAATGCTCCAGTGAGAAAATGATTTGTTTCATTTGTAAAAGGGGGCATGCTAGTGCCAATGCCCTGATAAGGCAATTTAAGTTAGTTCATGGCCTTTGTCCAGGAAAAAGTCTGAAGTTAAAATGTGCTCAAAGAGGTTGTTCACATGTTTACCATAGTTTTTCTGGATTACGAAAGCATCTCAGCAAGTGTTGTGCAATTGACCGTTCACGTGCCGATTATGGTGAAAGCTCATCTAGCATCAACTCCATTTCATTAGGGGATGTAGGTGTTTTACCAAACCAAAATTCACCTTCTGAGTCTGAACTCCTAAAATCAAATATTGTAAACAGATGTGCAACAGTGGTAGCTGAACTTAAAGTTGCTGGTGTTGCAGAGACAACTATTAACTATGTTGTTAGTGCTCTAGAAGAAGTGATTGGAGACGTTCATAGTCAAACTCAAGAATCTGTGAAAAACAGCCTATCTTTAGTGGAGCCCATAAAAAGTGCTGTTGAGTCTCAAATTGATCAGTGTTTTGAAAAAATGCAAAATCCTTTTGTGGCATTAAACACTGAGAGCAAGAGAATGCAGTACTTTTCGGAGAAATGGGGAAAAATAGATCCTGTTGAATATGTTCTCGGAACAAGATTTGCTACACGGCGTAACAGAACAACTGGAATTTTCGCCCAAACAATTGTTAAGGATAAATTTGTATATATACCAATTCTTGAGACATTACAGTCCATTTATAAGCACCCTAATATTAAAGATATGATGACGAGAGATTCAAAACAAAGACCAAATTGTCTTTATGACATACATGATGGAGAATTCTTTAAGAATCATCCGCTCTTCTCAAAACAAAGACATGCAGTTCAGATCCAGATTTTTTTTGACGAATTTGAATGCTCAAACCCCCTTGGATCAAAACGAGGAATACATAAGTTAGGAGTTATCTATTTTACCCTTAGAAATTTTTCCCCTAAATACAACTCGAGTTTACTAAATATCCATTTAGTTGCTTTATTTCATGCACAAGATATCAAAACTTATGGGTTTGATAAAATACTAGGGCCGCTTGTCCAGGATATCTCAACACTGGAAACCAATGGAATTCAGATTCCTTTATTTTTTTATACAGTTTATGGAACCATTGTCCAAGTTACTGGTGACAACCTTGGTGTCCATTCTTTATTTGGTTTTGTGGAATTGTTTAGTGCTAGGTACTGTTGCCGCTTTTGCCTGCTAGAGAAAGAAGACTTTCAGACAGAGTTCAGTGAAGATAGTCCAAAGATGTCATTGCGAACTAAAGAACTTCATGCTGAACACTGTCAGAGTATGCAGAGCAATCCCAGTCTACCTTATGTAATGGGAGTAAAAAAGTCTTGCCTTTTAAATTCGCTGCAATATTTCCACACCACTGCAAATTTTTCGGTTGATATCATGCATGATATATTAGAGGGGGTTGCACAATATGAGATGAAATTACTTATTCAGCACCTGATTGACAATTACACCACATCAGCAGAAGTACACAGACGAATTCAGAGTTTTAACTATGGCTTCATGGAACAAAACAACAAACCTCCTGGTGTAGCATTAAGAGAGGGTTCCAATGACCTGGGCTTAAATGCCACCCAGAGCTGGTGTTTATTGCGTCATCTACCCATTATATTTGGAGATCTTGTGCATCCTAATGATCAGCACTGGTATTTGTTCATTTTTTTGCTTCAGATTGTCAATATTGTGTTTTCTTCAGTTATATCCACTGGTATCACCATTTATTTGAAACACCTGATTGTAGAGCACCACAGTTTGTTTAAGCATTTGTTTCCTGGTAAGAACTTGTTGCCGAAGCATCATTTTATGGTGCATTACCCCAGTTGTATGCAGAAAATTGGACCACTCCTACATTGTTGGTACATGCGTTACAAAGTGAAGCATAACTTTTTTAAAAAGCAGTTGAAAAGCTTTAAAAACATAACGAAAACATTAGCAAAGAAACACCAATGCCAAATGGCGTATATTTGGCAAACATTTGATCCAAATGACATGAAATTAGGTCCTGGGAAAATGGCTCCCTTGAATGAAATGGAAGTTGGTGCTGAGATGGCTGAGAAACTTAATGTGCCTATGTGGACTATGGTCCTAAATGTGAAATGGGTCAAGCGCTGTGGAAATACTTACCGGTTAGGGTTAGCAGTTTGTGTTCAAGTTCAGAATGACATGCCTGTATTTCATGTAATCCAGAATATTGTTATCAAAGATGAGCAGGTCCTTTTGATAACAACTGCACTGAAAACATTTTGTTTAGCTGAACATATCCATGCTTACAAAGTTGCACATACCACTGAAGCACCTTCTGTTTTGGAGATTAAAGATATTTTGCACCACAAGTTGTTTGACATTCTGATGTCTTACGGTTGTGATGCTGATTTATTTATTGTACCATATTGTTTCATGTAATTCTTCTTCATCTCCTCTTTTACATTATCACTATCACAATTTTTTTTTTTATTGTTTTCATAATGTATTTATTTTTTATGATCACAAGTGAATTGTGTAAGTATAATATTGTATAAACAGGTGCTTGAAAAAATAAAATTGTGGGACATGAGTATACAGTTTGTTGTTGAAAAGAAAGTTTTTCATTTATATTATAGAGCTTTTTGAGGGTAAAACATGAATTCTGTTATATAGAGTGGTTCTTTGTAGTTCACTCATAATTGATGATAAACAACTCTGTAGGGGAAGTAAATTGTGGCGGAGTAAATTTGAAGTTCCTCTGAACAGAGTTAAAAAAATAGTAGAGTCAATTTCTTTTAGCTCTGAACGGAGTAAAATTGTAGAGAGTTGATTAAAAAAAAAACACTAAATAGAGTCAAATATGACAGGAAAGAGTAAAATATTATTACTAAATTGAGCATAATTAAATCTGGAAAAACAACTCTATCAAAAGAGTAACTTTTACTCTTTTCAGAGAGGGACCAAATGTTATCTGGCATAGAGTAAATTTTTCTTCAATTTGAGTGCGTTTAACTCGGACAAATTTACTGTGTGTATGAAATATATTTTCAAATGCACTTGACAATGATAATTCACGAAAGATGTGTGCAGAGATAAAAAGAGGGAAAAAAGGGTGGAAAGAGAGACAAATTAGGTGTCAGACTATTTTTTTCTTTTTTTTCTTCATAAAAAGGTTTATTATTTATTTCCGACAAACCCAACCCTAACCGTGGTGAGCTCTAATGAGACACGGGCTCTTTGAAGAGTTGGCCTTCCACACTTAATAGTTGGCCTTTATGAACTTGCTAAGCTGCCTCTACCCACAAAATGCATGCAGGTCAAGAAACTGTTCGAGCAGTGTGCATTAAGACCTGCTTGGAGAAAGCTATGATTAAAACACACTGCACACTGTTTGTGTTGGTAGAAAAATTACAGCCCTGTGTCTCTGCACCACTGCAGAGAATATTGTAACATATTTTATCACAGGTGGATGTGTGAGGAAGAAATCCCCTCTATTTTGTAGATTTTCTTTACATGAGTAGCTGGTAATGAAAGGTATTCTTAATATGCTGCCAAGATGTGTGTCTGCATTTAGAGTTTATTGGATGTAAGTCATTGTTGGGGAGATCCATACTGTATAATCTGACCCTTTCACAATATATCAGTTCCACATATAGTTTAATACATATTCCTTATGTCAGACTTCTATATTAGATTACTTACAGTGAAAAAATTTATATCCAAATTTACTTCGGTTGTCCACATTGCTGATCGGAACGTGCACAGTATACATGAAGCAAATTCCATCATCAGCACAGACTGTCTGAGCGCTGCCCTGATTTTCTGGACACGTAGACATTGCTTGTCTGTGCTCATCATCACCACATGCACCTGCCGTTGACTGTACTAAAAGAGCAACACAAAGCAGTCGTTGTGTGTATGCATCAAACGCATTCGTATTCATTTACGATCAAATGTGTATACTTTGAAAGTATGAGCTCTTCTCCATGTGCAAGACAATACGGAACTTGGAAAGTGTCCAATGTCGGCCTATATATTAGCGTTTACTGTTATACAAGTGGGTTCAAAAAGAGCAGTGCCTTAATATTTTATAGCAAATAAATGCAATTTCTACTTATGTCTGAAATCAGAGTTTATGATAAATTGCTTGTTAAAAGTGCTGGTTATTTTTCAGTTTACAGCACACAGTTAAAATTTATGCACTTTCCATTAGTTTTACAAAACCACATGATTTATTATTATTATTAATTATTATTATTATTACTATCATTATTGTTTTGAAGAGCTATGGCATGGAGATTGTACCAGCCTGATCTCAAAAATCTTTTTTTGTGACTAAGGCAACATTTTAGCAAAATAATATTACGTGGTTCCTTACATGGATTGTGGCAGTTGTGAGGTGAAATAGCCACATAGTTGGATCAGTAATTCATTCAAATGTTATCTCCTTACAAGTCATGCGCTATAGATGAAGTATTTTCATCTCAGAAAATAGCACTGTGTGAGGAAGAGTGATTTGTGTGAAAGGAAATCAAATTTTTGTTGTTTCAGAGCCTCTAGTTAATTTCAGCACAAAAGTGCAGTGATTTGTACAATGACCCTATTAGACAAGATTCAATAGTACAGTATGTATAGACATAACCAAGACTTGAGGTAAGTATGAGTAGTCATTCCGGGATCCTCAGTTAATCTCCAAAATAGATCTTGTGACCTATTGGATCCCTCATCTGCCTTCTATCTCATTAAATTTCAGAAATGACTGGGACGCTGTACACACAAACTCACTTTCACAGCATTTAAAAGAGGTATTCAAGAAGACATTCTGACACATCTTGCCTTCTTTGCTGTTAAAAATAACAAGCTGACTTTATTTTGCACATGCTCTCCTTAATCAAGCAGAGTAAATCAGGTTGGCAAATTTCACAATTTAGTTGCATCTTCAAATGCCAGCACCTTTGATCATAATGACCTCAAATGCTAATTTGGGCTTTAATAAACTTCCTCCTGTTCATGATTAATACAGGGGGGTTATACTTATTGAAATGAAGAAAAGCCAACTTGGTGGCTTGAGTGACACACAGTTGGCAATTAGGGTCTCTGTAGGAGGGTAATTCCTAATGTTTAAATCCTGTGTTCTCCTTACCTGCTTTCACCTCTTCTTGGCACTCTATGTTGAGAATGTGAATTGTAATTGATTGGATGAGCTCAGCACAGCTAACTCACTCTGATTTTTCACTAGAGCTGTATTGAAAGTGAAAAATGTAATTGTATAACTCTGTGTTTTACATGTGCATCAGATCCTCCATACTGCTAAAGAAATTGCGGACGTGTGATTGCGTGCCATGCAAAAAAAAAGTGAGAGAGAGAAAAGATCACGTCTCATGGTCAGCACTTTCTATCGACTCTTTTTGAGTCACTATTTTATAAACACTATTTTCTGTTCTCAGATTTTGTGTGCTTCCCCACTCTCCTATCACTCTTTTATTTATCTCTCCTTTTTACACATTTCTCTCTCTCTTTGTATCTCTTCTGGTCACCAAGGTCAACATTTTATGGTGTTTGATACATCGGTACCATCGTATAAATTATATGACACCAAAGCTTCCAAGCGAAGCGCAGACATTTTCTTCCACACAGGAAGAGACTTGAAGAGATTATCAAAATGGTTACAGATAAAAATAAAAAAAAAGTGTGAAATAAAGTATGTAACTTGTTTTCAGTGTTAAAATTATATTTCTTACCCCAATAATGCAACCTAAAATGTGCACTAACTATGCAAAGACAACACTTTGAAAAATATAAACACAATGGCACTATCAAAACTTTGCTCTAATTCTTTGAGCATCCCAACCAGCACGAAATAGCGACCTTGGCTCAACCAGTGGTGTGAGTTTTGGGCAGAACTAAGGGTTCGCAATGGGCGAGAGGATACCTGTTTAAAAGTAAAATTCTGTTGGTTGTCGCTAGTGGTGTATCAATTACATGCACCTTTAAATGGCATAATTTACAGTATGAGCACTGAAAGTTGAGAATTGTTTTAAAAGAATTGTATTCATATGTAATGTCTACTCACTATTAATGTAAAGCATGGCAGCACAGTGAAATGATGCTAAACCAAAAACAATCTATTGTATATAATATAGACTGGCAAACAAATGTTGACCATAGTTTAATTAAACATTTTAAGTAAAATATTATTTTCCGAATGGCCTAGATAGAGTATTGGAGCTCTTGTCGTTGAAATCTGTGTGCAAAGAAATATGTGCTCTCTGTGGAAATTCATAAAAAATAAAAAAATTACATTTGAAACACTGCAGGCATTTTGAGGCAGCATGCTAGTTAATATATTTTTATGTGGAGAATTAGTATTTTAATAACTTGCTGAGTCTTCCCTGGACATTAGTTTTAATCCCAAACATCCATTGGTTAAGCCTTTAAAACTATGGCTATGTAGCAGGTCCTCCAAATGTCTTCTGAATGAGAAGACCTAATTTACTAAATTAGCCCCTCGCAAGGAGTAAGAGAGGGCCCTTGAGGGGAACACTCTCAGACAGATTGAAGGACACAGCTAGATAGATAGATAGATAGATAGATAGATAGATAGATAGATAGATAGATAGATAGATAGATAGATAGATAGATAATTTCAGGTGAATTGTGGTGTGTTGTGGGATTTTCAAAACATTTGTGATGAGCTGAAACATTAGATTTGAAGGGTGATATAGTGATGAGCGAAGGTACATTTGTTCCTAATCTTGAGATGTACGTGCATGGGCAGCCATGATTGTGTTTGAGTTTGTATGCCAGCAATGTAGTTTAGTGGTCTTTAGAGTGGTTTTGTCATGTGGAAGAGATGTTGGCCTACATTCACCCTCTTAGACATCCCCTATCATAAATTAGGCATAGGCACCACCAGCATTTACATAAGACATCCCTCATCTTAAAATAACCTATTTCAAATATATCGTACTCTTTTCTTTTTCACTCTCCCCCTCAAACACACTCAAATACAAACCACTCAATATCAAACTATATAATAGGCATTGAGAAAATAAGAGTAACGTACTAATTTGTATAGGAATAGCCTACCCTCATGCACACACAAACTCACATCCCATACTCAAAAACAAGAGTACTTTAGACACAAGCCATGATACATAATCTCACTTTCTTCCTTTTCTTTCACAATCCTTCACCTCCAGTCTGACGTCTTCCCCTTCTCTCATTTGTGCTATCATTTTGATAGCCTCCCTCTCTTCTTCCTTTCCCTTTTTCCTCCCTTCTGCCCTTCTTTCTAACTTTCTTAAGATGCCACAAATCAAGGCTCCGCTCTGGAGGCTAGTGCCCAGGGGAAGCCTAAAGCTATTCTCCAATTAGTGTCAGCACACAGACAAATACCACATTTACACAGCCCAGAGAGAGGGAGAGAAAATAAACGAGTGTGACAGCAATTCCAACAAACAATCTGTGCCGAGCAGATAGACAGATAGATACTGCAGAGCGTGACCTGCCACTCAGTATCCTCATTTATTTAACTTGCTGGTACATGCACACACATGCAAACAAACTCACACAATTAGCCGCGGTCATTTAGTATATGACTTTGAGGAAGTCTGGTGGTTAGGCTTCATCTTGTCGGCTCTTTATATTGACTTGAGCTGCTCATAAGCTCAATGTATCCGTTTATGAGGAAGAGTTTCTCAAAGCAAAGTCAACCCCACACACACAACAAACCCACACATTGCATCAATCTCCCAACATCTACTGATCAGGAACCACATCAATCTCAAACTAACGGCACTTAATAACAACCATAACAACAACATCAAACAATTGTGGTAATTCATGACATCCGCTCATATTATTTCTTCCTGCATTGCATGCCACATGTTTACTATAGCTCCTTTCGTCAACAGTGAGGGTTTACATGTGATAAATGTAATGAATTTGTCAGGCAGACAGAGAAGGTTAGTGAGTTAGAGACATGCATCCAAATGCTAGTGGAGGATAGTGAGAAAGAGAAGCCGGTAGATACTGTTTCAGAGGCGGGTAGAACAGCGAGCAACACACACACTTTGGCTCTGACTGAAGAGCCCCCGCAGCAGGGCGTTTGGGTAATGTCTCGGCGGCATACTCGCTCAGCAAAGTGACACCACTCTCCCTTTCCTGTTTGGGTTTCTAATCGATTCTCCCCACTCAGTGATGCACCCATTGAGAATCACTGTAGAAAGAGCCTTAATAGTTGGTGATTCTATTGTAAGGAACATGGAAATAGAGAGTCCATGTCAAAGAGGTGTGTGAACTTGCAAAAACAATGTCAGACACTGTAATATGCCTTGGCCCCCTCCCTGCTCATCGTGGTGATGAGGTTTATAGTAGATTAGTTTCACTGAACGGCTGGATGTCTGAGTGGTGTCCGGAGAATAGCATAGGCTTTATAGATATTGGAAGAGTTTTTGGGGTAGACCTGACCTGCTAAAAAGAGATGGACTCATCCCTCCTGGGAAGGTGCTGCTCTCCTTTCTAGTAATTTGGCTCATAGTCTTAATACTGACAGTATTTGTCTAATTGGGGCCCAGGTCAGGAAGCAGATTAACTGGCTAATCTGAATGTCTACTAGCTGCCTTGAGATGTCACACAGGTCACATAAACTACAACACATAGAGATTGTATCACCTAGATATCACATACAGACTGTCTCTGTTCCCTGAACTACCAAACAAAAAACCCCTCACTAAATAAAGAAAAAATGTTATTCAAATCAAACTTGAAAAAACTAAAAATAATAAAATAAAATTGAAGATTACATCATATAAAGATAGGGCTACTAAACATTAGATCTCTTTCTACCAAAACAAAAATTGTAAATGAAATGATTACAGATCATAGTTTGGATGTGCTCTGTTTGACTGAAACCTGTCTTAAACCGGATGAATATAATTGTTTAAATTAACCTACTCCCTCAGGTTATTGTTATAAACATAAGCCTCACCTGAAGGGTCAAGGAGGAGGTGTTGCTACAATTTACAGTGACGTTTTTTTGGTGTTATGCAGAGGACAGGATATAAGTTTAAGTCTTTTAAACTAATAATGCTTAAAGTGACACTGTCAGATTTAAATAAAAAAGTATCTGTTGTCTTTTGCCTTTGCTACAGTATATAGATATGTGTGCAACACGTCAATGAACATTGACCGGAATTTATAACCTCTGCCGGTGTAATCGTTGGATGCACCTGGGGGAGGGTTATAAATAGATGCGTCACCAGAGCATCGTCAGATCTTTTGTCTTCAGATCACTTTCTTTTTGAGCACAGATCACAGTGTTTGTGTGCTATCATGAGCCTGTCAAACTTTCTTTCCTCTGTTAGGAGTTAGAATCTGTTTTCTCTTTTCTTTTCAAGAAAAAAAAAGAAAAAATGACTGAAAATCAGGGCAAACGATGAGTGTTCCCCTGTCTCCGCTCTATGTCCGTATAGGAAGTCTGAAGTTCTGCTTTGTTTGTTTGGGTGAAGATCATACTGCTCTCGCGTTGGGGCAGGGCAGGTGCGAGCATTGCGATCTGCTTTCAGGCAAAATGCTTCGCGCTCGCCTTGCTTACTTCCGGGAGTCAGCGCCCGCACTTCATTCGTGGGGCTCTCGTATGGATCTGGCTGAGGAGAGAGAGACGGGTTCGTCCTTTTCGCTCGCTCTCTCCCCAGATCCAGCTGATCCTCGTAAGCCTGAAGCGCACCTCGGCGCCTGTTCGGTTCACGAGGACACTGAACCTCTGTAAATCCCGCGCATAATAATAAAGCGGCTGTGGAATTAAGAGACACCCCCCCCCCCCCCCCCCCAAACTAGAAGACAGATTTATGGTGGCCAAAATAAATAAAGAAATAAAATTTAAAGAAATAAAAAAGGGGGAAGGGAAAGCTATATCAGTCCCTTCCTTTCTTCTATGACCTCCATAACAAGTATTCTCATCCATGGAGGAATCCTTATACTTACCGTGTCTTCATGCCCTCGACGTTGAAATATTCAACTAATCGTGGGTGCTGAGGCTCAAGGGTATTTGGTGATGCTGCCGGTAGAAGAGACACTTGCTGGTTATCTCTCGCCTGGCTCGGCATCACCGCTAAAGAGACCCACTCACACGACAAAGCTGTGCAGGACCACCTCTACGCTTGTGGGGAAGGCGTATCTGACAACAGGTCAGGCTGGTGCTGCCCTGCACACTGGCAGTGTTACAGGCGTACTAGGCTATTCTATTGAAGTTTTCGGTGATGTAGCCGGTAGAAGAGACACTTGCGGGTTATCTCTCGCCTGGCTAGGCGTCATCGCTAAAGAGACCCACTTTTTGTAAAGGGAATGTCTCGAGTTACTTAAGTGTAACCCTTGTGGGGGGCGCTGTTGAGCAATGGAGGAGTGAGACGTGTTTTACATAGCTCCGGTAACTTTTCTTTTATTAATACACTAAACACCTGTATATCAGCATAAAAGTGCTTTGGAGTGACATAAGTAGACACAAGCAAGTGGGAAACTAAACCTAAAAGGAGAGAACAATGTCAAAAAAGGGAAAATCCAGAAAGAACGACCAACAAGAATTGGGCCTTGATCAAACATCTGACTCAACTGAGGTGGTGGAGCCCGATCAGCTGAGTGAAGAGTCGGACCCACCAAACCGGCGGTATTGGCCGCTATTGCTGCGCTGCGAAATGAAATTACCCAGATTAAAGATGACATATGCGCCACTATCGATGTCCGTATACAGACGGTGTACACCGTGCTAAGAGGCGAATTGGCTACAACTAAAGAAGAACTGCAGACTACCATTACGACCCTGGAGAAAACCGCGACCTCGCATACTATCACTATTGGAGAGATAGAGAAGTCTGCCTCACAACAGTCGGACGATATCACTACACTTCAACGTCAAGTCACCCGCCTGAGCTCTGAAGTAGAAAAACTAACTGAGAAATGCGAAGACCTAGAAGGGCGCTCGAGGAGACACAACATCCGGGTCATCGGAGTCCCTGAGGGGTCTGAGGGACCCAGGCCGAGAGACTTCATCGCCGGATTGCTGCAAGAGGTGCTATCCCTAGATGAGAAGCCTCTTATTGATAGAGTGCACCGAACCCTCCGAAGGCAGCCCGAACCTCATGAGCCACCTAGACCCTTTGTACTAAGACTACACTACTTTCACACGCTTGAGGACATCCTATGCAAGGCTGCAGCGGCTAAACAGCTCTACCACGGTGGTAGAAGGATCCAAATCTTTCCGGACTACCCGCCTGCCGTGGCAAAAAAAGAGGGCATTATTCAACCGCACCAGGGAGCTGCTGCGGGGAAGACCCGGGGTCAGGTACGGCCTCCTCTATCCTGCCAGACTCCTGATAACCCACAACGGCACGCAGATCTTGTTCATAGATGCCAAAAAAGCGGAGGAATATGCCGAACGCCTCTCTACTGAAGTGAGACAGGAGGACACTTAAACTGAGGCAATTGCTGATGATGCAGAGAATCAAGATATTCAGAGAGGTGGTTATGTACTGGTGCTTACTAGTTAGTTTTTATGGCTAGCGCTAGCACAACACTAGCTGTCACCTATCCACGTGAATTACACACTCATACACACACACACACAGCTGGTGCCTCACCATCTGACTGTAAAACCACCATTCTCATTAGAATAATAATTGGAAAAATGTTATGTCCTGCCTCATACAGATCAAGGTTTACATTGTTATTGTGTTTTTTTTTTCTTTGATATTTTATCTATAGCCCTGATAATTGTTCAGCTAGTTCTTTAAAGTGTGGAAATAGCTCACTGTTATTGTTGAAGATACTCAATGTGTTATTGCCTCCGTTGGAGTTGCAACTCAGTTAACTTTTTGGTTATACATATTAAAACTATTTCCTTTAAAAAAGTGTATGGGTATGTGTGTGTATGTGTGTATGTGTGTATATATTTGTGTGTGTGTGTGTGTATGCCCATGGATATTATATTACTATGGCACTCTTACTAATCAAATTTTCTTTTAACTAAAAATATTTTCTTTTCTTCACTAAACTACCTACATTTTTTTATGTAAGTTACTAAGCTATGGGATCACAGATAGGAGTTCTCATCAGGCTACCAGAAGGTGTGGGGAAGTAACTTGAGTTACTGGTTTATTTGTACTTACTTCCTTAAGAAGGCTCACGCCACATTCACTTCGAATTGGCTAGAGTAGTTTTGCTTTCATTTGTTACTATGGGGACTGGGCTGACCTTGATAATGGTTCTGGGGTGGGTTGGGGTAGAGGGGAGGGATAGGAAGACCATTCACTCAAATCCTATACTTTGACAATTGTATTGCTACCGATACTGTACTGATCACAGATTCCTGATGTATGATAGTTTAAACAATGACAGCAGAGGGATGAAGGGTCTCACATTTTCCAGCTGGAATGTACGCGGAGTAAATAACCCAATCAAGAGAGGTAAAGTTCTGACCCACCTAAAGTCACTGACCTCAGGCATTATGTTCTTACAGGAAACTCACTTGAAGAGTGGCTCGCATGGCAGGTTAAAAGCAAATTGGATAGGGGAAATTTACCACTCAAACTTTTCATCCAAAGCAAGAGGTGTGGCCATTCTACTGAGAAAAGGTGTGCGCTTTTTGCAGAAAAAAACAATCACTGACAAAGAGGGCTGCTACATTATAGTTATTGGTGAAATCCACATTTCCCTCACTCTAGTAAATATATATGCTCCCAACATAGATAACCCCATATTCTTTCAGAAGGTTTTTGCACTGATACCAGACATCTCACAAACACACTTGATAATAGGGGGTGACTTTAATACGGTCCTCGACACATATCTTGATAGGTCCTCCACGAAGAGACTTCCAAGAAATGCCTCTAGTGAATTTTTAAATACGTTCATTAATAACACGTATGTACTTGATATATGGAGAGCGATGAATCCTTCAGGTAGGGACTACTCATTTTATTCACCTGTACACAACTCTTACAGTAGGATAGACTACTTCCTGGTGGACGCCAGACTCATACCGTCCACATTGAATGCTAAATATCACAGCATTGTGATTTCAGATCACAGCCCACTCACTTTTTCGTTGTGTTTAGATCATGTAGATAAGCCACACTCCTCTTGGAAACTGAACTTGGAAACCAGATTTCTTTATACTTTGAAATAAACGACAACCCTGATACCTCTCCCTCCATCCTCTGGGAAGCATTCAAGGCTTACATAAGAGGTTGTATCATCTCGTTTGAAGCTTCTAGGCGAAAAGTAAATAAGACCAAATTAAAAGAGTTAGAAGATCAAATTAAATTACTTGACATAGAAAATGCACACCCCCCCACTATTATATTGCACAGGAAAATAGCAACACTTAAGTATGAATATAACAAAATTGTCTCTGCAAAACTAAGTAAAGCATTCCTCTTTACTAGGCAAAAATATTTTGAATTTGGTGACAAACCTCACAAACTACTAGCTAGACAACTCAGAAAAATGGAAAACAACAGAACGATACACAAGATAAAAGACCACAATAATACAATACTTACAAAACCTAAAGATATCAATGACAGGTTTCTTGAATTTTATACTGATTTGTATACCTCAAAGGCCACTTCAGACTCTGTAACTATTAATGCATTTTTAGACAAATGTGAGCTTCCCAGACTGAGCAAGGAAGATTGTGATTCTTTGAATTCTGACCTCTCAATTGCAGAGGTTCGGTGCGCCATCGCCTCCCTAAAGAGTAATAAGACACCTGGTCCTGATGGACTACCAGGGGAATTATACAAAACCTATCCCCTTACCTGTTGAAATTATATGAACATGCCCAGATACAGGGTAATTTACCCCCCACCTTAACTGAGGCTGTGATCACATTAATTCACAAAAAAGGAAAGGACTCACAGGAAGTAGGCCCTTATCGTCCTATCTCCCTCCTTAATGTAGATGGGAAATTATTTGCCAAGATACTGGCTAACAGGCTGAATCCCGTATTGGGAAAGCTAGTTCATATGGACCAGACGGGTTTCATACCAAATAGGAGTGCTACTTTCAATCTTAGACATCTCTTCAATACTATATACACAAAGAGAGGTCCACCTACTGATCTTGTCATACTTGCACTTGACGCCGAGAAGGCATTTGACCAGATTGAGTGGTGTTACTTATTTGAAGTTCTTAATAGGTTCAATTTCGGAAATAAGTTCCTGTCACTAATTAAACTCATTTACAATAATCCCACGGCTCAAATCCTAACAAACCAGACAATATCCTCCCCTTTTACCTTACATAGAGGGACAAGGCAGGGGTGCCCATTATCCCCTTTAATTTTTGCGCTGGCTATCGAACCTCTAGCCCAATGAATCAGAATGGAACCTCAGATTTATGGATACTCCACCAAAGACACAAATAATAAGATATCATTATATGCAGATGACATCCTCTTATATATAACGCAGCCTCAAATTACCATCCCAAATCTTCTCGACAAAATCAACCTGTTTGGGACCTTTTCGGGTTATCGGATCAATTGGACTAAAAGTGTTTTAATGCCAGTCCATATGAGTGACTTAGCACACCTAGATCACTATCCATTTACAGTCTCACCAGAGAAATTTACCTATTTGGGGATAGAAGTGACAAAGCAGTACTCATCTCTATTCCAGGCCAACTTTCCCCCTCTAATAGAGCGATTACAGACTATAGTTTCATTCTGGGACACGCTCCCAATTTCTTTAATTGGGAGAATTAATGCTATAAAGATGATCTTTCTCCCACAATTGTTATACCTATTTCAAAATATCCCAATATTTCTAAAAAAATCTTTTTTTAAACACCTAGATTCTTTAATAGTTCCTTTTCTGTGGGGACACAAGGTTCACAGAATAGGTAAAAAGCATCTTTGTAGGCCAAAGCCAAACGGGGGATTGGCACTCCCAGACTTTTTGCTATATTACTGGGCTTCAGCAATTACCTTTTGGTTGGACACATCAATACCAATGTCTGATTGGCTATTGCTGGAGCGGGAGGACTGCCACCCGTATTCTATGGCCGCGGTCCTACTAGCTCCAGCCGCGGTTAAGAAGGCCCTGTATAATAACAATCCCATCATACATAGCATGATTTGTATCTGGAAACAAATCAAGACCACCTTTAATCTTAAACCAATCTCACTTCTGTTACCCATTACTAGAAATCCCACATTTGCCCCCTCCAGTCTGGATGGAGCCTTTTCTACATGGAGTGAGAGGGGTATACAATGTATTGGTGACTTATACGTGGGAGGCGTCTTTGCTTCATTCACACAACTACAGAGGAAATATGAGCTGGGGAATAATAACTTCTTTCGTTACCTACAAGTTAGGGACTACGTTCGGAAATACTTAAGAGAATTCGAGACTGAATCACAATCTAAAATAGATGACTGTCTGAAATTGTCTCCTAACGAAAGTAAACTCATATCCCGCATCTATAACAATCTCTTATTAATAAGCTCCCCATCGACTGAAAATTATAAACGTAAGTGGGAAGAGGAACTTGGTGAATCTATTCCAGATGATTTATGGAAAGAAAGTCTTGAAAACATACATAATTGTTCAGATAACGCAAGACATTGTCTTGTCCAATTTAAAATTTTACATAGGCTTCATTACTCAAAGGAGAAACTACATAACATATACCCAGAGGTGTCACCTACGTGTGATAAGTGCCACTCTTCCGTAGCAACACTTCTCCATAGTTTTGCTCTATGCCCAAGGGTCCAATTGTTCTGAATTGATATATGTAGCGTTATGTCTGAGGTCATAAATACTTTAATCAAACCTGAGCCCGTGTTCATCATTCTTGGAATATCGGAGACCTTCAGGAAACTCAATGTGACACAGCAGCGTTTTATTTCTTATTGTTTCATAATAGCAAAGAGATTAATCCTCATCTTATGGAAAAGCACATCTGTACCTACCTCTAAGATGTGGTTAGAGGATTTAACTAACACACTTCATTTAGAAAGGATAAGGTATACACTAAGAGACAGGCTCAACTTATTCAATAAAATATGGAAACCCCTCATATCATACATAAAAACTAAAAATCCAGTACAACAGTCCACATCCTAGCATACGATATATGGCAATTATATTGGTTTTTGAGTGAAGGTCTCTATGAGGAAGGGTGGATGGGGTGGAGATACATGGGAGAGGGTTAGATGGGCGGATAGGGGGTTGGGATAGTGTGGGGGACCATGGTCAGCCTGGTGGTGTTCTTGCCATCGTTTTTGTATTGTCATAATTTGTCTTGTTTTGCTTTGTATTGTTTTAATGCTGTACCACTTTAAGTTTACTGTTTATTTTTTATTTTTATCATTATATGTATGTGTGTGTATGTATATTTTTTTTATTATTATTATTATTATTTTTATTTTTTTATTATTTTTTTTATTGTCCTTTTTTATTATTATTATTTATTTATTTATTTTATTTTTTTTGTTATAAAAAAGATTCTCAAAATGTACAAGTGAATTGTATGTTAAATCATATGCTTTAATAAAAAGACATTGGATAAGTGTAACCCTTGTTCCCTGAAAAAAGCGGAACGAGATGCTGCGCTTCACTTCCACACTGAGATGCCCCGGGACTGCTCTTCAGACAAAATACCTGATAATGCTCTGGTGACGCATCTGTTTATAACCCTATGTAGCGTATCAATGAATCATGTAATGCACATTCTTGCTAAAACCCAAAGAGCTTTTGGCCTCTGAACTCATGGAGGTAAATTAGGCCTTAGGCTCCAGCCAGTCTGCGATAGATGGTTCGATGAAAACTTCTATGACAGCTTGAGTGTGAACAAACAACACCCACCTGAGCTTCAAAGAGATCCTAATCTTACCCTCCCAGGTCTAGGAAGGGAGAGTAAGAGACCTCTCCAAGACACACACATACCCACACACACACACATAAGAACTTTTCAGGAATTTCCTCATTTAAAGACTTTACTGAGATATATTTGATATGTTTTTACGTTTGTCTGTTTGCCTGTGTCCTATTGGAATATCTATGATGTTATCGTTGTATCAAGTGAATTATAAATACTTGTAATTACGCATTGAGATGTAAACTTGAATTCCTATCATTGTTACATGTTGTGCTTGATGTCTTTGTACTCCTCTTTGTCTGACTGAGCCAGATATATGTAAAGAGACTGATGACCTGGTGGCAAGCAGAAGGCAGGTTCGCAAGCGTTGGAGGAAGGCAGAGGAGTCTGAGAAGGAGGGCCTGAAAGCTCTCTGGGATGAGATCAGAAGATGCCTTGCTAACCTCCGGAGGGCAGAACGCATTAGAAGACGGAGAAAAAGGAAGGAGAAGGAAAGATCAAGCTTCTTCAGGAATCCATTTCGGCATGCACGCGGGCTCCTGGAGGAGAAGACAAGTGGAACCCTGGATATCTCCAAAAAAGAACTACAGGAGCACATTCGCACTCAGTACAGTGACCCAGCAAGGAACAACCCCCTAGGCTCGCCAGGGTATGTGCCTAGACCCTCAGAACCATCAGCCCTGTTTGACGCATCACCACCCAAGCTCAACGAGGTCAAGCAAGTGATCCAGCTGGCAAGATCTGCTTCAGCACCAGGCCCGAACGGAATACCGTACAAGCTGTATAAGAACTGTCCAGGAGTGCTAAAGCTGCTATGGACCCTGATGAGAATCACCTGGTCTAAGCAGTCCATACCATCTGAGTGGCAGAGGGCAGTGGCAGTCTCTATTCCCAAGCAACAGAACGCCAAGACCATCGAGCAGTTCAGGAGCATAGCTCTACTGAATGTGGAGGGGAAAATCTTCTTCTCCGTGATGGCAAGAAGAATGTCCACCTACCTCACGGAGAACAACTACATCGATACCAGCTGCCAGAAAGCCGGGATCCCAGGTTTTCCTGGCTGTGTAGAGCATGCTTCCATGATTTGGGAACAGATCCAGACCACTAAGAGGGAGAAAAAAGATTTGCACGTCATATGGCTAGACCTAGCCAATGCCTATGGGTCAGTGCCACACCTGCTCATAGCCTACGCTTTGGAATTCTTCTACATCCCAGACAACATCAGGACCATGATCATGAACTACTTCCAGGACATGCACATGTGCTTTGCACTGAAGAATTTCATCACTGGCTGGCAACAACTGGAAGTAGGGATTGCAATGGGATGCTCCATTTCCCCCATCCTCTTCGTGGCAGCGTTTGAGATCATCCTGATCGGGGCAAGGCAAGTGGTGGGTGGGGTCCGGTTGCCTGCAGGCCAGAGGCTCCCACCCCTAAGGAGCTATATGGACGACATCACCTGCCTGCTACGAACCGCCCCATGCACATCTAGGCTGCTTAAGAGGCTGGATGAGCTGATCACCTGGGCCAGGATGAAGTTTAAGCCACAGAAGTCAAGGAGCCTCTCATTGCGAAAGGGGGAGAGAAATGACAGACTCACCTTCACCATCAGCGGGGAAGACATCCCCCGCATCGTGGATCAGCCCATCCGAAGCCTAGGAAGACTTTATACATCTGGTCTCTCAGACAAGGATATGGGGAAAATCATCCTTCTGCAGCTGTCAGAAGGCCTATCCAAGATTGACGCAAGCCAGCTACCTGGAAAGTACAAGGTGTGGTGTTATCACTTCACCCTGTACCCAAGGATGATGTGGCCTCTGAAGCTGTGCGAAGTCACCTCATCAGCCGTAAGCCGGATGGAGGCAAAAGCCAACGCCTTCATCCGTAAATGGCTTGGCCTACCACGGTGCTTCTCAGCTGCTGGCCTGTATGGATGGAACTCACTCCAGCTACCCTTGAAATCCATCACCCTGGGCTATAGGCAGGAGAAGGCAAGGCTGGTGATGGAATTAAGGGACTCCTCCGACAGGACAGTGGCTGATGCAAATGTCAGAGTTGAGACTGGAAGGAAAAGGAGGGCCAAGGAGGAGGTGCAGAAGGTGATGGGAAGACTGCAACATCAACAAGTCATGGGCATGGTCCAGACAGGGCGGGCAGGCCTTGGATGGAGCAAGCCACCCATCCCATGGTCCAAGGCAAGCAGGAAGGAGAGGAAGGACCTTGTTGTTTCAGAGGTCACCAGGATTGAGGAGGAGGAGATCAAAGTGAGGTCTGTAGTACAGGGGCAGCAGGGGCGGTGGACAACTTGGGAGGGTGTCACGAGCCGAGCAATCAGCTGGGCAGAGTTCTGGAAACTGCCACAGGCTCGGCTCAGTTTCCTCATTAGGGCGACGTACGACACCCTCCCGAGCCCTAAAAACCTCCACCAATGGCTTGGAACAGAGCAATCCTGTGACCTCTGCGGGACCATCAATGCCTCACTCCAGCATATTCTGTCTTGCTGTAAAACCGCACTGACACAGGGGCGGCTCAGATGGCGGCACGACCAAGTGCTCAGAAAGCTGGCAGAGGTGCTGGAGAAAAGTCGACAGGAGGCAAACAACCAGAGTCCATCAGAGAGCCGATGCAGGATCCACTTCATTAGGCAGGGGGAACACGCAATGCATACCGGCAAGAGACAACCTGCCAAGCTTTTAACACCAGGGGCGGTGTGGAAGATGGAAGTGGACTTGGGAAGGCAGCTCCAGTTCCCACAGGAGATATGCAGCACCACCTTAAGACCAGACGTGGTGCTGTGGTCTGCAGCTGTGAAGTCAGTAATACTGATTGAGCTGACAGTGCCATGGGAGGAGGGTCTGGAAGCTGCCTACGAGAGAAAGAAGGTGAAGTATGCAGACCTGGTTGCAGAGTGCAGGGAAAGTGGATGGAGTGTGAGGCTGTACCCGGTGGAGGTGGGAGCCAGAGGTTTTGTGGGCAGATCAATATCACGTCTGCTCAAGGACCTGGGACTACGGGGAGTCACAATGAGCAGATCCACCAAAGAGCTCTCTGAAGAAGCTGAGAAAGCAAGCCACTGGCTCTGGCTGAAACGACGAGACAAGGCTTGGGGAGTAACATCAAATTAGGTTTCGCTGCAGGGGGTGTCAGGGAGACGTCCCTGTTCACTGCCCCGCCACCATGAGACGTTCTGGGTTAAGGGGCGAAACGTCAATGAGTGGTGGTCCCCAGCTGAAGACCCTGCAGCAAAACCGTGCGGTATGTGGTCAGGTTTAGGCCTGCCTCAGAGTAAAGGACGCCTCTGCCATACATAGTCACCAAAGGCACCGTTGGAGGTGCGACAGGCCTAAGGCCCAGCAGAAAGACCATCTCGCTGTAACAAATAATGATAAAATGTGTCTTGTTATGTTTAATCATCTTCGGAGGAAAAATTACGAATTTCGGCCACGGCCATAACTTATGCAGATGAATCGGCCTGACAAGACAAAGAAACTTTCCCGCTCAAGATTTTCTGAACAACGATTGGACAGTTCGCTTCAGAGAGGCGTGGATTAGGTTTTCCTTAAAAGAACCGAACTCCAGTTTATGTGTGCTTAGTTTTGTCCTTCGACTGGGTCGTCACCTTCTCTTCAGTTTGTGTTTTTCTTTTGTTTGTTCTAGTTAGTTTTTGTTTTCATTCTTAGATAATTCTCCATGTTTATTTCCACCGACGAGTGAAAAGAACTTAGTCTGAATTATCTCTGTGGTAACGTCATCTAAGGGACCTTTAAACTTGCCGCGACTTCGTTCGCCCTGGAAAGGAACCAAAGAAAACGTTCGCCCCGGAAAGGAAACGCACACACATTCAACACAAGAGAGCTATATATATGCAAGTATTTTATTCCCTCTCGAGATCTAAATGCTGTTATGGTTGTTCGCCCCAAAAGGGTGATTTGTGATTCCTGTGTCTCTCATTTAAGGTTCCATTGTCTGTGTTTTTGCCATAACTGTTTTCTCACTCCCTCTTTCTATCACTTTCTTTAAGCTTTCACTTTCAGTTTGTGGTTTACTGTGTTTGTAAATACATTTATTCTGTGTAACTGTAGTCACCGATATATATGTAGTTTTCCTGTATTAAATACTATATTCATTGATTGACTCTGCCTATCTGCTCATAATTTCGAGGTCCCTGAGATGTTCGATCTTTAAGCTACGAGCTCTAAAACTGCTGATACTTTAAATAGTATTTTTGTTTAGAAAAGGGAAGCTGTTTTTCGTGGCCAAGAGAAATAGTCTGCCTTTCTTAAGTTATACGAATAATTTCTTAAGGGTTAATAAAGATTTTACGGTCAGTTCGCTGGCGAGCAGACTATTAGATGACAAATTAATCCCCTTAGGAGTTATCTCGAGAATCAAATGATTCTAGACAATTGATATATTAAGGTTTAATTATAATCCGTTGTGATTGAATGTTGATATATATAATTGCTCTATTTTTGCCTGCCTATATGTGTAACAGTGCAATCCGTTGCGTTTAGTGGCCCATATAAGGACCTTGGCAACGTATTCCCTTTTAGGGATAATTTAAAACTGTTGGTGATAACTCATAACCCGTATGATCAGTTATTGATAATGAATTATTGATTATTGCTTATACTATTCCCCTTATTTGAGCTTTGACACCTTACACCTGCATCTATTTATAACCCTGCATCTAATGATTACAACGGCAGAGGTTATAAATTTCGATCAACGTTCATTGATGTGTTGCACACATATTCACAGCTGGTCACAACTATAAGATGTTCCCAAAGCACTTTTCTCAGCGCAGCATCTCGTTCCGCATTTTTCAGGGAACAAGGGTTACACTTAAGTAACCAGTAACAATTCTTGCTGTTTATTCCTGGTTAGGAATAAAGCATTGACTGAACCAGATATTCCGTCACAACACAATAGTAATGACTTCATGAATTTATTTACTGATAAAATGTTAATAATCAGAAATAAAATTGAACTATGTGTAGTAGGACAAGCGGTGAGCATTGTATAGGTTATTTTTTTGTAATTACTGTACCACACCTCCAATCATGGCTGTCCAATTATAGGCCTTTAGGGATACTATAAAATGGGACTGTAGGGCACTGCTTGTGTGTAGAGCTCTGCTGGTTCGTCACTGCCTGAGGACCGCCCACTTTGTGTTGATCCCTTCTGCTTTGGAGGTATGTTTGTTCGATTAACTCGCTAACTCTTAATATGCTTTTAGGTAACCGGTTTGCTTACTGTGTCGATTTAGCTTCAGTATGGACCGTTTCTAGCTGCTGGCGGCTGTCATTCCCCCAGTGATCGCCCCTCAACATTCTCCGTTCAACCTTAATCTCTGCTACTGAGTTTTGTTGGTGTATTGATGCCTGATATTCGCGTGAGTGTGCGATTTGGAGCTACAGCATAAGGTATGTTGAACTATCGCTATTTAGACGTAACTTTGTGGTAAGTTGTAAACAAATTCTTTGTTTACATTTTATAGGAAGAACAATTGGGGTGTTAGGAAACCTCTTGCCGCTCGATCTGGCGGGGCAACATTCCCCACAGAATATTCAGGGGTATTAGGAAACCTCTCAGCTGATTTGGCCTGCAGTGTGACATTGTCTGATGCTGCTGTTTTGTTTCTGGGCTTTGTTTTTATGTTTCGTTTGCTGTGTTTGTAGCTTTGTTATGCTTTGGTTGCTGTGTTTGTAGATATTTGTTATTTTGTTTTGTCTGCTGTGCTTGTAGATGTTTGCTTTTTGTTTTATTTGTTTGGTTGTATTATGTTTAACCTTAAGCTATTTGATTAGTGTTCTGTTTAATTTAACTTCTTCGTTGACTCCGGGTGATTTTAAGTATGTGAATCGCCGCCATTCAAGTGTTATATTTATGGGCCTGTGGGGTTAATCTATGGTGTTGACCGGCTCTTAGGTAGTTAGTTAACCTACAAACTGATGGTTTATGCCGTCATTTCCTCGTTTAAACAACTGTCTACATTTTTGTGCTGTTGGTTGTAGTTTTTATGATTTGATTTATTTTTTGGTTAACTGTTGTTTATGTTTACAGGAACCGAGACCCAGGGCAGGCAGCTAGTTAGCTGGACGTGTGGTGGAGGGACTTCTGTCACTTTTTGACTTGTTCACGTTTGACTTCATTGTGCTGTGTGCGTGGTGAGATTCGTGCACTGGGTTGTAAGACTTAATGATAGGAGCCTTGTGCTCGTCGGCTAGCCTGCCTGCCACTGGGAAGCCTCGGTCTCTTGTTTTTGTGTGTGTGTGTGTGTGTGTGTGTGTGTGTGTGTAATTTCTGCTCTGGTCATAACTGTTTAGGAGGTTACCTGTTTTAAAATGATTGCTTGATAAATTGTAGTAAATAAAGCTTTTGTATTTTTGGTATCCACGTCTTTGGTCTTTTTGGGAACCAAGTGAACCTGTGTGCCCTTTTATGGGTTATTTTATTAAATATTAATATTTCCCTGTTTATCAGGGTGGCGTAGTCAGCTACTTGATTTTGTCCTGCTTTCCCCTTAACGCCCCGTTACATATGCAATCAACTGTCACAGCACCTCAGAAAAAAAGTTTCTCATAATTTTCCTCACAAGCAACTTCAATCCTTCACTGGCATAGGTCATGAAGAGCTAAGAAAACTTATAAAAAATTCAAAAGCCACAACATTTATGTTAGATCCAATATCAACTAAATGATTAATTAAGAAGCCACAGCCTGATCCTGGAGAATTGTCTAATTACAGACCAATTTCAAATATACCACTTATGTTGAAAATACTAGAAATGTAGTGTCCTCACAACTATATTCATTTCTAAAGCGAAATGGTATATATGAACAATTTCAGTCAGGATTTAGGCCCAATCACATTACAGAGACTGCACATATCAGAGTTACAAATGACTTGCTTTTATCATCTGATCACGGCTGCATTTCTCTTCTAGTGCTTTATGTCTTAGTGTTGCCTTCTATATGATAGATCATGACATTCTCTTGAATAGATGTCATGAATAGAATAGTTGAATCTAATCTAATCTAATAGGCTGGAAAATTATATTGACATGAGTGGACTTGTATTAGCATGTTTTAGGTCCTATTTATCAGACTGCTACCGTTTTGTATGTGTAAACCAGGAATTGTCAAATCAAACAAAAGTCAAGTATGGAGTGCCACAGGGATCAGTTTTAGGGCTTTTCTCCTTATACATGCTTCCCCTGGGAGATATAATCAGGAATCATGGAATAAGTTTCCACTGTTATGCCGATGATACCCTACTTCTTTATTACTTATTACCTATTACTTATATTACTATATTACTTCTAAACCCAACGAAAATTCACAATTCTTCAAATTAGCAGAGTGTATCAATTGGACATGAAGAATAGCCTGAGAAATTGCAGCTATTCGCCCCAAGACAAAACATCTCAATCTTATCTGTTTCGGCACCCAGCAACCAGCACTGGCCTTGGCCAAGGCCGCTGATGGATCAACAACTCCCCTGGTTAGAGCACTGCAATGAGCCGCTCTCGCATTCCCTCCCCCCTCCCAAAACACCCTGGGATTGTGACCTTCTGGCGAATCTCTGGGCTCACACACACACAAGACTTTACACAAATACAGATATGCATCCGATCCACACCCCATCCCGCGCCTTCGCCACTTCGTACCCCCCAGTCTGACAGGCGGGTCTGTGACCAGCGCCGAGAATGGCTGCAGGACCAGATGGCTGTCTGTCAGTGCTGGGCTACCTCCATCCCCCACTCCCCTACCCTGTTGCAAGTTTTTGTTATGTTGTAGATGTACTGATTATGTGCTAAGTGTTGCTGAGATGTTTTTTCCTGTTCCCATACTGTAATCCTAACAGGAGCATAGTCTGGGGGTTGCTTTTTTATCTCACCTTTCCCCATGTAATGCTGTATATCTTCTCAATTCCCTGTCTTCCTGCCCTGTCTACCCGTTGTCATATTGTATGTTTGTATGGGCAGGATGATGGCCAATTTCACTGGTTACTTTTACTTGTGACTATGTGACAATAAAGGGTTACTACTACTTACTACAATGAAATCAAAGATTGGATGACCAGAAATTTCCTTCTACTCAATTCCAACAAAACATAGGTACTAATTATTGGACCAAATACCTCTAAAAATAAGCAGCTAAAATTTAATTAGACTCTCGATGGATGTACTGTTATGTCATCTTCTACAGCAAAGAAATTGGGTGTTATATTTGATACCAATCTGTCCTTTGAAAATCTAATTGTATTGTTGCTACATTGACTACCTGTTAAATTTCATATTAATTTCAAAATTCTGATAACTACATACAAAGCTTTGAATGGTCTAGCTCCACAGTACTTAAGTGACCTTCTGACATGCTATATTCCATCACGTTAATATCAAAATCCACAAAAGGAGGTAGATCCTTTTCCTATTTGGCTCCTAAACTATGGAATAGTTTTACTAACACTGTTCAGAATGCAGTTTAAGTCTAGAATAAAGACTAATCTATTTAGCCAGGCATACACATAATTTATCCATCAACTCACAATTAGGCTGCTATTGTTAGGTCTGCCAGAACCAGAAATTCTATCATAATCTATAACTCTGCATAAAATTGAATGACATCTACGCTAATATTATTCTATTTGTTTCCATGTCTCAATCTCAGGATTCATATACCGAAGTTATCAGAGCTGGCCAGATCCAGATCCTTTCCTGCTTGGTGTCGGACTCCACTGCTATGTGTCTCTGAGTGATGACGACTAAATGCAGCCAGTGCTCGCCAGACATCACTTCAGTCTGTTACGATGGACTTCAGAGGATGAACTGATGCCAACTCCAACTGTAAGTCATTGGATACTTCATATGCCACTGCCTTAACCTTGGATTTAGGATGGACCCCACCGAACATCACCAAAATGACCTGCAAGTTGAACTGCGATGCACCTCATTGATCTATCTGCCTGCATCACCTTTGTCTACTGATGGATTACACTCTTGAAATTGAATACATAGACTATCATTTAATTGCAAACAAATGCCTTCATCAGACAATTAACAAATCACAATGCATCTATGTGAACTTCTGCAGTTAATCCAGGATTGACTGCAAAGACATTAGTCATTTGTCTTAGAGTTTTTTAAACACTGGACCTTAACACTTATGAAGTTTACTTCTCTTAAACCATGACCTGCACTGCATAACTAATATTGGCATTATATTCATGCTGGTTAACCAGAGGGGAACTGACCCCCACAATGAGCCTGGTTTCTCCCAAGGTTATTTTTCTCCATTAACCAACATCTAATGGAGTTTTGTGTTCCTTGACACAGTCGCCTTCAGCTTGCTCTCAAGGGTTCTAAATACAATTTACAATAATATTTAATCAAACTACACAATCACTCTAAGACTATAAATATTACAGTTTCATTTTTTTTTTAATGCATGATTTTCTGTAAAGCTGCTTTGAAAGGATGTGTGTTGTGAAAAGCGCTATACAAATATACAGTGGTTTAATACATGTCTTCAGAAGCGATATTGATATATGTGGTGAGAAACAGATCAATATTTAATTCCTTTTTTTTACTACTAATTCTCCACCCTGCTCAGTCAATCTCCACTTCAACTTTCACTTTCTTCTTGTGTTTTTGGTGATTCACATTCTCCATACATATCACTTACATTGAATGGACCTAAAGAGCTGAAATATTCTTTTAATCTTAAATTGTGTTCTGAAGAAAGAAAGTAATAGACGGATGGCATGAGGGTGATTAAAAAGTAAGAGAATTTTCATTTTTTTGGGAATTATTTCTTAAAGTACCACATGGGGGGCCACATTGTCCTCCATTTGAGATTCTATGTTCAACATTGATTTAGTTCTTGTATCTTTCAAGCCAAGAAGTAGATGTGGTCTCATTCTGATGCATGATGCACAATTTTCTTAAGTTTGTGACTGGTTGAATGTTCTGCTGAAGTATTGCTCTGCACATGTTGATACTTTTCTATCTTTATAAAGGCTAAGCATAATTATATATTATTTTATCATCTCTACTTTCCTAGTAATTTATTATACAAATTAACACTCTCATCATCAGGAGTCAGTACTATTAAAAAAAAGAAATATATTTAAAAAAAATATATTATTAAAAATGTCAGTGTTTTATATTAATTACATGAATATTTTAAAGCTACTCAAGTTATTCAGCCAAAAGCAGTGAATGTTTTTCTCGTTTTCTTTATAAATAGCCTTTAATATTACATAGCCTACAAGACAGTGCTAAATTCGTTTACATGTACATGTGCTTTTTGTCCCACTTTAATTCACTTTAGACATAAACAACTGCGTTTACATTAAATCCTCACCAAGACTGGCATTGGCGGAATTATAAAGTGAATTTGATCATTTAGGCGCTAAAACATTAGCACTAAAACATTAGCCGCCTGTCAATCAAACAACACGCAGCTACAGACGTTAGGAAATAAAAAGTCAATCTTTTATATTTCATCTAGATCAACCAACCAGTGGTGCTCTTGCTATCACGATTGATGTAATGAACACCCCTGTTCTAGATGTAGATCATTGGCTAAATATAGAAAACTACTCAAACGTTTTTGTTTTACTACTCTGTTTTTTCTGATTAACATCTAGATAATTTTATTGCCCAGCCCTGTTGATAACATTGTATTAATCTCTCACAGTAGCCCAATAATCTCAGTGATAATTAGTTAAATTACAGGCTACGTTATAGACACACATAATCTAGAAGCAGAAGTATGAAATTTACCTTGAAAGGTTTCTTCAAATTAAAGGCAGGATTAATGCTGATATATGGCTTGAGCAAGTTAATCTCAGATGACACGATCAAGCAATTGGCCTTTTTCACTGCAAAAAGCCCTTTCAGGTGCAGCCGGTTATGTTCACCTGAAACTGTGCTTGAGGCATTCTCCACATTCTCCGCCAGATCTACAGCAGCTGTTCTGGGAAGTAGCGAACACAGACGGTGGTAAAATTGCACAGTAAATGTACAGTTACAGCACTTAAAATGAACTAAAGTAAAAGTATACGATTTTTAATCTACTTAAAAAGTACAATTATTGGGAAAAAGTATTTAATTACAGTAACAATCTGTATTTGTAATTCGTAACTTTATACCCTTGACTATCATACAGCACACAGTGCAGCCTTTATAATTCACCTGTAAGTAATCTGACCTCTCCAACTTAGTCATCACATTCTTCTCTTTGATCAAAGGCAGTTTAATTAATAGAAAACATGAAAAAAGAAAATTCTTATGTTTTGCATCCATGCCTCTTATAGTTTCTGAACCTTCACATCCATAAATATATAACAATAAACAACAATTATGTGGTTATCTTTGGGACACTTTCATCTGTAAAACACTTTCACATCAGGAGGTTGTTTCATAAAAGAAGCTTAGAAAAGCGGGGATTAAGCTCCAAAACCCGACTTGAATTAACCTAACAAATCAGTTGGGGCTTAAGGCGGTTTCATAAAAGGTAATTCAAGTTCACGCAATCTCACTAATTTGAACCAGGTTTATCTAGTCTAGATAATTACGCGTTCACGCTATTCTTAAGAAGCCCTGATGGTGGAGCATAGATTCATCAATTTAACATGGCAACTAAAGGGAAAGAGAGAGCAGCGATGTTCACGGCAACTGAGCAGCAATTACTTCTCGAATCTTACGAAGAATTTAAACACATGATTACAAAAAAAGGAAATACCGCAGCAATTAATAAAATGAGAGAAAAAGGCTGGCAGGAAATTGCTGATCGTCTCAATGCTTAAGTAACAATTAATGTAGGCCTACATTACTATATTTTATTAAAGTTAAATTAAATGTTTGTCACAATACATTGAAGTGTGTGTGTGTGTGTGTGTGTGTAACTTTTACAGCAGCAAATTAAGTGAAGAAAAAAGAACATGGCAGCAGGTGAAAATAAAATATAAAAATATTGTTCAGAATGGTAAGTATTAATTATAAAGTATAAATCTATGTAAGTACTTGAGCATAACCAGCTTGATGTTACAACTGTCCAGTCTCATGATGTTTAATAATTGCAGCTGCCAAAAAGAAGAGTGAGGTTGCTGGCACTGGGGGAGGGCCACCAACAGCCAACTTTACTCCTGCAGAGGAGCTGGCATTAGACCTGAATAAAAGGAGGCCTGTCATTGAGGGAATAGAGGGGGGAACAGCATCTGGATCCATTCCATCCAGTATAAGAGATCACTACTTAAAAGGTATTTTGTTTATTTTATTTTTATTCTTGCATTCCTAACTAAATCTTTTTGTTTTATAGTGATGCCAAATTCTGTGTGCTTTCTGGATCCACCAGACATCATGCTGAACCCTATGAGTATGACAGTATGAGTTTAAAGCACTGATTTGTCAAGTGGTGATTTATTAAACCAAGTTTAATTAATGGTTTTAGGTTGAAGGCCCATCTACATTTGAGGAGGATGAGGAGACTGTGTCAGTATGTTCAAGGAGGCCTGAGGTAGGCACAGATTTGCACATTATATATATTTAAAAGCCTACCTGTGAGGTGCTAAATTGTGTGTATTTCCATTATTGGCAACAGGATGCTGACACCCTTCTAGAGCCCTCTCAGTCTGGGACCACATGTGACCAAGTGAGTATTAAGAAATTACAAAAAAAGTGCCAAGAGCACTAGATCAAATTGAAAAAAAAAAAAACTTAAATTTCTGTTCCTACAAAACCCAGAACATAAAGGGAGTCTACAAAAGGTATCTCCTGAAACAAATGGAGGCCATAGATACTGACATCCAATATAAAAAAAACTCAAGATGAGAAAGTTGGAGCTGGAAATCCAACAGCTTGAGAAAAATGCAAGTAGAACTGCCATATTTAAAACAATGACACATGACCTTTTTGTTTTTTGACCACATTTAATTGTATGTTTTCACCCCCAACAGCCAGCTTCAACCTAAATAAAATAAAAATATTAAATATGACTTGTGTGTCTGGTAAATTAAGGGGAAAGTGAAGACTTTTAACATGGTTTGGACAGTATTAACCAAAATAATTATTGGCATAACTGTCTCTTATAACCCTGCCTATTTCATTGTCATCAAAAATGCCTTCAATGTCCCAGTCTTGCTCTACAACCATCCTTGGTTGCCTCTCTCTCTCCTCAGACAGGCAATGTTATGTAGCACAACACATGCAACTACAATGTCACATGCCCTTTGTGGAATCACTCTGAGGTAATTCAGGCACTGGAACCTTGACTTGATGAGCCCAAATGCCATCTCTATACGAGCTCTTGTGCGTGCATGGGCAATATTGTAGTTGTGCTGTGCCTCAGTCTGTGTCTCCTGATAGGGAGTCAAGAGATAAGGCAGGCATGCATATCCCTTGTCTCCCAGCAAAACTCCTGAGAATTGACCTGAATCCAAAAAAAAAAATTAAATAAATTAAGCATTGAATTTGGTGAAGGTATTTTAAAGCTGTAGTTTTTGCTATATGTTAAGTGACTAACATACCTTGTGCCAGTTGGTGGGAAAGAGAAGAGGCCTGAAAGATTCTGGAATCATGCACTGAGCCAGGCCATTTTGCCTCTACATTTGTGATGATGCAATCTGCATCACAAATCATCTAAATAATTAAAAATGTAGGTCACTACATTGGACTAGAGAGAGAGAGAGAGAGAGAGAGAGAGAGAGAGAGAGAGAGAGAGAGAAATAAATGGAATTGTTAATGCATTTGCAATGAATAGAACACTGGTGCCCAGCTTCTTGTAAGAGCGGTTCGATGCTTTGCTGATGTTCTCTGCATCTCCAACTGTTGTACAAAAATGTTCCGCTGGCAAAAAAAGCAAAGTGCAATGCACACAGTCTGTGGGACTGTGAGCGCTTTATTGCGTCGTGTGCTATTTGCGACGTGTGGGCTCCGTAATCTACAAATATATGCTATCCCTTCCCTCGAGAATCTATACCGCTCATGCAGGTAGTAGTCAGAAAAAGCCAACGGGTCTGCCCTGTCCCTGAAAGTATGTTCTCTTTGAAATGCCCTGGTTTTTTTTTTATTTTTTATTTTTTTTTTTTTTTAAATAAAAGATAAATAAAAAAAATGTACAAATCTTGTTTCACAAGTTGAAACTGTGATGACCCCTGCTGATTTGTATTTGTTTTAATTTGAGAAACTAATCTTAAAATATAATCTTCTACAGCTTCAATAAATTGTATTTAGAATAAAACAGATTACTTTTATACATTTAAAAACACAACAGTGATTTTTATTAAGTTATTGTGACATTTATTTCAAGGGATACAATTTTATTAATAATTTGATATTCAAACCCAGAATTGAAATTCAGAAAAAGTTTTCTTGTATAGATTCTTACATTACTTAATTACATTACTTTCGTGCCTTTGTATATTAGACAGATCAGGCAATGTCAATAATATGATCGATTTTTAAAGGAATAGTTCATGAAAAAATTAAAACTCAACATTTACTCTCCCTCCCATATGCCATCCTAGACATATATGGCTTTCTTTTTTTCTGCAGAACACAAATGAAGATTATCTCAGCTCTAGTGGTCCATACTATGAAAATGAATGGGTGCCAAAATTTTGAAGCTCCAAAATCACATAAATCAGCATAACAGTAATCCATAAGTCTCCAATGGTTAAATCAAGGTCATCAGAAAAGATGTGATATGTGTTTGAGAAACAGATCCGTATTTAAATCCTATTTAACTATAAATTATGCTCCCTGCTCAGTCAATCTCCACTTGAACTTTCACATTCTTCATGCATATCACCTCGTATTGGGCAGGGAGAAGAATTCCTAGCAAAAAAATGACCTAAATATTGACCTATTTCTTAACCACACCTATCATATCACTTCTGAAACATTGTATTAAAACTCTGAAGTTGTATGTATTACTTTTGTGCTGCCTTTGTGCTTTTTGGAGCATCAACATTTTAGCAACATTCACTTACGTAAATTGTATGGATCTACAGAGTTGCAATATTTTTCTAAAAATCTTAATTTGTTTTCTGCAGAAGAAAAAAATCATACACATCTGGGGTGGCATGAGGGTCAATGAGAATTTTCATTTTTGGGTGAACTAATCCTTTAAGGGCAGTTGAAAGTAATAATAATAGATAGTAGGCCCTACTCATTTTTATTAACTAACTGCCCAAAAAAGTAGCCCAAGTAGTTAAGTTGTAAGAGGAAATGTTTATCTTCTATGTAAATTACTTTTGCATTTACTCAGGGGTTACATTAACCTTTTATGTTTCATTACTTTTTTCACATTTTGAAAAATATTGACAGGAAATTCCAAATGTTGTCCATCAGCTTGACTGATAAAATTCAAGAATGAACTTGAATAGTCTGTGTGCTTGTGTGTGTTTGTGTGAGAGAGAGAGATTTAATCTTGAGATTCATCAGGGGGTTCAGGTTTTAACGAGGGGCATCAGATGCCCAAAACTCCATAATATTTCACACCCTGTCTATAAATGCTAAATGAAGAAGAAATCTCCCTCTCGCAAAGGCACTTGCACATGGTAAAAAACTGCTGAAACCTCTCCGTCCTCCTTCAGCTCCCTGCATTAGCTGTGGCCTGTGGCATTTCTGCATGTTCTAAGAGCTTGTGAGGGCCACCAAATCCATCAGCCTTAATGCTACTTGTGTATGCCCCAGGGCGGCCATCTTCACTCCTTCCCATCAGCCATGGTAGCTCTTCATCAGAGCCCGCCACATCAACCTGAAGGGGCAGGTCCCACTGAGCAGTACATTAATGCACAAATCTCAGCCTTGATCACCACACAGCCCTGAATCTTCCCTCCCACATATTTAATCCGACACGACAGAGCTGTCATTGTGGATCTCCTTTAGAAAACTATTCTCTCCCTAACCTTTTTATTTATGTTCCATTGCTGTATCCTCTGTCTACCCTGCAAAAAAAAAAACTAGAAAAAAAAAACTAAAACCAAGTGGCCTAGGTAGCTCAGCGAGAATTGACGCAGAATACGATCCCTGGAGTCGTGAGTTCGAAACCAGGGTGTGCTGATTTACTCCAGCCAGGTCTCCTAAACAACCTAATTGGCCCGGTTGCTAGGGAGGGTAGAGTCACATGGGGTAACCTCCTCGTGGTCGCGATTAATGGTTCTCACTCTCGATACGGTCACGTGGCAATTTGTGTGTGGATCGCGGAGAGTAGCATGAGCCTCCACATGCAGAGTCTCTGCGGTGTCATGTACAATAAACCACATGATAAGATACAGGGAATGACAGTCTTAGAAGTGGAGGCAACTGAGACTTGTCCTCCACCACCCAGATTGAGATGAGTAACCGAGCCACCACAAGGACCTATTAAGTAGTGGGAATTGGGCATTCCAAATTGGGAGAAAAGGTTGGAGGAAAAAAAAAAAACTAAAACCAGCCTATGATTTTTTTGCTGGTCTTAGCTGGTTTAAACAGGTCTGTTTGGTCTAAGTGCCAAGCCAAACTTGTTCTCAGGTGGTTTAGCTGATCAGCCAGCTGGTCTCCCAGCCTAACCAGCTTATGAGTGCCTGAAACCCCTCTAAAACTAGCAAACCGTATAAGCAAACTAGTTAGGGCTGGTTTAAATTTTTATCAGTAGACTCTTCTCCCTCTCCCTTTCTCTCTTCTAATTCCACTTTCTTCTGCACTACATTATAGTTCCTCTATCACCGTTTCCTCTCTCATTCCATTTTCTCACTGAGTCAGTCTCTCTCTTTTGCTCTATTGCAGCTGTTGTGGTGTCTCTTGGCGGAGTTTCTGGGTTTAGCACATCAATTAGAGATAAGCCTCGGCTCGTGCTATACCCTGTGTCAAGCATGCTGTGCTGTGCTCCAGGACCAAGCCGATTCTGCTTCTGATCCCTTAAAACACTATTTCATTACTCTTTCATTGAATCCCACCACGAGCTCCCTCTTCCTGTGACTGTAATTGAACATGACCTCTACATTTATCCATTAGCATCCTAAACAGAGAACAAGAGCTGCTTGAAAACTTAATTTATAAGAGGGGAGATGTTAACTTAATTATTACCTTTTGGGAGCAACAGAATAGCTTGAATTGCCCATTGAGAAAAACTAACCAGAGAATAAACAAACAAACAAACAAGTAAACAAAGCAGACATGACAGACACTTTAAAGTTAAACTCAGTAGATTCCAGTTTATATTATACTGGCCGATATGTAGTTTTGGAATTAGGCCACATCCACATTAATCCACACTTTTCAGTACCCTTTCGAAGAACTCAAGCAGCGTATGATCACTATGGTGACACTGTCCGAGCATCACATGGTCTGAAGCCCTTATACAATCATGGTGATTTATTGGCTGATGGCACTTAAGCCCGTGTTTGTTTATAGTGACTCGTGTCGAAGTGACATGATTATTTTTTTCCCTTTTGAGTAGCAAACACATATAAATGTCACTGACAGCATACATTTCAGAGTAATTTCAATGTGTTTTTTATCCAAACATTACAAGGGACAGACAAGGACAACGGCGCTTTGTTGAGGCTCGCAATTTCTCACCACGAGGCATTATCCTCACTTATCCAGTTCTATGGCCTCCAGATTTGGAGCTCCTTGTGCTGGAGTCATTTGGGATTTCAGCTTTGTGTCCGAGAAGATAGGAATGCGAAAGGACACTGGAATCCTCTTCGTGTTTGTCGCCCACCCCCTGAGTGAGCCTGAGTCTCGTTGGACATGCTCTAAGACCTAGCTCTGTGGCCATTTAATGACAAACAACACTTGCGAAAGAGCATGTGCATCGAAGACCATCGCCATTAAAAAACGCTGTATGAGAGGATTTGTCGTTGGAATTTAAGGATTAAAAAACGGGCTCCTTTATCCCTATTGTATTTTCTGTATCGTTCTAGGAGAATGCACATGAATAAGGCAATGGAGGAGCGACCTCAGCCTCTCTCTCTCTGCCCTCCCCGTTTGAAGCACTGCTCACGATCATGCTTGTACCGGTGAGCCCGGCTGAAGAACAAAGGGGCTGGAATAAGAGAATATTCCCCAACTGAGTGATGGCAAACCAAGGCGTGGAATGTTTCGTCTGTGCCATTATTCTCAGGAGTTGCAAGGTATTTTAACTAGTTTTTTCTTTCACCTATTTCGTGGATCATGCGGTCATTCTGGCGATGGATGGTTTTGCAGTCCAACCAAGTGCATCACGTTAAGGAATGCCTTTGAGTTCACCGGCTCCGTTTGGACTTTCACTTGATTTACCCCCTGCGGCTTGTGCTGGTCAAGTTGGTCAAGTCGATGCTTTTGTTTGCGAGGTTGATGGACAATGGACTTTGTGCCGCCTTCTACGAATTGAGGTTAGCATCATTTGAAAAATATTAAAAAAATTATAATTACTCTGGCGAATGAGCATTGAATATTTTCAGCTTAAGTTGTGCCTCTGCCTCCATGACCAAGGGTTTTGGGCCATGCATAATATAACTCAATGTACAATAAAAATAGGTCTACACACAAGCCTGATGGGCTTGCTGTGTAATGAAGGGTGAGCTCCCATCCAGTATAACCGTATAAATGTATCCATTTCTCCAGTTTGCTCTTCGATCAGTATTGGGATCAGTTCACCGATGTACATGCCTCGAACGCCCGACAACCAGAATATGTTTCAGTTTCCCCACGCGGCTTGCTCTAGGGAGTGAACATAAAAAAGAAATAAAAACACTTCCCGAATTCTGTTCAGGTTTGACAGACGTATCTGTTTTGGAATCCCCGTTTTTGATTCGGGAAATTCACTCCCTCTAAGAAAGAGGGGAAATAGAGGAGTTTCCCTCTTTTAAGAGAGAATGCAGCTTTCACAGCCGTTAGTTTCTGGTCCTGAAAAAAGACATGAAATTAAATGTCAATGCAAAAACAAATAACGGCACATGTACAGCCGGGGGACTGGTTTGTGACAATAGATTTGAAGGATGCTTATTCCATACGCAGAATGCATCCTTCCATTCAGAATTGCACTGGCACCACACAATTTCACAAAATGCATGGATGCAGCTCTGATGCCTTTCAGGCTTCAAGGCATTGCGTTTTGAATTCTCTCAACGATTAGTTGGTGTTAGCTCACTTTTGGATGCGCAACATCAAGATGTAGTTGTCAGCCATTTGATCAATCTAGGGTTGCATGTAAAGACAAGAGTATCCTGTTGCCAGGGCAATAGACTCTGTTTCTCTGTGTGAAGCTGAACTCGCAGGTAATGCATGTGCGCCTGTCTCCATTTTGCGTGATGTCATTACTCCAGAATCCAGCGATGTTCAGTGTGGGACATGTTCTCCCTGCAAGAACATTTCACAGGCTTTTGGGGCTCATGATCATGCTGTCCACTGTCATTCCCATGAGCATGTTGCATGCAAGACCTTTTCAGATTTGGATGAATTCCACAAAGGAACTTCAACCACTGACGTATGCAATTCATCCCTTCAAGAGTGACACGTGGGTGCTAACACCCACTCTCCTGCCATGGAAACGTACCCGCCTTCTGATGTTGGAAATTCCGTTGCTGCAAGGTGATAATGACAGATGCCTCCTCAACATGTTGGGGTGCTCTACACGCCTATGGAGTCTGGACAGGCCAGCAGCAATATTGGCATTAACTGACTGGAGATGCTTATGGTGCTGCTGTCATTAAGGTTTTTCCATCCAGACAGTCATGTCCTCATCCGGTTGGACAACCAGATGGTGGTGTCCTACATCAGTTGCCAGGGAGGGGTGCCATGCGAATGTAGCGGGACCTTAAGAGGAGAAAACTACCTCTAGATATGCAAGACTACGCCACCCTGTTTAACCAGGGAAATATTAATACTAATGAATTTAACCACCTACAAGGGACACACAGGAGCGTGGGTTTTCGAAAGGAGGACCGGAGACGTGGATACAAAAAAATACAAAAGCTTTATTTAAATAGTCAACACAATCTTAAATGACAACATTAAAAAACTGGGTCAACATTCATCATTCACGACTCTTAAAAGACCAAAAAGTAGGCTGAGGCTTAACAATGGCAGGTACACTATTTTAATGAGCACAGGGCTCCTATAATCACTCTTACCACTCTGTGCACAGGTATCAACACACACACACACACTCCAATAAGGTAAAGCATGAACGCACAGCACTCCGTGACAAAACCTCCACCACCGCACGTGAGGGTCTACTTGCGGCCTGCCTTGAAGCCTCAGCTCCTGCAATGAAAGAACAATTACCACACTGGTCTCATTCAACAAGACGCTAATTAAAAAAAACATATGATAAACATTTAATTTAATAAACCTAAAAAAATCTTGAAACAATACTAGAATGATAAGGTTCAGAGGGGTCACCAAAGCTGGGTGTATGTTCACCTCATTGTCCTCCTGACAACACCCATAAAGCAACAGATAAAGAAAAACACTTCACAAAACACGCCAAATAAAGAATACAATTAAGCAAAACAACATTCATGAAGGAATTCACTGAAAATTAAGTAAAATAAATATACCAAAAGAAAATAAAGAAAAATCACCAACAAACTGAAGGACTAGTTCAAACCAGCGATCACAAGAAGAAATGCTGCAGAGCATGCATCACACAACACACATAGATCGACTCCGCACGTGTTGATGGGAAAGTTTGTCACAGAAGAGAATCCGGATACACAAAACAGCAGTGTCAAATAGCGTTGCCCCGCAGAACAGTCTATTCCTCCTAAAATGTAAACAAACATATACTTGTGGTATAAAAGGGAACGCTGCACCATAGTGATAGTTTCACTTACCTTTTCATAACCAGGTGCACATCCACGTTACGCACACACAGAAGGATACCACCATGTCACAAAGCACGGGACTGCGGGAGAGGCATGTAAAGGGGAAGTAGCAGCCACCAACAGCCCACAGCAGCGAACTATCCTCACAGCTACAAACCGAATAATTGTTTACATCAGATCACGCATCTGTGTTCTAACTAGTTGGCCAAACAACACATACCTCAAAGCGGAAACAGATGAGAACACCAGAAGGGGCGGTCCCTGGGCAACGACGCACAACAAAGACGGTAAATCACACGCAAGTAGTAACTAGACTCCCCTTTTATACGGTACCGCACAGTTCATAATTGGACCCTCGATGACCCAAGCGCATTAATTTGATTAGACGCAACAGTGCGTCAATTTGATTAGAGACGCAACAGTGCGTCCCACCACAATCTACCCCCCACACTCGGATCGTCGCCCCGACGATCCAAAATCCAAATCTCGGCTACTTAATCCCACGGCCTAAAAATGCCCGTTATACCTTGTATTTGCTGAAGGGAGGCTCCACCCATCTCTCCCACTGAACGGGGAAGGTGATGTCAATTTGGATGAAGTCCCGCAGTTACGCGTCTCGTTCTGCGCAAAATGACCTCATCAGCCCGAGGCAGGCCTTCAGGCTGGGGTCCCTGAGTACTGGCTGTACCTCCTTCTGGACACAGTTGTCCTGGCCCCATCACAGGAACTGGTCCCATAGTATCCATCCACTCATGTGGGCCAGGTTCCATCTCAGGTACCAGCCCTCCCAGTTCTGGTTCAACAGCGAGTTGGTCCCGCTCCTGCACCACAGCCAGCAGATCCACCACATCCTCGTCTTCGTCCACTGAGGACGTGTCCACAACTGAGTCATGCAAGGGACTACCCCGGTCTGCAGCCACAGTGTTCTTACAGATTCGACTCTTTACCAGTGAACGATGCACATTACTGGTCTTGGTAAGGTCATCTACAGGCACAATCGTGTACACTACACCACCCTCCTTAGGTGCCCTCGTCACTTGATAAACCACTGGGCTCCACAGGTCCTGGATTTTATGACGGCCCCTTACCCCATAATCCCGGAGGTACACCAGCTGACCCTCCACCAGTGGTTCATCTCGGACATGCTGATCGTGATGGGCCTTGCGTCTGTCGGCCATCACCTGCAACCATTCATGTGCACCTGCAAAGGCTACCTGTAACCTGGTTTGATGCTCCAAGACCCAGTCATGCACACTACCCTCTCTTGGCTGTAGGTCTCTCCCCAACAAGAAATCCACGGGCAATCGCGGCTCCTGACCGAACATCAAAAAGTGTGGTGATTCCCCTGTGGCCTGATGAGGAGTGCTATTATAGCTGAACACTACCTGGGGAAGACAAGTTACCCAATCCCGTTTCCTGGACACTGGCAATGTGCGCAACAGATTGTGGAGGATGCGATTAAAGCGTTCGCACTGGCCGTTGCCAGCCGGGTGATATGGGGTCGTACGAGACTTCTCCACCCCATAGAGCTCACATAATTGACGGATTAACAAGGACTCAAAGTTTCGACCCTGGTCAGAATGGAGACGGCCCGGAACACTGAACCTATAAAACCATTCTGTCACCAGAGCTTGGGCCACTGTCTCGGCTCGCTGATCCCTTGTTGGAACAGCTAGGGTATACTTACTAAATACATCAGTCATTACCAAGATGCTTTCGATGCCAGAGTGTGTGGGCTCCAAAACAGTGAAGTCCACAGCGAGGATGTCATTTGGCCTAGATGACAATAACCGCCCCATAAATCCCTGAGCAAGTGGCTGGGTGTCCTTGGCTGCCTGGCACCAATCAAACTCTTGCCACATCAGAGGACAAGCCCAGCCAATAGCACCTCTGTCTCACTAGCTCAAGGGTGCGCTCTCTGCCCTGATGTCCGTGTTGCTGATGTA
The DNA here is from genome assembly GCA_032164185.1 of Moxostoma hubbsi. Lineage (NCBI taxonomy): Eukaryota > Metazoa > Chordata > Actinopteri > Cypriniformes > Catostomidae > Moxostoma > Moxostoma hubbsi. Next base: position 26,046,020 of record JAVLUX010000016.1, on the reverse strand, counting down.
ACTGTCTTAAAACCTCTGACTTCAAGGCCGCGGGCAATACTAATTGCAACCTCTCTTCCTTACCCTCAGGGCAGTAGACCCGGCAATACAGCATACCATCTTGCTCAACCAGACGGTCCCACTGATGGAGCAACATTAGGGCTGCCTTAGTCAGTCGGCGCCGTTCATCAGGGCTCGGGCGAGTACCTCGTCTCCAGAATCGCAACCCCTCCTGGATAACCGAGTCAGTTGCTTGCAGCGACCCTAACTCACCAACTGAGTAACCGGGAAGCGTAGTTACCACACATTGGGTCACTACTCCGGCTGAATCCAACCCGACCAATGACCGCAATGACTCAGGAATTGCAGAGCCTGGGGCCAACCCGTCTTACCCACCAGGATCCAAAGGGTCCCGCCGTGAAAGTGCATCTGCGTTTTTGTTACTCTTACCTGAACGGTACTTAATGTCAAAATCAAAGGCCGCCAGTTGAGAAGCCCAGCGCTGCTCAGTTGCACCAAGCTTTGTGGAAGTCAGGTGGCTAAGGGGGTTATTATCTGTAAATACTACACACCTACTACCCAACAAGTACTCGCGGAATTTCTCGGTCATGGCCCACTTGAGCGCAACAAACTCCAGCTTCATAGAGCTATAATTGGACATGTTGCGCTCAGTGGGCCGTAGACTACGGCTTGCATATGCCACTGGTCTTACCTTACCTTCATATTCTTGGGAGAGGACTGCCCCCAGACCTTGGTAGCTGGCGTCCACCTCCAAGATGAAGGATTTAGAGAAATCCGCATACGCAAGGACTGGAGTGGTAGTAAGTTTCTCTTTTAACCCCTCAAAGCTCACCTGACATCTTTCACTCCAGGCAGTCTCAAAGTCCCTTCCTGTCCGTTTACGCTTTCCACCGGCAAACTCCCCTACTAGCTTATGCAGAGGGGCGGCCAACTTGGCAAACCCCTCTACAAACCGCCGGTAGTAGCTGGAAAACCCCAGGAAGGATCGTAACTCTGTGACACTAGAGGGACGGGGCCACTGAGCCACAGCCTCTATCTTACTTGGGTCAGTAGCTACTCCCCTAGAGGAAATAACACAATAACACTTCTCCAGCCTAGCCTTTAAACCTTCCCGCTCCAGCCGGTCTACAACTACCTCCAACCTCTCTAAATGCTGAGCAATAGAAGTGGAAAACACCACGATATCGTCCAGATATAAAAGTAACGACTGACACTGCTGGTCCCCGAATATCCTCTCCATAAGTCGCTGGAAGGTAGAGGGGGCATTGCACAAACCGAACGGCATTCGGTTCTATTCAAACAGGCCAAATGGTGTGCAAAAAGCGGTCTTGGGCTTATCCCCCTCTGTGACAGGGACCTGGTTGTACCCACTAGCTAGATCCATGGTAGAGAACCAACAGGCCCCTGTCAACGCATCCAGCGACTCCTCAATACGGGGCAAGGGAAATGCGTCTCGTCTAGTCTTGGCATTTAACTGACGGTAGTCCACGCACAAACGTAGACCACCGTCCTTCTTTTTAACCAACGCAATTGGGGAGGCAATGGGCTACAACTCTCCCTGATTACCTGAGACTCCAACAGCTGGTTAATGTGGGCCCTAACAACCTCGTACTCCGAGGGAGGTACACGGCGATGTCGCTGCCGTACGGGAACATCGTCTAACACTGGGATATCGTGAGAGATGGGACTGGTACAACCCAGATCACCATCATGTTCAGAAAACACCGTCTGATACTTACTAAGCAAGGTCCTAACCTTGCCCTGCTCTGACTCTGGCAATGCGGTCAAGTTCAATGCTGCAGTCTGCTCTGGAACAGTGGAACTAGCTACTTGAGTACCTTGGGAGTAGGCGCTAGCTGTAATGGGTCTAACTTCGGTAATACCCGTCGGCAAACTAACAACATGCACTATAACAAGGGTACCCAGTACTCGACGGGGAAAAAGTAGGACATCAGAAAATGACAACCGGCACATAAACTGAGCCTCCAGTCACTCGCACCAAGGCGGGGGAGGCTAACAACCCCTCAGGTAACCCCAACTCAGAGGGCTCAAACAGCACTGTACTACCTGCCAACTGTTCTGTGCAAGTTGCCGCAACAAACTTAATGGTACCGTCTGTGATGCGACATGCCCGAGGACCGCGCACCCTTACTCTAGTCATACCCTCAACAGAGGATTGCTCACTACCTTGATGGCAGTGTTGCAAGGCTTGGAAGACTGAAAGTGGCGCACTAGAAACCGGGAGAAAATTAAACCGAGCAGGACCATGATGTCCAAAGAGCTCCTGGTAGCATCGCCCAAGTACGTTCATCCCTAACACGCCAGGGACTCGAGAGCGCAAGCCACCAGGAGGATCCCTGACCACCAGCACCCCGCATCGTGTCACTATCCTACCACAAAGCTCGACGTCCAACTCCATATAGCCAATATATGGGATGGAGAGCCCATTGGCAGCCCTCAGCTGAAACCATGAACATGACCTCAATTGCTCTTGACCCCATGGCTCAAAATGCTGAACAAAACAACTTTCCGTAATGGTTGATACCATTGAACCTGTATCGATTAAACAGGGGACGGACACACCACCAATAAAAACATCCAGATGTGGACAAGGGGACATTAAATTTGGATTAGAATTACATTTCTTACCATCAGAGCCAATCTTTTCCCCAACCGAGCTGTGACTCTTCAGCACGGCAGGAATTAGTTTTCCGACGCATTGTTAGATCGCGGCTGCCTACCTTCACCAACTGCCTGATCAGCATGACACGTTCCTCCTCACATTCCCGTGCAAAGTGACCTGGTTTTTGACACCGCCTACAGATAACGGGCCCACTACGGAACGACTGGGTGTGAGAATGGGGGGGTGCGAAAGTGGGGGCTCTGCAACCGAGCAAGATTCTGGGTGAGCTGATTTAACTGTTCCTGTTGTAACTTTAACATTTCTCTCAGCTCCCTCATTTCAGAACTTTTAAACGAGCTACCACCTCCCTGTACTTCGTACTGAAACCCGTGTGCCAAAGGGACAGAAAAACTTCGACCCCTTGCTCCACCCGGCATTCCATCCTGCTCCCATCGGATTGCTTCGCTCCGCACCTCTAAGAGTGTAGAATAGGGCTGACGGCGAACTAATTGTTTCAGTTCACGGCGAAGGGAAACATCACAAACATACTCTACAAATTGATCCCTCAATAAAATCTCCGCATTTGACATGGCAGTAGGGGACTTCTGCTTCTCTTTCTTTAAGAGACCCATCAGGGCCAGGGAAAATTCCAACAAAGGTTTCCCCATCCCGCTGCCTCCTAGAGAAAAAGGCTTCCTGCAGGGCAACATAGGACTGGGAGCAACCATACAACTCTTGCAAAATTGAAAAAATTGTATCTGGGTCTCCGCGCTCAACAACAGGGTGGTGCTGAATTTCCTCACGTACCTCTCCTCCTAGATGATCAAATAAAAAAAACGCTTGATCTGCCACCGACAGATGACGAGTTCTTATACAGGCTCTCGCCTCCTCTACCCAATCATTTATGCCAACACCTGGCCTACCATCAAATATTGGACATTTTCGATCCCTTGGGATAAACACAAGTCGCTCAGTTAATGTGGCACTACCACTCCCATCTTTTATTTATATATATATATATATATATATATATATATATATATATATACAAAAAAATAAACTTACCAGAGCAACCTCTAAGTAAATGGCACATATAAAGGAAACAGCTGCTGGAATGCTCCAAATCCACTAAAATGATGCTGCTGCTTTGTCTCCAACGCTAGACTTGAAAAAGAAAGGGACACCAAAAACAAAAAAACACTAGTCCATCCACACAATGTACAAATAACAGTCAAACGTAAACCCAACTAACAATACGTATCCACGTCTTGGCCCAACGAAGAAATTTCAGACCCTGCCGAACTACGCCAGAATGGCTGGTCCCCGGGCAACGACGCACAACACACAGTAAATCACACGCAAGTAGTAACTAGACTCCCCTTTTATACGGTACCGCACAGTTCATAATTGGACCCTCGATGACCCAAGCGCATTAATTTGATTAGACGCAACAGTGCGTCAATTTGATTAGAGACGCAACAGTGCGTCCCACCACACTAAGGCTCTACGATAAATATGAGCCATACATTTTGCAGGCCGTTTAAACTTGGGGGTGGATATCTGGTCCAGACTATGTCTGATGCCCAAAGAATGGACATTACATCCTCAGATTATGAAACAAATCCAGAGGAGGTTCGGCAGAGCTAAAGTGGACCTCTTCGCTTCTAGTGAGATGTCGCACTGTCCCATCTGGTTTTCTCTTTCAACCTCGGCCCCACTGGGTATCGATGCTCTGATGCTTCAGTGGACGGGAGTGCATCTTCACAAGTTCCACCGATCAGTCTGCTGCACGCAGTTATGCAGAGGGTTCGGGAGGATCGGGTTCAGCTTGTGTTAGTGATGCCATATTGGTCATCTCAAGGATGGTATTCAAATCTGGTCTCTCTCTCCTGGAAAAGTCGTCTTCAGAGATTCCAGTCAGAGCTGTTAGGCACAGGGCAGCATTTAGCACCCCTGGCCGGACTTTTGGAATTTATGGGTGTGGCCCCTCAACGGGACGCTCTTTTTTTTTTTTTTTTTTTTTTTTTTTTTTTTTTTAATGATAGGTTATCCCCCGCTGTGGTTGATACCTTTCTAAATGCTAGAGCACCATCACAGAGGAGACTATATACATTTAAGTGGCTTATTTTTGCTTTTTGGTGTACAGCGTGAAGTGAAAATCCAGTTCACTGAACTGTTGATACAGTGCTTTAATTTTTGCAGGACCGTTTCGACGCTGGGATTGCCCTGGCAAAGCTTAAAGTCTATGTTGCCGCTATAGTGGCTGAACATGCGCTTATCAGCAGAATCTCTGTTGGTGGACATTCTCTTGTCTCTCGCTTTATGCATGGGGTACGCAGGATTCGATGCACTCTCGGGTGCTCCATTTCAAGTTCTCCATTCAAAAGTTGTTTTAAGACCTCATTTGGGCTATATACCCAAGGTTATTTCTACATCGTTTCGCTGGCAGACCATTAATTTTCATGCTTTCTCTCCTCCCCCATTTGAGTCGGAGGAGCATGAAAGGTTAAATTTGCTTTGCCCAGTTTGGGCACTGCAAGTTTATACTGACCGTACTAGCCAGTGTATTATGTCAGAACAGTTGTTTGTTTGCTTTGGTGGCCACAACAGAGGTGTTTCGGTGTCCAAGCAAAGATCGTCTCATTGGCTTATTGATGCAATTTCGAGAGTTACAATGCATTCAGTTTACCTTTGCCTTCGGGTATTTGAGCCCATTCTACGAGGAGCATGGCATCCTCATGGGCTTTGGCTAGAGGTGCTTCCTTGGAGGACATTTGTATGGTGGCATGGTGGTCCTCTCCGCATAAATATGTTAGATTTTATTATCTAAATGAAGGATTGACTCCTGCTTCCCATGTTCTCTCTGTTGGATCAGGAGTAAATTCATACTTCCGTTTTATTCAGATGCTTTAGCTTGCTTGTGTGCCGATATGCTTGCCACACAGGCTTAGACAGTTGCCAGCTACTGTTCCCACAGCAAGAATAGAACATATACAATGTCGAAATGAGGTTGATTCATCAACATGTACCACCAACCGATTTGGTCGAAATCATAACTTTTATACTTTGTTGAAACTTGGTTAGAGAAAGCTGAGTTTTGTGCATGCGCATTTCTGAATCTACATCAGGCCAACCGTCACTGTATTAGTTGTTAGAAAAAGGTAAGAATAAATGTATTTTTACACAATGGTTTGTCAGTCAATCACTGAATATCACCTTATATTCGAATTGTTTTAACCTTAATGTATTAAAAAAATTCCCACTTGGTATTTTGTAATTAAATGCCCTGTTTGCACACTGCCTAGTCTTCCGTGAGGCAGCCGGTAACTGAGGTAAATTTTGATAATTTACCATGTTGGTCTAATTTCAGTTTTGTAGATTTTAAACTTCAACATGATCAATTTCAATCATATTTTCTAAAATGTAACTTTAGTTCATTAATTTATTGGTCTTCCTCTCGCGAATGTCCTTTGATGCGAGTCTGCAGTGGTTCTGTGCGCACCATACTGAGTCAATAATGCACAAGACAGCTATCAGCTATCCGCAAATTACAACTTAGCTTAGACACAATTTACACAAAACTAAATATGACCATTGCACCAATAAACTTAGGTAGGACGTAACCCTACGTATAAACCAAATATTTATGGAAGCCTCCGACCAGGAGAAACAGATAAAAAAATCAGACTGGTATTTTATGACACCAATGAGCTCATGTTTTGCATGACAGGCTTCAGTCCTTTCGACGTACAATATGATGTTGACATTATACTCGTTAACATATACGAGACAGAAAAAAAACAGACTTTTAAGCAACTCTTCAGCATGAAACCGATCTAACGGTTCAGTTTTCAGGGTGCATCGCCCGGTGTCAAGTTTCAACACATTCAAAATATATACAGGAAATTAAAATGAATAAATGGCTGTTTTTTCAGACTATTGAATTAGTATTAATTTATCACCCTTTATTTGTGATAGGTTACAATTCCTATATATATTGTTATTTACACAGGGCACATATACTAAATTCTGATTATAAAATCAACTTTTATTACTGTAGTAGGGTGGAGGGCGGGGCTGGGTAGTGATTCCCGGCCCCTAATCAGGCTAGTCAAGCCTCCGAGAGGGATAAAGGCCCACCGGAGACGGCAGTGTGAAAGAGAGAGAGTGTTACGGGCAGCTGTCCGACACCTGTGTTGTTTGTCTTTGATAGTTAAGTACATTACCTTCGCCAGCTGAGGAAGTTCAACCTGCCACAGGTGCTGCTAAAACAGTTCTACTCAGCTGTCATTGAGTCTGTCCTCTGCACATCAATAACTGTCTGGTTTGGTGCAGCTACGAAATCAGACATCAGAAGACTACAGAGGACAGTCCGGACTGCTGAGCGGATTATTGGTTGCCCCCTACCCCCCCCTTCAAGAACTGTACACTTCCAGAGTGAAGAAAAAGGCTGGTAAAATCACTCTGGACCCCACTCACCCTGCCCACTACCTTTTTGAACTGTTGCCTTCTGGCCGGCGCTTCAGAGCTCTGAGCACCAGAACCGTCAGACACAGGAACAGTTTTTTCCCTCAGGCTATCCATCTCATGAACAATTAAATTGCCCCATTGAACAATAATTATGTGCAATACACAGTTTAAGTCTATTTATATTATCCAACATATCCACTCCTGCCATTACTTACATTGCTCTGTACATGGCTCATATTGACCCAGCGTTTGGGTTATCTCGTCTTCTCGCACTGTTCAAGGACAAAACGTAACGGTCGAGAGGAGGACAATGTTGGACAGTATATGAGTAAAGGTGAGTGATGATATATGTTTGCCTTTAAATACATAAAACAAACTTTATTTAAACTAGTGAGAAGTATGATATTTTTGGGATTTTCATAAATATGGAAAAAGTGACCATTAAAAAAATTAACACCCTGAGGTAATCGCGCCGTGGCCGTTACTCATCGGGTGCCCGTTAATGACAATAATTCAATTGGCTGGCGTCAATTATTTCGTTTAAACAATGGTTACTGCGTTTCAAGACGTAGTTTTTTTTTAATTTTTATTATTATTATTTATTTAGACATTCATTTTTTTCATCTTAAATGCTCTAGTGGTTGTATAAAACAGGTTATTTCCATATTGCGTTTTTCAGCTTTATCAAACGACGAAATTATACGATGATAAGATGAAAAAATATCAGGCCGCAATGAAGCCGTTAAGTAAACCAAGGAAAGAGGATTCAGAAAGGTAAGGTTTAGGCAGATAACTCACTTCAACCAAAGTGGTTGTAGTGAGTTGTCTGTCTAAAGTTACCCACCCCCGTAACCTAGAAACCCCGGCACCTGGGGCCGGTTGCACCAGATGTGCGTAAATTCAAACTTAGCAAAGTTGTTGCATAAATGGCACTAAGTCACAATTTACGCACTACTAAATATTTTAGCGTTGCCCCATTAAACCTACGTAGGACGTAACCCTATGTATAAACTAAATATTTACTGCAGCCTTAGCCCGTGAAAACAAATGGATGGAATGAGATGGCAGCCAGATTAGAGTACATCGATGAGATTATAAATGATAATGAACCGCAAATTCGTTGGCGAGTTTTACGAGACAGACATCATCCATTGGATATTTCACCTTTTTTCAGTTTGTGACAGTGGATTTGAGTTTGCTTTCAGGTACTGTTTTGTTAACTTTATATCCCTCAATTAAAATTAGAATTTCTTCATGACTGAAAATGTTCATCCTGTTCCTTTTGTCCGCCATGTGTAAGCTATGAAAGATATTTTAAATTAAATGTGTAATGTGTTAATATAACTTTTTAGATTGTACGTCTTCGTTTTGACAGTTCACGCAAGGCAGCAGCTTGTAATGATGCGCGTGGTTCCTGTTTACAAATTGGAAGTCTGCTGATTGGATTACAAAAAAAATGTCATTCTGTGCGACTATGCATCACTTTACGGAGAGCTTACAACCTACTAGTTAAGTTCTGCCTTATGAACAGGTGGTGCAACCGAATTAAGAGTTAGAGTTCCCTCGTCTAATGGATACACCAGGCATGGTAAACGCAATATATCCTCGGTGCCTTTCACTTCGTTGCATAGTAAATTGAAGCAGTTGAATTATATAAACTATAATAACATTAATCATGTGATAAAGTGCCAGCCTCACTTTCATCAATGAGTAAAATAAAATAAAATAATTGAATTTATCACTAAAATTCTATGATGTTATAATCATAATTGTCATAATATTAATTTACAACTACAGATATTTCAAGACTTTAGTGTACTCCACCCTGATGCTGCTGACAAATTGTGCTGATCCTGGTTGCCTGACTTTGCTGACAAGATCCTGGCCTTTGCTAAAAGAGATAGACGACAAATGGATTTCCTCAATTTAGACAACATATCTGCAGGTTAGTAATTATGTAAACTCAAATGCTCAAAAACAGTTGTAGTTGTTTAGGAGCTGAGATGTGTACTTTAGCTACTGTCCAGTTCGCATTGAGGATGAATTAGTGTTTACACCTAAAATGTGATGTGTTTTTGATGACCTCCGTACAGTATATGCTTTTTGTGATCCTTTTACAAAACATTTTTGGCTCCATTTACACCTGTATTTTGTGCTGATCGCTTGTGATTGGATCACCGAAATTAACTTGTATCTCCTTTTAGATACCAAAGGCCCCATGGCACTGAAAATGTTACCTCAGATCCTTCCACCATCAGTGTACAAGACTGGTAACAAAACCTTCCGGCCAACTATTGAGGAAGCCATAACCTCATTCATTGATGTACAACCAGTAAGTAGAACATGTGAAAACAACACCAGAGCATGTTTATTTATTTACTTTAAATTACAGCTGTTCTACAATTGCACTACACCTGTAACAATTTTTTGGTAAGGAGTACATGCACTTTAAAGTTTGATGTTATTTTCTTATTTAGTCTGGAACCAACATGGTGCAGTACCTACTAAAACAGAGGGAGGAGAAGCCCTTCCCATTTGTCTTAGAACTTGGAGTTGGTGGACAGTTTTCGTGGTGGTGAATGGGGAAGCCCTGGAAGAGCAGACTCTCCTCAAGGCAGTAGATGTTTGTTTCAAGTCCTTTTTTTGCTTTGACACCCACTTTCCAAAACAATGTGCCCCTGACTGGGAGTTTTTGCAGCAGGTAGTTTATGAGTTGCCTGGTTCTGAAAATTCAACAATTCACTTTTTGCGTGCCTCCATTTATGCAGCTGAGGACTAAATTGTTTATTAAACTAACTAATGCAGGTATTTTGTATCCATGTATGTATCTATTTTTATTTATTTATTTGGTGTTTTTTGAATTGATTTGCTACAGTTTAGTAATTATTGTACATTCTTAATAATTAAAGCTTTGCCTTGTTCCAAAAATGTAATTAAACATTGTTTTAATAAAACATTTTATGCTGGACTAAAGAAATAAAATGTTAAATAAAATACTGATAGTATTTATTTAATTTGATCTTCTGTAAAATAACTATTTGCTATTATTTTGTCATCCAAAAACATATTTTTTTTAATAGTGTTTTAAAATTCAGAATAAAATTATAGTTTTTGCTGGCCATTTAATAATTAAATAAATGCTTTCATGTTGTACATGTATACTGATGTGAAATGTTTATTTATTTTTTTATAAGCATAACATGCTTATTACTATTTTTTGTAGTAGATTATCTAAAATAAAGAAGCTTTAACCCAGCATTGTGTCAAGAAACAACCCAGCACACTGGTTAAAATAAATAACCCAGCAAGCTGAGTCAAAAATAACCCAGTGTGTGTTCTGTCCAAAATTTACCCAGCACTGGGTACCAAATAACCCAGCAATGGTTATTTTTAACCAAGCAATTTTTAGAGTGTGTGAACAGTGCTGCTCTTCCGTGTGTGTCTGGGATCTGGGATGGCATGAGGGTGAGTAAAAGAGAATTTGAATTTTTGGGTGAACTAACACTTTATTATTGCTCCCTCGCAATAAATTATTCATGGTTTTACTTTAGTAAGACAATGCAAACATGACTTCAGTAACCATGGTAATAGTTTTCAAATACCATGGTTAAACACGGGTTTCGGTAGTAAAACAAAGTAGTAAAAGGTTTTTTTATTATATTTTTTTTTTCTCAGCAGTAACACTAGTTCAATTATGGTAGTAAAACTAGAGAAACCACAAAATATTATTATATACTTTTTATTGTCCTGTGATATTATATAACTGTTTTACCACAAATTACATTGTTTAACTATGGTTACTGTACTAAAACCACAGTTATGTTTTTTGCAATGAATGCAAAACTATTGCAAGTGATTGCAAAATATTTTGAGGTGTGTGTGGGGAGGATCTCCCTCTCTTTCCTCTTATGGGGCTCCATATGTTCCAAATCTATATGTTATTCTTTTGTGAAACACAAAAGATATTGCAATATTGAATTTCAGTCAAAGAAAAATGCAATGAAAGAAAATGGTGATGGAGAATGTCAGTCCCAAATGTTCTGCCTTGCGACTACTTTTGAGTTCCAAAAAAATTTAAGTTTCTGAACAACATGAGGGTGTGTTTATGATGACAGCATTTTAATTTTATGGATGAGCTAACTCTTAAAATCTGTAAAATTGAGACTACCTTTAAATTAGCCTGTAATTTGTTATTATACGTCCATTTGTGAATGCAACCGTGCAAAGGCATTTTTCAATAATTGGCTGTTAAGTATTATTATTAATAATAATAATAATGATATACTGTATAAAAAGTTAACTCTAAAGAATTATGTATTTGTAAATGTCTATTTTGTATAATGAAACAATGAGTAACTGAATGTGCTGTGTGTTTAATGAAGAGTAAATATATAGGCTGATTTATAAATTTTTAAGAATTTTAAAAACAAAAGTAGTAAATATATTGATTATATGACATTTTTCACCCAACTGAAATCAATGTGGCTTCAACATCAAGCAAACCAATTAGATTGATTATACATTGAAACTGTGTTGAAACTATGACGTTGTTTCAGCCAACTGAAATCAACATCGTTTCAACGTCAGGTAAGCAAACCAATTATATCGATTTCATGTTAGCTTTCAATGGTGTGTACAACGTAGATTCTACATGACTTCATTTAGCAAAAAGATGTGGAATAAACGTCAGAGATCAACATCGTTTCAATCCTGCAAGAAATATCGATTCTACATTGATTCTATATTAGTTTGCTATCTAGGTGATTACCACTTTTTGAATACCACCAATTGTCTCTCTCTTGCTCTCTCTGACTATGTTTGTCAAATTCCAAATAAAGAGAAAATTGTTCAAGAGGAGGTAGTTTTCATTTATTAAGTAATTAATTTAATAACTGCATTTTTGAAAAACAGGCATTACAGTATGTTTATTTAATATATAAACCAATTTGATAGATTTTGTTTTAACTATTTTGTGATATATATATCGTTATCGTGATAATTCATGACTTTGGTCTCTCACTTTTGTACCCCGCCTTTCGCCCAATGTTAGCTGGGATAGGCTCCAGCCCCCCGCGACCCTGTACAGGATAAGCGGTTGACGATGGATGGATGGATGGATGGATGGACTTTGGTCATATTGCCCACCCCTAATCATGTGGTAGGACACTGATAGTGACTGATGCATTTTGTCATTAAATCAGCGACCCTCCCCTGAAACTTGAACAAAAGTAGTCATAGGAGACCCATTAAAGTGACGTAAACAGTGATGTGCCTCGCCAGACCACATGTGACTGGATCACCGGATGCATCTTAATTAGGGCTGCCCCCTAACAGTCGACCAAACATTAGTCAATGAGAAGAGTCTTGCTCGACCAAATTTTGATTGGTTGGTTGATCGCAGAAAAAAAAAAAAACTCCACAGGAAACGGATGGATGGTATTACCGCTGGTTGGACGCTAGGTGGTACCATGTGGTAATTTTCGTTAAGCAGGGTTAGGATTAAGCCTACACAATAAAGCAAAACACCTCAATTTCAAACTTTGAACTGTATTTTGTATTTATTTTAACTAACAATTCAAACGAAACTGGAAAAAAAAAATTACAGTTAAAATGTGTGTTGCTCAATTTTTTGAAAGATGGCTTTGCAACAGTTGTAAAGGACAACATCTCACTGCCAAAAAACTTAATCTGTGCATTCTCTACCGGTCGGGTATTTCATTGTCCAGGAAAATACATCATGTGTGTGAATAAATTAGTTTTGTTCCGTCCTTCACGGTATATATATATATATATATATATATATATATATATATATATATATATATATCGCAGTATCCAATTACATCGCCAACCACCGGGCTGAGGGATCGGTATATATTCTTAGTTTAGTAATTTCTCTCTCTCTCTCTCTCTCTCTCTCTCTCTCTCTCTCTCTCTCTATATATATATATATATATATATATATATATATATAAACTTAGATCAAATACATTTCTAAATTCAAATTGCTCTCCAAACTAAACAAAAAAGCAATTAAAATAATTAAGTGATCAAACACATTATATATATATATATATATATATATATATATATATATATATATATATATATATAACCACATTTCCATTTACTGTCAAGCATGTATCCGTCTAAACATGTAGGCGGAAAATTACTTACACAAATTGAAGTGAACTCAAAGCTCCTTCTGAGCTGAGATGTCTCTGAGATGGGAAACAAAAATGTGCCTTTAAATGAGGATCCTGGTCTCTTGGTTTCAAAAAAACAGTAAAGTTCTCAAGATGTTGTTTTCAATAACATTTAGAAAAATTCCCAGTCACTGTAATGTTTCCAGCAGCTGTCACTTAACTCAGGAGACCGAATCCACCCCTTTCCATCACATTAATGCCACTCTGTCAGCCATGAAAATCCCAATTCAGCAATATTGAAGTTTCGGTCTGAAAATCATGGTGTCTTCAAACCTGTCTAAAAAGTTTCAGAAGTTTATGAGGAATAACCATGACAAGGAGCTGTGGGAATATTAAGATTGAATTTACTTCAAACTCCTATTGAGTTTTGCTTTGTGTTGTTATTGATAATCGTATCTGCTGTTTTAAAAGTATTAAAGAGTCTTCATAGAATCCTATTGGAGATTTTGCAACCATAATGTTTAGCTTTTTGAATCTAAGCATAAATTGCTTCACCAATTCAAATGCTGACAATTTATTTATTCAGCCTTTGAAAGACTTTAATGAGTCATAAAGATTTCCCTTACCTAGAGAGTGAGATTACTAGCCACATTAACCAATACTGCAGCACACAATGTGGAACTATTTTGTTTTCTTCAATGATACTTGGACCCGAGTTCATCTTTGTGTTTTAAAATATTGCTTTGCTTTTTTACCGTATTACTTTTTTGCATTATTCATACCTTTACTATCCTCTATTCTATCCATTTCAATACTTTTACCTGAATCAGTCTCTTGTTCTCATGCTGTGCAGGTAACAGTGCAGCTCAGCGTGGTGTAGTGACAGTCAGCAGGTGTGTTTTGGCATGAGTGAGGATTACAGGTCCAATCCATAGCGAGGCAGCTTAATACTCCGTCACATTATGAAAATCCCCTTACTTTCAACACATGGCTGGTGCTTGTCTCTACTGAATAATATGCTCTATTACAATGCTGTAAAAAGAAAAATAACTTTCACTTTGGCTTCTTATTATTTTCTTTATCTTTCAGGCTCTCTCTGCTGTGTCCCTCTCATATGTAATTAGTATCATGCCGTTCAATAAATAACACTGGTCAATTGGTCTAAACAGCCCTTTTCTGCCAATCTGTAATCATTGCAGTCACCGTTCCCTGTAAACTCGAACAAATGGAATGTGATCCAGAAAGCCAAAAAAGCCTCTTATTTTATTGTATGTCTAATTTATGTGTACATATTCAAGTGTAACCAACAGGACTCTCTTGTCATTCACCAAATCAATAGTTCAATGTTTGCATCTATTGTCAACAAACGCAGTTGCCTTGTTCACTAATACTGTAGTTGCTATAAGAAAGAGCGGTGTGTGTCGAACCTCATGGTTTGTGCATTATGACTAGATTGAGGAGATAATAGTGACAATGATTCTTTTGCCACAGACGGAGCGACAAAGCTGATGACAATGCACGCGGCAAAAAGTCAATATCAATTACCTCTCATCTCTCAATACGAACTACTGAGTCACTCAGCAACGTCAAACCAAACAACGGCTCAATTATTTCAAGCGTTTTCAATTACTGAAACACTCTGGAACTTTTTTAAAAGCTGTGTGCTGCTTGTTGAGGAAATACAAGTGAATCAATTAGTTTGTATTAAGGATGAGCTTATTTTAGCAAAAGGGGAAAATTTCTCACTGTCATTTTTGCTAAAATTCATGATTTAACAGATCTGAATGGCTTGTGTTATTGGTGTCAAACATGGGAGGATGAGATAATAATTTGGAGGATGAGATACTAACTGCAGAAAATGATGAGAAACAACATTCTGGCACTTTCTTTATTTTCTCTCTTTTTCTTTTCTATTCCAGGTAATAGGAAGCATAACAAGTAAAAACATAATTTTCCTTTACTGGTATAAAAAAATAAAAAATAAAAAAAAAAAATAAAATCCTATGTGGCTTGTTACAGCAGTATTCAATTCATAGTATTCAAAAACAGTTTAAGAATAACTCAATAAGCATGGCAATGCAATATATTGTATATATTCAATAATACAATGCAATATTCAATATATTGTATGTGTATTATGCTTTCAAGCAATTTCAATAAACATATCAAAACTGTTAGGCAAGAGCTATGTCTCATTCACACAATGTTCACTCAACATTTCAATTGGTCTTTAAACCATTTTAGTTTAGGCATAGTAGTAAAGTTCAAAACCTTAAAGATACATCATAATTCTTTCAGTGTGACACAAAAATCATAAATTCAATCAGATCACAGATTAACATTACCCTTAAATGTGATCAGTGTTGGTTTTAAACTGATTTGATATGAGTATCAAATCTTAATGCAAACCACCATTTTACATTTCAGCTTCAGCCTAAGGAGGCGTCTTCAAAACTCGTCGGCGCCGGTGTGCCGGGCGCTGAGGCAGGACCGGAGGCAAGGTAGCTGTCCGGCCTGCAGATCTCCTATTCTTTCAGGAGGGGAAGACCCTGCAGAGGCCATACCCTGCCCAGTCCAGGGGGAGGTAATGTATGGCAAATACACCACGAGGGTTGTGAAGCCAGACGTGGGAAACGGCGCGGTGGTAGGTCCAGCCTAATGAAGGGGGGACTCTACAGACACGGGGATGAGGCAGCGGGGCTGCCTGAGGGAAACGTGGGTCCGCCAAGATGGGGACCGTACCGCGGAGAATACATCACAGGGAGTTAGCCTGAAGAGGGAACTATGCCCGTGGAGCCCGACCCCAGTACAGAGCCCTAAGACTCGTACTGGGTCTGGCCGTGAGTTGCTCTGCTGAATTCGCGGGCCAGAAGGCTAGGGAGGAAAAAGCATCCAGGCAGCGACACTCAGTGGCTGACCTGGGACAGAAGGCACACTGGATCACATTGGTGAAGGGTGCAAGATGCAAGCGGAACACCCGGTCGGTTGTGCCGCGTTACTGAGTTCTACCAGCTCGGACCAGAGAAAACACGGGACGAGACCGACTCAACCCTTAGATTGTAAAATCTGGCAAAGGTATTGGGTGTTGCCCAGCCCGCTGCTCTGCAGATGTCTGCTAGGGAGGTGCCGTGGCTTAGTGCCCACGAGGATGCCACACTTCTAGTGGAGTGTGCTCGGACCTGCAGGGGGGCAGGTACACCCTGGGCGTGATAGGCTAAGGCAATAGCATCAACGACCCAGTGGGCTAGCCTCTGTTTGGAGATGGCGTTCCCTTTCTGCCGTCCGCCAAAGCAGACAAAGAGCTGCTCAGAGTATCTAAAGCTCTGCGTGCGGTCCACATAGGTACACAAAGCATGCACCAGACACAGCAACGAAAGGGCTGGGTCTGCCTCCTCCCGAGGCAGTGTTTGCAGGTTCACGACCTGGTCCCTGAAAGGGGTCATGGGAACCTTGGGCACGTAGCCCGGTCGGGGTCTCAGGAAAACGTGAGAAAGTGCCGGACCGAACTCCAGGCAAGAGTCGCTGACAGAGAATGCTTGCAGTTCTCCTACCCTCTTGATTGAGGCTAATGCGATCAGGAGGGCCGTCTTCAAGGAGAGGGCCTTGAGCTCGACTGAATCAAGCGGCTCTAATGGGGGTCTCTGAAGGCCCGAGAGGACCACTGAGAGATCCCAAGAGGGAAACAGGTTAGGCCGGGGAGGATGTAATCTCCGGGCACCTTTCAGGAACCTGATAATCAAGTCGTGCTTACCAAGGGACTTGCCATCTACTGCGTCGTGGTGGGCTGCGATAACAGCTACATACACCTTCAAGGTGGAGGGGGACAGCCTCCCCTCCAGTCTCTCCTGCAGGAATAGAAGCACTGACCGAACTGCGCATCTCTGTGGGTCTTTGGCTTGGGAAGAACACCAATTCGCGAACAAACGCAACTTTAGTGCATAGAGTTGCCTGGTTGAGGGAGCTCTGGCTTGATTGATCGTATCTACGACAGCAGGTGGTAGATTTACTAGATCTTCCGCGTCCCGTCCAGGGGCCAGACATAGAGATTCCAGAGGTCTGGGCGCGGATGCCAGAGGGTGCCCCGTCCCTGAGAAAGAAGGTCCTTCCTCAGGGAGATTTTCCAGGGAGGGGCTTTCATGAAGAGTGTGAGTTCCGAAAACCAGGTGCGGGTGGGCCAGTAAGGGGCCAACAAGGCGACCTGTTCCTCGTCCTCCCTGATCTTGCACAGCACCGATGCAAGAAGGCTCACTGGGGGAAATGCGTACTTGCACACCCCCCGGGGCCAGCTGTGTGCCAGCGCATCTGTCCCGAGGGGAGCGTCCGTCAGGGAATACCATAGCGGGCAATGGGAGTTGTCCTGGGAGGCAAAGAGTTCTACTTGTGCCTTGCCAAATCGGTCCCAAATGAGCTGGACCACCTGGGGGTGGAGACTCCACTCTCCGCTGGGCGAAACCTGTTGCGACAGCACGTCCGCCGTCGTGTTGCGGTTGCCAGGGATATGAGTGGCGAGCAGCGACCTGAGTCACGGCTGACTCCAAAGGAGGAGATGGCGGGCGAGTTGTGACAAATGACGAGAGCGCACGCCGCCCTGGTGATTTATGTACGCTACCGTCGCGGTGCTGTCTGAGCGAATCAGAACGTGCTTGCCTCAGATTAGTGGAATAAACCTCCGTGGAGCAAGAATAACAGCCATCAACTCTAGGCAATTGATGTGCCAACGCTGCCGGGGAACTTTTCAGGTGCCAGCGGCAGCGTGCCCATTGCACACGGCACCCCAACCCAGTCGAGAGGCGTCTGTGGTTACCACAACACGTCTGGACACCTGCTGCAAGGGAACGCCGGTCCGCAGGAAGGAGAAGTCTGTCCACGGGTTGAAAGCCTGACGGCAGGCCACACGATGCGTGCCATCGTACCATGCCCATCTCGGGACTCGAGTCTATAGCCATCTCATATGCATCAACCTGAGCGGCGTGACCGCGGCTGAGGATGCCATATGCCCCACGAGCCTCTGGAATTGTTTTAGAGGGACCACTGTGCCAGGCTTGAAGCAAGCGAGGCACCTGAGCACTGACTGAGCGCGCTCGTTGGTGAGACGCGCTGTCATTGAGACCGAGTCTAACTCCATACCCAGAAAAGAGATGCTCTGAACCGGGGTGAGCTTGCTCTTTTCCCAGTTGACCTGAAGCCCTAGACGGCTGAGGTGCCTGAGCACCTGGTCCCTGTGAGCGCACAGTAACTCTCGAGAGTGGGCCAGGATGAGCCAGTCGTCGAGGAAGTTGAGTATGCGGATGCCCACTTCCCTTAGGGGGGCAATAGCGGCCTCTGCGACCTTGGTGAAGACACGAGGGGACAGGGACAGGCCGAAGGGGAGGACCTTGTACTGATACGCCTGGCCGTCGAACGCAAACCGTAAGAAGGGTCGGTGTCGTGGCAAAATAGAGACGTGGAAGTACGCGTCCTTCAGGTCTACCGCTGAGAACCAATCTAGCTGGCGAACGCTTCTGTGTGAGAATTTTGAACAGGAGTCTGAGCAGGGCCCTGTTGAGAACTAGCAAGTCCAAGATTGGTCGCAACCCGCCGCTTTTTTTTTTTTTTTTTTTGATGAAGAGACCCTTCTTCATCTCGGCTGGAGGGATGGGCAGTGTAAAAATCTCTGCTCGTAAGGCACTGGCTTGTTGGCCGTGCACTAGAGTGGAGTGAATACCGCTTAAACGAGGCGGGAGCCGGGTGAACTGAATCACGTAGCCGAGTCGGATGGTCCTGGCCAACCAGCGCGACGGGTTGGGAAGCGATAACCACGTGTCCAAACTCCGTGCGAGGGGGACTAAGGGGACGATCACTTTTGACGTACCGGGTGGAGCTTCGCGGCGGGGGGAGCAGGTAATAATGCGTCGGGAGGCAAAAGCGCATCCCGAGGCTGAGGTGCTGAGAAAAGACTCAAAGCACTTACCTTGCTCCGCACACCTGGCAGGGGGCGGGTTAGAGACTGAGGAAGAGGTCTCGGGAGGGCGTCTTCAAAACAGCGCTGGCCTGCCGGGGTTGGACAGTCGCGGGGCCGGAGGCAAGAGAGCTGCATCCGGGGAACCGGGACTGGAGAACTGCAAGGCCGGGGTGCCGTGAGAATGGCGCACACCAGCTGAATGACCCAGGGAGTGAGGGAATCGCTCTGTAGGTATCGCAGCCCGAAGGCGGTGCGGCAGGTGAAAACAAGGATTCTCTTCCCGGCCCTCCACCGGGGGACGGAGTGGTCTTGAAACCATCTCCGGAGTGAACATCCGACTGTCTGGGGTGTCCGTCTCAGGAGCGCTTCTGAGCTTTTCTGGTCCAAGAGGGGGTCCTGGAGACGGGGGGACGTACGCCACATGCGAGGTGCTCGACGCTGGGGCTGAGAGCTGGGCCCGGGTTGCGGAGCTACCTGTTGTTGCTTTCTCGTCGCAGCGGGGATGCCCTCGGTGAGCAGGCGGGGCGCAGGCACGCTAACTGGGAGGCGCCATGGCATGATGTGAGAAATGTCCTCATCTGCTTCCTCAAAAACGAGAACTGCTGGGCAAAGTCGTCGATGGTGTCGACGAAGAGGCCGAGCTGGGAGGCTGGGGCTTTGAGAAATCGTGACTTGTCAACGCCATGCATCTCGACTGTGTTCAGCCAGAGGTGGCGCTCCTGGACCACGAGTGTGGCCATCGTCCACCTGAGTGCCTGCGCTGTGACCTTCGTAGCTCTGAGAGCGAGGTTGGAGCAGAGCGCAGTTCCTGCAGCACATCGGGATTGGAACTACCCAGTTGCAGATATTTGAGTGCCTTGGCTTAGTGAATTTGCAGGAGAGCCATGGCATGCAGGGCGGAGGCGGCCTGTCCAGTGGTGCTGTAGACTTTTGAGGTCAGTGATGACGTCATTCTACGGCTCTGAAGACGAGTACTGTTCAGTCCCGCCAGGTGGCGGTGTTCCGCCATCCAGGGTAGTGAGAGCGGACAAGCAGTTGGCTCATCATGCACTTCCGGGAACAACGGAACCAAGGGGGGGCATGGCTATAAGCGGTGCCGTGACCCAAGTAACCGATCGAGTAGCCGAGAGGGGGGGGGGGGGGGGTGTAGATCTCAAGTCCAGCCTTGCGCTCGTGACGGCCCGGGAAAGCATAGTGGACATCTCCAAATCAGCCTCAGACTGGGCAAGCAGACCCGAAGGTGGCAGCCCAGGCGAGCCATCAGCATCAGACGCCGCTGTGACGCTCTCCGCTGCAGCGGCGATGTTGTCATCCAATTCCGGGAGCTCAAGGGAAAATGCCGGCTGGCCAGGAAGTGAGCCGCACTCTTCCCGAGCTTGGACGGAAGCAAACAAGCGTGCTGGGGTGGGTGGTTCGTGGGGATTTACCCGGCGAAACCGAGCCCGTGGTCATCCCCAAAACGCCTTCATCGCCAGCCAGGTCGACCTCAATCCCGTGGGAAGAAGGAACGACGTGGGGGGTGGCTGAAGTGGATTTCTCTCATGACAAAAGAAAGCGCGACCGCAATTTTGCCATGGTTATGTTCTCGCACTGAGAACATGAACCATTCATAAAATGCTGCCTGCGTGTGATCGCAGCCCAGGCACGCGAGCCTGCTTTTATGACCGTCAGAAGTGGAGAGAAATCAACCGCATCCAGGAACTACACAGAGGCGGAAAGACATCTTTAAAAAGACGCGTCCTGAAAAGGACATTCAACACCTGCTGTGTATTGCTCTTTTATGAGTGGAACTCAAACTCTTTTAGAGAAAATATACTCTTTTAGGAGGAGAACACTCTTTCAAACAGAAAGAAGCGCTGTCGAAGCGCCCAGGGCCGTGAACTGCACAGCGTGCAGAGAGAGAGAGACGCCAGCTGGAAATGTGCCGTGCGGATCCAACAGCAATGCTTCTCGCTGGTAGAGGTGAGTGAAACAGGAGTGTGTTTCAGCTGCTTGCGGTACAACCATTCGGCTCCGAAGAAAAATTCTGACTGGCATTCACTGCCCCGCTTCCCCTTATACCGTATGTCCAGGGTGGGACATGCAAATTATGTCTGCCAACTTGACATTGGCCTTTTCTCAGGTTCAGAGGTACTATTAAGCGTCCGAGAAGACCCCTTGTGTCACTTCCTTCGACACTAGGTCGAGAGAGTGACAGAAGGGGAACAGTTTTATATACCTGCAAAAAATTATGAGAAACATCATGGTTACTGTTGTAACCTCTGTTCCCCGAGGGAAGGAACGAGACGTTGTGTTGAATGAAGTGACACAAGGGGTCTTCCTGGGACGCCAAATGTACCTCTGACCCTGAGAAAAGGCCAATACAAGTTGGCAGACAGAATTTGCATGCCCTGCCCCAGACATACGGGTATAAAGGGAAGCAGGGCAGTGAGTGCCAGTCATGATTTAGCACTGAGGAGCCGAAAATAAGGTATGGCCATTTACAGTGGTAGGTCTAATGCTGTGGCAGGAGGGAGACAACATCTCGTTCCTTCCCTCAGGGAACGGAGGTTACATCAGTAACCATGACGTTCCCCTTCTGTCACTCACTCGACGTTGTGTCGAATTAAGTGACATAAGGGGTCCCATATAAAAACGCCACGCACTGACCGTGTTACGTGAACTGCCGAGACAGATGCAAGCAGGCTACTGCATGCTAGAGGCAACTGTGTAGGCCCTCCCCAATGCCCCAAAAGAAGTGTCACATACAGACCTTAGGATCACCGCACCCCTGAGGGGGGGAACAGGTGCTACATGACTAGCATGGGAGCAAGCCCGGCAGCTGCACCTTTTCTTTCACTATGTCTTCAAGATGTGAAGCGGCTGAATCTTAACACTATGAAATGCATCGGGGAAGGCGGTCTTTCCAGGTCCTATTCTTTCAGGGGCAAAAGACCCTGCTAAGGCCACATCATGCCAAGTCTGGGGGGAGGTAACATGTGGCAAATACACCACGAGGGTTGTGAAGCCGTGGGAAATGGTACGGTGGTAGGTCCAGCCTAATGAGGGGGGACTCGACAAGCATGGTGACCGAGCAGCTGGGATGCCCAAGGGAAATGTGGGTCTGCCGACAGGGGTACCGTATCACAGGAAAAAATATCACGGGGAGTTTGCCTGAAAAGGGAACTAAGCCCATGGAGCCTGACCCCAGTACAGACACCTGTGACTCATAGTGTCTCTGGCCGCAAATTGCTCTGCTGAATTCGCCGGCCAGAAGGCTAGGGAGGAGAACATCCAGGGAGCGACGCTTAGTGGCTTACCTGGGATAGAAGGCGCACTGGATCAACTTGGTGAAGGGCGCTGTGTGCAAGTGGAACACCCGGTCAGTTGTGCCATGTTAATGAGTTCTACCGGCTCATACTTAACAAAATACAGGACGAGACCGACTCAACCCTGAGATTGTAAAATCTGGTAAAGGTATTGGGTGTTTGCCCAGCCCACTGCTCTGCAGATGTCTGCTAAGGAGGTGCCATGGGCCTGTGCCCATGATGATGCCACACTTCTCGTAGAGTTTGCTCGAACCCACATGGGGGCAGGCAAGGCCTGGGTGTGATAAGCTAAGGAAATAGCATCAATGACCCAGTGATCTAACCTCTGCTTGGAGGTGGCATTCCCTTTCTGCTATCCACCGAATCAGACAAAGAGCTGTTCAGAACATTTAGAGCTCTGTGTGCGGCCCAAATAGATATGCAAAGCACATACCGGACACAGCAACGAGAAGGATGGGTCTGCCTCCTCCTGGGGCTTCTTGCTTGCAGGCTCACGACCTGGTCCCTGAAGGGGTTCATAGGAAACTTAGGCATGTAGACCGGTCGTGGCCTCAGGATAACATGAGAATGTTCTGGACCGAACTCCAGGCAGGTGTCGCTGACAGAGAATGCATGCAGGTCCCCAACCCTCTTTATGGAGGCTAATGCAATCAGGAGGGCCGTCTTCAGGGAGAGCTTAACTGAATCAAGCTGCTCGAAGGGGGGGTCTCTGAAGGCCCGAAAGGACCACAGAGAGATCCCAGGAGGGGAACACGCTAGGCCGGGGAGGGTTCAGTCTCCGGACGCCTTTCAGGAACCTGATAATCAAGTCCCCTCCAAGGCCTGTAGGATGACGTCTTCACTGACCTCCAAAGCTTACAGCGTCACCGGACAGGCCGTTTCCATCCTGCATGCCATTGCCCTCCTGTAACTCCACCAGGCCAAGGCACTTAAAATTCTGCACTTGGGTAGTCCTGATCCCGACATGCTGCAGGATCAACACATTCTCACACCCAACTCGTCACATGTGGACGCTTTGCCAGGACCCCTTGGCGTCACTTTTTAACGCACTGGGTATACATTTGGCATCATTTTTCAACGTGCAGGGTAGTCCGATAGACTTCTATAGAGGATTTTAAAAATAAAAATATAAAAAACTTTGATTAATTGAACACAATCGTAGCATAGTATATATATTTATTAACATCAACAAACCTCCGATAAAAATACATTATCCAGCATGCTCTAGTTAAAGCAGTGTACCTACTGTATGTATACCAGTATCTAAGAAAACACTTAAACTGCTTACTTGCACACGCCGTGAAGCGTTGTTAAACTCACCTTTGAATGCCGTTTTACCTGCAGTTTAGCGTTGTTTTTGTTAAGACTACCCTGCATGTTGAAAAATGACGCCAAAGTTATACCCAGTGCGTTAAAAAAGTGACGCCAAGGGGTCCTGGCAAAGCGTCCATATGTGACGAGTTGGCAGGATCTGCGTTCAGCGACCGACCTCGCCCTCAGGGCCATGAAGGTCACAGCACAGTCACTCGTGCAGATGATGGCTACTCTCGTGGTTCAGGAACATCATCTGTGGCCAAGATGCGTGAAGTGGACAAAATACACTCCCAGTCCTACGTCTCCCAGTTTGGTAATAATAATATTCCAATATAAGTATATACAATTTTACTTTTCACTGTTCTTAAACTAATTGGATGGTTCTAGTCCGGGCAAAATGAATCTCTCTCTCTCTCTCTCTCTCTCTCTCTCTCTCTCTCTCTCTCTCTCTCTCTCTCTCTCTCTCTCTCTCTCTCTCTGTTCAGAACTCATCGCATATGTGTGTGCTGTCTGATTGGCAGGATGACCAGTGACAAGATGTTTCAGCCCCTTCCCTCTCCCTTCAATTCTCATCCCATCACTCTCCCAGACACCTGTGAAGGCTGCAGCTGAAAAACAAGTGAAAGAGACAAAACTAAAAACTGAGGAAAAGCAGAGAGCAAAAGAGAGAAAGGAAAATCTCTTTTGCTCTGGCAAAGAACTTAGCTGGGCAGTGGACAGAGGAAGATTGTTGTGGAGAAGGCAGCTCTGAAACAAGTCTGAAATGTTCTGTTCTTTTTTTTTTCTTCTAACAATGTGAGCGACAGTGGTTATGTGCTCTCTCTCTTTGTGGCATAATCCTCAATTTCAGGACTGTGTGCTCACCATGTCTTCTCGATGAAGGTGCTGTCTTACTGCTGTCTAAGGTCTGAAATTTGCTTCCCAGCATACTATTTGCACTTTACATGAAATAAATGTCTGCTCCTTCAGTAAAGCTGCTGAAGCAAGAGTATTTTGGACAAGAACACGGAGGTGGTTCAGGTTAGTTAGCAGAAGTCAACCAAAAATGTTGCTAATTCCAATGAATAAGATTGAATAGAAGCTGATTTGTGATTAATCGCCAAATATTTTCAATTGAAAATGTATATATTGAATAATCATAACATGTTTAATATATATATATATATATATATATATATATATAAATACTGGCAGCCAAAAGTTTGGAATAATGTACAGATTCTGCTGTTTCAGAAGGAAATTGGTACTTTAATTCACCAAAATCCCATTCAACTGATCACAAAGTATAGTCAGGACTTTACTGATGTCATTTTCTATCAAATCTAGACAGGCCCCATTTCCAGCAGCCATCACTCCAACACCTTATCCTTGAGTGATCATGCTATATTGCTAATTTGGTACTAGAACATCACTTGCCATTATATCAAATACTGCTGAAAGCTATTTGGTTAGTTGAGAAAAGTTGCCAAAATATGCAATAGACTGGCATGTCTTAAGGTCAATGTTAGGTCAAAAATGGCAAATAAGTAACAGCTTTCTCTAGAAACTCATCACTCAATCATTGCTTTGAGGAATGAAAGTTATGCCATGCTTGAAACTGCCAATACAAAATAAAAATAAATAAAGATTTCATACAAAGGTCATACACTACAGTCTTCAAAGACAAAGGACAACAGGCTCTAACAAGGACAGAAAGTGATGTGCATGGCCAGATGTACAACTAAACAAGAGGATTATTACATCAGTCTCTAGTTTGAGAAATAGACGCCTCACATATCCTCAGCTGACAGCTTCATTGAATTCTACCCACTCATCACCAGTTTCATGTACAACTGTAAAAAGAAGACTCAGGGGTGTAGGCCTTATGGGAAGAATTGCAAAGAAAAAGCCACTTTTGAAACAGAAAAACAAAAACAAATGTTAGAGTGGGCAAAGAATCACAGACATTGAACAACAGACAATTGTAAAAGAGTGTTATGGATCTTAACCCCTTTGAGCTTTTGTGGGATCAGCTAGACTGTAAGGTGCATGAGAAGTGCCAGACAAGACAGCCACATTTATGGCAAGTGCCACAGGAGGTGTGGGGTGAAATGTCACCTGAGTATCTGGACAAACTGACAGCTAGAATGTCAAAGATTTGCAAAGCTATCTTTGCTGAACGTGGAGGATTTTTTTTATTTTTCAAATTGTAATAGTACTTTTTCACGTTATTAATGTCCTGAATATACATTGTGAGGAGTTGAATGTTTTATGTTTGGTGAATAAAAGTACCAATTTCATTCCATAAGAGCAAAATCTGTATATTATGCCAAACTTTTGGCCACCAGTGTGTGTGTGTGTGTGTGTAACTTGATTACATTTCAGTTACATTATATTGTAACCCTCTTTTGGAAGCATTTTTTTTATGTGTTAGAATGATTGTGGGATGTGTTACAGTGGATGCTGAGTGAACATGATCATGGAATAAAAACTTAAATTTGAGTATGTTCATAACATAAAGAGATCAGAAGACTTGGGATAAACCCAGAACGAATCAAGTCACATTAGCAGAGCAGAAATGTACAGAAAACAATGGATTAAGCATGTTAAACATGTAAATTGTTGCTTATTAATAATTTGCCACTGTGAATAAATGTTGCTGATTTTAAATTAACTGAAAATCATACCCCAGCATATCATGTCATGCTGACAAA
Organism: Moxostoma hubbsi; assembly: GCA_032164185.1. NCBI lineage: Eukaryota > Metazoa > Chordata > Actinopteri > Cypriniformes > Catostomidae > Moxostoma > Moxostoma hubbsi. The sequence continues at coordinate 26,019,525 of JAVLUX010000016.1, read as the reverse complement.
ATTATACCCCAACATTTACATTTGCAAAGATAAAATTTGGCAGTGTTTTCTCATTGAAAGCTGGCTGCCAGTTGATGCACATTACAAATTCAAGGCTCTGATGCTGGCATACAGAACAGTCATTGGGTCTGCTCCAGCATACCTAGAATCATTTCTGCATAGCTCAACGCCCACCAGAAGCCTGCGGTTGGCTAAGGAATGGTGCCTTTTTGTACCAAAACAAAGAGGCACCAAAACACTTTCTCTGACTTTTGGTTTCATTGTACCACATTGGTGGAATGACCTTTCCAACTCCATTCGTGAAGCTGACTCACTTTCTGTTTTCAAAAAACAGCTAAAAACACATCTTTTCCATGAGCACTTAACCAGTCTCTAAAAAAAATAACAAATTAAATTCTTGGTGCCTTTTAATCTATCTTGAATACTACTATTCTGATGCTAGTGAAACTTTGTAATACAGTACTTTTTGTACCACTGTCTCCTTTAGATGATTTGCTTATAAATTATTCCTCTCGTAATTCGCTTTGGATAAAAGCATCTGCCAAATGAATAAATGTAAATGTAAAATGTAAATAAAAGCAATGCACTTGTCTTACGCATCAGAAAACAGATGCTGAAAGCTGCTTTTGGCATCCACATGTTGATGTGCAGTGCTCATGTGCAAGCAGCAGTTTTTGCTGAAGTGGGAGTGAAAAGTGTTGTATCATTTTACATTGCTTTTTTGTTTTGTTTTGTTTTTTTCGCAAAACTCTCTTGGTGTCTCAGCAAAAAACAACACAAAACAAAAACAAAAAACAAACAAGCAATAAATAAATAAAGCAATGAGTAAATGTAAATAAAGCAATAAATAATGATGACATTTCAATTGATTACATTTTAAACTGTAGACTTAGTTAAAGTATTGAAATCATCCTAAATTGTTTTAATTCAGCATCTGAGTGACAATTAAACACAGTCAAAGGCAGACTTTTTGTGATAAAGGCAACAGACCAAGGCTAATGTTTTGGTGGAACATTCATGGTATGGTTATGAGAGTGTGTTAAACACATAGGTGGACACCATCAAAGCAGCATCTGCATATTTGTGTTTTTCTCATATTTGTGTTTTATTCAGCATGACATTTAGTTTAATACTCTCCCTTTAAAACTAAAATAAATTATAAAAACAAATTGAAGCTAATCAGTGCTGAACTTGAATTTGTACACCTTTTTTTATAAACCATTCAATGATTCAATAATCAATTCTGTGTTGTTATGTCAAGGAGCTATGGTGATCTTGATAATGCAGATACATTTTGGGGCATTTCACTGAAATAAATAAATACAAATCTAGAAGACCTCTTTCCTTATCCCTGTCTGCACCCTGAGCAATCACACTAATGTATTTCATTGTGTAGAGCCTGTTATACTAATGGCTGTGGACAGCAAAATTTCAGCATTGCTGCCACTGGCTGTTGCGGTAGGTAGATAGATGAGGCTTGTGTCTGGATTTATTTTTGTGTCTGAGCGCAGTGTTTGCTGTTTGTGTATTTGTGTCTGTGAAGGATTGTTGATTCTGTGTGTTTGTGTTGCTGAGATATGCTCTGACTGAACTGCAAGGCAAACAGCCAATCTGGGCCCATGCAGCCAAAAATCCACTCTCCCAGTTAATCGTCATGGAGATGCATCCATTCCATTAGGCCCCTTACAATGTGCCATACCCAGCAGGCAACTGGCATCAGCCTTAGTAACTGAGACTGAGCCAAAGCCTCAGCCTGGGCACTGCCTCAACACAGATGACACAACACTTCTTAGGTGCCAAAAGATATCCACTCACCTTAAGCTTAATTGTATCAACCATAGAGTTCAAAGGCACAGAACGCTTTAAACAAAATGTAAGTAATGATATATACATTTATATGCATTTTCTGTGGTACATTTGGGACAACACTGGACTTGTAAATATTGGAGTTATTTTGATAACCTTATTTTGATGAAACCTACTGAACTTGAAAATTTTTTTTTTTTTTTTACTTAAAGTTGCTCTGGGAAATCAAACTATTCTACACTAAACAAACTACTTAATTTAATTAGCACTTTATTTCTAAATGTAGCTAAGTGGAGAAATGTAATGTATTTTAACTCTAGTCATAAATTGGACGTGACCCATTTAAGAATTTTCAAACAACCGCTTTCTCTCTCACTCTCTCGTGTTAGAGACGTAAGAGCATACGTTGTGTAAGAGACCTCTTGGTTCTTGGATAATTCTTTGGGTAAATATCAAATTTTACACAAGTTGCTTATGAATTGCATTTTAATTAAACTAAATTTGCTTTGCAGGTCCAAAATTCCAATCGCCATGATGAAAAAAAAATATATATACAGGTGCTGTTGATTTATATATATATATATATATATATATATATATATATATATATGTATAAATCACTAAAAGAGTATATCATTCTCTAAAAGAGTGGCACAAATGAAAGCGCCTTTTTCAAGATGCCCTTTCGTTTGTGTGTAATTCCTGGTTGCGGTTGATTTTTCTCCGCTTCTGACGGCCACGATCGCTGCCTTACATGCCTGGGTGCTACCCACGTGGAGTCAGCGTTCATGGATGGTTCATGCCCTCATTGCGAGTACATGACCATGGCTACGTTGCGGTCGCGGCTCGCCTTCGTAAGAGGGCAAGCCACCCCAGTTGCTCCCGTCTCGGTTCTTCTACCTACAGGTATGAGACGGGGTCGGTTAACACTGTGGGTGATATGGGGACATCAAAGGGAGCCCCTCATCATTTACTGACAGCACAGCACAGCACTATTGCGTACATCAACCGCCAAGGCAGTTTACGCTCTCGTTGAATGTCACACTCGCCCATCGTCTCCTCCTTTGGAGTCAGCAGCGGCTCAAGTCGCTCAAAATCTTGGGCCACCTCAATAGCACAGCGGACTCATCGTTGTGGCAGGTTACACTCAGGAGACTCCACCCTCAGGCAGTCCAGCTGATCTGGAGTCGATTCGGCCAAGCACAGGTAGACCTGTTTGCTTCCCCAGAATCCTCCCACTGCCCGCTTTGGTACTCTCTGAACGAGGCTCCCCTCGGCACAGATGCCCTGGCTCACAGCTGGCCCTTGGGGCTACGCAAATATGCGTTCCTCCCAGTGAGCCTACTTGCATAGACGTTGTGCAAGGTCAGGGAGGAAGATGAGCAGATCCTCTTAGTGACCCCTAGTCCCCTACCAGACTTGGTTCTCGGACCTCACGCTCCTCGTGACAGCCCTCCCACCCTGAAAAATTCCCCTGAGGAAGGACCTTCTTTCTCAGGGATGGGGCACCATCTGGCACCCACGACCAGACCTCTGGAATCTCCATGTCTGGCCCCTGGACGGGACGTGGAAGACTTAAGTGGCCTACCACCTGCAGTGGTAGATATAATCACTCTGGCCAGGGCTCCCTCGATGAGGCATCTCTATTACCTTGAGGCATCTCTATTGCCTGAAGTGGCGTCTGTTTGCTAAGTGGTGTTCTTCACAAGGTGAAGACACCCAGAGATGCGCAGTAGGATCAGTGCTTTCCTTCCTGCAACACAAGTTGGATGGACAGCTGTCCCCCCACTTGAAAGGGTTAGTGGCCGCTATATCAGCGAATCACGACACAGTGGATGGTAAGTATTTGGGGAAGCACGATTTGATCATCAGGTTCCTGAGAGGCACGAGGAAGTTAAATCCCCCCAAGCCGCACCTCGTTCCCTTATCGGACCTCTCCATGGTCCTTCGGGGCCTTCGGGGAGCTCCCTTCAAGCCCCTTGAGTCAGCTGAGCTAAAGGTGCTCTCTCTGAAGACCACCTTCCTGATGGTGCTCACCTCCATCAAGAGGGTAGGGGACCTGTGGGTGTTCTCTGTCAGCGAACTGTGCCTAGAGTATCCTGAGACCCCGACAGGGCTACATGCACAAGGTTCACACAACACCTTTCAGGGATCAGGTGGTGAACCTGCAAGCACTGCCCCTGGAGGAGACAGACCCAGCCTTAGTGTTGCTGTGTCCAGTGCATGCTCTTTGCATCAACTTGGAATGCACGCAGAGCTTTAGAAGCTCAAGCAGCTCTTTGTATGCTTCGGTGGACAGCGGAAAGGAAGCGCTGTCTCCAAACAGGATCACACACAGGGTTATCGACGCCATCACCATGGGATAACATACCCAGCATGTGCCACCCCCTACTGGCCTGCGAGCCCACTTTACCAGGGGTGTTGCGGCTTCTTGGGCATTTTCCTGCAGTGCCTCTCTAGCATACATCTGCAGAGCTGCGGGCTGGGCAACAACTAATACCTTTGTAAGGTTTTATAACCTCAGGGTTGAGCCAGTTTTGTCTTGTGTGTTATCAGGTGACACAAACAGGTAAGTTCGGGTCAGCTGGCTGGGTGTACTGCTTGTGCATAGCACCTTTCCCCTCAATTGAGGTGAATACGTGCACACTTTTCCAAGTTGCGTTCACAAAAAAGTGTGAACCCTGGATGTTCTTCCTCCTTAGCCCAGCGGCCGACGAGTATTCGGAGAGGCTCGCTGCCGCCCCAGTATGTGCGTCACTTAATCAGAGATGTCTGGGCTCCCAAGTGTGACCCCTTGTCAACTCATTGACACAACGTCTCGTTCCCTCCATCAGGGAATGGATGTTACATCAGTAACCAAGACAATTTTTTGATTTATTGAAAAACAGAAGGTTCAATATAAATGTTCAATAAGATGTGCAAAATACATAGATCCAACAATGTATGAATAAAATCACACATTAAATACAAAAAGTACAGGTGAAGGAAAAATAAAATAAATAAAATAAAAAATACATATAATACATAATTGAAGAAAATATTTTTTCAACTCATGGGTCAGAAAAGTTCTCATCATATAAGAAAAGATATACAGTTTTTATTATTAATAACTGAAAAAGCATTTCTTGCTTAAACTGCGAAGGATGTGGTAAGGGACCATCTGAATACATGGTAAATTTCTTGATATTATTCATCTTCAATGTAGTATTACTGACCCGTACTGTCACTCCCTACACGTATATTATGCTGTCTGCGAGGTGCACCTACACCTATGGAGTCACCATCTTACCCTAGGGGGGCACCAAAAACTCCAAATAAGTAGGCACATTCCATTAAATTTGATAGATTAATATGTCTCTGGAAAATGGATATAAATCAAATCTACTATTCGTGCACAATATGCTAACAGAGTTCACTTCTGTGATGATGCTATTGCCACATAGGAATCATTTACTGCACTTCATGTTGCACATAGAAAAAAAAAAATATGAAGTGACTAAAATTGCTTCAACACTCACAAACTGAACAACACTCACAAACTTCTATATACTGACGTTGTTCTGTTTAGGAAAAATTAAGTTTGCATATGTGGCCTGAACCACAATATTAATTTTCACCTTTTAGGAGTTGATTTGAGAGTAATTAACAAATTTAATTTAATTCTGTTCATCACACAACGTAATCATATATCATCAGAAGACTTACTTTTATGACACTTTTGGGGGCTTTTTTAGCTTTAAAGCGAGGCACTATCCACTGTTATTGTATGAAAATCAGCATCGCGTCTATATGGTTTTGTGTTCCACAGAAAGAAAAAAGTCATATGAGTTTGAAACAATGGGATGATGAGTATTTAAACAGAATTTTTTGACAAAATATACACATCCACCTAATGATATCTCCCTGTCTGTCTCTCTCTCCAAATTGTGAATGATGTGTAAAATAGGTTTATCAAGCCATTTTGGTGTAAACATTGGTGAGAAGTATAGCAGCAGTTTGGGGTTAGAATAAGTGTCAAAAATATTCAACCTCATGTCACACACCCCCTCATATACAGTGCACTCACTCTGGAACACACTGCACTGACAAATTGCAGATGACAAAGTTTTCAACACAGAAAGTGTGTGTATATGTGTGTGTATGAGTGCAAGAGCAGGGTAAGTGTGTTGTCAGGGGGTAATGGGAAAAGCTACTGGAGCGTTTCACTAGGCCTTTCATGTCATGGTGGGTTTTTGTGGACACAGTCTGACTTCCCCTGACGGGCCCTTTTTTTACCATCTCTCATTGTAACTCTGGCATGTACTTTTTAGTGAAGTTTAGCTTGCCAGCAATCTAACATCTATCGAATGGCTTTTAACAATTGGTGCAAGACCCATGACCAATAAAAACATTAGAGAGCTTGTCGCTAGTCTTGTAAGTTCAAATTAACTTAGAGCACTGGACACTATGGGGTGGCAAGCTGTAGGCACACACTACCAGGATTTTCACTAAGGTTTTATTTAACAACAAATTAATATTCAATATTTTATAAAATAATTGACAGAATTTATCAAACTTAATAAAATTTTCATTGCTAGTTAGATAATAATATATTAAGTAATGTTAATGTATACAACGTTTTATTTAAAAAATAATATTGGTATAGCGTATGTTTCAATTAACTAACTAATAAAACTAATCAAGATCAATATGTGCTGTAAAATCACACGTGTTCATTGTTAGTGCTTGTTCATCTAATGTTAACGAATACAACTTTACTGTAAAGATTTAATGTATCCGGTCCTGCTCAACCCGCTCCGATCAGTATCTGAACCGGCGTCAGCTGGCCAGCATGGGAGGTGGGCATGCTAACGAGGAGGCTAAAGGCTATAGTCACTATGGTCAGTCACTAGTGTGCCTCTAAAGGACAGGGGAGTGAGGTTTACACACACTGCACTTCTGTCACGTACCAGCTGGCTCCCGTTGCATTAACATTTTAACTAATTTAAACTAAATTTCTCATTAGGCACCTTCATTATGGATTTTAGACTGCATTAACACCAAGAAATAGAATGATCCCAGATCTTTGAGGTCTCTATAGTATTTTCTGACCTGAGAAGTGAGAGAGAGAGAGAGAGAGAGAGAGAGAGAGAGAGAGAAAACAGTCCAGCAGATCATATAATGACCGTTTTGCTCAAATGTGTGAATATGCTATATGTACATGAGGCTCTGTTATGTATGTGTGGCACAGTGGAGGGCGGGACCGGGGCGTGATTAAGCACGCCCGGTCCCGTATTAGGCTGATCAAGCCGTCAAGAGGGATAAAGGCCACTCGCGGACGGCGATGTGGGAGAGAGAGATCGTTCACGGACATGTCCGTTGTTTTATGTGTTTGTATTTTGAGTTTTCCATTAAACCTATTATTTATATGTTAAGCCGGTTTCTCGCCTCTTCCTTACCCGTGAGTGTGAACTGTGTTACAGTATGCTTTGTGTGTGTATGCTCATATGTGTGGCATTCTGCACATTAGAACATTTCTGAGATTCTTAGTGGGTGCACTGCATGGGATAGTACTAATTGCATCATTAATCACAGGACAGAAGTTAAATACAAACTACCTGTGAGTGCGGATGTGTGCGATTATTTGTGGGTTTTATGTATCTTGTGTTTGTGATCTTCACAGTGGCTATTTTTATTTTTTTAATTTTTTTTATTTACATTTTTATATTTTCCGTAATATGCATCCTAATATCCCCGAAGTTACATAAAACACACACACACACACACACACACACACACACACACATATATATATATATTCCTTCATTCCATCAATAGAGTACCTAGCTATAGAATATGCATAGTGATGGGACCATTGCACACAGAAGGTGATTTAAAGGTAAGTTTTCAAAGAAATGTATTGTTGAAAGTAATGACCTTATTATTTTGATCCACAAGCAGAGTTTAATTGTTGTTGTACCGATGCTTTAAAAGAGAGACTGTTAAACAGTTTTACCACAGCATGCTAAAACATTTTCTGTGAAGTGGCATTTATAAATTAATACATTTACTAAAAACTATAAAAATATTAAAGCATGCATTTTTTTAAATAATAATAAGAAAGCACCACTATAGAGAACAGCACTTCCCCGTCTGTCGCTCACTTCAACATTGTGTTGAAGAAGCGACACTAGGGGTCTCTCTTGAGCGCCGAATATGCCTCTGATCTATGAAAAAAAGGCCATTGAGAAGTAGGCAGACAGTATTTGCATACCCCGCCCCCAGACATATGGGTATAAAAGCGGGGAAATACGTTGAGTTCATTCAGAAATTTTCTTCGGAGCCGATGGTCGTGTATGCAGTCAGCTGCGAGTCACACACCTGTTCCTCTGACGCTTCTCTGCTGTTGGATCTACGGCGCACTTAGTGGCTGTCTCCTTCTCTGCAGTTTGGCCCTGGGCGCTTCGACAGCGCAGAAAACTCAAAAGAGTTATTAAAAGAGTGATTTTCTTGTAAAAGAGTATTTTCCTCTAAAAGAGCAATACATAGCGGCTTTGAACGTCCTTTTCAGGACACGTCTTTTTAAAGATGCCTTTCCACCCCTGTGTAGTTCCTGGATGCAGTAGAGTGCTCTCCACTTCAGAGGGCCACAGATGGTTGTCTCGTGTGTCTGGGCAGTGATCACACTGAGGCAGCGTTTGTGGATGGTTCATGTTCTCACTGAGAGAGCATGTCCATGGCAACTTTGTGGTCGCGGCTCAATTTCATTAGAAAGGACACCACTCCTGCTCCTCCCCTTGGTGCCCCCTAGCTCGGAGCTTGGATGCGTGGCTTTCACTTCCCAACCCGTCACACTGACTGGCCCAGACCAGTACACAGCGAGCATGCGCGCAAAAATTGCTACTCTCTTACTCAAAGAAGCGATAGAGTCTGTCCATCCAACCGAGATGAAGAAGGGTTCCTACAGCCCTTACTTCATCATACCCAAGAAAGACGGCAGCTTACGACCGACCTTGTACTTGAGAGTTTTCAACTGGACATTGCACAAACTCCCATTCAAAATGCTCACGCAAAAACACATCTTAACTTGCATCCGGCATCTAGAGGACGCGTTCTTCCACGTCTCAAATCTGCCTCGACACCACCCCTTGCTACGGTTCACGTTTGATGACCAGGCGTATCAGTACAAAGTCCTCCCCTTCGGCATGTCTCTGTCCTCTCGTGTCTTCATGAAAGTCACAGAGGCAGCCCTTGCCCCGCTCCGAGAAGCCGTCATTCCATACTCAACTACCTCGACCACTGGCTCATTCTGGCCCACTCCCGAGTGTTACTATGTACACACAGAGACCAGGTGCTCAGGCACCTCAGCCGTTTGGGGCTTCAGGTCAAATGGGAAAAGTGCAAGCTCACCACGGTTCAGAGCATCACTTTTCTCAGCATGGAGTTAGACTCAGTCTCAATATCAGCACGTCTCACCAACGAGTGTGTGCAGTCAGTGCTGAAATGCCTCGCCGCCTTCAGGCCGGGCACAGCGGTGCCCTTAAAAATTTTCCAGAGTCTCCTGGGGCATATGGCGTCCTCCGCGGCGGTCACGGTGCTGGGGTTGATGCATATGAGACCGCTTCAGCACTGGCTTCAGATTGGGTTGGGGCGCCGTGTGCAATGGGTACGCAGCTGTGGGCCATTGGAAAGGGGCCCTGCTGCGCTGACACATCAACTGCCTAGAGTTGCTGACTGTTTCCTTTGCCCTGCGGAAATTTCTCCCATTAGTCTGACCTAATCAGACCTACACGCTGTCACGACAATGCTTGCCCGGTGGAGAGTGGAGGCTGGATCCCACTCATTTGGATCCCTGCAGGACTCCTCCCTAGCCCTTTGGGTCCGCAGTTTAGCAGAGGAACTCGCCGACCTGATCCACTGCAGGTACTTAATCTACCCTGTACTGGAATAGGTGCTCCACAGGTCAGAACTCCTACTTGGACTCCCGCTGTGTGTATTTTCCGCGGTACGGTCCCCTTGCGAGCGGACCCGCATCTTCCTTAGGCATTCCCAGCTGCCCTCCAGTCGCCGTGTTGTAGCAACTCCCCCCTCCTTGAGGCTGGATCTACCACCGTGCCACCTTCCACTGGATTTGGGAACGATTCGGCAAGGCCCAGGTAGACATGTTTGCCTCTCGAGAGACCTCCAACTGCCCGCTCTGGTATGCCCGAACAAAGGCTCCCCTCGGGGCTGCGCAAGTACGCATTTCCCACAGTGAGCCTTCTTGCACAGGTAATGTGCAAGATCTGGGAGGACGAGGAACAAGTCACCCTAGTGGCTCCCAACTGGCCCACCCGGGCCCGGTTCTCAGACCTCGTACTCCTCGCGACAGCACCTCCCTGGCAAATTCACCTGAGGAAAGACCTTCTTTCTCAGGGATGGGGCACGCTCTGGCATCCGCACCCAGACCTCTGGAACCTCCATGACTGGCCCTGGACAGGATGTGGAAGATCTAGCTGGTCTACCACCTGCCGTCATAGACAAGATCAACAAAGCCAGAGCCCCCTTTACCAGGCAACTTTATGCCCTGAAGTGGTGCTTGTTTGCAAATTGGTGCTCTTCCCGGGCTGAAGACACACAGAGGTGTGCAGGTAGGTCAGTGCTGCTATTTCTGCAGGAGAGGCTGGAGGGGAGGCTGTCCCCTTCCACCTTGAAGGTGTATGTTGCTGCTATCGCGGCCCACCCTGAAAGTCTTTGGGTAAGCACAACTTGATCATCAGGTTCCTGAGAGGTGCCTGGAGGTTAAATCCTTCCCGGCCAGGCCTGTTCCCCTCCTGGGATCTCTTGAGGGCCTTCAGAGACCCCCCTTTGAGCCACTAGAATCAGTTGGACTCAGGACCCTCTCTCTAAAGACAGCCCTACTGATCATGCTCGTCTCCATCAAGAGGGTCGGGGACCTGCAAGCGTTCTCTGTCAGCGACACTTGCCTGGAGGTCGGTCCGGCAGACACATATGTGATATTAATACCGCGACCGGGCTATGTGCCCAAAGTTCCTACCATGCCCTTTAGAGACCAGGTAGTGAACCTGCAAGCGCTGCCCCAGGAGGAGGCAGACCCAGCCCCTTCGTTGCTGTGTCCAGTATGTGCTTTGCACACCTACTTGGACTGCTTGCAGAGCTTTAGATGTTCTGAGCAGCTCTTTGTCTGCTTTGGCGGACAGTGGAAAGGGAATGCTGTCTCCGAACAGAGGTTTTCCCACTGGGTAGTGAATGCCATTTCCCTCGGCCTATCACACCCAGGCCGTGCCCCCCCTTGCGGGTCCGAGCATACACAACAAAGAGTGTTGCATCCTCATGGGCACTGGCCAGAGGTACCTCCCTGGCAGAAATATGTAGAGCAGCGTGTTGGGCAACACCTAATACCTTTGCAAGATTATACAATCTCAGAGTTGAGTCAGTATCGTCCCGTGTTTTTCAGGTCCGAGTCGGTAGAACTCGGTACACACTGACGGACTGATTGGGTGGATCGCTTGCACCTAGCGCCCTTTCCCTCGGCCGAGGTAAAACTGTGTGCTTTGTCTCCCAGGAGATCCCACTCATTTGGATCCCTGCAGGACTCCTCCCTAGCCCTTTGGGTCCGCAGTTTAGCAGAGGAACTCGCCGACCTGATCCACTGCAGGTACTTAATCTACCCTGTACTGGAATAGGTGCTCCACAGGTCAGAACTCCTACTTGGACTCCCGCTGTGTGTATTTTCCGTGGTACGGTCCCCTTGCGATCGGACCCGCATCTTCCTTAGGCATTCCCAGCTGCCCTCCGGTCGCCGTGTTGTAGCAACTCCCCCCTCCTTGAGGCTGGATCTACCACCGTGCCACCTTCCACATGTCGCCTGAAACCCATGTGATGTATTCACCACTCTTACCTCCCCTTCCTGGGCAGGTGTGGTCTCCGCAGGGTCTTTTCCCACTGAAAGAATAGGAAACTGGGTAAGACCCCCTTCCCTTGATGCGTGTAAGGGCCCAGCCATTTCTTGCTCTATGCAGAGAAACATAGAGAGAAAAGAGGCCTGGCTAGGCTCGGCCCGTTCCCGGGTTGGCAAGCGTCACCTTGTTCCCCTGTTTAGGGTAACCAGAAGGATTCCGACGACTTTTATGATGCATTGGGGAAGGGTACATGCAGTTTGACACAGCTGGTCGCCTATGCACATGAAATACCTGCCCGCTCCTGTGTCAGCAGACCACGTACACGGCTCAGCGCATGGCATGATTTAAATTGGACCCCTAGTGTCGCTTCTTCGACACAACGTTGAAGTGAGCGACAGACGAGGAATGTCTAGGTTACGTATGTAACCTCCATTCCCTGATGGATGGAACGAGACGTTGTGTCCTCCCGGCCACGTCGCTGAGCAGAGCCACTATTGTGGCCGGACCATTTCCGGCTCCTCAGAAAAATCCTGAATGAACTCAACGTATTTCCCCGGTATGCAAATACTGTCTGTCAACTTCTCATTGGCCTTTTTTCATAGATCAGAGGCATATACAGTGCTCAAGAGAGACCCCTAGTGTTGCTTCTTCGACACACCATCTCGTTCCCTCTATAACCTAGACGTTTTTTTCACAAACTGCAATCTGCACTCGGCAACACACAGTACTCCTCAAAAAAAAAAAAAAATCATATCACAAACAAACAGTAACAACACATTTCACACATTTCACACTGTGCTCATGAAACAAACCTCAAATTTGACAGTAAATATATACAAGCTATTTTAAATATCACTAAAATACGTTTTGGACACATTTCAATTATTGCAAAAAAAACATCAAACTGTGCCGCGAAAAAAAAAATAATCACATTGAGACAAAATTAGCAGTAAAGCAAGTAATAGAGGATGGGAACAAACGAGTGTGGCGACAGCAATGAGACATTGGCATAAATAGCTATTGAACAGAAACAAGCGTTTGAAACAGGAGACGGATACAGTAATGAGACATTCACATCCACACGTGTCTTTGATATTGGGTGATCTGTCATGTCTCCTCAATGACAGCTCTCTGTCCACTCAAATCTTCTCACTTTCTTTACCTCTCTCTCTTTCTCCTCCTCCTTAACTTTTGTCTGTCACTCTCCTCCCTTTCCGTCTGTTTGTTGATGAGAAATGATAGCCCTCACTTTCATCCGGACAAGTCTAACTCGACATATCAACAGCCACTGACGTGTGTGTGTGAGAGAGTGTGGTGTGTGTGAGACAGTGTGTAAGGAATGCTCCAGAAGGTAATTCTGCCTAGTAATTCCAAGAGATATTGAGATAGCAGATAAGTTATTTGCAAATTAATTGATTCATTTAATAATCGATTAATAAACTATCAAGGCCAATAGAGCACAACAGTCTGGTTATGGACGTAAACGTCACATTAATTTTCTCCATTGACAAATACATTTTTAACAATAACTTTGAAACCTTCAAAAACAGACATATCATGAGCCCATGGTTGTTAGTCAATAGTATATGTTTTTGCTGAAGCCATCAGTCTGTGTTATTGAATTGCATTTTAAATGTCATGTTTAAAAGTTATGAACTACACTACCCATGTTGCTGAAGGGCAAAGATCCACCAATGAGGGAATCGCAGCAAGCAAACTACAGCAAGAGTTGTAAGCGATAAAATACATATAACCAACAATGGACCAACTGTACAGTATGTATAAATAAAACATTTTAAATCAGTAGTTGTATACTTTTCCAACGTGTTTAACTTTAATCATGTCATTTACAATGATTCATGTGATTGTAGATTATGTTCTCATTAAATAGTACACAGTCTTGTACCTTTGTATTTTTTGTCAGATTTTCAAAAAACTGTTTTACTTTAAGTCAAAGTTTGTAATGTTTTGATTGACCTCCAAGCTGATGGGTTTGGTTCATGGCTTAGAACTCTTTTATTAAGGATGTATTAAAATCCCTATGGAATAAATAAATGGGAAAAACACTTCCAGAACCAAGAAGTCTGGAAAAGGAGCTGGCACTGTTGCATTCTGATATCAGTATCAATACCAATAAGTTTCTTCTATGAAATTGATTTTTTATTGTGAATTCGAAGGATAAAATGGTAAATTAGGGCTAAGCAATCATCATTAACAATACATAAATAAAAAATTATGAGACCTAAACATCAACAAAATACAATTATAATAAATATCATAGCTTCCATCGTTATCTAATGGAATGAAAAAATCCACATGATGATGAGATGAAAGGATGGAGAAAAAAAGATAATATCGTACATAACTACATAACTTGGAAATACAATTCATAAACTTTTATTTCCACTTATAATAAGCATTGCATAAAAAAATAAAAAAACAGCATCATGGATGGATCTTCGATACAACATCATTATCAGAAGTGTCAATATTCCAAGATCAATCTGCCCATCCTTAGCTAAAGTTGATTCTTTTTATAGAGAGAAAAAGAAAGAGAGAAAAAGTGAGAGTAAGAAATGAGAGTAGGTGATTTGCTAAATCGCTACATTGCATATTGACAATTCCTGTAAGCATTGCAAGAGTCACGCTAGATGACTCATAATTTTAACATATGTGCATTCAATCCAGAGCCCGACAGCTACTAATGTAGCCCAAAAACAACAAGCATCAAACTTAGCAGAAAAATAGGAGCAATGGCCTCTTTTCAGTGATCTAGCCATACCAAATGATTCATCAAAACTGATAAACACACTACAACCCCAGGTAGACAACATTATGCAAGGCTTCATACATTTCTAATCACATAGATCTGCAAACACTGAAAAAGGAAGAAATATTGACTTATGAGGTGCTGCCTCACATATATTTGCATGACACATAGTCTGTCTTCTGCCTTTTTTCCTGTAAGCATCTGCAAGAAGGCTACAGACTGTTGTGGAGCTACTGAAAAGATAGTGGACATTTATCCACATATCTGTGTAGTACTTGTTAATTATATAGTGCTTAAATAGTTAATAATGATAATGTTCAATGTAAAAATATTTGTATAGTCCACACATTTCCCATCGAGGCTATAGCTGAGCCAGCATGTGACTAAGAATAAAATGAGTCCGTAGCTCTCTTAAGTCCAGAGGCGCATGCAGCTGTACAGCAGTATGCACTGTAAATACATTGAGAGGTCCGACTGACCTAACGAAAAATTTTCTCTGGGAATATTTCAGCAAAAATTATGTGTGTCCCGTACTGATGTTTTATGTTTACAAGAACCAGTGATGCCCGATTTGCATATGAATCAGTTCTTTTCAGTGATTTGGCTAAACATGCATGCAAAATGGTCTGAATCGATTCACGATTCATCCAGTTTGTTAATTCGGACTGCTCTCTAATGGAATAAATTGGAGCGGTTTCTCACTCATTGAAACAGTATCATGAGTATCATATTTAAGGACAGAGAGAACAAACCGCGCTGGATAAAGTTAATATAAACCTACAATCATCTAAAACAAAAGACTACCTTTTTGAGAGGTAACTTCGAGAAACTTCAGCTAGTTCAGTGTGATATGAATAAGGCAGTGTTTCCTAACCTTTTTTCTGCCACGGCATACTTTTTACAACTAAAAAATTCTATGGCACACCAATATCCCACATAGGCTAACCATTGTCATTATTGTTCTTTTTCAATAACTTGTCCATGTTTTCTGTCCGTCTTAGTAGTGTGTTTACTTGTAATGTTTGAAATTCGGCTATGCAAACATTTCTCAAAAAATTAGACCTTCTGATCATCCGTCATATTGATGGACAGGGTCGTACAAATTCTGTCATAATCTATTATTACCCATCATTTAAATGTTCATATTTGAATGATAATAAGACATTTAATAGCTTTTATTTTACAGGACGAGCATATAGCAGATTATGCATTTATTTATTTATGAAGAGAACCGATGAACAAAAGAGACACCACACGAAGCAGATACATTTTTTCCCCCGCAGTGACAGCAGAGGCCACTAAAATATGAACAATGCAATATTACAAAAAAACAAATACGATTAAAATATGAACAATACACTGAACAGAACTGATCGACAAATAAAAACTTCCTCCTGGTCCGCATCGACTGAAATGGGGTGCTCTCCTGTGCATGATCAAACGCATCAAGGGAGACTGATGCTGAGGCAATTGTCATTAGATTTTGTGTCTTTGCCTCAGACAGATGACTTCTTGTGGCAGTTTTAATTTAGTTCTGGAGGCTTTAATTTGGTTTTTGCCCTCCACATGATAAGAGTTGCAGAATGCGTCACAGAGGGGCGTTCACAATAAACATTGAAAACATGTATTTGGAAGAGAGTATTTAATAGCAGAAAGTAATAAAAGGTCTAGTTTTTGTTCAGGTCTAAGTGTTTTCTTTGTGAATTTAAATTAGTTCAATAACTGGGGTCTCTTATATTTATAAACAATAAGGTAATATTTAATTAAAAGCGATTTTGAGACATACAATGTCTCCACAAATTTGGACAGCTTTTAAATATTTCTTGTTGGTTCATACGTTTTTGATTCACCAATAATGTCTTTGAGAGTGTGTGTGAAAAACACTTTGATGTAAAGTGACGTCACTTCATAGACTTCAATGTATTCTGCAGCGCTGACGCGAGTCACGTGAAAGATCCCGTGTATAAATATCACTCACTTTTGCATATCAATCATTGCTCTTCACAATCACAAAAGTGACTGATTATGGTTTCAAAATGGCGAATTTCTCCAAAAGGTGAGGTGTTTGGATCCCTGAAATTATAATATTTTTTTTTTCATGCATTTATTTATTTTGTGGGATTTGATAATTTTCCATGGCACACCTGACAACCAACACTAGTGTTCCACGGCACAGTGGTAGGGAAACACTGGAATAATGGTCTATTCGAGCGAAATGTGCTTTTGTGTAGGCTCACGATTTTTCGATCCTTTACCATATAAACATTCATAGATGTTCAGTCATTTGACAACTGTGTCCCGTTTCACTGTGTTTTTAGCATCTCTCACAGAAGCCAGCATTTTTAGATGCCATGTTAAAAAGTAAAAAACAACTTCAAATGTACATGTTTCCAGAAACACTTCGTTCAGCTCTTTTAATTTTTTATGCAAGTACGCGTTTGATGTGAACTGTTACTGGAAGAAATGCTTTATAGCCAAGTTACATGAAATCTACACATACTCGAGAGACCAAAAAAATAAAATAAAAAATGCTTCTCCAAAACTCACCAGAAATGAATGTTTTTGTGTTTTTGCAAAAACATAAAAAATAATAATAAAAAAAAATTAAAATAAAACATTTATTTGACCTCAGACCCCCTAGATATAAGTGTATGTTCTGTGCATACCCTCTGATGAAATCCTTCAGGAGCCCTTGCTTAAGTTCACCCTCTTTTCTCAGCAGTTGTTGGTGCGAAGCAAGTATCAGACTGCCAAGGCACAACAGTGATAAATGGCCAGTATCACTAACTGGTAAATATTACAGAAATGCCCTGGCAGACTTATTTGTGTTCCCACTAGTCTGGAGCTTTTTTGTGTCCTGTGTTCACCCATTTCACATGTGTTACAATACTTTTAAGCAATGGTTCTTGGCGTGAAGAGATATCCCTTTAAATGCAGTGGAATTGCTTGGTCACTATTTAAACGCACACAAAAGTTATTAAGTGTAGGTATTTGCAAATGTTTCATCAATATTTCTTTCAAAGGAAATCTTGCTTGTACGAAGAAATTATTTAACAATTTACGTTAATTATAATTTAACAGCTTATGACCACAAATAACAAGAGCAGCATGAAGAAAAATACAGTGACCCCAAAATATATTTGGACACTTAAACACACTGTATGTTTTTACATTATATAACATACAATCAAACCAAGATGCATTAGAAAGGTGGCACAAGCAACCAAAACATGAGTTTGTTAGGTTTTAAATTATAAAACAGTAGATATTCTATATACTATATAATATCAAAAAACTAAAAGTATATGGACACTTTCTGATTACCAAACACAAGTGGAAAATGTCCATAGTTAATAACAATGACACACTACACTTGTAGTTGCTCTGTTAGGACATATGTGTGATCTGGAGTGGAACAGACTCCAGATATTGACTAAAATCACCTTGACACTTGTTAAATTAAATGCAACAAAGCTCAGAAAATACAAGTTTATTTTGAGAATGCTTTAGCATTTGTTTACAGATACCACTTGGCATGATATATTTTCATCTATCCTAATGCATTGTTTTTCAACCCTTTTTGCTGTAAGTACTACCACATAAATAGACATTAGGATCATTCAAATTAATATCTCAATTGACCAGTAAATTAAGTAAAAAAAATTATCCAGCCCTAATCCCTATTATTTTTATTTCAAGTAATATATTTTGTTTTATAAGTTAAACATAGCAAAATCCTGCAGCTTGTACTTCACCACCCAGCCCCTGGCTGTCTGACGTTCTTCGTGAACATCGGACTGATCTCAGATCAGCTGAGAGGAGATGGTGTAAATCTAGAGATCCAGCAGATCTAGGTAAATATCAACTTTTGCCTGCAACTTTTTCAGATAACGTTAAAGCTGCAAAAACCTCCTATTACCAGGCTAAGATCAACAGCACCACAGACACTCATAGCTTATTTAGAACATTCAACACACTTCTCTGTCCTCCCCCTCCACCACCTGACACATCAATGACAGCAGATATCTTTGCCACATTTTTACAAATAAGGTTACAACCATCAGCAATACATTCACTACACCACACCCTGTCAAACACCTGGGTCCTGTATGCAACCATTCTTTCTCTATGCTCTCTCCTCTGACTGACACTGAGGTCTCTAAACTCCTCCTCTCCAACCACACCACCACCTGTTCCCTAGACCCCATTCCATCACACCTTCTCCGGGCCATCTCTCTATCCATCTTACCTGCACTAATACACATAATTAACAAATCTGTACTTACAGGCACTTTTCCCATTACATTTAAGCAGGCTCGAGTAACCCCACTGCTGAAGAACTGCACTTAACCCCACACAGATAGAACACTACAGACCAGTCTCTCTCATCCCATTCATGGCAAAAACACTTGAAAGGGCAGTTTTCAATCAGATCTATGCCTATCTCTCACAGAACAAGCTGCTGGATGACAATCAGTAAGGCTTCAAAAGTGGACACTCCACCGAGACTGCCCTGCTGTCTGTCACAGAGTTGTTGAGACAGGTGTCAAAATCATCCATTCTGATTCTGCTGGACCTTTCTGCAGCCTTTGACATAGTCAACCATCAGATCCTTCTCTTCACCCTCTCTACTCTTGGCATCAGAGGAACTGTGCTTGACTGGTTGACCTCCTATCTCTCAGATATGTTCTTCAATGTAGCCTGGAGAGGTGAGGTATCCAAGCCACATCAGTTACTTACTGCGGTACCTCAGGGAACAGTGCTTGGGCCACTTCTCTTCTCCATATACACAACATCACTGGGACCCATTATTCAGTCACATGGTGTGGCAGCGGGGGCGTGGTCAAGCGCCCGTCCGGAGAGGGAAAAGCGGTAAGGGCGCTTGCACCTGAGCTAAATTATGTCTAACACCTGTCTCTAATTTCAGTGAGCACGGGGAGAGCGGCATAAAAGAGCCACAACACCGCCAGTCAAGCAGACCACGCCAGTCCAGTGTTGGCAGCCCAAGAGCGGTTTTTATGTTATTCTCTAATCAGTTAATTTATGTTCCAATTACCTTGCTGGCGCATTAAAGAGACCCTTACCTGAGTGCAGAGAGCTGTCATCGTGTCCTTCTTTTCCCTGCCCAATCAAGAACCCTCTTTACACTGGTGCCGAAACCCGGGATCACGAAACATGGAAGGTCGTCCCGTAGATTCCTCCCAGCTGGCCGAAGTCCTCCAGTCCCTCGCAGCATTACATCAGAGCCACCATCAGTCCCTGCTTGAGCTCCGAGAGGACCAAGATCGGCGGTTCTTTGAGATCATGCGGGCTCAAGCAGAGGACCGACACGCCTTCCGGAGCCTGCTCAGCCAGGAGGTCGCTCCCACCACAGCCGCGACCCTGGACAATCGTTCCCCGTTGCCCCCGCCCACGTTACAGAAGATGGGGGCAACGGATGATCCAGAAGCATTTTTGGACTTGTTCGAGCAGACCGCTGAAATTTGGGGCTGGCCGCGCGATCAATGGGCAGCCCGCCTTGTTCCTCTTTTGTCCGGGGAAGCCCAACTCGCGGCTCAACAACTGCCTGCAACGAACCTCCTGGCCTACACTGACTTGAGGAGAGCCATCATGCAACGGGTTGGTCGGAGTCCCGAGGAAAATCGCCAACTCTTCCGGGCCATGAAGCTGGAGAAAGCCGACCGCCCGCTCGCGTTTGCCCAGTGGCTCCGTGATGCCTGCCGGAAGTGGCTGCTAGTGGGGGACCGCAACGTTGAGGGACTTATCGATCAGGTGGTACTGGAACAGTTCATCCAACGATTGCCCAAGAGAACAGCGGAGTGGGTCCAGTGCCACCGCCTGGCGTCGCTGGAGGCGGCCGTTCAGCTAGCGGAGGACCGCATGGCGGCGATCCCAAGGGCGGACGAGCCCTCTCTCTCTCTCTCTCTCTTCCCCCTCCCCCTGTGTTTTTTTCTACTCTCTCCCATCCCCCGCCCCCCTCTCGCTCTTTCTTCTCTCCAGGGTCCATTCCTGCCCCACGCAGGCGAGGAGCCTGGCAGAGACCTTCCACATCAGCTCACCCCCCCTCCACAACATTCAGCCGCTCTCCCCCTCAGGTGGGGGCGTCTGCCGACGCAGGTACGGGGGTGGCGTCTGGGCCGGCTTGTTGGAGGTGCGGGGACCCGATCCCCTGCATGCTGCCCCCAATCGGGCTGGAGCGTACCGGATTCCGGTAAGAATCCAGGAGGGTACACACCAAGCTTTGCTGGATACCGGTTGTAATCAGACCACCATCCATCAACGCTTGGTTCAACCCGGGGCTTTGAGCACAGCTAAACAGGTAAGGGTGAGGTGTGTGCATGGGGATGTTCACAACTATCCATTGGTGACTGTGCTGATCAAATTTCAAGGGAAAAAACATAGAGTGGAGGCAGCGGTTAGTTCCTGCCACACCCATCCTCTGATTTTGGGGACTGATTGGCCTGCATTTAAGAAACTATTAGGGAATATTTGTGAGGATGGGTCCTGCACTAAAATAGGGAGATGTGCGATGTGCGATGCTTTGGCAGGGGAGGTGGAGCCGGGGCCATCCTCGGCTGCTCCAAAACAGCATGACGAGGAGAGGGGCGAGGCTTCCGCCCTTCCTCTTCGCAGGGAATTCCCTGACGAGGATTTCCCATTGGAGCAGTCGCGGGACGAAAGCATGCCTTCGATCAGGTGAAAACGATCGATGGTCAGTGTCTTCAGCCAGACATCGCTCTCGCATACCCCTATTTTGCAATTATAAATGACCGGCTGTATAGAGTGACGCAGGACACTCAGACTAAAGAAAATGTAACACAGCTTTTGATTCCACGGAGCCGCCGGGAAATGTTATTCCAGGCGGCTCATTATAATCCCATGGCGGGTCATCTAGGGGAAAGAAAAACACTTCTCCGTCTAATAGCCCGTTTTTATTGGCCGGGCATTAGCTTTGACATCCGCAGGTGGTGTACGGCATGCCGCGAATGCCAGCTGGTAAACCCACCGGCCACCCCAAAAGCACCATTGCGCCCTCTTCCGTTGATCGAGGTCCCCTTCGAAAGAATTGGAATGGACCTCGTCAGGCCATTAGAGCGGACAGCACGCGGACATCGTTTTGTGTTAGTCCTAGTGGATTACGCAACACGATATCCGGAAGCAGTGCCGCTAAGCAACATCTCAGCACGTAGCGATGCTGCGGCACTCTTCAAAATAATCTCCCGGGTGGGGATTCCAAAAGAAATCCTCACCGATGAAGACTTCCGGTTGGCGAGCGGAATGGAGTAGCGGTGTTTATCTAGGCTCCGGCCACACAGCCTCTATTTTTCATTATTACTCAGTCGGTTTAACCTTAACCTCACTACAACTGCCTTTTAAACAGTAATTGGACAGTCCTAGCCAGCCAATATGTCTAAAACCGCCAAGCAATCAAAGAAAGAACCTGCTTCACCGGACTCAGCTGTCGACAATGCTACTTTAGCTAACATGCTAGCGGAACTGCGGGCAGACTTGCTAACGAAGCCCGACTCACTGTCCGTCAGATTTGAAAACAAACTCGCTGCCATTGATGCCAAATTAGACGGTGTACAGACCACGGTCACTAACCATGAACAACGTATTTCCGACCTGGAATCTGGGCTGAATCAATTGCAGCCATTGGAATCTCAGTTATCCAACATGGCCGAGGACAACGCTAAACTGAAAGCTAAAATAACTGACCTGGAGGGGAGAAGTAGGCGGTGCAACGTGCGTCTCATTGGAGTACCCGAATCCGTTGAGGGAACACGACCAACAATATTTTTCTCTAATCTCCTGGTGGATGTACTGGGCAAAGATGTGCTGACTTCTCCCCCAGAGCTTGATAGGGCTCATCGTGCGCTGAGACCCAAACCGGCAGAGGGGGGTAAACCTAGAGCCGTGATCATTTGCTTCCACAAATTTCAGACTAAAGATATGGTAATTCGTGCCACCCGCAAGAAGCGAGACGACCTAAAATATGATGGCAAGTCAGTGTATTTATACGATGATTACTGTCCCGAAGTGATGGACCAACGAGCTGAGTACAAAGAAGTCATGCGTCAGCTGTTCACTCTCAAGCTTAAGCCTTCTCTACTGTATCCAGCGCGAGTGTTCATCAAGACCGACGACGGGGAGAGACGGCGCCTCTTTTCGGTGAAGGAAGCCCAGCAGTTTTTGGCATCATACCAGAAATCCGGATCTTTGATGGCGATTGGTGACTGATTTTCAGATCCCTACAAGAGGCGATTTGATATTTATGTTACATTTTTGTTTCTTTCTTATTTCTCTTGCTGGCACGCATTTTTCCCTACTTAAATGGACATATTTGACTGGTAGCCTAAGCTATACTATGTTCTTAGACGATCTGATGGGTCCACAGGTAGGCCACTTTCGTTTCTGGGTGATGTTTCGTATATACTCTTGTTCAACTTCAATTGAAAAGGGGGGGGGGGGGGGAACAAATTATTATTATTTTTTTCTTTTTTTGACTGTTCAGAGGGGTTTTAAAAAAAGATTAGTTAAATCACTTGTTCATATGACTGTGTGGAGGAGCGTGAGATCAAAAGGGTAAGGAGCTCCGGGAGAATTTTGATAAGTAGATCACATGCTGTGGAGGGAGGGAGGGAGGGGGGAGGGGGGGGGGGGGTGCTACCTGTCTCTTCTCCTTTTATTTACAAATACCTGTCTGTGTTTTTTTTTTTTTTTTTCAAGCTCACCACTCATATATATTACACTGTATAATCTTAACCTACTTTTGCCTTAATGGAAAGTAGACAAACAATGAATAACATTCGCCTCATATCATGGAATGTCAAGGGGGCAAATCAACCCACTAAAATAAATAAGATCATCTCTCACCTCCAAGATTTGAAAGGAGATATAGTATTTCTGCAGGAGACCCACTTACATAGTGGTGAGATTATGCGCATCAAAAGGAGTAGGTTCAGCCAAGTATATCACTCTAAATTTAGTGCAAGAGCCAGGGGTGCTGCCATTTTGATCCAAAATAATATTCCTTTTGAAGCAGAAGAGGTTCTTGCGGACTTAAATGGCCAGTATGTTATTGTATCAGGGACACTCTGTCACATCAAAGTCATCCTAGCTAGCATCTATGCACCCAATTGGGATGATGAACAATTTATTTCAAAGATTTTTACTGTTATTCCTAATATTGAAAAACACCATATTATCATTGGGGGAGATTTTAACTTTGTACAAAATGCGGATTTGGACAGATCTTCCCGTAGACCGCATTCCCTTATGAAATCTGCCAAGCTACTAGCATCTTTTGCAGAAGAGCTGGGTATGTCTGAACCATGGAGGCGTAAATTCCCTGAAAAAAAATCTTTTTCTTTCTTCTCACATGTCCACCGCACATATTCTCGAATAGATTTTTTTCTTATAGATAATAGACTGCTTTCGAATGTTCTATCATGCGATTACCATAGCATTGTGATCTCAGACAAAGCTCCCACGTCACTAGACATAAACTTCCCCAATCATAACCGTTTTTTTAAACCATGGAGATTCAACTCAAATTTGCTTGCCAATGATCCTCTGGTGGATTTTTTAAGATCAAGCATTGAACTATTCTTTGAAATGAATGACAAGCCAGACGTGACGAGGGGCACCTTATGGGAGTCCTTCAAGGCATATTTAAGAGGCCAGATAATTTCCTACACAGCCCACCTCAGAAAAACTGCCATGTCCAGACAGACCGAGCTAGCACAAAAGATACTGGAAATAGATGATAGCTATGCAAATCACCCAGACCCCTCACTTTATAAGAAGCGTCTACAATATCAGACAGAGTTTAACCTTTTAATCTCAAACGATGCAGAAATGCAACTGCTTAAGTCGAGACAAAGATCTTTTGAGTCAGGGGACAAGGCTGGCAAACTCCTTGCTCAGCAAGCCAGAGCTGCAGCAGCATCTAGGTTCATTCCTAGTATCATATCTTCATCAGGTGCCACTACTACTGACCCAAAGCTTATTAATGAAACATTCTCCAAATTCTACTCTGATCTATATGCCTCCGATCACCCTAATATCAGCTCAGCATGTGGGTTGAGCTCTATTGTGTTCCCTAAAGTGGATCAGGGGCTAGTAGAGAATTTAGCTGAGCCAATCTCCACAATTGAGATCATGGGGGCGATAACTACATTGCAGAGTGGGAAATCACCTGGTCCAGATGGATTCACAGTAGAATTCTATAAGAAATTTGCCCCACTTATCTCTACAGTTCTAAGTGACATGTATAATGAGGCCCTGTCACTTGGCTGACTTCCTCCAACCCTGACCAATGCCACAATTACTCTTCTCCTAAAAAAGGACAAAGATCCCTTATTTTGTAGTAGCTTCAGACCCATATCATTATTAAATGTGGACTACAAAATTCTTGCTAAGATTCTAGCCCTCCGTCTTCAGAAGGTTTTGCCAGGAATTATTTCAGCAGATCAAACAGGCTTCATGCTGGGGAGGCATTCATTTCACAACACCAGGAGACTCCTAAACATTCTGAACATGCCCAGCTCCAGCACTCCTGAGATATTGGTGTCGCTGGACGCTGAGAAAGCTTTTGACAGGGTGGAGTGGGAGTTTCTTTTTGAGATGATGGATAGATTTGGTTTGGGTTCAGGTTTCATATCATGGGTAAAGTTATTATATTCATCCCCAGTAGCATCTGTACAAACAAACAATGTGCTCTCACCCCCCTTTCAACTTCACCGCGGCACAAGACAAGGGTGTCCACTGTCCCCTTTACTGTTTGCCATAGCCATTGAGCCTTTGGCTATCTGGCTAAGATCTGAAGAAAATTTTGAGGGCATTTTACGTCAAGGTACAGCACATAAGCTTTCACTGTAAGCGGATGACTTGCTTTTGTATGTGTCCAACCCTTCTACCTCTCTCCCCATAATTTTAGAAATCTTAAAACAATTTGGCCAACTGTCAGGTTATAAACTAAATTTTGGGAAGAGTGAGTCATTCGCAATCAACAATCTAGTAGGTAAATTGCCAAACCATGTAGCCCCTTTTAAGTGGGTGGACCAAGGTTTCAAATATTTGGGTATTTTCATCACCTGGTCCTTGGCAAACACTTTCAATAGCAATTTTGTACCCTTGCTTAAAAAAGTCGAGGACGACTTCAACAGATGGTCTACTCTGCCCCTCTCCTTAGCTGGTAGGGTTAACCTAATCAAAATGACCATCCTCCCAAAGTTTCTCTACCTATTCCAACATATCCCGGTACTTATCTCAAAGAAGTTTTTTGCTAAAGTAGATAAATTAATCTCTCGTTTTCTTTGGGGTAATAAACCAGTGCGCATGCGGAAAAACATATTGCAGCTCCCTAAAAGGTCCGGAGGGCTAGCCCTCCCCAATTTTCTACATTACTACTGGGCTGCCAACATTCAAAAACTCCTATACTGGACAGTCGAAACCGCGGCCAATCAGCCAGCCTGGGTCCAAGTAGAATTTTCCTCCTCTAAAACCTCATTACAGTCATGGTTATGCTCCCAATTTCCAATGTCAGCTACTGATATTAGCGTTAATCCTGTAGTCATTCAATTGCTTAAAATATGGATGCAATTCAGAAAGCATTTTGGCCTGAAGCATCCCTCCATCCATGCCCCAGTATCCCACAATCGTAGTTTCAAACCATCTATTATGGATTCTGCCTTTCAACTCTGGAGTGACAGAGGTATCACGGCTATTAAAGATCTTTATGACAATGGTACTTTCATGTCTTTTACTGACCTGTCAGCCAAATTTCAACTTTGATCTGCACACCTCTTTCGTTTCTTTCAAATTAGGCATTTTGTACAAAGAACTTACCCTGATTTTCCAAATCTACCCCCAGAAACTTTGGTAGACACGCTTCTCAAAGTAAACCCCAATCAGAGAGGGGCTATTTCTTATATCTTTAAAGCCCTTGATTCCGCTTTCTCTGATTTCCCCCAAAAAAACCAGAGAGTTATGGGAACAGGACTTGGGGCATATTGAGGAAGACCAATGGGACCAGATTCTGGAGTTAGTCCATAACTCTTCCATCTGTGCGCGGCACGGTCTGATTCAATGTAAACTATTACATAGGACTTACTACCCGAACCACAGATTGTCCAAGTTCTACCCCAATGTTGTAGATGCCTGTAATAGGTGCAACCAATCTCCTGCAGACTTCATCCATATGTTTTGGTCATGTCCGAAGCTAGCAGACTTTTGGTTTAAAATATTTGACACTCTTCATACGGCATACCCTTGTATAACAAACCTGAATCCTCTGTCTGCCCTTTTTGGCATATCACATGGCAGCACTCTAACAGCTGAAGCACAACACTCTTTGGCCTTTTGTACCCTGCTTGCTAGACGCTTGATCTTACTTAACTGGAAGCAGGCCCTGCCTCCATCATATGACAGATGGATTAAGGAAGTCCTACATAATCTAAAATTTGAGAGGCTAAGATTCTCCCTTAGAGGCTCCTTGAGGAGATTTGAAAAAACTTGGAACCCTTTACTTTCCATCATAGACTCCCTAGACATCATACCTGAGGAGTGAAATGTTTATGTCCTCTGGATCTACAGTGTAATTAACCACCTATGCAAGAGGTTTTTTTTTTAAATTATTACTATTATTTTATTTATCTCATTTATCTATGTATTTATAGGTATTGTGTTGTATGCGTCATCTAGGAGCAGGGGGCATCGGGGGTGGGATCCCATGTAGGGGATAGGGATGGTGTAATGGCCATTGGTGGGGGGGAGCGGGGGAGGGGGGAAAAATGAAAAAATGTGAGCACTGTTTCATATTTATCAGTACTGTTTAATATTGTGTACACTTTGTATGACTGGTGCTCAATAAAATATATTTGAAAAAAAAAAAAAAAAGAAATCCTCACCGATCACGTACACTTCGCGAACTCTACGATTTGTTGGGCATTAAATCGATTCGCACTAGCGTGTACCACTAGCGTGTACCATCTGCAGACAGATGGCCTAGTGGAACGTTTTAACGAAACCCTCAAAAACATGATTCGTAAGTTCGTACACAAGGATGCTAAAAATTGGGACAGGTGGCTCGATCCCCTGTTGTTTGCAGTGCGAGAGGTCCCGCAAGCCTCAACCGGCTTCTCTCCGTTTGAGCTGTTGTATGGGCGACGCCCGCGTAGCATCTTAGATGTGTTACGGGAGGGCTGGGAGGAAGGACCTTCGAATAGCAAAAATGAAATTCAATACGTTCTTGACCTCAGAGCAAAACTTCACGCTTTGGGAAAACTAACACAAGAAAATTTGCTCCGGGCCCAAGAACGTCAACGCCAGATGTACGACAGGGGAGCGCAGCTAAGGGAATTTGCACCGGGAGATAAAGTCCTTGTATTACTTCCCACATCGAGCTCCAAATTACTCACCAAGTGGCAAGGGCCCTTCGAGGTCACACGACGAGTGGGGGATCTCGATTATGAGGTTAAGCGAACCGATAGAGGGGACGCGCGTCAAATTTACCACCTCAACCTCCTTAAATTATGGAGAGAGGCGGTCCCTGTGTCGTTGGCCACGGTGATTCCAGAGAGGGCGGAGCTCGGACCGGAGGTAAATCCAAAACCCGATCTCAATGCCCCGGTCATTTGTGGAGACCACCTCTCCCCGTGCCAACGAACAGAGGTTGCCAGGTTGCAAAAGGAGTTTGCAGGCGTGTTTTCTCCCCTACCGGGTCGCACGAACCTCATCGAGCACCACATTGAGACCGAGCCGGGGGTGGTCATTCGTAGCCGCCCTTATCGCCTTCCCGAGCATAAAAAGAAAATTGTTCGGGACGAATTGGATGCCATGCTTGATATGGGCGTAATAGAAGAGTCCCACAGCGACTGGTCCAGCCCTGTCGTTCTTGTTCCCAAGAGTGACGGGTCGGTGCGGTTCTGTGTGGACTACAGAAAAGTCAACGCGATGTCTAAATTTGACGCGTACCCAATGCCCCGTGTTGATGAACTGCTTGATCGGTTAGGTACTGCTCGCTTTTATTCGACCCTAGATTTGACGAAGGGTTATTGGCAGATCCCCTTGACACCAATCTCCCGAGAAAAAACAGCCTTCACTACGCCGTTCGGATTACACCAATTCGTGACACTTCCGTTCGGTTTGTTCGGGGCCCCATCCACGTTCCAGCGTCTAATGGACCGTGTCCTCCGCCCGCACTCTGCTTACGCCGCTGCCTACTTAGATGATATTATTATCTATAGTGATGACTGGCAGTGGCATATACAACATCTGAGGGCGGTCCTGAAGTCGCTGCGGCGGGCGGGGCTCACTGCAAACCCTAAGAAGTACGCGATTGGGCATGTGGAGGTGCGGTATCTGGGGTTCCACTTGGGTCATGGCCAGGTGCGTCCCCAAATTGATAAGACCACGGCGATTGCGACTTGCCCTAGGCCCAAGACCAAAAAGGGGGTGAGGCAGTTCCTGGGGCTGGCTGGCTATTATAGAAGATTCATCCCTAATTATTCGGACGTCACCAGTCCGCTGACTGACCTCACTAAAAAGGGGGCTCCAGATCCGGTCCAGTGGTCGGAGCAGTGCCAACAGGCGTTCACACAAGTTAGCCGCACTCTGTGGGGGGCCGCACTTGTATTCACCTAACTTTTCTCTCCCTTTCTTATTACAGACGGACGCTTCAGACAGAGGGCTGGGGGCCGTACTCTCGCAGGTGGTGGAGGGGGAGGAGCGCCCGGTGCTCTACATCAGTAGGAAACTCTCCTTGAAGGGAAACAAAGTACAGCACCGTAGAAAAGGAGTGTCTGGCCATCAAGTGGGCGGTCCTCACACTCCACTACTACCTGCTGGGGCGGGCCTTCACTCTCTGCTCGGATCATGCCCCACTTCAGTGGCTCCACCGCATGAAGGATACTAACGCCCGGATCACCCATTGGTATCTGGCTCTCCAGCCTTTTAAGTTCGAGGTGGTCCACAGACCGGGGGTGCAGATGGCTGTCGCCGACTTCCTTTCCAGAAATGGGGGGGGAGTGGTAGGCAGGCCGGATGACGCCCCAGCCTGAGTCGGGCGGTGGGGGTATGTGGCAGCGGGGGCGTGGTCAAGCGCCCGCCCAGAGAGGGAAAAGCGGTAAGGGCGTTTGCACCTGAGCTAAATTATGTCTAACACCTGTCTCTAATTTCAGTGAGCACGGGAAGAGCGGCATAAAAGAGCCACAACACCGCCAGTGTTGGCAGCCCAAGAGCAGTTTTTATGTTATTCTCTAATCAGTTAATTTATGTTCCAATTACCTTGCTGGCGCATTAAAGAGACCCTTACCTGAGTGCAGAGAGCTGTCATCGTCTCCTTCTTTTCCCTGCCCAATCAAGAACCCTCTTTACACATGGTTTCTCTTACTACTGCTTCACTGACGACACGCAACACTACTTGTTTTTTCAGCCCAACGACACCACAGTGACTGCTCGAATCGCTGCCTGTCTGGCAGACATCTCGACCTGGATGAAGGAACATCTGCAACTCAACCCAGCCAAGACTGAACTCCTTGTGTTTCCAGCCAGCCCTGCTGTTGAACACAACATTACCGTGCAGCTGGGTTCAACTACAGTATCGCCTTCCAAAAAGGTCAGAAATCTAGGGGTAACCATCGATAATAAGTTAAATTTCACAGACCACATCTCAAAGACTGCAAGATCATGTAGATTTACACTCTACAATATCAGGAAAATAAGACCCTTCCTCTCTGAACACGCCACACAACTGCTTGTTCAGTCACTTGTCATAACTAAACTGGACTACTGTAACTCTCTCATCGCAGGCCTTCCTGCATGTGCAATTAGACCTCTGAAAATGATCTAGAATGCAGCAGAACGTCTGGTCTTTAAAGAACCAAGGAGAGTGCATGTTACACCACTCTTTGTCTCTCTCCACTGGCTGCCGGTTGATGCACGTATTAAATTCAAGGCTCTAATACTGGCATACAAAACAGTCACTGGGTCTGCTCCAGCATACCTAAAATCATTTATGCAGATTTACACTCCTGCCAGAAGCCTGCGGTTGGCTAAGGAACATCGCCTTGTTGTACCAACACAAAAAGGCACCAAAACACTTTCCCTGACTCTCAGTTTCAACATACCACGTTGGTGGAATGACCTTCCCAACTCCATCTGTGAAGCTGACTCACTCTCTGTCTTCAAAATACGGCTAAAAACACATCTTTTCCAAGAACACTTCAAGTCACCAGTCACTAATAAAAATACTAATTTATTTTTAATGTAAATGTAAATCCAATTATTTTCACATACCCCCTTGAGCCTGCTTGCGTACCTCCTGAGGTACATGCACCCCTGTTGGAAATCACTGATCTAATGCAATGAAATTAATATATATAGTTATTTAATTTTGGCTTGTGTCTACAAGTTTCTAAAAACTGTAGGTAAATTCTTTCTTCAATATCAAAAACAAAGAGCTTATGTGTAGCCAGCATTGTGAAATTATATGTGTCATTAGATTATTGGTATATATTCAGAGATTTTCAGCTGCAATGAAAAGTTAGAAATGCCCTCATAAAACTAACATTTTGAGCCCTCTAACATTTGCAATTATCTTGTCAAATGCCATTCACTCAAACTGCATCACGGGCAGCTGGTTAAATGAATCCCCTTGAAATCAAACACCTTTAAGATCAGACCATTCTATTTTATTGTCTGAAATTGAACTGTGTGAAAGCATCTGTGTAAGATGATAGCATCAATATATGTTCTTTATTCACCATTGCAGTCCTGAAAAGATGAATAATAGCTGAGAACCATCAATCAACCAAGAGATTAGATGCTATTGATCACCTTGATGATTCTAATAAATTCACATGATCAACTATCATGCACACACGAACATATACATGCACAGAACGTAAGCAATCATTAATAATCTCATCTTTATTCTGAATTATGACCTCTGACGATATGTTGAAGGCTTCCAAAGCTGTCAACCAGTAAGTCTTACTCCAAGTAATTAAAATACTTGAATTATACCTTGAAATACTCACAAGTTTTCATTTAAAAGGAATAGTTCACCCAAAAATTATATTCTCTTATCATTTGCTCAACATAATGCCATCCCAGATGTGTATGCCTTTCTTTCTTCAGCATAACACAAACGAAGAATGCTGGGCACAGGTATCATAATAATAACATGGACTAAAGTATATTTGAAGCATTTTTATATATTAAAAGAAAAAAAAACAACTGTTTTAACAGCAGCACCTGTTGAGTCTGCAAGCATGCACTCTCCGCTCTTCAGGTGTTCAGATTTTGGAAAAAAGGCTGGATTGGGTCAGAGAGAGACCCCAAAGTACTCTGGCTATCACCTGACACCTCTACCTTCATTAAAGCTCCATCGTGAACAAACGAAAGCAGAACTAATATTACCAGCATTCAACAAAGTGAGATGGCAAGGAACGTAGATAAATAAAATAAAATTATATACAATATTTAGATACTATAATGCAATGCATTGTTAGATACAATATAATACAATAATTAATAACATTAAATATAATATAACTCTTGTCAAAAATTGAAAGTGTTGTGACACCCGTGTTCCTGCACTCTCTGTGTTAGAGACATGAGAATATAAGTTATGCACATAACTATGGATCTATGAGACTTAACTATTACTGTCACCATGGACTTTTACCCTGAATAATAACAACAAAGTCAGCTGACTGGCCTTAGGCGTTGGCTTTAACATATATACACAAGAAGGAAGCCAGCCTCTTCTTCTTGCCTGGAAGGCCTCAGCTCATCCCGAGTGAAAAGGGATGTGACAGTCATCGTTCGGTCTCATAGATCCATTGTTATGTACATAACTTACAATCTATTTTGACCTCACTTAGACCGTCACCATGATCCATTACCCTAGATGACTAATATAATCAGAGTCATGAGGGATGGTACCCTCACTGACCTGTTTACCAGCTACCGACAAGACAGACCCAAAAGAAACAGGGTTAGCTACATTGACCCTGTAAAATCTCATAAAAGTATAAAGTGTGCTCCAAGAAGCAGTGGAGCAGATATCAGAGAGTGCAACCCCTTTAAGTGCTGCCCAGGATGTGGTCATACTTCTGGTGGACTGCGCAACCAGGCTACCGGGGACTTTTTTTTCTGACTCGAGTATGCATGAGCAATCGTGTCCACTATTCAGTGAGACAAACACTGTTTAGATAGTGGCTGACCAAGACTGTTTTTACCAAAACACAAATAATTGTGTGTGTGAAATATGCAAAGACTGAGTGTGCTTCATGTAGCCAAGTTGTGCTCTGACAGGGCACAAGGTGGACATATCCAGTCCTGTACCCAAACAATGTAGGTCAGGCTGAAAAGCCTCTAGTTCATTCCCTTTATTAACTGTACCTGGTTTAACTGATTTTGGAAAAAAGGCTGGATTGGGTCAGAGAGAGACCCCAAAGTACTCTGGCTATCACCTGACACCTGATTTGATCTGACTTCACTGACAGATAAAGTGTGTAAATCACTCACTTGCTTAATTAAGACTTGAGTGAAGGACTGACAAGAGGCCAAACACAATGTTGTAGCATGGCCGGACTCGAGTGCCAGATCTGACCATCTACTTAGACAATGGCCATGGGAGAACCTGAACCAGACACAGAAGAGAAGAGAACCAATGTCTCCTTGGCCATCTAGGAGCAACCAGAAACATCCTGTAATGACCCAGTGTTACCCTCTTGAGAACAACTGGGATTAACGGTAGAGTGGGAAATATGTACAAGTCTTCTAGCCACTCTCGAGAACACTAGGGGTCCACCCTGACCACACAGAGAAAACCACATTCTGCAATGGGTCTTCTCAACTGACGCAAAGAGATAAATCTGGGCTCCCCAAAGTGTGTCCATATGAGACATACCACTTCAGGGTGCAGGCAACATTCTCATTGGAGTGGTCCAGTCTGGGTCAAGATATCTGCTGCCCAATTTGTCACACCTGCTATGTGTGCTGCCCTGAGCGAGGAAAGTTTCGGAAAGTAACAGAAGTTCCCTTTTCACCTGAAGTCAACGAAATGACTTAGTGCCACCTTGGTGTGATACATGTGGAAACATGATCCAAGATGGCGGTCCGGTGTTCGTGTCTACCATCGCCAGACACTGCTCAAATATAGGATTCATGCAACAACCAAGCTACATGATGACCTACAGGAGGCATATGCTCGGCTTGCTATGGAGACCAGGCCTCCAGTCCTAGGCGTTGCCTGATGCCGGTGGCCGGGGGAGAGGACGTCGTAAGCGGTGTGCGAGAAAGCGGAAGCGCGGAAAGAAGGCGGGGATCCATGCTAGACTAAAAACAAACCCTAGCCGGCTGGCTCTCTCGTCTATCCTGCTCTCAAATTTTTGCTCCCTGGACAATAAACTGGACTACATCCGACTCCAGCAGGCTACGCAGCGTGAGTTTAGAGACTGCTGCGTCTTTGTTTTCACAGAGACGTGGCTCAGCGACAGAGTTCCGGACACCGTCATTCAGCTAGATGGGCTCGCCTCGTTTCGTGCTGACAGAAATGCAGCTCTCTGCGGTAAGACTCACGGTGGGGGCTTGTGTGTTTTCATCAACACAGAATGGTGCAAGAACACTATGCTAGTCTCTAGCTACTGCTCATCGCTGGTGGAGCTTGTGACTGTTAAATGCAGACCTTTTTATTTACCACTGGACTTCACCACTGTTATTATAACCGGAGTTTACATTCCCCCCAGCACTAACGCTAAGGAAGCGCTCTGTGAACTGTATGGGGCGAACTGCAGAACGCTCACATCGACGGACTTTTTATTGTCACCAGAGATTTCAACCATGCGAATCTCAAGACAGTGCTCCCTAAATTCCATCAGTATGTGGACTTTGCAATGAGAGGGGCAAACGCGCTTGATCTTGTTTACACAAACATCCCAGGCGCGTACTGGGTGGAGTCCCGCCCCCATATCGGCTACTCAGACCACATCTCTGTTAAGCTAATTCCAGCATACAGACCACTCGTCAGATGGACTGTTTTGAGTGTACTGACTGGCACATGTTCAGGGAGGCTGCAACATATGGCAATTCTACCAACTTGGAGGAATACACAGCATCAGTGACCAGCTACATCAGCAAGTGCATTGATGATGTCACTTTCTAAAAGACCATCACCACACGCTCCAACGAGAAGCCGTGGATGACTGCGGAGGAGCACACGCTGCTGAGGACCCAAGACTCCGCCTTCAGAGCAGGGGACAAGGCAGCCTTAAGAACAGCGAGAGGCAAACAGTCCCGGGCCATCAGAGAGGCAAAGCGTGCACATGCCCAGAGAATCCACAGTCTCTTCCAGGACAGCGGTGACATGCGGTGCATGTGGCAGGGCATCCAGGCCATCACCAACTACAGGACAACATTAGTTGCCTGTGACAAAGATGCCTCCCTTCCAGATGCGCTGAATGACTTCTATGCTCGGTTTGAAGTGCAGAACGACATGGTGGCGAGGAAGACCACCCCTCCTCCCAATGACCAGGTGCTCTGTCTTACCACGGCGGATGTGAGGAAAACTCTACGTAGAGTCAACCCAAGGAAGGCTGCTGGACCAGACAACATTCCTGGTAGAGTGCTCAGAGGATGTGCAGACCAGCTGGCAGATGTTCTTACCAACATCTTCAACATCTCTCTGAGCAGTGCCGTCGTTCCAACGTGCTTCAAGGCCACCACCATCGTCCCCATGCCAAAGAAGTCTTCAGTGTCCTGCCTCAATGACAACTGTCCCGTCGCACTCACAAAAATCATCATGAAGTGCTTTGAGAGGCTCGTCACGAGGCACATTAAGACACAGCTGCCCCCCTCACTAGACCCACTGCAGTTTGCATATCGTCCAAAACGTACAATAGACAACGCCATCGCCACCACCCTCCATCTGGCCCTCACACACCTAGATAAAGCGTGTCTTTTTTATTGCCAACTACCTGGTTGCTAAGCATGGCTCTTTGCACTCTCTCTTGCAATGATAATCCTGTTACAGCCACACAGGGATTTTCAGTATTGTCTAGTAAATGTGCCATTCCTATGATGCATAACAGCATAGCAAACACGGCACAGTGATGAACTCATGATATGAAAATACAAGCAAAGAACCATCTGCTTTCTTTGAAATCTTCAGATCCAAACAATTCAGTCAATGGAAAAATTAGATTAGATCATTCTAATTAGATTAGAGTGCTGAAATATTATATAACTTAAAATTAAATGGTTAAATGATAGGTATTGGGATCGATATCTGCCAATAAGATGAAAAGAAAATCAGGGATCGTATCATCTGTAAAAATCCTGATCAGAACATACCTGATATTCAAGACTGGGTTCCAAAATATATGTAATATGTAATAATGATGATGAATAATAGCCTATCATAAAGAGGACAAAAACATGTACAATACAGTCGACAGATACAATTTAAATATGAAGATTGTGGTGTTTTCTTTTAGCTGAAATTAAAAAGGTCTGTGTTTGTTTTGTTTTTTAAAGGAATTTAAATGTGAACCCTCAAAGAATGTCGTAAATTTGTTTATTTGCTAGAGAATATGGGAAAAATTACCAAAATTTGGTTAAAAAGGAATCATTTACAAGTTAAGTCACATTTGCAATATTTAAAAAAACAATGGCAATATGACTTTTTGTCCAAAACTTGCAGCCCTATTGTGGCACGGTGGAGGGCGGGACCGGCGCGTGATTACGCACGCCCGGTCCCGTATTAGGCTAATTACGCCGTCAAGAGGGATAAAGGCCTCTCGCAGACGGCGATCGGGAGAGAGAGCTTAATTACGGACGTCCGTTATCTTATGTGTTTGTCTTTTGAGTTCTTCATTAAACCTTTAAGTTTATATGTTAAGCCGGTTTCTCGCCTCTTCCTTGCCCATGAATTATGATCTGTGTTACATTGGTGCCGAAAACCCGGGAAGGAAGAGGGATGCGCCGTAGCGGAGTTCTCGCCACTACCCCAAAGAAGCAACCGCGGCCATCTGCCGGGGGACGAGGAGCCCAGCCGCCTGGACGCGGAGGAATGGCCGCCGACCGCGAGAAGAGAAGGGGCTCCTATAGCCGACTGCCTGGAGCGGTCAGGGCCGCTGCCAGGGGCGGAGGATGCCCCTACCAGCCGCTGAAACGTGGAGGGGTCGAGGGAAGACCGCCGTCCGCGAGCGGGGAGGGGATCGCGACCGACCGCCTGGAGCGAGAGAACCGCTGCCAGGGGCGGGGGAGTCCCCTTCGGCTCCCCGAGAACGCGGTGGGGCGTTCCGTCCGCCAGGGGCTGAGGACTGCCTCGAATCCGCCTGGAGAGGTGCGGCTGCCGTTCGGTAGAGGGTGGAGAAGTGGCTGAGGAACGAGCTACGGCGTATCAGAGAACCGGCGAGTAAGGTTTTTTTTTTTTTTTCTTCCTTAAATCTCTCTCCTCTCTCTCTCGCTACCGCTCTGCGTTGGCCTTTTCCCTCTTTTTTTAAATTTTGGTGTTCGTGGGAGGGGAGGTGCCGCCCAGTGCAGGAACCTCCCCCCCTATTTTTAATTGTTGTTTCCCTCCCTCTTTTTAAAATTATGGTGTTTGTGGGAGGGGAGGTACTGCCCAGTGCAGGACCCCCCCATTTTTAATTGTTGTTTTTTGTTTCCCTCCCCTTGCCCCCTCCCTCGTCCAGGTTAATGGGGATGACCTGCGGGCAGACCGCGCGGGAGGCGCCCCCCCCCAGGGGATGTACGTCAGGCCGGGGGTCCCCAGCCTGAAAGAACGGGGGAGGAATGTGGCACGGTGGAGGGCGGGACCGGTGCGTGATTACGCACGCCCGGTCCCGTATTAGGCTAATTACGCCGTCAAGAGGGATAAAGGCCTCTCGCAGACGGCGATCGGGAGAGAGAGCTTAATTACGGACGTCCGTTATCTTATGTGTTTGTCTTTTGAGTTCTTCATTAAACCTTTAAGTTTATATGTTAAGCCGGTTTCTCGCCTCTTCCTTGCCCATGAATTATGATCTGTGTTACACCTATATAGTATACTATATTATAGTATAGAAAAATACAAGGTATGATTTTCACTCGATTTGTTGCTTCCTGTTTGTTTGTGCATTTCCTGTATATTGTGCAGATGTAGTATAGACCATTAGCTGTACAACATTGAAATTTGTATGCAGCGTGCAGCTCAGCTGTCTATGAAAAGTAGCTAATGGCTTTCCACATGCCTCATGTCTCTCTTTGAACTCGAGGATGTCACCAGTCTAAACTGATCACTGCCAGGACACACTCACACACAATACACAGTGACCTTTAAGAATGGAAATAACACTACATAAAAATTGCTGATGTGTGGAGGGTTTTATATCTGTCATATTAAAAAGAATAGATGATTTCTGGCTGTCTATATTTGCTGTGTTCACTGAGAGTCACCGACCATCAAACTTATCTGCCGCAAATAAGACATGCTGCTCTCTCTCGATATTGTCTCCATCTCAACCTTCCTCATGACCTTTTAGATAAACCAAGAGCTTTAATGTGGCTTTCTAATGAAGGAATCTCTTTTAGACACCTGGGAAGAGTTCTGGTTTTATTTTCATTGCCTGTGTGCATTTTTGTGTGTGTTATTGATCTCCACTGATGGTTGGGTTGTGTGTGGGAATCAATGCAAAGTGGGTTTGAGTAGCTAATGGTGATCACTGAAGGTGCAGCGTGGAACTTTTCAGACCCTTTACTCTCCTGTGTGTATTGATCTGAAATCACAAATACATACACAAAACACATATTCAGGTGGAAGTACTGACAAATTCAACTTCTACCAGAGCAGGTATAGGTTCACGCACTCCCTCTTTGATTTTAAAGCAGGACTGACAATTTAATCCACTTATTTGGCTGTGACAGCATCTTCAATCAGAAGTAATTGCATAATATATTAAATGGAAATATATATATAGGTTTTAGCGAATTTGTCATCTACAAATTCAATAGCTCATGAGGAAGTATCGGGAACCGGTGTCTGATGGCAAACACATCAATATCTCCAATTTTTTACCACTTTTTAATCATGTGAAGAAGACAAAAAAGAAAAACACTTGTTTGCTTCCGTCTGAGCCCGGGATGAGCGATTTTCTCAAATGGTTCATCTTCTCAGTGCGAGAACATGGCCGTTATAGCATTGCGGTCGCGCGGCTTTCTTTTGTAATGAGAGAAAGCCACTTCAGCCACCCCCCGCACCTCCTTCCTACAGGATTGACGCAGGCACCGCGGGCGATGAAGGCGATTTGGGGACAATGACGGGCTCTGTTCGCCGGGTAAACCCCCTCGAACCGCTCGCCTCCCCGGCATGCTTGTTTGCTTCAGAATTGGATGACATCACCGCTGCATCGGAGAGCGTTACAGCAGCGTCGGATGCTGATCACTCACCTGGGCCGCCACCTTCGGGTCTGCCGCCCAGCCTGAGCCTGACGCAAGGAGACCCGCTATGCTTTTCCCACGGGCAGGTGCGCCGCTCACAGCCGCGCCCCCCGGCTCCTTTCTTCTCGGACGTGCATGACGAGTTGAGCAAGCCAAGGCTTCTTCGCTCCTCCGCTCTCACTACCCTCACGGTGGAACGGTCTCAGACCGCTTCCACCCTGCACGCCACGGCCCTTCCTGCAACCAACGCCAGGCCAAGGCAGTTCAAAACTTGCACCTTGGGTAGTCCTGTTCTTGATGTGCTGCAGGAACTGCCCTGGATGACGAACCGTGTCCCCGGGCCACGGAGGTCAGAAGCGCCGGCACTCGAACAGGTGATGGCCACCCTTTGTGGTCCAGAAACGCATCTGTGGACTGGACCTGGTCAAAAAGCTGGAGGTAGACAAGGCACGCCTTCTCCCACACCCCCGCCTCCCAACTCCGTCCATTCGGCGCCACCATTGACGACTCTGCCCAGCAGTCCTCAGCGGTGAAGCAGACAGAGGCCATCTCACATCCTGCCCCGCCGCAAGCCTGCCGCCATGGGCCAGGCCCCGTCTGCTCGCCGAGGGTGTCCTCCTGTGGCTACGAAACACCCTGCTCCGCCTTAACCCGGGCCCAGCTCTCAGCCCCAGCGTCGAGCACTCCGCAGGAAGCAGACGCCCCCATCTCACGGACCCCCTCGAGGACCCGGAAGGCTCCCAGGTGCTCCATAGACGTTCGACCCAGGGACCAAGATGTTAGCTCCGGAGGTGGTAAGACCGCTCCATCCCCAGTGGAGGGCCGGGAGGATAATTTTTGTTGAATTAGTTTTCACATTCTCATATTCTCTGTAAAGATCTATTTCCTTTTGTCTCTGGGTCACCTGGCCCGCAAATGCCGTTCTTACGGCACGCTGCCGCCAGATCTCAACAGTCCCGGCATCCTGGACGCGGACCACCTGCCTCCAGCCCCCACGACTGTTCCCCGGCCGGCCGGTTCCGACAAGTCTAGAGGACGCCTACCAAAAACTGGACCTCCTCCTGCTCAGTCGCTAACCCGACCCCTGCCGGGTGTGCGGAGCAAGGTATGTGCTTTGAGTCTTTTCTCAGCACCCCAGCCGCGGGTCGCCCTGTCGCCGCCCAACGCTGCCCTACCTGCTCCGCCCCGCTGCGAAGCCCCACCGGGTATATCAAAATAGTCGTCCTCTTGGTGCCCCTAGCGTGGAGTTGGACGTGTGGCTCTCATTTCCCGTCTCGCTAGCTGGCCCGGACCATCCGACTCGGTTACACAATTCAGTACAAGTCCTCCCCTTCAGCGTGTCTCTGTCCCCTCGCGTCTTCACGGAAGTCGCAGAGGCAACTCTTGCCCCACTCCGAGAAGCCGGCATCCGCATACTCAATTACCTATGCACTCACAGAGACCTGGTGCTCAAGCACCTCAGCCGTTTGGGGCTTCAGGTCAACTGGGAAAAGAGTAAGCTTACTCCAGTTCAGAGCATCTCTTTTCTCAGCATGGAGTTTGACACAATGTTTACAAGTCTCCTCAACGAGCGTGCACAGTCAGTGTTGAGGTGCCTCGCTGCTTTCAGGCCAGGCACAACGGTCCCCTTAAAACTTTCCCAGAGGCTCCTGGGGCATATGGCATCCTCCGCGGCGGATGCGCCGCTGGGGTTGATGCATATGAGACCGCTTCAGCACTGGCTTCAGACTCGAGTCTCGAGACGAGCATGGCGCCACGGCACGCACCGTGTGACAATCACCCCCGCCTGCCACCAAACATCCAAACCCTGGACAGACCTCTGTTTCTTACGGGCTGGAGTACCCTTACAGCAGGTGTCCCGATGCATCCTGGTCAGGACCGATGCCTCCAGATCGGGTTGGGGCGCCATATGCAACGGGCACGCAGCCACAGGCCGTTGGAGGGCCCAGCTGCACATCAATAGCCTCGAGTTGTTGACCGTCCTTCTGGCCCTGCAGAATTTTCTCCCAATAGTTCGAGACAAACATATCCTGGTCAGGTAAAAGGACAGCACCTCTGCGGTGGCGTACATAAATCGCCAAGGCGGCGTACGCTCCCGCCACATGTCACAACTCGCCCATCGTCTCCTCCATTTGTGCCACTCACATCCCCGGCAACCTCAATGTGATAACGGACACGCTGTCACGACAAAGCTTGCCTGGTGGAGAGTGGAGGCTTCACCCCCCACTCGGTTCAGCTGATCTTGGGACGGTTCGGCAAGGCCCAGGTAGAACTGTTTGCCTCCCGAGAGACCTCCCACTGCCTGCTCTGGTATGCCCGCTCAGAGGCTCCCCTCGGGGCAGATGCACTGGCGCATAGCTGGCCAGTGGGGCTGCACATTTCCCCCAGTGAGCCTTCTTCCACAGGTGCAAGGTCAGGGAGGTCGAGGATCAAGTCACTCTTGTGGCTCCCTACTGGCCCACCCAGGCCCGGTTCTCGGACCTCATACTCCTCGTTACAGCCCCTCCCTGGCGAATTCCCTTGAGGAAAGACCTTCTTTCTCGGGGACAGGGCACGCTCTGGTGTCCGCATCCAGACCTCTGGAACCTCCATGTCTGGTCCATGGACGGGATGCGGAAGATCTAGCTGGTCTACCACCCACGGTAGTAGCCACGATCAAACAAGCCAGAGCACCTTCTACCAGGCAACTCTATGCCCTGAAATGGCATCTGTTCGTGAATTTGTGTTCTTCCTGGGCAGAAGACCCACAGAGGTGTGCAGTTAGGTCAGTGCTCCTGTTCCTACAGGAGGGGTTGGAGGGGAGGCTGTCCCCGTCCACCTTGAAGGTGTATGTCGCTGCTAGCGCAGCTCACCACGACCCAGTAGACGGCAAGTCCCTGGGTAAGCACAACTTAATCGTCAGGTTCCTAAGAGGCACCCAGAGGCTAAATCCCTCCCGGCCAAACCTGTTCCCCTCCTGGGTTCTCTCGGTGGTCCTCACCGGTCTTCAGAGATCTCCCTCCGAGCCACTAGAATCAGTTGGCTCAGGGCCCTCTCTTCAAAAAGATGGCCCTGCTGATCGCGCTCGCTTCCATCAAGAGGGTCGGGGACCTGCAAGCATTCTCTACTAACGACACTTGCCTGGAGTTCGGTCCGGCAGACACATATGTGATCCTAAGACCTCGACCGGGCTATATGCACAAGGTTCCTACCACGCCCTTCAGAAGATCAGGTAGTGAACCTGCAAGTGCTGTCCCGGGAGGAGGCAGACCCAGCCCCCTCACTGCTGTGTCCGGTACGTGCTTTGCGTGCCTACCTGGAACGCACCCAGAGCTTCAGACGCTCTGAGCAGCTCTTTGTCTGCTTTGGGCGACAGCAGAAAGGGAACGCTGTCTCCAAACAGAGGCTGTCCCACTGGAGTGGACGCCATTCAGTTGGCCTATCACACCCAGGCCGTGCCCCCCCCCCCCAAAAGCGGGTCCGAGCCCACTCCACCAGTGAGTGTGGCGTTCTCTGGGCACTGACTAGGGGCACCTCCCTAGCAGACATTTGCAGAGCTGCGGGCTGGGCAACACCTAACACCTCTGTGAGATCTTACAATCTCAGGGTTGAGTCAATCTCGTCCCGTGTTTTCTCAGGTCCGAGCCCGTAGAACTTGCTTGCATCCAGCGGCCTTTCCTCTGTCGAGGTAAAACAGTGCACCTTCTTCCCAGGAGACCCCTTTTAGGTTCCTGGTCGATTCCTCCCTAGCCCATTTGGGTCCGCAACAGTTCAGTGGAGGAACTTGCCGGCCCAGTCCACTACGGGTACCCCAGGCTACCCTTACTGGAATAGGTGCTCCACAGGTTAGGCCTCCTACGCGGACTCCTCCTGTGTGTACATCCGCGGTACGGTCACCTTACGAGCTGACCCGTGTCTCCCTTAGGCAGTCCTTCGCTGCCCTCCGGTCGCCATGTTGTAGCAACTCCCCCCTCTTCGAGGTTGGATCTACCACCATGTCATTCTTCCCACTTGTGACCCAAGAGGCCATGTGATGTATTTTGCCACCTCTACCTCCCCTTTCGGGTGGGTGTGGCCTCCGCAGGTTCTTTTCCCCCTGAAAGAATAGGAATTCGGGTAAGACCCCCTTCCCTCGATGCGGTAAGGGCCCCGGCTGCTCTTGCTCTATGCCGAGAAAACATAGAGAGAAAAGAGGCCCAGCCAGGCTTGGCCCGTTCCCTAGTTGGGAGCGTCACCTTGTTCCCCCCCTAGGGTAACCAAAAGGTTTCTGACAACTTTTTTGGGGCACTGGGGAAGAGTACGTGCAGCCTGAACACAGTTGGTCGCTTGTGCACGTAGGATACCTGCCCGCTTCTGTGTCAGCAGTACACGTACACGGCTCAGCACATGGCGAGTTTTGAAGTGGACCCCTAGTGTCGCTTCTTCGACATGACGTCGAAGTGAGCGACAGACGGGGAACGTCTCGGTTACATATGTAACCTCCGTTCCCTGATGGAGGGAACGAGACATCATGTCTTCCCGGCCACGTCGCTGAGCCGAGCTGCTGAGGTGCCCGGAACACTCCCGGCTCCTCAGAAAAATCCTGAATGAACGAGCATATTTCCCTCGCCTTTATTCCCCTATGTCCGGGGGCGGGGTATGCAAATACTGTTCGTCAACTCTCATTGGCCTTTTTTCATATATCAGAGGCATCTTTCGGTGCTCAAGAGAGACCCCTAGTGTCGCTTCTTCGAAACGACGTCTCATTCCCTCCATCAGGGAACGGAGGTTACATACGTAACGAGACGTTTTTGTAGCACCTCTAGTGTTTATTCAAATCAGAGAAGGTATTCAAAAATTGAAAGCGGATCACTTGATTATAAATTAATAAAGTCAGACAGGCAAATCTTGACTTAAACATTTCACTCTGTCTCCCTTCATTATGGAGGAGCTGCGATTCCACTAAGAACTTGTCAGACATGGGGAACGCACACCTAGGAAAGAGCAAAGAACTTGTTTATAAATTCATTGAAATG
This sequence comes from Moxostoma hubbsi, assembly GCA_032164185.1. Classification (NCBI taxonomy): domain Eukaryota; kingdom Metazoa; phylum Chordata; class Actinopteri; order Cypriniformes; family Catostomidae; genus Moxostoma; species Moxostoma hubbsi. The sequence continues at coordinate 25,975,642 of JAVLUX010000016.1, read as the reverse complement.
TACATATTTAGCAGTACTTAAGAGGAAAGGTGAATAATTTAGTGGTTGTTTGTGATTTGGAAGCTGGCACTGCAGATGGAGACACCCAAGGGGGTGGCTTTCATGTCCTGATGATGTTACATTGCTCTTGTCACTTACACCAGCTATCTGTTTGTCTCTGTCTGTTTATTATTTTGGCTTGGTCTTCTGGTGGAGCCATGATGCTAAGTTAAGCTGGCAGTAGTGCTCTTAGTGGTACAACCAATACAATTATCTCATTCACTAAACACACATACACAAACTCGCACAAAAGCTGACAAACAGGAAGGTGATATAAAGACTTTAATAGTATCAGATCAGCCTGTCATGTAATGAAATGCATTAGCTGCAAGAGATATGAGAGGACTGTAAGCGTTCCTCCGTGGATGTGAATGATAGATATTTTGTTAGACAGATTGTTGTAATGATATTTTTTACTGTATGAATGAACAAGTGATTTGAATGATGGCCCATGGGTTATAAATACATAAGAAATCACTGCATATGCAGCAATAATTTAATGCACTTGGAATTGCTATTACAGAGGTGACATTTTATAGCCCAGTCTTTTCAAAAATAATAACCAGATTATTTCTCTCTCTCTCTCTCTCTCTCTCTCTCTCTTTCTCTCTCACACACACACACACACACACACACACACACACACACACACTATCTCTTTGTCTGTCTTGCACTCGATTTCTTATTCTCATCAGATTAATGATCAAAAGCTTTACAGTATCTCCATTCTTATTTTCATAATATACTGTACATAGATGTTATTACTGTTATGGGCATAATGGGAACGTCCTGACAGCACTTGACCTGACACGCTGTTATTTTAAGGATTTAATGCTGGTGCACACACACATACACACACACACACACAAACACACAAACACACACACACTTTTTTCTTTCTTCAAATTGTATTCAGAAACACAGATATTATGATTATTGTGTGTGTCTGTCTGTGTGTGTGTGTGTCTGTGTGTGTGCACAACTTTCATTCAGTAACCTTCAAAAGCATGTGTCAGTGTGTGTAGTTTGGAGAGTGTGGCTTTTTCAGTGGCCTGTGTGCCTGATTTCCATATTAGAAGAGTGAGACTCCAAGATAATATACTGTGGAGGATGATAATATCCAAGTCTCACGAGAGATCGAAACAAAGTCCTATTTCACCAGCATGCATTTAAACTTAGATCAAATTCTTCCATGTTATGGTATTTTTAGTATACACACTCATATTTACTGTAAATCACTTCAGTATATCATGTAATTCAGTTCACTTATGCATATTGAAGATATGCATAAATGTTGTTTATTCATACAAAACATTGTAGGAGTTTATGTCAAGAGCTATGTTTAGTTACTCTGTGTTTGGCCATGGGAAATCATTATTATGAACCTGTGGTTTCATGTAGTCTGGAAATAAACAATAACAGACTGTACTTAAAAGCAGGCTATTATGTGTGTGCTTTTGTAGTAATGATTTAAGTACACAGTTATCAAGTGGGACCTATTAAACTAATTAATGTAAGGACTGGTTGATTTACATGAGGCTCTCTGTAATCTCAGTTTTAAAGGATTGTATGAATTAATGCAGGTATTGATGGAAATATTGCTAAACTCCAGCTAAAGTTTAGATTAAAATTGGAATAGAAGTCAGTTCAGGACAGAGAGGTGTACCATGTTTTATTCACTAGCAAAGTCCCACGACTCACTACCACCATAATTTTTCACTCTCTCTCTTGCTCTCCCTTTCACTCTCACTCTCCCTCTGCTTAACTTTTCAGCACTGATTCTATGTGGAAATTAATATACATTTTTTAAAAACTAATGTTTTGGTGAGTAATTTTTACCTATCCAGTCACATTAAAAAAAAAGGTTTTTAAGTCTGCATATACTGCATCACAATGCAATCTTCCTAAATATGTAATTAATTATTTATTTGGACTCTCATTTTTCCCACTGTTTATTCTAAGTGTGAGCATGTTATGTTACTCTTTATTGCAGCAGCATTATGTTCAGCGGCGCACGTGTTACCTCAATAGAAAAAAAGTTTAAGAAACTGAGGTAAGATATCAGTAGACATTTTCAAACATATTTTTTGCAGGCTTAAAAGTTTTTATTCTGAATACATAATTATGCTTCGTAGCTTTTGTTTACATTGAACATTTATTGTGGTTATTTTCTTAGGCTAAATGAATATTAGCTATGCAGCTAACGTTAACTTACAAAAATAACCACAATTAATAACAGTATAATTCACCAAGTTAGCTTTTTTGGTCAAGTAGAATATCTACTTGCAGATCAACACCGGATACATATGATGAATATAATGTGGGCTTGCATTAATAATCTGTGTGTGATTTGTACTTTTTGCAGTGCAGGTCTGAATACGGCCCAGGTCACGGGCATCATTTCTAAAGTGGTCAATTGGAATTAACAAGGAGCGGGACTTGACTGGTAATCTGGCAACCAGGCATTTTTCCGGTGGACCGACACACTTTGGGGCCAAACGGGGTGGACTGGCCATCGGGAGAACTGAGCGGGAGAACCGAGCGATAAGCTAAAATGAGCCGCCGCGTTAGTGAACACTATTGTAGAATATTGTAGAAGTTAAACAAGGTAAGTTTGCAGTTTGGATTTCAATAAATATCCCTCTAAATGTTAGATAAAACTGAAATTGGTTTTCAACAGGAGGAAAAGCTGTATAAGGAGACAGTTGTCAGCCTGGCTTCACTGAAGAGCTGTTTTAACAGGTAAGAGAATAGCAACAATAACAGAGTAAAAAATATTTTACTATCTGTTCTTATTTGCAATGAAGATATTTTGTAACATCCAGTGTAACTTTTTACAAGTCTTGTAAAATTACTGTGTTTCAGATAGTAATAACTTTTAATATTAATAGAAACGTTGACCCAAAAGTTTTAATTCTGTCATAATATACTCAACCTCATGTCCTTCCAAATCCAGGTGACTTTCTTTTGCAGACCCACAAAAAGGTATTTTGTATTCCATATAAGGAAAGTAAATGGTGAGTAAAATAGCTTGTTTTGGTCACTATCGACTTTCATTATATGGACAAAAACATTCTTTAAAATGTCATCTTTTGTGTTCCACAGAAAAGTCATACAGGTTTGGAAGGAATAAATTAGGGTATGAAGTTCACACTAAGGGTTTAGTATCTACTGGTTAGTTTGTAACCAAGTCAGTGCTTAATTTGGTTGCACCACCTGTTCTTAAGGCAAGTCTTAACTAGTAAGTTGTAAACTCTCCGTAAAGTGATGCGTAGTTGCATAATATGACATTTACTTGCATTGATCCAATAAGCAGCCTTCATATTTGTACACAGAAGTATTAAAAAGCCATGAACTTCAATATGATTTTGTTACGGTTGATGTTCAAACCTTGTTTGCTCACGTAACGGTCACTGTGGACATCACAAGAGCAGATCTCTTGAGAGACATATTTTGATAATTAAAATATTATTTTAATTATTTAAAATGTTATACTTTTATATTTGACTGCCATTCATATGTTTTTTAAGCCTGAAAAGGAAATCATACCCTTATTTTATTAGATGACCCAAGCTAAATTTGTATAAATGACAGTGAGTTTGTATGGTAATTAATCGTCATATTCATGAAACACCTAAAACAGTAATCATAGCCATAATCACAATAATTTTTGGGACAATTAATTGTCTGCCATATTTCACAATCGTGACACCTAATTTTCATTATTAGGTTCCTACCTTGTGAATTGTTTTGTTAAAAATGTGGATGAAATTTCAAAAAGTGACAACAGCTTGTATCATTATTAAAAATGCTATTTCATGACGTCATATAAATTGATAAAATGTGAAATTTTTAAAAAGCTAAAATTATATTAAAATCACATAGAAAAATATACAAAAATTGCAATATACTATATTGGGTGAATATATATGAAGTGCCCCCCCTCAGTTTGCTTAATAAATTTTTTTTGTTATATTGCGCTTACATGTTGTCAAAACTGGCGAGTGAAAACAAAAATGTTTTACCCAATGACGCGTCTTTCTCCAACATGATGGTAGAGGGTTGAAAGGGTATACTTAAATGTACTAAAACTGCAAAATGCTGCATTTTAAATACTATTATTACATGCGGATTAATGCCGACAGCACAAAATTTACTGATAAAACAAAAATTGCCAATCACAATCGAGTAATTACAATGATTCGTATTTTGTGTGGTCAAATGAGAAATAGGGGGTTTGGTTTGCTGGGGTTCTTTTTTGTCCTTTGCTGATCACATGCCTGTGTGTTGAAACTTGACACATCCTGAAAACGATACTGTTTGATATATATTTAGTTTATACGTAGGGTTTCGTCCTACCAAGGTTTAATCGTGCAACGCTCAAATATTTAGTTGTGTGTAAATTGTGACTTAGTACCCATTTACGCCAAAACTAGGCTAAGTTTAAACTTGCGTATTGCTGGTGCAATCGGCCCCTGATCTTTATATCAAACTTTTATTTTTTCTTCTTTTTTGCAATACAAGCTTGCCCAGAGTTTTCCTAAGCCGTTTGGATTGTGATGCAGCACGTTTCCTTGGCAATGAAGTGGAGCCTGATGTTTGTGCAGCTTTCTGCAATGCACTTTTGAGTATGAAGATGTGATTGTTGGTTGATCATGTGTGCCACAAGTTCCTTGAATGAGAACCACCATGGAGTTCCAGAACCTTCTCAGCTGTCTTGCAGACTTTCAGGACACTGTCTGACAGTCTTATAAATCCACCTCAGGACTTCATGTCGATCAGTGTGTTCATCTTGGGAAGAGCTCACGACTCTGAGTGCTGATAAACAAGTAGTGCACTGAATCTTCTTCATAGTTGTTTTAACTGCAAAGCCTGCTATGTGCCCCACCACAGACTCTTTGAACATGGACAAGCTGGGAAGACATACAGTGATGTTTTTCTCTGTGTCTTCTGTTTCAGGCTGAATGTCACTGCCTGAAATGCCAGCATATCAGAAGATGTTGTCTCTAGTGTCACTGTCCAGTGGAGAACAGTTACCACTAGCTCTGATGGCTTGTCTTGCTTGTCTTTTCTTTTGAAAGCTGACTTATGTGACATTGTTGTTAAATCCATTAGCAGATTTGTCCCCACATATCTGCAAATTTTTATTGTATTGTTCAGTTTAAGTAAATTTTTGTGTGCACTTTTTTGTTATTGAACAAATAAATATGTATGATTTCCTTTAGTGTGCGTATGTCAATAAACTTATTTCTGATTATGATTTAAAAGATCAGGCGATTGTTGAAATAATTATATGCTCACAAGCTGGTATGTACATATTCCAGAAATTAATGCAAATGGATAATTCCATCAAGTAAAGGTAAATTCATTTATGTGTGTATATAAGTATATATATATATATATATATATATATATATATATATATATATATATATATATATATATGTATATATATATATGTGTATGTATATATGTATGTATGTATATATGTATGTATGTATGTTGTGGTGTGGAGGGGGGGGTGGGGCAGGGCGGGGCAGGGCCGGGCTGGAATGTTGCACCAGCCTGATGGGGCGCGCGAGGGATAAAGGCGGCCGGTGATGACGGTTCGAGAGAGAGAGCTCAATCACGGACATGTACGTTGTGTGTTTGTGCTTTTGTTTAAGTTTTCATTAAAGTATTATTTATATTGACAAGCCGGTTCTCGCCTCCTCCTTGCCCATCAAAACCCTGTGTTACATTGGTGCCGAAACCCGGGAAGGAGGAGGGATGCCCATCGCAGAGTCCTCTACACTGCCGTCCACCCCGGGGAGCGCCGCTGCCTTCTGCCGGGTGACGGAGTA